>OX101733.1:6292850-7789162 GCA_944452665.1 Stenoptilia bipunctidactyla | reverse complement strand
CCCGATGTTCAAAACCCCTAAAATTACAATACCTAATGGTTCTAATAACCTAATGATGAAACCCCGAAGTACAAAACAACTAAGTTTGAAATTTCTAATATCCAAATCACCTAATAGTTCAAAATATTTAAGGTCATAATAATACAAGTTCACAATGTCGTAATTCAAAACATCGAAAGTTAAAATACCAACATTAAATATGAGAAGATTGAAAACAAACTATATTTAACAAATGTGGGTACCTACAAAGAATAATGACGTTGCGGTTGATATTTCTGTTGCGTGTGGATGTCACTCGTTAGTTAGTTCCTGATGTTACAAAATAGCTAAATGCAGTTAAAAAATGACGGGAAACAAAAGTATATCTGTGTTTAAAAGTCAAAAAGGTGCAATTAAAGTTCAAGTTGATGGTTTCACGTATGGTAAAAATCGACAGTATAATGACAAAGTGTATTGGGAATGTGAATTTAAATATAATGACTCATACAATTGCAAAGCGCGTTTGATAACAAATGTTTTTACGGAAGGCGGAAGTGCATCAGTGATATCATGTAATGGCGAACATAACCACGAGGGTAATCCCATCAGAGTAGATGTGGCTCAGAATATACATGATTTAAAATTGAAGACGAGAGAACAACCCACTGTTAGGACGTGTCAAATGTTACAAAATCATGTCGCATCTACTAGTACTGATATCGCCGTAAGTTTACCTTCAAAGGATTCGATGCGACAAATTATTAATAGAGAGAAAAAAAAGGTACTTAAGATACCAAAAGAGCCATGTAAATTTGATTTCGATATTAATTATCAATCAACAATGATAAATAACGAAAATTTCGTTATTAAAGAACGAGTTTTTGCTGAATCTAAAAGAGTTATATTATTCAGTACAAAAGAGTTACTAACATATTTAAGCCAAGCTGATTACTGGCTAATGGATGGGACTTTTAAGATAGTCCCTACGATATTCCAGCAATTGTACACCATACATGGCTCACTGCATAATACTCAAAAAACATTTCCTTTACTATTCGCCCTATGTACGCACAAAGACAAGGCGTCTTATGACGCCTTGTTTGATCTCTTAATTGAGTACTGTTCAGAAAACAACATTACGCTGAACCCATCATATGTAATTATGGACTTTGAAAAAGCCGCTGCTTTAAGTATTCGTCAAAATTTCGAAACTATTAATTTAAAAGGTTGTTTTTTTCACCTCCGTCAAATTTTATATCGGAAAGTTCAGAAGGAAGGATTGACTTCGAAATATAACAGTGATAATAAATTTAATCAAGAAATAAAATGTTTGATGGCATTATGCTACGTTCATCCAGATAACGTGTCAATGTACTTCAATGATTTGTTGCAAACATTATCAGATGACGGCCGAAAAATCGCTGAATGGTTTGAAGAAAATTATATAGGACGAAATCAGAATCCAAAATATAGCCCCCACTTTTGGTGTTTAGATCATTCGGCTACTATTCCCCGGACTCAAAATAGTGCCGAATCATTTCACCATCACATAAACCAGATATGTTCTCAGAGACATGTTGGATTTTATCGTTTGGTGTCGGAACTGATTAAAGAAACCAAGGTAAACCTAATACAAATCTACAAAATTATAAATGGTGAATCAGTACCAAAGAAAAGGAAGAGAAAATATCAACATAAATTGTCAAAAATAGACAATATATTGCAAAATATTCCTGAGTACACTCATGTTGGCCTGTTGTTGGCTATTGCTGCCAATCTTTAAATAAAATTTTTAGGTATTTTTTTGTTTTTGATAAAAATTATAGATTATAGTGTTAATCTTATTGACATAATGTATATTCAGCGAAATTGTTATATGGCTATAATTATGATTATTTTGTATTGATTATAAATAAAAACTACTTTTACATTTAAAACTTTGATTATTTTGAATTTAGATCAACCTACCATTAGGGATTATATCTTTAGATATTTCAAGTTTAGGTATAGTGAAGTTAGGGTTTATGGTCTTCGATATAATAATCGTTCGACATTTAGAACTTTTATTATTTTGAATTTAGGTCAACCAATCATTAGGTATTGTAATTTTAGGGGTTTTGAACATCGGGGTTTTAACTTTGGATATTTTAATTTTAGGTGTTCTAATACGTACCCGTTAATAAATTATCACCCTTCTAAAATCTCTTTAACATTAATTCAATAGACGCGTGTCACTGAAGCCATACAATAAACAACAAAAACATTTTATTTCCAAATTAGGGGTAAAGTAGAATATAATTAAATATACATATAATACATATAAATAAATGTCCAGACCCAGAACATTTTTTTTCATATTCCGTGCAGGAATCGAACCCGCGACCTCACGATGGGTGTAGCGTCTAGTGTGCTGCACTCCTCCGTGGTGCACCCTCAAAATTGTAATTATGAAGGTAAAAAGGTTCCGTATCTATACTAATATATAAAGCTGAAGAGTTTGTTTTTTTGTTTGTTTGTTTGAACGCACTATTCTCAGAAACTACAATTGGGATTTGAAAAATTCTTCTTGCATTTGATAGCCCAACTCTTGAGGAAGGTTATAGGCTATATTTTATCCCGAAATTATCCGAAAGTTACGCGGTAAAACCGCGCGCGGTGGCTAGTCAACTTATATAATTCTGAAGCGTTGTGCCTTTTGATCCATGTACACAAAAACTAGAAGGAGCGTTTGGTTTTACCCGTACAGCGTCTATCAAATATAAAAATATTTTCTCTATTTTTCCACTGGCTGTTTTCTAGATTAACCTTCTTTGAAACATAACATTTAGCTTTACAATGTAAGAATAGAAAATAAAACTTTGATTTTTTTGAAAAATACGATGATTTAATCCAGGAAATACTTATTGGATTTGTTTTTTTTTTATAATCTGTAGGGCTAATAACCTTTTATTCTGTGTATTCTGCATAATAGCTTACTTTGCTCACTTTGAATATGCATAGTTGGAAAACTGTTTAGTGAAAATGTATTAATCTCAAAAAAACAACTGAGTTAACTGTGTTAAGTGTCGTATTAAAATCTATTTCGTAGTTTAGAATAGACGTTAAGGCGAGCAAAAATAACTGGAACATTCTGCTTTGAATAATATTGATTTTTTCCTTGAAAAAAGCGCTAAATAAACTTTCTTTTGTCCAAAAATTTTTCAACCGACTTCCAAAAAAGGAGGAGGTTCTTAATTCGTCTGTGTGTTTTTTTTTGTGCGTCTTTGTTACACGATATACAATTATGAATCGATTTTAAAAATTCTTAATTCGTATGATAGAAAATAGTTCATAGTTGGTCGCGTATAAATTTCATTGAAATCGGTTGGGTACTTCATTGAAAATTTCAAATTTTTGAAACAATATGTGTGATTTCGCAGAATGTTTCAAAACTAATAGTCGGCCAAAGTGTTGACGTGAAGTCGCATTTTTTAATGCTCTGCATTCGTTGTTTATAATCGTGGTTTTACTAGCAATACTTTTATATCGTATCGATCGCTCAAAATATTAAATTATTCAATATTAAGGTAAAAATTGTTTGAACACTCTAATAAAAGTCTGCGAACTTAAGGTGTCCTTCAATATTGTGATTGATGTTTACCTAATAAAGATATTTGTATTCGTAAGCGACTAAGGCGTTCAGATACCAAAACAACATTCCAAATTCGATCAAAGATTACTTAGCGCGTTCAAATAAGCATGTTACTATATTAGTAAAGATATATACAATTTAAATGTATGTATACAGGGTTGAGTTGTGGTCATCGGCCAAATTTTTTTTACACAATAAGTATCATTTATAGAAACGATTTTTGCAAAAAAAAAGTGTAATTTTTTTTGACAAGGAGATTAGTATATCCGCTAACATGTTAAGCTAAGCATGGTCACTCTAATTACCATTAAAATAAAGTCGACTACGCGCTACTACAAAACATCTCGTAGTACTACGTCGTACTATTAACAATGAAATGCCGCGTCATAGTAGCTATGTTCATCAACAGCGACTATTTTCAAAAACGTTTGTAGTTCCATATTTCTACTTTTTTTTGTACTGAGCGACGCTAAAATAAATATGCAGGTACGTTTATTAACTAACATTTACATTTGGCTGGTGACCAAAAAACAAACCTGTATATAAAAATCAAGACAATCTAAATGACCATGAATAAAGATATTTTCTTTAAAAGCATAAAGATAAATATAGAAATAGTTCTCCGTAAATGTCCTCTCTGACCTCTTGTCCTCTAGACATCGCGAAAGTGATGAAGAACTCTCCAAGGTACCTCCCACTTTATTATTTTAGTAAATAGGGACCAAAATGGAATCTTTAAGGATATTTTTTTTACATAGAATATAAAAACGATTGAAACTTCTTACCTCATGTTTAATGTTCCTATTCTCAACCGACTTCCAAAAAATGAGGAGGTACTCAATTCGATTGCATGTTTTTTTTGTGTCTTTGTTACTCGATATTTCAGATAATTAGAATCGATTTTGAAAATTCTTATTTACAGAGGATACTTCATAGTTGGTCCCATAAAAATTTCAACGAAATCGGTTGAGTACTTCATTGATAATTTCAAATTTTTGAACAAATATGTATGATTTCGGAGAATGTTTACATTGATGACATTTTTTTTTTTTTATAAGTGACTAAACCCGCGTTTGGCCTCAATCTCACCTGATGGTAAGTGACGATGAGGTCGAAGATGAAAGCACACGGGTTTAGGAAGGAACTGGCTCTTTATACATCATTGCCGGAACACATTACCGCCGGAGCGGTAACATTTGGCGGCAGACTAAATAAATTATAAATCAGCCAAAGTTTTGAAGTGAAGTCGGTTTTTTTAATGCTCTGCATTCGTTGATTATGAAATATACGTAATCTTTGTGTTACATAATAATTAAAAATCTGTCACCAGTCTGTATTGCAATTAGGAAAACCAAACTACGATGATATCGAGAGGATATTTACTTTGAGAGATATACATATACTAAATAAAATCACTCAATCAGGATTCGAACCCGACTTCTACGATGTAACGCCAATTTTGAGGATCGAACTTCAACTACTGTCATTCTGGAATCGATCGACCAAAGTATTATCAAAGCTGGTAAATAAGTCGGTCGTAAATGATATATAAATAATTGCTGGACATTAATCGACACATTTCGTGCTTCGGATCGCACGTTAAGCAGTCGGTACCGCCCAGTATACAGTATACAGTCGTCGTTTGGGTTTGTCAGAAACCATTTCGGAGCCCTGAAAATTCTAAAATCCATCAATCAGTACTGGGCCAGTGATGTTGGTAGATTATGGCCTACACCTCCTCGTCACCCAGGGGAGAGACTCATGCCATGCAGTGGGCTCATTACAAAGAGTTGTGATGATGATGATGAATTAATGGACTTAGCGAGCCCTACTGTAGTGAAGTGAGCTCATATGCTTGTGTTATAGGGAAGTATTAGACAATGGTTATACATATTTACAATATTAGACTTTCTTAAATACATACCTACATATTATACACAATGCAAATAAACATGTCCATACGTACAAATATTACAATTTTGTGAGCATCGAAGCAGTTAAGTACCTGTAAAATTTAGAGGTAGACACTGAAAACGCACTTTAAGAAAACCACCTATTTTACTTAACTAGGATTCCACGTAAGGATTTCAGCATTATACAGTAAAATAAAACATTTTATACTCATTTTTCTTCATAGATTAATTAAATATTTAATTTGGTAAATAATATTTTTATTTATAGCACTGTTAAAGATATATGGGTATTATTCATTTTATCCTCAAGTCAACCCTAAAATAGACGTAAACTAATAAATTGTGTTGTCAAATCGATACAAAGGAGAATCTTCGAGAAATATATTAATTTTATGAATTGATTGAAGATGTATCAAATATTTTTTTATGAGAAAGTAATAATGTCACTTAGATGCTCTATATCTATCAAATAGCATATTTTATAAAGGTAAGTACTTTCGTCTATAAATTTCTTTTTCACATTTTTGTTTAGCGTATGACAATAATTAAAGAAGACTTAATAATGAAATGGAATATCAGCTTAGTTTACGAAATTTAAAAAAAAAAGAACAGATTTCCGGACCGATTTAATAGGTAAAACTGTTTTAATTTATTGATAGCAAAATTCAATTACAATTATACCAAAGCTAATTACAATTTTAGTAGTGTACCTATAGGTTAGACTACGTCTGAAATGAGCTAATAATCGAAATAATTTATTTATACATTTATTTTCTGACCACTGAATCCAATTTCATTGCTCATACAACCATGCTTGACTAAATTGGCTACATTACAGTCAGGAGGACGAAACTATTAATGTCATAGCCTGAATCAGTCAAAGGCTTCTATTGAAAGGAATTTAAAACTATATACAATAGTATTTAAATGTAAAATATAACTTTAAAAAAGCAAGTACCTATCTAAAGTTCACAAAGAAAACTTGACAAAATAACATTTTTGTATTTCCATATCCGTCAGAGTACGCATGTTCGTAGATGATAGGCATTGTAAAACTCTTTTTTTATAACAACCGTCGTTGGTCATAGCCTCATGACAGTCCGTTGAATATTGAAACCCGACATTAATCAAATTAACAGAATTCAAATTCCAATTTTGAAAGCTCATGATGAATTTAAACACACTCAAATTACAACAATATCAACTTCTCAATACGCATTATCAATCACTCATTACAAAGCATTAACAATTTGATGAAATGTAATCAAAAAAAAAAAACAAAAAAAAATTGCCAGTACGAAAAAAAAAATAGTTACCCATATCAAAAAGTTACAACACAATTGACGTACATTTCGACCGAATAAAATCGAACATACAATGGGCACCAAACATACATGCTTGACTTGAAAAGCCTGCGAACCTTTGTTCTGAACTTTTTTGGATTACATCGAAGGCTTTGTATTGAATAGTGACGCCATTGTAGTTGGCATGCTGGTCACTAATTTCATTTTTTTAATGGATTTCTCCGTTTTTCCTGATCGGAAATAGGCTACGATATGTTGATCTATTTGTCTATGGGTGTAATTTAAGTTGCGTTGCCTTTTATATTTGAACTACTCAAATTAAAAAGCCTGCTACATTTTTAAAGTGATCTTTGATATTTTTGCCTCAAATAAAAATAAACTTATATTTAATTATGCTACGCAAAATAGATGTAAAGTTTTTTTTCTTTTATTTAGTCCTTCTTTGAATCAAGTGTGGTCTTTCAAATGTACGGTTTTAATTTTTATATAAAAGCGTGTCTTTAATTGTCACGTGCTTTAAATGGCTTTTAATGCAAACCAAAAATCTTTAAAATATGAAATGGTTGTTTTTTACTAACACTAAGATTTTCGGATATTATCCGAAAATTAGTGTAAAAAAATGCTAATGTATCTAACGACGTGAATCTGCAACAAAGATGTGTTAGGTACATACACTTTTACCACTCTTAATATTGCAAAGTGTTCCTTTTTTAAAATAAAAGTTGTAATCCAGCGGGGATATTTTCGCCATGTTTTTTTATATAAAAGTTTTTTTTTCTACGAAAAGATAAGAGTAGATTCATAATGTGAATGCTTTATCTTATTCAAATTTTTTTGGAGTCATTTAAAATAAAGGTTTTAAAAACCTAGCTGAGTTCCTTCTTTGAAATTTTATGAGATTTTCAATTTTAAAAAACGAACATGATTTCTGTTTGTTCTTAAATTAAATTCCATTCCATTATGAAGCGAACTTGAGACATTGCTTTATAGTTTTGGATAGATTGTATCAAAGATTGTTTGAAAGATAGTTTAGGAGGTATTACCTTGTTAACAAACAAAGAAGTTTGTTATTAAACCAGAACTATTCCAAGGCTGATTTGTGGATACCAACTTTTGTGGAGTAGTTTTATTAGAAAAGAATTTTCTTAATGTCGCTTAGTGTGATAGTACAGTATAGATAGTGGTATTCTAAACCACTTTCTATTTGGCAAAACTTTAGTTTAATATCGAGAAAAATATTATCTGTTTACGATCATGTTTAACCCTATAATTCTTCTATCTCAAAACATTCAAAAGGCAAGACGACAAGACTATATTATTAATTATCGAAGCAATTTCAAAGAACGTAATTTCCAACAAGCGAACAGTACATTTATTACTCCAATTAGTTTCAGCGTTAATTTTACTTCGTTATATTACTGTCTCGAATTATTTTTGGCTGAAGGTGTGTTGTTCATACTGTGACAGTTTGGCCACAGTACAGATATCTACAGTAATACAACTTCATACAAACGGACAAAACGCGAGCTATACCTATGTGGCTCGGTCTCGGCATGCGGCCAGTCGCGAGTGTCTGCATGCCGAAACAATTGTTGATTGAGCTTTACGTTAATATGCGGATTGTTTATACTTTAATTTTATAATTCATCCTTTCGTACGTCTCAGTCGAGGCGCAAGTATTTTTCGGTCGCTAATTTATAAGACTGATTTGGCATTCAAACGTAAAAATGTTTTTTTTGACAAAAAACGTATTTTTTCAATACTTCCTAGTCGATTCACAAAGTATTTTATTTGTGAAAAAGTATATTTGCAGTCACAAAACTAAATAGAAGTAAACACAAAGTAAGCAATGTAATTCAAGTGCTTCAGCGGGCAGCCCTATCACATGTGAACGGACCGCGGCACTGTAAGCATTTATTTCAAAGATGCGGCCGAGTTGAATTACTGTAGATATCTGTACTGTGGTTTGGCTGCGGATTGAGAAGACAGGTAACAATGAATTGTTTTAAAGATAAAATTCAGGGTTCACCTAACTAACTTCTGAATAGTGACTAAGAGCGGTTACGAATTACACCCAATACGAGACAAATATGGATCTAGAAATCTTGTATGAAATGACGGATGACGGAAACCGGATCTAGTGCGTAAGAAAACTATAACATAGAAGTTAAAAATAAAACAAAATAAGTAAAAAGTAAATAAGTAAACGACCACTTTGGCGAAGGGGTAAACCTATCTGCCTCAGACGCTAGTGGTTGCGGGTTCGATTCACGCCCGGAACAAGAAAAAAAAAAATGTTCCGGGTCTGGGTGTTTATCTATATATGTATTTATATTCTAGGCTTCTCCCTAGTTCGCTACATGGTATCTCATAACACAAGCTTTGCTTACTTTGAGGTCATGTAGTCGGTGTGAATGTCTGGGGATTTTTTTTTAATAATAAATAATAGTCGTATCGAACCCGCAACTACTGGCGTCTGAGGCAGATAGGTTTACCCCATCGCCAAAGTAGGCGAAATAGTTCTAAAGTTTCATCTCGGATCGAATTTTCTCGGATCGGATGAAGTGCGAAATTGCTGTACGTCTAATGCCGTGTTTGAATATTCAACAGACTGTCTTGAGTATAAGCTACGACGAACGAATGGTAGGTAAAAAATGGCGTTTTACAATCTCTATCAGTTACGAAAATCCGCAAACTGACAGTATGATTACTGACGGATATTGAAACACCTAAAAGGACATTTTTAATACAAATAGTTACGAATCGTTATAAGTAACGTACATATTCATTATTATTATTTTTAATGATAAGACCACGGGATTAGACCTTGAAAATTGAAACGCTTTGTAGCTACTACTTGTACCTAACTCTATTGTTCGTAGGCAAAACTAACAGTTTTTGATAGTAAAACGTCCCATAAAATTACAGTTTCAGCTATTATTTAAAAGTCATATAAAATATTGTTTTCTCTTTTCACATATTAATTTAATGCAAATAAAATACTTTTTTAACCAGATTTAATCGCCTATATTTAATTTATATTTCAGATTCAAAATTAAAATATTAATTCTTTCGCGGATAATCCCTTTAAAAAGTTTTTATTTATTAAAATTCCTTTTACAACAGCATTTCCACGAAAAAAAAATATATTTTTTATTCAAAACAGAGACTTTCATGAATTTTTTATTTTCATTTGTGATTTGATTGTGACTTTGACCATACGATTTCGCAAAATTAAAGTTGTCATTGCCAAAAAATATTACCTATTCACATAAAATTTTAGTTAATTATCCCTAATATCCTTACAATTTTAATACAAACTACATAATTATAAATTTAAGTCGTCTTGTAAAAAAGCTTTTTTAATAAACACTTTGAATGCCAGTCCATAATCTATTTAAATCTAAACGTCTACATTAATTATTTTCCCATTACTAACCAACGAAAATAGTTACGAAAACATTTGAAATTTTAATCAAAACATCCTGCTAATAACATGGTTTACAAAGGTCTTTTTTGTTAGAAGTTGTATGAAAACAAAATTCATTACCCGTACCTTCAGTTTTCGAAACCATTGGCGTTCTCGAAATGCAACCACGTTTTTGAACTAAAAGTAATGTAAAACCGGCATATTTATGTGAATACATACGCATATTGTACCCCCAAATTCTTGTCTGAATCAATTTTATTAATGGAGTTGGACGCTTGCCCCAGTGACTGTGGGACTATTCTCTCTGTCGCTAGACGTATCTTATTGCAGGACTCGTTGACAGACTTTGAGACTTATTGCTGGGTGGTAAAAACGAGTTTCAGTTGTAGGTTGAATTAATTTTAGCAAAGTTCTAGTATGCTATGACGGTAGTGCATTGAGTCAGCGGCCATTGGAGACACAATGCCGAACCCGTTTCGAAGCAATTATGAAATTGCCTTCCAAGTTTAGACTGATTTGTAATTTGTTGTAATACAAGTAGTGCTATGATGTATCTCACATATTGGAGAATATATATTAACTAAATGATTAATTGGGGTAGCGGTAAAAAGCTAGCAAATTTTGAGGAAATATTTATATACTTAAATAGGATTTTCTTGCATTTGTGACCGTTATTTTGTGAAATATTTAAAAAGAATTATAACATAATCTTTGATAGCCTTTTAAACTCAGTAACCAAAGTAACGAAACGTTGTTTCAAGCTTTTTTTTTTCAAATTAGAAGGAACGTGCTACTGAAGTAAAAAATAGAGGTACTTATTCAAGATATGATGTTTTTTTTTTTTTTATATTGTAAGGATAGGACGTTTGTCTTCGATGCCACCTGATGGAAAGTGCGCATGAAGACTATGGTGTTACACGTCCATCCACGAGAAACCTATTCACTCGACACTTAAAAGTTCCAGGACTGTAGTGGTCAGGAAAAACAGACGCAGGCAGATTGTTCCACTCCTTGGCAATCCGTACCAAAAAGGAACCATCGAAGCGTTTTGTTCGACTTCTTGGTAAATCCACTATATAGGGATGGAAGTTCTGTCTGCGTCTGGTAGTCCGGTGGTAAAAAGGGGTGGGTTCAATTTGGTCAAAAAGAGCAGTCGCGCACTCACCAAAATGTAGCCGATAAAATACTGTCAAACAAGCAACCTTACGACGATGCTCCAGCGTCTGCAATTTTTTATTTGTAAGGTTGTTGTTGTTTATGAATTTACGGGCTCTTCGGTCAACAGAGTCTAGCGCTTCGAGCTGGTATTTGGCAGAACCATCCCAAAGGTGACTACAGTACTCCATGCACGACCTCACTTGGGCTGTGTATAAGTTGAGCAGCCGTTCAGGGCTGAAGTACCGCCGGACCTTCGAGATGATACCCAATTTTTTTGAAGCCGTTTTTGCCATAAACTCAATTTGTTGTCCGAAGTTTAATTTGGACGTTATAGTGACGCCCAAAGGCCTAGTTGGTCGGTGATGGGAACAGATACATTCTGGAAAGTGGGCGTAAAAGTAAAGGTGCTCTTTTTTGCGGAGAATAGACACGCTTGTGTTTTGGAGGCGTTGAATTTGACCAGGTTAGATTCGCCCCAATCGGACACACTCCGCAAGGTCGAATCGACGCGCTCATAGACCTTCTCAAAACCTGGATTTCATGGGCGCTCGTTCGCGTATTGGATATACAGTATATCTCTCAACAATTTCTGCTTACATCTTAACGCCAATACTTACTATAAAGTTATAAATTAAATTGGTAACAAAAAGGTGTTTGACTTTTTGTAAGTTCCGCAATTTATAAAACCTATCATATTGAAAATTTATAATAGCTTATATATATTTGATTATGAAAATATATTGGTTCTTTGCACACTTATTGGTTATTTTAAATCAAACTTAGCAAAAGTATTTTCATAAAGTAATTTTTATGCGGTTTTGGTTGTCATAAAGAAAAAGATCATATTTCGTTATATTTTGCTGATAGTAATCCTCACTAGCCGCACCACATACTTTAGAGTTTAATTAATAAAAAATGAATAGTTTCTCAAGCAAAAACAAGTATCAACGAAGAGTAGAGAAAAGGTTTGAATGGATGTACGGACAGTTAATATTCAATATTGCAATATTGAGTTGCTGCAACGTATACCCTCCAGCCGGACCACACACTACGACCAATAACTCCTTAACTTAAGTTTTTAAGTCTTAAGTAACGGAGTTTATTGAACCATAGTTGTCGTATGCAAGCTACTCTTTAAGTAGATTTTTTCGGGATATTGATTTCTTAATAGTTTATTATACTTTATTAACTTTGAGATAGCGCGGCCGGAGAGCACTGCTTCGCGGCCGGACAACGTAGGTTGTTAATTAAAAAGTTATCTGTTGAGTTTTGTCAAAAAAAAAAAATAACCTACATATCATTTTTGAAGACCTATCCATAAATACCATATAAGTATGGGTTTAATGAAAAAGAAATTTTTGAGTTTCATTTATAAGTATGGGAAACTCCCAACATTTTTGTTCTTTTTTTCTATTTTGTGAAAAAATCTTAACGCGGTTCACAAAATACATCTACTTACCAAATTTCAAAAGCATAGTTCTGAAAATTTCGGTGAAAAGTGGCTGTGACTTACGAAAGGACAGACAGACAGAAATGACGAATCTATAAGGTTTCCGTTTTTTTGCCAGTTGGATTAACAATCAAACACAATTAGTGGAATTTTCAAATCATAATGTTGCAAAAAAGAAAGTATTATAAATAAAAATAATACCTATCATAATTGTATTAATATCAAACCTAATATCGTGTTCTGTTATCTTTGAATTCATTTTTATATCGTAAGGGACATATCAGGCTGAAAAAGACTTAAAACTCTTTAAAAAAAAAAGTCCGTAATTCAAATAATATAATTTGTTCCAGAATGGGTTGGTAGACAATATAAACCGACGGCAAGGCTCCTGTTGCTATGGCTGCTGTGAATTCGGTAAGTTTCTTTTGAAAATATCAAAAAACAGGTTAGGTATTTATGTTTTTTCTAAGATTAGGAAAATTTCGAAACTTCCTTCAAGTTATGCTTTTAAATTCCTACAATTAGTATAAGAGATTAATGCGATATAAAGACAAGCTCTTTAGATTTTTTATACAAAAGAATTGTCAAAAATTTAAAGATAACTTACCAAAATTGACAAACTAACCGTGTACCCAAAATAAACTTAAATAAGCTGGTTGTTATGTACCACACAGTGGAAATAAGAGGTATTCTAGTGTACCTACACCCAGCATCACGCAAGGTGAGAAATGTTCGTATCCTAAACTGCCCTGCAGGGCTAGCATGCAACCAACGATAAATACTCGAATCGACAAGATAAATATTATTTTGTTATTTTATCCTATTATGTAAGCTAATATCCGCACCATAATAGATAAAATTACTCGATTTGATACCATGATTAAGACCACAGAACCAAATATGTCATGATCTTAATAAATTACATACACTGAATACCATATTTTAAGAAAATATCGATAAAAGGCCCGATTTATCGTTGTCGACGGCAGCATGCTAGCCCCGCTGGCCGGGATTCAAACGCAGTACCTCCCGCAGGCGAACACTAAACCAATACTCCGCGGGGTCCCTCTAACACATATTATAGTCCTATTCGTAAGGCCCGAGTCTAGTCGTATAGTCTGAAACTATGTATGTTAGTTCACCATTCGTGCAAAAACGTCTTAATGTTCATAGCTGACCTGTTTTTGACAACTCATAAAATGTATTAAAACAACATATAGTGCAAATAATAGCTCATGTTCGGTTAATTCCAATCAACATATGTAATATTAGAAACCGCGGCAAGGATTTTAATTTACCCTCTCATTTTACTACTAGTATCATCGTTTCTAAGAAGTTAAATCAAGTCTGCACCAATAGTTAAGATATAAACAGGGAGCATTTCAATGGCAATATCATCTTTATCATTTACATACTTAGCAATAAGTAGTTTGACAGGTCAGAGACTGTATGGACCGTAAACATTACTCTTTGGTACAGTTATAGATGATCGTTTAGAATAACATATCGGACACTTTTGATCCTGACACTCTCGCGTGATTGAAAAAAAGTGCAGATAAAATCGCGTGAAACAGTGAATAAAACATATTCCCCATAAATATAAACTTTAATAAACATGTTTGTATAATAAATTCGCGTTCCCAATTCTTCTGTTGAAACTATCATTACCCTGCGGTTATCATTTCCCTGGCGGTAAGGGTCTCATTAGCGATACCTGGTAATTGCTATGATGGCTTGTAAACTTCATATGAATTCACGTTATTTTGTTAACATTCACACAGTCAAGTCTAATAAAATATAATAAGGTTGAAATTCCAATGAAAATGTGTATGTGTTAGACATGACTGAACAATCGTTATCGCAGGCTTATTTATAGTACAATTGGTTGCGCTCGTTGTGAGAGCAAAGTGTAGAGGTAGAACAATTTAAGTGGTATTAAAAGTATTTTTATCCCCACTTCGTAGGATTTTCTTCCGTTAAGGGCTTTTAACAGACCAACCTTTGAATTGTTCTAGAACTGCATTTGCACACTTGTTGTGTCTTTTTTTTATAATTTGTTGTGATAAGCATCTTTTTTTTTGTTATTTTGAGTATTGGTGTTTTATTAACTGTAAAATACCATGTCCCAACGTCAACAACAACGTCAATACACAATCCCCAATCATCTAAAAAAACACATAGCTCGGCTTAACAAAATCTTCTACCTACATGCATACAGAGCAGATTGACAGGAATCGGGATGTGAGATACTTTGGGTTCTTCACTAAGTGGTCAGGACACACGCAAGGCATGTCCAGTTGGTGAAACTCATTATTAGTATCAATTATTAATTCGTCATCTGAACATGCTACAATTTTAACGTGTGTCCACATAGTGAAAACTAAATTAAATCACTTTTATATTTTAGCCAACTGGGTCATTATGAATTCTGTTACAAATCCTTTTTATAGCTTATAGTTACCTCAAATAAGCTTTAAAATGGATGAGACTAGACGGATACTTGGTTTCTGATATTTGGCACCATAGTGAAGTTATAGGACTCTGAAATTTGTATAAGCAAATTAATGGAATAGGCTATCTTAATCGAAGATTTATATGATTGAATTTCAAGCATTTACAAGATCTCATTAAATAATCATTTATTTTATGATTTTCCACATCCACTACTTATTAATATCAATTTTATAATACGCTGAAAGGTAAAGTAATTAATCAGTTTCCGCTCATTCATTTAAACCAACTGGTTATTGTTAAAATAATTATTTCGCCTTTAAATAAGTATGGTTTTCGATTATTCGTGTTATTTGAAATCTATTTGAAAAGCTGAAAAGCTTCGAATAAATAGCATTTACGCTACACATTCGTTTTATTATGTAATTCAATATTTTATGTCTGGCAGCCCTGAATACATACGGATTGATGTGCGTATTGTGCGTGCAGTATATAGTTTTATATACCTACGGATTACGAGATTTGATTTAAAACTAATAGAATGTACATATGTACTGAATATTTGGAACTTTTTCAATAAAATATTTTAGCTTTGAAAGGTTTACAGGATTATTATATTTGTTTTATGCGACTAGGGTTGTCAAACGAAATGTTTACTCGGTACTTTTATCGGGACTGTACTTTTATTTTGTTTGAATTCATTCGTGACTTTAATATTTGCATTCATTCATAAGACAAATTTGTCATTGAAGTTGTAAATTTTTTTAGTGTTGGAAATTGTACGTATTTTCAATTTTCATCATACATAGGAATTAAAAGTATTCTGTACTTTTAATTATCCTATTTGAATAGGATGGCGTTTATAAAAAAATATTTAAACATTTTTAGTGGGTCGGTTTTTTTAAGACGGTTCACTTTTTCATAAAAAGAAATAATTAGTTTGCTTTCATTTTGATTTGGGCTTTATGACTTTTTTATTAATTTTTTAATACATACTAACATGGTAATGTCTAACATGGTTCAGTATTTATAAATACTATTTTTTATAAATACTATTTTTTATAAATACTAGTATTTATAAATACTGAACCATGTTAGACATTACAATCTCTTATTTTAAGTTCCTCAAATATCAAACTTAGAAGCATAAAAATCAGTTTTTCTAAGCAACTTTTAAATTTGAAGTCTCCTAATTGGACATTTTTGGGACTTAAAATTCCAAATCTAACGTTTAAACGATATAATTATGACCATAAACTTATAACATCGAAAAAATCCGTTATTTAAAAATTCATCAACTAAAAATCGTCTCTTAAATCGAACTCAAAATTGATACCCAACACATACGTAATGAGAAATATAAACAACATTGGTACATATCAAATTAATTAAAGGAAACCTGATAAGCTTAGACAATTTGATCATTATAATTATAAACAACAGAGTCACATTTCTCCAAACAAAGCTTAGGTGTACAGGGTGACTGGTGGGTCACTTTCGAAATTCAAGGACGTGATGGTTTGAGATCATAATTTATGAAAAAAAAAAACATATTAATTATTTACTGAGTAAACTTAACCGAAAGTTAAAGAATTCATTACGCAACGTATGGTTACGTATTAAGCGTAATACAATAGACACTTAACGGGTGGTAGTGTACGTGTGGCGGAAACACGTCGGGAAAAGTGTAGTAGTCTCTTTATTTATTTAAAGGGAATTCTGATGAAAAATTAAGTACCTCAAACTCAAATATTCTTTATTTCGTAAGTATTTAAATACATTTGAAATAAGTCAAACAATTTACAAATTGAACTGAATCTACCACCACTTCGGAAACTCGATCTGTTGAGAAGAAGTGGCAAGAAACTCTGCTGTTGAGTTTTAAAAATAAGAGAAAAAAAATACACAATAACAATTTACAGTCAGGGAATCCCATCTTCTTGCATCCGGATATCTTATAGTAAACCTTTTCACATAACACTTATCCTTAAATCTATCGAAGGGTTAATCTTAAATATTTTGGAATTCTTTATTATAAAATAAAGCGTACACATTGACCCATGAACGAGTTGATCTTCTGGAGTCTACTATTATATTTATACAATAGGCAATCAAGTACTAGACAGAAACGTAGACATAGGTATAGAGGTAAAGATAGAAGCAGAGATAGACGTAGCGATAGAGGTGGGAGAGAATACAGATAATGTGGATGGAGATGAGGATAGTCGTGGACAAAGACCGGACGTGGTCCACGTCCACGTCCTGTCTTGGAGTCCTGTCACTCCCCATGGAGATGGGGAACCTACCTTTACCTACCTTTATTACATAATTATCTTCAGAATCGAGTACAGAGTTCTGCTCTCCTTCAATATCTAAAATTTGTCACCAGTCAGGGTCTATAGTATCAATCAGTATCAATCAAGGTCTGTTTTTCTGAAGGTCTACTTATGATATAACTTTAGTACATTATTGTGTCATAGATGTAACATCTCATCTGCCCGCGGTGATTACGGATGAGTTGGTTTGAAGATTCTCAATGCTTGGCAACGTAATACACTCTTATATACTTATTATCATCATGGTAGATAAACAGAAAGAAAAAGAAAATTAATATTTAATCTAAAAAAAACACATTCGTTATTTTGTTTTTTGTTCTTGGGTTGTCCAATTCTGAAAGCAACCTTCATATATCGCATATTGTGCCAATTTTAACGAATATTCGGATTATATTACTTTATTTACCTATTGAAAAAATAAAGCCAAAGTTTGAAAGTCAAAGAAAAAATTAACATAATTCTGATCAATATACAATCTTCAATCAATGGAATACAAACTGCGTAAATGTCCGCCATATTGGTAAGCGGCGTTTCTTACCTCTCCATCAAGAAGGTCGTAGGACAAACGTTAAATTCCAGTGATCTTGCTTTAAATACTTCTATACAAACAAAACAATCTACATTAAGCAGAACCGTGACCTAAATTAATACAAAATAACTTTCTCTTCAGAATTTTGTCCACAACTAATCTCATTGTTTTCCAAAGAAATAATTTCATTTTAATTAAAAGCAAAGAAACGAAACGATTACGTCGCCATTTTGAGTGATTATAAATTGTTTCCACAAAATCTAATTGATTTGTCAAACCGTCATCAACAATATTTTAGGAAATTACATCTGGCCAAATACAGTTTCGAATGGAGTAACGCAAAATGAATTTTACGCCTATGTTATTATATAAAAACGCGTTGATTTTCGTTTAATGGCTTTCAAAATTGGAAAACACGTTTGAAATGCATTCGAAATTGAAAAATATTTCTCAGAAATAATATTTTAAAGTTTTTGTATTTGAAATGCTTAAATAGGTACTCTTAAATGATTGAAAAAATATTTAAGAGTAATTAATTTTATTTAACACATTTTTTTCAATTATTTAATATTTCTCAGAGTTTTTGATCTTAGTAGCTCTATTAAAGATTTAATATCCGCAGAAATAATTGAAAAAAGAAACATCAAAAAGCTAATTTTGACAAAACACATTCGCATTGGAAACTCAGTGACCCACATCAAGCAAAGCCGAACCTGCCAGTTGCTTTCAACGACTGAATAGAGAAAACTTTTGCCTCGTCGTTGTTAGGGATCAAAATGAAAACAGTAAAACTGACGAAGTAGAGGGCTGTTAACCCTTCGCTATCATCTCGTTTTTCGGCCTTTGGCTACACAACCGTGGGTAGTTTTAACCCGCGGGCGAGCACTGGAAACCTATCTACTTGGACCACGGCCAAGCTATGTTTGCTTAACTTTAATTGAGATAAGTAATCCCCATCCGAAACTGTTCTAAACGTTACCATTGTTTCCCACGTTTTAGTTCTAGAACACTTTATGTGATTCAAATGGATTTCCGTTTTTGAAGTGTTGTTTCTGTACTCAACGATATTTTATACAGATTCAATGGTGTTTAAAGATTTAAATTACGGGTTCGAAATTCGAATTTTGTTTTGAAAATATGTAGTTACGCGGACATAGCGCGCTTAGTCAGCAGGTTCCCACACTCGCAGCAGACAGAAGCGTTCCATTACTGCTGCATTGTCATTTTTAGTTGATAGCATGTTTCATATTTGTTTTTCTATTCAATCTTGTTCATGTCTTTGAATTGTAATTAAATTAAAGTTTTATCAAGTAAATTTTTTTTTAAAAGCCTTACTCCGACGGCCTGAATATAAATAACTAAATACATACTTTAATTTTGTTTCTTTCATTAAAAATTATGATCATTAGAGTTTTGTGCTACACTATCTACACAGGGCTAATAATTTGTTTACCCACCTCACTAAGTCATTTTATTTGAAGTCAAACCCAGACATATTTCATTAGAGCGGTTCAATGAATCCATTATTTCTAGAACTTTTTCTACTTACGCATGGTGATTCGCATAAACCACGCTGTTTGAATTTCAATTGTGGAACGCGGGAGAATGAAACAAAATGGCGCGTGAATTTGTTGGTTGTAGAACGAGGGGCAAGGTCGATGTTGTAACGGTTTATAAGTCCTTTGTTGTTTATGGAAAATCAATATAACATTCAATTTGATAATAATAAACAATACTTTTACCTGTTTACTGTCTAGTTTTCTCTTTTTTTCTAATTAATGGATTGCGGAAGATGTGGTGTTTAAATCGTGCTTGCTTACACATTTTTAAATAATCTTTTAAAGTATGTTGCTTTTTCACTAAATGGTAAGTTAATTTTAGTACCTAATATTTGATTCCACTTAAAATACAAACATAACCTCAAAATAAATATACCAGCAAAACAATTCAATTTAGCATTAAAACCCAATCAATACGCGTCGTGGGAGTACCCTTTGAAATTTTAACCGTTCGTTTACGGCCCTGATAACCTAGTCGGGTGTCCCTCGGGGTTTTGGGACACGAGACACTTTGGACCCGAGCCAATGATATGTCCCGTATATGCGAGATAGCACGGCTTATGCCTACCGACAGGCGTTCATTCTAACACGGTTTTAAGTTCAGTTA
The DNA here is from genome assembly GCA_944452665.1 of Stenoptilia bipunctidactyla. Classification (NCBI taxonomy): domain Eukaryota; kingdom Metazoa; phylum Arthropoda; class Insecta; order Lepidoptera; family Pterophoridae; genus Stenoptilia; species Stenoptilia bipunctidactyla. The sequence goes on along the minus strand of OX101733.1, from coordinate 7,768,815 downwards.
AAATGAAATACCGGAAAATAGTGACGTAATCTCATTTGTGAAATGTATAGTCAAAATAGGTATACATTGGTGGACTTTTGTTTGTCGTGCTCACATATTTTAGAAAGTATGTGACTGTAAGTATGTCCATGAAAACTGGGATTTATTTGCAATATTGATAGCGAAAATTTTTTCGGTTTATAGGTACTAATTTGTAAATACTTTTCGAGAAATAGATTATTTAAAATTTCTATGAAATAACTAAATACCTAATATATTAAATAGCTTGCAGATTATCTGCTAATTCGATCTCGTAAAATTGCTACTTAGTTGCTAAAGAAATAAGATATAAGTAATTAATATGAAAGAAACAAGAAACTACTAATTCTTACATAATTTATTTTGTATCCTCATTTATCTAAATCTCATGTAAACTAAATATTAAAAGCTCAAATACTTACAACCATTAATTATATTCGTTATATGAACACAGCAATTTTCTTTTCATTTTTCTTCAGCTCACAAAGTAATTAAGTAGAATATTAATTTATAATATGTCTTCATCCTGTTTAGTATTATCACATAGTTCAAAGACAATATATATTCTTACGCTAATAAAACCTGCTTCCAATTTCGCTGATTTTAAATAATTTCTCCGATGCAACGAGTGATGCATGCCAGAATAAAACATGAAAACATATATTAATTAAAATGAAGACTGAACATAGGTATTCTATAAAAACTTTAAACAAGCAAGTAAACGGTATGCACGCTGTCGCAAGAATCAACAATAAGTCGATTGCAGTGTAAATATATTTTTTTAATACAGTTGCTCAAAAAGTGGCGTATTGCAGGGACGTTTAGCGTTCGGGATGTGGGCTATTACACACTTGTGCTTTTTCTTTACCTTTCCCGCACTCGTGCGTTCTCTTTCCCAACTGTCAAAATAATGTCTATTAAAAAGAAAAAATCAACCACGAAGTTTTTACTAAAAAAAATTCTTAGAAGTTTTTACGATTCATGCAAATATTTCTGAAAAGAAGCTACTAATTTGTTTCAATATCAGATATAATGATTTGATGCAATGAGTTAGGTAAGGTTTCATTTCATTTTATCTCATTAAATTCATTTTCATTTCATGTCAATACAAAAAATCTACTAAAGACTTGGCTGTATGGGCATAGTTCCCTTTGCCTACCCAGAATGGGTAAACAAAAAAAATCTCTGTTTATAATCTTTCACGGCTGGCGCCATTTTGTATATTTTATAAAATTGCTTAATTTTTTCGCAACTGTATTAAAAATAGTCGTTCAGTACACGTGCGGAACCGTCATTGCAACTCGTTCCGACTGTCAACCCTCGCCTTCGGCTGCGCCTCGGCTCGTGTAGACATTTGTCGGAACTCTTTGCAATGACAGGCTTTCCGCACTCGTAATGAAATATACTATTGTCTCATTGGCAATAAACAAAATAAAAGAGTTTAGGCTGCGATGCTCCGAAGGTGTATTATTTCAAATCCCTTCTAACGGGAAGTTTTTCAAATTGACAAAACAATATTTAGGTATATCAGAAATATTGATGATTCTTCTAGAAGGATTGCATGAAGTATTCATTGTGTTATTATAATTACGTAAAGAGGGGACGTCACAAAATGATTCTGTCCGCCCCGTCCGCCCTGTATTAGAGTCTGCTGTCTAACTGCTCGTACATACAAATTCGTCTGACGGGCGCTTGTCACAAGAGTCACATCATCAAAACAACATATTTTTTACTTGGGATAGCTTATTTAAACACAGAGAGGTATGCTTCGTAGTAATTATAGCGCAATGGTAGTGTCATTAAAGCTTAATAATACATTTGATTAACAAACTCTATCAACTGTCAAATGAAAAGGTATCTCAAAGCCAGACGTGTAACAACTTTGTGTCACTTTCAACTGACATGGAAAACTCATCCTTTTTATTTCTAAACGAGCGTTTGCCCGCGACTTCGTACACGCATAAACGCAAAAGTCCTATTTTCCGTTCCCGTGGGAATTCCAGGAATTCCTTCCATTATACAAACAGACACTTATTGAGGAACCTTTATACCAAGTATCACATCCATGCACTCCAAGAATAACATTTTATCATACAAACTAAGAAGTCTAATAATTCCCGTTCCCGTAAGAATTTCGGAAATTCCTTTCATAACACAACCAGTCTCTTTTTGAAGAAATTTTATGCCAAGTATCATATCCATGCACTCAAGGAATAAGATTTTTCATACAAACTAAGAAGTCTAATAATTCCCATTCCCGTGGGAATTTTGGGAATTCCTTCCTTAGTGCACCTCTACATCCTCTAAAGAATGTATGTTCTAAATTTCAGCTCTCTACGCCCAGTAGTTACGGCTGTACGTTGTCTGTCAGTCACTCAGTAACTTAGTCAGTAACGGAACAGTTTTATATATATTTCTAAATATAACACTTTCTAAACGTGAACAATACAAAATAGTCGGTTCACAATAGAAATATTTGCAACATGTTTTATGATACCCTCAAAGTTGTTACCTCTAGAATGTTCTTAAAAGTTATGTCTCCAAGCGAAGCAACTATTGTTTCGAAGCTTTTTGCAGACTTTGTGTAGCTTGAAGACGTGTTTTATTCTTACCTTTATTTTAAGTATGTGAAACTTTACACTGTTTCTTAATTTGTGTTTAAATATTTTACCTCAGAAATGTAAATAAAACTAAATTGTACCTTATGAAAGAGAGCTCGAATATATTTAACTTGAGTATAAATAACATTTGGATTAAGAAAAACACTATTTTTGATTCAGTGGAGTTGTAGGTAAGTGCGATCATGCATGGAGTACTGCAGTCATCTTTGGGATGGTTCAGCCAAATATCAACTAGAAGCGCTGGACTCCGTTGACCGAAGAGCCCGTAAACTAATTAACAGCGTCGACCTTATGACCAAAAAACTGCAGACCCTAGAGCATCGTCATAAGGTTGCTTGTTTAATCGTGTACTACAGAATACATTTTGGTGAGTGCGCGAGTGCTCTGTTTGAACAAATTGAACCCTCACCCTTTTACCATCGGACTACTAGACGCAGACAGAACTTCCATCCGTATGTGGTAGATATCCCGAAAAGTCGAACTAAGCGCTTTGACGGGTCCCCAAGGTTTGGAATGAACTGCCTGCGTCTATCTTCCCTAACCGGTACCTATAGTCTTAGTACTTTTAAGAGTCGAGTGAATAGGTTTCTCGTGGATGGACGTGTACCACCTTAGTCTTCATGTTCACTTAATATCAGGTGTCATGGAAGACAAACGTCCTATCCATATTTTATAAAAAAAGTAGTTTTTTTTAAGAGTTTTTCATTTTTACACTATATTTTGCGTCACTTTGTAATTTTTTCTTAAAAAGGATTTTTCTTTAAAATAGGCCAATATAATATAATATAATTATAATATCTTTGATAATCAATAAATGCAAAACATTAAAAAACCGACTTCACTAATATTTTTAATTTTAAATCTTTGACGAAACTTTGACTGAATTATAAGCTCATCAAAGCATATACAGGGTTGTTTTTTGGTCACCACCCAAATTTAAATGTTAGTTTCTTTGATACAATATAAACGTACCTGCATATTTATTTTAACGTCACTCAGTGCAAAAAAGTCGAAATATGGAACCACAAACGTTTTTGAAAATAGTCGCTGTTGATGAACATAGCTACTACGACGCGGCATTTCATTGTTATAGTACGACGTAGTACTACGAGATGTTTTGTAGTAGCGCGTAGTCGACTTTATTTTAATGGTGATTTAGAGTTAGACCATGCTTAGCTTAACATGTTAGCGGATATATTAATTTCCTTGTAATTTCATACATATTTTGTGAAAATTTAAAATGTTTCTAAATATTAATTTCGATGAAATCTATATGGGACCAACTCGGAAGTATCCTCTCTATCATGAAACGCTTATCATCGAAATCGGTCAAACCGACCAAATTATCAAAGATACAAAAAAAAAAATAGATACTCCTTTCGGAATTCGGTTGGAAACAAAACTATGTTCTTCTCTCAGCGCAAAAACTACAACCAACGATTTTAAAACTGCATGTAATGTTGACCACGGACAACCCCATTTAGTAGGTAATAATAAACTCTTTATTGTACACCAACATGGTTACAGAGGAAAATTACATTAAATGAGACATTAAAATACATTTGTACAAAGACGACCTTATCGCTCAAGAGCGATTTCTGCCAGATAACCTAGTAATTAAAGGAAATTGAGGTGGATGGGTTCACGGCTTGTAAAAATAAATAAATAAACTAAATACTAATAATTACATAAATACATAATGAAAAAAAATATATATGCTTCCATGCTGGACTGGGAGCGAAAGAAAAATATAGAATGTGCCAGCTGCTTCTCTTCCCGGGCATACTGTAAAAGTCAGTTAAGGGACGGAGGATTTATAGGCGATTTTGCGGGCGACAGGCTGACCCCCTGTCACTGCTATAGTCTCTCTCCATCATAATAATACCTTCAAATTTGTCAAACGTTTTTTTTTTTTTTGTTTTTCCGCCACAGAAAATTTTTGGCACCCCCTAAAACAAGCTTTAACCAGTAAAGCAAGCTTTAGCGGGAGGAGGATGAATCCTATTACGGACGAATGGGCATTCTATAAGCTGTTAACCCCAGTGGCTAACGGAAAATAGAATGCCCAGACAGTGTGGAGACTCACTCAGTGAAGCCGAGCATACCCACTAAACATCCCCCTTTACGACCTACCTTAATCCAGGTTCTTGATCATTTATCGGAGCGACAGCCAATTGGAGAGAGAGGCTGCGCAGTGAGCGGCATCCAGACGGCTGCCACCAAAAGGAACTGAAAGTGAGAAAAACAAAGCTAAGATTAGCAGAAATGACAAAGCTGAAACTAAGATATTATCTAGAGTGATCAGACTTACTCTGAGATAGGAATGCTGGAAAGAAGGACTACGTTTAGAAACGTTGAGCTTGCTAACGTTGGAGTTTCCTAATAAGGGGAGCGAACTTGGTTAGGACCGGAAGAGCACCGTTGAAACCCTCTGGGCTGGCGTCGAGAGCGGCGCCGAAAGCCAGGATCTCGTCGATGGGAGCGAGCTGGATCCAGAACGCCATGCGGTCTTGAGAACCATTTGCGTTCTGGCACTGGGAAGCCGATTTGGCAGCCGGTTGCGATTGAGTCGCGACCCGGCTACGCTGACCTGGAACGATAGAAGTAAAGGCCTTAGGGGCCTTTGAACTGACTGGAGGGGCGTCCGAGCTAGGCTGCGGTCGCTCTCTCCAGTTCTCGATGGGCTTCACGGTAGCCCTGGCAGCACGCGGTGCCTTGGGGCAGCCGCGAAAGTTTGCTGTGTGGCCTGACTGGCCGCACAAGACGCAGGATGGGGCGGTGGGCGATTCGGGAGTGCGAGAGCACTCCTTAGTCCCATGCGGATCTAGGCACTTGACGCACCTAGGGGAAGCAAAACAATTTGCCGCCGCATGACCATACAGTTGGCTGCGGTGGCACTGACCTGGGAAGCCACGCTTGTGTGGAACTTCGACGCGGATGTTGGAGAGACCGCACACAGTGGGCTTGCCTCTGAAAATGGACTGCCCTTGCGGGCTCTTCGCTAGGATTACTAGCGCAAGTGGGAACTGCTTGCCTCGGCGGCTGTGCATTTTGTGCACAGATTCGGCGGGGAAGCCTTGAGAAGACAAGTCCTCTTGGATTTGCTCGTTCGAGAGCTCGAACGGCACGTTCCTGAGGACGGCACGAATCTTACGCTCCTCAGGGAGGGCGTAAGTGTGGTACTCGAGCTTCTTGTCAGAAAGAAGCCGAGTGAAATTCCTGAAATCAGAAATTGAGCAGACAACGACCTTAATAGAGTCACCCACATTGGATGCCTTACTATACTGGATCTTCGGGGAGTGCGTTCCGCAGAGAGCTGAGACCTCGGTCCAGCGGCTCTTGTCCCGTAGGAAGACGGGGGGCGGAGATTTGACTTTCGGCGGAGCCGAATCTGATTGCGACGCAGGTTGTGACGCCGGGATCGCTGAAACAAGAGGCGCAGGAGCAGACGCCGGTGCGACATTTTGCGGAGCAGGAACAGCGGCTGGAGCAGCTGAAACGGATAAAGTCGGAGAAGCGTCTTTCTTCTTCTTCTTTGATTTTGATTTTTTCCGAACCTCGGTGAACGGAGCAGGAGATTCTGGAATTAAAGGAGCGGAATCAGAGTCACTACCTGGCGGGGTAGTTTTCCGTTTGTATGCGGTGGAGTCTATCGACATGAAATCTGACATGGTATCGGCATGCTCGACATCTGGGGACGCCGGAGAATCTGTTGGGAAACTAAGAGAAGGCGGAGTGGCCGGGAGAGACGCGGTGGAGGCCTGGGTGGCCGGGATCATCGCGGGTTGGACCTGAGAAGCTGATGCCTGATATGCCACAAGCTTCAACACCATTTCTTGGAGCTGTCCGAATTGATTGGACTGGGTAACGAGAGCTTGGGAAAGCTGACTTACCTTCTCCCAAAGAACTTGGAGCCCGGATTCGGTGGGGGCCTCCATCGAATCCGGGGAATCTGAAGTATTCTGAAAGGAAGCCTATTCCTAACAAGAACCTACGTGCCGGTGAACGGCAATTGCCTGCACAAACTGCGCTGAAAAAGAAAACGACCTAGTACGGACCTATTGCCGGTGAACGGCGGACGATCAGGCTTAGTTGTCACGGTTACGTATCCACCTGACCAGCGATGCTTCGGCCGGCAGCAGTCGGGTCCGCCCTGAAAAGGGCAGATGAATTAGCCCCGACACCACACAGCCTCCACAAGAGAAAACTTTCCGAAAGAGCTTAACTTGGCACCTGACCCGCACGAGTGCGGGGGAGGGAACAAGGGCAGCGCAATACGAACACTCGGGAGCGGCCGCAGACACGACCGTTCGGGAGCGAACGCAAACGGGAAGTGATGTTTGTCAAACGTGACATCAGATGGTTTTTATAGCCTCTGGAGTTCTGCCTACCCCATTAGGGATACAGGCGTGAAGTTATGTATGTATGTATGTACATAATGAAAATAAATATCATATATACATATATATTAAATATTATAAAACATATATAAATAGTTAAGATTAACAGTGTTTCGCCTGGTAGTGCCGTTTTATCATTCGTTTAAAAATCCGTGGTACAGTTACGTCTAATAAGATGTATACATTTTCATTGGAATTTGAACCTTATCGTAACCGAATAACTTGCGAAGTGTGTACATCTTATAACACGAGACTGTACATTCTCAGGTAAGGTTCTACGTACTCGTAGTAGGTATAGTTCAAGAAGAGGTAATTCGATCTAACGCTTAATTTTTCACACACCACGACATTTTAGGCTAATTCCAAAGACATTTTCTTTAACTGAGTTTGTCTAATACTCTTTTAAGATGCCGGAAATCATCTCAAATACTCATGACTTATATATACACAGATTGAATTTTATATGGAATAAGACGTGTTTAAGTATTATACACATCGGATTTCAGGAATTGGATATTTGGGATTGAACCTTATAGATACTTAACACCAACTGATATTCAAAAAAAGCGTGGATAGCGTTAAATACACAATTATTTATAAAATAACTTCGGAAAACAAAGCAACTGTTATTGTTTAATAACTTAATGTACAGGGTGACTGGTGACAAATAGATGGAGAGAACTCTGAACTCGATTCTGATCATAATTATGTAATAAAAGTAGATATTTTATTTTTAACCAGAAATCCCTATGAATAAATAAAGAGGCTTTACTACACTTTTCCCAACGCGTTGCCTCAGTCAACACGCACACAACTGTAACCATGCTTTGCGTAATGAATTCCTTAACTTTCGGTTAAGTTTAATCAGTAAATAATTAATATTTATTTTTATTTTATTTTATTTTTTCTCTTCATGTATGAAGCTATCATGTCCTGGAATTTCGAAAATGACCCACCCTGTATAATTTAAATTTTATTTGGTTGCTAGCCTTAGATCTAAATTTATCAACATAATTCAATACCTTATCAAAACTTGTAAAGGATAAAATAACTTAATAAACTTCAACTCCAGTGCTGATGTTTCAAATATTTTACTTTCATATTCCAAATGAATAACGTAAATTAATAATTAATTCCAAAACAACAGTAATTGCTTTAAGAAAATCGACGATCAGACATCTCAAATCACTTTGTATAAACACAATGAGAAGTATTTAATTAGAGTTACTAAGGCTTGAAATAGCTTGAAATGTGATACCTTCTCATCAAGCTAACTTGAACATAATTAAATTGGGGACAGGTGGGAGGAACTTTGAGCGATGAATTAAAATTATCTACATAGACTTAAACACAGCGTATTAAAATCCAAAATTATTTAACTCAATAATGTGGATCTTCTAACAGAGTATATTGACGTCATGTCGCTGTGTTTTATTTCAGGTTTTACTCAAATGAAGAAGTCTACATGTGTTCAGATTGGAAGCTATTTTATCAAGCACGGAACGTTTTGGTTTCATGTCTTGTTTACGTAATGTATGATACGTAATGAAAGCGTTGCTTTTCTCTTTGGTCGTTTTGCTGTAAATGAAGTAGAAACAAACAGCTCAAATGAAAAATGACTCAATTCGTAAGACAGTAATAGGTGGAAGCAAAAGATTGTTTGTTACAACATAATAGGATTTTGTAATTGTGTACTTCGTTGAGTCAACTGATTTTTTTCTGATGTTTTTTGTGACAATTAGGTAGATTTTAAAAGACTGGGACTAACTAAGAAAAGGAACCAGTAATGGACAAAATAACATCAAATTTTTTAAAAATAAGATAAACAATCTTGTTTTGCTATCAATTAATTTTTTTAGAAAGTTTATTTGTCTCTCCTGTCGTGTATAATTTATTATTAGCTTTACGGAGCATTTATTTAACCCTAACCTACAAATATTTATGTGTATGACTTAAAAGTAGTTTAATTATTATAACTTTTCCAATTTAAAGATTATTTCTCAATGTAATTAAAGAACTATCATTATTTCGTACGAAATTTTATCTTTTCCAAATACAAATACAAAATAGGCAGTAGACAGATAGGCACAAAAAACATGTCTGAACAGATCTAAGGATTCGTATCCATAATTCACATTACTACAACGATAAATCTGCCATTAACAGCTTGTAAACAAGTAGATAAAAACACATTTGCCCGAGAACTGTAAGGGCAAGTCGGTTTAGTGAACAACTAGGGAGAGACTGTATTTTTAAATTCAAGGAATGCATACCGGTATGAATTTCTGTACATTTTTTTTCTGTGTGACGTCATACCGTTAAATTTGGTGTATTTAAAAATAACAGTATGTACAGGAATTCATACTGAAATAATTCGTGTACTTTTTTATTATTGTTGCATACCAGTTTTTTTTTCAGTTAACTGAAATTTTCCGGTATTAATATTAATATTAAAATTTTATTTTTAAATAACTGTAGAATGTTCGATAGTTTAGTTGCAGCCTATGAAGCATAGGGACATATGCTGACCATATGTCCCTATGCATTCCGGTACAGAAATTAAATAGGTTAAAATATTGCTGTACTAAAAACATCTACTGAAATTAATCCGGTATACACTACTGATATAATTAAATTAGATTTTAATCACTAGGTATTGTGTTTGATGAAGCAGTACACTAATAAGGGTACCTAGGGAAATTTTATTAGTACTGTTTAAAAAAATTATACCGATATGCAGTCCCTGTTTTGAATTGCAAATTCAAAATGCAAGAGAAATTTTTTGTAGAAAATGAAAGATGAATAATTCTTATAATGACCTTTATTGGTCTTTGAGCAATAAATCGCGAGATATTTGCGAAAAACAGATTTTTGCGATCTTTTGACCTCCGTAACTTTTTTAGCCGGCACTTCTTTGTTACGCCGTAATATTTGTACCAAAATTCAGCCCACTACGAATTTTTATTTATTTATTTAACAATTTATGTACACATAAGTTAAGATACAATATAAGGATACATAGAACAAAATAAGTACAAAGGTACAGCTTATCTCCACCCTCGTAGCTACTACGACGCGGCATTTCATTGTTAATAGTACGACGTAGTACTACGAGATGTTTTGTAATAGCGCGTAGTCGACTTTATTGTAATGGTAATTTAGTGTGACCATGCTTAGCTTAACATTTTAGCGAATATATTAATTTCCTTGTAAAAAAAATTTGGCCGATGACCACAAATCAACCCTGTATTCTCCGTTTTCATACATATTTTTTCGGAAATTGAAAATGTTTCTAATTTCGAAAGATTCGATGAAATCTATATGGGATCAACTCGGAAGTATCCTTTATCATGAAACGCTTATCATCAAAATCGGTTCATAACCGACCAAATTATCGCGTATCAAAGATACAAAAAAAAACAGGAACTCTTTTCGGAATTCGGTTGGAAACAATACTATGTTCTTCTCTCAGCGCAAATACTACAACCAACGATTTTAAAATTGCATGTAATGTTGACCACGGACAACCCCATTTAGTAGGTAATAATAAACTCTTTATTGTACACCAACATGGTTACAGAGGAAAATTACATTAAATGAGACATTAAAATACATTTGTACAAAGACGACCTTATCGCTCAAGAGCGATTTCTGCCAGGTAACCTAGGAATTAAAGGAAATTGAGGTGGATGGGTGCACGGCTTGTAAAAATAAATAAATAAACTAAATACTAATAATTACATAAATACATAATGAAAATAAATATCATATATACATATGTATATATTAAATATTATAAAACATATATAAATAGTTAAGATTAACAGTGTTTCGCCTGGTAGTGCTGTTTAATCATTCGTTTAAAAATCCGTGGTACAGTCACGTCTTATAAGATGTATACATTTTCATTGAAATTTGAACCTTATCGTAACCGAAGAACTTGCGAAGTGTGTAACACGAGACTGTACATTCTCAGATAAGGTTCTACATACTCGTAGTAGGTAGGTATAGTTCAAGAAGAGGTAATTCGATCTAACGCTTAATTTTTCACACACCACGACATTTTGGGCTAATTCCAAAGACATTTTCTTTATTTGAGTTTGCCTAATGCTCTTTTAAGATATCGGAAATCATCTCAAATACTCATAACTTACTTATTTTAATTAGATTTAATTTTATATGGAATAAGTGTTTAAGTATTATGCACATCGGAATTCAGGAATTAAATATTTGGGATTGAACCTCATAAATACTTAACACCAACCGATATTCAAAAAAAGCATTATTTATAAAATAACTTCGGAAAACAAAGCAACTGTTATTGTTTAATAACTTAATGTACAGGGTGACTGGTGACAAGTAGATGGAGAGAACTCTGAACTCGATGCTGATCATAATTATGTAATAAAAGTAGATATTTAATTTTTAACCAGAAATCCCTATGAAAAAAATATAGAGATTTTACTACACTTTTCCCAACGCGCTGCCTCAGGCCTCAGTCAACACGCACACAATAGTGTTCCCGCCACACGCACAACCACCCGCTAAGTATCTATTGCATTACGCTAATGTAACCATGCGTTGCGTAATGAATTCCTTAACTTTCGGTTAAGTTTAATCAGTAAATAATTAATATTTATTTTTATTTTATTTTTTCTCTTCATGTATGATCTCAAGCTATCACGTCCTGGAATTACGAAAACGACCCACCCTGTATAATTAAAATTTTATTTGGTTGGTAGCCTTAGATCTAAATTTATCAACATAATTCAATACCTTATCAAAACTTGTAAAGGATAAAATAACTTAATAAACTTCAACTCCAGTGCTGATGTTTCAAATTTCTTTCACTTTCATATTCCAAATGAAAAACGTGAATTAATAATTAATTCCAAAACAACAGTAATTGCTTTAAGAAAATCGACGATCAGACATCTCAAATCACTGTGTATAAACACAATGAGAAGTATTTAATTAGAGTTACTAAGGCTTGAAATAGCTTGAAATGTGATACCTTCTCATCAAGCTAACTTGAACATAATTAAATTGGGGACAGGTGGGAGGAACTTTGAGCGATGAATTAAAATTATCTACATAGACTTAAACACAGCGTATTAAAATCCAAAATTATTTAACTCAATAATGTGGATCTTCTAACAGAGTATATTGACGTCATGTCGCTGTGTTTTATTTCAGGTTTTACTCAAATGAAGAAGTCTACATGTGTTCAGATTGGAAGCTATTTTATCAAGCACGGAACGTTTTGGTTTCATGTCTTGTTTACGTAATGTATGGATACGTAATGAAAGCGTTGCTTTTCTCTTTGGTCGTTTTGCTGTAAATGAAGTAGAAACAAACAGCTCAAATGAAAAATGACTCAATTCGTAAGACAGTGGTGGAAGCAAAAGATGGATTGTTTGTTACAACATAATAGGATTTTGTAACTGTGTACTTCGTTGAGTCAATTGTTTTTTTTCTGATGTGTTTTTTGCGACAATTAGGTAGATTTTAAAAGACTGGGACTAACTAAGGTAAAGACACTAGTCTTGGAAAAGGAACCAGTAATGGACAAAATTAACACCAAAATTTAAAAAAATAAGTTAAACAAACTTGTTTTGCTATCAATTAATTTTTTTAGAAAGTTTATTTGTCTCTCCTGTCGTGTATAATTTATTATTAGCTTTACGGAGCATTTATTTAACCCTAACCTACAAATATTTATGCGTATGACTTAAAAGTAGTTTAATTATTATAACTTTTCCAATTTAAAGATTATTTCTCAAGGTAATTAAAGAACTATCATTATTTCGTACGAAATTTTATCTTTTCCAAATACAAATACAAAATAGGCAGCAGACAGATAGGCACAAAAAACATGTCTGAACAGACTCTAAGGATTCGTCTCCATAATTCACATTACTACAACGATAAATCTGCCATTAACAGCTTGTAAACAAGTAGATAAAAACACATTTGCCCGAGAACTGTAAGGGCAAGTCGGTTTAGTGAACAACTAGGGAGAGACTGTATTTTTAAATTCAAGGACTAAAAACCGGTATGAATTTCTGTACATTTTTTTTCTGTGTGACGTCATACTGTTAAATTTGGTGTATTTAAAAATAACAGTAGGTACAGGAATTCATACTGAAATAATTCGTGTACTTTTTTTATTATTGTTGCATACCAGTTTTTTTTAAGTTAACTGAAATTTTCCGGTGTTAATATTAATATTAAAATTTTATTTTGAAATAACTCTAGAATGTTCGATAGTTTAGTTGAAGCCTATGAAGCATAGGGACATATGCTGACCATATGTTCCTATGCATTTCAGTACAGAAATTAAATAGGTTAAAATATGCTGTACTAAAAACATCTACAGAAATTAATCCGGTATACATTACTGATATTAGATTAGATTTTAATCACTTGCACAGGTATTGTGTTTGATGAAGCAGTACACTAATAAGGGTACCTACGGAAATTTTACTAGTACCTACTATTTAAAAAAATTATACCGATATGCAGTCCCTGTTTTGAATTGCAAGAGAAATTTTTTGTAGAAAATGAAAGATGAATAATTCTTATAATGACCTTTATTGGTCTTTGAGCAATAGATCGCGAGCTATTTGTAAAAACCTGATTTTTGCGATCTTTTGACCTCCGTAACTTTTTTAGCCGGCACTTCTTTGTAACACCGTAATATTTGTACGAAAATTCAGCCCACTACGAATTTTTATTTATTTATTTAACAATTTATGTACACATAAGTTAAGATACAATATAAGGATACATAGAACAAAATAAGTATAAAGGTACAGCTTATCTCTATCGAAATTTCTTACAGCAGACCCATGACTGGAGAGTTTGAATTAACTGCAGATTGGAGTTCAAAATGCTTAAAATGACTGGGTTATTAATATAAGTTTTATTGCAATACGTTGAGGAAGCACTCTCTGCTTACGAGATGGTGAGCCGCAGCTCATCATGACCCGGAAAACTTCCACAGCTGAACATAGGCCACAAGATTCTCGAAGTCGCTTTGATTAATATATAAATGTTATATGTCTTCCATGCTGGGCTACGAGCGAAAGAAAAACATAGAATGTGCCAGCTAAGTCTCTTCCCGGACGTACTGTAAAAGTCAGCTTAGGGACAGAGGTTTTATCGGCGTTTTTGTGGGCGACAGGTTGACCCCTTGTCACTGCAATAGTCTGTCACCATTATTATAATACTATAATACCTCCAATTTGTGAAACGTGACATCAGATGGTTTATAATGAAAAAACAGCTTTAGAATGAAAATTCACATACCTTATTTATTTTCGATATAGGCCTTTTACTTAACTTTTACTGAAATAATGACTCAGCAGTTATTGTTAAAACACCCTATGATTTCGAGATTTCAAGATAATGAGTTTGCAGTCTTACGCTGAAGTCAATAAGAACCAATGTCGCTACGAGTATTTAGAAGTCGGAGAGGCGTAGCAGCTCTGTTGTATGTATATCGTTAGCTATAACAAGTTTCAGGTCGGTACAGGTATGGGGGGCCGCCTTAAATGTATTTATCCCTAGGATCTTTGAGTTGCAAAGATTAATGACGTGACAAAAGTTGCTCAAATTGATGTTTAAATGTTAAATGTATTGTCAAACATGTTAAAAGGGACACTATGAAAATGCTGCCAATTTACCATTGCTTGATAATACCTAAACATTAATCTCATTTGCCAATTAAGATATGCCTTTAGACTTTTGTTGGTTTCAGTATTGGATTTGTAGAAAAAAAAGACAAGATAATTAAAGGTAATGCAAACTAGTATAATAATTATATAATTTTGAAGATACTTTACTTTCTCCCATTGCTTAAATGTATGAAGTTCTCTTGAACCACTTGGGGGATTCAAATTGGGAGGGAAAAAAGAAAGTAGTTACTAGAAAGTGTGATCAGCAATAAAACATATTTTAGTCTGTGGATATCTGATATCTGTCGAACACGAAAGCCATTTCAAAATTCTGTCATGTACCAACGAGAATGGGACAGCTTAGCAGTTGTGGTCCAATCACACCCTCCCGTTACCTAGCGAAGAAACTGATGGCCTTCAGTAGGCTCATTAAAAAGTGTTGCCATAGTAAAAACGCTTTGTACTTTAAAGCCGTGTAGGGTCGGCTTAAATACCGTATCGGCCCTGGATAGCATGTCGTAAATGGCGACTAAACTGAGTGAACCACGTTTGGTGGTAGGTACTCTTCAGGGTCTGCCTGGCTAGCGACACCCTTCATATAAAATTTCACCAATGATTAACGCTCTGGCGGTGATGTGTTACGTCAAAATAAATGAAAAGCCATTCTGAAACCCATGTGCTTTCATCTTCACTCACAGATGAAATTGATGTCAAGCGCGGGTTAAGTCTATTATAAAAAAAGCATAAGGTAAAAGAAAAGCGTCCTTTCTATTGCTGTTTGTTCTTGCAATCGCATCATATACAGGGTGACTGGTGCCTTTTAGATGTTATAGGAGAGCACTCTGAACTTGATTCTGATCATAATTATGTAAGTAAATTTGATACTAAATTTTTCACTACAATTCCCTGAACATAAATAAAGTGTTTTGTCGTGTCACTCACTACTCTGTAAGCCACCGCATGAAAAGGAGTAAGCCGCGCGTTACCATGCGTTGATGTCAAACGCGGGATTCGTCTATTATAAAAAAAGCATAAGGTAAAAGAAAAGCGTCCTTTCTATTGCTGTTTGTTCTTGTAATCACAGTTTACTCAGTAATTGATATATATTTTTTCTTCATGTATGATCTCAAACAATCACGTCCTCGAATTTCTAAAGCGACCCACCAGTCACCATCATTTGGTTCATTTTTCTAATCATGCTAATAACATTACATAACCATATAATTGTTCTACAAAGCCAAAACAAGTACAAAAAAAAATTAATAAAAGATTCTCGTACAGACCAACTCATATCCCAAATCCCAAACAGCTAAGCAAAGCATATTCTGACATATCCATTCTCTGCGGTATAAGTTTGCGTCCTTTACATCTTCATAGTACTCAAGGATAGAAGTTGCCTTGTTATCGCAGAAAATATCTCGAAATATCGCGGGTCTTTATGGGAAAACTTTGAGGTCCACATACTTGAGTATCGAACGATTGACCGCGATCGTAAGGGAGGGGGCTGATTGAAAAGTTTGCCACAAAGAATGATAAATACATGGGCGTTTTGGCCCTATGTACTTTGGAATAATGATAGGGGCTTGTACAGTCACGTCTAGTAATATGTATACATTTTTATTGAAATTTGAACGGAATAACAACCGAATAAGTTTAGAAGTGTGTACATATTAATGCACTTGACTTTACATGCGAGTATATCGTGCAATTTTCTGAGTTTTTTTTTCTTTATAGACACAAAATGTGTTTATTGAACAAATAGACAGAATGGCTGAGTTATCGTTAATCGGAAAGCCCATTGCAGGGCAGACCATCAGTCCATTTTGCGAGAGGCCTGAACTCGCTCCATTATTCAGCATTTGTCAGTATTAATGTTTCAATAGTAATTCACAGTTCATTTTATCTGAAAAAAAAAACCTATATCTTTATCCAAATCTCTTTCAATTTTAGAAATTTATAAAACCACAGTTTTTAAGTTACATAAAGCTTAATGGAATACGAAGGCAAATCACATTCATAACCAGCTCTCATTCATCGCAGTGTTTTCGAAAATGCTGTTTTTATATGATTTGAATAAGATCTAAGATTAAACTTAATCCTTTAGGCGGAGAAAATAGGTAGGTAACTATAAAAAATAGTATCAAAGAAAAATACGTTTAAAAATTGTTTCATACCTATACTGTTTTCTTTTTGTAATTTTCCTGAATAAATAGAAACAGTTTCACCTGATTTCTCGTTTACTAAATTATTATTTGAACTAACTAACTCTTAATTATTCAAAATCGTGCATATTTCGATAAAAATATTAGTTTTCAAAGCCACGAACTGTGTCGTTGCTTTATAAACGCTTCGATATTTAATTCGTTTTAGAGCGCGAAGTTATGGAATGAACTGCCGGCATTTGTTTTTTTGACCAGACTAGACCTAGTTATTTTGTCGATAGACATTTTTAGCATGTAACCGATTGAATTCAGCTTCTCCTAATGGTTAGATACGATGGAATCGAATATGACCCATGGTTTCCGTAGTGAGGAACCAGTTCCTTACTTTTTAAACATTGCCGAAAGACATAATCGGAACAGTGATATTTGGCGTTGGACTATCTATAAAGGCTAGTCGCTGGCCAGATGAACCCACAATTGGGCCTACCATTAAAATAAAAAATAAAGAAACAAAAAGTTTTTATTCACTTTGGGTAAAAAGATTACACTTGGTGAATGACAAACGGTAGATGAGGGCGGCGCGGGTCCGGGCGACGTGAAGAGTCCTGGGGAGGCTTTCGTCCAGCAGTGTGCGTTTCTTGGCTCATGAGGATGATGATCGCCCAATATTCTTCGATATATCTACGTCTTTGGCTTTAAAAAACGAAATAAAGTTAGAACCCTAGGTAGATCAAGAGGAAAAAATCCGGCGGATAAAAGCTCTCGACACTCTTTTGTCAAAAGTGCTTGTTATGCAAAGGTACAATTTGGCTAATTGAAATTATTGAGAGGATTGCTCGGATTAGTTGCTTTTCAACCGACTTCAAAAAAGGAGGTTCTCAATTCGTCAAGTATGTTTTTTTTTTATGTTTGTTACCTCATAACTTTTGACTGGGTGAACTGATTTTGATGATTCTTGTTTCATATGATAGAGGATACTTCACAATTGTATGAATTTGGAGTTGTATGATCGTTTATCTTGACAACCTTCTACTTCAGCCAAAGTTTTGACGTAAAGTCGGTTTTTAATGCTCTGCATTCGTTGATTATTCGAGACGCACCCTAAGCTGTTAGTGTTAATACATAAATAAATAATAAATAAATAAATATTGCTGACACTCACACAACATTATCTAGCCCAAATTAAATTTCTTAAAGAACTTGTGTTATGGATACTAGATAACTGATATACTTAAGAAATATATAAACATACATTTTGAATAAATACATATATTTTGTTAGAATAAACTTAAATAAACATAGAAACATCCATGACCCGTGACCTGGCGACTAATATCTGTGTTCGTCACACAAATATCGGCCGCCGCCAGGATTCGAACCCAGGACCTCTGGCATAGAAGGCAATGTATATTACCGCTAAACCAGCCGGTCGTCAAAAGAAGACAAGTGACAATGGGAATGACACCGAAATATTAAATTAAATGTAAAATATAAATACCTAAAACATAAAATCCCCATTATAAAAGCCTTTTAAGAACGATGAAAACTTAAGTCAATATTAGTGTTAAAACTTATCTGTTCAATAAAAAGCAGACAAAAAATAATAATATAGCACGATAGCTATCCAGGCATCGTGTCCGATAGACGCTCATAATATTTCCCTAGCTACCGGAAGTGCTCTAGAGCACGAAGCACTAATAAAATGCCGGCAGTTCCGGTACATTAACTCCGCCTTTGGATTCTTTGGTCTTATTTTAATGCCTCAGCTTAACTTGTGGTCTGCTGTTACTGTTATATTTAAGGCTTTTGTTATATGTTGTTAGAACACTGGTTTGTTTGAAATACTTTTTTAAGGTAGAGCTTACTTTTAAATGAAATTTAATGGAGGCATGGAATTTTTCAGCTCTCAAAAATTACATTTACTAACATGTGATAAGCTTCCTTTATATTAAGCAGCATATTTTTCAAGTAAAGACTACTCTGTTTAAGCAATAAACTACTTATTGGAAATCCTAAGATTTTTAATAAATTGTTTATTAAAGAATTTTGGGAACGAAATAAGCGAAACGTACATTTTCGGTGCGATACAGAATCAAAAATGTGCCAAAAATATCAAAAAACAAATATAAACAATCAAGATAGGACAAAAAACTGCTACAAAAAGAGCATCAGGACATTTTGTGTTAATTCCAAAAGCTCTCAATCAGAGGAACTGATTGACAGGATAATTGATTACTTTTGTAACTGTCAACTTGAAGGCTGTCACCTCAGTCACTCGTGATCACGGTGGTTGCAACGAAATATCGAGCTAAATGTAGCCTAGGATTTACGTATCAACTTTCTCAAAACCCAGTATAAATCTTGCTTAAAAAATTAATATTAAGGAATACTTCACAAATTTCATTAAAAATATGTTCAAAATTTCATTAAAAATACGGTGTAAGGATGTTAGTAGGAGACGAGTAATAACTACGACAGCGGTTTTAATACTGTTTATAAATAAGGTTTCAAAGTAATATATAAGCACACATCACATCTCCCATGGCGGAGAAAAATAAAATAAAATATTACTTTTATTTTCAAATACTTACTAACTGGGACACATTTTTTTTATTTTAAAATGTAACAATATTAGTATTACATAACATTAGGTATACAAATTAAAACTACTACAATGTTTTCAATTAATATGAATCATTTAACATAGTTAAAAGGTTTCGATTACATTTCGATGCAATTACGTTTAATTTTAAACATCTAATTATTAATATAGGTTACACATGTATCAATAGTACAACTTTATAAGGAGTGGAATAATCTAAGAGTTTTCGTAATTACTTACAATAGTTTACAGTATAATTTTATTTAGAATATTTATATAGAAAGGCGTAGGTCGTAGCACCTTTAACGGTCGAAGAATTCTGGGTGGTTGTTAGATTGAACTCTGAAGGGTAACCATCAAATGTTGGTAACCTACTCGTAGATTAGTGGTCTTTTCATGTCATTATAGATTTATCCATTACTTTACGATAACGAAATTTAACTCAAACAACTTTTCCCTGAACATTTTCAATTATATTAGTTTAAATATAAACATCAACTCTTAGAAAAGCCTTAAAAGTACTTCTTACTTTCGGGGGGTAATTTAACACTCCAAAAAACCTTATGGGCTGAAAGAGAGCTTTAATAAAGTTAGGCGTATAGAATCCCAACGAGGCACGTCCTATACAAATTTATTAGGCAAGGTAGAAAGTTAAGTATGCTCAAAGTTTTACTGAATAATATTTACGAGAAATAAGATATAATAGCTTGTTGGATACGACTTTATTGATTTGATAGCATAGGTACTAGATGTTTCTCGTGGCTTTCATTTGAATTAAGTAATTAAGTACCTAAGCAATGTGATTTATTACAAGTGTTATCATCATCATCATTCAGCCAGGAGATGATGTATAAAAAGTGTATATATAAGTGGTGTATTGAAGGCATTCTCATCGAGATTTGATAGTCACTACCTAAATCATTGTTGCATGATGCAGGCATTAAGAAACCCAGAAGTTTAGGGGACTGATTTGCTATTTAAAATGAAATATATTATCGAATTTAATGATTATAAAACGGGACATTGTTTATGACATTATTTTTATTTATGACTAATTGATGACAAATTGTATTGATTACTAATACTATATTTATGAATAGTTTATTAATTGATTGAATAAAAAAATAAATAATTAAATGTTATAAATTATGATGTGATACTTATCAAAGTTGTGCAAAACTAACGTAGATTTAAGTTGTAAAACTAACAAGTGGGCTAAGTTGCAACAATAAAGAGATTTATTATTATTATTATAAAATCTATGACTACAAGTTTTGATTAAGCTTCTCTGTAAAATCTCTATTGAAGTTTTTATTAAAAGACTTATTTTTCAGTAGTATAGGATAATAAGGGCAATTATAGGTTTTTTTATGTATTTGAATTAAGACTCCTTTTAGCTGCTTTTGTCCTCAATATCATCCAAACGCAAGTGACGGTGTTTAAGTGTAATTGATAATACAGGGTGACCGGTGGGTCACTTTTGAAATTCAAGGACGTGACAGTTTGAGATCATTTTTTTTTGACGACCACTTAGGTGATGAGATAAACCTATCTACCTCAGACGCTAGTGGTTGCGGGTTCGATTCCCGCCCGGAACAACAAAAACAAAATGGTCCGGGTCTGGGTTTTTATCTATTCAAGTATTTATATTCTAGGTTCCCCCCTAGTTCACTACATGGTATCACATAACACAAGCTATGCTTACTTTGGGGCCATGTAGTTGGTGTGATTGTCTAGGGATTTTTTTTAATTTTCTATTATACATGAAGAGAAAAAATATAATAAAAAATCAATATTAATTTTTTATTGAGTAAACTTAACTGAAAGTTAAAGAATTGCTTACGTAAAGCATGGTTACGCTAGCGTTGGCAGCGATCCGCGCGCCAGGTCACGTGCCGTGATTGACTCAGTTGTATGTAAAGTCAATAGTAACATAGTAGTATGTATTTATAGGGAATTGTAGTGACAAATTAAGTACCTACTTTTATTACATAATTATAATCAGAATCGAGTACAGAGTGCTCTCCTTCAGTATCTAAAATTTGTCACCAGTCACCCTGTATAGATAATCTGTCCTTAGTGTTAAACAACTTAAGGTTATCAAAATTGCAAAAAAGGGTTGCTAAAAAGAGATCGAGGCACTTTTCTTTTAAAAATAAATTTTTTCGGTGTAAAAATTTGTAAAACATTAAAAAATTCATTAATTTTGAATTTAATTTCAATGTATTTAAAATTAGTAGGGGAAATACGTACAAAATGACATACAGTTTTGTTTTTGGATCATATCTTTTTATTTTTAAATCACAGCACTTTAATTGTGAACACCAGTAATATTTGGTTTTATATTTATACATTCTTAAACATTTTTATAACATAAATCAACTAGGAAAACAAAAAAAATATGTTTAACTGAGATCAACGAAAATCCATTTTGTCCATAACATATGGACAAAATGACATATCACATATGGACTAAATGACATACCCTATAAAAGTTAAAAATTAAAGGCAGAGCTCGCAAATAAATCGCTTTGTTCGTTTAGGAACGTCTGCGCATGAAGCGTGGGCCCAGTGCGAGCAGCTTGCACACCGCAACCAGTCTTCTCCAGGTCTTGACCTGGAAAACAGATCATTGCAATATATGCAAGCGCAATCCTCTTCGTCATCTTGATCGTTGTTTGGTAAATTTTCTTCCTCACTATCATCTTCGAATAAGGTTTTAGTGACCTTTCGTCTCTTCTTCTCTGCAGGAGCTTTAGGTTCATTTTTGGACTTTATTGCGTTCATGTTCGGGGTAGAAGTTAATATCAATGAGGTTAGTCGTTTCTTAGGCTTTCGTTTCCCTTGCCCACTAATGTAACGTCCTTTTGGGATTGGAGATATTTCTTCAATAGGCACTACTAGAGTATAGGATGAACGACGTTCACTGTAACCAACAAACGGCCGATTTTGATTTGGAGCAAGTAAAATAATGTCTTGACCAGTGTTTGTTATTGAATTGACAGTTTGTTCAGTAGGGTCGCATGTTTGAACTGTATCATTTTTTTCAGATGTAACGGCATAGACCATTTGCTGCTGTTGTGGTATATGTGTAGTTATAGAAGCTTGCATAGTTTGAAGATCGATAATTTCGGGAGTTAAAACTGTATCAACTGGTTGCTGTGTAGAAGGTCCGGCTATGGGCACTGGACTAGGAGCTGATTGCTCATGAAATTGCTCATTAGAGGTGTCTATCAGAGGTATGTTAGTAGTCTCTGCAGGTTCGTACATATAATCTGGAAATATTTCAGGGTTTAGAGGCCAAATGCCAGTGCTTCTAAATCCGTTACAACCATTTTGCACAGTAGCTGCCTTACCATAAGCATCTTTCAACAGCGCAGCAATTTGAAACTGTGTAACTACACGTCCTGGGTGTTGTTTTAGCCATTTGGATGTCTCTTGGTTGAAATAAGTTTTTGAAGGCGCGAAAAATGAGACGTCGAGCGGCTGCATACGATGAGTGCAATGTGGAGGTAGACATAAAATAATAATGCCGTTTTGTTTTGCATATTCTAAGGTTTCAATCCCTTTGTGACTTGCATGCCCGTCGACAATCAAAATAACTTGATCGTCAATGGATGACTTTACAAAGCTTTGGAAATGCTTAAGCCACTTCAGAAATAAATCTGTAGTCATCCATCCTGAAGGTTGAGCTACACCTAAGGTGCCAGGAGGTGCTTCATCGACCAGTTCATTTCTCATATTTTTTCTTGAAAATATCATCATTGGCGGAACAAAGGTGCCAACAGCATTAGCACAACAAACAACAGTTGTGTTGGTGCCACGCTCTGCGCTGGTTATTACGCCAACTTGCTTTCTGCCAGCTGTAGCCAATATCTTTTGGGGTTTTTGTACCGTAGATAGACTTGATTCGTCCGCATTATAAATTCGGTGTGGCCCAAAGTTCCCAGTTTCTAGCAGATTTCCGAATATGTCAAAAAACTTTTGAACTTGAGGCCGATTAAAAGCCTGAGCACGAGCAGCTGAAGTAGCTTCTGGTTTCCGTAATGAAATATCTTTATTTCGTCTCAGAAATCCATCTAACCATTCTTGCCCAGCTTTTTGTTTCTGCCGGTTGAACTTATGAGCAAAACCATTTCTTTCAGCCATCTCAAAAGCTAATTCTTGCACAGAAGCTCGCGTCAGGCCAAACAAACGAGATTCGAGTAACTTTAAATGGTCAACCAACTTTCTTTCCACTTCAGGTGGAAAAGTAGCTTTCCAACATCCTAATCCCTTTAAATTGGACTCTAAAACTTTGTTGGTATTCGAAGCATGTCTTCGGAGAGTTGCTTGTGGTACTCCAAATGTTTTAGATGCCAAAAGCCAGCCCATCTTATTATTACGAACTGCTTCTATAGCTTTACGCATTGATTCCTCACTCCAGGATTGACGATCAGTCTTACGCTTATAATTACGCGGCATGTTGGTAGGTATATCTGTAAAGAAATTAACGTCTTCAAATAGGTAAAGGGAACCTACATAGTTCATTGATCTTTTATGGACAAAACGACATACCTATGTCATTTTGTCCGTAACCTTTGTATGTCATTTTGTCCATATAGGGTTATAAAAACTCAAAATTCAAACATAAATGCAAAATTAATATTAATTGAATAAAATTATATTCAAATGCAACAATAAACACCTAAGTGATCCAATAAAACATTACGCAAAGCAAAACCATGAAAATTATACTATTAATGTAAAAAAATCTGTAATGAAAAAAAAAACTCGTAACTTACCAATGTTTGTCGGCGGCCATAACACCCGAATGAAAGAAAGGCGTGGGCTCAAGTTTTGTTAGGTTGGTATGAGTCGGTTGTGTCACGTGATGCAGATGTCTATGCCAGGCTAGAAGCGGCAGAATTTGAAATATAATGCCTGTGTCATTTTGTCCGTGTATGTCATATTGTACGTATTTCCCCTACTTAGTACTTACTAAAGAGATTTAAATAAGAGAATTCAAACTTCAAACTATACAAACAAACAACTATTCTAACGACGTATTAAAAAGTAAATATATTTATTTCAAGGTTTATTTATTTTAAATTGTAAATATGCATTGAATTGCTTTTGAAATATTGCCAATGCATGTCTAAATGGCGGTATTTCCTGAAAGGTGTGACTCCTTGACAATAACGAATGGTGATAAATGCAGTTACTTTCAAAGCAATCATTGGTTGTGTATAAATCTTTGGTCTCCCAGTTTTTAAATATTATTTTAGGGGTGCCCATTTCGCCCATTTTTATACATAAACTTATGAGCCCTCTGACTTCAATACATACATAACTTCACGCCTGTATCCCTTATGGGGTAGGCAGAACACCAGAGGCTATAAAACCATCTGATGTCGCGTTTGAAAAATTTGGAGGTATTTTAATGATAGAGAAAAACTATTGCAGTGACAGGGGGTCAGCCTATCGCCCACAACAAACGTCTAATAAAACGTCTATCCCTTAACTGACCTTTACAGTATCCCCGAAAAGAGAAGCAGCTGGCACATTCTATGTTTTTCTTTCACTTCCAGTCTAGCATGGAAGTATCACTATTTGGAGTCAAATACGAAATTTAAATATGGTATCGTCTATATTTAAGATTATTTCTAGTTATCTGCTTACAATTTAGGTAATAATTATATTTTGATCCTTGAAACTTGCCTAGTTCAACCTCAATTTTGACGTAACTTGCTTCGAAAATAATTTATATTATAATAGTAAAATATCAAAGTAATACCAATAAACAAAGTTGTTTTTATAAGTTAGCTCCGATAAGTGTATTTTTAGATGATAATTAAGTAATCGCGTAAAGGAATACAAAGTACCCAAAAGCTTATTAAATTCTTAATTCAGTAAGAATTTATAATGCGTCTCACCAAATATTTGTCAAATTGCGTGGGATGGTGATTGAACTTTTCGGGATGAACCCACTCAAGAATTTAAACTTAGCGCAATGAGGTTTCATGAATGAAGTTTTGGACATAAAAATATTACATATACATACACGGCACCATCTAGCCGTTAAATAAATAACGATCTATCTTGTATTATTGTCTAACATTAAAATATATTTAATCAATGTATCTACAGTTTCAGCGCTTTAGATAATACAATCAATTGATAAACGATATAAAAAATACAGCAGTGTGATCACAGAACTTTACCGAATCGTTTGTTAACGAATGTTCGTATAGTATGGAGACGGTTTCTAAGAAAAAATTGAAATCTATCCATTGCCGCACGGCCAGTTTAAATAAATGTGTGCCTTGTTAATTTTGAATGTTTGTAAACATGTTGTACTCATAAATATCTGTAAAATAAAAAGTTACAATGTTACTCAAAACTTGCAACCGACTCCATACTATACGAGCATTCGTAAACATTCGTTAATATACGATTCGATAAAGTTCTGTGATCGCACTGCAGAATATAATTTGTAAATGTCGTAAATACATGGTTAATTTTAATTAACGCATCACCTCTTGCGGGCCGGCTCTCCATATCAATCCCAACAACATTTGTTCTACGACGTTATTTATTTACACTTTATTGCATAGTTACAAAAAATATATATATATGTCGCAGGTTTTTCATAAAATTAGGTTTTTGAAAACCTAGGTTTTCAATCAAAAACCGGAAGATGACACAATTTAAACTCAAATCCACCATAAATCTGTAAAAATCCAGATTTTTTATCAAAAACCTGAACTAGTTTGGGCTTATGATGAAAGTCACGGGTTTGCTTTGTTTTATGACAAAAAAGTCAAGTAAAAATGCAATAAATAAATCAGTCATCATTTGTAACTCGGTAAAAAAAAAACAATTATTTATTTTAACAATTATTAGTATAATTTTACATCCATGATCCAATCAATATTCATCTTTTTCAATCTAATTATGAAATGAAATGTTTCAACTTCACGTATCTATATCAATATGATTTTGATAAGCCGCGAAATTGAAATTTGTAAATATTAACATTCTCGGAATTATTATTTTTGTAAAATAGATGTTGTTTTCGTATCAGCAACCCACTACACCATAAATACGATTTTAAGTATTTGTCACCCCTTCTCGATCTTTAAGGGACTGAATTCCGAAAAAGCTTGAAACACTTGTTTACTGATTTATTGACAGGAGTACTCCTATGAAGTTACGAATAAATTAGTTTCACTAACCTTGTGTCCCCATACAAAATTCAACTCCTTTGTTCACTCCTCCTCAGGGGTAGAATTTCAATAACCTTTGGACACATAACTGTTTTTAATCGTTAACCTAAAACAAAGTTTCTGGCTTCGAGCTTTATAAATTACGGACTTCAATAATCCCTTTTTCAGGAGGTGAATTTTCAAAAATCCATTCTTAGAGAAAATCCGTTACGTCCATGTCTTCGGGAGCCATTACAACTGTCTGTATGAAAAATTTTAGCGAAAACCGTTCATTAGCTATGCTTTTTAATTAATGAGTCAGTCAGGTTTTAGTCAAAGGTGAAAAGAAGTGGGAAAAGTCCCTAAGTCAACGGAAATGTATATCAGATTGATCATAAACCCAAACTAGTTCAGGTTTTTGATCAAAAATCTGGATTGTTACAGGTTTATGATGGAATTGAGTTTTAAATTTGCCATCTCCCGACTTTTGATATAAAACCTAGGTTTTTTATCAAAAGCCGGCCAGCCAGCGATTTCCGCGACACGATAGAAAGTATTGAGTTTGTATGAAACCGCGACAAATCGTTCGAGCGCCCGCTGGCGTCGAGAACG
The DNA here is from genome assembly GCA_944452665.1 of Stenoptilia bipunctidactyla. Lineage (NCBI taxonomy): Eukaryota > Metazoa > Arthropoda > Insecta > Lepidoptera > Pterophoridae > Stenoptilia > Stenoptilia bipunctidactyla. The sequence goes on along the minus strand of OX101733.1, from coordinate 7,741,534 downwards.
GCCCAGTTTCCCTGCGTCGCTGTCCCCGCCGCTGTCGCTCTCGCTATCGCTCTCGCTATCGCTGCCGTCCAGTTTGCAGCCTAGGTTCCGAAAAACTGTGAATTTCTCGAAATATATAGATAATTAGACATTTCGAGTTGAAATATAGAACATAATTACTGGTGGCGAAATCTTGTTAAAAAGTATTTTATTTAATATCTTGAATTGTGAATAATATTAAAACTCTGGACAATATTATGCTACAACTTTATTTTATTAACTTGTTCAAATTTTCTTTTACAGGTAAGTGAAGTACGCGATGTCTAGTAAGCCAGTCAATTACGTGGGAAAGATATTTCATTTCTACATCACCAGGTAATGGCAACACATGTTGAGTGTTGTACATGACTACTAGTTATCCGACTTCATTTCTTCCCATGGGTATCGTAAGAGTAGAGGTAGGAGTTTATGGGTAGCCGTATGTCGAAAACAACGATATTGCAATAGTAAATTTATTTATTCCCGTCACATTGGACGTAGCTGATTTTAAATAGTTAGAGTTGAGTCACACTACAAAAACAAAAAAAAAACACTCTCTGGGTCAGCATAAATTCTGTTATCCTACTAATATTATAATTGTGAAAGTGAGGACGAATAATTGTTATCTACAAAGTAAATATAGCTAAGTCATTAACACAAAGCAGATACATTTATAACTCTTCTTGCGCGATTTAATCGACGTACATCGACATCTATCGAATAAAAGCAAACTAAAATTTTGCATACTATAAATGTGAAAGTTTGGATGGATGGACGTATGCATGTCTGGATGTTTGTTCCTCTATAACGGCAAAACGGTTTAATGGGTTTTGATGAAATTTGGCATAGTGATAGTTCACAGTCTGGAATAGCGAATTGGCTTTTTATCTCGATATTCCCGGGGGTAATGAAATGGAGCGGGTAAAACCGCGGGAAACAGCTAGTAAGTAACAAGTGTTAGTTATATTCTGGGATTACTTTCTGAACATAATGAAAAGCCTAAAGTAATTTCTTTTTTATAAAAATTTAAGTTAAAATTAATAACAAGTAAGTATCACAGTTAAGCTGTACTCTTGTACTACCAGAACCTTCATAATAAAATACCAAATAGAATTTCATTTTAAATTTTATATTAAATTAAAACTTATCGGAAACCAACCGGAAAAATCTTTGTACTTCCCGGTAATGAAGCGTTCGTTGTTAATATGAATTGCTGTTGCATTTGTTTTCACGTCGAATACACGGAACACAGCCCGTAATTATCAATAAAATAGTTCGCTTCGGCCTCCGGACCGGAGCTGCACGTGACGTACAGCCTCTGATGTAGGGTGAGAGCTGAGGTCGCTATTTATATAACATCAAACTTGTCAATGTCATGTGTCAAATGCCATGTCATGGTTGAGGTTGTTAATATGATGAGGGGGCATAAGAACTCGAGTTTAATTTTGTTATAGTACGCTTTAGTAGCAATTGAGTATTTGTTGTACAAATGGTTTATTTATTTATCGAGAACTTGGTACATAAAATTGAACATGTTGCCCTGATTGTTACAATCAAATTACGAATTATAAGTATACTATTTCTTTGACTAATAAAATGGCTGCTACAAAATATGATTCAACAAATTTTATTACAGCATTCTTGATTCTTACCGTGTGAATAATAATTGGTTCAATATTCATGGATTTTAATGTTTTTTCAGCGTAATTATTTGACATAAGTCAACTACTTTTAAAATATACTTTTGAAAGAAAGAAAGAAAGAAAGAAAGAAAGAAGAAAGAAAAAGTATTTATTTCACAAACAAAGAAACTGTTTAAAAGTTGAAATAAAAAAAATAAAAATAAAATCTTAAATTAAAACAAAATATTGAACGTATAAATAATAAATAAAAGTAAAAAAGGCTTAATAATAAAACAGTGAATGTGAAAACGGCAAACCGCCTCAGCATTATGTCGCAGCTAGGCTACGACGCTGATTTTCAGCATGCTAGTTTGTCTTCCATACAAATACCAAAATTCTATTACTACTAGCGCTACGCGCCGGGCACTACTGGAACTTTTCGTATTTTTTGCTGCGTTCGATATTGATATATCTATAGTACCAGGCAGCGTATCTATAGTATAGTCAACAATCTTTTTGCGCTCGTTGCATTTGCTTATTTTTCTGTGTATTTTTTGTAGCTGAATTCTTTTTTTAGTGTTTTCTACAAAGTACGTGGAGTAGAGTGTTATTTCCTCGCGTTTTTACGATCTCAAATCGAAGATTTTACTTTTGTGAAGTGATATTTTTACATAGGATGCTGACTTTCTAGTGAGATAGTGAGTTAAGAAAAGGAATAGCATTGATTTTGAATGACTGGTGCAAGGAGGTGAACAATTTGTGTTGCAAAAGCATTGAGTTTGACGAAAACGACCCGAAAAAACCTATGGCCTATAATTATTGTATCAAACACAAATAATTAAGAAAAAATAAATAATTGTCTGAGATGCATATTTTTTTTACTACTCCCAACTCGCATAGCATCATGTTTTGTGCAGTTTATTTCAACTTATTAGTATTGTGCAGTTTAAATTTGACTCGTTACTCGAATCAAATTATAATTGCGCAATAGTAATAACTGGTAGGTACTACGAATTTCTGAAAATTTGAAAGTAGCGGTACGGGCGGGCTCCATTCTATGGTTGTTTTGGTCAAAAAGGTTCCTAGAGTGGCTACTGTATGGCGCTAAAGTGCAAAAACCGCGAGACTGTCATCTATACTTTAGTACTTATATTCATCTTTGATTTTCAGGCAGCGCCTTCGTCCCACTGAGGTGAAAGGAGACGGAACGCTGCCTGAAAACTTTTAACAACATTTTATATGTAACATTGCATAATTAAATGATTGGTAAAAGAACTTGTTTTTGCCTGTTCAACTTATATTCGTACGTAATTCTGTATTAATTCCGTATATGTTGTTTTTCTGCGTCCCTTTTAAATTTTTATTGATACTCCATCGTACACAATAATATAATAAAAAATACTGTTAGTCCGGAGAATAAAACGAGTGGGTCTTTTTGCTGAAGAAATATATTAAGTAAAGGTAACTTTCTGTGTATCGGTAGTACACAAAATGGCCGACAAAATGTCGCCAAAATAGCTCAGAAACCCGGACTTATGACCCATTTTCTTTTATTGTTAATGCCATTTTCGGTTGTTTGCTACCGATATTGTGAACAGTTTCTTTCGAAGGGATACGTGTTTTCTGCCCTTAATTATAGTGGCCCTTTAGTGGTCAACGAAGGTAACTCGAACCTTTTGAGTATAACTGAACCTAATATTTTAGATTTATGATAGTAAGTAAAATACTTTTCAAGAAACTTTACCGCAAATTATTATATTTTACATTTTAACGTAACTCTTCGGTGTTTTTAGGTATATACTCCATATCTTGAATTTTTTAAGGGATTTAATGAATTCTGAAAACTATAGTGTACCTATACGTTGATTTTAAGTTAAGTTTGAATTAAGCGGTTTCAAGTTTAATTGTCAAATTAGTAGCTTATTTTGATACTACAATTCAAGTAAGACAATACCACAATAATGTGCAAAGAGTAATGATCATAGCTGACCTGTCAGATTTTTGACATCTCATGAAATGTATTAAAACAACATATAGTGCAAATAATAGCTCATGTTCGGTAAATTCCAAATTGTTTACTTATATTAGAAACCGCAGCAAGGATTTTAATATTTTACCCTCTCAAGTTACTCAATAGACTACTAGTATCATCCACTTGAAATGAAAATCCCGATATCGTTTCTAAGAAATTAAATCAAGTCTGCATCAATAGTTTAGATATAAACAGGCAGCATTTCAATGGCAATATCATCTTTATACATTCACATACCTAACAAAAAGTAGTTTGGCAGGTCAGAGACTGTATGGACCGTTAACATTACTCTTTACACGAGCAAAAATAATCAAGTAGTTTCATTTCACTAATATGTTTATACAACATGTGCCTAACCATAAATTAAAAACCATACAAAAAAATCTAGGTTTCAAAAATTCTTTGAACTTCTTTCAAATAAGAAAATAACTCAATAATCATGTACTTAGACAACTTTATTCTAAGCAAAAAAAAATAACTCGTAAACAACTGGCAAAGTTAACTCCGAAGTGCTCATAATTTTCATAAATTTTAAAGAAGTTCTTATAAAGCTTCCTGAAAGAAAAAAACTTCAAAAGGATTATTAATCAATGCACTTCTTTTGAATATCGACAAAAGACAACAATAGACAGACATTATCACAGGACAATACTATGCAAGAAAAGGAATTCGTAGAACAACTAAGGAAGTGAGCTCTATTGTTATGAAATTAGAAGGGAAGTGTAGAGAAAATTTTGTTGTGCACTGTGTTTATTAAATACCGTAGCATGACTAGAGCAGCATCGTTCAATTTTTACCCACGACGGAACGGAGACGGTATATGCGTTTGGGGTGAGAGGGTGTTTGTGCAAACCAATTTACCATTTATCTCCAGAACCACTGGTCACATTTTAATGCGGTTTTCAGTAATCGCTTTGGATTTGCTTGGTGCATGTTCTTAGATAGGTGTAGCGGTAACAACTCACCAGAGGGCGCTGCAGTAAACATTTGTTTGTAAAAGCCAATGTTACCATTTATCTCCAGAACCACTGGTCCGATTTTAATGCGGTTTTCAGTAATCGCTTTGGATTTGATTGGTGCATGTTCTTAGATAGGTGTCGCGGTAACAACTCACCAGGGGGCGCTGCAGTAAACATTTATTTGTAAAAGCCAATGTTACCGTTTATCTGCAAGACCATTGCTCCGATTTAAATGCTGTTTTCAGTGATCGATTTGGATTTGATTAGCGCATGTTCTGAGATAGGTGTTACGGTAACAACTCACCAGGGGGCGCTGCAGTAAATATTTGTTTGCAAGCCATTGGTCCGATTTGAATGCCGTTTTCAATTATCGCTTTGGATTTGATTGGTATAATGTTCTTAAATAGCTTTAACGGTAACAACTCATCAGGGGGCGCTGCAGTAAACATTTTTTTGTAATAACAACCATTAATTCTGCAAAACCATTGGTCCGATTTAAATGTGGCTTTCAGTGATCGCTTTGGGTTTGATTGGTGCATGTTCTTAGATAGGTGTTACTGTAACAACTCGCCAGGGGGCGCTGCATGTTACCATTAATCTTTAAAACCGCTGGTCCGATTTTAATGCGGGTAACAACTCATCAGGGGGCGCTGCAGTAAACATAAAGCCATCACTGAAAACCGCATTAAAATCGGACCAGTGGTTTTGAAGAATGGTAACATTGGTTTGCAAAAACCATTCTACGTAATATGATATCGAGTTACATTACAACAAAGCCCCAGCAAAGTTGAGCCACCAGCAAAGTTGAGTTGTAAATACTTATTATAATACTTCACTATGTATTTAAATAAACAACATGGGTTTTCCAGCGGTGGTGGGGACATTAGAGGGCTGATGAGGAACGAGATATTGTGTAATGTAATGTATGGTACCTATATTATGCTCTTTAAAAAGTTTGAAATAAAAAACAAAATAAAAATTTTGAAAAACCCACGACGCGACGGTTAAAAAGTAATTGAAAAAGAATAAAATAATTTAAAATTCCCCGACTGAAATGATTTATGTGACGAGAGATAATTAACGTGAAAAGCTTTTTTAAAAGTTCACTTAATCTCACACAAAGTCGGTCATATTATGAACAACATACTATTCGTTTTCATAGCACTTCCCTACGCTTACCTATTCGGTTCTCGAAGATGTAGATGTCGCAATAACATAGGTATTCAACTCCCTATGAACTTTATAAGAAGAGCAAGAAAATCCGTCTGGGGCTGCCATTGAATGAATTCGTTTTGTAGTTTTATATTGAAATTTAAAATATTGATGGCAGCCCTCGACGGATTTTCTTGCTCTTCTTATAAAGTTCATAGGGAGTTGAATACCTATGTTATTGCGACATCTACATCTTCGAGAACCGAATAGGTAAGCGTAGGGAAGTGCTATGAAAACGAATAGTATGTTGTTCATAATATGACCGACTTTGTGTGAGATTAAGTGAACTTTTAAAAAAGCTTTTCACGTTAATTATCTCTCGTCACATAAATCATTTCAGTCGGGGAATGTTAAATTATTTTATTCTTTTTCAATTACTTTTTAACCGTCGCGTCGTGGGTTTTTCAAAATTTTTATTTTGTTTTTTTATAATAAAAACGTTAGAGGTACAATGTATTTTTCAATTAAACTATAAAAGCATTTTTATTCCGCTTTGATTTCTTGCTAGAAAAATATTTTCGAACCGTGTTTATTAAAGTCCAGCATTTACACTAAGAGTTGTTTTTTGTTTTATTAGAAAATTGTTCAGCAATAAAAAAAATAAAGGTAAACTTAAATTACGTCTGACAATCGAAACTTCCAAGTATCAATCCAATTAGGAGTAAAAAAAACAAAAACGCAGAACTAATATTACTTAAACCGTCTGAAATTCACTTAAATCTCCAATAATGAAGTTTAAGTCTTTACGCAAAGAACTTGTTATTAACCTTTGATTATGAATGAGGGTCTTTTAGACCCCTGTTATCCTAATTTCGTCGTAACTTTTTATTTGACTGCTTATGTAATTATGTATACTAGGCACCTTAAAGGTTAAATTTAAGGGCGTTCCGTCTGACCTTATTTTGATTATGTTTTTATGTTTCTTGTTTCACTGGGGCATCGGAAATTAATTTTGGCAATTTCCTTTTTTCTTGTGTTTTTATTAAGGTCTTTGCCATGGTAAAGCGGAATGTAAATAATATAGTTCACTAAATATCGTAAGCACCCTTTTTATTCAGCCCACTGCAGGGTAAAGAATCTGACCCCTGGTTGACGAAGAGTTTTAGACTTTAAACGAAAAAACTGGCTTAGTGATGGACGGTGGATACCACTATTTTCAGGCCGCTGACAAATTCTAACGATGGATTTATAAAGCACCCGAAGTGACTGTTTAACGTGCCTCCTGAAGCACAGAAGTCCTCGTGTTAATGGAATGATCGTGGGCATTGACCCATTCTTGTACCAAATAATGGATACACTATATCGATTGTTATGAAATCAAAATATTTAATTTACAACTTCTATTATACATATTATTTATTAATACAGCATACGATACAAATTTATTTATTTAACTAGCAAGCTTAAACATTGTTCACATAAAGTAAAGTACAGTTGCACATAAAAGTGTCAATTTGAAAAACGAAACATTATTCTCAACCATTAATAATTTTGTGTAAACACACGAATTGCGTACAACCAAAGGGATCGATTTTCATCCCCACAGTTCACTATTCAAAACTTCCTCGCATAGAACAGGATCCCTTCATCTCAACCTGAATACGTCAGTCCTGACAACCAATCAATGGCTGCCATTTTCAATATACTACAAGATGTTAAAGGAGCTAATTTGCCTTGTGCCCTTAATGGGCTAAACGATGGAAAGGGACAAAATATATAGGTTAATAAGCTTGTCTTGCTCATTAGCAGGCTTTGATTTACGTATTATTTTATAAGGTTTGTTCATTTAAGATTTAGATGTAACTTAGAATAGAATAGAAAATTATTTATTTGCGTTCACAACATATTTACAGGTAAAAAATAAAACTTATGAACAAAAAAAAATAACATTAAAAAAAATAACTTACATACACATACACAACTTCACGCCTGTATCCCGTATGGGGTAGGCAGAACACCAGAGGTAATAAAACCATCTGATGTCACGTTTGACAAATTAGGAGGCATTATAATAGTGAAGAGAGACTATTGCAGTGACAGGGGGTCAGCCTATCGCCCACAAAAAAGCCTCCCATAACACCTCGGTCCCTTAACTGACTTTTACAGTATGCCCGGGAAGAGAAGCAGCTGGCACATTCTATGTTTTATATATGTTAGCTTCTATGCTGGACTGGGAGCGAAAGAAAAAAATAACTTAAAGAAACACAATACATATTAAAAAAGTTATAAAAATAGTTAATGAAATACATTTATAGAATAAAGGAAAGTTATGTTGCAGCAGCACAAAAAGGCCATGGCTCAGTGCATTGATTTGCTCTATAGAGCAAGGCACTGATAATTCTGCCATTGCCTGACAAAGGTTGCACTAGTTAAAAAAAGAAATCTGTTAACGAAATAGATGAAATAAACACGTATAGTGGTGAGTCTGAAATATATAAATAATTTGTGTAGCTGTTTAGTTTATATGATTGCAGTGTTATGTTTGGGTGAGTTTGATTAAGTGGGAAAGTGAATATTTTGCATACCTAATAATGGTGGTCAAACAGATGGGAAGCCTGAGAAATAAGCAAGGACCTGTCGCCGTTACATCGCAAAATCCGCTGATGAATAGCCATTTGGAATACCTAACAACTGTTTGTTCAGTAGGAACGTTTTAGTTAGTAGTTGAGTTTCTTTTCCTATAGAACGTTCCTTTTTGACGTTTTAATTTTAGCTGCTTTAATTAAATTAATCAAAATGACACATTGCTTAAGTGGGCTTCTCATGAGAGTAAGTTTTTATAAAGTTGTGTTATTATGTAGTCTTCATCCTACAAGCTTGAGTATACAGGGTCTTTTTTATGAAGATCAAAATAGTTTAGGAGAAGGTTAAGAATAAAGGGGTGATTCAATTTATGAAAAAAAAATTTTTTTTTTGTTTGGTAAATTGATATTTTTTAATTCTCGTAAGTTTACAACATTTTAGTTTTATCTGTTATTTACGACTAAATAGCAAGAAATAAAAACGTTTTTCCAACTTTTTCTATTAAGAAATACGTTAAGCCCCGATTTTTCAAGAGTCAGAAAATTTTGATCATTTAAAAGAATTGTAAAATTTCAATAAAAAAAAATATATACAATTTTTTTTGTCTTAAATGGAATCCACACATCATTCTTAACCTTCTCCTAAAATATTTTGATCTTCAAAAAAATAACCCTGTATAAGACCCTAAGATATACTGAGACCCTATATAAACTGGATATCCTGAAAATGTGCTCGTACTTAGGACGTTCTGACCAAAGAAATCATAAACATCGAGAAATATACAAAAAACCTGACTATCATAAAATAAACATACATACAATAACAATATCAATATTTAACGTGCTTCAGAAAATAACATTAAATCTGAAATACATTTAAAAACTAAGAAAACGTATGCATAAGAATTATAACATTTAAAATTATGAAACCTTTCATATTTTCCTCAAAATAAACAATTGAAATGAAAAAAACATTGTTAAAAATTAACCCCAATGTGAACGCGGGCGTACCACGCAGACCCCTTTTGAGTTCCCATCAACGCGGGGTTTCGGTGATTGAAAAGTACATTGAGGTGGCTTACTGGGGCGGAACTGATATCAGAATTTACTCGGTTTTCGTATTAAGCCTTTTTCAATGCAAGCCTGTTACGAACAAATATTAAATCAATATAATATTGAGGGTAGTTCATGTTGATTATAATTTGTAGGCGTTTTTTATCCTGTTTACGTAAATATACAGTGGTGGTGGCTTGCCTTATGAAATACTGAATAAGAACATAAGGGGTGCGGTCTATTTGGTAGAAACTTGATACTCCGAAACCTATTTGGGATAACTGACTTCGCAGAAACTTCTTTAGTCGATCATTAATTAGGCATAAAAAATATTTGACATAAATATTTTTAGGCATAATGTGCTTATGACCGAATTTAGAATGGCATACATTTAAGATAGTAGAATTTTTATTGGCATATTTACCTTTGGCATAGTTAAAATTTTGTATAATATCATTTAGCATAACGTTCATTTAGAGTACAGATTATTTGGCATACTTTGACTAGGCATACTATGAAGATCATAGAATTTCAATTAGAATAATATAGATTGGGTTACTTTCTTCTTTAAAAATGAAAACCTAGGTGTAGCCTAATCACAACCCCCTTAACCACGACCCCTTAACCTGGCTTTGCCATAGTTACCATCGACTCAAGAGTGTATATAAAAAGCCGAGCGTAGCGAGGCGACGATCATCCGAGCGCAGCGAGGTGATCGGCCACCACAACCCCGAAATGGATACACCTAGGTTTAACCACATGTGGCCGGCTGCACCTAGTTTTAGCCGGCTAAAAGTATAAAAGATGATTCTTGCTGTAAGCATTATGCGAAATGATGGTTCTACTTTTAAATTGTTATGGATAAGAAATATATGCCATAAGATGAATCTGGTTTTGAACTTTCTGCGATGTGATGATTATACATTGTGATTATTATGGATACCAAAATTATGCGTACAGATAATTCTGACTTACAGAATTATGGGTTTCAATGTATGCTAAATGAGTTAATGCCCAACGATATTCTGCGAAAAGAGGTTTATGCTATTAGTTGTTATGCAATAAAAAATTATTACTTAAAAAGTTCTACTATAATAGGTGTACCCGAACATAAGTACTTATTCTAAACTTTGTTAGAGTACATAAGTACTCTATCAAAGTTGGTAAATTTTCTCGTAAAAAATGTAGGTAATTCGTGCCATTCAAGTTCTCAGGCAGGTCAAAAGGCCCAATAAACATGTCCACTATCCGTCTCTCTCGTCATTTTGCTGTAAAATTAAGAACCTACCATGAGCTTTTGCGAATAAAAAACATTTGAACTGAGTAAAATGGGTAAGCAAAAATCGGGTTACTAGAGGTTTTTAATTTTTTTACTTATTTTTTTAGTATGAAACTAACAAGCTTTCTACCATTTCACAATCTTGATTAAATGCGCAAACTTTTAATGGCACTTGCCAAGGCAATTAAATATTTTTTTAAAGGAGGACCTTTCAAAGTCAACAAATTATAAAATAAAATTCATAGTTTAACAAATAGTCTTAATTCTAGAAAACTTGGGGCAATTATGCCATTATGATTGATTCAGGTTCTATGGTTACAGTTTAACCAAATTTCTAGGTTTTTCTTAAATGCCTATATAGGGTGCTATTTATGAAGGACGAAATATTTTAGGAGAAGGTTAAGAATGATGGATGGATTCAATTTATGAAAACAATTTTTTTTTGTTAGGTAAATTGATATTTTTTAATTCTCATAAGTTAACAAGATTTTAGTTAAATCTGTTATTTACGACTAAATAGCACTTCTATTAAGAAATACGTAAAGCATCGATTTTTCAATAGTATAAAAAATTGAATCACTTAAAATAATTGTAAAATTTCAATTTAAAAAAAAATATATACAATTTTTTTGTCATAGCTTGAATTCACACATCATTCTTAACCTTCTCCTAAAATATTTTGATCTTTTTCATGATGGTTACAGTCCATCCTGTCACCCTGTTTTGGCTTGACGTTGAGTTCTGGGACACCCTGTATAACTTCTTTTATTTAGAACAATATTCCAAACTCAATGATTATTAGAGTAAAATCGCATAGGCTATCCTCTGAAAATCACTAAGTTAAATAGGATCAAATTCAAAAAAGGCACATTGCCAAGACATTATAATTTCCTGCACGACCATTGACTGACTCACATACACTTTAATTTATGATGTCTGAGAACCTAATTGCAAGCGTTTAAATTACAAATCGGTAAATCATTATTATACAGGGTGACTGGTGACAAATTTCAGGTACTAAAGGTTCAGGTTAAAATCGAGTTCAGAGTGCTCTCTGAACAGAGTTCTCAGTAACAGCAGTGTTCCCGCCACACGCACACCACCACCCGCTAAGTATCTATTGCATTACACTTACCTACATATGTAACCATGAGTTGGGTAATGAATTCTTTAACTTTCGGTTAAGTTTACTCAGTTAATAATTAATATTTTTTAATTTTTTCTCTTGATGCCGAGTATGACATCAAACTATCACGTCCTGGTATATCGAAAATTACCCACCAGATCCACTGTATAGCGAGCTCTTTGTCTAAGAACTCTGTTTTGAAGTAAGCGCAGCCTATGCCTCCATTTTTGACGTCGACTACCTAGACCTATACAGTAAACGCATGAAAAAATAACGTCTATTTATTTTATAGTTAACATTAGGAAATATTTGGGATGAGATTTTTTTCTTCTTTTATACGTTTTCTAGCAGTCGGGCTTTAATATTGTCTTAAGTTTTCGCGATTCGTAATATTAAATAAAACACTTTTTAACCGGACCTGAAACTCAAGATACTGTCAGCTCGCTTTGTGTCAATCCAGAACGCTACGCTCGAAGACTGAGAAATAGATGGAGATGATGATGTATAACTTTTTCAATCTATCAATCTGACGCTTGACACCTCAGTCGCTCGTGACCATGGGGTCTGCAAAGACACCGAAACGTCGAGTCAAAATTTAAAATGTAAATATACGCGATAAATCCGGTTAAAAAGTGTTTTATTTAATAAGTCGGGCTTTAGTTTCTGCACTTCCTTTTTTACGATAAACTCTTACTTTCAGCTGCATTTTTAACGAGAAAATAAAATTAAACCTTTCGAAACATAAAATAATCATTCCCTAAATAGCATTAACTTTTCTTCGAAATTTAATTTAACTTTCGAATAAGTTAAGAAAAGCCTTACAACATCTTACAATATCTTGATACTTGACAACACAAACTTCTATTCTGTTAGAGCCAACCCTTTTACGAACCAGATATTTTCGGTGTAGAGAAAGTTCCAAGGATTAAATGTTGCGGAACAAGTTAGTACAATCGAACACTTCCACACAAGAGCGACATCGAAAAGGTTGGCTACTTGCATCGAAAAGTAATGGCTTGACAGTATACGTACTTGCTTTGAAAGTATAAGTATCAAAACTGTTTGAGGAAGAGACTGCCGTAGTACCTTGTTTGATTTGTTTATTTTTTTATTTCACATTAAATGTAATCTACTAACATTAAATTAGGCTGCCTAACCTTATTTAACGATATTATTGGTTTTATTAGCTAATGTTTGGGTTTTAGAAAAAAAGATGTGCGGTTTGTAAAACTTGAAAGGCTTAATTACTATAAAATTTTAGATAGTTCATTAATCTCTGTTAATATAACTTTGTGATTGTGAGATGGAACTGAAAGACCATCCAATATGTACATTAAGCCAATCAAACTCATAAAGTAGATGACAATCTATGTTGGCACTGAAGACTTAATTTCTAAACCTATATAGTCAAAATGTCGAGTGAATAGGTTTCTCGTGGATGGACGTGTAACACCATAGTTGCGCACTTTCAATCAGGTGGCATGGAAGACAAACGTCCTATCTTTACAATATAAAAAAAGAAAATGCGGCCATTTTGATTGAGGTTGAACTCGTGTAAAGTCATCAAAAAGGGAAATTATTTTTTATTTTTGCATACCTCTATAGGAATCCTCGGTTTCCATTTTGCATTTTATGGCAACGAAAATTGAGTTTTAATTGACTTGTGAGTCCAGTTACTCATAAAGAAAGGGAAAACCCAAAAATGCCCGATTCCAGGAATTATTTGGAGTATTCAAAGCTTTGAGCAACATGGAAATTGCATTTAATGGTCGAACAATTGGATTTTTACTATTATTTATACTTTTTTAAGTTTTTCATTTTGTTCGCTTGTCTTAAAAAATATCAGTCTGATTTAAAAATCTTTTTCATTTGACAGGACTCTTGTTGAAGTTAACGGTTATTTCAGCAAGAAAATTTGGTAATACTTTGATTTTACAGTATAGAAAACGTTAGCCCAATATGGTTATTATGACTAACTATATGATAACAATTATTGTTCTTAAATATATGTGAAATTTTGGAACTAAATATGCTACAATATAAGCCACTAGCTACACCTGCATAATATTCCGTCGGACTACATGATAAAAGTATTCTTTGTAGTAAGTATTTCAGGCTATGCCCTACCAATAGACAAAATTTAAGCATATTCCGACTAGCTGTTTTAGTGAGAAAGCGAAACAAACATCTGTAAGGGCCGTGCATCTGTAAGGCACGGCTCAGCGCTTCTTATTAGCTCTTAAAAATTATCTCCATCATTATAGTAAAGCATTAATTTGTACCATTATACGGCATACTTTTCTATATTGAACCACGATGGAGATAATATTAAGAGCAAATATAAAGCGCTGAGCGGTGCGCCGTGAAATGGATGGATCCACGCCCTAAAACCGTACAAATTATTACGTTCATAATATTATTAGGTCAAATAAACGTTGAAAATCAGACTCTAAACTAACAGTTCTAACCGCATTACTTATCCAAGAAACAGATAATTTTGTGTGTATGGAGAATGTTTAAATATGCCTTCCGACTCCGCTTGTATTTGCCGTACAAATAGACGCCTCGGCATAGCTTCCTTCGTATCACATTTGCCTTAAGATGTCTGCAGAAAACTTTGGTACTTAGTACCTTTGTATGTGCTTTGTAAAATTGTATTTATATTTTTATATAAGCTGCTATACCCAAAGAAGTATCGCAGATTTCGTACCGCATATTTCTGGATTTTGTTTGATTATAGAGGTTGTCTTACTTATTTAGCCACTAATTCTTTTATTGTCCTGCAGTTAAAGTATTTTTAAATTTATAAGAACATTAAAATATTTCAACAAAATGACCTTAACAAAATCGCCAACTAAGTACTTAGTATGCGATACGTAAAATAAGGTAATTATCGGCAATGGTTATTATACAGGGTTAATTTTAATGAGCACATCACCTCTTGCAGCCTCTCCACATCAATCCCAACAACATTTGTTCTACGACTTTTTAAAATTATATTTTTTAAGCTATTGCATAGCTTCTATCGCGGGCCTTGAGCGTGGGGACCGAATCCAGAAATTCCGTAACGAAAAAAACCTAACACCCCCCACTCCGACCAGCACAGCGGTGATACTTTGATTTCATAACTTTACATGCGGGCTTTAATAAACAATCAGCGCCATCTACTAGGAACTTGTGGAACTTCATATTATTAGATCAAACATTACTGCATTAATAAAATAAATAAATAATTATAATTGCATAAGTTGATAAAAATGCTTTGTAATAGCTTTACCGCGGCAGTCTGCGAGTGCCACACGTCTTTTTTTTTATTTAAAATTTCCCATATAAAGAACATAATTATTGCCTCTAAACTGGCATAACTCTATTTACTCTGAGCGTAGGTGCGCCACGCTTCTTGCGTAGGCCAAATAAATATCCCCACGCGTAGCCGGCAGACAACATATTTTTAATTTTTTTCAAGTTTTTTTTTTATTATTTTGTGTAACTTATCAAGTTTTGTACAAAGTCAGTTGTATAAAATCATACATGAAACGAATGATACTTTCAAATATTTTTTGTTCACATTGTAATAAATTATTTAATGACTGCTTTTTTCGTTCACTGCAGGTAGGTCCTTTCCTTTGTCTGGTTTGTCATTTTCGGTTCAGTCAGTGTTCTTTAATAAAACTGGTTATAACTTTTATGTTCCAAATTCTAGAAATCTAAGAATTTAAACATTGTTTAATTGATTGATCATATTATATTGTGATCAAAATCAAAATTATTCCAAAATAGTCCAAAAAAAAAAAAAGTGGTATGAAGTTCCCATAAAAGCTTGCCAACGATCATTGCGCTGGCAATGCTGTGTTTAGAATAGAAGTCGTTGCAAATCGATGTTTTCACCGATTTTCTGGACAAAATCCGTGATAATTCGGCATGTAGGTCATAGTGAGCCCTTAAAGTAGATACTCTAAGGCTGCAGACTGGACAGCAGCGACAGTGGCGTGGGCAGCAATTTCCGTGACACGATAGAAAGTATTGAGTTTGTATCGCAAATCGCTCGATCGCCCGCTGTTGTCGAGAACGGCCCAGATTCCCCGCGTCGCTGCCTGCGCCGCTGTCGCTGCCGTCCAGTTTACAGGCTTAGATAGGTAAATAGTTCCGGAGATTACCCTGCTCATAGACCGACAAACGTAGAATTTTATTAGATGTAGAAATAGAAGAAGTTTTTAATCAGATTTCATCGTGTTCACTTATTGTAAATTTTATCTCCTCGGTGTTTTGGTGGCATTTCAGATAGTTTGGTCAGGAGTTCAGAAGTGATGGACCACGGTGATGGACATTACCTTGAGAGTTAAGAAATAGATCATTTTATGCATTGGTTTCTGATTTTTAAGCGTAATATTAAGAATTAAAAACCCAGGGATGGTTTCTCAGTTTGATGGTTTTCCAGCTTAAATCTTGAGTCGATAATGCATCAATTATCCTACTATCTGTATAAGCGGTATCGATGAGCCCAGAACCCACTTCCCATCAGTTGGATTCAACCTTTTCCAACTTAATGCAAATAAGAACATTTTAGATAATAATTAACAATTTTTTAATGAGAAACTGACATTAAACCAAACTCAAACAGTTTTCATTCAATGCCAAACAACAGTAAGTTAAAATCGCTAATCTAGCCGCGTTTAAACCTGCCTACGCGATATAGACGCAGCAGAAATTCTAAATTCAAATCCATAAAACGACGATACTTTTTTTGTTTTTGCAAAAAAAAAACTGTGGATGTAGAATCCCAGACTGCAAATACAGCCAGCACAAACGTTATCCAAAAAGTATTTTGTGTATTTCATTTTTACTGTTTTAAAGTTACATTACATACAGCCAATAATAAATATTGACATGTACGAATTTGCTTGTCAGTTCAAACAACTGCATTGATTTGGGGCATTGTTAAAAAGGAAGTGGGTTTATTTTTATTTTTTATTAAATTGTGAAAGTTTTAGGTAGGTAGGTAAAACAATAGTGCCATTTACCTAAGAGTTTGTGGTATACGTACCTACTTACATAATTAAGTATAGATGATACTATTCATGATGCTTTTGGCATAAACTTAAAAATACTGTAGTATTCTTTCGTGACAGCATCAACATTAGGAAATGATTCGATTTAATATCTACTTTTTGTTGGGCTATAACTATCAAAAAGTACATGATTACATCAAAATTGTTATTCAGAAGTTTTTATACATCGTAATATCGCAAGATTTAATAATGGACAGTCCAGTCAAAAGGAGCCAATACTCTTATGTCAAACACATAGGGTGTATTATCGCTCAAATCGCGGGACTTTTTCATGAAACTATAGAGTGTAGGGCCAATTACTTAACCTTACTAAGCATACATTCCTCGGATGTCCCTTTATGATATTAAAAATAAAATTAACAAAAGAATTGTTTCCTTTTTCAAAAATTATCAGACAGTTATTTATTCTCATTGACTGATGACAAAAAAACTAATTTCCTTTTTCAAAAATTTGTCGACAATCAAATGTTCTCGTAATATAGCGAACGAACGTTTAAGCACTTTATTACTGTTATATTGACATTCATTGTATGGACTTTGTATGGACGAACTAAAACTCATACAAAACTGTTCCGTTTTAATATCATGGTACATATTTGAGTTTCAAAGTAGCGTAATTGTTTTCGACAGGGTATTTGACGAGAATTCAGAAGAGAATATTTTGTAATTTCATATCCTGCATTTATTATGTAGCGAAATTAAAAATTTATATTCTGCATGATTTCATCATTTCTGGTTGATTTACAGCTCGTTTATTTACTTTTTATATACCTCGTACTACTTACCTAGTTTATTTCAGAACGTGAAATTTATTTTGGTTTTGTAATACCTACTTATTTATTAAGACTTTTTTAACGGTTACTAAATAAATATGATCTCAATGGCATCCGACGTTTCGGGCTTAAGAAAGAACTGTTCATATGGCTGGAATACATGATTTCTGGCGGGTGTATGACATACATCATTACTTGCTCCTCAAAATCACTAAAACATTCACTTCTGGTGCATTTATATTTTGTAAGACGACCACTTTGACGAAGGGGTAAACCTATCTGCCTCAGACGCCAGTGATCGCGGGTTCGATTCCCGCATGGAACAAGAAAAAAAAATGTTCCGGGTCTGGGCATTTATATAAATTATGAATCTATAAATTTAGCATTTATATGTATATGTTTTTTGTTTCCCTAGTTTGCCACATTGTGTCTCGTAACACGAGCTTTGCTTACCATCCAGTTGGTGTAATTGTCTAGGTTTTTTTTTATTTATTATAAATAAAATAATGGTTACAGAATATTTCTGTAGCAGCAGAAATATTGCATATGAAGAACAACTACTTACTTAAGAAGTTGTATACAAGTTGTTCCTGTTGATTTCCCATAACTTAGGGTATTAATGGGACCATGTAATAGAATCAAATAACATGTGAATAATTTAATTTTTTTTTTGTTTTTTTTTTTTCATACAAAATAATTCATACATACATACATAACTTCACGCCTGTATCCCTTATAGGGTAGGCAGAACATCAGAGGTTATAAGACCAACTGATGTCACGTTTGACTAATGAGGTATTATAATGATTGCGAGAGGCTATTGCAGTGACAGGGGGTCAGCCTATCGCCCACAAAAATGCCAATAAAACCTCTGTCCCTTAACCGACTTTTACAGCATGCCCGGGAAGAGAGGCAGCTGGCACATTCTATGTTTTTCTTTCACTCCCAGTCCAGCATGGAAGTATCGCATTTGACAGGTACAGTTCGCAACGCTTTGCGTTGTAAATTGCATGCAACGTTCCTCAACGTTTAAAATGTTTTGTTGTTTATTGTATGGCTTCAGTGACACGCGTCTATTGAATTAAGGTTCAAGAGATTTTGCAAGGGTGATAATTTAAGAACTCATTATATTAAGATTGATGATATCTTGGAAAGTATACACTTTTGAACCACATATTCTGTGGCAACAAAACTTTAAAGCTATGGGAAATCAACAGGAACACCTTGTATAAGATGCCTGCCTGAATTGTGAATTTTTATCTGCCACCAAAACTTACCGTTCCGGCGGTAAAGTGTTCCGACAGTATTTTACAAAATCCAGTTCTTATAGCCCGCGTGCTGAGTCTTCGCCCACATCTCCACCTACTCTGAGATTGAGGTCAAATCGAACCTAGTCTATAATAAAAAATAACATACAGAATTTTATTTATTAGAACCAAATTTTTTTCTAAAAAAGGTATGTATTTTTAACAAGGAAATTAATATATTCGCTAACATGTTATACAAAGCATTGTCACAAATTATGAATGAATATCATTAAAATATAAAATATATAAAATAATAAAATATAAACGACTACGTCGTAGTACTACAATATGTAAAACATATCCTAGTAGATATGTTCATAAATTACAGGTCAGTTTATATCGTATCAATAAAAATAAAGAAAAAACCATTTAAATTTGGTGTGTTTCATTCAGTAAGACTTTGAACTATAATTGCATTGTACTCCATCTCAATTTAAAATAAATGTTAAGGGTTTCTCTATACACAAACAACACAAAGGTCAATTAAAATAATATATCTTTAATATAAGTCAACATTTCGTAAAAAAATAAAAAGTTTTAAAACTAAAAAGCTTTAAAAAACTAAAACTAAGTTGGTTTCGGTTCTATGAGGTACAATTGATCACGGGTGAGTGAGTTTAATCGCCCGCCTGCACCGTACAGGAGCAGTAATAAGAGTAAATACAGCAAAAAACAACTTGACCACTTTATGCTCCATTCTAGCGACAAGCTAGTTGCCAGGCAAGTAAGTGAGATAGCTTCTACAAGTATAAGACTAGCAGCAAAAGCCAACTTGACCGCTTGATGCTGCATCCTAGAGACAAGCTAGTTGTCCGGCAAGTAGGCGAGCTAGTTAGCTAATATCAAAGCATTTGTTTTTGCATAGTGAGTATTAAAATTGTAGAAAGTGTTTTAAAGCGAGTTATATTACACAGTTCCTTCCATGCTGGACTGGGAGCTAAGGAAAAACAAAAAATGTGCCAGCTGCTTCTCTTCCCGGGCATACTGTAAAAGTAAGTTAAAGGACAGAGGAAAAACGCCAAATAAGCTTAAAAGTAAGTTAAAGGACAGAGGAAAAACACAAAATAAAAACACAAATAACTTATTTACGTTGCCAAAGATTAAAACTTTAGTACAGACGAATTAAAAATTCAAATCAATATTTGTACATCGACATATTTCGAAATTAATAGATGGACGAGGAAAACATTGCTGAAGTACAAAAACAAAAAAAAATAGCCAATAGGTACTGTTTCAAAAAGCATCCTTTTTGCGTATTAAATAGGGTGGAAAATATATAACATATCAAAGCATATGTAACGCCTGGGTAACGCTCAAAGGGCTTTCGACTGCATATTTGACAATCCAATATTACCTGTGCCAGGTATTTATGTTGATAATATAGTGACCGTGTGTTATTTACGTAACTACGTCAATAAAACATGTTGACTATATTAAATCCAGCAAAGGATTTCAGTCAACATATCAACATAGGTAATCACATCGTATCGTATTTTTTTATTGACTTTTGATTTTTGTTTTACCTACTGTAAAAGAAAAGTTATTTGTGAATAATAAAATGAAATGCTGTAGGTTAGTACTGGAACTAAGGAACGTCTGCATCCATATGGGATTTTTTCAAATTTAGGAAAAACGGAACGTTTTTTCTATTCACAATCCGAAGGAAAGCTATGAATATTAAAAAAATAAGAAAAATTTAAGCTACTCGTACGTTTTCGAAATATCAACATAAAACATTGACGTTTAAAAAGAATGACGTCTGCGGTCTGTCTCTAGTATTTAATACAAAAAATGATGTTAATTCCAAAATAAGGGAAAGTTTCCGGTGTAATTTCCATCATTGAGTATTGTTCGAAAATAAATGAGTTTCTGTTGTAATCCCCATTTCTTGCTGCCCACTGGGACTCCGCTGAAACAGGAGTATGAAGCTACCGTATACATTTATTGCTATCCGATTTCAGATGGATACAATATTATATGAAGAAATATGAAGTCTATATTTGTTCTATATCTATATAAGCTCACCGAAATATTTCCGGTATTTTGGTAGGTTGGATGTTTAAGTAAAAATGGGCTATTTCATGGTTTCTCTTACATTGACTTAAATACTAGAAACTTATTATATTAAGTCTGTTTGTTTACTGTTTAGTTAATACCCTAGATTTTCTATGTGGTCACCATACTTAAGTAACGTAAGCTTACTTAAGAGCCACATTAATTGGTGTGTCAGTTTGGGTAAAGTATTAACTTTTGGATACATAGGACAAAAATATTCGAAGCGTAGCGACATCTAGCGACGCTCCATAGAATGATGACGACACGACGTAATTCCTACATCGCGCTATCACAGTTTCTATAGCGATCGGTACAAATACAACTTCCCGACAACGCGGCCTTCCATCCCTTTTCTGGGGATTGGGAACGAACACCTTGTTCCTATAGAAGTATTATTAAAATTTCAAAACTTTGTAATAAAACAAATCTTATGTCCTCGTAACGTTTAAAAAGTATATACTTAATTCATTACCCCGTAGTTTAAACAATTGAAAAACACTTGAACAACAAATTACTCTGGGACACATAAAGTCTAAACAAAACGAGTATCCCAATCGAAGTACTTACTTACTAAAACGACCAATAACTTACTTTAACTAAGTCCTAATCCTTAAAAATTCATTAAAAGCTTGTAAAAGTCTACTTTGCGATGCAGCTAAGCAGTGCTTACTTTTAAGAACAGTTTGCTTAAATCACCGATTTGTTTGAGAAAAGTGGTCGGTTGCTTCGAGCCAAAATGTAATATTTATGAGTAAATCTCTAAAGGGTTCGGGCATCAGGGAAATGGTATGCAGGACCTGAACCTTACGGATATGTAATTTAGTAGATTTGGGAGAGGAAATTCGATGGCATTACTTGCACTTTACGATGGCGGAAGTTTCGCTAGATATCCATTTTGAAGTTTTCTGCTGACTACTAGCAGTTAGATTTAACTTGTGGATTAAACTGTTGAGTGATGTAGGCTTTCGTGAAGTTTAGTGTGATTTAGATATGTTTTTGTAAGGAGAACTTGAAGGTTGTAAGCGTATGAGTCGTGGCCATTTTGGTTTATATTTACAAAAAGTCTATTAAGTATTTATTGCTACAAGTTTAATAAATAATAAATATTTCTGACACTCACACAACTTTATCTAGCCCAAATTAAGTTAACTTAAAGAACTTGTGTTATGGATACTAGATAACTGATATAATTAAGAAATATATAAACATACATATTGAATAAATACATATTTTTTATTAGAATAATCTTAAATAAACATTATAAACATCCATGACTTGACGACTTATATCTGTGTTCATCACACAAATATCCGCCGCCGCCGGGATTCGAACCCAGGACCTCTGGCATAGAAGGCAATGTATGTTACCGCTACACCAGCCCGTCGTCATTTTTGAATATGTAGTCAAGTTTGAATATGTCTAAACAAAATATGGGGAAAATACTACTTAAAAGTGACTAAATCATATACTTGTAATAAACTATTTTACTTACATCTTAATTTTTTAGTAACTTTTATTTTATGATTTCATCTTTCTTTTAACCCAATGATTATTATTACCCAAAACAATGAATTACTCTACCAAATACAAATATTCACTATAAATTACCTTTTATTACCTAACCATAATGAACCTCCCACTGTGTCAGTAAATAACAAGATACCCGTAATTTTCCAACCGTGAAAAGTCCAGGTGGTCCATATTCCATAAAAAAAAAATACATGAATTCAACTATCTTCATAATGTTGTCGATACCTTTAATCTTTAATGTAAAAATATATGCACAGTGGGCTAAAAAAGTGATGTACCTCCCTAAGGTTCTTTGCCGCTTGCAGATTTTTAGGTTGTAAACATTAGATTGACTTGTCAAAATTGTTTTGTTTGACGAAATGTCAAAAGTTAGTTTCTGTATCAAATAAAATTTGGTTGTCTATAATAATCATGTCTTAGCCAAAAGCTCGCATAGATGTTCCATCTTCAACCCGTCTTTTTGACGAAGGTGAATGTAAAGCATAAACACATAATAATAATAATAAAACGTATATTTTTAGACCAGTGATCCATAGTTTGTTAGTAAAACATTGTAGAAACTTAAAGACTAGTGTTAGTAGGCATAATAATAATAACATTAATTTAATACATACATACATAACTTCACGCCTGTATCCCGTATGGGGTAGGCAGAACACTAGAGGTAATAAAACCATCTGATGTCACGTTTGACAAATTTGGAGGCATTATAATAGTGGAGAGTTTATTAATTAGATTAATTCATTAATTTAATTAAAGAGACATTTACAAAATAACGAATTATATTAAATTATATTCAAATTAATACTTATTAAAATAAAATCCTACAAAGTCAATATAGAGTTTGTTTACTTTTGTTTAGAAACATTCAAATGTTCTTTGCTGAAATGAATATCTTATCCATTTATTATAAAGTTTAGAATGCATATATAAGTGAGTTATGACGTATGATATTTATTACAATAATGCAATAATACACATATTTTTCAGGAAAATTGCAATGTTTAGGAAATCAACATGCCTTCATTTACTAAATTGGCTTTATTAGACAAATAAATAAAAGAATATAAAATTTAAAATTACGCTCCTAAAGTATTCCAAATTAGAATCTTAAAATAACGTTACAAAATTATTCAAAATTAGAATCCCAAAAGAGCTCAAATAAAACCGTCGTCTTCACAACGACCTAATTTCGTTCATATTTAACGTCATAACCTCCAACACGTAACCCTATCCTGGTTTTATGATACCAACCGTTGTTTATTTTAGCAGGCCCTTGTGTTGCTCATCCGAATTCGTATGTGAAGAAGGTCAAGAGAGGCCCTTCTCGTGCCCTCGCATACTCCAAGCCTCTTTATTTTCCTACCACGTGACCTGACTCAGCAATTTTCGGCTCACAGTGCAGGTTTTTTCAGCCGTGTTTTTGGCTTATAATCTGTGCCGAAAGTTTTATTGTGTCCGGGTTTTTGTCGTGGAGTTTCGTGTTGTTTTGGAATACAATTTCGGGTGGTTGGATTAAAATTTAATTTGTATGGTTATTGATGGTTTGTTATGTTTGAGTAATCGGTTTTATAGGCAAGCTTCTCTACTATAGTTCGGCCGTTCAGAGAATGCGTTCCTGACACATCGCGATTGAACTGACGACGTAACTTTGTAATGGCGTTGCAGTTACGATAAAAAATATTTTTGCTGGTTGTTTACCGTTTTAAAAATTGATGAGCATTAAAACAACATTATTATATCAATAATCAATGAATTTTATAATTTTGTGCCAAACTGAGTGTCAAATAACTTGGTAAACAATATTTTTCAAAATCTATACTGCGCTATTACAAGGTTATGTCAAAGCTTTATATTTGTAGTGCTGTGCTAATAATAACAGTATCGTAATCTGTTCTTAAACAGGTATACTTTATGAAATAATACGTTTAGTTTTTCTTTTTAAGAATTTGAAAATAATGGACTATAAGATAACAAAGGTTGTTGAAAGACTAAAAACCTGATAATGGAACATTTTGACCGAGATATTAGGATTGAAACTGTTATTATTATCAATAAAATAATTATACATGTAGGCGAAGATGATGATGAAGAAACTACCTCCTCAAGCGAATCGGAGTCTGAGTAATATTCTGTACGCACATTCAATTCAATATACTTTATTGCATAGAAATACAGATTGTAACTTTGTAACAAAAAATAAATAAAACAATTTTATTAAATTAATATTACCTTTTCTTGGTTTCCACTTAAATTACTAAAATACAAATTTTAAATAATTCCGCCAATTTAAAAACGAAAATAATCTTAAAAATAACGCGGCGTTTCATTTTGGAGGAACGGTAACGAACTCAGTGTTATGTTGTGCCCATCACTAGTCGTGACTAACTGACAGGTGTCAGGAACGCATTCTCTGAACGGCCGAACTATAAACATACATTTCTTATGATATGACATTCTTATGACAACGATGGATGACATGAGTAAATAAATGGTTTTTAAGTGTATCTGTGGTATTATCGAATCTCTTAAAAATTTTTAATCATATATTGCTAATATATAACTATTTTTTGGATTTAAGTGATTAAAGTAAAACTAAAAGTGTATCCTTAAATTAATACTCAGTATGTATAATAAATACAGAATGGGCTCGATTCAACATTAGATACGCTACTGTTAAGTCTCTGTTAATATATGTCTAATTAGAAGACTTTATAATTTTGAAGTTTCTAAGTTTAATAAAATAATAATTAAATCCCCAGACAGTCACACCAACTACATGGCCCCAAAATAAGCATAGCTTGTGTTATGGGATACCATGTAGCTAACTTGGGTGGAACCTAGAATATAAATGCATAAATAGATAAACACCCAGACACGGAACACTTTTTTTTCTTGTTCCGTGCGGGAATCGAACCCCCAACCTCTGGTGTATGAGGCAGACAGTGTTACCCCATCGCCAAAGTGGTCGTCATACATTCGACATTTTTTTTTTGATATTACAGAATTTTAAAACTAGAGTAACTTGGTCCGTAGAGGCTTAAAAATCAGTTCTTTAGTAATTGTTTGAAGCCCCCTAATTCGACTATAAGAAGATCTAATATTAGAGAGTGCTTTGTCGAATGGGGCTCATTTAACGTTTAAAAATTGAACAACGTCACATAAACAAGGTAAACTGAAACCCTCACATCTCAATCTTTAAGTAGACTGTCATTGAATCTCGAAACCCGAGTACACGTCATATTTTGTATCGGATATACAATGTCTGAACAGAAAATAGACACATTTGTTAATTACAACATAGACGTAAAGTAGAACATATGTTTAACGGGTTGTCTAGAAAGGGAGGGAGAGGTCATAAGAGGGAGAGAGAGGTCACACTTTGTCGTAGTTTCGGCGAAGTTAGCAAATATCACGCGGATGGTGCAGATGGGACTCGTTTCTATTTCGTTTGTCTTTTGTTTGAATTTTAGAACTGCATGTGTATTTAAATTTGGTTTTGATGAGTGTAGGGACATAACATAACTGAGGCCTCGTCTTTCAATCGTCCATTTTGGGAGTTACATTCAGTTCGTTTATGAGCTTTCAGGAATTATCATATTATTTTTTTAAGATTTTTTAACCGGATTATGACTTGCATTATCTGTGACCATGCGTGTAATGACCGTGATTATAAGGTCTGAAAATCAATATTTAATAAATAACTAAATAGATAAATATCAAGTTACTTTAATTTTCATTTTCAGCACTGTTTTATTGTAACCGAAATAGACATACTTTAAATTAGCACAATACTTTTAAAGTCAAACATTAAGTAAGTAATAAACTTGTTACTTCTATTTTTCTTTTGATAACTTAAGTCTTTCAACTGACTTGACTGCTTTGTTAAATATTTAAGTAAATTTCTTAAGTCGACAATGTTGGGGAAAATGCGACCCGTATTAGGTTCCACAGCAGGTCAATAGTTTTAAAGTTATATTTTATTATTAAGGTCATACGATTCAAATTTGAACAGAAGTATCATTCGTTGACGTTATCCATAGGATTAACGTGTTCCTGCTTTAAGTCGGAAGTTCAAAACACTCTTGTGCAGGAAGCCAAAGGGATTATTTTTAAGGAGCAGGGACTGGAAATATCGTTCACTAAAAAGTTTGAATAAGAACTCTTTAATAATATGTACTGGCTGACAAATATAGAAATAGAAAAAAAAACTGATCATGTTTATTTTTTCTTTGAAAACGAATGTTCATTCTAAAATTTAAAAATATAACTTTTTTTGCTTATTGCTAGAAACAAGTCTATTTAAATTGGTTTGGATAAGAGGTTAGTATCCTTAGTATGCTTTATTAATGGCTAATGGTAAAAATCAAAATGGGTTTAAGTATTTTCTACTAAATGATAGGTTATTATTACCTTTACATTAATCCAATAAAGTACCTCACGGAAAACATTCAAATAATTTAAAAGATGAGCGTCGCACAAATATAAATTCTTACTCCGCCTTTGCAAAACTCTTCAATTTAGACCGTGAAATATTTTCGTTGGTTTTGTAATGCCAGCAAATCACTCTATGGGGATCTGATTGACAAATGGGCTGTCACGGTAATTGTGATTGATCAGCGACCACTCGGTACCTGCGTGTGAATAAACTGCAGATTAACTTCCTTATCTGTTTGTTTATTTAAACATTGTATTCACATTTCCATCAAGTTTATAAGCGGAGCTGGGATAACCGAATATAATGCCTACATATAATTTTATTTTCTTAAGAAAATGTTTATATTTTAAGATACTTAGAAAGTCATCTGAGAATTCTGAACATAATGCAAAATATATTTGTTATGAGGCAACTATCATCGTATTATCGGGTTATTCGCACAGTGCGCAAGTTAGGTTGTTCAACTCAATCAATAATGTGTAATTCCTTATATCTACTAAATCGTCTTTCAAAATTGATAATAGTCGCCATCTCCAATGGATAATAGCTGTAGGGAATCTGCGCCTATCTATGGGTTATCTAGCCTGTTATTACATTGTCTATCCAGGTGTCACCAGCCAGATAAGAAAGAGGATTTAAAAAAGGTTTTAATCATAAAAAGGTTTATTGATATAAAAAAAAAAGAAAAATTTGGAATCAACAATACAAGGACTGAAAGAGACGTAATTTACGGAAGTAGATTAATTAATTAAATAGAATACAAATACTGAACTCAAAAAATCTGTTGCTTGCGGTTTGTCAGCGTACATGCATTCGCGAATAGGATTGTTACCATAACAACACAGCCCTTTAAAAGTCAACTCAGCAAAGTGTAGAATGAACTTTATTAGTTTGCAGTAAAGATGAAATTTAATTCAATTAGTGTTTACGGCAAGCTTTATCGTTGAGCAAAATAATTCAATTTGACATATTCAAAGATTAAACTAATGTCGAATACTCGGAATGTTATGTACGGAATGACTGTACAACTTAAAATTCAATTCTAGAGCTCTTGCTTACAGGATTCAAGTTGCACGGTATCTATAATAGTTTCCCCGAGTTTAGATTGCATAGCTCTTCGTATAAAGATAATTGTCGCAAATTCGTAGCTAACAAGTATACAGAGATTCGGGGAAATGTAGACAGCTTTTGAGAATGTTTCGAGAATTTCTCAAATAGTGCGGTTTTTATCTTTGAGTTAACTTCTTGTATGTTTCAATTGAATAATTATGTTGTTTTTTGTAAATAAATATATATTCTTCCATGCTGGACTGGGAGCGAAAGAAAAACATAGAATGTGCAAGCTGCTTCTCTTCCCGGGCATACTGTAAAAGTCAGTTAAGGGACGGAGGCTTTATTGGCGTTTTTACGGGCGATAGGCTGACCCCCTGTCACTGCAATAGTCTTTCTCGAACATAATACCTCCAAATTTGTCAAAAGTGACATCAGATGGTTTTATAACCTCTGGTGTTCTGCCTACCCCATAAGGGAGACAGGCGTAAAGTTATGTATGTATGTAAAATATATATTTGCGTTTTAGGGCAATTTTGTTGCTGTCGTAAATCAATGGAGAATAAGAACTTTATTTATTGTTCGGCATGTTTTCGAGTCAAGGAGGACCTAACTTGAAAGACATAACTTTCAGGCATTTTAAATGTACGCCAGAGGGCGCAAAGCTAGATCTAAGACTTCTCTTGCGTACAGACGTCGCCTAAAGGTACTCAAGTTTCGGTAATTGGGTTGTACAACTAGCGTTTGTTTTTGGGTTGGGCAATCGAGAAACTCAACAAACATAACCTAAGTCTAGGTCGAAATCTTGTTAGTCTTTACTATCAGTATCTAAATCATAAAAGGTAATACATAGGTTTCCATTTTGTCGTGAAGATACTCTTGTAGATTTAAGTGCCGTGGCTTATATATTTAAGTGGGGGTTCACATATAGAACGACACGACTGACTGTCGTCTATATTTATTTTAGAGTGACGACGGATTATCGTTACGTTGGGAATAGCAGTGGTAAAGCGATAAAAAATACGACTAAATCGTGATAGCAAATGATATTGTCGCGTTCCTATAGGAGAAGTGATAAAAAAAATTACGATAAATTAACGACACAGTGGCCTAATGTTTTTAAATTTTATTCATATTTATTTTTTATTCTTTGCAATACTGCGTTTATCCGCTGTACATATAAGAATAATAAAAAGTACCTAATAAACAAATTCAGTGACAGATATATAATCCGCTAAGAGATTTCCCTATAGTAGATTTTAGTTTCTCTGTCTATTACGATGATGCTTAACAAGGAAGGTTTATATTTTGTGCAAATACTGCAACTTTATTTGTATTAGTTGTAGTCCCGACTCATTTTAAATGCAATTCGGCTTAAAGTTTTCTCTGTCTTTACAAATGAAATGTTTTCAAACCGATATTTACACCGACTATGTTGGAAAAAACTGTGATGGCTTGTCTCATTATATGTGATAGCCTAAAGTGAGCTGGAAAAACTACTTTTGACTGAAGCAAATCCGATCGAATTCTTTTGTAGTTCCGAAAATAATCCAGAACTAACAGAAAAACAGTAGTTTCATTTTATAAGATGCTAGCTGTTTGGCGTCATTCTTCCCGCGCAATTTCTAATCCAAAGAGTAAAATGCTATATATGCTATTCCAGGCTGTAAACTATCACTCTGGCTAATTTCATCCAAATCCGTGGATAGATCCGTTCTGCCGTGATTGAAGAACAAACATCTTACATTATACAGGGTTGATTTGTAGTCATCGGCCAAATTTTTTTTACACAATAAGTATCATTTATAGAAACAATTTTTACAAAAAAGTATTTTTTTTTACAAAGAAATAAATATATCCGCTAACATATTAAGCAAACCATGGTCGCTCAACATTAAAAAAAAATAAAGGCAACTACGTGCTACTACAAAATATCTTGTAGTACTACGTCGTAGTGTGATGAATGAAATGCCGCTTCGTAGTAGATATGCTCATCAACAGCGACTATTTTTTTAAAAGTTCGTGATTCCATATTTCTACTTTTTTGTTCTGAGCGACGCTAAAATAAATATGCAGGTACGTTTATATCGTATCAAAGAAACTAACATTTAAATTTGGCTGGTGACTACAAATCAACCCTGTAGATGGCAACATTAGAGATGGCATGATTTGACGGTGTGTAAGCGTACCTAATAGCCAAATCGCTTAGCCGAATCAGGTGAAATTGATCTTCAAATGTTGTTTCAACGTCATCCTTGATTTACGCCATTTACAGACAGATGTAGCAAAGCAATTAATCTACCGTATCTCATGACATAAAGGCTCTTAGTTCTAGTATGTTACTGAGATAACATTTACCTGAAAGATATCTTACCTGTAAAGCTATAATGTTGATATCTAATCAGCTACAAAGTCGTTTTTAAGGTTTATTTTACCTTAACATAGGCATGATTTGGCGAGGGAAATGTAAGAAAATTGCTTGATAGATTGATAACGATTGACCCATCATACTTTATTCCTGAAGAAATATTTCTGCCGTTTCACAAACGATCATTTTGACATTTTAGGCTAAATTGACGCACACGGAACCATATTGTAAAGGTACAGAATAAAAGCGCTACAGAATATTATAGAACTATTTAATTCAATCATGCTAAAGTGCAGGTTAAAACTTTTTGAACGAGAATATGGTTTAGACCGTTTCTGTTCGGACATGATTTCGGACAAAAATCTCTTATCGTTGTATGGAAGATATTGGTGTAATAATATGAGAGTATTCCAAATAAGTTGTTTAACAAGAAACAATCGCCGCAGGATAAAATAAAAGAAAAATATCTACTATTTAAATTAAGCCGTTGATGGACCTACGACCTACTATTAACAATTTTACTATTATTATGATTAACACAGTATCTTAAACTAATTGTGCACTAAAATGGCGTATTATAAATTTCCTCTGCTCTACTATCAAACCATTCGAAGAAAAGTCTCATTTGGACTCCAAATAAGAATTTTATTTTAGGAAGAATAAAACAAATGCAATAAACTCGTACATAAATGCATGAAGTGCACAAGTAGCCATAAAACTCCCAAATGGTTCCGAATACATTCCAAACACATTGGTTGATCGTGACCCATTTGGCGATTGAACGAAATGGCGGAATCACCATCGCGATTCGCCAAAACGCGACATCGATCGTTAGCCGCAGGTTATGGGCTTTCAAAATACACTGTGGTCATTTTGACGATTGCGAATAAAAAAGCTTATTGCTGTTTCAGTGAACGATAGACATTGATGAGTGTCTGGGACAGGCTAAAAGGTTCATTCGAAAAAAACGAAGCCACTTCTTTCAATAAACGTCTCGATTAAGAAGGCGATTTTTGACAAAATTGTACACTTAAATGAAAGCAGTTTACATAGGTAATTGTAAATATACTTATTTCTACAGTCATACCATTAATAACAGAACAAATTATGCGTTGGCGACCCAAGTCGAAAAGGCTGGAAATTCATTCAAGATTCTTCCCTTAATTTATTGTATTGTCTTTAATCATTGTCTTATACATATGATAAAGGTTTAGGTATCATGGACATATTTTATTTCAAGTATCAAAGGACTCATTTTTTAATGAAATTTCAGTTTACGTCATTATTATGTATCTCTTTCTCCGTGATATCTAGTTTGGAACTTGTTGTAAATTCTGATAACTAGGAAACCAAATGAAAACTGATACACCACTTTCTTGGCCCATTATACATATAGGCTATAAAGGGAAATTCTATATAGCTTGAAATTCGAGGACGTGATAGTTTGAGATCATACATGAAGAGAAAAAATAAAATAAAAAATAAATATTAATTATTACTTATAAATAAATAAATAAATAAATAAATATTTCTGACACTCACACAACATTATCTAGCCCAAATTAAGTTTCTTAAAGAACTTGTGTTATAGATACTAGATAACTGATATACTTAAGAAATATTTAAACATACATATTGAATAAATACATATTTTTTATTAGAATAAACTTAAATAAACATGTAAACGTTCATGACTAGACGACATATATCTGTGTTCATCACACAAATATCCGCCGCCGCCGGGATTCGAACCCAGGACCTCTGGCATAGAAGGTAATGTATGTTACCACTACACCAGCCGGTCATCAAGATAACTTAACCGAAGATTACAGAAAAAAATTCGCAACGCATGGTGACACTAGCGTGGGTAGTGATCCGCGCGCCATGTCACATGCCGCGATTGACTCAGGCGTAAGTAAAATGAATAGTAACAAAACTTCGTATAGGCAATTCTGGTGAAAAATTAAGTATGTATCTACTTTTACATACATACATACATAACTTCACGCCTGTATCTCGTATGGGGTAGGCAGAACACCAAAGGTAATAAAACCATCTGATGTCACGTTTGACAAATTTGGAGGCATTATAATAGTGAAGAGAGACTATTGCAGTGACAGGGGGTCAGCCTATCGCCCACAAAAAAGCTTCCCATAACACCTCGGTCCCTTAATTGACTTTTAAGTATGTGGGAAGAGAAGCAGCTGGCACATTCTATGTTTTTCTTTCGCTCCCAGTCCAGCATAGAAGAAACCTACTTTTATTACATAATTATGACCAGAATCGAGTACAGAGTGCTCTTCTTCAGTATCTAAAATTTTTCACCAGTCACCCTGTATATTTCATACTTTAAAAAGTTACCCAGGTGAAAATGCGCTCAAATGCTAGTACATAATAAGCATTTATGAACACAGAGTACTGTCCCAACAACAACAGCAATTGAGTAGAACTACGTCATAAGTCAAAGATCTACTAAGTTGTTCACGATAGACGCTCAAGTTAGGTTTATTCGATAAGTTGTACGAGTAACTCGCTTTTGTTGCAAATGGAACACAAGTCATAATCGATCCTGAAATTGGTTATTTAGATCTTTGAGCTAAGCTATGATTTTAAATCAATTTGGTGCCTTAAACAAGCGTGGATTCTATTTTTCTTCGATATAAGTAATTGGTTGAGTAACACAGATGCTAGTGGTTGAAATTTTAAATATGGAATAAGTCAGTTCTAAACTTCAAGGTTTTTTTTATCTACATGTTAAAGAGATTGACCATTAGCTTTATAAAAGCTGTGATGTATGTAGTTTAGGTAAATATTACTAGATACTAAAAAATGATCGGTTCCAAACATATCTATAATGTATTGATTTAGTGACCTGCTTGGAAGCAACGCAGCCATTAGTATAATTCATCAAAAAAGCTTACTTAAATCATCCTAGCTAACAAAAATTTTGCGCATATTTCTAACAGTAAACTTTATTTTATAATGAAATCAATAATTAAAAAAAATAAAAACTGAATGCAGTTCTGTTTACAAATAAAAAATGGAGCGAACTCGACGAGTTCAAACATTGCTCGTTTTGATTTTCATTTAAACATACTAAACCAGTACCTACTGAGCTAATTAATTTTACATGAAATAAGGACAGTTTTTATTAACTTTTGATAAAATGAGGCTTATTATATGGTATTAAATAGAATTTAATATTAGCTCATTATGTTTTGAGCAGCATATTATGAACGTTGACAAAACTTACTTAAGCTTTATGGAATCCGATATTTAAGTAATTAGGTACAATGTTTTTTTTTAAATTATGTACATACACAGCAGTGGACGTCTACAGACTGTTGATAATGATGATTGTGACACAACACTATTTAATGGCATATAGCCAGTTTCGATAACTAACGAAACAGTTAAAGTAACTTTTACTTAACTCTTCTGTAAGTTAAAGTAAAAGTTAAGATATCATTTAAGTTTAGCGATGGGGTAACAATGTCTGCCTCTGTGGACAAGAAAAAATAATATCCGGGTCTGGGCGTTTCTCTAATTGTATATTTATATTCTAGATTCCCCCCTAGTTTACGACATGGTAACCCATATCACAAGGTCTGCTTACTTTGGGGCCATGTGGTTGGTGTTTTTATTATTTATAACTTATCCAAACTGGCTAATAGTTTCTAGGCCTCTAAGTCAAGTCTTTTACAGAAACTGATGCCCGTCTGCACTAAACTCTACTTAGCATAAACTTAGTTATGACATGTCTAAACTATGTCACACATAATCATTGACTTACACAGCATTACATAAGCACTTAGGCATTGACCTAAGTTTAGAGCAGTGCAATTTTTGTTCTTAAGCACGTCCTAGAGATTTAAGAATCAACTTAGGAGCTATCAGAGTGTAGTGCAGACAGGCGTAAGTATGTTGCGATACAACCAGTAAGCCGTTTGATTATCCTAAGCAATGCTTTTGTTTGTGTGAATAATTTTATTAAATTTTTGTTAAATATTGCGTACTACTCTTTAGTAGTTATATGTGTGAACTAAATCACTGTGGAATATTTGTAAAGTATACATTTCTTAAGTGTTACTATGAATGTGTCAAAATATATTTATCTTCTGAAACTGACCCAAATGTTATAATAACGTAAACGTAAATACTCCAGCCATCTAACAATTTTTCATTAAAACTGTCCCTACGTTGTAAGTACTTCATTCTTGAGCAAAATTGCTTTTTTTTAATATGCAAAAAAAACAGCGCCTGCATTGCTTAAAGCAGAGATATTTTACTGTAGGTAAGTAATGTCCGGTGATTAATTCAGTGATTTAACATAGCACAACGTTTATGTTTATGCTATGAGCATTCACAGCATTGTGTCAATGTCCTTATGTGTCCTTTTTACTTTTTGTTATAGAAACATACGTTTTGTTAAAAACAACTTTTTATTAAAATAATGTAAAGGGAACAACACGAAAAATCGTGTTCGAAGTTTGAAAAAAATAATATAGGTATGTATTTTTTTTTACTAGCTTTTTAATTTGAAATATTCCGCCAGTCCTCTATAGTATTTAAAAACAAACAACAAATTTGATGAAAGAACAACAAAACTTTTTTATATTCAAATGATGTATGACAAAACCAATTTTTCGAATCACACAATGCCGTATACCTTTTTCCATGTACACCTCGTACCTACATAAAAAAGTTTTGTTCAATATTTCTCTGTCCCTTTCAAAGCCCTATGATAGATGCGGACAAGTACGCCCCGGATTTAAGAATTAATAAAAATGTTACGTTGACACGGGCCTGTTATGAAGTTTCAAATTAATTTAGGCGGGTTTCGGAAACTCAATTTTCAGTTTATTTTATCCGCCAATATTTGTTGAATATCAATTATATTTTGGACCAGCTTTGAAGGTTGTCACGATGTAAATCTTTTTGGAATCGCATCTAAATTGATGTTTTAGTAGATTTTATAAAATAATATTTTTACCTTTTTGGTTCTTTAAGTTATTTTTCCCAATGATTAGCTTTATACATGTAGTAATCTTGGTTAAAACTGTTTTTTTTATATCATAAGGATAGGACGTTTGTCTTCCATGTCATCTGATGGAAAGTGCGCATGACAACTGTGGTGGTAAACGTCTATCCACGAGATACCTATTCACTCGACACTTAAAAGTACCAGAACTGTAGTGGTCAGATTGATTTTAAGTACAATTGTAATTCATGAAAGTACCTACACATACTGTTACAATAATTTTAAGTTTCGCCTTACATAGTATGTACGTATACATTTTTAATCCCCATATACATATACTTAACTTTACGGTAAAATTAAAATTGTATTGCTTTTCAAACAATTGAAACTGGCCGTCACAAAATACTTCGATAATAAATAATAATAATAAATAATCTTTATTTGCCAGTACATGCGTAGTCAAGAGTTACAAAATAAATATATCATAGTGCGTTCACATACTGCTGTCATTTCAGCGTGCAAATTTAGAGGAAGTAGTACAACATCTTCATTTTTATAAATTTAAGATATTATTACTACTTATGTCATTCAACCAAAAAAAATATAACACAATAATGAGAGGTTTTCTGACAGCTCATTAAAAAAACAAAACTGTACAAAATTGGTACAAAAGGCTTCGATAGATGGCGCTTTACAAAAGGCGAAGGCGAAGAATTTATTCCACACTGCGTTTTTAAAAGTAAAATAAATTAATTGACGTCTGTATCAGAAATTGAAACTTATAAATAACCATAGAAGGTAGATACCACTTACCTACATTATAGTATACAGACTTAATGCCTTCGGCTTTTTAAAAGTGCCATCTATAGAGGTTTTTTGAACTAATTTTTATGAGCTGTCAGAAAACTCCTTATTCAAACACAAATAAAAAGTCAAATCAATATTTAAATAAGTCAAAAAGTATTCTATAATGTCAATGTTAAAAATATTAATCTTATAATGTCAACCGTCTTATTATAAAAAAATATATATGTATATTATGATTGCAATTTCAAATTAATTCACTTCTTTGTCATTTAAATATTCTTTGACGCTATAGTACATTTTTCTTAAGCATAAATTAAATAGGGCAGTTTTAAATTTGTTTCTAGGTAGTTCTTTAATTTTTGATATCGCCATACAATGAACATTACTGCTATATAATGATAGTTTTTGAACCGGTATGTTCATTATATGTTTTATATATGAACTAAAAAAAAAAGAGAAAAAAGAAAAAGCGCGTAAACTTCACAGATCATAGAGACATAATATTTTGTCCTGCCAGTTTTTGCATCGCTATTCATTTCTATATATTTTAAGGCTCATATTGTGCCTACTATGCTTGGACTCTACTGAAGTTTTGTTTGCCAGTTCTATGGAAAATTAACAGTGAATCTTATACTTGAGTCATGCTTTTATCAACGCTTAAGAAAGCTTTCTTAATATTCTTAGTCAAGATAAAAAACAAAATAAAAATTTTGAAAAACCCACGACGCGACGGTTAAAAAGTAATTGAAAAAGAATAAAATAACTTAAAATTCCCCGACTGAAATGATTTATGTGACGAGAGATAATTAACGTGAAAAGCTTTTTTAAAAGTTCACTTAATCTCACACAAAGTCGGTCATATTATGAACAACATACTATTCGTTTTCATAGCACTTCCCTACGCTTACCTATTCGGTTCTCGAAGATGTAGATGTCGCAATAACATAGGTATTCAACTCCCTATGAACTTTATAAGAAGAGCAAGAAAATCCGTCTGGGGCTGCCATTGAATGAATTCGTTTTGTAGTTTTATATTGAAATTTAAAATATTGATGGCAGCCCTCGACGGATTTTCTAGCTCTTCTTATAAAGTTCATAGGGAGTTGAATACCTATGTTATTGCGACATCTACATCTTCGAAAACCGAATAGGTAAGCGTAGGGAAGTGCTATGAAAACGAATAGTATGTTGTTCATAATATGACCGACTTTGTGTGAGATTAAGTGAACTTTTAAAAAAGCTTTTCACGTTAATTATCTCTCGTCACATAAATCATTTCAGTCGGGGAATTTTAAGTTATTTTATTCTTTTTCAATTACTTTTTAACCGTCGCGTCGTGGGTTTTTCAAAATTTTTATTTTGTTTTTTATTTCAAACTTTTTAAAGAGCATAATATAGGTACCATACATTACATTACACAATATCTCGTTCCTCATCAGCCCTCTAATGTCCCCACCACCGCTGGAAAACCCATGTTGTTTATTTAAATACATAGTGAAGTATTATAATAAGTATTTACAACTCAACTTTGCTGGTGGCTCAACTTTGCTGGGGCTTTGTTGTAATGTAACTCGATATCATATTACGTAGAATGGTTTGTGCAAACCAATGTTACCATTCTTCAAAACCACTGGTCCGATTTTAATGCGGTTTTCAGTGATGGCTTTATGTTTACTGCAGCGCCCCCTGATGAGTTGTTACCCGCATTAAAATCGGACCAGCGGTTTTAAAGATTAATGGTAACATGCAGCACCCCCTGGCGAGTTGTTACAGTAACACCTATCTAAGAACATGCACCAATCAAACCCAAAGCGATCACTGAAAGCCACATTTAAATCGGACCAATGGTTTTGCAGAATTAATGGTTGTTATTACAAACAAATGTTTACTGCAGCGCCCCCTGATGAGTTGTTACCGTTAAAGCTATTTAAGAACATTATACCAATCAAATCCAAAGCGATAATTGAAAACGGCATTCAAATCGGACCAATGGCTTGCAAACAAATATTTACTGCAGCGCCCCCTGGTGAGTTGTTACCGTAACACCTATCTCAGATCATGCGCTAATCAAATTCAAATCGATCACTGAAAACAGCATTTAAATCGGACCAATGGTTTTGCAGATAAACGGTAACATTGGCTTTTACAAATAAATGTTTACTGCAGCGCCCCCTGGTGAGTTGTTACCGCGACACCTATCTAAGAACATGCACCAATCAAATCCAAAGCGATTACTGAAAACCGCATTAAAATCGGACCAGTGGTTCTGGAGATAAATGGTAACATTGGCTTTTACAAACAAATGTTTACTGCAGCGCCCTCTGGTGAGTTGTTACCGCTACACCTATCTAAGAACATGCACCAATCAAATCCAAAGCGATTACTGAAAACCGCATTAAAATCGGACCAGTGGTTCTGGAGATAAATGGTAACATTGGCTTTTACAAACAAATGTTTACTGCAGCGCCCTCTGGTGAGTTGTTACCGCTACACCTATCTAAGAACATGCACCAAGCAAATCCAAAGCGATTACTGAAAACCGCATTAAAATCGGACCAGTGGTTCTGGAGATAAATGGTAAATTGGTTTGCACAAACACCCTCTCACCCCAAACGCATATACCGTCTCCGTTCCGTCGTGGGTAAAAATAGAAAGAAGAATGAATATAAATTTATTTGATGACGAAAACAAAAGATCTTTACCCATTAATTATAGTTACAAAGCACCTCAAAGGCTTAAAAGACGTAGAGTACAAACACCGTTGATCTTCCGTAAACGCCAGACGTAAGAGAAACATCATACACCTTAATAATTAACAAAGTAAATAGAACATTGGGATGCTTAAATATAGAAGCGGGTTTCCGGTACAACTTAGGTTGGAGAAGATCACATAAACTTAGTGTTACTTTTAGGTAGACTTAAAATATCTATAAACATATCATCTATCAGCTTTAAGCGCTTTTTTTAAACACATTCTTCATGCCTTCAAAAAAGTGTAGGTGCTAACAAAAGGCATCGTTTAAAACAAATAAAATGATTAATGTTGGAATAAAAGTCTTTTTACCAAGTGACTTGCCACTGCGGGATCTGTAAATCCATCAAAACGTCGAGTTAAAACAAAATGCCAACAAAATAATGAGTCAAGAAAACTCAATACAAATTACATCAAAATTCCTCCCATAAATCCAGCTACACTATTAAGCGCTACAATAGCTACACTACGAATGATTGTCGACACTTTAAACTCGATTCAAAGCCATGTAATCCGGAAACCTGAAACCTACTTCGAAACTCGGGCACTTCCCAACTACCTTAGTTAAGGAGAAGTGACACCTATCTAAATGAGAGCCTAACTTTATGCAGGATTTAACGTATGTAAATTATTTGAATTTCAACTTTAGAACAGGAGTATTTGGAGCGGGATAACTGGGTTGTACTTGACTGCGATTATTTGATTGTTTAACTGAACTTTTGTGATTTCTTTAGAGGATATGTAGAATACCTTTCTTTTGGCGACTTTAAAAAGGAGGAGGTTCTAAATTCGACTGTATGATGTTTGTTATTTTTCTGATGCGATTATTTCGTTCAATATACATATATTATCTTGATTATTCTTGATCCGTTTAGTCAACGTCACATGGAATTTTGATCAAAATCAAATAACCTAAGCCCTTTTCAATAAATTTGCGTTTCTCCAAAACAAAGTTTACATGCATTCTTGTTTGCGGTTTCTTTCAGCAAAAAATAAGTAAAAATGTAGATGTTTTTTTTTATCGTTAAGTGAATATAGAAATCACTTACAAAGTTCCACAGCTCTAAATGATCCTTTTGATTAGTACTTTATTTGCAGAGTTGATTAGTTTAGTCGGATTAAGTAACTAATTATTAGATTTTTTTATGTATACTTACTTGAGATTCTTAGGTTCTTAAAAAACATTTGAAATTTTCACTGCGTGGATAAGCGACTGAAGCTAAATTTGGCCTAACCCACCCTATAGTTCGGTAAATAAGTTTCTTTTAAAATTTAACAACAGCTGATATATTTTTACACCGTAAAATCATCGTAGGTAGCTGAAATTATATTCCAAATTGAATATTTCGGGGGTTCAACGAAACCATGCAAAGCTGCCTACCTGAGCCAATACTTTGAAAGCCCACATAAGCTTGTCACTCAAAAGCTTCCGAAAACACAAAAGCCGTTTTCATTTTGGTGACGTGGTGTTTTTTTATGTTTTATTATATCTTGTTTTCATTGTTAAATCCATTTGGTTTATGTAATGTTTATGTTGAGTTCAGCGTTGATAGTGACATCGATTTTTTGCAATTCCGTTTTTTAACTTATTAACTTTGAAAAACTAGAAATTCTATGGCTTAGTAAACAAAAACTTAAAAACATTATTAAAAACATTGCAATGCTTATCTTTAACTGGGATTCACAATTTCTGTAAAGAAATTGGTCTCGGGTGGACTTAGCTGCAAACTATGCCATAAGATGGAGCTACGTTAGCAATATAACATAAAAACAAAAATGTGGTAAGTAATTTCGAGTCGGACCGCCGGGCCCTGGTAGCTCAGTTGGAAGAGCACTCGTCCGGCAAACGAGAGGTCCCAGGTTCGAATCCGGGTCGGGTAATTTTTATTTATCACATTTTTTATTTATTTAAACAAAAACTTTTTTGGTATTTCTTTAATTAAACTTCGAGAACAAGCAGGTAAGTGACGATATTTCGTGACATTTGGCGTATTCATAGACATGGTATATGATAAAAAAAAATTCAAAAATTTCAACAGATAATTCTAAGAAACGAGGACTGGACAAATTCAAAGACAAGTATACACGTTGCATTTTATAGAATGCAAGTTTAATCAAAGTAAAATACTGTTGTTCATTAAAAGACATGCATTTTAATAAAAGTGTCGTCTAAAAAAGTTTAGGGATATTTTAAAGAAGGTCCTAATAAAATTATCATTATTAAAACAGCCTGGGGTGCTACTATATACAGCGTCTTTCATTTTGTGAAGTATAGCAATCTACTCGCCCCTACCTTGAGTTCGCGTTGAACCACGCTGACAAGTTGAGCTGCACAATATGGGCAAAATATGCTATTCATAAAGACACAACTTGTGTTTAATATGGAAAAATTGCCTTAATTATCCACAACTGGAAAAAACAATTGATAGTAGTCTGTCTCGAATTTTCATAACTCAAATTGTAATATGATCAACAAAAGAGTTTCTTTGATTGTTTAAATTAATTCTTTAATACATTAATCTCTGAAATAACGATTTTCATTTGAAGTCCTGCTATTCTAACTCTTGAGAAAGATTATATCAAGATATTTCTACACAAATATACAGCAAATTTTACTGTATGTATGTACCCCCTGTCACTGCAATAGTCTCTCTAACATAATAATACCTCCAAATTTGTCAAACGTGACATCAGATGGCTTCATAGCCTCTGGTGTTCTGCCTGCCCCATTAGGGACACAGGCGTGAAGTTATGTATGTATGTATTTCTACACATACAAGATTTTTTTTGCCAGGAAATCTAGTTTTAAATGAAATGCCTACGATTTTGATCGACTTTATGGCGTTTATAAACTTAATTTATCACGACTTTACAGACATTGTGCTCACTTCATGCAGTTAAAAACATAGTAGGCACATTTAACAAGAAAATTTCTACCACAGTATTATGGTCACACACGCGGAGTGGCTGCAGCCTTATTCTCTATTGAAAATTGAAATAAACTTCTAGAACACCAACGATACAAAATATTTTGATACATAGTGTTTTTCCACAAAGCCCAAAAACAAATACAAACTTCATTAATAAGGCAAGGCACCATTCAAAGGCCTAATAAAACACTAACTATCTTCAGGAAAAAGCGGATAGAGAAATGATCAACTTTCTTCGGTACGCTTTATTATTCATAATGTTTTTTCCCATCTATCCCGAAAGAAAAAGTTTCTGG
Source organism: Stenoptilia bipunctidactyla (assembly GCA_944452665.1). NCBI lineage: Eukaryota > Metazoa > Arthropoda > Insecta > Lepidoptera > Pterophoridae > Stenoptilia > Stenoptilia bipunctidactyla. The sequence continues at coordinate 7,699,355 of OX101733.1, read as the reverse complement.
AATTTTCTGTCACAGCATTTAGTGACAAATTATAAGAGGAAATCGATGTATTTTTTTTCCAAGAGTTGGTATTGTGACAGGTATAGCATTAGGTTGGTATATAACGGAGAATTTATTGTTCTTATTTTCATTCGTAATTTGAAATTAGATCGCTTTATTCTTATTTTACTTTCTGATGTTTTTGTTGTTGTAATTACATTTTGTTCGGCTTTCATTTGACCTAATGTCAAGTGAGGTTAAGGTCGTATGTCAATACGGTCGCTTAATAAAACTCATTAATTCAAGTTCCATGCTGGACTGGGAGCGAAAGAAAAACATAGAATGTGCCAGCTGCTTCTCTTCCCGGGCAAACTGTAAAAGTCAGTTAAGAGACGGAGGTTTTATTGGCATTTTTGCGGGTGACAGGCTGACCCCCTGTCACTGCTATAGTCTCTCTTTGCTCATAGTTAATCTAATACCGATATGTACTCTCATATCAATTACACATTTATGATTTCTTAAGATAACATAAAATAAAATATCGAAGGCATTTCGCCTCCGGGCTCCGTCTTATATGGCGTCCGTCCAACCGATACATGCTCGCGTGGCTGGCTGGTTACCAAGAAACTTACTCTAGGAAACATGACATTCTTTCAAACTAAAATTGTAGGTACAGTGGGCCAAAAACTACCCATAGGTTGACATAAGGATGAAGATTAGTGTCTATTATTTGTACATACATAACTTCAAGCCTATATCCCTTATGGGGTAGGCAGAACACCAGAGGTTAGACCATCTGATGTCACGTTTGACTTTAGAGGTATTTTATGATGGATAGAGACTATTGCAGTGACAGGGGGCCAGTCTATCACCCACAATAACGCCAGTAAAACCTCTGTCCCTTAACTGATTTGTACAATTTACCCGGGAATAGAAGCAGCTGGCACATTCTATGTTTATCTTTCGCTCTCAGTCCAGAATAGAAGCGGATTATTTTAAAAGTTTATTATTTGTAAAAGATGTTTTTTGACAAAATGTTAATTTTCACTTATTTATCAAATAGAATTTGGTAGTCTATGGAGTTTTAATTACCTTCCTTTAGAAACATTCAAATGTTCTTTGTTGGAATTAATGTCTTATCCATTTTTAATAAAGCTTAGAATGTCATCCACAAGTGACCTGTGCTGTGATGTATAAACACGTATCAATTAAGTAGGATTATGTTATTATTATGTATCTTTTATCCTTTTCCATCTTGTCTAGTTAAAACCTTTTTGAAAATTTCGATATCTACGCAACGAAATCAAAATTAGTACACCACTTTTTTGGCTTACTGTACTTTAAACTGAAACTCTAGGAGGGGGTTTATGCTGTCAAATTACGTAAAGAACTACGCTAGTCACTATTTTAAAACTCTTTTTAAGTTTCATATATGCATATCTTTAAGTTTCTTTTGTGTTTAAAAGATTTATAAGAGACGGAAAAAGCGACCCTATATAAGGAAGGCTGGACGTATTTTTATGTATGAATTTAAGTTTAAGGGACGAAGAGTTTTTTATAACAGATAGGGAAAAAAGCGAGCCCAAACAAAAGGCTGGACGTTATAGATAATTGCACAGCTACGTTATAATTGCACAACGCTAGATCTTGTTATATAAATACCGATATATTTTGGATGATCTATTTCCCCAAACCACCTGAGGGTGTTCAATTAGCGCTATTTTTCGACGACACTGCGTTCTAATGCCGCGGCCGCAAGATCTCGACAATAGGAGCGAAGTTACAAACGGCTGTCAACAACCTCAGCGCCTGGTTCTCGATGTGGCGCATTGCTCGGCGATTTACTTCAGACACAAACGCAAACTCATAGACGACCTCGACTCGTGCGTCCGCATGCGTGGAGTCCCCTTACCGTGGCAAAAAACGGTCAAATATCTCGGCGTCACTCTCGACAAAACGCTCTCATTCGAACCCCACATCAACAGGATAACCAACTGGCTAAATTCTATCTTGGTCGACTCAACAGCATGATAGGTCGTCTAAGTAAAATGTCACTGCGGAATAAATGCACGTTATACAAGGTCTGCATCAGACCAGTCATGACATACGCCGCGCCCGTATTCGCCCACGCCAAACCTCGGTTGATCGACAAACTCCAAGTAATACAAAACAACTTCTGTCGCAGAGCCACTAACGCACCGTTTTACGTTCGCAACGCGGATTTACAAAGGGACCTCAAACTTCCCATCATCTAACAGTACCTTAAGGCCCTGTCCTTATCTCACTACAAACGTTGCGTAAACCATGCGAATGCGTTGTTGGTTCGAGACATTGTTTCATATAAACCCAATCCCAAATTGTTCAAGCGCTCTTGTCGCAGACCTAAGGATGCTTTTTATGATCTTCCCAACCAGCTCTCTCTCCAGATCTGGATAATCTCCTATCTGCCAGCTCCTAGCTGAAAGATAACATGTATTGGATTCAGCACGAAGTGCTTCCTATATTATTCTATGCGCAGCTTTTTTCTCGAACTGGCTGTCGCTCATTACTTCGGTTGATTGTCGGTAGAAAGACAAAAGATCATATCCCCCTATAGTGAGTCGAAGTCTCACACTGTTAGGTGTCATCTGGCCGGGGACTTACCCGCTGGCAAGTGCCCTCTCGTACTTCTGATGTATGCTCCTCCTCCCTCTCCTTGAGCACTTGTACGGCCAATAGGCTTATGCGTGTTCTGAGGGGTAGTCTTCTGTGTCGGAAAAACAAAAAAAAAGATGGTCTATTGAAATAAGTTTTCAGTTCGATTAAATTTTCTTTAATTCATGCTTTCCGGGCTTCGGAGGGCAATTTAAGTCGGGTACAGTATACTTGTATACAGTAGTCATTAGGAGTTTTCAGAAGCCATTTCGGCGCCGCCCTGAACTTCCTGACATCCACCAACCAGCACTGGACCAGTTCTTCATTACCCAAGGGCGAGACTCATGGCCATGCAGTGGGCTTATTAAAAAGAATTATGAAGAATTAATGCATCCATATAAAAAAACACATACGTTTTTAACGAAACATTAAGTACTTACGGGATAAAATCTGATAAACGTTTTCTATCTAAAATAATGAATTAATAACCAAATAAACATTTCATCGAAATTTTATTTATTATTTCTGTTTTAATAAAAAAAAACAACATTTTTAACATCGTAATTGGTTAAAAGATTATTTTTTAACCATTTTCTTCCCGGAAGTTGAGTCAAAATTTACAACATCCAATCGCTTGCTTAAAACAGCTCTAAACGGGGAAGGTTTACGTCGTAATTGCAAAAATGAGGCATTTCTCTCGAATAATAAATTCAGAAAAGTCTCGTGGCCGGCCATTTTGTGCTAATGTTCTGTTGTTTTAGGTTAAACGATGTCGTTTTCCACGAGATTACGGAAAAACTGTTCAGAATATTTTCTTAGAGTAAGTTATTTGTCTTTCGGAGGCTTACATAAGGCGGCCTCGGCAACAAGCGTTTGCCTAAGGAATGATAGTTTGGGAGTATGACAAATGTTTGATCACCTGCAAAGGTTTTTCATAGGTTTGTGTGTATATCTTTGCTATAATAAAAACAAACATCGCTAACTACGGGCCTTATCAACAAGCTTAAAGTCGCTTAGCGGGAAACAGAAAGTTTTCCCTGCCGGATCGAATCAGGAGTGAGGAGATTCGCAGATGAATCAAAGTCATCGCCATAGCCAGAAATTTGCAAAGCTGAAGTGGTAATGAGCAGGGCACATAGCTCGCAAAACAGATGGCCGTTGGGGCAGAAACGTTCTCGAGTGGCGGCCACGCACTGGGAGACACAGCGTAGGTTGGCCCCCGCAAGATTTGACCGACGATCTGGTCAAAGTTGCCGGTAAACGCTGGATGAGGGCGGCGCGGAACCGAGCGACGTAGAAAACTTTGCAGGAGGCTTATGTCCAGCCGAGGATGTCTACTGGCTGTGGATAGTGATGATGAATAAAAATATAACAAAATTATTTAAGTAATCTGTTTCCTTATCATAAACTATGCTTAAATTTACTTTAAGTAGCTCTCCTCGTAAACGACGTTCAAATATTTAATGAATATGTCATATGCTGTAATATTAGCCCTTGCAAATAAAATAAATTGATAATCGTATTTCACTGTAACACACCTTTACAAAACGGAGTATATATCTTTCGGATATTGGTTCAAGGCTCAGTTATTGTAGAGCAATAAGATATACTGGAGAACGGATATTGTCTCTGCTATCCGTCTGATCGAAACTGTCAAATTTACGGATAACGCCTAGGGCTGCCACTCGTCAGTTTCTGAAAATAATAAAAATATTAAGCTGCTTACACGAAATTTGATACAAAGGGAGGAAGTGTGCAAAAAAATTAATAACGAAATATTTATTTTAGGATGATTTATATGATTATATATGTCCATAATAAATAATTCACTAAATAATACACAAAAATAATTAACGAGATTATCAAAATTACACATAATATTAAAGTACCTACCTGATAAAAAAACCCACATCAATAAATGGATGACGTTTTCAAGTTGAATGTTATCGCTTTTTATTTTATTTACTTTGATCTTTACCTTTATTTAAGTTAAGATAGAACTTTACTTTTATTCATTAAATCTCTTAGGATTAACGATTTAAGTCGAACTTTTATTGATGCTTTTGACACAGAAGCGAAATGCTAAGATAAACCTAGAAATATTAAGACAAGGTCCACGCGGGTTAATGCTTATGAGTCTATATAGGAATAACGATTCAAATATAAGCCTTCATTTTAACCTTATCTTTTATCTTCCATGTTGGACTGGGAGTGAAAGAAAAACATAGAATGTACCAGCTGCTTCCGTCCTGGGTATACTGCAAAAGTCAGTAAAGGGACAGAGGTTTTATTGACGTTTTTAAGGGCGATAGGCTGACTTTCTGTCACTGCAATAGTCTCTCTCCATCTTAATAATATCTCCAAATTTTGTCATACGTGACATCAGATGGTTTTATAGCCTATGTATGGTGTTCTGCCTACCTCATGAAGGGTACAGGCATGAAGTTATGTGTGTATGCATTTTTACCTTAAAATTGAACGCGACAACCCTATGCCACAGAAACAGAAGATAACCTTTGAAATGTTAACGTTAGACGTCAGACGCAAAGCATATATATATTATTTGTAATATATCAATTTTCCTTCTCAAATATTCGTATGATTCTGAAGTCTTATTAAGAAAAGCTAAGTACCAGTAAAATGAATTTTTATGATCTTTTTTTACCTTTTGACAACTTCTAAATGGGTTGTTCCGTCTTCATCCTATGACGTCTCATCCTACTCATTATTTTTCTTCGCTCATCTTCTTAATATGCCGTATTCATCCTAAAGCAAAAATCTCATTTTTAATACCTATCGATATGGCTTGCTCGTCCTATTTTAAAAACACCTAAAAAAAGTGGAAGATTTGTGTACGGTCTAAAAATACTATTATAAGAAATATTTCGAAATTCAGAGTAAATTTTTATTTTATACGGTTCTATTAAATACAGAATGGTTGTCTGGCAGAAAAAGTTTGCTAGCGATAAGACCGCCAATTGTGTTACTGTAGCATAATTTTATTTCCTTTTTTACATATATGTATTTTGTAAATATGCAATAAAATGTAAATAAATAAATAAAATGACAGGAAATTTGATGATGGAAGGAATATGGCGATGGAGTAAATCTATCTGCCTCAGACGCCAGCGGTTGCGGGTTTGATTCCTGCCCGGAATAAGAAAATAAAAATGTCCTCTCTAGTTCGCTACATAGTATCCCATATCACAAGCTTTGCTTAGTTTGGGGCCATATAGTTGGTGTGTTTGTTCGGTGATTTTATTTTATTTTGTTTATTTAAATTAAGAATAAAATCGTGCTAAATCTTTTATCACAATATTAATTTTTAAGATTAACTAAGTAATGATAAGCAGGGTGACTGGTGACAAATTTGCAATACTGAAGGAGTGCACTCTGTACTCGATTCTGATCATAATTATGTAATTAAATTAGGTACTTGATTTTTCAACAGAAATTCCTATGAATAAATAACCTTACTACACTTTTCCCGATGCGCTGCCTCAGTCAACACGCACAAAGCAGTGTTCCCGCCACACGCACTCCACCACCCGCTAAGTACTTATTGTAAGTATTACGCTAATGTAACCATGCGTTGCGTAATGAATTCTTTAACTTTCGGAGAAGTTTTCTCAGTAAATAATTAATATTATTTTTTAATTTATTTTTTCTCTTCATGTATGATCTTAAACTATCACGTCCTGTAATTTTGAAAGTGTTTAATGTATTGAAGAAACTCTATGTAATATTGTCTTGAGGATTACTTAAATAAATGACATACCTAGTCTTGTTATATAGTGGTTTTTAATATTTAATATTAATCCAAAATCCTTCTTTGTAAACCCTTAAATGTATGAGCATTTCCATGGTCCAGATTTGTTTTTGTATGAAAAAAAATGGATTTTGAATTGAGAGTCTGTCAGTCAAGACACCGATAAATTCTGGTTAAAAGTATCTGATTTAATTAAATTATCTGACTTTATCCTAGGTCTGGCAATATCTCAACAGGTTCATAGCTTTTCAACAACCTAATAACTTAAAAATCAAATCAAAACATATCGCAGTAATATCCCTTGCCGCGTCTCTAAAACACCTAACTGAATAGATATCAATTTAATTTGCACAACTGCAGTTTACACTGGATAAACCTATTGAAGTTATTGGTTTGGAGTGGGGGATATAACTCCTATCGTATAATAACTCAATATCGGTATATCAAATACGGTTATACGGAATACGTATATATTTGTAAAAGTATATTGCAGTACGTAGAGTCTGGCTAATGAAAGCAGAGACTGAAATACTAAGGCAAATTTAAAAAAATAACATCATGGTAACCCAATAGTACGACTAATCGACAATAGTACATGGATTAAACAAACTTAATACTTGATTAATCTATACATATAATAAAATGGTAGGAAAGTCAAAACTGTACATTGAATATTTTTTAAAAGAATACTTGGGGTATGATCTACAATCGAAACAGAAACAAAAAATATAGTTTTTAGAATTTTTGTCTGTTTGTCTGTTTGTCTTTCCGGGATAAACTCAAAAAGTACTGCATGGATTTACTTCAAATTTGGCATGAAGATAGTTAAGAAGTCGGGTCAACATATAGGCTACATATTATCACGCTAGCAGTGTTATAATCGTAGGTGCGTTTGGTGCTGCATAGCGTTCACGCAGACGACGTCGCGGGCAGCAGCTAGTTATTTTCATAAAAGTATCGTAAAAAATAACAAAATTGATACTGTCCTACTTTTTGATGGGAAGTGTATTATTAAAACGCAACTAGAACCAATCAGGTTTAAAAATAAAACAATAAAATACAGTAATTAGTTTTATTAATTTTCATCAAAATGAATAAACCTAATTACTGTATTCGATACAGCAATTCTGCAGTGCGAGCACAGAACTTTATCGACTCGTATTGTTACGAATGTTCGTATAGTATGGAGACGGTTTGTTAGCAGTAATTGAAATCTATCCATTGCCACACGGCCAGCTTAAACAAATGTGTGCCTTGTTCATTTTTAATGTTTGTAAACATGTTGTACTCATAAAAATTTCAATGTTACTAAAAACTTGCAACCGACTCCTTACTATACGAACATTCGTAAACATACGAGTCGATAAAGTTCTGTGCTCGCACCGCTGTATCGACTGAATCGACAGAGTCACTGGTATCACTGTTTCCTACATTGATTATGAAACTATCTAAATCTTCATTTTTTTATTCATTTTTAAATACGAAAAATGCAAAAACTTAATTACCAAAACCACCAACAACCGTTCGATTGACAACAGTGATACCAGAAAAACAAAGGAAACTGAGTAAGCCTGGGCCACAAGGTTAACAGGTTGACTTTGGTCGAAAAAAATAGCTTATTTTATGCTTATTCAAAATACATAAAGCCCCTAAAAATGTAGTGAGGGGGAAACAAGTTAATTCAAGATATGGAAATTGCTGTCATGGGTTTTTAGTATGGATGAATAACTCATAATATAATTGAAAATACGCTGAGTAAAATTGAAGAAATATTAAATGAGAATCATTATAAGGTTAAATGAATGTAAACTAACCGCGTTAGTTTTATTTTAAATAATTATTTTGTGATTAAAATAGGCGAAATTCTTTATTAGGTTTGGCAATACTGAGTGAATGAAGAACGAAACTGTGGTAATTGACTCGTTCAGTAAGTCAGTCGATCTATTTGTTCACTCGTTTGTTTGGTTTCTTTCCTTGTGTTTGAGTATTTTCATGGTTTTTTCTATTTTTAAGATAGCCCTAAGAAAAGTGAAAGTTGTTAGTATCAATTTATTAGTTTGAATAGTTGTTTAAAACTATAACTAATAACTAAGTAAGTATAGGTAATATCTTATAATGTCCTATTTTATCTAGTATGCTATCTAAGTAAAATATCTTACTTTTTATTTTTTAATTATAAACTCTCTAAATAATTCAAACTACAATCATCAATACATATAATAAAACAGTAAAAAAAACGTGTCTGTACATTTAATATTTTTACAAAAAAAGTTATCTAGGGTTATAAAGAAATGAAAAAAGAGTAAGAATCTGAAAAAAAAAATTTGTCTGTTTGTTTGTTTGTAAGTTTGTCTGTTTGCACACGCTAATCTCTGGAACCGCTGGACGGATTTGAATGAACCTTTTTTTGATGTATAGCTGTGAAGCCGGGGCAACATATAGGGTATATTTTATTTCGGTTACTGGAACACCTGATGCAGAACCCTTAAGGGATCATCAAAACCGTAAGAAATATAGATATCAATACATATAATAAAACAGTAAAAAAAACGTGTCTGTACATTTAATATTTTTACAAAAAAAGTTATCTAGGGTTATAAAGAAATGAAAAAAGAGTAAGAATCTGAAAAAAAAAATTTGTCTGTTTGTTTGTTTGTAAGTTTGTCTGTTTGCACACGCTAATCTCTGGAACCGCTGGACGGATTTGAATGAACCTTTTTTTGATGTATAGCTGTAAAGCCGGGGCAACATATAGGGTATATTTTATTTCGGTTACTGGAACACCTGATGCAGAACCCTTAAGGGATCATCAAAACCGTAAGAAATATAGATATGATGCCTTAACAAAAGTTGTCCAGGATGATGAGCAGATTCTGCAGACATAAAAAAAAATCTAGGATCTAAAATTTTGATAGAAATTTTGTAATAGATTAACAGTCAAATTCATAGAAAATAGTTAAAAAGCATTTAAAGTGCATTTTAGCTACAACACTCTTTAAGGTTTATAGTGTGTTGTAAGTGAAGGTGATTCATAGACATCTGAAAATCCTATTTTAACTAATACACCGTTATTATACGGATTACATTACGCATGAGCGGAAACGTCGCATTTCATTGCACCAGAGATAAAATTGTGTTTTTTTTGCCCTAGGGCTATGGATATTTCATTTACTTGCAGTTATAATTGGCATTTGACAGGTCGATACAGACATTTCATTTCATTACTTATTTTTGTTTTCGTCAGTTTCGTCACAAATTATTATAGATTTATCGCCTTGTTCAGTGCCTTCGTTTATTTAAATTTTCTGTGCCCCGACTCCCGACTATTCTTGGAAAAATACCACCAGTTTTTTTAATGCGGATGTGTGTGCAATCTATTGCCCCGATTACATTTGGGAAGTTCCTGACTGCTCGGAACTCCCTCATCACCTGTTCTTGCTCCTGCACAGTGTTGGGCATGAAAATGAACTCTTTACTTAATCGGGCAAGAGCTCTTGCTACTCTAGCGCAAATGCGGCATACAGTAGCTTGGCTTATGCCATGAAGCTCACCACTGTCATCCTGAACCTGAAATTATTGAAATAAAATATTGTTATTGTGGGTGAAATACGTACAAGTATTACAATAAAATATGAACTCTGTACAGGGTGTACATGGCTTTGCTTCACAAGAGATATCCTCTTTGTAATACCTATCGCCTTATAGTGAGATTTTCTTTTGTGAGGCAAGGAAAATAAAGAGCCAGAAATGGTCAATATAATTACAACAGACTCATCTTCACATCCTCTCACCGCACTCAGATGGAAACACACTCCCTGTACTAACCTCATTTCTCGCCCAGCACCGCAACGCTGTCAGCACCAGCTCAGGGGATACTGCAAAACCTCTTGGACATCGCGTAATTTCATTACGAACTAAATCGGTAATACGCCGTACAGTATCTTTATTAAAGCGATATCTCTTTTTAAATTCAATATCGTCTAGAGTAAAAGGGTCTTTTCTTCGTCGGTACTCCTTTCTCCTACGTCGCACTCTATTTGCATCAATACGAGCTATCAGCTGTATGTTAATCAAATTGTTCATTACATCCATCATCATCATCATCATCACAACTCTTTGTAATGAGCCCACTGCAGGGCATGAGTCTCTCCCCTGGGTGCAGAGAAGGTATAGGCCATAATCCAACAAGCTGGCCCAGTGCTGGGTGGTGGATGCCAGAATTTTTTAGGGCGCCTAGATGGCTTCTGACAAACCCTAACGACTACTGTATACAAGTATACAGCACCCGGTACCGACTGTTTAACGTGCCCTCCGAAGCACGGAAGTCGTCGTGAGTAATATGAATGGTCGGCTGTCACCCATCAAAGTACCGACCGCGCCGAATGTTGCTTAACCTGTGATATCGTATGATACACACAGTAACCACGGCGCCACGACGACTTCCATCCATCACTGACCACAAATTGACGCGACGAAAAAAATAATCACAGGGAACTAGGAAGGAAGACGAAGAGTGAAACTGTGAAACTCAAATTATCAATTTCAATAACTCGTTAATATTCGTTAACCTTCGGGTAGACTCGGCCGGTAAAATGGGCTTAAAGAAGCCTCATGCTGATTGTAAATTTGACATGTTTAGAAAGCCGTTATAGTATGTTTACAATGTCATTTATCGTCTATGAATCACCTTTTTTTGGTTGTGCTTTGTAAACCCTCTGTAACGCTGTTTTAACGTGGACAAATTCTCTATGAATTCGACAGTAAAATTGTAATAGATTTTTAAAAGTTATGCCTAAAACTTACTTTACTAGAATATGGTGGAGAATCTCCACTGGAGATGTTCGGCATACAGATCAGAAGTACTCATTGCTCAGTTCCGCGTAGACCGACCATGAGTCTAAGGTCATGGGTTCGATCCTGCTCGCGTAATTTTTTTTATTATATTTTTTTTTTATTTTGTTTACAATACCTAAATATTTAACTGTGAACATAATTGTCTTTGACACCACTTGATTTCAATCAAGATCCAAAGAGATATCGTAATAATTTTAAAATAACTCCGTAATAAAATAGGTAGGTATGTTCGATAAGACGCGGGCGGGCGAGCGAGTGATTCGCTGGCATGGCCGGCCACTCACGCTGTTAATTGTTCGAGATACCTACCAAACTCTGGGTGCCTATGACCATATTCACCCAACTTTTATTATTTCACTTGGAAATAAGATTTCTCTGAATGAACCACCAAATTTTTGTAACGGTTGGGAGTCAGAATACCCACGAGTTTAATTTTATAACTTCCTATTCAAAAATATTAAAAATACTAAGTTTTTTTTCAAATCGGTGAATTAGTCCGAATTTGACCTCATTCTCACCTGATGGTAAGTATAAATGAGGTCGAATACCGAAGCCAAGCCAGTTCTATCATAAACCCGTTTGCGGCTCTAAAACTGGCTCTTTATAAAATGTTTTCGGGACGCGTCACGCTGGCAGTAGTGATATTTGACGGCAAATTTCAGTCAGCCGAGGCAGTCAGTTTACCACCAAGCGGGGCTCACTCGGATTAGTCAATTATTCAGAGGCGGTAGGGTTATTCTAGGGGTAAATTATAACTAAATTGTCGTCAAAATCAATGAATGCTGGGTTTCAATATTTTACATGCTACTACAAACGAATGGTAGGTAGTTATAAGAATAGTAAGTAGTAATTTGACAAGACGTTGAATATTGAAACGCTTTATACGCTTAAATATTCAACGTGTATGATAGCTAAATCTACTGTTCGTAGAATAAATGAACATACATACATATGACTTCACGCCTTTATCCGTTATAAAACCTCTATCCAATAAAACCTCTATCCCTAAAATGACTTTTAAGGTATGCCCGGGAAGAGAAGCAACTGGTACATTCTATGATTTTCTGTTGCTCCCAGTCCAGCGAGGAAGCAACGAACGAACAGTGTTTTTGATTTTGTAACGTGGCATTAGTAGATTAGATAGATGTAAAAGCGTTCGGATAGCCAGAAGAGAAAAAAACTGAACTACACTAAAAATAAACATGGGAATAAGAATTCTAAGGAAATTCTCCTGGTAAAAGTACTAGGGGCTTAAAAATAATAAATCTGAAAAATAGTTGGTATGCAGTAGAAAATTTTGCTATGTTGATAGGGCTAAATCATTAATAAAGCTTCTTGCGCGATTTAATACAGGTAGGTACAGGAGGCAGCAGGACAAGCGTTACATTACCTGTCAAATTTCCTCAAACAATTTTAACTTAGGTAATGTCGAGGGCATAGATTTTAGATTCAAGTAAAAAAAAATAACCGATTTGTAACGCTTGATGTGCTGCCTTCTGTACATACAGAGATATATTTTATGGAACTTAAAATAATGGAACTCAAGGTTTTATTTATTTCGTGATCATTTCTAGCTCTTGGAAGTTAGAAACCGTAGATTTAGAAGTAGAATAAAAAGTAATGTAGATGTGTTAACTACCAAAAGAAATTACATTAAATTGGCTTACCGTGAAAAGTAGCCAATCATAAATATAGATAGATACACATTATACACTGATAATGGCTGGATGGATGGATCTTTGCTACTCTTTCACGCAAAAACTGCCGAATGTATTCTTCTGAATACATTCGGCATTTAGAATTAGTTTAGAATAACAATAAGCTATAATTAATGAAGATAGGTATTGCATGAGTTATGTAAAATTTAAGACACTTTGGCACCCGATTTGTTTATAACGCAAGGTGCCTAATATAGTTACCTATGTTTGTAATGTACCTAATATAGTTACCTATATTTGTGGTTAGGAGTTATACATATTATTTGGGCGAAGATTCTTAATTTTTATTTTTGTTATTAAAGATAGTACTTAGGACCTTGGAGAAGAAAATAACCTACTCGAAATACTAATTCAATACAGACGAAGTCGCAGGCATCATCTATGTAATATACCTTCCTCCTACCTATACTTTTTCACAAAACACCTAGGTGAAACTGCGGATCACAGCTTTGTTGTAACAGTTTTTGAAGTAACTCTGTCTGTTTATCTATCAGTAACGCTTAAACTACTGAATCGATTTTGATGAAATTTTGAATCAGGTAAGTTTAAACTTCAAGGAGGATATAATAATAGTATTTATCCAACTCCAACAACCGGTATCCACGCGGACGAAGTCGCGGGTCACAGCTAGTTCATCAATAAATCTCAACAATAAGAAAAAAAATAGCTTTCAAAGGTGATTCTTAGTTCACTTAACTTATATACACAGCTATAGACAAAATTATGGATATCTCAATTCCTCAACACTGGTTTATCTTGAAAATTTCAGTGATGAAACATGATTATATTTTAAATAAAAAAAAGCAAATGTCAAGTTGTTAACACCGTGGCCCAGAAATGTATGGAGCAGGTTCTGTCTCCTTTGACAATGATGCTATATGAAGAGTTTGCAAAAAAATCCAGTGTCTACTTTCGTTAGCCAGACTATATGCGATATATTGTGTTGGTTCCGTAGTATTCATGATTAAAAATACATTGACTTAGATACATATCAAAGCGCCTGAACGACATTTTGAAATGATAATACTTTGAACCTGATTTTAGCATTTAACGCAAACGAGATTTTGAGATTTGTTATATTTATTGTTTTCAAACAAGAAGTGTAGATAAAAATTATCTCGCTTAATCTGGGACGGTAGAATTATTCTAAGTCATCTTACGGAACTAAATATGCGTATCACAGTCTGTTTTAATATAGGGTCGGTAACGGAATCTTAGTGGACAAGTTGGTCCTTCGAACGGATTTTTAAAGTAGTGGCGGCAAGTTATAGTGGTGTGCGGCAATCAATATATATAAAACTGTTCCGTTACTGACTGAGTGACTGAGGTACTGAGTGACTGAGTGACTGAGTGACTGACAGACAACGTACAGCCGTAACTACTGGGCGTAGAGAGCTGAAATTTGGAACAAACATTCTTTAGGGGATGTAGGGGTGCACTAAGGAAAGAATTCCCGAAATTCCCACGGGAACGGGAAATATAGGACTTTTTAGTTTGTATGAAAAATCTTATTCCTTGAGTGCACCGATGTGAAACTTGGTGTAAAGGTTTTTCAATATGTGTCTGGTTGTGTTATGAAAGGAATTCCCGAAATTCCCACGGGAACGGGAAATATATGATATTTTAGTTTGAATGAAAAAATCCCATCCCTAGAGTGCACGGATGTGATACTTGATATAAAGGTTCCTCAATAAGTTTCTGTTTGTACTATGGAAGGAATTCCCGAAATTTCCACGGGAAGGGGTTTGACTTTTTAGTCGGTATTAAAAATCTTATTCCTTGAGTATACGGATGTGATACTTGGCATGAAGGTTCTTCAAAGAGTGACAGGTTGTGTTACGTAAAAAATTCCCAAAATTCCCACGGGCTCGGGAAATATATGATTTTTAATTTGTGTGAAAAAAAATTATTCCTTGAGTGCATGGGTATAATACTTGGTATAAAGGTTCTTTGCAGTGGGTGTCTGGTTGTATAGTTTCTGAAATTTTCACGAGAAGGGTAGTTAAGCGCATACGAAGTTGCGGGATAAAGCTAGTAAGTGATAAAGTTGTGCGGCAATAAGTATTATGTGAGTGAACATAATGGGCAATTTGTGACCTGTGAAGTGATAATGACTCCCATGGATTTCAGTGTTTGTGGACTTGGTAACCGTGAGTAATAGGATAATTCCTTAATAAGTGCTAAAAACTTGTAGTGATTTCAGTGAAAGTGTGTTAAAAAGACTTTGTGACTAAATACTTAAAAAACTTCTTGAAAATACTTAGAAAGTTTAAAGAGATTTTGGACTTAGAATATTTCAAAAAATGGACTTAGAAAAATTTTGTGAAATTTAAACTTTTAAAATTCTAACTTGGATTTCGGTATTTTTTTTGGACTTTAAACAATTCATAAAATCAGTACTTTCAAAATGGAGAAGGTTAATGAAGCTCTTAGCCTACAGGAAGAAAGATTTGAAGCCATAAAAAAGGCTCAAATTAATTATGGAAAATGTTCAAAGACTAGAATTACTATACAATACTTAGAAACAAGATTAGGAAATTTAGAATCTTCATGGAAGAAATTCAAGACAACTCATGAGTTCATAGTGGAGAACACTTCAAAACAAACTCGAAGTGCAATAAATTACTTCATTGAAGATATATATGAGAATTGTGAGGAGACCTTCATTACGTACAAAAGTGATTTGAAAACAAAAATACAAGAATTATTGGATGCTGCACCTAAAAAAGCCACTGAAAACAAACAAAACAAAACGAACACTTAGATAAAATTACCGACGATTAACATACCTCAATTTTCTGGAAAATACAATGATTGGCCAACATTTCATGATTTATTTAATTCAATTAAACATACAAACAATTCCATTGATAATGTACAAAAACTTCATTATTTGAAGTCAAGTCTATCTGGTGAAGCAGAACAGTTATTAAGATCAATTTCTATAACAATTCAAAACTATACACAAGCATGGGAAATATTAAAAGGTAGATACGACAATAAGAGATACATATCGAATAGTATTTTCAAGAAACTATTTAGTATTAGAAACATACCTTCAGAATCTGCTTACCAAATTAAGTACCTACTAGATACAACAGTAGAATGTTTAAGCTCATTGCAGAATATAGGGATGCCTACTAACACCTGGGATGCAATCATAAATTACATAACTGTTTCCAAATTAGATACAGAGAGTCATCGTCTATGGGAACAACATATTGCAGCAGAAAAAGATGAACTCCCTTCCTTTGACATTCTGAAAGAATTTTTAGTTATGAGATTTAGATCACTAGAAATGATTGATCATACCAGTAAAACATCAAGACCAAAAACATTTCACTCATTGTTGGAAGCCAAAGATATTTCTTGTAAGTTCTGCAAGGAAAAACATTATATTTACCAATGCAAGGAATTTTCAAAATTACAGTTTAAAGAAAGACATGAATTTGTTCAAAACAACAATGTCTGTTTTAATTGTTTAATACCTAACCACTCAGCTAAGAAATGTATGAGGAAGACATCATGTAGAGTATGCTATAAGAATCATCACTCTTTATTGCACCCAGATAAGATAAATGATGCTGTAAGGGAAGAAAATCAACAGAACTCAAATCAAAACATAGTGTCACATTTTATACAACAACCCAGTCAAATACTACTAGCCACCGCACTTGTAGAAGTGACTTCGTGTCAAGGCCAACAATACGTCTACCGTGCTCTCATTGACCAGGGTTCACAAGCCTCGTTCGTAACAGAAGATCTGGTTCAAACATTGGGTTTGAAAAAGAAGAGAATCAACGGCGTGGTTTCGGGATTGGATGAAGGAAAACAACTTCACACCAAATATATGGTTGAAGTCAAACTAAAGTCAAGATACAATTCAACCTTCACAATTCATATTCAAGCTTATATTTTGAAAACAATTACAACATACTTACCACAACAGTCAATCACAGTTTCTAATTGGCCTGAGTTGGAAAATATAACACTAGCAGATCTTAAATACAATAAACCGAACAAAATACAGTTACTGCTAGGTGCTGAAGTTTATAGCAAGATATTAGAAGCTGGTTTGATAAAGAGTCCGTCCGGATTAATAGCACAGAAGACACAGCTGGGCTGGATTCTTTCGGGTGATACTAAAACACAAACTATGAAACAAAACAAAATGATTAATATGCATATATGTATATGTGAAAATGATTTATTAAGAAAGTTTTGGGAAATTGAAAATGAAACAATAACTGGTGAAAGAACATTAACTAAAGATGAACAAAGATGTGAAGATATCTATGAACAAACTACAATAAGAACAAAATCAGGAAGATACATGGTAAACTTACCTTTTAAAGAAGACTCAGGATTACCTGTTGAGAAATGTGGAAATACAAAGGAAATAGCTATCAGAAGATTTTTACAATTAGAAAGGAAATTTGAAAAGAATCCAAAACTAAAAATAGAATACTCAAAGGTTATTAAGGAATATTTGGAACTAAAACATATGACCCTATTTAATGAAACTGATGATGCTATATTCTTACCTCATCACCCTGTGATCAAGGAAGAAAGAGACACTACAAAATTAAGTAGTGTTTGATGCCTCTGCGAAGGGTTCCAAAGGTCAATCACTGAATGATACATTACTCACAGGACCTGTAATACAAGAAGACTTGCGAACCTTAATTACTAAGTGGAGAAAACATAAAATTGCACTAGTAAGTGACATTACTAAGATGTATAGACAGATTTTAATTTTTAAAAAACATGCTAATTACCAATGTATCGTATGGAGAGACAATCCTGATGAAAATACAATTTTTATAAGTTACCGACCGTATATTAAAACACATTTAGATGAGATTTATGTGCTGTATTTAGAACTGACAAATAAAGTTTTATTTTACATGATATGGTATTGATATCGAAAAGTACTTGCGCGATTTAATAGACTCCCAGTGCCATCTCTTGCTTTTATAGGAAACTTCTCCAACACAGTCTATTATTAGATTATTCGGATAAAGAATTGAGATGATTCAGCGACGTTTACATTTGTATTCCCTAAATATATCTCATACATATTTTAAATAAGAAATACAATTCATTATGCTACAATAACTCTTATAAGTACAGAACTCGATCTTTGAGTTTCACCTTATTATTTACCCCAATAAGATGTAGGTCAAATGCGGTTTCCCAAAAAAGGAAACCCTTAATTTTATTTCCTCCTATTTAAATATTCATGATATAAAAAAACTGAATTATTTCTTCCCTATTCTATTCGAAAGGTAAATATTATGAATAAACATTCACCGTGGAATATCTCTTCTGGTTCGAGGTATTCCCGTTTTCCTTAACCTATTTTCTAAAGATTTTATTGAAAAGGGATTACACGAGAGCAATTTTATACAAAAAAATATTATTCAAAAATAGGAGAAGGGTGCGCGGTAAGCTTTCAAGTTCATATTGCTGAGCGCGTTCGAAAATCATGTTTGTACTGTATTGAGCTGCGACACAATATAGCATTATATTTATATTTATACATAATACCAACAGTTATTGTTATGTATATCTATTTTGCGCAATTATAAACTGATATTTAGGTACTGTGTTTAGTTTAGACATATTTAAATTGTCGATACAAGGTGTTCCTGTTGATTTCCCATAACTCTAGGGTATTAATGGGACCATGTAATAGAATCAAATAATATGTGAATAATTCTTCAATTTTTTTTTGTTTTTATTTTTAATTGTATTATGTTGATTTTTATTATATATATCCCTTTATTTAATATCTATATCACATGTCTTAATCTCAGATCTTTTGGTGACAAGGTCAGAAATTTATTGATTTATTTGTACTACAGAAATCTTCTTTATACTTATGTTGGTCTTATCCACCGAGACATCTCCTTGTCAGTTGTGGACACCTCAATCAGTTACAGACAAAATACTTTTGCTTGTGGCCTTATTGTGCCTTCGTGGCCTTTTAACTTTGTGGCTCGGATTGGACAGAGGTTCTTGATATTGACATGATAAATACAAGTTTAGTAGACAGTGATTCTTCGAACCATAATTATTAATTGTTGTTCAAATGTTTTGAGCCTTCCGTTTTGTTTTAAGACAAGATAACTTATATAATTTGCTTTATAGCATTTTAGCATATAGCATCATTGAAACAATATTGTACCTACTTTCTTTTTAAATTACTTTCTAGAAGACTCCTTAAAAATAGAATATCCGAAAATACGCTGTTTACGATGCTTAAACATAAAATCTGTATTTTTTTAAACATAAGCGTACCCTGCAAATAAAAGTAACCAAGATACAGGAAAATGTGAAGAATGAAATAATCATGACTTGAATAAAATAAATAAGCTAATTAATAATGTTTTTAAGTTTTTGCATTTAAATTTATAATATATTTAAAATTATTCTTATATAAATGAAAAAATGTGATAAATAAAAATTACCCGACCAAGATTCGAGGCTGGGACCTCTCGTTTGACGGACGAGTGAATTACTATTATTTATTTACTATTTGAAAGTTCGACCTCATATGTATGCAATTAAATGACATCTCATACCTTATTAAGTATAATATCCAACCTGTACAACGAAATATAAAACAAAACTTACAAACGCAAGTGCATATTCAGGAAAGCGTTTCTTCAGGCCGGCGATTCAAAATGGCGGACTTATGGCCCATTACGGCCTCTTGCGCCCCGGGCCATTCTTGAAATAAAAGTCTCTTGCTATTAAAGTGCGCTACACACAGCTAAGATACTATCATATTTTACCTTAAGATTTTATATTAATACTATTACTATAAAACGACGTAGATACGAACATATATTGTAGGTTTTAGAGTTAGAATTGACCACACGATTTTGTACCAAATTTAAATAAAAATCTTTTTATCCTGTAGTCACATTTTGTATCTTAACATTAAATATATTTAATATGTTATTTTACGATAAATCCTTCTTCGTGTGTGATGTTCCATTGAATTGTATTACGTAGGAGCGTAACATATTATAGTAGGTATCTTTGCCGTGTGTAGCGCCCTTAAATCATTTGAAATTACCTACACTCTTGCGCTACAATGGAAATATGATAGTGGCAATTGAAATGCAACTGTAAAGTCTAGGGTTATGGTTGAAATTAGTTATTGAGGTTGTTTGCAGCCGATGCAGCCGCGGGCAATTTGTTCGTACTTTACAGTTGGTTCAATCGATAGTTAGTTAAGCACGTCTCAGAAAATCTAAGCTCAGTTAGGTGGGCTAATGCTTAACCGATTGCTTTGGGTAACAAAGGTTTGTGGTCCATTGTAATACCTTCATAAAATAATCTTCCATTGTTTGGTCTACCTAACATAAGAACAACATAACATAAGAATACGCTTTGGGAAAACTGCTGTGAATTCAAAAATATTTGTTTATCTGCTCTGTGGTTATGTTCTTAATCTAAAATAAATATTAATTAATTATATCTGTGCTTCTTTTCAAATATTATCGAAATCTTTTCCACCAGATCTTTTCAGTTGCAGGTCTACTTCTAAAAAAGTTTTTTGTACACAAAATTTCATTTATGTTTTCAATTTTCATCTCTAATTATATTTAAGTTAATATATGAATATTTTATGGTTCGAACGTCCGTTTAATAACACATCAAATCGACATTAAGGTATAAATAACAGACTCCCATATTTAACTCTGTACAAACAAAATAAAATTTAAATTAACTTTATTTCCAAGCGAAAGCAAAGTCTAAACTACCGTTCATACAGTGACCTGGTCTATTTGCATTTATACAGGATGGTCTCGGTTGAGTAATACTTCAATATAACGAGACTTTACTGCCCTCCTCTGGACCGTAAATTTAGGCACACTATTCTTTCCCCGTTAGGATTCTGCGAATTTATTCTATGTGGTGGTGAATTCAGTGGCATTTGTTCCAGTTCAGGCAATAAACCATTCGAAAACGTTTCGGAAATCGGTTGGCTTTGGCGTAATTAAAAGTGTTGCAGCCGGTTTATTATTAAGTTGATATTTATGATCGAACCTTAAAAAGTGTTATTAAATATTAGGTCCTTACTTATGAAATTGGTGTTTTTTCGTACTGGCCACATTAATCTCAAATATCTCCTCTTTGATTTAGAATTCCAAATGCAAATTTATACAGCGATTTACTCATCAATTTGAGTCTCAAAAACCGTATTTCTTTTGTTCTTTTTTCTTTTGGAGCACATCTGGTTTCAACAAGACAGCGCTACGACACACACAGCGCGCGACACTATGGACTTAGTGAGGGACGCTTTTCCAGGCCGAGTTATCTCTCATTTTGGCGATTTGCCTTGGCCTGCAAGATCACCCGACCTGGACAGTCCAGACTTCGTTCTTTGGGGTTTTTAAAAATTTTGGGTGTATGTGAACAAGCCACAGGCTCTCGCAGCTCTAAAAGAAAACATTCATCTAGAAATAAGAAACATATTGCAAGAAGTGTTACGGCAATTTATGAAAAATGACATAAATAGGGCTCAAATGTGCATCAACTCTGGAGGTCACCCTTTAAAAGATCTTTAAATCCTAATGTTACGAAATTTAATGGAACAAATAAACATTTAAAACGAAACCTAAATCTAGTGTTCTAATTTAGAAAAAATGTTATTGCTGAACCAAATAGGGTCTTTACTTTTGCGCCACCCAATACATGTAGATAAACGCGATAAAACGATTTTTTTGTGTTCCTTCTGCGTAATTCGAACCCGTGACCACAAGATTGGTGTAGTAGCGTCTAGGCCACTGCACCATGGAGCAGCTAGACTCCCGCAGACTCCCGCAAGGTGACCTATGAATTTGGTCAAGGTCGACGCTAAAGTCAGCAGTGCCAGCTGCTTCTCTTCCCGGGCATAGGTACTGTAAAAGTCAGTCAAGGGACAGTGGTTTTAATGGTGTTTTTGTGGGCGATAGGCTGACCCCCTGTCACTACAATAGTCTCTTTCCATCTTTATAATACCTCCAAATTTGTCAAACGTGACATCAGATGGTCTTTCAACCTATGGTGTTTTGCCTACCCCATAAGGGATACAGGCGTGACGTTATGTATGTGTATGTATGTATGTAAGAGGTTAACAAGCGCACTAATTAAATTTTACGGCACGAATGTGGCACGCGTGATGCAGCGTTGGCCCCAATGCAGGACCGAGCGATGAAGAGAAGCCTCTGTCCAGCAGTGGACTTCTTCAGACTAAAGAACAAGATATAAAGATAGCTAGCGCCTGAGCAAAATTATAAGAGCATAATTTTATCGAGAAATTGCAAATAGCTCTGCAGAAACACGTGCGACTATTAATTACAGCATACGTTTTCTACGATTACGTACGCAAATGTTCACCATTTTAGTCCTCGTCTTTTTCATAAAACCTTGAAAATACATCCTCAAGTTCATCGTGAGAGTCAAAAATGTCTCAATTGAAAAAACTTATTGTACATAATGTAATCTTTAGATGTATCGTTGGATGTATCATTAAGTTTGATTTAACTTTTAACTATGTTACAGTGCTTCACATGTAGGTATAATATGATTAGGTTAATGTCTCGAAGATTAAAAATCAGTGCCACCTTGAAAACCTTCTTTATTGGGGCAAATTTAGACATAGCTATTCATTCAATTCTTTTCATTATAATTACTGTTTAAATGTTTGACTAGCATTTTAATTAAGTTACTCCACTTTAATCGAGGCCTAAAAGTTTTAGACTTTAATTAAGTACTATACAAGTCCCTACTTGTGTAGTGAATTTATGTTAATTGCTAAAAAGAAAGGCCATTGTCGCACTTTGTAAAGTCTCAGTAAGGGTTCTCTTCGATAGCGACTTTTTAAATGACATCTGTATCAGAATCGAGTAGTGGAATGAATGAAAACTCTAAGGCACAACTATTTGTTATATTATAAATTATCTTTTCTCTCCTTCTTTTATTCTACTATTTTATTATTTAAATAGTTGAAGATCAATTAATTTAAAATTCAACAAACACGTTTTATTTTCGACTGACTTACAAAAAAGGAGGAGGTTCTCAATTCATCTGTATGTTTTTTTTTGTGTTTTTGACACGATAATTCGGACAATTATGAATCGATTTTGAAAATTATTTTTATATGATAGAGGATACTTTATAGTTGGTCCCATAATATAAATTTCATCGAAATCGTATGAGTACTTCATTGAAAGTTCAAATTTTTGAAAAAATATGTATGATTCCCGAGAATGTTTACGTTGATGACATTATAACTCAGCCAAAGTTTTGACGTGAAGTCGGTTTTTTAATGCTCTGCAATTGTTGATTATTCATTTTTCTTTATAATAACAATATTTTCTTTATAAATGATGCTAGAGCCGTACTTTGCCTAATATTTCCGTAGAAATGTACAGAAAAAACTTGTATTTAATTTTATAGGTATAAAGTTTTATTTGAAGTTCTGCAAAGTCAACGTAGCGTGGTCACACGTAACATGGCGCAAATAAATCGGGCATTATCACCAGCGCTGTCAGATGGACTGTTAGATTCAATTCCCGGGAACAATTTATTGTTCCTGGATAACTCTTGGTTGGAAATAAGCTTATAAAATAATCATGTATTTGGAAGAGAAGGAAATATTTTGCTACTGGCGATACTTCACTTTTCACAGCATAGGAAGACTGAGATAAGCTCTGGTTGTAAGGGATAAATGTATTGTCAATAGCCTCTAATCTAAGTTATCCTAAGCTCAAGTAAGTAACACATTCATGATCCACCTCGCTAAAAATCTCCCTTCATAAGTTTGCCGTAAAATATTATCACACTTTTAAGTCAGGCATTGTTTGGTAAAGAACCAATGGTTTCTAAGCCCGTGTATTTGTGCAAATAAAATAAAAATAAATAAAATCCCCAGACAATCACATCAACTACATGGCCCAAAAGTAAGCATACCTTGTGTTATGGGATACCATATAGCGAACTACAATTTACAATTACCATTAATACAAAATACAAAAGATATAGCGATTAATACAATTTTTCACAGCATAGATTTGGCTTTAAATTGGCTTTATTTGCTTGGTGGTAGGATCCCTTCTGGGTCCGCCTGGCTAGCGACCACCCTTTATATAAAGTCTGCCGCCAAATGTTACCACTCCGGCGGTAATGTGTTCCGGCAATATTGTATAAAGAGCCAGTTCCTTCCTAAACCCGTGTGCTTTAATCTTCGACCTTATCGTCACTTACCATCAGGTGAGATTGGGGTCAAACGCGGGTTTAGTCACTTATAAAAAAAAAAAAAAAAAAATGTGATAAAAGTTTTGCAAAAAGCGACTAATTCGAGTTATCTCAGTATCAAGTTACTAAGTAACACCTTTTTAAGTTTACCATACAATAAATTGGCAAATTGGCATGACTATGAATTCAGGCATAGTTTTATAAAGAGCCAATGTTTTATATCCCGTATATTTCCAAATTCGATTTCTATTTCTTTACTACTTCAACTTGTTTCTATCTGTATTTTTATTTTCTGTAATTGTATACCTCAACTGTACTTTGTCTTTCATTTTGTGTACCTTTTTATGAGTAACCTTCACATTGATGGTTTGATTCGAAGCTTCAATACGTCGAGGCTTCGATTTATTTTACTTACTTCGAGCGAATTTCAGAGCTTGGTCTAGAGTAGTTATAAAATAAGCTAATATTGTAGTACGATTAAGTCCCGTTCTATATTAGATTTTCAATTTTTACTCACACTTATTGTCGGAGGTGTCCGACTAATTTCCAACTCTTATGGGGTCCTTCATCAGCAGTGAAGTCGCGGTTGCGCGTCGCCTGCGAATACCTCCGAAAATAACGTGTAAGTAAAAAAGGGCGCAGTGTAAACAATGCTTAATATGACTCACAAAACATTTACAAAATTAATTCAAGCATTGTTACCTAAATAGTTAAAGCAGTCTTCTTTTTGTTTAACATGGCAACGATCGTAAGCTGTTATTTATTTAAGAGACTCAACTTAGAATCAGCTATTACAAAATCAAAAAGGAACAAAATATAAAAAAGATATGAACGTCATTAAACGCTTAATTATAAATGGGAATTCATATAATTGCCTACAATCAACATTGACTAAACGCACGCTGTGCAATCACACCCCAATCCATGTTTGAAATTTGAATAGTATTCAAATCTAACGATACTGGATCTGATTTAACCAGTTATTACTGGTCTAATCTAACGACATAATGTTCAATGTATTATTTTCGGACATACAGCTAGTTATCGTATTGAACTATCTGCGAAATGGTCCAACTGTCGATGTTAATGTTAGAGATGTAGGCTTTTAGATAACATTGCCAAATGTTCAGCAAAGCCCTGAAAGCATAAGACCCACAAATACAGTGAAGTGTTTTTGATAAATCTATACTAATATTATAAAGAGGAAACCTTTGTATTTTTGTATGTTTGTATTGAATAGGCTCAAAAACTACTGGACCGATTTCAAAATTTCTTTTACCATTACTTAGAGGGATTCTTCCAAATCCGTATAGGCTACCTTTTATCCCGAAAATCCCGCGGGAATCGAAATTGCGCGGGTAAAACCGCGCGCAACAGCTAGTATTGTAATAAAGTATCACTTAAATAAAACACTTTTTACCGGGTATGATGACATATCCTGTTATATTATTTCTTATATTTTCAACTCGACATATCGGTATTTTTACAGATCCTAAGGTCACGACTGTTTTTTTTGTTATTGTGACTTTATTTACTTTACAGAAAGATATTTGCTGTGTTCGTTTGGATAATTTACTAGTTTTTTTTCTATGTTTTTTTTCGGTTTATTGGAACTCCGGCTGTAATGAAGTTTTGATTATAAGCCTACGGTATTTAACGTGCTGTCAAAGAACACTGTTAGTTACGGCTTCTACCCCAGTATTGAGCAAATTGTAATGGCGAGAGCAAATCCCTAAAAGAAAATTAGGATTCGAACCCGATATCTAGTATAGAAGATAATAGAATTACTATTTATTAAATTATTAGATGAAATAATTTAATTATGTCATCTAATAAAATAACAAAAAACAGGAGCATCGTCGTAAGGTTGCTGGTTTGACAGTATTTTATCGGCTACATTTTGGTGAGTGTGCGAGTGCTCTTTTTGACCAAATTGAACCCACCCCTTTTTACCACCGGACTACCAGACGCAGACAGAACTTCCATCCCTATGTAGTGGATTTACCAAGAAGTCGAACAAAACGCTTTGATAGTTCCTTTTTGGTACAGATTGCCAAGGTGTGGAACAATCTGACAGCGTCTGTTTTTCCTGACCACTACAGTCCTGGAACTTTTAAGTGTCGAGTGAATAGGTTTCTCGTGGATGGACGTGTAACACCATAGTCTTCATGCGCACTTTCTATCAGGTGGCATGGAAGACAAACGTCCTATCCTTACAATATAAAAAAAACACATTAAACATTTAATATTCTTGTTACAATCGTATTCGTTCTGAAAAAAAGTATCGTTGCGGAATATTTCTTTCTCTGTTGTAGAAGTACGCTTGGAGGCAGGTAATGGCCTGGATTTATAGAGTTAAATGGCCGAAATAGCGAAACATATTCAAGTGGGAACTTGTTTTAGTATAATGGACTTTAAATTCTATGCTATTTATTCTAGATCACCTAAGTTTTGCTTTCGGTTGAAGTAAGTTTCTTACCGAAAGGCTTTTATTACTGTCTATCCATGGTCAATTACGACTTTTATATTGGATTTTATCTGTTAATAATAAATGACTATATCACGCTTGACATTTAAGATACCAATAAGTCAAACACGGTATCGAATAAAGCTATAGTCAATTCATAAATAAATATATCTTGTCCTACGAACATAAAATTAATATTTCAAATTTATAGAGCCTAGATAGTTACATCTTATACATTACCCACCTTAAGTTCTTATATTAATGTATAATTTCTTTCATTTCTCATAAATTACACATATGTAGACACGATTCGAAATAAAGTGATTGATTGATTAGTAATTGCACCTTTTTTAATTCAAGAACACAATTATGATTTCACATACTTATTATGACAACAAACAGGGAAGGCCTACCTAGGCGTAGTAGCCTCTTAAAGCTTACAGTTTCCACTGAAAAAAAGAAGTATTTTCACTGACAAATACATAAATCACAAATAATCTCATCTCAACACGACTACTTTAAACAATTAGTCATAAACAATAGCCCTCGAGAAAAAGGGCATAAGGAAAAAGTAGGAAGAAATCTGAACGTGTAGTATACATTAAATCTTGGCGAATCCGTGGTTATGTACAATAACTCAGAGGGATGGCACTGCCTGAGACATGGAACCAATGATTCACACAATATAATGACGTGTTTTCCTCCTGGATGCATATGACACCGTATACTAGTGAATTAAGGCCCTTATTTATAAAGCCCTATCAACTAGAAGGCCGAACTTTAGGGAAATAGATTCGATACACTTAGCGCAACTTAAAATGGTCTTCGAGTTGAGGGTGTTTTATTAATACAGGCCTAAAAAATAATAATCTGTGATGCAGAGAAGGTAAATCCCGTAACGCTTAATAATTTCGGAAGGTTTCATCTTGCGATACCTGAGATGTAACTTATTGCATTGCATTTTTTTTTACTCGACTACGGCGAAACAAAAAGGAGTTTATGATTTTGACCTGTATGTGGGTATGGATTTTCATTTGTTTCCTAACAGCTTCTAAACTAGTTACCATAATTAGACAAATGAGGTGTCCTCGGAAGCGTCTTGATTGTTCGCTGGTTATAGACTAGATGACGTCATGTTGAATTGACTACAGCGTCCTCTAGGGGACTTAAAGTAAAGAACTAAAAAATATCTCGATTGTTTCGTGTGGGGTATCAAATGAAAGAGCTTTTTTATCACGGTTCAAATATGTAAATACTACAACTCCAAAACATGTGAAATAATAATTAAAGTAAAAAATGTTGAATGTTTCGTGTGGGGATAATGAAAGAGCTGTATAAGCACAGTTAAACACTATTACTTCAAAATAAGTGGAATAAAAATAAAGTTGAAAAACTAAAACCCGACTACTCAAACACGCTCTAAAAAGTAGGAAACAAGTAATAGTCCCCGCTGAAATATTTATGTATTTTTATATGTCATACTGATAGAGATATATTTACAGGATAGCCGTGGTCGAAAGCCACCTATTATAGCAAAACAGATTCATTATAATACCATCTAAAAGAAAATTAAAGTAAAAATTAACCATGTAAAATATTTTACGTGGTTAATTTTAATATTTACTTTTATTTTTTTCTTTAATTTTTATTGACAAAAACCTGAATAGTCTACCCTATATGTTGCAATTAAAGAAAGATAATCTTACTTATACTGTCGCCGGTGGGAGTTTGCGTTCCTGACAGCTGTCAAAATCAGCTTTTTTTCCCTTTGAATCGGAAATATACTTTATTCAGTGGAATTAAGGAGCTGTCAGGAACGCATTCTCTCAACGGCTCCACTCTAACTACTTTTAAATAGGCCCTACGTTTCTGTATTTCGGTGTAATTGAAACCTGGCGCGGACGAGAAATCTTACAAATATATTTCGTGCCCCCATTTGTAACATAATAAATGAAGCGAAAGTTATTTTCGAGTGAGAAACCAATAGAATAGATCTGGGGGTATTTCGTAGAGTATATCTTTTAGATGAATATTAGTAGGTGTGGTAGAATAAATGCGAAATATTTTTGTAATTGTTGTAAAAGTGTTCGTCAAGCAATGTCCTTTGCTTACTTCCATAACCGTACAGATTCACTGCACTTCCTGTTACTGAGCACTTTTATTACTTTCGTAAACTACAAATAAATTTTCATAGGTATTTTATGTTGGTGGTATATGGTGATATCAGTTGGTCGCATCTTTTCCCACATTTAACCGAACTTCGTAAAATTTATTCCGTCCCTCCTAAATAAAAAAGGATTTTCCCACGTTTATAATTTTTTTTCCTGTTCCGTGCGGGAATCGAACCCGCAACCACTGGCGTTTGAGGCAGATATGTTTATCCCATCGCCAAAGTGGTCGTCAAATATTCGTGTCAGGGCCCTAAACTGCATATTAACTTCTTCATTCCCTTAGAAAACCTTTTCAATAGTAATACAGGGCGCCCCAAGACTATGGGACATTAAAGGAAAGTAACTTAATTATCGTAGCCCTATCTAGAGTATTTTGCTGAAAGAAACCTTTATGAGATTTTTAAATATAAGTAATTCTGCTTGGAAGTCGTCGTGGCGCCGTGGTTACTGTGTGTATCATACGATATCACATGTTAAGCAACGTTCGGCGCGGTCGGTACTTGGATGGGTGACCGCCGACCATTCATATCTCACGACGACTTCCGTGCTTCGGAGGGCACGTTAAGCAGTCGGTCCCGGATGCTGTATACTTGTATTCTGTATTCTGGCATCCACCAACCAGCACTGGGCCAGCTTGGTGGATTATGGCCTTTACCTCCTCGTCACCTAGGGGAGAGACTCATGCCCTGTAGTGGGCTCATAACAAAGTGTTGTGATGATGATGATGAAGTAATTCTGCATTTAAAGATTTTAAGTGTATTTTCACTTTATTGGCTTCAGTTTCTTGTATCTTTTTAACTTGATTAAAATGACTAAGTTTTCGTTGTTCCTTTCTTTGAAAATATTATGTTATTTTTGAAGAATTATAAGTAATAATAATAAATAATAAAATCCCCAGACAATCACACCAACTACATGGCCCCAAAGTAAGCATAGCTTGTGTTATGGGATACCATATAGCGAACTAGGGGGGAACCTAGAATATAAATACATAAATAGATAAACATCCAGACGCGTAACATTTTTTTTTTCCTTGTTCCGTGCGGGGATCGAACCCGCAACCACTGGCGTCTGAGGCAGATAGGTTTACCCCAACGCCAAAGTGGTCGTCAAATAAGTTTTTATCCATTCTTCCGATTGGCATCATTAAAATGGTTGTTAGTGTTTTTTTTTCATTTTTTCAAGTAGGTTCGATTCCAAGACGAAGCAAGCAATTCTTAGGAAATCTTTAAATGCAGTAATACTAGTATTTAAAAATCAAATGAAGTCTTCTTTCAGCAATGTACTCCATCTGCGATATTTATGATACTTTCCCTTGACGTCCCATTACGAGATCAGTGATCAAAATAACTCTTAAATCTTTTTTGAAAATATACCTAAAATCTATAAAAGAAAGTTTAAATTTCCACTGTACATATTTTATTAATATTCCATAATGGCTCCCTTTTGTACAGTACTCGACCGATTAATCGAAGTTGGAACTATCGATTTTGTATTATCGATAAGCTGATAGAAGTTGCCGCTATTAGACTACTGTATTACAAGTTATTTATTCAAACATACATACATAACAACATACATACATAAGCCTAGCTTATTCAGTTCCATGGTGGTACAGTCAAAGAGAGAATATGTCAAGAATATTCTACTTAAATATCATAAACGTGGAATTTTCAAAGGATGTACAGATTTTTGACTGAACTGAACTTTCGCAACGAAGTTAGATAATGCTGGAAAAACAAATAGGGATTTTTGTGATACTTTGTTATTCAAGTAATTATAAAACTAGGAAAGTTTACTATATTGGTTTAAATCGTAGTAAAATTTATTTGAAACTACAAATTTTTATTTTTTAATTATTTTAAATTATTATTTTTGGATATTTTTTTAAAAATAATAATCCTGCCCTGTTTACTTCCAGTTTATTGAAAAAATTAATTTAACTCTTAGAAATAAGCACGGCCCTGTTATGAAAAAAGAAGACAAAGACCAAGTCATGAAAAAAATAATGTTAGATCATTACTTTTCTTTTGTGATACAAATATAAGATTGTTTTTTTTTTTATGAAAGACTGGTTTGGCCTGATTTTATCACGCAACGAGTGACCACAGTGGTGGAGTCTTTGCAGAAACCATGACATAATTCAAAATTAAACACAAGGAAATCGGCTCTAACAATTTCTTGTTTACTATTTAGTGTTATCATATGTACTCATGTCATTAAAAGATACGTGTTTTTGTCTTACAACAACAAACTTAAATATGCTGAACTAACTTTAACGATTATTTCAGCATTAGAAGCTTTTCATTAATTTTCCATAACTAGCAAAGGCTTTTTATTTTTTATCAAGAGCAGTAAAAGTAAACTAAACGAGACAATCAAAAGCTGGATTCTTCGTAAGCTAAAAATGTTGAAGTAGTATAATCTGCTGAGATGTGCACTGGCTGTTTTGAACATAACAAAAAAATGTTCAGCTGCCATGTGTCAAGTTTTCTATTGTTTTTCACCAAAATATATTTTTCCATGTAAACCTGTATTATTCATTAGGTTATGGGATATTTATTGTAAACGTTGATATAATTATGTCTCAATCAGTGCGTATAGAGTTACTGGATAAGGAGAATTATGAAACGTGGAAAATACAGGTTCAAGCGTTGTTGACTAAGACGGAAAGTTGGCAATACGTAAGTGGTAAAAATATAAGACCATGTTCTGAACGAGGTAATGAAAAATTATTAGATGATTGGTTAGCTGCAGATGAAAAGGCGAAGGCAGATCTGATTTTATCAATTAGTCCGAGTGAGTTAAGGCACGTAAGAGGGTGCATGACTGCACGAGAGGTGTGGTTGAAACTCGAGTCTATATATGCATCGAAAGGACCTGCACGTAAAGCAATTTTATTGAAACAGTTAACATTACATCGTATGCAAGAGGGCGAGGATGTGCGTGAACATATTTCAAAATTTATGGACGCTGTAGATAAATTGAGTAATATTGGAATCGAAATACACAAAGATTTGTTATCAATATTATTGTTATATAGTTTACCAGCAAGTTATGATAACTTTAGATGCGCAATGGAATCCCGCGATGATTTACCTTCGGTGGAAATATTAAAAATAAAAATTTTAGAAGAAGATAGCTCGAGGCGGCATAGTAATAATACTATTGAAATACAAGGAGCTATGTATGCTAAGAAAAATTGGACGAGAAATAAGTATTTCAAGACCGTCAATACTGCATCTAATTCCAGTGGTTCATTCAAGTACAAATGTTATAAATGTCATAAGTATGGTCACAAAGCTAGTGATTGCAAAATAAAGAAGGAAAATCATGAGATAGGATGTGTAACTGAAGAACAAGATAATTATGAAATGTTTAATTGTGGCGATTTACCAAATAATTTAATTCAAAATTCTTTTATTTTAGATAGTGGGTGCACATCTCATCTTTGCAAAGATCCTGAAAATTTTGGTAAAGAGGTTTTACCGTATACTGCAAAATTGAATTTAGCTAGTAATCTGTCGACAGATGTCAAAGGTAAGGGTGATATTCATTTCGTAGCTTCAAATGATCAAGACAAACGTCAAATTCTGCTTCGCGATACTTTGTACGTTCCCAATTTAAGAAGTAATTTAATTTCAGTTGCCAAAATTACTGACAATGGTCATAATGTTCTTTTTAAACGTGATATTGCTTATGTCACTGATAACAAAGGCGTTATCAAAATGACAGCCGATCGTGTGGGTAACTTATACAGAGTGAGAGAGGTGAAAAATAGAATGAATGACGCATTAATTGCTATGAATGTAGATGTACGTTTGTGGCATGAACGTATGGGTCATTTGAATGCTCGAGATCTTGTGAAATTATTGAATACTTACGGATTTGATGTAAAGACAGATGATGTGAATGGATTACATGACTGTGAAACATGTGCGAAAGGAAAGATGACTACATTACCGTTCTTGAAGACGAGAGGCCCATGTAACACTAAATTAATGATTGTCCATTCGGACGTCGTTGGACCAATGAGAACCGAATCTCTAGGTGGAGCTAAATACTTCGTCACTTTTATAGATGACAGTACACGTTGGTGCGAAGTGTACTTGCTCAGTAAGAAAAGTGAGGTATTAAGCGCGTTTAAAACGTATAAAACATTTATAGAAAAACAATCTGGAATGAGAATTAAAGCTCTTCAGTCTGACAACGGTGGCGAATACTGCAACAAAGAATTCGATGATTTTCTAAGAACAGAAGGAATTCAACGTCGTTTGACGGTAGCACATACACCTCAGATGAACTCTATAAGTGAGCGAATGAATCGTACTCTTACGGAGATGGCGAGATGTATGCTATTGTCTTCGGGACTGTCTAAAGGTTTTTGGGCTGATGCTGTTGCAACTGCCTGCCATATTAGAAATCGTTGTCCGACTAATACTTTTAATGGTGATACGCCATATAACATGTGGTATGGAGAATCAGCTAACATTGAGTACATGCGATGTTTCGGTTCTAAATGTTTTGTTTTGGATAAGACGCCTAATAAAGATAAGTTTGTCGCACGTGCTCGAGAAGGCATAATGGTGGGATACCCACGAACTTCAAAAGGGTACAGAATATGGATACCAGACGAACATAAAGTTGTTATTGCACGAGACGTGAAATTTCAAGAAAATTATATTACCAAAATCAATAAAATTTACAGCAATGGAGATGGAAATGAGATTATCGAAAAGGATAAGAAATCAAATAATGAATCGATAATTGATGTAGTATTTAATAAAGATACAATACGTGATGATATTAAAATTGTACATCAAAATAGCTTCAATGATAACAATGATAATGACGATTCAAGTGAAAATGCAACTGGTGGAGCAAATGAAGATAAAACAAATCCGATAATATTAAAAAGAATGCCTGGAAGACCGAAAATACAAAGAGGTCAACGTGGAAGGCCTAAGAAGCTATATAATGTTAGAGAAACCAGTCAAGAAGTGAATCATAATAAAGTGACAGAAAATACAACAATGCAATATGATCAAGAAGACAGTGAAAGGCTTTATGAAAATGAACATTTTGCTGGAGCTATAGAAATATCTATAGATGAAGCTTTATCGGGTGATGAACGCGAAGGGTGGATGGAAGCTATTTCGTCAGAAGTTCAAAGTCTACTTAAAAATAATACTTTTGATATAGTTTTGAAGCCTGACAACTGTGATGTTGTAGGATGTCGCTATGTTTTAGTAAAGAAACAGAACATTGATGGCACTGAAAAGAAAAAGGCAAGACTTGTAGCCAAAGGTTATAACCAACGGTATGGTGTAAATTATTTCCAAACGTACGCTCCGGTAGCTAGACTTCAAACAATAAGATTATTGTGTGCTCTTGCTGCTGAATTTAATATGGAAATACATCAAATGGATATTAACACAGCGTACTTAAATGGAATGCTTAATGAGGAAGTTTATATGAGAATCCCAGTACATTTAGAGAAAATTTTAAAACATATTATAAAGAATGATAGTACAGATGAAAACAATTTGATGCGGGCAAAAAGGATGTTAAAGGATCTACAAGGTGGTGGTAATATATGTATACTTAAAAGGTCGTTGTATGGATTAAAACAATCCGGACGACAGTGGTACATACGTTTAAATGAAAAATTAGAAAAAATGGGAATGAAATCTACACTTAATGAGCCTTGTTTATATTATAAGAAAAATGAAGATGGTCTTTTACTCCTGGTGACTATATATGTAGATGATATTCTAATAAGCTGTAAAGATAGGCAATGGATTCTACAGTTTAAAAAGGAATTAGCAACAGATTTCGACCTAAAAGATTTCGGAGCAGCAAAGTATTGTCTGGGCTTAGAAATTGAAAAATGTGTTGATGGTGTAAAGCTTTCTCAAAGAAAATACATAAAAGAAGTTTTGCAGAAATTCGACATGGAAGATTGCAATACTGTATCGACGCCACTTGAAGTTGGCATGAATTTTTCAAAAAGTGTTGAAATAACATGTCAACAGTCATGGCCTTACAGAGAACTCATTGGTTCTCTCATGTATATAGGTATTGGAACGAGACCAGATATTTGTCATACGATCTCGAAACTTGCTCAGTTTACGGAAAATCCAAGTAAGTTACACTGGATATGTGCAAAACGTGTAATGAGATATTTGAAGAAAACTATAAACCATTCTTTATTTTATAAGAAATCTGGCAAATCATTGTATGGTTTTAGTGATGCAGACTGGGGCAATTGCTTGTTTGATAGATGTTCATATTCTGGATATCTGTTTATGCTTGGTAATGCTGCGATATCTTGGAAATCACAGAAACAGAAATCAGTAGCTACATCATCAACGGAAGCTGAATACGTAAGCCTGGCAGAATCTATGAAAGAGAGTATATATTTGAATAGCTTATTAACTGAAGTAGGTTTGGATGACCTTGCTAAGGTGGTGATGCATGTTGACAATAGAGGTGCAATTTGTTTGGCTGAAGATCCTAAATTTCATAACAGAAGCAAACATATTGATATTAAATTTCATTTTGTACGTAATGCTTTGAAAGAAAAATTTTTGACCTTAAGACATCTGTCAACGGATTTAATGATAGCTGACATCTTTACTAAAGCTTTGCCAATATCCAAACATTTATTTTGTGTAAAAGGTTTAGGGCTCGTAGATAATGCAGATTAAAGGGGGCGTGTTGAAGTAGTATAATCTGCTGAGATGTGCACTGGCTGTTTTGAACATAACAAAAAAATGTTCAGCTGCCATGTGTCAAGTTTTCTATTGTTTTTCACCAAAATATATTTTTCCATGTAAACCTGTATTATTCATTAAAAAATAGCTTATGTTTTCTCGAAACTAGGCTGGTCCAGCTTGAAAGGATTTATTAAAAATAGCCGATGTACCCATTGAGAGTCTTTGATAGCAAAGGCGGGTCAACAGTTCGTTAAGCAAAGACTTTTTGAATAATTGAAATGAACGCAGAACATATTGCAATATTTAAAATGGACGCAGCCACAGTATATTTGCCTATTGACTGTTCGCGAGAGTACGCATGTATATGTTGTCTGTAGGGAAGTATAATCCCTTTTTCCATTATTCCAACAAGTTATCGGAAAAATATTTTTGTACACGGTCTATCTGGTGGATTCGGTTGTTTTATTTATTTTCCATTCGACTGTACCTCGGGAACAAGTAACTTTGTTTAATATTTTTTGTAAAATATTCCTGATATAAAAACGTTTGCAATGTAACAAATTAAATGTAACATTTTTTATATAAGTCCGATGAAAGTTTTTATTATAAAAGCAGTGTTTGTGTCATATTTATGAACAAGAAAGTCCTTTGTTAAAAATACTAAGTATTATAACAAAAGTATTTTTAATTAATTTTTTATACTCTCACTTCTAGAGAAATAGTTTTTTGTAAAAAGTTGTAATTGGGTTATTTTTTCTTTTGTCGATGAATCTACAAAGTAAATATTTCATTTACTCTGTACTACAACTTTGCTTATAAAAACTCATGTTTATTTTTACTTGACTCATCCAAGCAATTTTTGTCTGGAAGTCTTAAAAAGTTCCATCATAGAATAGATAGTGTCATTTATCAAATTTTCACATTCATCTTAATTCTGTGAGTTGTTTGTCACTATTGTTTGTCCTCGAGTAATAGTACTAAAAGATTTTGTTTTTGATTTTACTTTTATACTATTCATGTAGTTCATTGAAGTCGTCGTGGCTCCGTGATTACTGTGTGTATCATACGATATCACAGGTTAAGCAACGTTCGGCGCGGTCGGTACTTGGATGGGTGACCGCCGACCATTCATATCTCACGGTGACTTCCGTCCTTCGGAGGGCACGTTAAGCAGTCAGTCCCGGTTGCTGTATACTTGTATACAGTAGTCGTTAGGGTTTGTCAGAAGCCGTATCGGCACCCTGAAAATTCTGACATCCACCACCCAGCCTTGAGCCAGCTTGGTGGATTATGGCCTAAACCTCCTCATCACCCAGGGGAGAAACTCATACCCTGCAGTGGGCTCATTACAAAGAGTTGTGATGATGATGATGATGACTATTCATAAAATTAATGTTAAAATCCCACAAAAATCAGCACTTACAACGATAACAAACTCTACAATATTAAATTGCTGTCTCTACGTAGGTACACAAAAGGTTACAATTAAAAACTCGTTATTTTTCTCCAACAATATTTATCGTAAATAATGAAGATCCAATTTCATACATGGCAACATTGTTCCTGTCGGGATAAAGAAACGCAATCAGATTGCTTAATTAAAATAGGGGTGGCATAGGGGGTTCTATAAGGCTGCAAAACGTTACTGGACACTTCGAAAATAATTCTGTGACAAAAGCTATTGTTGGTTTTAAAGCTGAGTTTTGAGAGAAAAAACAGTGGACGAGCAATGGGACCAAAGACATACATCTACATAGACAACGCAAGTGTCGCGATCTGTATTTAAACCAAGTGTACCGAATTTATAACACCTTTTGTGACGTCACAGCTGATATTTATTCCAAACCGATTCAAAGACACCGATGCCGCCGATGAAATCGATTATTAAGAAAGGTACCGATATTGTGAAATCCATTTTCTAACAGGCATACATACGCGGGGACTGAATCTAGCGGTGACCAACCTTGACGCTTGGTCGGGGTTCGGAAACCCGAAGTACATGCATTTGCGTTGTCTATGTAGGACTGCGTTTCTTCCATGCTGGACTGGGAGCAAAGGAAAAACATAGAATGTTCCAGCTGCTTCTCTTCCCGGCATACTGTAAAAGTCAGTTAAGGGACAGAGGTTTTATTGAAGGTTTTTTGTGGGCAATAGGCTGACCCCCTGTCACTGCAACAGTCTCTCTCCATCATTATAATGCCTCTAAAGTTTGTCAAACGTGACATCAGAAGGTTTTATAGACTCTGGTGTTCTGCCTACCCCATCTATACTAATATATAAAGCTGAAGAGTTTGTTTGAACGCGCTAATCTCCAAAACTACAAGTGGAATTTGAAAAATTCTTTTTGCATTTGATAGCCCAACTCTTGAAGAAGGTTATAGGCTATATTTTATCCCGAAATTCCCACGGAAGCAAACGTTACGCGGGTAAAACCGCGCGCGGTGGCTAGTCAAAAATATATCGTAAAGATTAAAACCCCATCTGTATTGAATTTTTAATGTTATATAAATCATTTCATAAGATTAAATGTATTTCAATAAAAACCAAGATAAAAGTATGTACCTAATTTAAGACATTAACTACGCACGGTCACTAAAAGAATATTAAAGTATTCTGCGAAACAAAAAAAATACTAAAAGCAGGATTTAAATCAAAAAGAGGGAAAAATCAACAATGTAATAACCACGAACGATGGAGCTAAAAGGAAAATCCTGGCACACACGAGCTACTTTTGCGCCTTCACCATTAATACAAAACCAATACTGTAAGTCCCAATTAATCGGAAAATTCAGGTTTTCATTCAAGTTTGCAACAGTTTATATTCTGTTATTTTGTTTGATATCTATTTTCATTCAAGTTTGCAACGGTTTATATTCTGTTATTTTGTTTGATATCTATATACTACACGCAATGGGGATTCATGTTCATTTGACCGAATGAAACTATTATTTTGCTTTAAGCTTTTACAAAATTTGGTGTTGTGTGTGAAATGTTATCTAAATATTTGAATATTTTAGTCAGTTACGTTAATTAATAGTTTGATTCTATATAGAAAGCTTTTCTCGCGACTTCATCTCCATGGAATAGTTAATTTTGATAGTATATTTACATTTTAGTATATATACAGGGTGTCCCGCTTACCCTATATAATACCTACCTTCTCGGAGGTATTCTATTACCACTAAGGATTACAGAAAAAAAAATATTTTTCAATTTTTATATGTCAGCAATAAATTCCGACAATTTCTTTCATTCAAAAATTGAAAAATAAATTTAGAATTTTTATTTTTCTATATTTTTTCTGTTATCCTTATGGGTACTAGAATACCTCCGAGAAGGTATTATATAGGGTAAGCGGGACACCCTCTATTTTGCTAACAATGCACACTATTGTAGTTTACTGGAAAAAAACTTCATTTTTCTGAAACATATACTCGTGTTTGAAACTCGTAGGCTGGTTTTTTTTTTAAATGAGCACCTGCAGTTTTCAGTTGGGCGGAGAGGAGCTGTGTGTGTGAGGGAGTGCTTTTAATGAAGGGGAGCGAACCATGGTGCCGCGTTGCTCATCTCCTTTCACATGCTCACAAAATGTTATTAATTATTCAATTAAATACCTATTTATTTGAATAATTTGTTGTTTTGTCCTGAACTAGTGGGTATATGAGGAAGCAAAAATAATGGTTTTCAAAATTTTATGTGCCCTACAAATATTCGATTATTATCATTACTTTTAGATCACCTCTCGTACTCGCTAGTACCTTTGTTTAATTGATCCAATCATGAGGTTCAATATTATAGGGTCATTTTTTTGAAGATCAAAAAAATTTTAGGAGAATTTATTTATTTATTATTTATTTAGAAGAATGACGTGTGGATTACAAAAAAATTGTATATATATATTTTTTTTATTGAAATTTTACAATTCTTTTAAGTGATCAAATTTTTCTGACTATTGAAAAATCGATGCTTAACGTATTTCTAAATAGAAATACTTGGAAAAACGCTTTAGTCGTAAATTGGTCACCAGCCACGTAAATTATTTAAACTAAAATGTTGTAAACTTATGAGAATTAAAAAAAAAATTTTGTTAGGTAAATTGATATAAAAAAACACCCTATATGGACCGACGACCTGGTCAAAGTCGCCGGTAAACGCTGGATAAGGGCGGCGCGGGACCGAGCGACGTGGAAAAATGTTAGGGGAAGCCTATGTCCGTCAGTCAACCCACATAAGACACAAACTATTATCATTGGAAGTCCTAAAATGATTTCACGAGTTGACTGGAGCTCAGTTCCTTTAATAGTGTTTAACGGGATCTCTATTCCATACAGCGAGACTGTTAAAAACTTGGGTATTATTTTTGACCGCACGTTGTCTTGGAAACCACAAGTAACTGAGTTGAGCAGGAAGATGTTTGCCGCGGCGAATTCGCTCAAGCGTCTTCGTAATTTCCTCCCTATTGCCACTAAAATTACGCTTGCACAATCTCTCCTATTACCCATTCTCGACTATGCCGACGCCAGCTATCTAAACTTAACTGAAGAACTTCTGAATAAACTTGAGCGCCTACAAAATCTATGCATAAGGTTTGTATTTGGATTACGCAAATACGATCATATATCTGACTTCCGGACAAATCTCAAGTGGCTTCCTATTCGCCTTCGCCGGAATACTCACATTATTTCTCTAGTCTACCGTATTCTGTACGATAAAGCGATACCTACGTATCTGAAAGACCGTTTAAAGTACCGTTATACCAACAACGACCGTAACTTGCGTTCCTCATCGAATTTACTCCTGGCGACACCATCGCATACGTCCACATTTTTAGGCAAGTCCTTTTTTA
The DNA here is from genome assembly GCA_944452665.1 of Stenoptilia bipunctidactyla. NCBI lineage: Eukaryota > Metazoa > Arthropoda > Insecta > Lepidoptera > Pterophoridae > Stenoptilia > Stenoptilia bipunctidactyla. The sequence continues at coordinate 7,658,942 of OX101733.1, read as the reverse complement.
TTCGAGCGGTGTCGTTATGGAACGAGCTCCCGATTGAGATCCGTTTGGCGCGCACACCGCGCATCTTTAAACGAATGCTTAAACGGCATTACCAGGTGAAACACTGTCCATCTTAACTTATATTTATATGTGTATTGATATAGTATTTATTTATAAAGTACATAAGTATTTATGTACACGTTTATGTATGTGTATGTAATTATTCGTATGTAGTTTATGTTTACGAGCCGTACACCTCGCCCACATCCTTTTCCATCAATGCCTGGGTTGCCTGGCAGAAATCGCGCTTCGGCGATAAGGCCGCCCTTTGTATGTTAATTGTGATTGTTATTTTAATTTAATCTGTGTAACTATGTTGGTGTACAATAAAGAGTTTTATTATTATTATTATTATGTCCAGCAGTGGAGGTCTCCTGGCTGAATGATGACTACTCTGCCTAGTACAAATGAGGCGAGAACTTAAGTAAAGATGGATCCAGTATTGGAATAGAAGTATAGGAAGAACCGTTTTACTGTATAAATAGAAAAAGTCACAAAACCAAAAAAAGCAAACTAATTATTTCTTTTTAAGAAAAAGTGAACCGCATTCAAAAAACCAACCAACTAAAAATGTTAAAATAATTTTTATAAACGCCATCCTATTCCTGTTTCTATTCCATCCATATTACTACCCCGTATAGTAAATTTCTGCCAAAAATTAATTAATATTAATGAATGTAATAAGAACATTAACAATTTATCTGGGTAGGTATTTACATAGTTTTTGAAGTCGGTGCCAAACCAATAAAAGTAAGACTGCTACCAAACAGAGAAAATTATAAGGCGAACGTATCAACGAAGTTACATCCACTCACGACGACGCGACGACGACGACGTGTGGCCCTCAAGTGTGTGCCTTTCGGTATTTTTTCCGTCAAAAAATGCGTAGCACCCAAGTGAAATGTCTGGTTTTATTTAATTTATAATTATACAAAACATGTAACTATGTTAGTACTTCTGATGCAGTGTGCTTTGTTGTCCTAAAAATTTTGTTTGGCACCGACTTCAAAAACTATGTAAATACCTACCCAGATAAATTGTTAATGTTCTTATTACATTCATTAATATTAATTAATTTTTGGCAGAAATTTACTATACGGGGTAGTAATATAGATGGAATAGAAACAGGAATAGGATGGCGTTTATAAAAATTATTTAAACATTTTTAGTGGGTTGGTTTTTTGAATGCGGTTCACTTTTTCTTAAAAATAAATAATTAGTTTGCTTTCATTTTGGTTTTGGTTTTATGACTTTTTCTATTTATTTTTTATTTCATACTTTTTAGTGTTAGGTTTTTGTTTTGGGCTAGTAATTAGTTTTTTCATAGTTAGTTAGGTTCTTTAGTGATAAGTTTTGGGCTAGTTCTGGTATCGGTACTTCTTCTTCATCTTCTACTTCATCTGGTAATGTGATGTTTTGGTACTGTAAAATCATGACTTTGACCTACCTACTATTGTTATATACGTTTTACCTGTAGGCTTAGCTAGAAAACTATGGAGAAGGACGATTTAAGAAAGAAGAGGAATTAAATTCCAACGAAAAATAACGACGACTTGATGCAGCACGAGATGGTCTTGTCTAGGTATCGCCAGCATGCTCGTGCTGCAGAAAATGACAAACGAAAAGACATTCGCTTCAAACAATCTTCGTGTGAACAGTCTGCTAAGAACTTATCCAAAACTTATCACTAAAAAATCTATCACTTATATCTACAAATATGGAAACTAACTTAATATGAAAAAACTAAAAGCTAGCCCTAAATTGAAAGTAAGTAAAAGGTAAAAGGTTCTCCTAAATGGAACAAATATCCTCTTAAAAACCGCATCAACATCGGTTCAGCCAAACGCAAGATAATCGATGACAAACATAATTAACATACAGGTTAAACTCCTCTTTGTAAGTTGGCTACTTTTAACCAGAAGTTGTGCAGGTAAATCTGCGGGAAACTGCTAGTACTCGGTAATCATTCGGAAAATCAATCAAACATTCGACTGAATACACATGTTGTACGAAATACGAATGTTCGGCCGAACATTCGGCTCATCTCTGATAGAAAATAAACAGATAAATTGAGAACCTTATTTTTTAAAGTTGGTCAATACACTAAAACCTTCTCCTATACATGACAAATCTTTTTCTGAAAACCGCATCCAAATCGGTTCAGCCAAACGTGAGAAAATCTCGGACAAACATACATACATACAGGTCAAACTGATAACCTCCTTTTGTTGAATTCGGTTAAAAATATCAAATATGTTGCAGTACACATATCTGCTGTTATTGCAAGTTATAAAAGATATATAAGGTTAATACTTAATATGACTTTTTAAACTTATTAAACTTTTACTTGCTTCCATGCTGGACTGGGAGCGAAAGAAAAAAGTAGAATGTGTCAGCTGCTTCTCTTTCCGGGCATACTGTAAAAGTCAGTTAAGGGACAGAGGTTTTAAAGGCGTTTTTGTGGGCGATAGGCTGACACCCTGTCACTACAACAGTCTCTTTCCATCTTTATAATACCTCCAAATTTGTCAAACGTGACATCAGATGGTCTTGTAACCTCTGGTGTTCTGCCTACCCTATAAGGGATACAGGCGTGACGTTATGAATGAATGAATGAATGAAACTTTTACTAATGTAGTACATACAAAATAAAGATTGTCTTGACGGAGAATTTGACTTTGTAGAATCTATACATATAATAAAATGGTAGGAAAGTCAAAACTGTACATTGAATATTTTTTTAAAAGAATACTTGGGGTATGATCTACAATCGAAACAGAAACAAAAAATATAGTTTTTAGAATTTTTGTCTGTTTGTCTGTTTGTCTGTTTGTCTTTCCGGGATAAACTCAAAAAGTACTGCATGGATTTACTTCAAATTTGGCATGAAGATAGTTAAGAAGTCGGGTCAACATATAGGCTACATATTATCACGCTAGCAGTGTTATAATCGTAGGTGCGTTTGGTGCTGCATAGCGTTCACGCAGACGACGTCGCGGGCAGCAGCTAGTAGGTTTAATAAAAATACAGATTTTTCATGTTATCAAATAAAAGTATGGCCATCCGTAGTCACGTACAGCACAAAATATACAATTCCGAATTCGAATTTTTACAGCTCATAAAATATCTGCCTATATTTTTTCTTTCTGACCAGAATTCCTAATGTTTTGTCCCTTTTTAATAGTCAATAACTCGGCTACCAATTAAAATTTTATGAAACAAAAGGATATCAGTTTAATATTGTAATAAGTCATGAAAATTTCTTGTGATATTTTAATTAGAAGTATAATCACGAAGTTAAAGACAAACCTTTTTTTGATGCTTTTTGTGTTTGACATAAATCTCACTTAATGGTAAGAGACGGTATGGGTAAAACCTGCGCTGATTTAAAAAAGGAACAAGCGATATTTAGTACTTAAAAAAAACATAGTTATCTTCGTTTTATACAGCCTTTGTAAAAATAAAGTAACTTAATCATTTTTAACTTTAAATAAAGAATTGAAAAAAAAAAATTAACCAAAAAAATCTACTGTATTCGTACAGCAATCTGAAATCACACAAAACGCTACACAAAACTAAACTTTTATCTACCAGTAATTTACTATCCTCCGGATCTTACGTACCTTTCATCAACCTCAAACAAAAAGCGTTAATTAGGCTATCTATACATCGTTAGTAGCAAAAGGTCGGATATGAAAAAGAGGTTTAATACAAAAGGGGTGTAGGGGGCGAAAGGGGTGTAAGGTAAGTTTCTCACGCATCTCACAACGCCACGGGGAGCCATTTCGGCACAATACTCCCGCTTAATCAGTCACGCGATGCCACCTTAACACTCGTGTAGGGCTGCCTCTTTTGCGCAATTTTATCTGAATTCATTTAAATATAATGCAGTTTTTAAGAAAATGAAGGAAATGGATTGTTAACGGTGCTAACATATTTATAGCACGTATTAAGACAAAAAAAAGTTTTTATAAAATTGTAAGTTTCTAACATATTAAAACAGTATTCGACCAGGAATCATCTGATCGCTCAGCGTCCTCATTATCATTAAGTTCACATAATTATGAATACCTTTACGAAATTTCACATATACTATCTGAATTTTTTACTTCTCTAAAGACTCGGTCCGTTCTTTATAAACAACACCTAGGTAAACAATACCGTCAAATCATACACACATATTTTCGTAAGTGCACACATATTGTAAATATAAAAGTGGTATACAAAGTGTAAATTACCCAATAATATTAAATAAAACCTCAAATTTAAGTAAGTTTCTTATGCTTATGTAGTATTAAGAATTATAAATACATTTTAAAACCCAAGAAATCACTTTACTCCGAAGTAACTGCAAGTAAATCGTTCAAATTTACGAAAATAATTAACATATTCACTACAGACCTGTCTTAAATGATAAAAAATGTAGCTGATAATTTAACATCAACAGTAATATATTTTTGAATTATTTTAATATACCTACAAAATATTTTGGTGGCAACCCTAAAAATATCGTGAGCAGCGCGCAGCGGCGACACGCGAGGTGTTTGGTAAATTCGCGATTTTCTCACAAATTCTGCCAAATTATTATACTTTGTGCTCTTGCTCAGGATGTGGGTGAACCCGAAGCGATATTTGCTGGTTAAATTCACGGTTAATTAAATTAGGATTAGTTGCATCTTATTGTATTGAGACTTTGGTTAAGCCTTTATATTTATGTGTTAAGTTTTCATGGTTAAGTAAAGTAAAATCTCTACAACTCAACTGAAAGTTTGGGGGTCACTAATAAAATATGTATTCAGTAAATTGGACTTTATTGCACAATGTACAAAATTTGCGTAATATAATACGATGAAACTATTCTTAATATCTTATAGGTACTTTGTTTTTCTCTTTGTGGAGATATTTGATGTCTAGGATTTTTTTCTAGTTTCTGCTCTTCGTGGTTTACCTTACATACATACATACAACTTCACGTCTGTATCCTTTATGGGGTAGGCAGAACACCAGAGGTTATAAGACCATCTGATGTCACTTTTGACTTGGGAGGTATTATAATGATGGAAAAAGACTATTGCAGTGACAGGGGGTCAGTCTATCGCCAACAAAACACGCCAATAAAACCTCCGTCCCTTAACCGACTTTTACAGTATGCCCGGGAAGAGAAGTAGCTGGAACATTCTATGTTTTTCTTTCGCTTCCAGTGCAGCACGGAAGAAACCTTATCTTGCATTTTTCAATTTGAGAGTCATATCCCCTTCAGACCTCGCCTGATAACAACTGTGTTTTATATACAAATTTAGTTTGATATTCTTTGTGTTTTAAATCAGTCTTCTATGTTTTATCATTACAAGTACGAGTACCTAATAATTACCTTTAAGCTACTGAATGCCAATAGTCTCAGATCATACAAACTAAGAGATGTGCTAAGTGGGCGTGTCACGTGCGAACGAATCAGGTAAAAAACATACCTCATTGTGAGTTTTGCTAATAGTCGTGTGTCAACTCGCAACGGCGTCACTTCTAGCGATTTTCTCAAAATTCCGGCTTGTTCAGTGGTTGTTTGTAAAAATTCTAGTGCCAAAGTTAATTATAGTAAAGATGGCATCTCATTTCACACGTAAGTACTGAAATAATGCGTATTTTTTTATTAAAACTTGTAAAACATTCACTGGGAAAAACACTTTAGTTGTAAAATCGGATCACATAGTAAATTAACTACGTTTGTGAAGAGCAAACACTATTGCTTGCGTAACACAACAAATTTATGCAAGCGTTGTTTTAACTACGCAATGGATTAGTATACCTATGAAAATACTCACTTATTCGGTAACTCGTGGTGCGGCCGCTGGTTGCGTTCGTGACTTAAGGATGTGTGATTGTCTACATTTTATCGATAAAATTAAGGCGTATTATCAAATGATAATTTTGTTAAATAAAATCATTTGTTGATTACTTTTAATCAATATTATTTATGTGTTTATATTATTAATTACATTGTTATAATTAGTTAGGTTCTTGATAAATATAACAATTACTTATTTTTTGATCGCCTTGCAAGGTTTTCCATTGGATATTTTTTAATTATCCTTTACTTAAAAAGTTAATTATTATATTTATATTTAACTAAGCTATGCGAAGGATCCCAACACTAAAGAAATGTGGATAAATGCTACAGGAAGAGGTCCAAATTGGTTTCCAACAAAAAGTAGTCGAATATGCTCAATACATTTTGAGTCAAAGTGCTTTCAACCATTGAAGAAGGCACATTGGCTTTTTGAATGGGCTGTTCCTACTTTAAAATTGCGTATGGTGCTTCATCGACAATTTCATCGACATTTTATAGATAACCCATTTTCAAACCCTAGCTGCATTAGTGTGTGTGCATATCATTCGTAGCTACGAGCGCGGGTGCCGCCTTTTTTTTGCATGCGGACTATTAGTTCATTTGTTAGTGTTATAACGAAATTAAAAGTGTGCGTGAGAAATATTCATATGTGTGCTGTACTGTTTACTTTTATTGATGTGTTAGTATAATTAGTGGGAGAAACTTGGAGACATCGGGACCGGAACAAATTAACGCGCAAGGCATATCTCTGTGTTTGTATGATCTGAGCCAATAGTAGAGTGATGCAACCTAAATTATCATAATAAATCTCGAATAAACAATCACGATAACAACAGAAATCAGCTTCCAACACAACCAAATCTGAACAACTTTTGTTTAAGCCTAGTAAACCTGACAACAGTAAATTCTATTAAACGCCGCACGGTGGCGCTTTAATCACATTATAATCACCTACGTACACAGTTACCGATAACAATTGCCAGCAACTATTTATATAGTCGCCCGTTTTCGTCGCTCGTGTGTGTGACAAGCTGTAATGACTTCCTATTATCTTAAATATTGGAAGCTGGATGACAATCGCTGTTTCATGCACGGAGATTGATGTTGTGTCTGCTGTAATTTGTGTTTCGGTTTATGATAGAATCATTTTATAGCTGGAAAATTTTGCCGTAGAGGTGGAGGACAATGGTATAAATTGTAAGGCTTGGTTGGAGTCGATTTTAACTTTTAGTCTTTCATTCTGCGAGGATTCATCCTCCTCCCGCTAAAGCTTGCTTTACTGGTTAAGTTAGTGGGTGCCAAACGATTTTCCTTGGCGGAAAAACAAAAAAAAAAAGATATTTTCAATTTATGAGGTTTGTAGACAATTTTGTGATTGCCAAATAAAAACGCTTTTAAAACTTAGTAAAATTCGATTACGTAAAGGGTATATTTATTAGACCCTTTATTTATAAATTTAAAATACCTAAGTTTCTGAGTAACTTAAATAATGCGATATATGATATATTACAATATATTTAATTAAAAAATGCTTTTAATTATGATGATGATAGTTGGAAATAGTATATTCACTCAACACCTATTTAGCCTTAAAGATAGCTTATAACTTTTACTGCAAAAATAGACATAATATTGTCTTAAGTTTTCGCGATTCATACTATTAAATAAAACACTTTTTAACCGGATTTATCGCGTATATTTACATTATAAATTTTAATTTCCCGAGCGACTGAGGTGTCAAGCGTCGGATTTATAGATGGAGATGATGATGTATAACTTATTCCATCTATAAATCCGACGCTTGACACCTCAGTCGCTCGTGACCACGGGGTCTGGAAAGACACAGAAACGTCGAGTTAAAATTCAAAATGTAAATATACGCGATAAATCCGGTTAAAAAGTGTTTTATTTAATAAAAAAAAGACATGTCATCCGTGACTATAATGATCCCAGGCCAATGCAAAAAACGTGTTAATGCACACAAATGATTGTATTGTTCACGGATCGATCTCGCGACTTTCTAAGGCAGACAGTGTTACTAAGTCGCCAAAAGATATACAAATTATATAGGGTGACTGGTGAGTCACTTTCGGAACTCGAAGAGATCATACCTGAAGAGAAAAATTAAAATGTAATATTAATTATTTATTGAGTAAACTTAACCAAAAGATAAATAATTCATTACGCAACGCATGGTTACTTACACGGACGTAAGCACGGCGCTATCAACATAGAATAGGTAGGTAGGTATAGACGGCTTCACGAACGGTCGTCGACCTAGTAAAAACTATTGTTTTATTAATAGGGAATTCTGGTAGACGTACCTATTTTTTATCAACCGACTTCCAAAAAAGGAGGAGGTTCTCAATTGGTTTGTATGTTTTTTTTTTGTGTCTTTTTGTTGATTTTAAAAATTCTTAATTTATATGATAGAGGACACTACATAATTGGTCCCATATAAATTTCATCGAAATCGGTTGGGTACTTTTTTGCAAATTTAAAATTTTTTAAACAATATGTATGATTTCGGAGAATGTTTACGTGGATGACATTATTAGTCGGCCAAAGTGTTGACGTAAAGTCGATCATAATTGTGATCAGAATCGTACAGTGTGCAAAATTACTATTCCTTTTCATTTTTTTTTATAGCTGAACATGTTTTAACGAATTCAAATATACTGATTTCATACTTTCTTTCCACAGGTAGCCACAAGCAGGCTGCCGTTGCCAACGTTTTCCCCGCGCGCGGTGCTCATGTACAGCGCAGCGGTCGGCGGCGAAGGAGCTGTGTCGCTGCAGCTGCGAGAAGCCACTGCTGCGGAGCTCTGTGACGAGAGGCTGTCCATCTGCCATGAGCATGAGCTGCTGGCAGATTTGCTGCATGCTGCTGATATTGGTGAGTGGAGTAGTTCAGCACAACTTCGTGTAATGAGCCCACTGCAGGGCTATGAGTCTATCCTCTGGGTGACGAGGAGGTTTAGGCCGTAATCCACCAACCAGCACTGGGGCAGCTTGGTGGATTTCATAATTTTTGAGTGCCAAAATGGCTTCTGACAAACCCTAATGACTACTGGGTACAAGTACACAGCACCCGGGACCGGCTGCTTAACGTGCCGTCCGAAGCACGGTGTGCTTAGTGGAATAGTTGTTGGAGGTTTATTCAGGCGCCACCGCCGCTGAGCTCTGTGATGTCAAGTTGTCCTTCTGCTGCTGCATGCTGCTGATATTGGTGAGTGGAGGAATTGTTGAAGGTTTACAATGCGCGATTTATCCCTAAAGTAAGCGTATGCTTGTGTAACAGGTACTATAAAAAGTTACTTCTTACTCCATTAGTAAGTAACAAGTAACAATAAGTTTTCACTTACGTGTAGCCATTTTGATTATTCTAGGTCAACGGGAAGTGCCTTGTAGGTAGGTTTAGATAGATACTCGTAGATATTTATTTATACCTACACATTAAACACACATACATAGGTTTCATAACCTTGCGAGCATCCAAGTTTCCGTGTTATAAACGTAGCATAAATGCCCGTTTTTTTTTGCGTCTACTTAGAAGTTTGTTTGAAGTTTATATATAATGGACGCGTCAGTTGGTCCTGTTGCTTGAACCTCTGCGCACACCTCAGGCGATAACTGAAAATCAGTGGTTTGTCTCAAAGCAAACGATTCACTGAGATATCGCCATTTTGCATCGGCATATTTGGGTGATTTGCAAATTTGATTGAACAATTTTGTGAATGTGTTATTTTCGGTTTTTTTTTGTTATTTTTTTCTTATTCTAATTTTTGCAGATTTTCTTTACGTGTTCTTGATAAAAAGGGTCTTAACACACTGTATATAAACAGCTTAAAATATGACATATACTTATGATACTTATGATGTCTTATAAACTTGCCAAAGTTAAATCTGACTAACAACGTAGCTGACGCACGCTTAGTCGATCGACTTACTGCACGACAATAAGTCTATATACAAGTAAAATAGGCGTGAGGCGGCACTAATTAAAATTAAACTGAATTAGATCGCACTTAACTTCTATCAAATATAGATTAATTAGAATATCAAGATAAATAATAAAACTTTAGTTTAAGCAACTTAAAGTTGATTTTATAACTTTTAGATCTAGAGCCATAGAAAGTATACACCGTAAAAGGACCATGAAATACCATTTTATTCCATATTATAGTCGGACTATTTCGACACAATCTCACTGTAGGTGTAGTGGGCAATGGAACTTTAAGTTTACATTATGCAGGGTGACTGGTTACAAATTTTTGATGACACACTATGTATTGTACGTGTTGTATTACGCTTAAGTAACTATGCATTGCGTAATGAATTCTTTAACTTTCGGTTAGGTTAACTCAGTAAATACCTAATATAGTTCTATTTTATATTTATTTTTTTCTCTTCGTGTATGATCTCAAACTACCACGTTCTCAAATTTCGAAAGCGAAGCACCAGTCAGCCAGTCACCCTGTTTAATACTACGCGTATGCAATAAGTATAACCATTAACTGATTATAGTGCTGCGATATAAAATCAAAAGAAAAACAAAAGAAAGAATGTCAGAACTGTGTAGAGGGGCGGTCCCTCTGACTTAAGAGCGGAAAACAACATAACAAACATAAGAACAAACATTTCATACTTAATGTTAGTAAATAAGAAATAATAAACAAAAAATAACTCCATTAAAATGTATCTGACGGGCCTACGTAAATAACGAATATATAGCAGTATATAACAAAGAAAATTAATGTAACAAGGAAAATTATCTGCAACAATGTTCGATAATAACTTGAAAACTGATATATCAGTGGTAATTAATTCGTCCATATCGATTACATTCACTGTACTGCACACTAACCTAATTATATTAACAATCAGATGTGCATTCAATACATATGATGAATGTATGAAATAAATTAAATGAATTTCGACCATTTTGGCGATGGGGTAAACCTGCCTGCCTCAGACGCCAGTGGTTGCGGGTTCAATTCCCGCATGGGACAAGAAAAAACAATGTTCCGTGTCTGGGTGTTTATCTATTTATGTATTTATATTCTAGGTTCCCTCCTAGTTCACTACATGGTATTCCATAACACAAGCTATGCTTAGTTTGGGGCGATTGGGCAGTTGGTGTGATTGTCTGGGGATTTTATTTTTATTTAAATACTCAATAAGCTTGTGTTATGGAAGCTGCATAGTGGAAAAATGAGTATCCTAATATAAACCAAAAACAGTCGCTTTTTACCAAGATGTGAGACTTTGAGTTAAGATTATTTGCCGTTTAAGATTGGGTTAGAATAGCCCAGGCACCCCTCGTTATATGGCGGTAAGGCTGCAAACGGCAGCGACAGCGACCGCTACAGCGGCCGTTCTCGACGCCAACGGGCAGCGGAGCGATTTGTCGCGGTTTTAAACAAACTCAATACTTTTATAGTGTCGCGGAAATCACTGCCCGCCCCGCTGGCGCTTTCGTTGTCGCTGACGTCCAGTTTGCAGCCTAAAAGCGACCAACTTGTGTGTCCCCGCTTGGAGGCAGAGCTCCTTTAGCATTCACCTTGCTAGCGATCACCCTTTATACAAAATCACCGCTCCAGCATATTATGTGTGCATATGGTGGATAGATAAAATAAAAATAAAATAAAATAAATAAATAAAAATAAATATTTCTGACACTCGCACAACATTATCTAGCCCAAATTAAGTTTCTTAAAGAACTTGTGTTATGGATACTAGTTAAATGATATACTTAAGAAATATATAAACATACATATTGAATAAATACATATTTTTTATTAGAAAATAAACTTAAATAAACATATAAACGTCCATGACTTGACGACTAATATCTGTGTTCATCACACAAATATCCGTCGCCGCCGGGATTCGAACCCAGGACCTCTGGCATAGAAGGCAATGTACGTTACCCCTACACCAGCCGGTCGTCGAAATATATTATAATAAGCCAATTCCTTTTTTAAGGGTGTTACATGAATTAATCAACCGTCGATCGATAGTTTTTAATATGCCAAAAAGTCCGAAAATCCAAAAAATCTTCACCTACCATCACCATCACGTGCAATGGAGGAAAAGCGCGGGCTTAGTCACAGATTAAAATGCCATGGCAAGTTTAATAGAAATGCATCTAAGTCAGAATATTATTTAACTCGTAGACACACACGGCAAACACCAGAAGGTCCTACTGCTAAAGAAATCGCAAGACGCTGAAACAAAACATATGAATACCTGTTCACAAATAGTTTTAAAACGAATACAATCCGTACATATCAAATTGCAGTCAACAAAATTGACATTCAGCAAGCGCGGTAGTCTTATTTTACTCAAATACCGAAAGAATCATGAGATCTACGACTTGGTTCCTCTCGGCGCCATGTTGGAATATTTTGAAATTCAAATATGGAATTTTGCATTCGAAACTAGTACGAGAGCTGTTGGACAGGCTCACCATGGACTGCAGCGACCGTTTAGATCGCGCGATTGTTCAAGAAATATGTTTCATTTTATTTCATAATATTTGGACACTCTCGTGGGCTTAATATGTATTTCACAGAATTTATAATAGTTTGATACTTTTATATTATCATGCATACAATATAAATAGAAAAGATGTAATACAGTTTTGCATAAATAAAATGCCTTTTTGAATGGTTATAATCGTGCATTTCGTTATTCACAAATAAAGCTTATTTGAAAAAATTGTGTTGCATATTGAAAGATTCACGAAATGTCTCTTTAGCAATGACTCAACCCGAGTTTGACCTCAATATCACCTATAAGTAAGTGACGATGAAGTTGAAGATGAAAGGACACAGGTTTTGGGAGGCAATAACCCTGTATGAAACTTTGCCAGTATACATAATCGCGGTAGGAATGATAAGTAGCGTCAAGAACCTGAAAACATTTGTTAACCTTTACGTCACTTTACCAGAACATAAGGGGAGCCGTAGACAATCACCACGAAGAAACAAACCTATCTGTTTATATAATCATCATCATCATCACAACTCTTTGTAATGAGCCCACTGCAGGGCATGAGTCTCTCCCCTGGGTGACGAGGAGGTTTGAAGTCGTTGTGGCGCCGTGGTTACTGTGTTTATCATACGATATCGCAGATTAAGCAACGTTCGGCGCGGTCGGTACTTGGATGGGTGACCGCCGACCATTCATTTCTCACGATGACTTCCGTGCTTCGGAGGGCACGTTAAGCAGTCGGTCCCGGGTGCTGTATACTTGTATACAGTGGTCGTTAGGGTTTGTCAGAAGCCATTTCGGCGCTCTGAAAATTCTGGCATCCACTACCCAGCACTAGGCCAGCTTGGTGGATTATGGCCTAAACCTCCTCATCTGTATTCATTTTCACTTAAATTATATATTTATTAATATGAACATAATTTTAAGCGTAGAATACGTAGATAGACAAAGAAGTATAACAAAAAAGTGAAATAAGAGAAAATAAGTCTACACTGAACGATTAAATAAGTGCGTGGCTTTTATAAATTAGAAACATATTGACATCCAAAGAAATGAAATAGGATGTGCCAGAGGTATTTGTAATTGGCTTGAAAATAATAAAAACTTTTGTTGGTAACATTAGAAAGGACTTTAACCACAATGTATAGGGCATTGGGCTTGCATATGGACATGAAGATATTGAAGCATTGTTCATTGTTTAGAGATGGTTATAGCAACTATTTCATATATTTGAGGGAGATTTAGTAGCCAGTTAGCTTAATAAATCCATAAAATATTTTTATGAATCACTTACTGTACAATAACACAAACATTTTCTTACGTTATTATCACTCTGTCGTTTGAAGCGGGGTCTAAGTCCGAGGGCAAGCCATGGTCGCGGAGTTGAGATCTGTTACAGGCAAAAGTAGTTAAAACTAAGGTAGGCAAAGGCTGTTTCACCTATCGTTGCACTTATCGTAACACTGATCTCCTAAAGATAACCGATGTTCCAAAGGAAATCCAGAGATACAACGCGGTGTACAGTGCCTTTCGTAATTAAGTCTTTCGTAATATAGTTAGCTAGTCATAAAGTTTTGCTACCTGAAACAAAAGACTCATTTATTCTACATATTTTGAAATAAGAACACCAAGTTCATCAGGCCTAAAAAGGCTCTTGCTCCAAAGGACGTCAATTTGTCAAAACTCGACGTGGACTCCCGTCGATTGTATTTAAAAATGCAAACTCATGCAAACGACCCTTGACGGGCTCTAATTGAATTAGAGCTCCTTAGTGGGAGATGAAAATTTCTCGTCTATTATTGAGCGGGCAAGTTGAAAAGATCCTCCACATTTCAATTATGAAGTTGGGAACACAATTAGCGTGGAGAAACTTTGTTTACTTTGGCAACATCGCAATATAAATCATTAAATTGGGCTAAATCGGCTTTTTCCATAAAGTCTAAGTTGTGTAGGTTGCATACTTTCTATACTTATATTTTTATTAGTAATCATATTTTTGGTTATACAAAAAAGCCTGTAAATTCTGTATTTCAATACTTTTTAACACCCGACGCAAAAAGAGGGGTGTTATAAGTTTGACGTGTCTGTGCGTGTGTAACTCTATCTGTAGCATCATAGCTCCCAAATGGGTGAACCGATTTGGATAAATCTTTTTTCCAATAATATACATTATATTACTGAAGACAACGTAATGAACCCCTTACTTTGAGGATAAAAATAACATCTAAATCATACTAGTTAGGCGTGATTCTTCAATCGTATGGAAAATTTATCTGATGAACAATGTATTATTCAGCGTAATAAAGTTATTTTACATTTTTTTATGATTATATGACCGTCATGGTGACTTAGAATGACAATAAACTTGAGATGAGCTTGAAGTAGTCGAGTAATACTTTATTCGCTAGATGACTTTTATCTGACCACTGAAAAAATCGGGCCTTAATACAGGTCCCGCTAACCCTATACAACGTGTAACAAAATGGAGGGATAAAACTTAAGGGTTAGCTTCTATAGCATACGGAGAATAAACAGTAAAAGAATTAGCATGATCAGTGCTGGTATAGACTTTCATACAAATTTATTTAATTATTTTACAACAAAAATTTTGACAACCCTAGTCAACCTAATTAGCTAAAACATGACTTGTGCCGCAGTCAGTGACCTTATGTTCTATCTGTGCCGCACCGGCTGAACTTTGTAGTATCTGTCTTAGTTATCCATCACTTTTTTTTTACGCCATCTGTTATCAAATAGGTTTTATCAACAGCTAACAGCTGTTTTAGGGTTGACACTTAGATATTTTAATCAAAACTTAGAACTTATTTTTCGGCCCAACCGTAAGGATAGCAAATTTATATTACTTTTACTTATAAACTACATTACCAAACATACAATCCCCTTAAGTATTACCTCTTCATTATGTTACTCGTTGTATAATACCTTCTCGGAGGTATTCTAGTACCCATAAGGATTACAGAAAAAATAAAAGGTTGGCTGGACACCCTATATAATAAATTTGAAAAGTTTGTATCTTTATTTGAGCTCCTAATCTTTAAAACTAGCCGTCAAATATGACAAATTATGAGATCATTTTATAATGAATACTTGAGAAAAGTGTACACATTGTATCATCAAGAAAATCTCATAGGATAAAACATTACGCGGGTAAAAGTGGGCAAAGCGTAGTGTTTCACAGAGTGAATTTACATTAGGTAGGTGCATGAGTTTATTGTTAATTGTCTATGAACAAGCTAAGAATAGGCTAGAATAAGATATTTTTAAATATTAAAAATATGTGTGACCCTTGCTTGTCGATAGTAGGGTCTCTTATCTTACATTTAATAACCAATAGCCGAAGAACTGAGGTCCGAAAACGCATGCCCAATTTGTTAATTTATCGAAACATTAATAGCCCTATAGCTTTAACGAGACACTTTTTAATCGGATATATCACGCGTAATTATATTTTTAGATTTTTATACGACGTATCGCTGTCTATACTGAATATAATTTAAAAAGAAAATATTAGTTTTTTATTAATATTTAATAAACTAAAGCAAAACTAAGAGACTTATTCATAAAAAATATTCACTTTTATTAACATTATTTAGTAAAAACAAAACCTACTTTTCTTTAAGATTTTCTTACGAAATATGAAACTATGTATGTATGTAGGTATGTGAATTGCGTGAAACTGCACTGTCTTTTATAAAGATACAGTTTCTCTTCCCTTTTCTGAATGTATCATCAACCGTCACTCACCATCAAGTAAGATGGATGTCAAACGGGATTTTAGTCCCTTATAAATATTATACCAATAACGAAATTCAATATTTATAATTAGTTTCCTCGTTTTTAATGTAATTACTTAGAGTGAAGGGTTGATCGGCATAAAATATGGACCCCTCACTTAAAAGTTGTAGGTTTTTTATCTAATTATACTAATGCATACCGATATTTCTTAAGAAAAAAATTAAACCTTGATGTCAAAAGCTCAAACACATAAGGGACTAGCCCATGCGGGACCAACACTGTTCCTATACTCAAAACTTAAACCAGACAGGTAGTCTGATTCTTAGATCAAGCGAAATTTTAATAAGTCGAATATATCGAGAACCAACTCTCAACAATCAAAATTTCAAAAAAAATTGACTTCTTTTTCTCAGGTAAAGTTTAAAAAAAAAATTATATCAACTTCAAATCTCGTTGATTAATAGTGGAACTACAGCAACAGTTTTTCTTAGGACAAATATTGTTTGTATTTTTTTAGGATACAGTCTACTTTCCACACAGTGTTGACACAGTAAATATTAAAAAGGCTAATTTTTTATCGTATGAAGTAATAAATAAGTAATGCAAATTTTCACATGGCTTCCCGACGTATCCATATTCTATATGTTATATCGAGGAAATATAAGCAAAAATATTCTGTCGCAAGGTATATCTTTTTGAAATGTGAATGGAAATGGATATTAAATATTCCCATTTTCTTATTTAACACGAGCGGTAAACAATGTCAGATCAATCGATGAAGAAATGTCGGCATGGAAACTATTCTTTGTGATAAAATCAAAATCTCTTGCATATTTTGAAATTCTGCATAGCCTACTCATTATTTCAATTCCAAAGCATCGTAAACGGAGCCTTAAATCTCATTAGATAAACAACATTCTACATAAAGACACATTCGTTATCATTTCGCATCTCCAAATTCGTCTCCGAATTTGTCTAATTGTGAACCGGCATCACGTCTTATTTACTCCATACACGTCTCGCAGCAAATGAATGCGAACCCATCAGCCGGTCCTTTGGGCTTATTTAATTAGCTAGCCGGTAAACAACCTGGTACTTAATGCTCGTATTAATACACTCATTGAATTAAGTCCGGGTGATATTGAGTTTGCAGAAATGGACGCCATATTTGGTCGCAGATGAAACTTGTATCTTGTTTTGGGTATCGTAGTTGTGTTTGTGTTTATGAGTTTTGTTTGTGATTTTAGATGGAAAAATTACTAATATTTTTTTAAATAGTTTATAGGTAGTTTTCAATAAAGTTTATAGATTACTTGCAAATAAAAGGGGCCTATTTTAAAGATTTCTTTGTTTTCGCGTAATTTACTCATAAAAAATCACATTTAAACATTTATTTTTATTATATTATATTTAGCCTCATTTATTTGAGCTATTCAATAAATGAGTCTAGTAAAAAGCATATACGTAGGTATAAGTTTTTTTGTAATTATTTAAATAAGGTTATGCGAAAGTTTCAATGTTTAAGTGATAATCAAGCTGTATATCAAGGTGACAATGGTGGTGTTTTTTATATTACTGATACTAAGTGAGAAAACTTTTTAAATGCGATTACTAGTCGTTTTCACTCAAACGACGAAAAGTAGATATTAATAGTTCTCATTTCGTAAATATTTCCATGCAAACACAGGAATCACATAGCGTCATTATTGTCTGTTAAACTTCAAAATTAAGTATAATATCGTTTGATGTTGTCGATGTTTAAGTTTTTTGCTAGTCAACATGATGCTTGAAGAAAACATAATTAGATGGTTATGGTCATTGAAAAACTCATATTTCGACCCCAATTTTAACTCAACTTTGGGCATAAATAATTCGTATATATTCAGGAATACATTAAAGTTCTATGTTCTACAATCCTAGTATATTTATCTCTTACTTTAAAAAAGTACCTTTTTGAATATTATTCAGATAATTTTGTCATACAAACACAAGTCCCAAATGCATTTTCAAATATTTTGTGTTTCGATTTCTGTAAGAATATATCGCGTGTCTCACCAAACCTGTGTATGAAGCCGGGTAAAATAGCTAGATGTTTTGCCGAACGAAATAAAAAGTTTGGCATAGCGTGCGGCAGGCTCTGAAGATTTGGCTTTGAAATTGAGCAACAAAAGCAATAAATGAAAAATATCCAGTAATAAAAAAAATCATGCAAAAACCTTTAATAAGCACGTTATCTTCAAAAAAAGATCAAGTATTCGAAACAACATTTTATCCATAAAAAGCGTAAGCAATAAAGCGCCTAACACAAACACCGAGCAATATAAATAAGTGGGAATTGCATATTTTATTTGGTAGGCGTTTCACTCCAGCTTTTACAAAGATGAATTGTAAGTTTTGAGATTGCGAAAGGTCACTCAACTGGGGATGAAAATTTATAATCAGAAAATCTAGAGTAGTAGGTTAGCTAGCTATGACGTGAGAATTTTGGGGTTTCACCCCTGGTGCTTGACTAATTAATTAGATACATACATACATAACGTCACGCCTGTATCTTTTATAGGGTAGGCAGAATACCAGAGGATATAAGACTATCTAATGTCACATTTGATAAATTTGGAGGTATTATAAATATGGAGACAGACTATTGTAGTACCAGGGGTCAACCTATCGCCCACAAAACGCCTTTAAAACCTCTGTCCCTTACTTTTACAGGAAGGGAAGGGATGCTGCTGGTACATTCTATATTTATCTATCACTCCCAGTTCAGCATGGAAGACTGAGAGATTTTATTTATTTAATGACGATCCATGTGCACAAATAAATAAAAAATTACAGCTTATTCTTACCTAAGAACCTATATATAGAAGGGAAAGTTTGATACAATACTTTTGAAATAAGGATTACTTTCTTATACTTTACACACTGACTAAAAAAATCACTCCATCTCGTATACAGTGTATTATAATGGTATAGGTGATGTATGGTATGGGATTATATTGTATGGGAATCGAATTCACTAAGCCTACTATTATAATCGGTAGTAATTGTTGAATGATTAGCGTAACATAATAAAAATCGGAAATCGGGATGCGTTTCCCACTACATAACCATGGTTTTAAAAAACTTTTTCAACATCAACGAAAAAAATACTGAAATAAAAGACGTGAGGGACTCGTGACCACCGTCGATCGCCGAGGAGAAATACGGAATATTGATCTTATGATATGTTTTACGTCAAAACGATTTCATGATATCATCGCATGTTTTTCCGTTTTGTGTGCTTTCATAAATAAATACTATTTAATTATATATTGGGATTACTGTATTCGGTCTACATGGCAAGAGATTAGCTAAGAGATTTCGTCGAGGAGTAATGACGAATAATGATCGAATGATATGTTTTACGTCAAAACTATTTCATGACATCATAGCATGGTTTTGAGATCCATATTGGCCTGCTGGTTGTATAATAGGATCCCTCTTAAACCTTTGCGGTCTCCAAAAAACAAGCTGATAATAATAATACTCTTTAATGCCAAATAAGATACAACTATAATTTCATAGAAACTGACAATTAGGCAACCTTATCGCCACAAGCGATTTCTTCTAGGAAACCTTTTAAAATGAAATACAAAATAAAAATTAATCTATGGTCAGAGTATTTAGACGGTAAAACGCTAATCAAACCAATTACTAATAATATTTGAATAATAATTTGAATATAAATATTAATATACATACGTATACATACAATATATATTCTATTTTATAAATAAATAAATAATACATATAATATATTATTGACGTAAATAAAATTCTTTTAATTTACGTTTGAATGACTGGATAGTCTTTGCCGCAAGAATGGAAGGTGATACAGAGTTCCACAAACATGCTGCACTGATATATGCTTCTTTAGCTTATAAATTTGGTGTTTCTCTTTGGGTTACCTATTATTATTGCTATCATAACTATCACTTAATGCGAAACCTAAACTACCAAAATTTGTCAATGAATAACCCTACACGACTCGGTGCGCCCGGTGACAGCGAATCTAATGGACATAATTCCCGTCCTTTGCTAGAGTTTAGTACAACTCTAGGCCCTAATATAACTTTGTTAATAAAGGTCACAACACTAAATTAGCAGCAGATGGCAATACTTGGATCCCTTGTTCGTAAACTCCTGAGAGACTGACAGAAATTAGTAGTAGGTCCTTTGTGATTATTACGGTGATTAAGTTGGATTCTATGGTTTAATAAATCGCGGTTAAGTTACAAGTATATTGATTTTATTTGGACTTTTTCAAAATTTATAAAAATCTTTAAGTATCTGTCTAATGACACATTTTACAAATCTGCGTGAAGTAAAGATAGTCGACGAAAAGCTATGCTTAAAATCTAGCTTTAACTTATTTGATGGTCACTAAAGCCGCGTTTGATTTCAATCTTACTTGCAAGTAAGTAACGATTATTTCGAAGACGTAAAAGCACACGGATGTATAAAGGAACTTTATCTTAATAGGACATAACTGGAAAATTCCAGAACAGTGTTTGGCGGTAGAGATTAAATATTAAATCCGAGGTTATATAAATAACAAGCAGACTACGATTTTACGTAGTATCTACGCAGTGTCGTAGTTCTCTGTAGCTCGTACTACGTAGTTCCCTACTTATGTAATTAATTTATATAAAATGAAGTGCTTTTTGTTCATTTAACACGTTAGTATTGAAAACTTTATTACCTTTAAAATTTGGAATTAGGTATTATGTATAATATAAGGCTATACTTTATGAAAAAATAATCCCTGCGACTACAATTATGAAAATAAAAGCGCATTGAAACACATTTGTCTCATTTAATTCTATTTCTCATTTCAACTCAAACTTCAATGAATTTATAAACACCATTGTATCATACACGTACAATCAATTAAACAACAAAACACAACTCAAAACTCCAACAAACGCATTATATTTTCTATTTTCTCTGCGAACGACATTCCTCCCATAATTTCCATGTCTCACACGAGACAAGTAACATTATCCTACAGGATGCGACCCCGGGCTGAGGTCTTGTCAGGTAGTTTTGACATGTGACAGCCTCAAGTCACCCCCAACCCCTCCCCCTAGGAGATCGCGTGCAGGTTGGCAGATAAATCGTTTGAGGATATATGTGGCCTACATTGGATTTGTATGTTTTGATGTAGATACAAAATGGATATTAAGGATTTTTATGCAAGGAAATAAAGTTGGTTTTTGTTTGAAACTATTTAAGTAATATGAGTTGGATTTTGATGTAGATGCAATCATTAAGACAAACATACGAACAAGTTTGAATAGACGACCGGCTGGTGTAGCGGTAACATACATTGCCTTGTATGCCAGAGGTCCTGGGTTAGAATCCCGGCGGCGGCAGATATTTGTGTGATGAACACAGATATAAGTCGTCAAGTCATATAAACATATATGTTTATTTAAGTTTATTCTTATAAAAAATATGTATTTATTAAATATGTATGTTTATATATTTCTTAAGTATATCAGTTATCTAGTATCCATAACACAAGTTCTTTAAGAAACTTAATTTGGGCTAGATAATGTTGTGTGAGTGTCAGAAATATTTATATTATTATGTATATTTATATTTATAGTTTGAGAAATCAAATTTGAGGTTCGTTATTTTTTTATAAAGCTTTGTGACATATTATCATGTTTAAATTTAATTTTATTTCATAGAAATCGAATTTATGTAATAAACTAAATGAATTCGATAGCCCGACAGCTCAGTTGGAAGCGTGCTCGCCCGGTATGCTGGAAAGAGTCATGTTCACGGTCCATACAGTTATGCAGACTGCAGACTTGATTTAATTTCCTGAAAACGAAATCGGGATTATATCTTAGAATATTGAGTAATTTGGGAAGGTATTATATTAAAATCTTTTCTGTGGTTTCTTATGTAAATAATAAATAATAATAATAATAAAATCCCCAGACAAATCACACCAACTACATGGCCCCAAAGAAAGCATAGCTTGTGTTATGGGCTACCATGTAGCGAACTAGGGGGGAACCAAGAATATAAATACATAAATAGACAAACACCCAGACACGGAACTTTTTTTTTTCTTGTTCCGTGCGGGAATCGAACCCGCAACCACTGGCGTCTGAGGCAGACAGGTTAACCCCATCGCCAAAGTAGTCGTCAAATGATTCGGAATTAACCGAATATGAGCTATTATTTGCACTATATGTTGTTTTAACACATTTCATGAGTTGTCAAAAGTCTGACAGGTCAGCTATGAACATTACTTTTTGGGCCAAAGTCTCAGTCGGTATCAATTTAATTTTTATTTATTTTTAGTAAAAAAGTAATAAACCTACTTAATTGTTTTAAAACTACTTCTGTACATTAAATTTATTAAAACTAGGCGTGATACCAATTTATATAAGTTTATTTTGTTTATCTGTCCCTATGTCCCAAATAACCAGTTTTATGTAAGCCACTTAGTGAAACGATGAAATACTAATAACCACACTAGTGCGAAACGTTTTCCACTCAAAACTTGCCAACATGTGACCACAATCATTTATATACAGCTAAAAAACCCACTAACAACCCTGACCAATCCAACGTATTGTGGTATTTGCAAAATTTTATACAATTTTATTATATCTATGTTTGTAAAATCCATGAGTTGCTCGACAAAGTTACGTTTTGATAAATTAACATTGCTATGTTCTTGGATGTCACTGCAAATAGCTCAACTGTCAGCTGTCATGTTTATTTAGGTCAAAAACGCAATACTGATACAACCATCTTTAATTAGTCATGCCATAGGCTTTAATTAGGGTTGTCAACTTTTTTTTCTAGAAATAAAGTATTTGCGCCTGAAAAGTTTATGAAACAGTATTTTTGGAAAAATATGCAGTATTTAACTTATTCAATGTTTTCAACACATATTTTTAGAGGTTCTCGAACGACTTATTAATTTAAGTCTAGCACATAAAATGTTTAGCATTTTATGCTGAAAAAAGTATTTTGTATACTTTATTTTTGTTTAACACTAAAAAGTATAAAGTAGTGAAAAACAGTATAAGACTGTTTTAAACAGTATGGTTGGCATCCCTAGCCTTGAAACCACTTAGGTGAGTTGAAGATGCCGATCATTTACTTGCTATTAAATGCCTTTTAAAAATTCACAAAAAGATCTGTTTAGAGTAGCTGCAAGATAATAAAAGCTGCCATATTTGGTAAATATTTGTATTTTATTCAATCTATTTTTTGAGTCTGCATATTTAATTATTTTGTTTACACATGCTGTATCACACTAGTTCGAGCGACTTCTCAAATTATTTATATTTGTTCCTCTATCGCCTCTTAAATATTGAACGCATTTTCACAAAATTTGTCATTATATTCGATTTTTAAGGCGAATAAGATATATAGCTGGAGATTTATCGCATGCTTAGAGCAATAACCATGACCTGGCGGTTGACAGCCCTAGACGTCATCAGCCTCTTTACTGCTTAAACTGTAAAATAAATACAAAAAAAAACTTGCTTATACTGAATTCGTTAGTGTCAAAATTAAAAATCACAGCTAAATCCAAATATGTTTTGCACCCACTTTTTACCAACTTTTTCTCAGCTTCAAACTTTTTCAAAAACCCCTGCATCATGTAACTTTCAAAAGTTTTCGATTAGTGTAATTAGTCATCTCAAGTTTTTGGAAGCGAAAAATTGGCACAAGTTCCTCGTGACAAATTCACAGCTTTCCGGGAATTTATTCGTTCGTACTTGCAAGTTTAGTGTGCGGGATGTAGCCGGATTATCTATGAGGCTAAAATATGAAAGTAAGGATTTTTAAGAAGGAACCCTAATATTATTTGATGGAAAGTTATGATGACGTTGAAGCTGAAACAAAGAGAAATAAATAAATAATAATAATAAATAAAATCCACAGACAATCACACCAACTCTATGGCCCCAAAGTAAGCATAGCTTGTGTTATGGGATACCATATAGTGTACTAGGGGGAACCTAGACTATAAATACATAAATAGATAAACACCCAGACACGGTACTTGTTTTCTTGTTCCGTGCGGGAATCGAACCCGCGATTACTGGCGTCTGAGGCAGACAGTGTTACATCAGCGCGAATTGGCTGAAATTGTTCTGTGTGTGTAAAATAAAAATGAGTGAACGAATGAAAAACAAAATAACAAACGTAAAGCGAAGTATATAATAAAATGAAATAATAATATTTTTTGCAGTGTTAATGTAATATTTGTCATGACACGGCGGTATCTAGTCTAGTCTTACTTTAAGCGCATATGCTTGTGTTATAGATATGCTAGATATGGAATATAAATACTTATATATTATTTTCGTAAATACATACATATCTTACACAGGGTCGAATTTTTGAATGCCCCCTGGGGGGAAAGTACTCTAAATATTAGAGATAGCAAATATAACTCTAAAGAAACATTCCTTTATTTTTTAAAAGAAAACAGAATAAAACTGCATTCAAAGATTTTTCGAAAATTAGCTTGCTTTACCCAGAAATCGAACCGACTTAAATCTAAAAATGAAGATTTTATGGTTTTTCTTTCATATAATTAACCTAGTATGTTAGAGAGATTTCATTCTTGTGATTGACTCTAATGACCAATGCAATAAAATTACAGGGTGTCATTTTTACAGATTTTAGTCGGTTCGATTCCCGCGTGAAAAAATTTCGAAAATCTTTGAAGGCAGTTTTGTTTCTTTTCCAAAATAAAGGAATGTTTCTTTGGAGTAAAATTAGCTATCTCTATTAATTAGAGTACCTTCACTCCAGGGGGCATTTAAAAATTCCACCCTGTATAATACACCCAAAACAATGCAAACGAACACGTCCAATGACTCAAATATTTGGGGATCGAACCCGCAACCATGGACTTTGAGGCAGATTTTATAAGATCAAAAACGAGTTTAGCCACCAATTGGAAAAAGTTAGGACTTTTCTCTTAAGAACAGGTCGACTATCCTTTTAATAGCCCAACTCTGCAAAAAAAAATCATATTATTAGGCACTTCGTTTTACGTTTGCTATTTTATTTTTCATACACAATACAATTAAAATTCTCTTTATGTCAGAAAAAACTGTAGTTTTAGTCAAATCGTTTTTATAACGCCCATAATGAAGAGATACACAGTTTTAACTTAGTCATGCAATATCAGGTAAATAGGGACGTTTTATTTAAACCTTAAAAAATAATTTCGTCAAAAAACATATTTGTTGTTAACTTGCCAGCAAAGTAAACCTACTTAAGTGAAACCTATTTTCCTATTTATTTATTCATAACTTTTTGAAATAGTACCTTCTTGAACAAAGCGTTTTCGTTACTTAGAAGTTAGGATAAAGAAGTCTGTAAATGTCAGTCACTGACCTAAAAAGAGGCGGAAAAATACATAACTTTTCTTTCCTCTGAGCGTCTTAAATGGTCTTAAGATGGTTTTAAGTTGGAAGAAAGATTTTAAGTTATGTCATAGTCGATGCTGTGATGGTTGTGACGAACACCATATTATATCATCCCTACAAATTCCACTGTAACAAGGCTCCAATTAAAAAATAACACACGAAACACAAGCAGAAACATTTTCATTCTTTGCTCGAAACTTCCCAGAGCAAGTTCATAAAAGGAACCAATACTGACATTTTGAATAAAGATGAAAGTTTCCGTAAAGTTGATCGTGCAGTGAAGCAAACCGTGTGCTCTAAATCGTGCGTTGTTCAAACCGACCCGCTGAAGTTTTCCAACAAGTTTGAGTGAGATCTTGAATCCCCCCTGCCATTCCATTACTTGATTGAGTGTTACAGTTTGTGAGGCTTCTATTGATATATTATATTTATGTATAATATGTGATATAGATATTAAAATCTAGAGTAAGAATTATGACATGTGTAATTCTTTTTTTTTTTTTTATAAAATATGGATGGGACGTTTGTCTTCCATGACACCTTAAGTGAACATGAAGACTAAGGTGGTATACGTCCATCCACGAGAAACCTCTTACTTTAGATTTTAATATCTTTGAGCAGATTTAACTGCTTTGATACTTAATATCTGGTAGTAATTGATTATAAAGAAAGAAATAAAAAATAAATTCCCCATTTTTTTTTTATTGGTTATACATACATACATAACTTCACGCCTGTATCCCTTATGGGGTAGGCAGAAAACCAGAGGCTATAAAACGATCTTATGTCACGTTTGAAAAATTTGGAGGTATAATAATGATGGAGAGAGACAATTGCAGTGACAGGGGCCAGCCTATCGTGCGCAAAACCGCCACCAAAACCTCTGTCCCTTAATTGCCTTGTACTAGTATGCCTGGGAAGAGGAGCAGCTGGCACATTCTATGTTTCTCTCTTGCTATGTTTTGCTACCAGATTATATTATGATCTGCAAATACTTTTCATAACTATACTTTTTAAAGTTACGTTGCGAAATGGCAAAAAACGGAATCCTTGTAGATTCGTCATGTCTGTCTCTCCGTCCGTATGTCACAGTCAGTGTTTTCCGAAATTTTAAGAACTTTACTGTTGAAACTTGGTAAGTAGATATATTCCGTGAACCGCATATTACACAAAAATAATATAATAAGATTTTACACAAAAATAGAAAAAAAAAACCACCACATGTTAAGATCTGATTGGGTGCTTAAGTGCTAGTGTAGGTATCACAGATATATATGTGTTAAACTTAGAACAACTCTTTTGTGTTGTAGGATATAAAATATATATGGAAATGCTTTTAATAAAACGTCGTAACTGCAAATTTAAGCAAGACTTTCGTATAAGGAAACCAAAATCGAGGATAAAACCATACATCCCGCTGAGTTGGTACAGTCACAGCTATATACATAGGTTGATTGAAAGATATGCCACGGGGTTGAGCCTCCCCGGCGAACAAAGTTATTTATACGTACAATATTGTGACGTGAAAGTGTCGTGTTTGATCCCCTGTGTGTCAAATATAGAAAGATTTATTTAGATATTTAAAACTATTAATTTTTTAAAGTACGTCATTTTAAGAGATTTTAAAATACTCGAGTCTTGGTAACTATAAGAATTTATCGTGCATCACACCAAACACGTCAACCTACGCGGGAAACTAAGTAACTAAGCACAATTTTTTTCCGAACCCAATGAAGAGTTTGTCTTAACAGAATGAGAACTGTTAGGTCACGGTTAAGCACATGCGGCGCTTCACGCGGGGCGTCGTGCGTTTTTAATACAATTCCGGCTTTCCTATGGAACTATCCGCTGATTTAGAGTAAAGCCAGCAATGTAACTCGAACTAAGCGTAAACTTACTAACATACAACGACCACTTTGGTGATGGGGTAAACCTATCTGCCTCAGACGCCAGTGTTTACAAGCTCGATTTCCACACGGGACAAGAAAAATGATCCGTGTCTGGGTGTTTATCTATTTATGTATTTATATTCTAGGTTCCCCCTAGTTTGCTACATGGTATCCTATACCTATCACAAGCCATGCTCACTTTGGGGCCAGGTAGTTGGTGTGATTGTCTGGGGTTTTTTTTATATGTCAACGTGCGTTTGCTGATCATTTCGGGAACTGATTTTTTCTTGTCTTTTTTCAGTTGCTGGTAAATCCTATTATGTTGTAGCCAATATCAATTCTAAAATCATAGTTTAGAAATCTCTTGAAACTAATCTCTGATGCCTATCGAATACAGTTGATACCTCGTCAAGTTTCACTTCGAATTCTTGTCTCAAATTACTAAAGCTTCAATGGAGACGCCATTATTAAATATTGGCTTTGTGTCATTTAATTAAACAGGAATCAGATGGAACTCTACAGATCTCTGTGCACCTGGTAATTAATACTGACCATTCGGGATAGGTTGGAGCTAAACAGAGCCTTTCAGTTGTTTGTTTAAATGTTTTGAAGCTATGTCAGGGGAATATGGAACCAGTTTTGGGACTATATAACTTTGTGAAGAGGTTTGCTTTGAAAGGGACCGCCCTTTTAGTTGTTCTGTTTGATGGAAATGTTGTCGAAAATGAAATGGTATCGGGAAATTGGTTTTCGTAAATAGCTTTATTAATAACTTGGTTAGTTCCATGGGTCTACATACATAAGAAGATACAATCTAGAGGAAATATCTGTATAAAATGTTTTTTATTTGTTCTTGCTAGCTACCTATAAGTCTTATACGTAATATTTGTATGACGTATTAGATTTTTTTGTACATATAAGAACTACGATAAAAAGAAATCTTGTGATAGTGAAGAACACACTCTATGATGGCACATAAAAAAGTTTCTACTGGAATATAATGGACTAGTAACTAATCTAAATATACAGGGTGACTGGTGACACATTTTAGATACTAAAGGAGGGCACTCTGTACTTGATTCTGGTCATAATTATGTAATAAAAGTGGGTTAGGTATTTTTTCACTAGAACTCCCTATAAATAAAGAAAGTTTTGTTACTATTTGATTTACTTACGCCTGAGTAGATCGCGGCACGTGAGCTGGCACGCGGATAAATGCCAACGCTAGCGTAACCATGCGTTGCGTAATCAATTCTTTAACTTTCAGTTAAGTTTACTCAGTAAATAATTTATATTTATTTTTTATTATATTTTTAGACGTACAAAGAGTGCCTAACCTATACATGTTTTTAACGACTATTATAAATTCAAAGGCCAAATTTGTCGAATAATAAATAAAAAGGTTTCTACGAGTTCATTTTATACAATTAGTAAAATAGACCGCCCGGGCAAGTTTGATAAATGTTTCCGAATATTTAATCGCCCTAAATTATGTACAAAATTATTCAGAGTTTCAAAATTCTCAAAAGCATTTTGCAAAGTAGGCGCCTACTATCAAAACTTCACTAAAGTTATAATGTAATTAAATACCCTTACACAATTTGATGGAATTAAAGTGACTGTGAAGTCTGTGACAGCAAGGGATAGGGTGAGAATGACTTTGAACTTTTTTTCGATACAGTAATGACGAAATTACGACGTGTCTGGAATGGGGAAACACTCCATCAGTGCCTGAGACCCTAGAAGTCGATCCCCGATCAATGGAAATATTTGTGGGCATCAAAGTTTTGATTTGCAGAATAAATGAAAAATATTGTAACTAGCCCTAAAGAGAAAACCAAGCTATTGTTTTTTCTTTAGGGGTAATTTACGCTTGGTGTCCAAAATCTTATCTAATATTATAAATGTGAAAGTTTAGATGAATGGATGTTTGTTCCTCAATTACGGGAAAACGGATTCGGATTAAATTTGGCATAGTGATAGTACAGTCTGGAATCACACATAGGCTACTTTTTATTCCCAAATTCCCGCGGGATTCGAATCGAGGGTAAAACCACGCGTAATAGTATATATTTTTGATGGCCTTGATATTTCAATTTAACCTACTTCAACTTTTCCGGACTGTTTGGCTAAGTTTGAAGGTGCTAAGCAATAACTAAATAACTTTATTTCGGAAAGCGCTGCCGCTTAGGTGGACAAGCAATAACTTAACAGGCATTAGTTATCATCTTCGTCAAAGTGGGTGCCTTGTTAACCTTAACCACCGGTTGATTAAGTGGCATTTGAGATTTTCTGTAGCAATATTTCCAAAGATATTACATAGCCATACCATTTTTGGCCTTAATCTTATGTACCTATTATCGAACCAACTCAATCATGACCCATTTTGCTGAAAATTCGTTTGAAACTGTCAAACTTGTAAGGTCTATCGCGTATAATTACTTTTATGACTTTTTTGATACCAGTACGAATTCTGTACTCATAAATGTCAGTATCGAATGAAATGATAACAAGTTAACCAAAGAAACCTATCTTCAAGCAAAGTTCGACCTACTAGCGTTAAGACGATTTGCCAAAATGAGCTCATTGTGGGTCATGATTTAGTTGTTTTGATAGTACCTAAACTTCCCAAAATCATATTTGTTCTTACCTATGTCTTCTTTTTCTTTTTAAAGTGATATTCGTCCTATTTTATGGTAAAATACCATTTCCTAACCCCAATATTTCTTAACAGACGGCGATCATGGCGGACTGACAGCGCTGCTCGGGTGCTCCTCACCCGATCTGAGGCTCGCATCTGACACTTCTGACAGCTTTTCATTGCCAGACCATGATATTGGTAAGTTTTCATTCTATTTGACATTGATATACTCTGTCACAAAGCTAAATAGAAGCTTTCTTTGTCCCGCTCTATGTGCAGTAATGTGAAAGAGATCGATAAGTATAAACAGTTTAAAGCACAGTAAAAAAGGCACAAGGTGAAGAATTAAAGATAATCACTAAAAATAAGCTGCGTCTATGAGTCAAACTTTAAAATATTTTAAAGTAAAATCTTTTAACTACTGGGTTTAATAAAATTGAGCCGTAAAAATACTATGGTTGGAGTCAAATTAAGCTGATCAAAAGTTTATTGACCTAAAGTTTCACGGTCACTAGTCACTACACAGTTTATTATATTCACGTGCACAGAATGCTTTCTATTCCTATATGTGTTTTTGCTTAACTTAGGGCAAGTTTGACATCATCCACATAGTTTTTTGTCATTTCGTTTGCAATAAAATAAACATTGGTAAAGATGCGTGTGAATGAACTTTTATCCAGCGTTAATTGGAACAAACCACAGTACGTTATCAAAATCAACTAAAAATACGCAGTCAGAAACTAAATCTTAGGGTGTTACCACACCAAACGGTTTTTTTGGCCTAGTGATAACGATCGATCGACGTCGACACACTTACGCACGGTCGTTTTAGCAGTGATCATCACCCACTAAATGACACTAATATTGAACATCGTCATCTTAATAACTACAACTTTGCTGTCTCATGTATCTGTCTCTCTCTGGTGTATACAGGGCGGACAGAAGTATGCTGACAGATTTTAACCATGGATTACTGATAGTATTATGAGTGAAAAAAATCTTACTTTCTGAATTAGAAAATAATTAACTATAGTACTTCCTTGTGAACAAAACCTTAGTCTTATGAGTGAAAACGAAAATTTCACCCTTCACGAACGAATCCAAAAATATACGATAAACGACAATTGGAGTGTGACATGTCACATGACGTATTCCACGTGTGCTTGTGTCTAAGACATTTTACTTAAAAGATCTTTGACTTGTGTATACGAATGTGTGATTACGTCACATTGTTCAGCTGATTTCATCCTTGAGTTTTTCAACTTGTGAATTATTGAAGCAATTGAAAGTCATAGTAAGGTTTCAGATAATTATGTTTATTGTAGGTAGGTATGTACTTTATTTTTGGACAAAATAGGCACAAGAATTCATGATTAAACCAGTCGGATTCTTCTTCCCACACTTTATATGACTAGACTAAGGAAATCCATTAAATAACTTAGCCGTGCAGCCGCAATTCCTTGCTCCTTAATTCAACATACAATAAGCCGTACAAATGCAATCACAAATAAATCTCACATAACCTTTCAACACAGAACATATATAAGTACTTATATATAATATGAATGTAATTCTGTTACGGTTTCTGGCTTACAAGAAGATAATTACGAAAACCGCATACATAGCCAAAAGCAAGGGCGCGTCAAAGGAGTATGGCTACATTGGAAACATTTTCTACAATAAACTGAATGGAGTACAGACTGCAAAACAAATTATACAGAGTGTATTTGTTGTTTTGCTTATGGTAGGTAAATATAGCATCGCATTTGTCACACAGTCCTTTGAATATGTTTTATAATTACTCGGTAGAGGTTTATTTTGTGAATGCTGTAGGCACGTACACATACATACATAATTATCTTCACGCCTGACTTGCCTTGGGTTACGAACCAGACATACCTTTCTTGCTTCCCCATGTTCATTAATCTTTTCATACATGATTGCCGGTTACGGGTACTTTTGACTAGGCCCTCATGTCGCCAATTAGGTCGGCATACGTTTACCTAGGACGTCCCTGTTTGAGATCACCATCCATTCTTCCATGCTGGACTAGGAGCGAAAGAAAACCATTGAATGTGCCAGCTACTTCTCTTCCTGGGCATATTATAAAAGTCAGTTTACGGACAAAGGTTTTATTCACGTATTGTGGGCAATAGGCTGACCCCCTGTCACTGCAATAGTCTCTATCCATCATTATAATACCTCTAAAGAAAAACCTGACATCAGATGGTCTTATTACATAAGGTGTAATGCCTATATTCCATAAGGGATACAGGCGTGAAATTATGTATGTACGTAAGTGTTGGTGCCAAAACTCCGTCAAGTACGGCAAGACGAGCCTTATTCGGTATAATTTTGCCTGCCATAATCGAGTACAAGGCGCCATTAACACTATTTCCTGCTTTCACCCTCCTTTCAATATCACCGTCATAGTTCCCATCTCTTGTAAACAAGGACCAAGTACACAAACTCATTCACTTGCTCCACCTTTTCGTCTCCTCGTATTGTATCCCGTCATATCTTCATTCCTCTCCATAACCATGACTTTCGTCTTTCCAATATTTTTTTTTTTCTGACACTCACACAACATTATCTAGCCCAAATTAAGTTTCTTAAAGAACTTGTGTTATGGATACTAGATAACTGATATACTTAAGAACTAAATAAACATACATATTGAATAAATGCATATTTTTTATTAGAATAAACTTAAATAAACATAAAACATCCATGACTTGACGACTAATATCTGTGTTCATCACACAAATATCCGCCGCCGCCGGGATTCTAACCCAGGACCTCTGGCATAGAAGGCAATGTATGTTACCGCTACACCAGCCGGTCGTCACTCTCACACCTTTCCTTTTAAATGACTAATACATAAAAGTGACCATTTGTTGCAATTCAGACGCCGACGATGCAAGTAGAATCAGGTCGTCGGCGTAAAGCAGAGTTGATCACAATAAAGCCGAAATTTTTATCCTCATATTTTCACGGGAACTGGATCTATGCAACGGCTAGTTAAATATATCGCGTATTTAATTATTACAGACATGCTAGTGTCGTAAGTCATGAATTTTTAAAAACATAAGACAATTATACCAAAACTAACCAGTGTTCTAGAAAAACTCCTGCAAATGATGTTTTAAAAAGTATTGCAAAAATATATTCAGACTTTTTTGCTGTCAGTAATTGCAACATACTCTTCTAATAAGTATTGCAAAGAGATGAGGAACATTCGGTTTCCGGGCCCTCGAAAGCGGAAAACTTGCGCTTTGACAGAATCGAATACCGTAGCAGTACCACAGTAGAATAACCTTACGAAGGCAAATTGGCTCTACAATACCGTGGAGCTTTAAGGGCGAAGCAAGAGCTAGCCCTGGTGCACGCAACATTTTGCTAAGACTTTTGCAGTGTTGCGCAATTTCAAGTCGTACTTGCGTTATTAAAACACTAGCAGATTCGTACTGTTTGAGTTTTTTTATTACAAACAAACAAAACAAAACTCACTTTCCTCTTCCTCAAGATGCTAAAGGATTATCGTGTTACTCAGTCTAAGCGTTTTTCTATAACAGATTAAGTTTGAAAGAGATTGAAATGCGTCGTAAGAAATAAAACCAGTTTCAGCGTTGCACTACTGATACAGCCTTTAGGTACACTGTTGTAGTCCTGAAACGTCTCGGTCTCCATGGTCGCGATCATGTGCTTTATCGTAAATGTCGTATAATGTAATTAAAACTCATGATTTAGTTTGCATAGTCTTTTTGACACGTCTTTACGAAGTTGCTTAAGCAAACTTTACAAGATGAGTTTTTAAAATCTTTCAATTTATATAAACGTTCAATCATCCTTTTTATTGTAACCATAACTCTAATAAAAACAAAAATCGATTTGTTCTTTTTTTATTTTCTGAATACCTAAATCCATAATATATTTTAACAGTGATTTTTTAAGATCCAATCTATGCACTAATTTGAATGGAACTCGGAAATCTTGGACATTAATGCTCCGATTTTCATATAAAGCCAACAACCATCTCAACCGTCAAGATTTTCAAATACTTTAATCCGTTCAAGACCTACGCACCACAAACAAAACAACTCACAACGCTCTTTTCCGCCAATGCTTAAAACGAAGCTAAACCTTATTTCTCGCACGAAAGACTTAGTTCATTCCGTTCAGTTCATTCTTATCCAAGCTCCATACGTGTCGGCCTACAAAACACCAGACGAAGTATTTAAGATTCAACCCGGGGCTGTTCTAAGTTTAAAGTTTTTTAAGCCCGCCCGTTCTTATCTCGCCCGAGGGATGGCGTGCCAAGACTCATAATTACCTGCGTTTGACTGGTATAGTTAAGGGGCGGGAGGAGTTTGCGGTACTGTTGTGTTTCAAATTTAGTATACAGGGTATAAAAAAACACTTCAATTAAAATATCTCAATGATGGTGCTGTTTTGTATATGACTGTCCTTGCCAAAAATGTTGTGAATGATCTGTACTATACAAAAAAGTTCGGATTCAACAAACACGCCGTATACAACGTTGATACAAGCGATTAAATGAAACCACGTATACTACAAGTGCCAACTGTTAATCCATCATCATCATCACAACTCCGTGTAATGAGCCCACTGCAGGGCTATGAATCTCTCCTCTGGGTGACGAGGAGGTTTAGGCCATAATCCACCAAGCTGGCCCGGTGCTGGTTGGTAGATGTCAGATATTTCAGGGTGCCGAAATGGCTTCTGACAAACCCTAATGACTACTGTATACAAGTATACAGCACCCGGGACCGACTGCTTAACGTGCCCTCCGAAGCACGGAAGTCACCGTGAGATATGAATGGTCGGCGGTCACCTATCCTAATATCGGCCGCACCGAGCGCGCTTAACGATATCGTTTGATATGCACAATAACCACGGCGCCACAACGACTCCGAAACTATTCAAATAAAAGTTACAAGAAGTATACGAAAAAACTTTTTTCAAAGAACTTAAATTACTTAATGATAAATTTAAAATGTTAACATCCTTAGTTAAGATTTGGACTGATATTTTGACATTTCGCAGTGAATGATAACTATGCCTATAGTACTATCTATCAGGTGATCGGGAAGATACAAGGTGTTTAAATTAAACTAACAAAAAACTAAAAAACATTCCTGTGACTAAACTATTGCTAACATTGATCTGATTTTGTTATGTAGTCTGATAACGATCTCTCACTTGTATCAAACATGTATGTTTAATTATATAGAAAATAAAAGTATAACCATCCATGACTTGCTAATATCTGTGTGCTGTGTGCATCACACAAACATCCACCGGGATCCACCTCTGGCATACAAGGTAATGTATGTTACCACTACACAAGCCATGCAAATTTGCAACTCAGTGGGAATCGAATATAAAATTTCTGAATCTGACTTTGACAGATGTGAAATTAGAGACTGCAGAATCAAATTGGCCACATTGTTATGATATTTCAATGATAATATTACTGAAAGCAACCGAAGCATTGAAATCGGTAAGAATGTACGGAAATATTTTGGAAGTTTCCAATACACTAATGAATATTTAATCGTACAAATTGTAAGTATTTAATTATTACTCAACTCCTCATTGTTTCGAAAAAGTTACTTGCTTTTTTATTTTTTATTATTTTGTCAACACCAGAAAAATATATATAAGCGGTTGTTTTTTAGTCGCCAACAAAAACTTTTGTTACACATTAAGTATAACATTTTATAAAATCGATTAAAAAAAAATTTTTACAAGGAAATTAATATATTCGCTTACATATTAAGCAAAGCATGGTCACTCTAAATAATGAATGAACACTATTAAAATAAAGACGAATAAGCGCTACTACAAAAAAATCTTGTAGTACTACTATACGTCGTATAGTACGTATCAAAGAAATGCCGCGTCGTAGTAGCTAAGTACATCAACAGCCACTATTTGCAAAAAAGTTTATGGTGCCATATTTTAAATTTTTTCGCACTGAGCGATACTGAGTATAAACAATTCTTAAAAAAATGGAAGAATCTGCTTTTGGCGGAACGAAGTTGCCCGGGTCAACTAATAGTACACAATAAAAAATTTAAGGCCTTGTTTGTCTAATTTCTTAACTCATCATGCAGTTTTTTCATTATACAATTCCCCATAAAAAATGTTTTATAAATAATGGTGCAATAATAAAACAAAACCCATTAATACTGAGATCATTAAATTGTCCAAATTTTCACGATTCAATTTCTTATATAAAATACTTTATCCGGTTTTTAATGCTTATACCTAATTATCTTACATTACTCCTCGTTTCATTTCCTTCACTCTTCGACCATACTCAAAAAAATCCTGTTAAAAAAGCCTTTTATTTATCTCATCAAACGTAACATTTCACCCTTCCAATGGCGGCTTTTCTAAGTCTTCCCTGAAAATTTATTCGACACAGATAATAAAGATAGAGATTTGTAATAACAAAGCTACGAATACTGTGAAACACGAAACATCAAGTATTTACCATCCAAAGACGTAACTTGGTTCCTACAGCTTGGCTAACTTTGTCTCGTTGGCGTACTTAGTTAATTAAACCATGTCTTACTGGTACAGTCACATGGAATAGCATGTAGGCGGTATAACGTAGTTGAAGTATCAAAGTGTAGTTGACATTTCGTAAAATATGGAACGTCAGAGATAATTAAAAAAAATACAAATAACTTTTGGAACAGGGTATTTACCATGCTTTTTAGTTCAATTTAAGTTCTCTGTATTTCCGAATGTCTCGTGATCATATCGATTACACTAGTTATTTCAAATGTTAATGATTATGATAGTTTAAAAACATATTAAAGGAATCCCATTCTCCGGCAATTTTTAATGAAGAACCAGTTTTTTCCTCATCTTTGACCTCAGTTTTATTAAATACCATTTGTTGTGATTGAGGTAAAACGCGAATATAGTCAAAATTCAAAACTAAAAATCTGTTTAAAGTCCTTCCTATTAAATAGAAATAGAAATTTTAGGGGACTGAAATCTGCTCGCGTCCGCAAGGTTTAGCCCTCGATGCCTTGTACGTGGTCCCTGGGTGGTGCTAAACGAGCAGTAAAATCTGGTGGTAGGCTTCGGCCGTGGCTTGTCACCACCCACTAGACAAAACCATGCCGCCAAGTAACCTAGTTGCGTTCCGGCATGATGTCTAGTGTAGCCATTGAGGAGGATAGGTCTGAGTAATCGTGCTGCATCGGAGAACTGTTTACAACTCGTAGGATAATGACTCACCGGGTAACTCGTTTTGGAGGGTAGCGGGATCCGAAGCACGGTGCACCGCTGGCCGACCGCAGGTAGTAGGGGGCCCAAGTAGCATGCCAGCCACATGCAAAAGGCTGCCCCGCCACCTCGCGAAAAATCCCGGGAGGCTCCATCGTGCCGGCTGGCGACCGGTTTGAGAGGACCCGATGGCGAACTCGGGGGGGTTCGGGCGTCCCCGCAGTCTCCAAGCGAGTTTCCCAATGGTGCGTCACCCCTATCGAGTTGCTTGGTTCCATTTGCAGCGCTTCACTCAACTTCTGTTCTCCTCCCTATTCACTCCACTCCAAAACTAATGAAAGGTCCAAAGAAGAGTAAGGTAACACAGCGGTTGCACTTCCTCTCGTTTAAAGTGCACTTCTGTAACATCCGAGGAGTGCACTCCAATCTCAATGATGTCCACCACCACCTCGAGACGGAGAGACCCCACTTACTCTTCCTAACGGAGACGCAGATCTGTGATCCGTCAGACTCGGCATACCTTTGTTACCCAGGTTACATCCTGGAGTCCAAATTCCACCCGCACGCCGGGGTGTGCATGTATGCCAGTGACAAGATCTGTTGTCAGCGTCTCCGTTACTTAGAAGTGCCGGACCTTTCAGTTATGTGGGTTCACATAGATACCGGCCTAGACCAAATGGTATACGCTGGTATTTATCGGTCACACAGCGGAGATCGGGAGACAACGAGGCTTATGGACTATCTCAGCAGTACAGCGGACAAGGTTCAGCAACGTTTTCCCACAGCGCAGTTGGTGTTCCTGGGGGATTTTAACGCACACCACGGACAGTGGTTATACCCGTTTCAGGACACTGACCATGCTGGTAGAGAGGCTTTTAAGTTTTCGCTCACTCATGGCCTCTCTCAGCTTGTTGACGAGCCTACGCGCATCCCAGACGTTGCTGGACACACTGCTTACTGCCTGGACCTTCTGCTGACAACCGATCCGGACAGGTATTCGGTGTCCGTCACTGCACTCTTAGGGACATCCGATCACTGTCTGGTGAAATCTGTATCGCAGTACTCGCCACCTGACACCCGACCAAGTGGTTCTAGGCGAGTATGGCGTTACAAGTCGGCAGATTGGGATGAAATGCGACATTTTTTCGCATCTTATCCGTGGCGGCAAGCTTGTTTTACATCAACCGATCCATCGTGCTGCGCTGATGCAGTCTCAAGTGTGATAGGTCAAGCAATGGAGTTCTTCATTCCCTACGCTGATCTATCCCTTGAAACCAAAGCTCGCCCATGGTTTAGTGCTGAATGCTTTTCCGCTGAAAAGCCGTGGATTCGCATGAACACAAGAAGAGGTACAATGCTGCCGCCAAGTCCTGCAAGAAGGTGATCAAAAGAGCTCGTTTCGCCCACATAGGCTGTATTGGAGACAGAATAGCGTCATACCCCTCGGGAAGCAAAGCTTTCTGGTCCCTCGCCAAGTCGGTCGAAACGAACTTTTGTCGCCCATCGCTGCCGCCACTGCGGAAACCTGACGGTTCTCTGGCCCACACCGCTAAGAAAAAGGCGGATTTATTTGCCAGTATCTTTGCGGAAAATTCTCGTCTAGATAGCCAAGGAAAAATCCCACCCCAATTACCTCAGTTCGGTCCTACAATGGGTACCGTTCATATTCGCCAAAAGGAGGTTCTTAAGTGCTTGCTGCACCTAGACGAGAATAAGGCTAGCGGTCCAGACGGTATTCCTGCAGTGGTGTTGAAACGCTGCGCAGCTGAGTTGTCTCCCGTTTTGACGCGTCTGTATGGACTCTCTTTGGAATCTGGTAAAGTCCCCAAATCCTGGAAGCTGGCTAACGTACAACCAGTACCGAAGAAGGGAAGCCGTGCTGATCCTGTCAACTATCGACCAATTTCAATCACCTCCATACTTTGTAAAGTCATGGAACGTGTATTGAACAATCGACTCCTGGCATACCTTGAGACTAACGAGCTCCTAAGCGATAGCCAATATGGTTTCCGCAGTGGACGCTCGACCGGCGATCTTCTCGTGTATGCCACACACTTATGGAGTGAGGCCTTGGAGGGTCATGGTGAAGCAATAGCTGTATCCTTAGACATCTCCAAGGCCTTTGACAGGGTCTGGCATGATGGTCTCTTAAGCAAGCTTCCAGCATATGGCATACCGACCGGGCTCTGCGACTGGATATCTGATTTTCTGAGGGAACGGTCGATTCGAGTAGTCTTAGATGGCTACTCCTCTGACCTAATGGCAATTAATGCCGGGGTACCTCAGGGATCTGTTCTCTCTGCAACTTTATTCTTGCTGCACATTAATGACCTCCTAACACCAGGCATTATTGGATATGCTGATGACAGCACTGTTGTTGAGAGATATATATCCAATGCGCGAACGAGCGCCCATGAAATCCAGATTTTGAGAGAGTCTATGATTGAGCGCGTTGATTCGACCTTGCGGAATGTGTCCGATTGGGGCGAATCTAACCTGGTCAAATTCAACGCCTCCAAAACACAAGCGTGTCTATTCTCCGCAAAAAAGAGCACCTTTACTCTTACGCCCACTTTCCAGAATGTATCTGTTCCCATCACCGACCAACTAGGGCTTTTGGGCGTCACTATAACGTCCAAATTAAACTTTGGACAACAAATTGAGACTATGGCAAAAACGGCTTCCAAAAAATTGGGTATCATCTCGAAGGTCCGGCGGTACTTCAGCCCTGAACGGCTCCTCAACTTATACACAGCCCAAGTGAGGTCTTGCATGGAGTACTGTAGTCACCTTTGGGATGGTTCTGCCAAATACCAGCTCGAAGCGCTAGACTCTGTTGACCGAAGAGCCCGAAAAATCATAAATAACAACAACCTTACAAATAAAAAATTGCAGACGCTAGAGCATCGTCGTAAGGTTGCTTGTTTGACAGTATTTTATCGGCTACATTTTGGTGAGTGTGCGAGTGCTCTTTTTGACCAAATTGAACCCACCCCTTTTTACCACCGGACTACCAGACGCAGACAGAATTTCCATCCGTATATAGTGGATATACCAAGAAGTCGAACAAAACGCTTCGATAGTTCCTTTTTGGTACGGATTGCCAAGGTGTGGAACAATCTGCCTGCGTCTGTTTTTCCTGACCACTACAGTCCTGGAACTTTTAAGTGTCGAGTGAATAGGTTTCTCGTGGATGGACGTGTAACACCATAGTCTTCATGCGCACTTTCCATCAGGTGGCATGGAAGACAAACGTCCTATCCTTACAATATAAAAAAAAAAAAAAAAAACTAATCTATACTTAATATATAAAGCTGAAGAGTTTGTTTTTTTGTTTGTTTGTTTGTTTGAACGCGCTAATCTCAGAAACTACAAGTGGGATTTGAAAAATTCTTTTTGTATTTGATAACCCAACTCTTGAGGAAGGTTATAGGCTATATTTTATAACAAAATTTTTACGGGATCAAAAGTTACGCAGGTAAAACAGCGCGCGGTGGCTAGTAATGAAATAAAACTTTGTGTTGTAGCGAATTAGGAATACATCTTAACAACATCCTCAGCTTTTAGTTTCAGAAGTGATATCATTATAGTAATTGTTAATATAAATTTTGTTTTCCAATAGTTAAGCGAACTCTTTATGAAGAGAATTATTGATTTTATCTTATTGTATTATAAATAAAGGAAGGTTGTAAAATACGGTTTGCAATTCATTAAAATTTTACTCAATGAGAAATATTTAACACTAGCTGTTTAACACGCGCAATTTCGATTCCCGCAGGAATTTTGGGATAAAAAGTAGCCTATGTGCTATTCCAGATTGTACTCTATTACTATGCCCAATTTCATTTAAATCCGTTTAGCCGTTTTGCCGTGATTGAGGAACAAACATCCATATATCCATAGTAAGATAATAATCAGAATACTATAATCAAATACGAGAATGTTAAAGTTTTTAGATTTAAATAAAATTTCGTGGTTATTCAATCCGCGAACTGTATTGTGGTATAGACACATCCTATTGGGGTCGACTGTACATACATGTGAAGTAACAAAGGTACAGTCGGTGTTTTGGTTTAATTTGTGTCGTGTTAAGAGGTTTACTTATTTACATGGATTAGGAGTTATAGAGACATCCTATAGAATTTGAATTTATAAGCACATACAGAATAAACACATATACCTAGATAACATGAAAACAAACATAGGTAGTCAAATCATTTTGGAATAAAGACTTTTGAGTTCTTTTGTTCATTTTGAGTAAATATGTTAAAAACTCAATTTGAATGTCATATAAGATAGTCTCTCGATTGTTTAAAATTTTAAAATGAGAAACAATGTTCAAATATATCGTACATTTTACGACCCTACATAACAACTAATGTTTATATGTCTGCTGATTGAAGGAATAGCCTGCCCCTATATAAGCGTGCTGTAAAATGCGACTGATCAGGATCCGACTGGCTAGCTACCGCCCTTCATATAAAATATGCCGACAATTAAATAAATAATAAATAAAATCCCCAGACAATCACACCAACTACATGGCCCCAAAGTAAGCATAGCTTGTGTTATGGGATATCATGCAGCGAACTAGTGTTCCTGGAATATAAATACATAAATAGATAAACACCCAGACATGGAGCTTTTTTCTTTCACAACCACTGGCGTCTGAGGCAGACAGGTTTACACCATCGCCAAAGTGGTCGTCAAAATATTACCGCACCGGCACGGCGATGCTGTGTTCCGACAACATTTTATGAAAAGCCAGTTCTTTCCTAAACTCGTGTTTCATCTTCTACCTCATCTTCACTTACCATCAGGTGAGAATGAGGTTGCACGCGGGCTTAGTTTATAATATAAAAATAAAGACAACAACGTGTTACTCACACATAAATAAGATAAAGCCGAAAATAATAGTTGTGACTCACAACACATTTTTAAAATTAAAAGAGATGTCCCAAGATTGTATGGAGCCTTGGCTAGGACTATGTACACCAAGTGAAATTATAGCATCAACGTGAAGAGCAGTTTTATTGCAACACAAAATAACATGACAGATAATAATATAAAAATAACGTACCTAAGTAATATGGATTTGTTTTTAATTTTGAACCCCAGAACTATTTGGTATATCGCATTATTAGTATTTTTCGTACAAAAATTAATAATCTCTCAATTTTTGGAGACGTTGTACAGGTTCCTAGCCGAGGCTAGGACATCTCTTTTGATTAAAACTCAAGTTAAACTCACTTAATGAAACCTGCACTATGCAACTGGGTCTATTTCAGTGTCCAATTCATTTGGTCATTATTAAACCTGGCTCTTTGAGCGGAATGCTATCCATTGCGAACAACTATCGGGCTCGGGGACGTTGGTCGCAACAAACAGTTTTGTTATAGACAACAAATGACAAATAACACTCGGACTAGATGTTGTAGTGTAAATAGTTTGTGTGGAAGTTTTAGGAAGTGTCAACAACATTGTTGTGGAATTAACATGGAATATTAACGCTATGTTGTGTCTTTGTTACATTTGTTATTTTGGCAATCATATAGGCTAGATGTGTTATAGAGTTTTAAGACACTTTGGTTTATAAAATTTAAGTTTTAACGCTTTAAACTTGAAAGCTACAAAATGGACATTTATACGGTTCCAGTAATGGTAGATCACATAGAAAGTTATTATGATTTCGTGATGCTGGCTATGTATAACCGTTATTTTTTTAAAGTCGAAAAACATCAATTCCAACTTGTGGTTTTACTCTGTCATCCATGCAAAGCAAGGTATAGTAACTATAGTGTACTTATATAAATACGATATAATTATATTAAAATTTGAGAAAAAAATGTCGTAAAAGAAATCAACATTAGGTCCTTTTAAAATTTAGACCCTAAAATTTAGTTCTTTTTTTGTATTTTAAAGTTTTTATCATTTTAATTTTAATCAAAAATATTACCTAGAATCTACTGTTGTAGATTTTTTTTTTTTTATAAGTGACTAAACCCGCGTTTGACCTCAATCTCACCTGATGGTAAGTGACGATGAGGTCGAAGATGAAAGCACACGGGTTTAGGAAGGAACTGGCTCTTTATACAATATTGCCGGAACACATTACCGCCGGAGCGGTAACATTTGGCGGCAGACTTTATATAAAGGGTGGTCGCTAGCCAGGCGGACCCAGAAGGGATCCTACCACCAAGCGAAATATAGATACCATAATATAGATACCATAATTAAAAGGTCTACTCCGACAAATTAACTCCAAACTGGTCAATGAACAAAATATTAATACCGGAAATTCAATTAAGGATATAACGAGATAAAAATGTTAATAAATCCGATAATGGAGCGAGCCAGCTTAGGGAAAAACTGTTCCTTGTTACTACGCAGAAGAATCGTTAACTTGTACAGCTTCAACTCTCAAATATTATCATAACGTCAATATGAGCAACTAAATAAAGTACTGAACTGGACTGGGAGCGAAAGAAAAACATAGAATGTACGAGTACCAGCTGCTTCTCTTCCCGGGCATACTGTAAAAGTCATTTAAGGGGCAGAGGTTTTATTGGCGTTTTTGTGGGCGATAGGCTGACCCCCCGTCCCTGCAATAGTCTCTCTACATCATTATAATACCTACAAAGTTGTCAAACGTGACATACGATGGTTTTATAGCCTCTAATGTTTTGCCTACCCCATACGGGGTACAGGAGTGAAGTTGAGTATGTAAATAAGCTTCTTGTATTAAATTTTACGATACATAATATAAAATAACACCTTTAGCCGGATTTAAGAAGTGACACACTCGATTCCACGGTGTGTGCAAAGACACCGAAACTTCGAGTTAAAGTGTAAAATATAATTTATATGTGAGTGTTTTATTTTAGAATTTATTTATACAAACATCTTGTTAAGTACTCTCATTTCTATAACCAAGTTTGTAAACAGATTCTCCAACAATGGTTATACAAACCACAGCATTAAATTCTAACTGTGTGCTCAGTCGTCGTCAATGCAAAAGGGAAATCAAGTCAAGTGATATATGGAATTGGTGGACCCAAAGTAGGTATCTACTTGTCCAG
Source organism: Stenoptilia bipunctidactyla (assembly GCA_944452665.1). NCBI lineage: Eukaryota > Metazoa > Arthropoda > Insecta > Lepidoptera > Pterophoridae > Stenoptilia > Stenoptilia bipunctidactyla. The sequence goes on along the minus strand of OX101733.1, from coordinate 7,614,462 downwards.
ACAGGTTATACCATATCAGTCACTAGTGATACAATCATAGAACCTAAATTGTGTTTGTAGAAATAGATTTGGCTGTAAACTACGTTACTTAATTTAAATACAAATAAAATGGTCAGCTCCTTATAAAGAGTATAAGATCTTTTTATAAGGTCTTTTGAAGGATGACTCTTATTCATACCAGGTTGTAACACCAGTGTGACTATTGAGAACACCAGATGTCATAACACCATCTGATGTCACATTTGACAAATTTGGAGGTACTATAATAATGGAGAGAGACTTGCAGTGATAGGGGGTCAGCCTATCGCCCACAAAAACGCCAATAAAACCTCTGTCCCTTAACTGACTTGTACAGTATACCCGAGAAGAGAAGCAGCTGGCACATTCTATGTTTTTCTTTCGCTCCCATTCCAGCGTGGAAGTGTTGTGCTAGTTAAATTACTTAGTTTGTTAAATTAAACAACCTTGAAATGAAGTATATCGGAAAATAATAAAAACCGTAAATTTATAAAGTTGTATTATTTTATGCCCATATTTTCGTACAAATTGCTAAAGTTACCGAACTGACGCGAAAAATAATAAGTAAGCTATGATTGGTTGAATAGTCACGTTCAACGTTTTCAAATTTCAAAAAACAAATGCATCTGAATACCTTGTCGGAACGGTTAGGTGCGACGACGAGCGTAGCGAGGAGGAGCAGTTAGGTTGCACATAGGCCACAAGGTGCGGCAGCGGCCAGCGAAGTATTCTCATAATATCCTCGGGTCTTTTTTATTTTATTTTATTATTTGAGATGCAAGCACGTAGCGTCCACACAGATTCCAAACCTGGGTCGTAAGATGGCAAGTCCCGAAATGATAAACATTTATATTGAAGGGTTGAATATCAGAAATAAATTTACGTAAGCACCTATGGCTGAGGCAATGTTTTGAGTGTTACACCAGCCGTCATTGAAGGATTCTTATCCTCTATGATAACAATTTTGTTAAGTCTATCCTCAAAAGCAAACGAAGTCATAAATCGTGTATTAGTTTACTGGAAATGTGAATATTTTATCATCCAGTAGCTTCTAATTAAATTATCTGTAGCAAAATTACAACAACGTTTATAGTCTCCAGTTCAAATTGAGCAATTCATTGGATCTCCACATACAGAATAATTGTAGTGTAGTTAGTTGAAACTAAATCTGCAACCACAGAACATAACAATGCATGTTCTAATTCGAAATTCAAAATAATACTTTATCCCATAATTTAAGTTATTTAGCGAGTCTGCTTTGATATACTACTAGCTCTATCGCCCTTGACATGCGTGTTATAATGAACGAATATTCAGAGCTATATTTTTAATAACATGTTTGATAAAAGAACGCATGATGTGTACAGTTATATTTATATAAACATACCTACATATTGATTGAATCCGTAATCTAGAATCCATAGAAGAAATAGAATCGTACAATTATCCTTCAAGCGTGAAATAAACGTCTTCTGTGTTGATATCATACAAGATGGACAGAAAATATAAGGAAAAAGTTTCCTATTCCCAATTCTATATTAAGAAACAATTATTGTACTGAATCAATACTAATATAATTAAACTTAACTAAATTAACCGTTTTGCTGGTTGTCAGTGTTTGATAGCCCAAGTCTTGAGGATGTTATGGATTGTATTTTAAAAGAAATTATACAACAACATATTGCTCGTATAAATAGATTAGATTCGATTTTCCAATTTAATTCGACATGTCGGTTTCTACGAATGTTTTAGTCACGAACGACTGATATGTAAAAGAATATACAGGGTGACTGGTCACTTTCGAAATTATTTTCTTTAAAAAAAAAAAGAATTATAATTAACTAACCTAACCTAACCTAACGCATGGTTACACGGACATACGCACGGCGCTATCAACACAGAATAGGTTGGTACGTGTAGGTTTCATCGACCTAGTAAAACTCTTTATTAATTTATAGGGACTTTTACTGAAAAATTAAGCACTTACTTTTATCACATAATTATGATCAAAATCGAGTACAGAGTGCTCTCCTTAAATATCTAAAATTTGTCACCAGTCACCCTGTATATCGTCACAACAAGATATGATTTTTTAATTATTTATACATTGATATAATTCTTTCTTATTATGCATCCTACAAATGCACATTCTACAAATGGAGAATATGGTTTGATCCTTTATAGTTAAGTTCAATTAACTATCACTTATTATATCTGTGTTCGTACAAATAAATAATATGAATTTAGAATTATATTTGGAATAAAGCTTACTCCAAACTTATGTTCATACTTTAACCATGAAGCTTGGTTTTTATTTGAACACATTATGCGATAAACCAGCTCGACGTAAAATAACGGTTTTGTGTTCGATTGCACATTTAAAAAAATCCCTAAAAAGTCCGAAACGGGTGAAATAATGCTAAACCTTAAGACTATAATGTTAAAGGTATTGTGCTATCTTTAATGTGTCAATTGAAGAGACAAGCATAATGTTAAATACTCGTAAAAGAGTAATATAACAACTTTACTGTCAGTAAAAAAAAAACGTTTTTCTCTAAGACGGACTTCAAAATAAAAATAAAACAGAACAAGAAACGAAATCAAACCCATTAAATTTGATCACTGAGGTAATACGGTTACGATTCCTAATTCGTTGAAATATTCCTTCAACTCAGAGATACTATAAGGGTGAATGTTCAAGCCTTGTTCCATCAAAGTTGTCCATAGCGACATATGATGGCCCTTGTCGATACTAGCATACTGCTTAAAATAGTAGCTTATAAGGTATAAATTCGCTCAACAAAATTTCACCTCAAGTAGATTTTAAGGCCCTGGCTGTACAATACGGCAATCAGTACGATGAGTACTAAATCAGGCGTGATATCAAGTAATACATCCTAACTTTACTAACTAACAATAAGGTGTAGTACAACGTTCACTCGATTTGTTCCCTGCCTCATAACACGTGAAACCCATTTGAATTATATTAAATTTATGTGAAATACGGTGTACATGTTAGAAAGGGTGTACGTTAGCAAGAGGTAAATATAGTTCGATAGATTTGATTTATTTCTGGAAATTTCTTGCAGTAGTCAATATAATAAGAATAAAAAGCTCCAAAAAAGTCTAGGGCAAAGAGTTTGGACTCAATTACAATTTTTGATAGATTTTTAAGGGTTCTGAACAAATGTATTATTCAATAAATAACAGCCACACGCATTCATGGTTGATTCGTGCAGCTCCTGAGGGAATATGTTAATACAAGATAAAGTTTCTCATGAGACAGACAATAAAATGAAAAATATTTTTATAAACTGGTAGTTTCGTATATGAGAGCGTTAATACACAACAAACAAACAAGATTCAGAATTATTATTTTATAAGTACAGATTAAAAATAAATTATCATGCGAGTGAAAGAAAAACATAGAATATGCCAGCTGCTTCTCTTCCCGGGCAAACTGTAAAAGTCAGTTAAGGGACGGAGGATTTATTGGCGATCTTGCGAGCGACAGGCCGACCCCCTGTCACTGCTATAGTCTCTCTCCATCATAATAATACCTCCAAATTTGTCAAACGTGACATCAGATGGTTTTTGTGGCCTCTGATATTCTGCCTACCCCATTAGGGATATAGGTGTGAAGCTATGTATGTATGTCGTTATGTATCATGCGATATTTATTGCCAATGCACGGACTTAGAAAATATTTGCGTCAACTTTATTGAAATAGAAAAAACAGTAGGTACCTACCTTCTTAAAATTATATCAGTTAGGCGTGTTTATCAAAATCAATCATCTTTGGAGTACGAAATCAATTTCTACGGTTTCCTAATCAAGTAATATTAATTACCGCTTCTGATATTGAAACCAATTACCTACTCAATGAGTATTGGATCAAACGGTTCTCAAATTGGAACTTATATAATTATAAACTGATTTATATGCTATTGTTGTAAAATACATAAGCCGATCTAAATTTGAGAACGAAACACATAAAAACATTTTATTATTAATACTGTTTTAATTTTTTACGATTTATGTTTGAAAAAGGACTTTTTACTAACTTACTTAACTCTGTGTTTTTACCTATAACTGGTTAACTCTCTTCTACGATTCTTTTTCTACTTTTTTTGATTAAAATAATATTGTTATGGTTCAAAGGAAATTTAAGTATCGTAAGGCAGAGAATGTTTGAAGCAAAAACATTGTTCCTTCATCATCTTTGCTAAATATTTTGAATTTAAGTGAGGTAAGGAAACGTATCAAAGCTTCTGGTATCCATGCTTAATTTCAAAGAAACTAACTTAAACTTACAAAGCGTTTCATTGTGTTTACAGGGTTGTTTCTTACTCACCAGCCAAATATTTTTACACGATAAGTATCATTTATAGAAAAGATTTTTGCAAAAAAAGGTAAGTATTTTTTTACAAGGAAATTATTATATTCGCTTACATTATTACATTTGAAGCAAAAGATTACATTTTAAGCAAAGCATGGTCACTCTAAATTATATTTATTGTACACAAATATAAAGAATATTTATATAAAACAATTTTTAAGATACAGAGCACAATACGCGCACAATCTAGAAAATAGTTTGAAGTTGGAGAAGGGCTGTACACAACTCCTAGAAGGACCTTGTTATTACCCATCGCGACTTCAATAAATAGGTATTCTATTACTGACCCAGTTGTAGTTAAAGGATGTGCGGTAGTTTTAACTATTTTAAAAGCCATATGAGATCGAAGATACATGGCAACCCCGCCACCCGTGCGATCAGTACGATCGTTGCGAATAATTTGAAAACCTGGTAAGGCGTAGGAAGAGGAAGGCAGGCAAGGTTTCATCCACGTTCCGGAAACTAAAATTGCATGAACATTCTTGTTCCATTAAAATTATAAATGAATACCATTAAAATAAAGACGACTACGTGCTACTACAAAACATCTCGTAGTACTACGTCGTAGTATTATCAGTGAAATGCCGCGTCGTAGTAGCAGAATTCATAAACAGCGAATATTTGTAAAAAAGTTTTTGGTACCTTTATTTTTTGTACTCAGCGATACTTTTACGAATAATTTGGCTGGTAGCTAAGAAACACACCTGTATAATAAAATAAAGCTACATAGTTTGAACTTGCTAATTTCGTAAACTTCTAGGTAGTAGAATTATATTTTTTTATTTTACACTATGAGTTTTATCAAGAAAATTTGAGGCATCATTAGCTCATGTTGTATGAAGTTCCAGCTACAACCAACGATTTTATTGTACTAAACGACTTATTTCTGCTTTGGTGTTAAATAAAAAATAATTGCACACAAATTTTAAGCAACCAAATACTATTTATGGAACTAAAATTTTCCTTTAACTTTATAGAAATATATTTATTTAGTTTACAGGCTTATTTTTCTCTAAAACAATGTTTATAGAGAAAAATAAGGTTAAGAAATTGTAACATCCTGTCATTATTCGACACAAAAAAAAGGTTTGATTAAATTATGACAATAACATCTAATACAAAACTTTAGTTAAAAGGACAGTGGAAATCAAATTATTATGAAATCTTTTGTTGTGAAACATATCTACAATTTCAAGTTTTAAATTATAACACAACTAACTCTTTCCCGCAGTTTTAACGGCGCAATTTTAAATCCTGCGGGACAATCGGGCCTATGTCCTATTCCAGACTGTACACTATGATTACGCCAAACTTCATCCAAATCCAATGAACCGTTATGCTGTGATTGAGGAAAAAACATCAAAACTTTCACATTTATAATATTTGTAAGATAAAAAAATATTAGTAAGATCTGAACTCTACAGTATTAAATACAGGGTGACTGGTGACAAGTTTTAGATATTGAAGGAGAGCACTCTGTTCTCGATTCTGGTCATATTTATGTAAAAAAGTTTGTACTTAATTTTTTACTAGAATTCCCTATAAATAAATAAAGAGACATTTCTACAATGTTCCCGACGCGCCGCCTCAGTCAACACGATCAACACGCACTCAGTAGTGTTCGCGCCACACACACACCACCACCCGCAAAGTATATATTGTATTACGCTTATGTAACCATGCGTTTCGTAATGAATTCTTTAACTTCAGTAAATAATTAATATTTTATTTTATTTTTCTCTTCATGTATGATCTGAAACTATCACGTCCTTGTATTTGAAAAGTTACCCACCAGTCACCCTGTATAACTTGGAACTGTTTAACGCGTCCATTCAATGTCCATTCAAGTATAAAAATATTTTCTTTTCATACCCAAACTCTAGGTTAATGTTATATTTAAGCTGCATTTTAATAAGAAATTCTTACAAAACCAAGTTGCTCTTATAAAGACTTAGCTATTAGTCATAAATATAATCTCAATCTTGTAAAGACAAGAAAACGAAACAGATAAACTTTTTCGAAACAAAAAGAAGATCGAGTATAATTCAAAAGCAACTGCCCTTTTCTCTGCGCAAGGCCTCTGAAAAGAATGAATGAGTGAATGAGTTAATGAATACCCTCCGGACTCCGTTTATACAGGGTCTCCAAGCCTTTCGTGGAGTCTCTTTTGAGAGCCACTTCATAAGAGCTCGTCTCAAGTACTGTCTCTTTTCTCCTCAATTAGGAATGCAACAGCCAAGATAAATTCAAGTGTTTGCATTTTGAATACTTCTCTCGGAGGCAAATAAACTTTAAACCGATTTGGTTATATTGTGTTTTTAGGGAGCTCTGTTGATGAGAAAGGGAAGTATGATTTTGTCACTGTACTCTAAGATACACACATACATCTAATGTAGATGACGCAAATGTCAAGATTTGTACTGAAACCAAGCGTGCCGACTTGTTAACACTTTCTGTGACGTAACAGCCGATATTTTGTGATATAGAATATAAAATTCAAAGTCACCGATGCCACCATTGAATCCGATTATTAAGAACGATATCTATATTGTGATATCGATTTTCTAACAGACGTACATATGCGCGACTGAAACTAGAGGCGCGGCGCGGCGACCAACCTTGACGCTTGGTCGGAGTCAGACACGCGAAGTACATGCATTTGCGTTGTCTAGTACAATAGATACGAGTATAATCGCACTTACATGATCTGTAGAATAAATATAAACCCTAACAGCTCGCACATTCAAACAAATCTTTATACCAATAAACATAACTATTGTAGTGTGTGAAAGGCCTCCTTATTTATAACGTATTAATTATTTATGCCACTTCACTGTTTTCGTCGGTCTGAACGAAAATTGTTTTATTTTGGTACTATTATACGAATATTGGCTCTAGGATATTGGTTCTAGGAATTTAAGGTTTTTAAAAGCTAATTTAGTTCCCTAAAACCTAACATACAAAACCTTCTCGTTCCCTATTTGAATATTCATGGGTTAAGGCTAAATAAAGCATTAAATTTTCATCTCCCAAAAACTATCCAATCGTAACCACGTGTAGAAAGATTAAGAAAAAGTTAGATAGGTGATTATGTGGATCAACGATCCTCACAGTACCGCCAAAACACTAAATTATTAATCATTAAGTATCTCTTCACTTATTCAGGACCACGGCGATCAGTCACCGCCACAACACAATAGTACTGAATGTTATATAATATTTAAGTGATTTCGAGTGACGAACTGAGAGTAGTTATACACTACATCCAATTCTTACTTGAACCGACTCACAAACATAACTTCACGTCTGTATGGGGTAGGCAGAACATCAGAGGCTATGGAACCATCTGATATCACATTTGACAAATTTGGAGGTATTATTTACTTGATTAAATTGTTTAACGTAATTTAATTTAATTGTTTAATTTTCAGTTAATCTACCAACTGATTTAATATAATTTATTTTTATCAATCTAATTTTAATTTTTAATCTAATTTATTTTATTTTGTAAAATTGTGGAACAGCGGGGTCCTTAAACACAGGCATTGAATGTGAAGACCCCAGATGACTATTTGTATTAGAATAAGAATAAGGAAATAAATATATCATTATTTTTTTTATTTGTGTTTGGAACATATACTCTCGAGTTTTTTTTCGTTCTCGGTTTTCATGAGTTTCACGGGTTACGCCAAGTGAAAATCATTGTTTGGGTTAAAGGTGGGATCGTCCTGTAGTAATTTTCGTACAATTCGGCACGTATTCAAAATGGCTGCTTTTTGCATTGTGATATATATATATTTTGGGGTAAATTTAAAATGTTAATGGAGTTGAATAAACTTTTAGGTCTAACACCTGTAGTAGAGAGCACCATTGGCACAATATAAACTTGATTCATTTTCCAAATCCGGGTGATTTCTTCTTTTAATTCAGTATATTTCTTGATTTTTTTAATTATTATAATAATAGAATGAGACTATTTCAATGACAAGGGGTCATCCAATCGCCCACAAAAACCTCTGTTCATAAAATGACTTTTACAGCATACTCGGAAAGAGAAGCAGCTGGTACTTTCTATATTTTTCTTTTGCTCCCAGTCAAGCATGGAAGCATTCGATCCGAATAAGAGAAAATAAGAATCTTGACTTTAGTTTCATGAAAAGACGTATAACGGATGCCGGATGCAGCTACCATAGAAATAGTTCTAAGACCGTCATTTCTCGGATTAAGATCGGATAAGAATCGTATGTTGTGCGTAACCGCCCTGAGCTCGCCGCGGCCTCGCGTCGGGGCAGCATTATCTATTCATCACAAGATGCGTTGAAAAGCGACCACTTTGTTACTCGAGTGGTGCAGACGAGGATGTTTTTTTTTCGGGCTCATTAATAATACTAAATAATAATAAAATCCCCAGACAATCACACTAACTACATGGCCTCAAAGTAAGAAAAGCTTGTGTTATGAGAAACCATGTAGCGGACATTTTTTTTCGTTCCGTGCGGGAATCGAACAAGCAACCGTTGGCGTCTGAGGCAGATAGGTTAACCCCATCGCTAAAGTGGTCGTCAAAATATACATACATAGGTTCACGCCTGTGTTCCTAGGAGCGAAAGAAAAACATAGAATGTACCAGCTGCTTCTCTTCCCGGGCATATTGTAAAAATCAGTTAAAGGACAGCGGTTTTTTTGGCGTAGAAGTTATATATGTATGTAATGTACTTTAAAATATTAACAAACAAGCGGCAAAAGCTCCAATACAAAATACTGTCTGCTCATTTATTGTTAACCATAATCATTACACCAAACTTTTTATAACTAATTTAAAGTGCTAACGCCTGTCTTTTACAACACTCGTAAAAAGTTTCTGAAAAAGCTAGAGTTAAAACGTATACCATAAAAAACTGAATATAGGTAAGCGTATTTTGCTCTTAAAAATAAAAAGCAATCCAAAGCCTTTCGCTAAACTTTATCGTCAATAATCTCAATTGAGAAAGATTTCCAAAAGTAATACAATTATTCGCCTGTCTACAACGACTTGAAGTATCTATTTGTACCTTTCAGTTCTTTTCCAAAAGAGATAGACTGTCATTTTTCTTCGCCGCCATTAGGATCTATCAGCCGATGTAGACTTATATGTGCCTTGGACACGCGTAAACAGACTAATGGAATGTTTCAATTTATGGTCGGAAATAAGGAATTATGTGTAATAAAACATATTGACAAGTTTAATGGTGGGTTTGAGATGCTTTTAATGGGACTTGACCAACTGTTGGGGCTTCAATAATACTCAGGTAATAATGGACAGTATACTTGTTATATTACTCAAAAAAAGAAAGGTACAGGATCGCGTTTAAAATTATACGAATGAAGCTAGAGCGCGAGCGTAGCTGTGCAAAGGGAACATTATACTCTAAAGAGAAGAATGGTAAGTCAATAGTAGATAAATGCGACCATAGCTTATACTCATGTACATCACTAGCGCCACTGCATTTTATGGGTCTAAGCTATTTGTGGCGGGAATATTCAAAGTAGCATATTTATATTCCTTCCTACTATTAAAGTTATTTCCAATTTTCCTACGGTGTGCGGCTTTTTAAAATTTGGCAAACAACTTTTGATATGTGAAACCAAATAGGTAATCTCAAAAATAATTTACTGATATACTGAAGAAGAAAAAAATCTACTATTACTTTCTACAAAATTAACAATATCCTCTAGATATTCGTTTGTTTCAACTTTTGATCTAAGCAAATTGTTTGCCAAATAAAACAAGTAGTAAAAAATAATGCATAATGACTTCAATTTTAGGACATGCATGAATGAATAAAACATACATGTAGATTTTTTGTTTATTATTTTGAGTAGACATGGAAAAAGTATTGACACAATTGCACACACCACAGAAACCATAGTACACCTCACAAAATATGTAAAACGTCCTGTCGTGACTAAATTAATACACAAATCAGAGTATCTTAACCTAGACAACGTTCTGTCGAAAATAATGGTATGCTGCATTACCAAACATTACAGTGGAACGTCCTGTCGTAATAGTTGGTTAACCATGAACACACACACACAATGCAATGTTCTCCCTCGGCCTAGACAATCAGAATGCTAATTGTTGGCTAAAAATTAATAAGCTGAGCCACTTGTGAACTAGAGTTTCTTATTTCTAGTATTTTAATTGACTAGGCCGGCGGACAACTATGAACCACTATTTTATTATCCCGAATGCACTGTAATATAATCATGATGAACTTTTCACAAAGCGTAATGAACACCAAACCAGATAGTGATATACAGAATGGACATGGATAGAGTGCTAAATCCTTTTTTGAAAATATTTGTTTACTAGTTGTGCCCCGCGGCTTTATTCCTATAAATCCCAATCCCATTATAGTATCAGGTATCTCTTAAACCTGATATTCCCAAATGGATCTGGATTTATGTTTTTATTTCATCTATCCATAAACAAGATTTTCCAATTGTAAAAGGGTTTTTATTCATTACAATCGTTTTTGATAAGGCTTTACTCACTGTTTAACGTTGTCGTACATGTACATTTTATTGCCCAAATAGCCTCTGAAGTTTATTGTATTGTTGCACCTACGTAAATAACATAACGCTAATATATAACTACTAAAAGAAGATAATAAATTTATACATAATGACCATATTATTGTTGGACATTTCTTGATATGTCCAAAACGACTACGTCCTAACAAATATATGTGCCCAAGTACTTACATCCATATTACAATTCGAGATATTGAACAGCTCAATATTAATGTCAATTAGGTAATCGTAATTTAATTATCAATAGTCCGCTCGAATGGTAATCTCTGCTTATGAATCACTTTGTTCCTACAAAGCAATATATTATTAAATAGGACTTAATGTCCGTATTAGTAAGCCGATATCCAATTAAGCAGATATTAGTGAAACGGAACGAACAATTATTTTTGCTATATTCGCTTTTAGGAGAATAAAGTTTCTTTCTGTTTCATGAAAACCAAATAAAGCTGTTTGTCGGCCGGAATGATAAATATTGTATATGACATAATATAACCCAACTTCAGGCACGTTATCTGCCTATTTTTGTTTACAATCAATGCAGCATGTAGTCCCATAAACAGTTTTTTTAAGTCAGTATTTTTAAATTTGAATGATCCTATTTTACACAAAGTGGCGAATATATAGGACTGACGCATATTTTTATTATTACCACACCAATTGATCGACGTCGGTTTTTTCTTATCGGATTGGTTTTTAGGCAGTAATGAGTTATTATTTGAAATAAACCCGTTAAAATAAATAAATAATTTGAGTGATTGATTGAATCAGGCGTTACTTTGCGGAAATCCATTCAACAACTACTATACCACCGAACTGAGTTTGGTGGTGGTCGTTGCACCCTGAAGATGCTTCTGGTTGAAGCGAAACACGTGTCGGTGATAGTTTGTAGTGTGGATTACAGTATTCCAAGTGTGTGTTCATTGCATTTCTTGCTTCTTGCTTGAGGGAGGGAGGGCGGTGAACGAAAACCAACGCACGAAAATCCTGCATCACTAGTGCAAGTACAAGTCGCGGAATTAGCAGGGTAACTTTCTACTCTATCTTGTATCACTTTGTGAGACCACGGGTATACCAAACACGGCATTCTAATAAACACCTTAAACTAAAGTTTATATTCTTAAAAAGACAGCCACACTGGTTAGATATCTTAAAAGCTGGGATTCGGCGGTAGTTCGCTTCACGCACGCATGCAAAAAGCGTTTTGGCTTGATACTGCCCGAATCATGCGCCGGTTTCTGTCTCTCATGCCCTGATCCCCGACGTTCTAGACCTAACAATCTGACCTTTCCACCCGTAGGCGTGTAATTTAGAGTTAACATGATTAATAATAACGTTATATCGTGTTAACTCTTCGCTATCTACCCAGGTTAGTTACCCACGTTCCTCTTTCCAGATATAAAACCAACAGTGTTGGCGGGAGTGGCACGAGTGTCGGTGGCTGTGACAGGAATCGACACCCGAACCCAGTTCGCCAGCAAGAAGGTTCGGCCGAAACCCGCGTCACCGAACCGGCAGGGTCCGCAGCAGTGCCAAGTAAGTCTTTAGATGATTTTATTTTGAGAAACAAAAAAAATTGTGTAGGAAAAGGTCGAAAATCATCACTGTTAGAGTTTGGCTAACGAAAGTAAACAATGGGGGTTTTTGCAAACTTTTTATATGACAACTTATTCTGGTGTTGCTGTTGTCAACCCAACGGTTGTTGGTGGTTTTGGTAATTGAGATTTTAGAATTTTCATATTTGAAAATGAACAAAAAATAGTTTCACAACCAATGTTCCTATATTGATACCAGTGCGATACCAGTGACTGACGATTCATTCCATAATAGAATTGCTGGATTCAGATTTTGATTACAATGAATAAAAATAATTATTATATTTTATTATTTTATTTTTAAACATGATTAATATCATTTTCATTATATACTTCTCTTCAAAAAGTAGGACAGTACCAATTTTTTACGAAAATTTTATAAAAAAATTAATCATGTTGTTTGTTTAACCCATATGTGTCGTACCTACTATAGTCGGGGTTACCATAATAGGATTTTTAAATTCACCAGATTTTTTCATTCTCTACTTTCATAAGCCAAACTATAATGATATTTTCAATATAGTGGTATTTCATGATGTTCCTTTGTGATTCATGAATTGCGTTTGACCGCTCTCTATTGTAATCGTAAGTAATGATGAAGTGGATGCTGAAACCAAACCCTGATTTTGTCTTCATAACACATTGCCTGAAAATTTACGAATTTATTATCTGGATTAGATCCTTTTACTTCTTTATCATGATAATTTATAATAAAATAATTCACGCTACCTGTGAGTGCTTAAATATATTTATTTGAAAAAGCACATTGAAGTAGGTATTTTAGGTTATCTTTGGTACTGAAATTAAGCTCCGCGTTTTAAAAAAAATACATTTTAAGAACTGAAACGATAGATAAATGCTTTCTTTTCAAAATATTCTTGGATGTTGATACAACAAGGTCCAGAATTCCATACATCGGTGGTCATTTCTCTTAATTAATCAATCAAAATATCTTTTAAAATTGTTATAAAGGTGTGTCATAAGGTCTTAATGATTTGATTTATCAAAGTGAAGCCTAATTGAGTTTGTTTCGTTCTACATTACACAGAAAACGGGTATCATCAGCTAAAAGGATGGGAGTAACTGCAAATATTTGTAAAAACAATCCCTACAACCGCAGGGTTGGCAATACTCCTGTTCCAAAAAACTTACATTAATTTAAAGTAGTTTGTGATATAAATATACCTAATAATGTAAATCTCTTAAAAACATCAGGATAATAATTTATTCATGCGATTTCCGACTCTACCTTACATTTGTGCGAAGTTCAAGCTTTTTTTATATTAGCATTTTAATGTTAAAATAATAATTACTTACATTGAAACTAACTAGTTTTGATTTTTCAAAACTCTACATTCAATACATTTTACTTCAACTCCATTCGTAGAAAATAAGTAGGGTACAGTTGCCAGCCCTAGCCACCCATTACTATCGACCATCGTCTAAAACTAATCGGGAAACAACACTTAACTGAATTTATTTGCTGTCAGTAATCAATTAAATGGAATTAGGGAACGTACATACTTCAACGGGGATCTATTGGATTTTGATTGGCTTCGAGTGACGCTGGGTAGAGAATACCAATAAATAACAATTTGGTTGGAACTTACTCGGTACCTGAAAAGATCTATTTTCATTCAGGTGTACTAATGGTTAACAAATGGTGGAAATTTGATCATTTTATATACATATTTTGGATAAATGTTAGCTTTCTTTTCTCCATTTCTATATGAATATATGCCAAATTTCATAATCCTCCGAGGATGTTGAAAAAGATGTTCAAAATTTATTTTCACATTTCATTTTAAAAGATACATTTCTTTTAGTTTCACTTTTTAACTGAAACTCGCCTTATCTTTACCCACGTGATTCCCAATCCAGTTCGATAGATCAGGATAAAAGTTAAGATAAGTTTACTAAGCTTGATTTAATTATTGCCATCTTACAAATAAAAATTTCCATCTAAACAGCAGAACATTTACCTTTACATTATATAAACCCCCACAGACATACATCTAAATAGACAACGCAAGTGTCACGATTTTTATTGATACCAAGCGTGCCGACTTTTTAACACCTTTTGTGAATTCACAGCTGATATTTATCACCGGGAAATACAAACCAATTCAAAGACACTGATGCCGATTGAAATCCATTATTAAGAACGATATCGATATTGTGGAATCGATTTTTTAATAGACATACTATGCGGGGACTGAATTAAGCGAACCAACCTTGACGCATGGTCGGGGTTCGGACACGCGAAGTACATTTGCGTTGTCTATTTAGATGTATGTCTGTGCAAACCACCTTAAGAAAAACCCAAATATTTAAAAAATTGTAAATATGATTTGGAAAAATGATTGAAAATTACCTCCTTCATGTAACCTTAAAGAATTTTGTTCTAATTACCAATAACCTTGTAAAAACATTAACATAAATTGCTTCTTCTCATTGATATCAAAAATTCACTCTTTGAATGCTCCATGACAACATTTATAATATCTAAAAAGCAATATCTAAACAATTTAATTAAAGTCTCGTAGATTCAAAGCTTAACTAGGTGCTATGGAACTCTATTTATTTCTAGTATATTTCTTGACTTGAGTTATCACATATGGAGCGTTTAACAGCCACATTTAATATCACAGTTTTCTAGTTATTTCATCGCAACTAAAAAGAAACTTAAATCGAGTCGTACGTACCAAAAAGATTGTAGTTTTTTAATATTAATTGCATTGAAACCTGACATAAAGTGCATTTTCGTGTAATTTTTATGAAATGGGTCGGTTATACGACATCGCAAAATCGCAATATTTTCGGTCGTAAAACACTCCAAGCCGATATTATTCCAAAAGGAACAGGGTATCCCTGTATGAGATGAGAATAATAAAAGAGTATGTACGTACGTGGAACTAAAAGCCCATCAATAATATTCGGATACAATAAAGGCATAGGTTGCTAAGGTTCACAAAATGGAGACATTAAAAAGGATATAAAGATATTTTATAAGTGCACCGTTAGTGCTGTGTAAACGGCGCTTAACAAGAGTAATAGGTTGTTGTAAAAATAATAGATTTACTCATATTGTTTGCCTTTTTCGGCTTTTTTAAAGCCGAAGAAGAAGTAGCAGTAGACAACATACGCCAACACCAAGACATTGGTGGATAATGGGCGATCATTATCTTCATGAGCCGAGAGATAAACACTTCTCGACGGAGGCCTCCCCCCAGGATTCGTCATGTCGTCCGGACCCGCACCGCCCTGATCCAGCGTTTGACGTTCGTAAAGTGTATAAAATTACCTACTACGAAGAAAAAGTTTTCATTTTCATTTTGAACTGAAAAGAACTTTACATCTTTTTAACTATAAGTAACTTATATATACTTAATTGTACAAAAACTCAATAAAAAATAATATTATCTCAGGTTTAATAAGAACAGTGGCGGTGTTACAGCTTTAATGCAATTTCTTCCAAACAATCTGCAAAGTGACAGATATTTGGAATTAACTTTATAAATTTTATTTTTATTTTATTTTACTTTATTCAGGAAACAAACAGTCATTACATACATACATAACCTCACGCCTGTCTCCCTTTGGGGTAGGCAGAAACAAGGGAACACCAATTGCTTCGATCCAGACATACCTCTTTCGCTTCCTCCACGTTCACTAATCTTTTCATACATGATCGCCGGTTACGGGTACTTTTAACTAGGCCCTTTTTAAGAACGTCACCAATTTGATCGGCGTACTTTCGCCTAGGGCGGCCCCTTTCTACAGCACTATCCATTCTTGCTCTGTACACCTCTTTGTACATTTTATTTTACTTTATTCAGGAAACAAACAGTCATTATAGGTACTTATAGTTAAAGTATATAATTTATACAGAGACCAGTGTAGTTTCCATACCAAAAATTATAAATGGTATGTTACTCATCATGCTATATCGTAAGTTATTGATATTTCTTCAGATATTTCTTACCTGTTTAATAACATTGTTAGTCTTATGATATAATTTTACGCCACGAAATACAGTCCAAAAATTATTGTGTTCAAGTTCTTCGATGTTTAATAGGGGAAAAATTAAACCATTCAACACAAGACACTACCTATACATCTATCTCACTTTCCTATTCAGTAAACATTCTTGATGCGTCTTGTTTAAAGAAGTCAGTAATTCCAAAAAGAACAAAGCCGGAAATATAACATTGCTCAGTAAACCTTTTTGATTAAGAACTTACATTTTAAGTTATTTTAATAAAATAATAATAGTAAAATCCCCAGACATTCACACCAACTACATGGCCCCAAAGTAAGCATAGCTTGTGTAATGGGATACCATGTAGCATAGACTAAGATTACATTAATCAACACTGGAAGATCTTGAAAACAAAAATGGATTGCAACGACCTTATTCGTCACCCATACATACATACACCCATACATACATAAGCGAAATCATCGTGAAAGATGTACTTTATATAACTTTTATCTCAAACTATGGCGTCTATCCTGCCCTACTGTGTTTGTAGGTCAACCAAACAAGGGAAAGGGGGTACAAGGGTATAAGGGGATGCAAGGGAAAACGCGGGTAAGAGGGGCCCTGAAATATTCCCTAAGGTAAATGCGAACCAAAGCATTCATCCACTGTTATTTGTTGACACTTTTTAGCAAAGTTTCGTTATGTCTTTGTTGTTTTGCAATGCGGATGGAATACTTGAAGTTAATGAATGAATCTCATTTGCTACAGTAGGTGGCATACGATCACGGCCATACTTTAAACATATCTCTATTAGTATGATGTATAAAAATACATTAATATTTCGATATATAGACTATTTTCTAGTTACGTATTTTTTAGAGCGTGTTTTTAGTATTTTATCTAATTTTAGAGTAATAATATTTACATATTTGAACTGTGCTAACAAAGCTCTTTCATTTAATACCTTGCACGAAACCGTCAAGATTTTTTCGTTTTCAGTTCTTTAGTTTAAGTCCCCTAGGCTGTAGTCAATTTAACATGACGTCATGTAGCCTATAACCAGCAGACAATCAAGACGCTTCCAACGACCTCTGATTTGTCCAATCATGTTAAATAGTTTAGAATATTATGAGGAAACAGATGAACATCGGGTAATAAAAAATAGGAGATGTTAATCTCAGCCATGTATTACATACCTACCATATTCAGCAAATAAATACTTTTTTTCGTCCAGCTTTGCTACAATATTTTGTATTCAGTGCTTTACTTTATATGATTTATCGTTATAAATCTATAAGTATATTGAAACTTCCAAAAAAAATGATCTATTTTAACACATTGAGCGCACGGAGAGTTATGAGATTTGACGTAATTAAATTAAAAAACAGAGTTGGAATTTTAACTACAAAATTTGTAATAATGGTCGGATTTCAACCACACGGCAAAAACTATTTTAAATAACAAAACTTCGAAGCTACTTCAAATGTATCATAGCTCCAAAAAAATATTATATTTTAATACTGCCTCAGTTGGCAAAGACCCTTACTGCCAAAAATTACCGAGTCATCACCCTAACCCCCGCTCTTCGCTTCAAGGGCAGGTGTAACGTCTACATATGTTGCCCTGGTATTCAGTTAACGAGACTGTTATTTTTTAATTTCATCCGAGTAGAGACGAGAAATGTATGTAAAGGAATTTTGTCTTAATAAACACGGGGCATAAGATGGAAAAAGAATGTTCAAAGGAGATGCTTAATTTTTGGCTATGTTATAAAGGACATGGCTGAAAACTTCTTAAAAAATGGACCTATATTTTTTTAAATTGAGAATTGGACATTTGTATCTCATGACACCTGATGGCTAGTTAATATGATGACTAAGGTGAGATACCTATTTTATAATTGATCAGTTCAAACCTTAGCGACCCGTATCAAAAAGGAACTGTAAGAGCGTTTGGATAGACTTTTTGGAATATCCACCACATATTATGGATGTAAGTTCAATCTGCGTCTAGTAGTCCGATGGTAAAAGGGCGTCTTTAACTGCTAACTTAATAAAACAGTGCATTCAAGATATTTACATACTGAATCTACCTACTTTCAATTCGGACAGATCTTTTGGGAGATTTTTATAATATATGTCAGTAGGTTACGCTATATGAAAACATTCGAATAATTTCTATGATTAACTCAGATACTGTCAGACATAAACTGCTGTCAATGTTATGCACAGTCTGACAAGGCTTTTTTGGCGCTTGGATGATGACGTCAGAGGGGCGTGAGGGTGAAATAAGGGTTACCATTCAGCATTCCCTCTAATCAGTGAAAAATATGAATGCATAAACTTTTAGTTTTCTCATGTTTGAAAACAGAAATTATTTCATTTTATTGATTTTATGTACTACAAAAAGGCAAGTCGCGTAAACTTTGAGAAAAACGTTAGGGGTACAAAAACACAGGGTTGAAGGTAGAAGATTAAGCAAGAAAATTTAAATATTAAGTATAGAGTGACATGAAAATAATATCATGTTTTCCTCGTCAACCTCGTTACCACTACTTTCTTTATTAGGTACCTACTCGTTGATTTAAATATTTGCCTACTCGTATCCAGAAATGCTCGTATTTTGAAAGGTTTGTATAAAATCTGCCTATCTTTCTTCACTTTTCATACAATTACAGTCTTTTATGTAACTATTGCAAAGGCAACTTGTTTCTTTACTCTTAAAAAGACCTCTTATTTACACTTGACTGTACGTATAAAGACGCGCTGAAATTCGCCAAAAAAGTGTTTTATTTTAATCGTAAGAAAATACTCTATACTCACTTCTTCATTTAATTATCATAGCTTGTTTGTTCATTGCTTATTATCCATTACACTAAGCGCTAATTTCTCGAGTGAAATCGACCCTTTCCTCGTGCAAAGTTTCGCTCCAACACTGGTTAATATTTAATGAAACAATTACATCCAAGATTTGATATTTAAACTTGTTAATTACCCACGCACTTTGTGTTAGCCTGTTCTTTTGAATATGTAAGTTTTGGAAATGAAGTTATTATGTTACACGTTATTTCTACAAATGGAGCTGCCGACTCCCTAGTGTAGTTGAGTTCTAGTTAGGTACGAGAAAAAATACATCATCAAGAACCTTTAATACATCTCTTTAATAAAGTTTTTCTAGTTTTTTTTTTTTTTTACACATATAAGTATACATTAATTTTTTTTTAATATAAAATTGTATGGGACTTTTGTCTTTCATGACACCTGATGTTAAGTGAACATGAAGACTAAGGTGGTACACGTCCATCCACGAGAAACCTATTCACTCGACACTTAAAAGTACTAGGACTATACTGGTCAGGGAAAATAGACGCAGGCAGTTCATTCCAAACCTTGGCGACCCGTATCAAAAAGGAACTGTCAAAGCGCTTAGTTCGACTTTTCGGAATATCAACAACCACATACGGATGGAAGTTCTGTCTGCGTCTAGTAGTCCGATGGTAAAAGGGTTAGGGTTCAATTTGTTCAAACAGAGCACTCGCGCACTCACCAAAATGTATCCTGTAGTACACGGTTAAACAAGCAACCTTACGACGATGCTCTAGGGTCAAAATAATTGCCTGGACGCTACAGGTATTCTATCAATTGCCTAGATATTGTATAAGTATACAGATTTCCGGTAACATATATATTTATATGAAGAACCTTGTGAAAGGCTTTTGTCCAGCAGTCTCCCGGCTGATGATCAATTATTTAGTTGTGATGGAATTCTTCAATTATTTTTGAAATTATCTCCGAAAACATGTACTAAGTGGCAGTTTTCTTATCTAACGCTGCTTAGCCGGCGTAGGTCGGTAACTAGTTAAAAAAAGTAATGTAAACTAAGACCATCAGGTACAATTAAATAGAACAACCACTGAACAATGTTTTACTGTTTCTCTCACAATGTTTGCGAATTTTCTTTTGGTTTAGCTGTAAAATTCTATGAGGTGACTTCCTGTTAGATGTGTATTAATTGGGGATTTACTTCCTTGCTTTAAGAGTGTTTAGGTTTTTACAAGAAGCCAATTTTATAGCTTACGAGCGTTTGCCCGCGAACACGCATAAACTCAAAAGTCCTATATTTTCCGTTCCCGTGGGAATTTCGTGAATTCCTTCCACAATACAAACAGACACTTATTGAGAAACCTTTATACCAAGTATCACATCCGTGCACTCCAGGAATAAGGTTTTTTCATACAAACTAAAACATCATATATTTCGCGTCCCTTTTTGAAGAACCTTTATACCAAGTATCGTATCCGTGCACTCAAGGAATAAAAAATTTCATACAAATTAAAAAGTCCTATATTTCCCGTTCCCGTGGGAATTCCGGGAATTCCTTCCTTAGTGCACTCCTACATCCCCTAAAGAATGTATGTTCCAAATTTTAGCTCTCTACGCCCAGTTGTTACGGCTGTACGTTGTCTGTCAGTCACTCAGTCACTCAGTCAGTAAAGGAACAGTTTTATATATATTGATTGATGATTATTCAAAGAGGTTGTACCCTAGTAAGAATTTCTTGTCATAAATAACTTTCCCCAAGAATTAGGCTTTCGAATGGGAAACGATATTTTTTGGTCTGATCCGTAGTTTCAAATAACAGTGCGCTCACACAAACTAATAAACTCTTTAGCTTTCTAATATTAGGAAGGCAGGATCAAGCTTTACATTACCTGTCAAATTTTCCCAACCAACGTTAACTTAATTTCAAGGGCATAGATACGATACGCTGAATACGATACGAGGGTCACTTTGGCGATGGGGTAAACCTATCTGCCTCAGATGCCCGCGGTTGCGGGTCAGATTCCCGCACGGAACAAGAAAAAAATGTTCCGTTAAAATGTTTATCTATTTATGTATTTATATTCTAGGTTCCCCCCTAGTTCGCTACATGGTATCCCATAACACAAGCTATGCCTACTTTGGTGCCATGTAGTTGATGTGATTGTCTGGGGATTTTAATTTATTTTATTATATATAGAGTTAAGATTCGAGTTAATTTTTATGACAGATTTGTAACACTTGATCTGCAGCCTTCTGTACATTGTTTCTGTTTATTCAAAGTCTGACGTCTGTCACTGAATAATTTCTCGTTTCTGCAAAACAAGTGCCTCCAAAGGCTTATTATTAATAATAAAGGCCGTTGCTTTACCTGCTAATTTTAGAACATGAACAATAAATCCTAATTATTTCGTGTTTTAATTAAAACAACGATAAATACCGACTCATTTCCGAGAACGACAAGAGACGAACTTCGAGACCTCTTAAAAACATCGAATTTAATTTTGAAGGTAAATCTGTTATTGATATTCCGAATTTGAATTGAATCCGAGATAGGCAGAAGTTAACTTTGTCTATGAAAATACTTCTAAAGCCTTGTGAATTCTGTGTAAGATAAGATAGGTACTTATATAAAACGTCGATACCACGGTAATAATATCTACAGAGTATTTCAACTCTGAAATAATGAAATAATTATTATAATAATTCAATCTTTGAAATAAATGCCTCCTACAGCGACGCGGAACGTTTGGTTTGTTTCCTTCAGCAGTTTAATGAGAGGTTTTCAAAGGGATATTTAAAACTATAATAAAAAAGTTACTATAAGTATTTGATTTTAGATGGTGCCATAACAAGAGCTAGCTTTTTACCAACGCCATCTTTTGATAGAAAAAGACATTATTTTTTCTTTTTAAAATCAATTTGAAAACTCCTCATTGCATTTGCCTACTTTGTAAAAAATTACTTCCATTTAGTTTTGTGATTGTAAATAGGCATCTATACTTTTTATACAGGGTGTCCCAAAAGGTTACGTAGCTGGGAAGGGGGGTGATAGGGGTGGTCATAAGGGTCACCAGAAAAATAAAAAATAAATCCCCTCTTGGTATCTGAAAAAAAAATGGCATTTTTTTTAACTAAAAATTTTACATCTTGTATTTTGTTAACTGTACCTACAAATATTGCTGTATTTAAAAAAATCTGTCTTGTAATCGTCAATAACCCTTTATCTAATTGAAATAAAAAAATAATACATATCTAACCAAGATTTTAAAGAAAATTAAGTTTAATTTAGTTTAATTTAAAAAAAACCATTTATTTTAAAAACCATAAAAACCATTAGAGGGGATTTTTTTTATTTTTCTGGTGACCCTTGTGACCACCCCTATCACCCTCCTTCCCAGCTACCTTTTGGGACACCCTGTATAAACAGATAAAATACAATTCATAAAGTATTTAATAGGAATTGTTCTACAAAAATGCGTTTTGTGTCAAAAAACCATGTTCACGTTTGAATAACAAATCAGTCTTATGAATTAGCGACCGAAAAATACTTGCAATTTGACTGAGACGTACGAAATGGTTTATAATTAAATTTTAAAGTATAAAAGCCGCCTTTCAATGTAAAGATTAATCAAAAATTGCCGAGTGCATGCCGAGATCGAGCCGCGTTATTATGAAGTTGACATACTGTATAAATAGTATTACCATGTCGGTACTTATGGAATATTTTTTCAAATAGCTCGTTCACGTTTCTAAGAACCAGATAGAGTCTTTTATTTCTCCGTCTTACTTTACATCCTGAATGTTGTTTACAAATAAAATTTTGTTGTTTATATTTCCAGTCTGAGTTCAGTTTTAAAATACCAGTTCTTTGTTCGAATACTAAAGAGCGGCAATTAAAAAAAAAGGAATATCAAAATCTGATTTATAGTTTCGTTTTATTCTGTTTAATTATTTACTAGTTTTTCAGGATGTCCGCATTAGGCTATATTCTGGAATGAAAGCATGCAGGTATTTCGCAATTAATAAATCAATATTAGAAACATTTAACTGTTTGGTAACCTTTACTTAATTACTAAATGATTTCCTCCTAAATTGGTTATAACATAACTAAAACACTGATTTATTCATAACTTAATACAAGTTTTACAACAAACAATTTTTTTTAATCCAACGTAACATCGTCATTATCAAAAACACCTTTTTAATGAGCCTACTGCCTAACTAAGTTCTGATTGGTAGATATCAGCATTTTCAGCCCCCCCAAAATAGTTTCTGTCACACCCTGTATACAGTATATAGATCTGACGGCTTGACATGTCCTTCAAAGCTTGGAAGTCTCCATGATAAATTATTGGTCAGCGGTCAGCCGTCCTTGTACGGACCAGACCGCGTTGCTTAACGTCCTGTATACAACGTTGTACACAGAACACCAAGGTACTCGTATGAACGGGTTTTGTTCATGTAATGAACGATATTTGTAATTCAAAAACGTCTTTGTATTGTTTTCACATAAATGAATAGACAGGGTTATTTTCTTATTTATCGGCCAAATTTTTTCTTACAAAATTAGTATCAATTATAGAAACGTTTTTCGCAAGTAAAAAGGCACTTTTGTATTAATTTACAAGGATATTAATATATTCGCTAAAATATTAAGCAAAGCATGGTCGCTCTTAATGGGGAGTTTTCTGACAGCTCATTAAAAAAACAAAACTGTCCAAAATTGGTACAAAAGGCTTCGATAGATGGCGCTTTACAAAAGACGAAGGCGAAGAATTTATTCCACACTGCGTTTTTAAAAGTAAAATAAATTAATTGACGTCTGTATCAGAAATTGAACGTATAAATAACCATATATGGTAGATACCACTTACCTACATTATAGTTTACAGACTTAACGCCTTCGGCTTTTTAAAAGTGCCATCTATAGAGGTTTTTTGAACTAATTTTTATGAGCTGTCAGAAAACTCCCCATTATGAATGAATTCCATTAAGAATAAAGGCGACTACGCGCTACTACCAACTACATCGTAGTATTTTCAAAAGTAATCAATGAAATGCCGGACTAGACCGCGTTGCCTATAACCTCCTGTATACAACGTTGTACACAGAACAACAAGCTATGAACGGGTTTGTTCATTTAATGAACATATTTCTTAGTCAAAAACAGTTTTAGTTTGTTTCCATATAAATGAGTGTAAAAAACGTTTCTCATTTGTTAAATTTTTCTAACACGTAATTTCTTTATATTGCAGAATTCCTTCTTTCAACCGACTTCCAAAAGGAGAAGGTTCTAAATAAAATTTTTACGTATGTTTTTTTTGCATCTTTGTAACACGATTTTTTGGACTATTATGAATCGTTTTTAAATATGATGAAGAATACTTCAGAGGTGGTGCCTCTAAATAAGTTTAATTGAAATCGAATGAAAAAAAAATATGAATGAATACGAAGAATATTATGACCTTATATTTTGGCCAAAGTTTTGACTGAAAAGGATTTAAAAATATAAATATTTCTGACACTCACACAACATTATCTAGCCCAAATTAAGTTTCTTAAAGAACTTGTGTTATGGCTACTAGATAACGGATATACCTACTTAAGAAATATATAAACATAATATTGAATAAATACATATTTTTTATTAGAATAAACTTAAATAAACATATAAACATCCATGACTTGACGCCTAATATCTGTGTTCATCACACAAATATCCGCCACCGCCTGGATTCGAACCCAGGACCTCTGGCATAGAAGGCAATTTATGTTACCGCTACTACCGGTTGTCGAAATGTTAGTGAAGTCGTTTTTTTCAATGCTCTGCATTCATTGATTACCAACTAAGCCAATCGACTATTGTAGTTTAAAGTTAGGAAACTATCCACCTTCATTGACATGAGTTGACTCTAGAGAGGCTCTTAAATGTTTGAAAACAACCTTTTATTTAAATATAAAGCGAATAATTATACAACCTTATTTAGTACGTGCTTAAAAATGGGCCACCGAGGGATGTTTACATGGAGGTTTTAAATGTGTTTTGTTTTTTATACGAAACTAGCCACCGCGCGCGGTTTTACCCGCGTAACTTTTGATCCCGTGGGAATTTCGGAATAAAATATAACCTATAACCTTCCTCAAGAGTTAGGCTACCAAATGCAAAAAGAATCCCACTTGTAGTTTCTGAGATTAGCGCGTTCAAACCAACAACAATCAAACTCTTCAGCGTTATATATTAGTACTAGCTGACCCGGCAAACGTTGTTTTGCCAAATAAATAAAAAAAAATAGATGTTGGCCGATTCTCATAGATATAAAATAAGCACAAAAAATTTCATCAAAATCGGTCAAGCCATTTCGGAGGAGTATGGCAACGAAAACTGTGACACGAGAATTTTATATATTAGATAGATACATCAGTTATTTGTTTTTTACCACTCAACATTAGTAATCTACAAATTAAGATATCTTTTATGTTATAAGGTAATAGAAAATAGGGTAATTGCACCAGTTTTGGTACCTATCGATAGTTATCGGCTAACAAAGAACGTATGTTGCCCTGAAACACTTGCTTGGCTACGAGCCAAACCGCGCAGGTAACTACTAACTTTAACGTTTACCCGACTACCCGAAATTAATGACCATATATCGCTCGGGTGGAGCTGATACTGCTCTGCTATACCTTATTTATACTTATTGTATCTGTAGTTGAGAGTTCTGATCGTTATCGTTTTAATATACTTAGTAAGAGATTCTCATTCTTTTGTTTTCTTGTACTGGTATTTTACATTTATACCAAACTAACCACCGCGCGCGGTTTTACCCGCGTAACTTTTGATCCCGTGGGAATTTCGGGATAAAATAAATAAATAAATTATTATTTTACTCATACACTAAATCTTTTATACAAAATATTATTCAACCCTTGTCTGCCAATCTATCTTAAAGAACGCTTTAGTTTTCGCCATCAACACCATGAACGTAACTTGCGGTCTGCCAGCAACTACTTGCTGGCAACTCCCCGTCACAGTTCCCACCTTTATCAGCAGTCGTTCACGGTGAAAGCAATATCTCTTTGGAACTCATTACCATCTTCTCTCCACCACGCTAAAACAATAGCTTCTTTTAATATATATCATTTAAAAAACTTCTATCTCTCAAACTTATCTAATTTTATATAGAATCTATGTTAATACAAAGCGTACTTTGTTCTTCCTACTTATATATCTATTTTTAAATTAATGTATTTATATTTTATATATATGTATTTCATATTATATTATAACACCTATTTATATACTTTAATTAGTAACATTTATAAAATAATAATGCCATGTTTACGTTTCTTTTTAATTTATTTTAAGATAAGGTTGCCTGGAAGAGATCACTTTGAAGTGATAAGGCCGCCCAAATTGTACATTTAATGTTAAAACTGTATTTTTATAAGTATCCCATTCTATGCAAATGGCAATAAAGTGTTTGAATTTGAATTTGAATTTGAAATAAATAATAAAATCCCCAGACAATCACACCAACTACATGGCCCCAAAGTAAGCATAGCTTGTGTTATGGGATACCATATAGCGAAATAGGGGGGAACCTAGAATATAAATAGATAAACACCCAGACACGGAACATTTTTTTTTTCTTGTTCCGTGCGGGGATCGAACCCGCAACCACTGGCGTCTGAGGCACATAGGTTAACCCCATCGCCAAAGTGGTCGTCAATATAGTCACCTTCCTCAAGAGTTGCGCTATCAAATGCAAAAAGTATTTTTCAAATCCCACTTGTAGTTTCAGAGATTAGCGCGTTCAAACAAACAAACAAACTCTTCAGATTCATATATTAGTACAGATTATAGTTTAACTCGATCGATTTGGTGATGAGCTTCGTGATTTAAGGTACGTAGAAAGTAATGGTTAATTTCATTAATAAATAATCATCATCATCATCGCAAGTCTCTCCTCTGGGTGACGTGGAAGTTTTAGGCCGTAATCCACCAAGCTGGCCCGGTGCTGGTTGGTGGATGTCAAATATTTCGGGGTGCCGAAATGGCTTCTGACAAACCCTAACGACTACTGTATACAAGTATATAGCACCCGGGACCGACTGCTTTACGTGCCCTCCGAAGCACGGTAGTCGTCGTGAGAAATGAATGGTCGGCGGTCACCCATCCTTATACCGGCCGCACCGAGCGCGCTTAACCTGCGATATCGTTTGATATGCACAGTAGCCACGGCGCCACGACGACTACATAATATTATTGATAAATTGCTTTTATCGCCATTAACGACATGCTTATTCATAGGTGGTAAGGCTATTCTTTGCCAAACCTACGCGGCTAAAAAAAACGATTTTCCGAAATAAAAAAATGTTGTAAAAAAAAACTACAAAACCAACACAAACTAAATAAAATTTCTTCTATATTTATTTATTTTTATTTGTATCCGATTAACTGATTAAATAACAACAACATTGTAATTTCCATTCTTTTCCATTAACTCCAAATTAAGGTATATTCTTTTATACATTTTTATTGTGGCATAAGATAAAACCAAACAAACCTAATTTACATAAAACATGATTGAACAGTCTGAAAACAAAAACCCTAAAGGCTAAAAAACCCTTTCCTAAACACACTCGACCATCTTCACATTAATAATGTCAGTTTTGAAGAGACAGCGATGTAATCATTCGTAAACCAGGTGCTATCCCCGAACCCGCATTTGATTGATGGCACGTATCCCGAAAAAAGTAGCATAAATCCCTTTTAAAAAGAAGGTTGTCTACGATAAGCCCTTCACGGCACAACGTTTCATTGTGAGCCTCGCATTGATCGCTTTCATACCGCGAAAGTTGCTGATCACACGTGCGGCTTGCTCAGAACCTTCCCTATAATCCCTCAACCTCTACAGGGAACAGTGTTCCCAAAAACATCACCCTGTTTTTGGGTAAAAAGTTAAACACGCCCAAACCGACGATGTTTTGGATTTACGCAACAAATTCACATTTTATTTTCTCTCTCGATCACTCGCCGTAAAAAGAAAAAGGTCAGTTTTATTGCTTGAAAAGAAATGTGTTGATGGTTAGTTAAACAATGGAAATCGATGTCTCGCGATAAAACAATATCTTCTGTGTCCATGTGTTATTTTTTTTTTTGAAGTACAGCCCTAAAATAACACTTCAAAGTTACATAGGGTAGCCTAAAAATACAGATTCTTTTAGGCTGTTATTAATAATACCGTCTGTTACGTAAGCTTTGAACTTCAAGTACCTACTCGTAATTATACTAAAAGCCACGAAAGATTTGAAAAATTCCAAAATTGAATTCGTTAGCATCAATTCAAAACAAAAGAAACTTAGTTCCTAACATCACGTGTGCTCAATCTTTCATATTTATACCTCTTTGTCGTAGTGACCGAAATTCCTAGCGCGGCAAACCGATACTCATTGGTAGTTAGCAACTAATGTACCGTAAACTGAAAGTAGTAGATTAGTCCGTGATAAATGACACTATTTATTACCTTCATTTAATTACTTTTCGAATAGCAACATTCTCTATTTGTGAGTCTTCAAAGAGTTGACTGATGGATTTCAATCTGATGATTGAAAGGAGCGTTGCTCTTACATGCGAGAAATGTGATGTTTGATGCAATATAAGATTTCTATAAGATGAGGAAATAAGAGGCCCAAGCTGCAGAAAATCTTTTAAGAAAGAAAAGTTTTCACTGTGTTCCAAGTACTTACATCTCTTTGTTACGTTATGTGTTATATGGAACAGTTTAATAATTTTATTGATACAAGTCAAACAAGGTAAATATTATTTTGATAATTATGCGCGTTTTTCGTAACATTTTTTTAATGTCGTTTCTTTTACTATTGTTTTTGCATATATTTTGTTTATAAACTCCCTACTATTTGCTATCGTGAACACAACGTGCTAAAAAAAGTGCTGAGATTTTCAACATTAATATCTTCCTAAAATAGTTGTGGAAGAAAAGAATTACGGAAAACTACCGCCATGGTTATTTTTTCTCATAAGCGCACCATCTGGACTCACAATAAAAACATGTAGGTACCTAATTTAACCATACAAAATCTTAATTTCAAAGTTAAGTTTTGAGAAGAAAAACAATAAATTTCTTTCTTCCACTTTTCTCCCTAAAACAGAAAATGACAAATTAAAACATTCCGATTTCACACAAAAATCGAAACAGTAGCGTCGCCGGTCATAAATAATGAACTCTTTCTGTTACGGTTTAGATAAATATCTAAGAAGCGAAAAGACAATAGCTGACTCAGCAATGACAAATGGCGGGTTTCGGGATTCGCAAAGGGGGTTCCCGAACAAAGGTTCGTAGGGCCGCCGCCGCGGCGTTTGCGTAGATGTGAAAAATTACGCACCCGACTTTACCAGTGAGTCGCGTTTCTGACATTTACGTTTTGATGCGGTTCCCCTTTTTGTTCGTGTATTTAGATTAAAATTTACGAAATTATTTGGTAAAGGTACATCGGTATTCGTTCAAAATGTTGTTCATTGATATGGGCATATTGTTAACCGTTGGAATTTTGTACGGGGAGTTTATTATTAAATTCATACAGTACCGCGCTGTTCATAGAGATGTGTTTTACAAAGAGTTTTCCGGTTTTGATTTAAATTTTGGTTTTCAATGTACTTCGTCGTAAATACTTATTATTTGTGGCTCTATAAAAATGCTTAAACTTTTTATTATTTTAAAGCCGCGTTTGACTTCAATCTCAACTAGACAACCTAACGTACAATCGAAATCGAGCAAGCTCATTTTGGCAAATCGTCTAGATGCTAGTAGGTCGAAATTCGCTTGAAGATAGGTTTCCTTGGTGACGAACTTGTTATCATTACATTCGAAACTGACATTTAATGAGTACCGAATTCGTACAGTATCTAAAAGGTCATAAGTGCATTATACGCAATGGACCTTACAAGTTTGACAGTTTCAAACGAATTTTCAGCAAAATGGGTCGTGATTCAGTTGGTGCGATGCTACATAAGTAAGTGACGATATGGTCGAAAGTAACTGTACACGGAGACAAGAACTAGCTCATCATAAAGTGTTTTCCATACACATCACTGGACACAATTTTTGTATATCTCTTTACTTAAGATATCTGGTATCTAGTATCCACTGCACAGGTTCTTTAAAAACTCAATTTATATTTGATGAAGTGGTTTCATTATAAGAAATATGTATTATTTGCTATTTGGATTTTATTTTTACCCAAACTAAATCCTTATTAAAAACCCATACATCTTCTGCATGTAAACACACAAATAGATATCAAACATGACGCCTTTGTTTCTTCCCCTCGTTTTTATAGCAATTAACATCAAACACAAAAACGTACTTCCGTAGCATTCGTTTCATCCCTCAATAAATTGATCAATGTTATTGTATACTAGCCACCGCGCGCGGTTTTACCCGCGTAACTTTTAATCCCGTGGGAATTTCGGGATAAAATATAGCCTAAAAATATAACCTTCCTCAAGAGTTGGGCTATCAAATGCAAAAAAAAAATTAAATCCCACTTGTAGTTTCTGAGATTAACGCGTTCAAACAAACAAACTCTTCAGCTTTATAAATTATAGTACTAGCCACCGCGCGCGGTTTTACCCACGTAACTTTTGATCCCGTGGGAATTTCGGGATAAAATATAGCGTATAACCTTCCTCAAGAGTTGGGCTATCAAATGCAAAAATAATTTTTCAAATCCCACTTGTAGTTTCTGAGATTAGCGCGTTCAAACAAACAAAAAACAAACTCTTCAGCTTTATATATTAGTATGTATATAGTAGATTACCTACAAAAGTCAGTAAAAAGAGTCATGAAGTCCTAGTCACTTTTGATAAATTCAATCATTACAATACTGACGACCGGCTGGTGTAGTGGTAACATACATTGCCTTCTATGCCAGAGGTCCTGGGTTCGAATCTCGGTGGCTGCGGATATTTGTGTGATGAACACCGATATTAGTCGGCAAGTCATGGATATTTACATGTTTATTTAAGTTTATTCTAATAAAAATATGTATTAATTCAATATGTATATTTATAATAATAATAATAATAATCAACTCTTTATTGTACACCAACAGCATAAAAATAAAGTAAAGAAAATGGTACATTTTAATTTCATATTGGCACAAAGGCGGCCTTATCGCCGTAGAGCGATATCTTCCAGGCAACCGAGTCTTGACAGGATTAGGTAGTGGACAATTAGGATGGGCGTTGGAACACAGGCTATAAAATAGACTTCATACAAATAATTACACAGTCATACCTAAATATCAATAAGTAATACATATAAATTCTAATAATACATACACATACATTCTAATAATACATATATACATACACATATATTCTTACATATGACAATATATACATACTGATAATCAAAATATATATACAATGAGAGAGCTAAGATGAACAATGTTTCATAAGATAATGTTGTTTAAGCATTCTTTTAAAGCTGTACGGATTGCGAGCTAAGCGGATCTTCAACGGTAGTTCGTTCCATAATGACACCGATCTGACAAGAAACGATTTGCCCAAAAATGTGGATGTATGTGATGGTGTCGCTAGAAGGAGATTCGAAGAAGAGCGCAAGTTACGATCATTATTTTTGAACCGATAGTTGATGCAATTTTTCAAATAATCGGGTATAGCTTTATCATACAGAATACGGTAAACTACAGATAGTCTGTGAGTATTCCGGCGAAGGCGAATGGGAAGCCACTTGAGATTATTTCGGAATTCAGATATGTGATCATATTTGCGTAATCCAAATACAAATCTAATGCAGAGATTTTGGAGCCGCTCAAGTTTATTAAAGAGTTCTTCAGTTAGGTCAAGATAGCTGGCATCAGCGTAGTCGAGAATAGGAAGTAAGAGAGATTGTGCTAGCGCAATTTTAGTGGCAACGGGGAGAAAATTGCGAAGACGCTTGAGCGAATTCACCGCGGCAAACATCTTCCTACTCATTTCAGTGATCTGTGGTACCCAGGAGAGCGTGCGATCAAAGATGATACCGAGATTCTTCACGGTCTCACTAAAAGGAATGGAAACGCCATTAAATTCGACTTGAGGTAGTAAGTTATTGTTCACACGAGGTATCATTTTGTTACTGCCGATAATAATTGTTTGCATTTTGAGAGGGTTGACAGTGAGCCCGTGTTTGTGACTCCAGTCTGATATTAGTTTCAAGTCCGCATTGTGTAGCACTACAGAATTTGGCAGCTCTTCGAGAATGCTTTGTGTATAAATTTGAAGATCGTCTGCATACAGATGGTAGGAAGAAGATATATTGAGAGTAATCGAATTGATGAATATGGCAAAGAGAAGTGGAGACAACACGCCACCTTGCGGTACGCCGGCATTAATATCACACCAATTAGAGACATCCATCTCAGTAGATATACGTTGCCGGCGTCCATGCAAGTAAGTATGAAACCAGTCAATAGTCGATGGAGATATGTTAAGAGAACGAAGCATTTGCAAAAGGATTTCAAAATCTACAGTATTAAAAGCATTGCTAAAATCCAGGAGAGTTAGAATAGTAAGCTTCTTCTGCTCCATGCCCATACGAATATCTTCCGTAATTTTGAGTAATGCCGTAGTAGTACTGTGCCCAGGACGGAAACCAGATTGGAAAGAGTTTAGTAGTTTATGGTTTTGCAGAAAAGTGCTGAGCTGTTGATGAACTAGTCCCTCCAGCACTTTGGAAAGGAAAGGCAGGATGGCAATAGGACGATAATCGGAAAAGGAAAGAGGATTGGCTTTTTTAGGGAGTGGTATGATGTTAGCATTCTTCCATGCATCAGGGAAAACGCTATAAGCAATGGAATTATTCAGTATAGAGGTAATCACAGGAAGAATAATGTCTAGGATAGGGATGAGCATCTTACGACTAATACAGTCGGATCCACTCGCATTAGAGGCCACGGAAAGTATCTTTCTCTTAACATCACATTCCGAAAATTGAACTATTGAAAAGGACGGAATATTTGGCGTCGGTAAAGTAGATATGTGATTCAGAGTACGAATTTTTACAGAAGCGTCTATAGAGCTAGAAGATGTGAAATGATATATTTATATATTTCTTAAGTCTTGTATATCAGTTATCTATTATCCATAACACAAGTTCTTTAAGGAACTTAATTTGGGCTAGATAATGTTGTGTGAGTGTCAGAAATATTTATTTATAAATATTTTATTTATACTAGGCGATTCAAATTGAGAAAAGGAACATCAATGACCTCTATCTGTCAAAAGTAACTTGAAAATTAAGGTCTGCAGAAAATATATTTTAATTTGATGACTATTTGTAAATATTTATTTATTTTTGGCTATCAGAGTATTATATGTAATATTGTAGATACAACATACTTACATACACACACATAACATATACATACACACATAACTTCACGCCTGTATCCTTTATGGGGTAGGCAGAACACCAGTGATTATAAGACCATCTGATGTCACGTTTGACAAATGAGGTATTATAATGATGGAGAGAGGCTATTGCAGTGAAAAACATACATACAAACATAGTGAAAAAAGCTCGGAAGCCATGCCAACATTACGATCCATAGTCATGGGTCTGCAGAAAATGAATTTTCATCATTAAGTATAATGAAAGTCGATGCGGCGCCGTGGTTACTGTGTGTATCATAAGGCAACGTTCGGCGCGGTCGCTACTTGGATAGGTAACCGCCGACCAATTATATCTCATGACGACTTCCGTACTTCGGAGGGCACGTTAAGCAGTCGGTCCTGGGCGCTGTATACAGTGTCGTTAGGGTCAGTCAGAAGCTATTTTGGCCCCCTGAAAATTCCGACATCCACCACCCAGCACTGGGCCAGCTTGGTGGATGATGGCCTATACCTCCTCGTTACCCAGGGCAGAGACTCATACCCTGCAGTGGGCTCATCACAAAGAGTTGTCATGTGTGTGTACCAGCTCGGAAGCCATGCCAATATTATACGACGACGACTATTCAGAAAAAGAATTTTCATCATTAAGTGGAATGGAGGAAATGTATTAATTAAATAATATGTTTTGCTTACTCTATTTAACTAACCAATTCGAATTGACAGCTATAACGTCATAATATGGCGCTACGTCGATCCTATTCTCATTTGAAACGCATTGTAAATGAGACCTCAGTGGTTTGGTGGTGCAGTGCTTTCAGACGCTATATATAAATCATCAGGTTGTAAGTCCGAAACGGAACAAGAAAAAAATGTTCCGGTTCTCGGTGTTTAGATGTAGGTATGTATATGTATTTATTTTCTAGGTTCGCTCTAGTACGCTACATGGTATCTCGTATCACAAAGCTTTGCTTATATAGTTCAGCAGGGCTATGAGCGTAATTAAAATAACAGCGCTGTGCTCGACGAGGAGCTCGTCGATGAAATGGCAAAGATCGTCGAGCTCACAGATGTTACATTTAGCTGAATACCAAAACCTAAAGAAATTTATCAAACAATTCGACGAATAACAGTTCTTACTCACGCCGTCATCAGGGACGAGCGCTGGTGTCGTGTTGTGATATAAGGGAATAACAATTATGCCACTCGTCGCTGTTGCATCGATGAACTCCACGCTGTTGTTTAGAAGAATAGCTCTGCAGGACCATGAAGTTTGTGGGATTGTCTGGGGACTAAAACAAAAGATAGGTGGTCAGTGTGAATGTAAGTTTGTAGCTCTTTCAGTCATTGACAGCTGCAAGATTTGAACTGATGGTTTGCACACAGGTAGAGCAAAGCCTAGAATATCACACAGACGATCTCGATATTCCCACGAGATAACTTACCTATTACAATATCTTTTCCAACGAAGAAACATAAATGTTATCTCTGATATTGTATAGAGCCGAAATAGTATCCAATTAGTTGTAGAAATTTAGCACAGTGCATTGGTTTTACGTTTGGCTGCCAAACAACTTTTGTTTTATTAACAATGTGATATCTAATACTACTGATGAAACACTCATAAAACAAAAATTTACGAATTGAAAATCTGCCTACAAAACATGATTGTAATCAAAATATATCCAATATGTTTCTAGAGCTATCATCCTTCTTTTGTGATTTGGTTTATTTTATACGCTCATTATTATTTCGATATATTTGATATAAACTATACCTATTTGTTTATCTCAACTATCAAATAAAGCCTTAGACATTGCTTTTTGAACGTTCTAAGGTCACAACGACTTGTATTTAGTAAAATTATTATATTTGATACCCGAAAAAAAAATCAATAATACTATTTTGGCTCAATGTTCATTTGTTTATATCTATTTGCAATGGATTCTTAATGTAATACATACTTTATTTTTACTTACAAATTCACGATACGTGTGAAAAAAATTACAGCAATAAGCCATCTAGGAACCTTTCAAATACAGAAGGCAAGAGATCAAGCGTTACAAACTTGGCACAACAAATCTTTAACTTAATCTCGAAGGCGTACAGTTCAGATTTTATTAAAATTTTTGGGCATGTTTGGAACGCTGATCTGCTGCCTTCTGTGCATAAAATATAGGACGTTCTCATCCGGTTAAAAAGTCATTAAATAAAACAATTTTTTTATCGGATTTATCGCGTACATTTTCTATTTTACATTTTAACTCGACGTTTCGGTGTCGGTATGATACACACATTAACCATGGCACCACGACGACTTCAGAATTTGGATTCCATTTACTTAAAATATCAAGGAGGACTAACTTATTATCCTGTTCTAATTCCAAAGTAAATTGTATTTTATTTTTAAAGGAATTAAGGTGGTTAAGAAATGCAGTTACTTTGTGTTGAGGTATAATAGTCGTTTCTGTTTCAAAACTGTTGTTTTGAAAGTGAAATTTAAGAATCCTTCTTTTTCTAGAAGTTACATCAATGCAATTCAAATAATAATGAACTTTATTGATTCAGCGCCAATAAAGGTCATTATTTTCCAAACACAAAAGCGTCATTTAAATCGTCATTTAAATCTTACCTAAAAAATGCTGTTTTAAGTAAAATAGCATTTTTTAGGTAATTTTTAAATACTTAAGTTTCTGCTTAGCAATATCCAGTACACGGAGCTTGTGTTAAATAATTTATTAGTACAATAGCGATTAAAATTCAAAGCACGGTCGGAAGAATCCAGTTCTACGCTGTGTGATTCCGAACGTAGCGCAAATACGACTGAATTCTGACACTGAAATGTTGGGTTTTAATTTTACTAAGGGAAAAAGGAATTCTCAGACGGAGTTTACAGCAATCATATTGTAATATGTAAAGTACCTATCAGGTAATCAAGCTCGAACAAAAAGACACCTTATTGTACTTATAGGTACTATAAATGGAATGATTAGATGGATGGATGGATGTAAGGATGTATCCTCAATCATGGCAGACTAGCTCAACGGATTTGGATGAAATTTGGCATAGTGATAGTGTACAATCTGAAATAGTACCTAGGCTACATTTTATCCCGATATTCTTGCGGAATAAAAAATTGCTCAGATAAAACGGCGCGAAACGGCGTGAAACAGATAAAACGGAGTAAAATCAAATTTGTAGCAACATCTCACCATACATTCCTAAAAAACAAAACTTTCAAAATTTTTTGCTTATCTCACTCAACAAGGAAAAACATTTTCAAAAACACAAAGATGTTCGTCCTAACGCTAATCCATTACAATAATCCATCTTACCGTGTACCCAGGGTAAGTGCGAATCAAAATCAATACGTTATCAATGCTAGTTAATTGGCAGAGACATACTGTGATGAGGTCGGACGAGCGGTTTGGACTCATCCAATTAGCTCAGCGCTCTGCGGTGCCATGGCAACGCTCGCAAGATGGCGCTGGTAGATTTTTTTTTGTCAGTCTCTTCGTGTAATTATTGACATTTCAGTGTCTTTGATTTGTTTTTATTAAGCTACTTGTTTATTTCCTAATTAATTAGTGAGTTATTTTGTACTGAAAGGGACAAAGTATTCTAATCTATACTAATATATAAAGCTGAAGAGTTTGTTTGTTTGTTTGAACGCGCTAATCTCAGAAACAACAAATGGGATTTGATTTTTTTTTTGCATTTGATAGAACAACTATTGAGGAAGGTTATAGGCTATATTTTATCCCAAAATTCCCACGGGAACAAAAGTTACACGGGTAAAACCGCGCGCGGTTGCTAGTATTAGTATATTGAAAGACAAGAATATAAAATGGAGTTTTATCTCTTAATAATGCTAAAGTTAAAAAAATATATATAAGTTCTTTATAACAAAATCATAAAATTATGACACAAACTCGAAAGTGTGTAAAATTGCCTACAATATGAAAGTTTGTAATTCATTCACGCTTACATCAACTGTGAAATTTGTATTCTATTAGAATGAATAATATGTACATACAGAGTGGAATTTTTTAATGCCCCCTGGAGGGAAAGTATGTACTCTAAATGATGGAGATAGCAAATTTGACTCCAAAGAAACATTCCTTTATTTTGAAAATAAAACTGCATTCAAAGACTTTCAGAAATTTTCCTTGCTTTGCATACTTTCTCAAAATAACGATGAACTTATGAAATTTCAGCCAATAAAATGCATTTTTTTTTTCAATCAGACTGATTAGAAATTAGCACTTTCAACCAAATAAACAAACAAACTCTTTAGTTAATTATATTATTATATATAATGTTGTATTCGTGATAGGAGCTCTTAAAGAAACTTAATTTTGACCATTTAATTCTGGTGTAGTTATAAAAATTATTTTATTGAGATTTTGGTCGTATTATTAAATTTATAGTGAATCCTGAAAACTTATATACGATTATATTATAAAGGGTGTCCCGTAAATAGTGGATCAACGGAAAACTGCAAATACGAGGGGTTGTCTGGAATCCGAAACACCATTTTATTTCCCTATGATAAGTAGTTTTTAAGATATACCGATTTTAACCAGACAACCCCTTGTATCTCCAGTTTTCCGTTGGTCCACTATTTACGGGACACTCTGTATTAATGTAACATTAATAAAATGTTTAACGTGTAAAAAAGGTTTACTCAAAGAAAATTTGAAAAAAAAAAAAGCCTTTGTTAGTCGGGTGACACGCGTCGGTCATTTAAATCGAGGTTACAATAAATCCCGGGATTAAGTCTTTGGAAATCCCGAAGTCCAGATCTCTCAAGGATTTTATTCGGCTTAAGTACCCTATAGGTGTCGAGACTAAAGCCGGAGACGGAGCAGAGAAAACTTTGTAAATATCACGAATACATTATGCTCGTTAATATGATTTAAGAGTCCTCATTTCGCTGAAAACTCGTTAGACATACGGCAAAAAGAAATCTTTACTGTCTGGCATTATGCTAGGTGAGCGAGTGGACGATGCGATACAACAATACTTCAGGGTCCCGATTCAGTAATTACCAAATGTTAGTATAATGTGACTAAAAGGTACATTATGTTAACATGTGAATTTTTTTTAGTTTTCCCCCTGTATAATGTCACCAGGAGAACCATCGCTCAACAATATGCACGTCACCGCACATAATGTTAAAAGTTACAAAATCGGGTTGACTTATGTTTACGCGGCATCGTAGCCCACCCTATACCTACACAACAAAATTTTGTTCGTGTATCACTTTTTAGGATTTTCTATCTTCTTACTAACATTCTATTTTTGAAAGTTTGGATAGATTTATGGATAGATGTTTGTTCCGTGCAGAACGGCTAAACAGGTTCGGATAATAATATTTTTAAGTTTTTGCCTTTTAAATGCAAAAACTTTAAAATATTATTTAACATTGCAATACTTCACTTTCACTGGGATTCACAATTTCTGTAAAGAAATTGGTCTCGGGTGGTCTTAGCTGCAAAGCTATACCATTAGATGGAGCTACGTTAGCAATATTACGTAAAATCAAAAATGTGTTAAGTAATTTCGAGGCGTACAGCCAGGTCCCGCTGCGCTGGTTAAAGTAGGTACGTTAATAAAATACATTTTGAATACTTTTATAGTTTAAATAATTTAATGTACATAAAGACCTAACACCAATTGAAATAAGTGGCGGGTTACAGTTTAAGAGTAGCCTAATAAAATTTGTCTTCTTTTTCACATACTACTAGCCAATCGGAAAGTTCCGAAAAATACGTTTACAATTTTTGTTTTTAAAAGATTTTTGATTCGCATTTCAAAAAGCAACTTTATTGCTTAATTGGTTAAATAATTCATTAAATAAAGAACTCATAAAGGGGTTTGAAAATTTTTGGTGCACCTTCTGTCCGCCATTTTGATTTTTTTTCGATTTTGCGTCGCACTATAAAACTTGTATATTTCGATTGCTGACATACAGACGAGCAAAAAATGTTATATAACATATGGGTCTAAAACGTCACGTTTTAGAGATAATATGGAAAACAATTTTGCTAAATAATTCCAATTTTTCATATATTTAATCGTTGAAATACCTCTCAGAATGTATCAAATTAGCATGAATGTTTGTAGTATTATCTTGCACATTAGTTAAGAGTAAAAATAACTGGTTTTTACACCTACCTATCTAAAACTTGACAATGCCATATTAACTCGGCAAAGCCGGCGCTGTAGGTACGTACCTAACTATATAATTCTAGTAACTTACAAGAAGTAATGACACAGATTACTAAAGAGTTACTACGTGTAATGATATGATTAAGAATTTCTTTTTTTAGAATTCTTTTACATTTGCTTGTATCTACTCGGAAATGCGGGATAGAGAAATACGCGTCATTTCAACGCCCTATAATATTTAAGTCTGTCTTTAAATACTTATAGCCCACACGAGAAGAAGAAGATGGGCTTGTGTATACACTTCTACAACACGGTTCTCCATGACATACAGGAACTTACGTAAAAAAGGCAACTATAAAGTGGATGACTTCTTAAATGAAAAGGAGTCATGGGTGTGAAAAAAACGCCCAGCTCTTTGCCAAATGTGAGACTTATATATAAGTGATTATAATGCAAGTTATAAAGTAGATTGTAAAGTGTTTCTGGAGTTTCTTTATCTCCAATTCTTCTCCAGAGTAGACTACCACACCTCACACTAAACCAAATAATTAACTAATTGAATTAAATTAAATAGTTAAACTAATAGATTACATACTAGTTAAATAATACTGTTAATATTAGTGAATGTACTATTGTGGAAAAGCGGGGTCCACTAATACAGGTATTTTTATACTTAACAGTGGTCTCCAGCCCGGCTGTGTAAAATTATTTTGTTTTTAAATAAAGATATTTTGTAGGTATTTGTATAAGAGTGCGTACAAATTGCTAGTAATGCAACTAGTAATGTAATATCCAGCGTCCGATGCCTGCGCTCGCTGTATTTGGACGTGTATTGCGCCGAACTGAGCATTCAATACGGGCATCCTGAGTAAGATTTTTTCCGTATTTCGTCGCGAGCACGGTCCGTCGCCGCACACGTTCTTTTCAACCGACTTCCAAAAGGAAGAGGTTATCAAATCGTGTGTATTACCACTACACCAGCCGGTCGTCAAAGTTTCACATCGGTGTACTCAGTGAATAAGTTTTTCATACAAATTAAAAGTCATATGTTTTCCGTTCCCGTGGGAATTTCGGGTTACTTGCCTTGGTGCACCCCAACATCTCCCTAGGAATGTATGTTTAAGCTTCAGCTCTCTACGCCTAGTAGTTATGGCTGTACTTTGTCTATCAGTCACTCAGGCGAGTTTTAATATAGGTATGTATGATACTGATAAAGCTCTGATAAAAATAAGAGCACGAATGAGGTCTATATCCTATCCCGTGTGATCTATTAATTTTGTGTAGTGTCGCGGAGATAGGTATTATGAAATGCAGAGCATTAAAAAACCAACATCACTAACATTTTTAAATCCTTGTCAAAACTTTGGCTGACGTGAAATGTCACCTACGTAGGAAAATATCCTCCGCTTTCGTACATGTTTTTTTTAAGTAGGTACTGAGTCGATTTCATTAAACTTCAATGGGCCACCTCTGACTTATTGTGATCTATCAAATGAAACACGATTAATCCAAATCGATTCATAATTGACCAATTAATCAAGTAACAAACATACACACGATTTGATAACCTCTTCCTTTTGGAAGTCGGTTGAAAAGAACGTGTGCGGCGCCGGACCGTGCTCGTGACGAAATACGGAAAAAAACTTACTTATGGTGCGTACAGATTGCTGTAATGGAACTTGTAATGTAACATTCTGCGCACTACACGTCCAAATACGCAACGTGCGCAGAATGTTACATTACTAGTTGCATTACTGGCAATCTGTACGCACCATTAGGATGTCCGTATTGAATGCTCAGTTCGTGCGGAATACACGCACAAATACAGCGAGCGCAGGCATCGGACGCTGGATATTACATTACTAGTTGCATTATTACCAATTTGTACGCACCCTAAGAGTGCACAGGTCTGAACTGGAGAAAAAGTCGTTGTGTATTATTTTTACTGACATGTTTCAGGAGAAAATTGTAATATTCCCAAGAAATA
Source organism: Stenoptilia bipunctidactyla (assembly GCA_944452665.1). NCBI lineage: Eukaryota > Metazoa > Arthropoda > Insecta > Lepidoptera > Pterophoridae > Stenoptilia > Stenoptilia bipunctidactyla. The sequence continues at coordinate 7,572,490 of OX101733.1, read as the reverse complement.
AATTATTTTTCTTGTCTATTATAGTCCTCGCGCCATAGCCTCAATAATTAATACTTACTGGGAATTAAAACTCCCGAACTCCAACTTAAGAGTAGGTAGTTAAGTATGTACTAATTTTTTTTGCTAAAGTACCTATATCTGCATTCAATAACAATTAGTTATAGATACCTACACAATCTGAATTGCCACAGAGGCGTTTTGCGCTCTATGAGCACAATCCATTTTAACGCGTCTAGCCAGCTGGGAGCGCGGTGCGGCGCGGCGGCGTTGCCGGGTTGATATGGCATTGTCAGGTTTCAGATAGGTAGGTGTAGAAACAAGTTATTTTTACTCTTAACTAATTTGCAAGATAATACTACAAACATTCATGCTAATTTGATACATTCTGAGAGGTATTTCAACGATTAAATATATGAAAAATTGGAATTATTTAGCAAAATTGTTTTCCATATTATCTCTAAAACGTGACGTTTTAGACCCATATGTTATATAACATTTTTTGCTCGTCTGTATGTCAGCAATCGAAATATACAAGTTTTATAGTGCGACGCAAAATCGAAAAAAAATCAAAAGGGCGGACAGTAGGTGTGCCAGGCTCCATACAAAAATTTTCAAACCCCTTTGGTAAGCTATTCAACTTTCCAAGTTAAAGGTACCTTAAGTAGCTTGAAAAGCACGAATGCACGAGTAACTGCCCTTCCGAGTAACTAAACGCACTTTGAAAAGTAGGTCACGGTACGTTTTTTAATTTTAATACAGGTCAAATATTTTAAATAGGAAAAGAACTCAGTTATAACCGCGACTTTGCAGCCTCCTTTTTAACGGTGACTAAATCCTCGCTTGATAATTGACTAAAACTTCAAATGATCGTTAGCTAAGTTCCGATTTCACCAATTTCCTTCCGATCCTAGATTAACAAATCTCGGATTTGACTAAAGAAAAATTGAAGGCGGAACTCGTTTTGACGCGTAAACTGAGTTCAACTCGTATAGATCGCGTTTTATTACACGGTAAAATTGGGGCTAAGATGAGGTAAAAAACGACAGCACCGAGGCTTAGAAAGCCAGAACTGTGCCAAAACAGGTATCTGGCCGTATATCTATAAAAAAAAAAACAAAGACAATCACACCAACTACATGGCCTCAAACTAAGCAGAGCTTGTGATATGGGATACCATGTAGCGAAATAAGGGGGAATCTATACTATAATATTATAAAGAGGAAACCTTTGTATTTTTGTATTGAATAGGCTCAAAAACTACTGGACCGATTTCAAAAATTGTTTTACCTTTAGGCTACTTTTTATCCCGAAAATCCCGCGGGAATCGAAATTGCGCGGGTAAAACCGCGCGCAACAGCTAGTCTATAATATAAACACATGGTTGTCTAGAGATCGCTTCCCAGCGATGAGACCGCCAATTCTATTTCAAACTTATTATTATGTATTACCTTTTTTGTACTATTTTAAGTGTAAATAAATAGATAAACGCCCAGACCCGGAACATTTTTTTTCTTGTTTTTTTGCGGGAATCGAATCCGCGACCTCTGGCGTCTAAGGCAGACAGTGTTACCCCATCGCCAAAGTGGGCGTCAAATACTAGCAATCTAGCAAATCTGTCGCTAACTTCGCAACGGTTTTTTCTTCACTGTTCTTGATATTTTAAATTGTAAAAATAAACGACATAGGCTAGACTACTGTTGACCTCTAATTCACAAAACTAATTAGCTTCTTCAATAATAAAACCGACAAATTTTACAACACTTAAAAACACACCAATCGGAACTCCTTACCTTCATTTCCGAATCACATCAGATCCGACATCGATTGCAACCGAATTGAGGTCATAACTCTGTTTATTTCCCCATAAAATCGTTTAGTGAGTCATAAATGGGATTCCTCTGGGACTCTGAGGTTCCAACGGCAGTTACCGGAGCGGTACGGTTTTATACCTATATTGTAAATTTTATTTTATTAGTTTCCGTTGTAATGTCTAAAAAAATCTGATCGTTATTATTCTCTTAAGATTTCTCAAATTTTACACACTAAGGTTCCTTGTAAATGTAAAATATGTGAACGCTTGTGTTTCTTTACTAATATTAATTTGGACTTTGAATATTTTCTTCTAAGTTTTTCAATATTGAAATCGTTGTAGAAGAAATGCGTCCAAAATGAGCTTCCCTTATGTTTTGCTTCGATTACTGCATCCGTGTATGCTACAGCTTTGAATATTGACAACGCTGGTTACGTAAGTCAGGCACATTGACAAAATTGCATATTAACTATTATAGTCTGGCTAATGAAAGTAGACAATGGGGGTTTTGCAAAATTTTTATATGGCAACTTATTCTGGTGTCACTGTTGTCAATTGAACGGTTGTTGGTGGTTTTGGTAATTTAGATTTTGGAATTTTCATGTTTGAAAATGAATAAAATATAAAAATTTGATAGTTTCATAAACAATGTAGGAAACATCGATACCGGATTCATTCCATATACCTAGAATTGCTGGATTCAGATTTTGATTACAATGAATAAAAATAATTATTTTATTTTATTGTTTTATTTTTAAGCCTTATTAATACTAATTGCCTATTATTTTAATTATATACTTTTCATCAAAAAGTGAGACCGTACCAATATTGTTATTTTTTACGATAATATTATAAAAAAAAAATTAATCAAGAATCATGTTTGTTTAATCCATATGTGTCGTACTATAGTCGGAGTTACCATGATGGGATTTTTTTTCAATTCGCCAGTTTTTTTCATTCTCTACTTTCATTAGCCAGATTATATCTATCACGAAATAGTATTACAATCCATGGCAGCTGACGTTCAAAGGCACACTATGCCGCGCCACAGCGCAGTGCAAATATCCACTTGCGCGATAGTTCATTATAAAATGTATACGAGCGGTATAGGCGAATTCTTGCGCTGCAATGTGACCCGACACATTATGCGCGTACCCTAAGAGCGATCTTTACGGGAATAAACACGAATTTCCACAGTTACTGTACGTGTGACGTGGCAGTTCAGGGATATTATACATATTTTTTAAATTTATAAATACTTGTTTAGTAAACTCCTTAGAGATAATAATAACAATAAGCGGTATTGCTCGACACTGCCCAAATCACTCGCCGGTTTCTTTCTCTCTTGCCCTGATACCCGACCGACTGGTCCGATTGTCGGGTCTTTTCCGCCGAAAGGCGTGTAGCTATTAGGATACATAATAGTAATAATAAAAACCATAGACAATCACACCAACTACAGGGCCCCAAAGTAATCATAGCTACCATGTATAATGTAGGATACCATGTAGCGAATTAGGGGGGAACCTAGAATGTAAATACATAAATACCTATATATGAACATCGAACCCGCAACCACTGGCGTCTGAGGCTGACAGGTTTACCCCATGGCCAAAGTGGGGTCAAACACTATTATATAAAAAATATCAATGAAAATAAGATATGTAAATAAATGTAATTTAATCTGCAAGCTACGAAATCCGCTTAACTGTAGTTTGATACTTAATCTCAATTGACTGTGACATCTTATCTTAAACTTAATTTAATTGTCCAATATACCCTCCTATATCAATATAATACCTCATCGAAACATCACAACGAGCTACTAATAATGGACAAAGAACACGTCAAACTTCCATTTTGTACCTGTAATGTTGGTAACTCTACGCTTGAAATTGTTGATGGTTATGTACTCACCCAGGCTCACTGACCTCTATATTTACCACTGGACTGGTGGCTGTCAAAGTGCTTTTGTGCCCGTTTGATAATCGCCATTTTGGCACTGTCGGACGTAGCGAGTGTCTGTGGTACTAAAACTAGTCGCTTACAATATACACATGTCCTCATTCTTGATAACTTTTATATAATGCTTATAACAATAACAACATAAAATTCGAATCAGTATTTTAAAAATATAAAATCTCTTAACAATAAGCAAGCACTTCTCTGCCGGCCATTTGCAATATACGTCAAAATTTGTTCTGCGGACACTCGCTACTCGCTAGTGGCGCTTCAAATATGCACAAAAAAATAGCTGTCAAAGTTACGGAACAGCCAGTCCAGTGGTAAATATAGAGGTCAGTGCCCAGGCTAAATAATTCGGCTAGGTATGTCCAACGTCAAATTTAAAGACAACGATCTATCATCGAATACAACTGAGCTACGTTTGTGAACTCTGTAGGATCTTCACTTCATCTAAGGATTTGATACAGAAACTTTTCAAGCAATGTACGTATATCAACACGTATTTTGTGTTCTTAGGATCTTCAAAACTCTCAACATTAATCAAAGAGCATAGGGCGCTGGATGAAGGGCTCGGTATATAACATAATAAAGCTGAAGGGCTGTGCGTTTGTTTGACCACACTAATCTAGAAAACTACTAGTCGGGTTTAAAAAAATATTTTAGTATTTTAAGTATTTTTCCCAACTTTTGGGCTTTTTCTGAAGTTTTAAATAAATTGAGAAAGCAATATGATATACACGCTGTTAGATGATATGAAATAGTGTGGAACTAGGATGATTTGATTGATACCAGTAACAAACCTAAACCGTATTGATATCTTCCTCGAACAAAGGCCTTTGATAACCAGAGAGAGGTCTCTTCAATGATTAATATTCCACCTATCACGTGTTGCATGGAACATAATATAGAATTAATTCTCTTGTACATTTGCCAGGTATATGCAACATTTCTCTATGATTTCCACCATTTTAAGTATACCGTATTTCTGTGTATAAAATTGCAATATGTTCTCATTTGCATAAACAAATTGTTTTCAGTGACATGCTTAAGGAAACCATTGATCTTATATTCGATACAAGTGTTTAAGGAAAAAACAGTCTTATGTAGAAACGAAGAAGTTCCATATCTCAAATTTCAATATAACATCTCTTTCATACATCATTTACGGTTAAAATATCTTGGTTGGATACACAAACAGCATTTGTTATCTTTTGATTAGTAATAGGCGCTATTTATTTCAAGTACTTTTTTTTGTCAAAGTCAGCTGTTGAATGAAAACATTATTATTGGTTATAGCAAAATAATACAAAAAAAACTTTAAGTATTATTACTTCAATCATCGAGTGGTCTCATGCAGCACAAGAAGGCCTGGGTTCGACTCCCAGGCGGTACAGTTTATGAAACCATAGGTTTTCTTTGTTCTTTTTATCTTCTTAAACACAAGCTCATTTGAATTTTCTAATCATTATTTTAATTTAATATTGTTGTGTAGAGGCACTTGACAATTTGGATAGGTATTATTTTGGAATTTCTTTTGGTTCACATTTTATATACTTCTCTGTTCTCTAAAAACCACTATAATAAATAGAGGCTATTTTTTAATCACGGGCCAACTTTTTTTTCTCACTATAAGTATTTATAAAAACCATTCTTGTAACTTTTTTTACATATGTTTGTAATTTTTTACAAGGATATTAATATATTCACTAACCTTTTAAGCAAAGCATGGTCAAAGCAAATCAGGAAAAGGGCAAACCACTAAGAACAAAGATGACAACGGGCTACTACAAAATATCTTGCAGTACTACGTCGTAGTATTATCAAACGTTATCAATGAAATGCCGTGTGTAGGGTGTTCATCGACACCGACTATTAGTAAAAAAAGTTTATGGTGCCATATCTTTGCTTTTTTTCTACTGAACGATACTAAAATAAATATGCAATTACGTTTGTATCGTAATTGCATATTTATTTTAGTATCAGTATTGTATCGATAAACATTTTATACTTTTGTTCAGTCAAACTTACTCTCTGTATATCACGGCAAATTTAAATTTTATTATTATATTGCAAATTACATACGTAAATCCTTTATCACCGAAATTTCTTCAAGCCTAATAAAACTAATTTTCTCGTCTAAACATAAATTGTATCTGGTAGGACCTTAAGTTAGTTCTTTATTTTACGTTAAATTAATGCAGAATAAGCTCAATGGAATAAAAAATAAAAAAAAAACCCTGAACTAAAAATGGTGATCAAAAACTACTCTCTAGTAAAACGTTCTTTCTAGAAAAAACTCATGTTCTCAAAGAACATTCAATAAAAAAACATTCATAAACCCAACAAAAATCAACAAAACAACCAGCTAAGAGCCTTTTGTATCCAACAATGTAAAATATTCAAATGTTAGGAAAGTATCACAAATGTAGGTAGACGAGGCTGACCTCCATTTTACGAACTACCCGCTATTTACATAATTGTTCTCCGGGTTGTCGCCGAAGGCCGTTCCAATTTGCGAAATATATTTTCAACGGGTTTCGCTTACTTATCTGCTTTTAGTTTTTCTTAGAATTGTTATTGGCATATCTAAAAGGTGAATATCGGAAAGTGAGAACTTTGTTAGGATTTTTTACAATTTTGTAACGGCTGGTGTAGTGGTATAGATCGCCTCAGGTAAGAAAAGAAAGCTGGCGGTCATATAAACATCATGTAAGCCAGCGTTCTTTTTACCTGACGCGAACTATAACATACATTGCCTTCTATGGAGGTGGTTATAGGTTTAAATTGTGCGGAGGATATTAGTGGATGAACACAGATATGAGCCTTCAAATCATGGATATTTATTTTCTAATAAAACCATTGACGACCACTTTGGCGATGGGGTAAAACTGTCTGCCTCAGTCGCCAGTGGTTACAGGTTCGATTCCCGCACGGAAGAAGAAAAAAATATAATGTCCCGTGTCTGGGTGTTTATCTATTTACATACATACATACATAACGGCACGCCTGTATCCCTTATGGGGTAGGCAGAACACCAGAGTTTACAAGACCATCTGATGTCACGTTTGACAAGTGAGGTATTATAAAGATGGAGGAAGACTATTGTAGTGACAGGGGGTCAGCCTATCGCGCACAAAATCTCCTTTAAAACCTCTGTCCCTTAACTGACTTTTACAGTATGCCTGGGAAGAGAAGCAGCTGTCACATTCTACGTTTTTCCCTCGCTCCCAGTCCGCATGGAAGCATATTGCATTTATCTATTTATGTATTTATATTCTAGGTTCCCCCTAGTTCGCTTCATGGTATCCCATAACACAAGCTATGCTTACTTTGGGGCCATGTAGTTGGTGTGATTGTCTAGGGATTTTATTTAATATTATTTATTATTATGTATATTCTAAACTTGTATTTTTATGTACCTCTTAAGTTACTAATACCAACTTTATGTAGTATACGTAACGTTAGTTTTTTTAAGAATCTTAAATTGAGCTAGAAAATATTGGGAAAATGTCAGAAATATTGATTTTATTGGCTATCAATTGCAAAAAAAAATCAAATGCGAATGGTAGTTTCCGAGATAAGTAGGTTTAAACAAACAGACCCTACAACTTTATTATTTTAAAAACAAACTCGTCGTTACGATGCTTTTCTCCCGTGGTCAGTATTGTAGGTTTATAAAATCCAGATTTAAAAATAAATTATTATTATGATTCTTAAACACTTAATTCTACTGATCATTAACACATTATATCCCTCAGAGCCGTACATGACAAATGAATAACTAAATAATGAACAAGAAGCGATAAACACGCTCGAGGGAATTCTCGAAGGTTCTATATAAAAACAAAACACTACGAAAAAGCTCTAATTAGATGAGAAACAAATGGCATATTAGACCCAACATTGGGCGTCCATTGAGCGACCTTTTCGGCCCTTTATCTTTTATCTAAATAGCTGAGTTTATTTTATTTGATACCTTATGTATTATTTGTACATGATAAACTTCGGGATAAGCGTGTTGTGGATGGCGAGTGGCGACTAATCCCAGTGCTGTTGTTGTTAGGAGGAATATTCATGTGCTTCTACTGTATAGACGACCTTAAATAAAATACGTTATGTACTTTTTTACATTTTAACCCGAAGTTTAGGTTCCTGTTCAGAAACCGTAATAAGCATCAGATTGACATTTAAAATAGTTAAATAAAATAAATAAATAAAATCCCCAGACAATCACACCAGCTACATGACCCCAATGTAAGCATAGCTTTTGATATGGGATACCATGCAGCGAAATAGGGGGGAACCTAGAATATAAATACATAAATAGATAAACACCCAGACACGGAACATTTTTTTTTCTTGTTCCGTGCGGGAATCGAACCCGCAACCACTGGCGTCTGAGGCAGACAGGTTTACCCCATCGCCAAAGTGGTCGTCGGTTATAAGTTATAAATCATCATTTGTTATCAGTCTACGAGTGCAGCGTTAAAGATTAAAAATTTAGACACAAAACGTGCTGACAGTGTCTTGAGTTAGGTCTTGCGTCCAAAATATGTTAGATTTTGAAATCTAATGATATATAAACCGCGATGAAATCTGTTTAAAAATGCATCGTTAAAACTTAACACAAGCTTACATTTTCCATATTTAATTTAAATTTCACTCTTGTTCCAGGTATGCAACAAGGTATTTGGCAACGCATCTGCCCTGGCCAAGCACAAGCTGACACATAGTGACGAACGCAAGTACGTCTGCAATACCTGCGCAAAGGCATTCAAACGGCAAGACCACCTGTAAGTTGAATTCTATTCTCTTAACTATAAATGTGAATCGCATGAGCTACTAAAATTTTTAATAGGTTTAAAGGAAGACAGAACAACATTTTTTTTCCAGCTACGGATCTTTAAAGAACAACGTTTTTAAGAAACAAAACGAAATTATAGACAAGAAATTATGTACATTGTAAACATAAATTCACACATGTATCCTTTATGTGGTAGGCAGAACACCAGAGGCTATAAAACCATCTGATGTCACGTTTGACAAATTTGGAGGCATTATAATGACATTACAAAATCACTTTAGTATACAATTTCAAAAAATTTAACGCTTGAACTTTAAAAATGAAATAGAATGTCCTCCTCTCTCCTCTTTCAAATTACTATGCCCAACAGGGTCCATAATGTATGTACTACCAAATAATTTAGATCTTATTTACCATTGTGGATTGCAATACACTATTGAATTGAATTGAATTGGAGAGAGACAATATAGGTATTGCAGTGACAGGGGGTCAGCCTATCGCCCACAAAAACCTCCAATAAAACCTCAGTCCCTTAACTGACTTTTACAGTATGAAGTAGCTGGCACGTTCTATGTTTTTATTTTCAGCATAGCATGGAAGAAGAAATTATGTCTACAGATAATAGTTGTATCTCCACAGGTGTGCAATGTAAATAACTTCGTTAAAACGTGCAAAAAACCTACACTTTTATAATAAAGATTTGTTTTGCTTTTTGAACACAATATCGAAAACAACTTGACGGTTTTAGAAAAAAACATTTGATAGCTCCACTCTTGGGGAAGGCTAAGCACATGTCCTGTTCAGAATTTACGCATATAAAACCACGCACGTCTACTATGTAAGTTTAATATTCTCCTAATTTACTAACAGTGGCTAACCAGTCAATAGCCAAAACCATTTTTCTTCATATAAGAGTTCAGTGAAGAACTGGCAACTAAAGAAACAATTATAATATTTTTTCGTTCGATGGTTCTACCTTCAGTTCATATAAATAGACAAAATTAATGTTCACTAGCTATTTCGCGCGGTCTTACGCGGGTCAGTCTGTAAACTATCACTATGCCATTATGCCATATATACAAAACCATTAAGCCGTTTGGCCGTGATAGAGGAACAAACATCCAGAGATGCATACATACATCCATCCAAACTTTTACATTTATAATATACCTACAAAATTTTGGTTTGCTTTTATTCGATAGATGTCGCTGTACCTCGATTAAACCGCGCAAGAAGAGTTTTAAATGATGTAGCCATATTAACTTAGGATACCACTTTTCATCCTTATTACATTCATCCTCACTTTCATAATTATAATATAAGTAGGGTTCATTCAAACCTATTAAGTAATGTCCTAAATATTTTTGTCACACAAGGGAGACTCATGACTCTCTAGGGACGTCGGACGATGAAGATTATTAAAACAATAGAAAGAACAACATTTTCTATAATGTCATTAAATAGGTATTTCATATCTATTTCTATATTCTTTTAAAGTCTCAAATCTGAGAGACATATTTTTCCTACTTCATTTTTTTATCAAGTGATTTCGACTCCTGAATCTCGTATAACAAGAAATTCCACAATCAGAATTTATCATCTATGTCAGTAAATAGAACATGAAATGTAAATAAACAAGGCAAATAATCTGTATTCATGGAACTTTCATACACATAGGTAAACATCAAACATTTTTCGTACGCACTACACATTCACAAACGCTGTAAAAAATAAAACGCTGTCTTTTTCGAATCATCGCTTTATGACTGGCTGTAACTAAACGTACAGGAAACACAAGAGTGTGAGTTACTAAACAAATATGGCGCATAGTAAAATCCTTAGAGAGATGTAGTTTTTTTATTTATACAACTCGCTTCTACCTCAAACATAAATAAAACGAGGTTTAGTAAAGTTGGTCTCAATAAATGTGCACTGTTTTATTTTACTAAATAAAAGCGAAGTTTTTGAACGTGTTGGAATATTTTCATTGCATTGTAATGTCAACATGTACGTAGTACCGTCAAACACGCCAACATTGCCCGTTTTTTTCAAAAAACTACGAATATTTAAAAAAAATTCTATGGGTACCTGTGTTTAATTTACTATCTACATCAGCTTTAGAATGAAGTGAATGCATATTTTTAGTTATTTTTGTAATAATTTAATATTTAATCCCACTTTTGGTTGATTCTGATGGCGGGCAAAGTAATGTGGATTTCTAGCCAACATTGCCCACATTGATTTTTGACGCAAAAATCTAATTTATCTGCATTATAATAAAACCCACTTCAAGGATTTGAGTAATGATGGCGTTTGCTGCAGAAATCTAACCATTTTCTTTAAATCTCACATAGCAAACCGAATGGGCAATGTTACCAAAGGATATTTTCACTTTTCCATACAAACCTAAATTCACGATTTCTGAATGCTAGGGTTGTCACATTTGAATAAAATCCCTAAAATGTTTTATTTTTATACGATTTATGAAAAAAAGAACTCATTTTAAAAAAACAAGTAAAACAAGTTTAGTAACTGTTGTAGTTCTATAGATCAGACAGCTGGGCATTCCGGTCTTGAATATATGACTTCGAGAATTTTTCTTGAAGTATTCATGAACCAACTTTAGGTCTATCTTAGTAAGCGGGGAGAAAAAATCACCAGATACTTGCTAAACTTTAAAATTTTTATTTCTTCTGCGGGTGTTAAAGCGGTAGGATGTCCAACAGGGTTCTGAAGTTTATTTTTAATTTTATTAATTATTGTGCGTCTTGTGATAACGAATGGTCTTTCAGCATCTCTTGAAGAAATTTGATGTGTTTCAAATGCCTCGCATGCATGTCTCAACATGACCTCGGAGTAATTTTTATATGTTCTAGACCCTAATTGTACGTCTAAGTTTCCTCTGTCAAATTCTGGATTTAATTTTCTTTTTCTGAAATATAAACAAAACAGATACAATAAAAATTATAGGCCAGCTAGGTACCTAACAAAAAAACGAACAGTCAGGAGAAAATCTGTTTCTTTATTTATCAATTTTCTTTTTGTTAAACTAGTCAATTATTTATTTCACCTCAATTATTTTAATTTATTTATTTAGTAAGAGGCCCGCCAGACTGTTGAAAACACGTTGAAAACCAATGCTTCCAACCAAGGTTAAGGAAGGTTAACTTGTTGACAACCAATTCCGAGTCATCCACACTGTTACAAACGGTGGTTTCCAACAAGGAGACAAACAAGAACACAAGCCAAGGTCACGCCAGGCCACGCCCCTTAATCGTCAGTGTGCTCTGATCTCTCGCGTTGACAACATCTTCGCGATGGCAGTTTTGTATGCAATTGAGGATACAAAGAAGGAAAGGTTGAAACGCAGGATAAAAAGCTACAAAACTCGAGTCATTTATAGTTATAGTTACATAGTAAAATATACAATAACAAGCGTACACAGTCCTAAAAACAGACATACATCTACATAGATAACGCAAATGCATGTCCTTTGCGTGTCCGAACCCCAACCAAATGTCAAGGTTGGTCGCCTCTAGATTTAATATGTATTGTAATATGCGTGTATGTATGTCTGTTAGAAAATCGAGTCAAGAATATCAATATCGGTCTTAATAAACGATTTTATCGGCGGTATCGGTGTCTCTGAATCTTTTTGTATTTTCCAGTAATAAATATCAGCTGTGACGTCACAATAGGTCTTAAAAAGTCGGCACGCTTGGTTCGAATACAAATTGTGGCACTTGCGTTGTCTATGTAGATGTATGTCTGTGATTCTAAACACCGCCGTTTCCAACCCGCCAAGGTCATGTAATTTGGTTGTCAACAGCCATCTTCACTGTTGGAAACACGTTGTAAACTAGCAAGGTCACCTTGGTTTGATGTTTTGTTTCCAACAGTCTATTTGGGCCTTAAGAAAGACATGCCAAAAGCATTTAATATTGGCTCCACGCCCGGGACTTGGTTCACTTGGAATATGAAACTCAGGTAACTTTTACACAATAGTTCCAGGAAATACTTCCTTCAACCATACTCGCATTCATGCTTTCCCTTTTTACAATAAGTTACCAACTCTTAGTAATCTAATTGACCGAATGTAAGTAGTAAGTTTATTAATTATCTTTACTAATATTACAAATCTGAAGAGTTTATTTGTTTGTTTGAACGCGTCAATCTTAGAAACTGCGAGTCCAAATTGAAAAAATCTTTTTGTGTTCAATAGTCCGTTTATCGAGGGAAGGCTGCAAGCTATAAAACATTATGATGTGACCAGAAAGAGCGAAAAAACCATTTTAAAAGTTTCCGATGCGTACGCTACATAAACAGTAAATGATAGGCCAATATAATTTAACGAAAGCAAAGCCGCGAGCAAAGCTAGTATATTATACAGTGTGTAAATTTTGACAGCCCTAGGCTTTTTTAGTCAGCGGGCAATGTTGGCTTTCAAAGGTTGGAACATTTCAGGGTAACATTGCCCATCATCATATCTTTTAATTAAAACAATATTCAGTGTTGAAACCATTACCAAATCACTTAGCATATTGTCTTTTATAACGTACAATAAAAGAAACTTACCTGAGTCTTCCCCATCATACACAATTCACTTTTATAATTCCACAATTTTTTGCCCGCAAAAACACTGTCCTCGCTCGACACGCTCCAACAAATTACTGAGTGAATTTTGCGACAAACATCTTACACGGTGATGCTATAATTATAGTGTATTTTCTAATATCGTAATAAATTTTACCTTATTACTGATACATTTTCACACCTTAACGGATTAGTTTAAAAATTGCGTTTCGGGCAAAGATACCCTAGGAGGCAAAGTTGGCATATTTCACGGTATGTTCGAAGTATGAAATAAAATGGCGGCTCTGATAACAGATTATTGTTTTTTTTTTTCAATAAATTATCAATGATATATGAATCGTGAAGCTGTATGATCTCGACTCGACCGTTTTTTGCTTATTCCAAAAAAGTGACTAAGGCCCTTCAATGAAATATCAGAGTTTCCGCAGATGGTTTGGTCTGAAAGTAGTTGCTGAAATAAAAAAATATTTCCTGAATGTTGTGGCACCATCATGCTGAAACTAAATGGTGGCCATTCCCATGTCGTTACTTTGTCAAGACGCAGTTTTTTTTAATTTCATAATGACTCGCAATAATAATCCGTTCTTCTTAATCAACACTCTTCTCTCATTTAACTAATAAGGTTTCATATTAATGAGACTCTTTCTTCCTATCAAACCGTTCTTTTTTATAATAAAAACAGTATTTTTGAAACACCCTGTATTTTAAATCAAGTTTAGACGGACGCGATCGCTGGCGCCATTGTCACTGGCATGTAGTATTGACAATGGCATTTGAATGGTATATACTTTTGGCATGCACAGCGCTGCATTCTAGCGCTGGAATTTAATTTTACAACGATCTATTTTTCTTTCCAGTTCTGAATTTGACTGAAATTAATTATTTTCTGTGGTATTGCGTTTATTTTTAGTAGTCACATACATAGTTCCAACTAGTCGAAGTATATAAACAATGAATATAAATAAATACGTCACCCATACTGACAAACCAGCTATTTGGCTTTGAAGTAAAGTATCAACAAATGCGATGAAATTCGGTTATTTCATTTCCATTAACTAGTGTAATTTTCAAAATTATACCCTAAGCTTCACAAAACAGACCCCAAAAAATGAAACACATAAAAAAACTATCGACTTATGGATACACGTCACAAATGCAAGCAATAAAGCTTATGTCATCCATTCTTATGCAAGCTAAGAATGATAAAGCTATATAAACTATAGTTGAATTCTTTTCAAGTGGTTTTTTTGTGACAATCCTAATGACGTTGCCGTAATGAAATTGTTCGATCTTCCATTGTTTGTACGGCTTTGACGTATCGAATCAGTAGGTGAAAAAAAATATATACAAACTTCCGATTACAAGATGGCCGCTCACATTCATAGATTCAATGTCGATTCAGTAGTGTCAATCACTATCAACAGAACGTTCCATTTCTTTGAATTTGTCCATTTAAGATGAGTATTTTTATGACATTTACTTAATTTATTTACAGTTAATAATAACAATTACACTTTATTAATAGTTCAATTATAATTTTAAAATAAACAATTTATTGACATCGTTTTTATTTTATTAACGCGCCAATTATTTTATTATTTTTAAATAGTTTGCGCGTAATGGAAAATGAGAACTGTCACGAAAATCGTCTTAAGTTTTCACGATTCATAATTTAAATAAAACTACTTTTTAACCGGATTAATCGCGTATAATTTATATTTTACATTTTATCTCTCGACGTTTCGGTGTCTTTGCAGACCCCGTGGTCACGAGCGACTGATATGTAAAATATAAATTATACGCGATTAATCCGGTTAAAAAGTAGTTTTATGTCACGAAAATCATTCGAAAACAATTCAACTATAATGACCTACGGAAAGCAAAGGAACGACTGTTATACAGAACCCAAGCGCTTACTGTAAGCTCCGACTTGGTCTAAAACCTGCTAATTGGAAGAGCTTTACGGCTTTTCGGAGATAATCGCTTTTTAGAGCTTATTGCAATTTCACGTTAATTTATCGAATACTGAATTAAGCTGAAATGAATCGCGTTTTAATATTTTGAATCTGTATGGAAAATGAATTATGAGATAATGAGGAATTACAGTGACGTCATAATCATTGTTTTTTAGTTGTAATTTTGACGTACATTTGCTATATTTTATATACCTACCTATAGTAAATTTTAAGAAAATTAACCAAGGCAAAGATTTATGAACTCAATTTTATACAACAAAGAAGTTAACTTACATCCCGTATTTCTAAAGATTACTAGACGTAGATCATCAAATAATAATCAAGAAAAAAATAAGTCTTTTTCTAAACAAAAAAATATAATATAACTCTATCTAAACATAAACACCCTGAGTATGACACTGACAGATTTTGAACTGTCAAGTGTTAATTGTTGCTTTGAATGATATTAAAATACTTCTCAATATCGACGAGAAAATTATTTCATAAATAAACAATGATTTCAAAATTACTGACTGACGTTTATCTACTAAGGATATTGAATCTAAATTATCAATCCCAGATAATCAAAGATATCTGTATGAAACATCATACCAAATCTGTATTTTATGTATCATGGCAATAGGTTTACATTATAATAAAATGTAGTAAATGTTATAACGAGGAATCAGATTCAATACTGAAGTCCACATCATCATGACTCGAGTTTTTTCGTATCAGAGTTGCCACTCTATATTTTACTTCATACCTTATACCCAGTAGGTATAAGGTATCTTTACTCAAAAGTACTCGATGGCCAGTCCTATCAGCTCTAAATAAAATACTTCTTAGAGATAAAAATACCAATTAAAGCTTTGAAGGAAACAGAATTCTATCGCATATATTGTAGCAGTGGGACTATACAGACAACAAAACTTAAAATGTAATATATGCATAATAAACTCCGGTTTAAAACGATTTTTATTCAACATTAATCATGATAATATCATCATCATCATCACACCTCTTTGTAATGAGCCCACTACAGGGCTATGAGTCTCTCCCCTGGGTGACGAGGATTATGTGATTTCACCAATTTTCAGGGCATGGGAATGGCTTCTGATAAACCCTTACGACTACTGTATACAGCACCCGGAACCGACTGCTTAACGTGCCCTCCGAAACACGGAAGTTGCCGTGAGCAATAGTCGGCGGTCACCCATCCTAAAACCGACCGCACCGAGCGTTGCTTAATTTGCGATATCTATTATATACTAATATATAAAGCTGTTTTTTGTTTGTGTGTTTGTTTGAATTAATTCTTTTTTTTGCGCTAATTTCAGAAACTACAAGTGGGATTTGAAAAATTATTTTTGTATTTGATAGCCCAACTCTTGGGGAAGGTTATAGGTTATTTTATCCCGAAATTCCCACGGGATCAAAAGTTACGCGGGTAAAACCGCGCGTGGTGTCTAGTCGATTGATATACATCGATTTATATACACAGATGCCACTGCGCAACGACTTCGTCAATAATATAATATTTGTACCCTATTTCTTAACCACCTTGTTAAATATTTCCTTGCTATTGACCTGTATTTAATTCCAGCAACGGCCACATGCTGACGCACCGGAACAAGAAGCCGTTCGAGTGCAAAGCCGAAGGCTGCGGCAAGTCGTACTGCGACGCGCGCTCGCTGCGCCGGCACACGGAGAACCATCACCAACCGCCGCCGGATAAAGGTAAAAAAAAAAAAATATGAAAATATATATATTTTTTTTATTTTCATTATCATCTTATTTTGACAATCTTAATCCAATAATATCAAATGAAGAACACAATTTATTTCTAAGTGCCTGAACTAGGGTATCCCTGTTTTTCGGGCGAAAATGGGTCAAAATTATACAAAATAAAGATAAAAAAATTTAATTATTACTTAAGTGTAAATTTTCTTCATAAAATAAATATAAAATTAGAAATCCTTAATCCGTGATTCCAAAACCAACTGTAAGCAAACATATTAACCACTTTTAAATTTACGCCAGATAAAGTAAACATTGTAAAATTACTTATAAAGCTGAGGCCACACTACGGTGATATGCCAATAATTATTGCCATAAATTAAACAACACCTAGGTGGTAGTGTGGCCTCAGTATAAAATGTTTCACGGGAAAGATTGACATTGGCGGCTGGCTGGAAAAGCAGTAAAAAGTTAACTTCTATGCCAGAGGTGTTGAATCCCATTTCGGGGGGATAGTTGTGTGATAAGATCTGATGGTATTGAGCCTTCAAGTCATGGATTATTTTTATTCTCTTATATTTTAAAAAAATATGTTTATTTTCTTAAGTTTATATATCGGACCTTCAGAATAGTAGGTGACGTATTAAAAAAATACGTGTTTTTGGCATTTCAAGAATGAAGTTTTAAAACTACAAACTTTCAAATTTGAGCTGATTTAATTTATTAATAATGTATGAAACATTTTAGTTATTTGGTTTATTTATAAAGTTAAGCAAAAAAGTATTTTATAATGGTAACTCGATTTCTTGGATTTTTGAATTGATTCTGTACAATGCTGAAGGTGCGATATCCATTATTTTAGTAATTGTAACACAATTTCTTAAACTAGAAACTTTATTTGAGTAGGACATTTTTAGGACATTTGTTATGAAATGTTAAAAATAATTACTTGTTTTATTTTTTACTGTGAGTTATTTAGGAGTTCCATTGTCTGTCATCGAAGATTATCGTCAGATTCTTAAAAGCCTGCTCGAAAATGAGCATTTGGTTTAATGAAAGCCTTATATTATTATGTATTATGCCTGGTATTAAAATATTCAAGTATTTCTAAGGCCCTTATTATGAACGCCCTTATTTTCTTGAGCATTGATCGTGACTCAAGCATAGATTCTCAGTAAAATTTTCATAGAAAATAAAAAATTACAAAAAGAATTATACGTAAATAGAGTCCAAAATCGAGTAAGCTTTAAATAATAAGCGACTTCAAAACAGTATGGCTTCCCTGATATATTCTCTACCTTAAAATTGCCTACGTCTTTTTTTAAATTTGACTCCTTATACACAATTCTATACATATAAATCATTAGTCCAGTACAATAATTAAGCTGTCCTACATACCTACCTATTCCACATAGCCTCAGACATACAATCACACGTGACTGACTGGTAATAAGTCACCGGCCTGTAATTACAGCTACAATTACCATAACATTAGAAGCTAACACATATATAATAGCTCTTGATTGCTCCGACTACATATTGTTATCTTAGATATAGATAGTTTAGTATGTATAAGATTTGTCTTGGAATTGGCTTTAAACAGTATTTTTTAACAATATGAAAAAATAACAAAAGTGAATAAGTCGTCGTGGCGCCGTGGTTACTGTGCATATCAAACGATATCACAGGTTAAGCGAGCTCGGTGCATTAATTTCTCACGACGACTTCCTTGCTTCGGAGGGCACGTTAAGCAGTCGGTCCCGGGTGCTGTATACTTGTATACAGTAGTCGTTAGGGTTTGTCAGAAGCCATTTCGGCACAACGAAATATCTGACATCCACCAACCAGCACCAGGCCAGCTTGGTGGATTACGGCATAAACCTCCTCGTCACCCAGAGGAGAGACTCATAGCCCTGCAGTAGGCTCGTTACACGGAGTTGTGGTGATGATGATAATGAACAAAAGTGAGTGCCTTATTTCCGTGATGTACATCTTACTTCTGTTATATCTGTCCCACTGCTGAGCAAAGACCATTTTCGCGCTCCATTAGTCCCTTTCCTGTGCCTTATTTTGCTGGCACAAGGCATCTAACTCGTTCTTAGTACCATGGCTGCGTTACGCATTCGAACGCGCGTACCGTACGTCCGTATCATACGCGTAACGCAGCGTTGCTAGTACAATTTCATAAGTGTGCTTGCACAGTCATGTCAATGGAATACTTAATTTGGCGTATTTCGAACGGACGTTGCAGTTTTGTATGAAACTCGCGTTCGAACGTTTGACGCAGCGTTGGCACATAATAGTGAACTTCACATAATAACTAACTCATGGTTTTTGTAAAAAAGAATGGGATTTTATAATAAAGTTCCGAAAATTATTCAAAATTTCCCCTTCATTAAAAAAGTATCTACAGTTTTGCAAAAGGGTTTCTGCAAAATATCTGAAATTAATGGCTGATATAATTTCTTGACTATAACTTAATTAATGCTGTTATATTTCTTGCCCCTTATTATATTACATTTCTTATATTTTCATTTAAGTGTATGTAACTACTGTAGCTACAAAGGTCCACCCGTGTGTGTTACAATGAAGCTTTTTCAATGAGCACATTATATTGTTTTGAAAATAAAATCAAACACAGGTTTGAGATAATTCTGCAAACAAGCAATTTTTGGCCAGGGCAATTTGACAAAAAAACTTTTTCTTGTGAATTAAAAAGGTTCTTCTCTGCAGGTGACTGTATCTGACTGTACCAAAGAATATTTTGACTGACTAAGGATGCAGCTTTAAATCGGTAAAAACCGTTAAACAAAAAACATGTCTTCGGCTCAATTAAAGTTTTCCGTCTTAGTTTCAATTCGGCAAAAGCATCGTATATCCCATCCCATTATAATCTGTGTCAGATAATTTTAAAGGTGTTTATTAAAAAATACTCATAAAGTACCGCCGTTTAAAAAATAATAAGGATAGAATTTCAATCAGCGGAAATTTTAAGTACGCCGAGCGTAAAATAAACAGGAATGCCCCGTTTCTGATGAAGCGGACAAAATATAACATAATTTAAATTTGTATTACACGAACAATCCAGGGGATTTAATAAAAATATGTGTCTCGAAATATTAAAACAATTTTTTGGAGAGGCAATTCATGAAGGCTGGGTTTTAAAGACTTAATTTCCAAATTTCGTAACGATTTCAGACATTAATTTTTATTGATGAACTTTATTGAATCTTTATTGAGTTTTTATTATTACCAACTATTACCAACTAGTACCAACTATTACCACAGAATAAGTAACGCTGTTAGGGTTGCTGCCTAGTGAAGAATAATTAATCTCCTTATTTGTAATTAAGTATCTACCGATGTAGGTATTACTGTTATTCTACCTTTGTAAAAAATAATGTTTAAACTTACCTACAGTACAAAATGAAAAAAAAGTGACGACGAATAATTAGTAATACTACATATGTTTTGTTTGCTAAATTGAACATAATCAAATCCAAACATAATCTAATTGAATATTTGTTTCTTTTTATGTCCATTTTTAAATACTATTTGCGATCTCGATCATAGAATTACTGTGAGTGCTATTAGGTAGGTAGGTATCTACAACGTCCCGATGGGCGCGCGCGTGATACACGACCCATTCGAGTAGCGCCGGCGGTGCGCTTCGCTGTAGGTAAATAACGGATGTACCGCGCGGAGTGAGCCAGGCCTGCTATTACTTATTCTGTGCTATTGCACTAACAGTGTACGAATTAAATCGCGGAAGTGCTTATTTTATTAGTGCGTAACATAACGTATTTTTTTAAGGTTATTTTTTGACAAAGCATTGTTTACACATAATACATATATAACGTTTTAATTGATACGTAAAAAACGGTATTTTAATACACTCTTCGTACGCGTGTTCAACTCGCACCTGCCCAGATTTTATTTAAAAAAGGTTTCGATATAAAATGTTTATTATTGCCCCCAGAAGCGACTTTTACGAGCAGCAGTATTTTCCGGCACACAAGCAACGAGCGGGATGCGCCCGCGCAGCGAGCCGGCAGTTCTGCGCAGACGCCGAAATCGAGCAGTTCTTCCAGCTCTGATGTGAGTTAATGAATGTTGTGTAGATTGCCACGAATACTAGATCATCTTTTGGTGATAATTTAATAAAGCGCTTATTAAGACAACCTAGAAGGCTTTTTTAAGACAACCCTTCGTACAAGCCCTTCATCTGCCCTCGAATTGCCCATCCATCGTAAAAAGCTTCGCGCGATTTCTCCCTTTTCCTTAGGAATTTTTCAATAAAATTCATATCCTTCCTCAAAATTTAGGCTCATAAATTCAACCAGCGCGTTTTGCCATTATTTATATCTATTGAACAAATTGTAAATATTATCTAAGATTCTATTAGCAACACAAAACAATAGTTTGAATACGTTCCTGTTTTTAAAATCGATCATACCAACAAGTAAACGATCAAATGCCTCATATTGTTTCATGTCATTATAAGTTTACAACTTAGTATTTCTAGCATTCAATTCTTTACAGAACAAGTATCTACAATGACAAGCAAACTTCACAAGAACAAGACGCTCTGTGATAAAAAAAAACCTTTATTTCGCTATCAAACTGAAGATGTTTCAAAATAACTCTCAAACGTCCTGTTCGCTTGACTAGCAACATTCAATTTACCTACGGAATATTCCGCCCGCGTCGCAATTACGGCAGAAAACGTCACAAAATTATGCGGCAGTTATTCAAAATTTATCGTAACCATAGGGCCGGCTATTTATCACATTTTTCCGGAAAGTATTCCTGGCATTCGCCCAGCCGGATCATGCGGACACACCCTTATTAATTAACCAATTAGGCTGATTCCACATTGTGTCCTCTTTTAATTTCGCGCGGCTGTTAATGGCTGAACAAAGTTTGGAGTTGGCTTTTTCTCTGGCCTTTTCTCCGGCCTTTTCTGTGGCCTTTCCGAGCCTACACCGCAACGGCTTCTGTGAAACAATGTGAATAGCTGGTTTTAATGCCTTCCTTTTGAATTAATACATCACTTTTTAAACGCCACGCTCTTTCGTTGCCGCAAGCGGGCGACAATTAATTTCCTTTAAGTTAACTTTTAAATAAGCTTTAAAGGTAATTTACACTTTTATTTCGAAGTTAAATGTTTTTTTGTAAATTTATTGTTTCGTTTAGAGCTTCACTTTGTTGCTGCAAATTAAAATGTAGTATCTAAATCGATATCGAATATATGATTTATTATTATTTTATTACTTTTAAACTCATTGATTTCATACTTTTATACTAAAAATGCGCCTCAAAAATCTAGAAGATATATGAGAAAACTCATTTTTTACACCGTCAACAGTATAATTATTCGTTGGATATACTAAAACACCCCACATACAATGATATACTCAACTCACAAAAAAAATATACATATAAACTTGACAACCTTTGTTTTATACGTTCTAATACACATGCAATCAATAATACAAGCTCCCGTCATACCGTATTAAAATTCAAAGGCAAAATTATCAATTTATCATACACTACTTAAGAACTTAAGCAACTTACAGCCTAGACATGCCAAAGTAAAGCCTATTAGTCTATTAAAACGTGTACGGAGCGGGTTTACCGACGTTCGTGCTTAGATCGCTTCAAAAGCAAACTCAGCCACAGTGTAGAATATGTTTGCAGTTGGTGAATGGCGTGGAGAAGTCGAATGAGAGTCCTCCGGTGACGCCCCCCGCGCCCGTCACCCCGCCGCGCCCGCGTCCTAAGCCGAAACCGAAACCTAGTACAAATGTAAGTATAATAATTAATATAATAATAATTATTTATTCAGATCAACACAACATTTATGACTTACTTTAATTTTTTATTAATTCATAATAAACAATAAGGTATTTAAACTAGCCTGAGATACATTATTATGCAGGAATTAAATATTTACAAGCCTTTATGGGCAAAATCAATATCAGTGAATAAGATTAAACAAATATATTATTCTTATTTAGAAAGGATGAAAAGCCTCTTTGGCTCCAAACAGAGGGTTTGATTAAGCTGTAAACTCGTACAAATTCCAAGAGAATCTTATTTAATTTACTTAAATTTTTAATTATTACCTACAATTTCATAACCACTTGGCCCAAAACAATGTTTATTTTCCCTATAGCTGTTATGACTTGTTGTATTTCCTGCTTCCGGTATATCGTCAATTTTTGGGACACCCTGTACAGTAAATGTTCAGGGACAGTTATTATTTATTGTAGAACAAAAAGACAGAAAAAAATCCATAAAAGATAGAACAGTCGATCTTATGGCTGTAGAGATAACCTCAAAAAATTATACAAAATATATGAATACATAGTATGTAAACATTATATTTTTAAATAGCATTCCAATTTCAGATTTCTAATAAAGTAAAACTAACGAATTTTGTATTTTAATAAAGAATACCGTTTGCAAAATATTTTAATGAAATATAGAATTTCCAATAAAGTCGAATCCAATTACATTTTCATTTCGATTTCGAAATGAATGTTGTTTTTAGCACTGTTTACTTACTTCGTTCCGACATCAAATATACATTTAGTTTTAGTTATTAGTGTGAAAAACCAGTTCGGAAATTAGTTTTGCCAATAATGAAAAACATGTAGTTCTGTTCTTCCATGCTGGACTGGGAGCGAAAGAAAAACATAGAATGTGCCAGCTGCTTCTCCACCCGGGCATACTGTAAAAGTCAGTTAAGGGACAGAGGTTTTAAATGACGTTTTCGCGAGCGATAGGCTGACCCCCTATCATCGTTATGGTCTCTTTCCATCATTATAATACGATATAGGCGTGAAGTTATGTATGTATTTCTGTTATATACAATTCTAAAGTAAATAATGCAGAAACATTCCATCAAGTACACATAATGCTTATGTCAATAGCATTTCGTTCTTCGGTAACATTATAAACAATTATTTATATGGATAAAACCTGAGATATTTATTATTATTTTTTTATGACGAACATGTACAATACTTCGGAATCTTTTACTGTCATCTGCCTTGTATTATGCGTAAAGAAAAAAAGACGAGAGCGAGAGGGAAACCTTAAATAAACTCGTTTATAGTTAAATTAGGTATGCCTTAATCTCTCTCTTACAAGTTCTGTATCCTTGGTTATCTGAAAGAAATCTCCCTAGCGATAAGTTTTCTTATTATTTTTTTGTTTTGTATAATCTATGCAATAACGTGTAAATAAATAAAGTCGCCAAAAGCGGTCGAGTTAAATTTAAAATATAATTAAGAATCATCCTTTTAAAAGAGTTTTATCTTACATAATAACTCGAGAAAACTTAGGGTAAATCTTCTGTAAACCTACTGCAATAACTACACTGCAAGCAAGTTAACAAATCTTTTGTTTAGTAACCGTGCGAGTGAATAGACACACGTGCTACGGCTTGTAGCTTGTTCAAACCTCGTCCGTAGTACGGAGTTTCGTAGCTGTTAGCCGTAGCTAGGCATATTGATCTTACTTGCCTTACCTGTACGGTTGCTAAGTAGTTTTCAGTATTCAAAGGTTTTGTTATAGACGAAGCAATGTTTTCTTAAGTTAAAAATAATGCTTTTGAAAAATATTATGTTGCAAATATTCATACAATCATCAGGTTATATTAAGAACTTCTGTTGTTATGTGAACAAGATTACAAAATTATATGTTTTAAAAAAAACATAGGAAAATATGAATATAAAATATGCGCAAAATAGAAATTAACTTAAATATACATAACTACGATACTAACACGCTTATGACTAAGACCTTCTCGTCACTTCATATCTTGTTAACGAAAGTTCAAATTCGTGTTTAGTCACCGAAAAAATCTATTTATAAGTAAGACAAGTTAGGCAATTCAAAAACTAATAATAATAATAATATTTATCTAGAAATAAACCGTATCACTTTTTTAATACATTTGGCGCACGTATAAATGTTTTAACGTGTTACAAATGTACCCTTTTTTTCATGAATCATACGCATCTTGTAATCTTTATTTTAATTGAAGATTCTTAAACAAAATCGGCAAGAAACTCAACACCAACTATCGTTCAAAAGTTATTAAACGGGTTTTTACGTGCTTTCAATTATCTTTCATCAAAACTGTAAACATCCAACGTTTACGTATAGATATTATAATAGCCCCTTATTACATCATTTAATGATATTCTTTATCAACCGACTTCCAAAAAAGGAGGTGGTTCTCAACTCGTCTGTATGTTTTTTTTTATTGTCACACGATATTTCTGAGATTTATGAATTGATTTTGAAAATTGTTGTTTCACATGATAGAGGATATTTCATAGTTGGTCCCATATAAATTTCATCGAAATCGGTTAGGTACTTAATTGAAAATTTCAAATTTTTAAACAATATGTATGATTTTGGAGAATGTTTACGTTGATGACATTGTCAACTCAGCCAAAGTTTTGACGTGAGTTAAGGAAACAAATGATGTCTACCTAATTTTGTTCTATTGTCATTTTTTTTTAAAGCTGTCTTAAACTTATAGGTGTATAGCTTTCTAAATAAAGATTTTTTTTTAAAAGTCGGTATTTTTAATGCTCTGCATTCGTTGATTATTGTATTGGAACATTAAATAAACTTTAAAAAAGACCCATAATTCACAAATTCTAAAGCAAGGTCCACGAATATAACTACCCTCATTTCGATAAGAAACTTCAGAAAAGTTTATACAGCCTTTTAGCTATCTGAAGCTGAGTCTATTCACTTGGGTCCAATCAATCAAGGAAGCCGGATTTATGACAGGCTTCTAATTTTAAATAATAATGCAAAATCCCTGCACGAGACCCAAGTTTTACTTTGATCGAAAATTCTTACAGCTTCCTAGCTGTAGGAAATGTTAAGATGAGAAATGGTTTATAGACTTCGCTTTTTAGCAAAAGATAACCATCTGTTTTAATTGCTAATAAAGACCTTGATTTCTTTTTTATTTGCGAAATAAAATTAAATCAAATTCGTTGATAAAGGCTCATTTTGCAGAAAGTTAAATAATCAACGAATGCAGAGCATTAAAAAAGCGACTTCACGTGAACACTTGGCCGACTAATAATGTCATCCACGTAAACATTCTCCGAAATCATACATATTGTTTCAAAAATTTTAGATTTTCAATGAAGTACTCAACCGATTTTGATGAATTTTATATGGGACCAACTATGAAGTATCGTCTTGATTAAGAATTTTTAAAATAAATTCATAATTGTCCGAAATATAGTGTAACAAAGACACACACAAAAAAAAACATACAGACGAATTGAGAACCTACTCCTTTTTTGTAAGTCGGTTGAAAATATACTATAAACGATGTCATGTACATGTTTCGGTACCTTATTAGGCACAATAACAAATAACAATAACACACAAGTAGGAAATCATTATCATATTCGGCCATTGATATTTTTTTACAAACAATTTAAGCATTGAAAGATACTTTAGACAATAATTTAACATATTTTTTTTCATAAACATATAAATGAATACATATTAATTAATTATGCTATAATTTTTCTTAGCAGATATAGGTATAATCTTGTTGTCTTAAACCTGTTTATTGATTACTTAATTAGATCAATGAAAACATCCTTCTTTTCATCCATATACGTAGATTGTCAGTATTTCACCTGCTTTATTTATCATGAATACGTTTTAACACATCGGTTGACTTACTTATAAATCAGCATCTCTTACAAAAATAATTGAAAGATATAACACAGACAAAACAAATATTGATTTATATTTCACATTTCAAAAAGACTCATACCTCTTTAAATCCATTCTCTAAATAAACAAACGGCGAACAGGTGTCAACCTAATATTGGCACACATTGGGTCAATTCTCATGATTAGCATATTGCTAAAAAAAACATTATAGCTAATTGTATAACACGTCTAATATAGGCAACTTGCAAAACAGCTTCGTCGTGAGAAAAGTCGGTGTTTGTATTGTGATGCTAATATCGATAGGTCGCAGAATCGACTCCCGTGCAAAACTATGAATTGACCGCTGGGGTCAAGATTTGGGGTAACCGTGGGATGACCCCGTTTTTTTCTATTAATAGATTAATCTGAAAAGATTGGAATTCATTGTTACGGTCATTTATTGTGGTTGAAATGGTTTTTATTACAGATGCTTCGATGAAAGCTTGTCTCATTTCATTTTGTTACGATCGTCTACTGGTTTTATTCCATTACCAAATAGGCATTAAATGTCGAACACAAATTGAATATGTTGATAGTTTTCTTGTGCGTACATTAAAATGCGTTACAAAAATAATATTTTATACTTACCTACTGCCGTGGACTAAGATATCATCATCATCATCATCATAACTCTTTGTAGTGAGCCCACTGCAGGGCATGAGTCTCTCCCCTGGGTGAAGAGGAGGTGTAGGCCATAATCCACCAAGCTGGCCCAGTGCTGGGTGGTGGATACCAGAATTTTCAGGGTGCCAAGATGGCTTCTGACAAACCCTTACGACTACTGTATACAATTATAAAGCAACCGGGACCGACTACTTAACGTGCCCTCCGAAGCACGGAAGTCGTCGTGAGAAATGAATGGTCGGCGGTCACCCATCCAGTAACGACCGCGCCGAACGTTGCTTAACCTGCGATATCGTATGATACACACAGTTACTACGGCGCCACGACGACTACGTTATATACACCATATATAGGTACACTCACACGAAGTTAGCGCAAATAACCTTGTGATGTGAAGAAATAAACAAATACCTATATGAAAATCAAAACGATAAACAAGAAACACACTGAAACCTTCTCAAATAATTTATTTATTCGTATTATACACCATTATTTCAAAGTATCAAAGTATTATTCATAACAATAGTTCAATATTTTGTTATTAACTTAACTACTATTAACATTGAATTCATTTTAATTTAAATTCGACGTTCCTATGTTTTTATTTGTCAATATTTAATTTATAAGTTTTGTTTTTTATTCGGTATCAATTTATTCGATGTAAGTTACACCTGTAATATTTAATCAATTTACAATTAGTGTAATGCGTATGACGGGCATCCCCTTTAATAATGTCTTAAATGTTCACCTGCTAAGATAAACCCTTACATTACCCGATGTAAATATCCCCTTAAATGACATACAGTGGCAGCCAAACCAGTTTCCCATATAATCAAAACACATCTTTCGGCTGAGGTGGATAGAATTCAAAATTAAAGAAATTTTATAATGTTGATCCTATATGATGATTTAGGTCATTTTAACTGTTAACAATGGTTTTTAAACTATTCTGCGGTGCTCGTGTTCATAGATTCAGTAACTGGCTTTGAAAGTCTATACTATCTATACATATATATAAAGCTGAAGAGTTTGTTTGTTTGTTTGAACGTGCTAATCTCAGAAACTACAAGTGGGATTTGAAAAATTTGCATTTGATAGCCCAACTCTTGAGGAAGGTTTATAGGCTTAGGTAAAACCGCGCGCGGTGGCCGGTAATAAACTAAAAAGAGATGATTTTAGACCATGATGAACAGATATCGAAACGGCGAATTGAAATTAAAATATAAAAAAAGCGTAAATCCGTTTTCAAATAGTTTCAAATGAATCGTGAAATATTTAATTTCCCAAAATAAGTACTAGTTTCTTTATCGTTTTTATTTTGTTTACTACGATCACCCTGGAAAGACATTGTCGAAATTTGCTCCTATATCTATACGAGAAAATACGTTTGACTTAAATCTGCGCTTTAAATACAGTATTGCAATGGCTCAAGCATTAAACAAATTGACTCTACTATACAACAACAACGAAAAGTATGGGTAATTGTAACTCATGGAGATAACATTCCTTAAAAAACGTACGACACGCCGATCCAAGGCTTATTCATAAAGTATTGTTAGTTTGAAATACTTTTAACTAATATTTTGAAGAACTGATAATTAAAATACAGAAAAGTAAAAAAAAATTCTCAAGTTTAAGACGACAGTTGCTATCTATCATCAGCCAATTTCACCAACCAATTATTACCAATTAATTAATTTTAAAAAATCTACTCCTTTTTTTTATCAATATATATAAAACTGTTCCGTTTCTGACTGAGTGACTGACAGACAACGTACAGCCGTAACTACTGGGCGTAGAGAGCTGAAATTTGGAACATACATTCTTATGATTAGGATGTAGGGGTGCACTAAGGAAGGAATTCCCGAAATTCCCACGGGAACGGGAAATATAGGACTTTTTAGTTTGTATGAAAAATCTTATTCCTTGAGTGCACCGATGTGAAACTTGGTGTAAAGTTTTTTCAATGTGTGTCTGGTTGTGTTATGAAAGGAATTCCCGAAATTCCCACGGGAACGGGAAATATACGTTGTAGTTTATGCGTGTACGAAGTCGCGGGCAAACGCTCGTTTAATATAAAAATAATCTTCGCTACTTTACAATAGAATTTATATGCGCAACCAAATAATTATTTCGTGAACAACCGCTGTAACTCTTAAACTGAAATACACTGTTTAATACTATTATTATTTTTATTTATTACATCTTTAACGAGAAAGTTCACCCTTCTAAACGAAGTTCACAAAACAATTTGTCTATTCAGGGTTATCAAGGGCTTTTCAGGATTTATATCCTTGGTTCTTTCTTGTCTATTGACAATTATGTATCTCCAACGAATACCTTGTTTGTAGCTTTTGAAATAGTCAAGGGCTTTGTCTCGATGTTTGAAAGGAAGGGCAACTCTTCATTTTGCTACAAGGTTTGATTAGCAAAAGCCTTTGAACTCTTCTTCTATAGTATTGAACTCAGGAACATTATTGTCGAATTTCTTTAGGACAGTCTTGTTTTGGCGGAAAACTTAGAATTGTGATGGTCATTTTCTCTTGTAGATGTTTACGCATTTAAAAGTCACTGTTAGATATGATAAATCATTGCTTTAATATATATGTATATTTTTTAAGTGAAATAGGCAGTTACTGAATATTCATGTTTTTATTAAATTACCATTTAATTCTTGAACAAACTTGTTGAGAAGATGGATAAATCAGCCAAATTAAATTAACATCGTATGTTTGGTATGCTTTTCATTTAATATTCTGTTTTTGAATAGTTGAATATGTTTTATAGAAATTCACTATAACAAAGGTACTACCAAAATTATTTCAATAGGTACATCAAAACAAACGTTTGTAATTTAACCCGCTAACCACATACTAACCATCGTATCGATGTTCAAACCAGTTGATATTATTAACTGCCTCTGAATGGAACAATATTCAAAACATGAAGCACTACACATCGAATTAACAAAAGCCAAGCTTTAAACACCAGCTTGTTATGACCTTTGACGTTTAACAAATCGTTTTGTAGCTGTCCAAGTGCGGGTGTCAATGTGAAGTGGATAAAGGAATTCATTCACGCTTTGATCAGTGGCATTGGGCGCAGGAAGTAATAAAGGTCAAAACCAAGCAAGGCTATTAATTACTTGTCGAAACAATCCGAAGCATGCCTTTGAACGCAACTATATTACGTTTGACAGGTGACAGTTGACACTTTATTGAAAGTCTATCGCAATTGTGTTGCTCAACGTTTGCAAAATTTGCAAAATACCGGTATTTTTTGCTTTTGAAGTGACGGACGTCATACCTATTGCCACAATCTGTTGGTTTCGAATTTTGACATTTCGTCGTTAATGTTTGTTACTTAGAAATTTAAAAATATTGAAGTTTTGTGCTACCATTTCAAAACAAACTTAAAAACGTAAAAACTTTATTTCTACGATAAATTGGTTAACATGATCCACATCATATACCTACATTAACTAAACCTGGCACCTTCAACACATTTACACATGGCTCTTGTGTTTTGTCTGTGAATAAGCGCGTGGCGTGACGTCATTCTGTATGCGCATCATGAAAAGTCTGCCCGTCTAACTCGCGCGCAGTTTAGCTTATGAGTGTGAAGGGGATAGATATTGTTTTACTTTTTCTACTGTTTATAAATACGGCGTGATCTTGTGATCGCGTGTGATTATTTATTTGCAGTAAACGCAAAAAGACCGTTGTTTGGCGCTTGGATGATGACGTCAGAGGGGTGCGAGGGTGAAACAAGGGTAACCATTCATTATAATTTGCCTCTTCTCAGGGAAAAATATGAATGCATAAACTCTTAGTTTTTCATGTTTGAAAACAGAAATTATTTCATTTTATTTACTACAATAAGGCAAGTCACGTAAGCTTTGAGAAAAACGTTAGTGGTACAAAAACACAGGGTTGAACATATAAATAGAAGATTAAGCAAGAGAAAAAAAAGATAAATTGTTTTCCTCGTCATCCTCGTCACCGCTACTTTCTAGGTACCTACTCGTATGAGCAAATGCTCGTATTTTGAAAGGTTTGTAAAAATCTGCTTATCTTAATTCACTTTGCATATTTTATTAAGATTTAAAAAATGAAATAAAATATGTTTTAAAGTGTATTTTTCAAAGTATGGCAATATGTAAACATTGCAGAGGCAACTTGCTTTTTTACTTTTAAATTGGATTTATTGAAAGGTTAAATGGTTTTTCTTTCTGAAAACAACTTCTTCAAATTTATAACTACAATAAGTAAGCCCACAGTTTGTAAATTTTGGCGTATTTCCTATCATAGTATTGAATTTAAAAGTACATTACCAAATATGAGCGGTAAAAGTCATGAAGTGACATTTCCCAAGACGGTGATTACCTAGTTCCAATTTTTACCACGCGCCAAGAGATCCTTGTCGGACTATAGAAGTGTGTTTATTTCGTAGTTGGCAGCATAAGTCATTGACCGTATTTGTCAATAATAAAAATATAAACAAGTCTAATTGTGCTTTAAAATTGTTTGTAAATCGTTCGCACCTGCATAATATAAATACAAGATTAACGCAATAATTATTACATTATAATGAAAATCTACAACGCGCCCATCTTACTAAAACCTAACTCTAGTCAACACCTAAATTAGAGTCGCATTTTGAATCAAAATCATTTATCTTTGAATATTCTGTATAGCGAAATTGCTTATGTGTGAGTACTGTGAAGGCGCCAGCTTTAGTTAATAAAGAAATATTATTATAGTTATCAGAAACCAAGTATCTAAGGAGAATGAAGCGAAATCATGGCCAATCTAATAATACTCTAATATACAGAAATAATGCAAAAAGTTGATTAAATAAACAAAAATTTGTGACATTGACATACGTATATCACGATAAATGCTGTAGACATGTTATATGGGTTAGAGTTGTCTGTTGTCTTCAATTGACTATAACTACCTATATCGATATTACATATAAACAAGAAAATACTTTTGCCTGGTCATCTGTCTAGTTTTTTAACTCCTTGCGCGTCAAGTACTTCAGTTTTTCCGTAAAAAAAAACACAACACAATTACTGTTGTTTTCGTTCCAATGAAAGCTTTTTTTTTTTAAACAAAATGACATATTTTGAGTTTATGTTATACAAATTAAGCTCATTAAATTTACATTTCGACAATCTTTCCACAATGGGATGAATCAAAACGTAATTAGACAAAATCCAAAACCAAGGTTGCCATATTCCGGGTAAAGCCACAACGTTTCGGCTCATTATTTTCTCAACAAAACCTTACATCCGCTTTTGAATTAATTTATCACAAACATTGCTTGTTTGTAAATAGGAATTAAACGTTATTAATATAGAGAGTCCATTTACGAAAAGCAAATCTCATATTAAAACCAAAAACTCGTTGTATCAGTGCAATTTAATCTGCAGAATGTTCATTATTATAAACAAGCTTGCATTTTTTTATATGGCAAACATTCTTGTTTTATTTGGTCTGCAAAAACAAAATGGACGCGGAATATGGCTCTTATTTTTTAGCGTTGGTATTTCTGTGTTGGTTTTTTGAGGTGAATATTTAAAATAAAATGTTCGAGTATGGGGACAGAAATATATATTATATTGGGTCTCTTTTATACATAAACCAATACTCGTATGCATTCAGTTATTCATAATTTATTCGTAAAAATAAGGACATTTCAGTATGATTACATGAAAATCGTTATTTAGTAACGTTCCACAGATTCAAACTACTTATTTACATAGGAGTGACGTCACCAACTCGCGGTATCAATACTTTAATTCGCTAGTCTCAGAAACTACAAGTTGGATTTGTACTTTTTTGCCCTTAACTCAAATTCAAATGATTAATTAATTGGTATAAAGTTTAAATAAAATATATTTGCATTAACCTATTAAGTTAATTTCCTTGTAAAAAAATATATATCCTTTTTTTTTGCAAAAATCGTTTCTATAAATGATACTTATTGTTAAAAAAAAATTGGCTGGTGACTACAAATCAACCCTGTATACTATTTAATTAATTATTAGAATTTGAATTAAGAGCTAAAAATTATTAATTTTTTTTTTTAATTGAAAAAATACAAATTTCTGAGACTAGCGCATTAAAGTATTAATACCGCGAATCCTTGACGTCACTCCTATGTAAATAAGTAGTTTTAATCTGTGGAACGTTACTAAATATCAATTTTCAAGTTCACTGTCATAGTCTGGCTAATGAAAGTATAGGCTGGAAGAAACCGGTGAATTTAAAAAAGCAGCATCATGGTAACTCCGAAAATAGTATGAAATACATAGATTAAACGAACTTGATACTTGATTAATTATAATTTTTTTAAAAGTATCGTAAAGAAGAAAAAATTGGTGCTGTCCTACTTTTTGCTGAGAAGTATATTATTAAAATGATAGGCAACTAGTATTAATGAGGTTTAAAAATAAAACATTAAAATATAACGATTATTTTTATTCATTGCAATCCAAATCTGAATCCAGCAATTCTATATGGAATGAATCGCACAAGCTTCGAGTCACTGGTATAGCTGTTAATTATGAATTTTTTTTTTTTATTAATTTTTAAATACGAAAATCTCAATTACCAAAACCACCAACCACCGTTCGATTGACAACAGTGACACCAGAAAAAAGACTTTGAAATTTTTTTTTTTATAAATTTATTAACGGCATCGAGCGACTTTGACATTCATGCTAGTACTGCCATGTATAAAGTTTGTAAAAATACCCAGTGTCTACTTTCATTAGCCAGACTCTAATACTGTATTCAATTTAATTAACTCCTTTATTTCACACAGCCAATAGCCTATTCTATGCAACTGCAACACATTTAAAAAGAACTAAAGGAAGGCTTACGTAGTTACCAAAATAAAATTGAAAAAATCCCAACTCGCGTCTATCCAGTTCAGGTCACAGCATCAATAGAAGAGTCAAGATTAGATTTATTTGTAGCCTTAGAATGGTGTTCCATCAGAAAATCAGCTTCAATTCTTGGCCAGCTAACAAAATTGCATTACCTCTTGCTAGGGGTATTTGTTTACGTGCTTTCCATGCTTCTTTTGTATTCTGCGGCGTTAAAAAGATTTGTATTAGCTTTAAGACTAGTCCATTGTTTTATTTTGCTACTTAGATTTAAACTTTATGTTGTTTGCTTTTAAAAAAAACCTTAATAAAACCGACCACAGGACCAAATCCTATATATATAATATATATATCCTATATATATAATATATATATCCTATATATATAATATATAGGATTTGGTCCTATATATTATATATATCGTCCTGTGGTCGGTTTTATTATATATATCCTGCGGATATATATAATATATTCTGGGTACTCTGCCAACTTGTTTTGCGAGCTTGGTTCTTTTTCTATTTGAAAATCATATACAATTTGGTAACTAAAATCAGATGGCATTTAAACAACTACGTTTTTGTTCAACACTACAAAAAAGGCCGAGTTGTTACTTATAAAAACAAAAATACATAATACAAATGAAATAAAAACCACGAAAACATGCAAATTTTATCAAAGCCTGGATTTTATGAAAGCTAGATTGTGATAAACATCTTTTTATCGAAGTAATATTTTATGTTACTAAGTATACCTACCTATAATTTCTAAGAAGGTATTCGTAAATTCTTAAAATTTCTACCATATTATTACGTACTTTATCATTATTTTAGACTATGAAGTTTACTTTCAAAATTTATTTTGAATTTGACTTTAAAGGACTTCAAATCTGTCAAGTATTGACGTAATGTCAAGTAGGGTTGATGAGGATTCCTCATCCTCTTCCACATAATGCGGAAATTCCTCATGATTTTAAATTCCTCTTCCGCTTCCGCATCCTCTAAAAAAAAATCTCATATTCCTCATCCTATATGAGGAATTTAAAGAGGAATAAATATTTAATAAACTTACTTTTTTTGCCTTACAGCGTGTTATCTCGTTTGTGCAGAACAATATGAAAGAGAGAAATGTTTCAAATTTTTAAGCGTTTTTGTAGGTACCTACTAGGTACGTTTCCGTAATGAACTTGTCCAAACTTGTTTATCATGCGATCTCGATCACTACGTTATTTGTTTATTATTTGTTGTTTAGTTTTCTCTGGAGTGAGTGCGCTTTGCATTTAGGTTATTTTTTGAAATTAATTAATTTTTGAGCATGAGGCCAAAAGTAAGTGAATTGCGGTCTTATTTCAGTGAAGTGGATAATGACACAGTTAAGTGTAAATTATGCAGTCAAACATCTTCGAGAAAAGGGCTAGGCACTTCTGGTCTAAGAAGTCATTTAAAGTTGCACCATCCTGATAAATATAGCGACTTTGAGGAGAAAGATAAGCAACAAGCTAAAAGACAGGTAACCTTACAAGAGTTCTTGTCTAAGCGGCAATGTTGGGATGTTTGGGATTTTGAGACTTAGTTGGTATGATTGTCTTGATAATTTTCTAAATATATGTTTTTAATAAATTTCAGATATAAAATTTTATGTAAAAATTATAAAACTCCACACAATCACACCACCTACATAGTAATATATTAAGCAAGGCTTAGATACTTTATTAGAGTGAAACCCAGATTATGTTAATAAATAAAAATTCTGACCTAAAAGCATTCTTTAATTTATATTCCACACGGGAATCGAACCTGTGACATCTGCATTATAGAGGGCTAGCAGACTGACGCCTTAGCCACTACCATACATCCTCTTCCTCTTCCTCAAGAAAAAATCCTCATCCTCTTCATTCATTCTGGAAAATTCCGCTTCCTCATCCTCTTCCTCAAAATCTCTTCCTCATCAACCCTAATGTCAAGTACCGAACGAGGTTCCGTTCTTTTTAGTAATTCGTCCCGCTTCTTTTTCAAACATGGAACGTTAGATCGACACAAAGCGAGCAGGCTACGGGATTCTGTTCTAGTACACTCTAGCGTTTATTAAGCACGAGGACTATTGTCCGCTCGAGCGGACAAGCGCTTTTTGTCCTAAAAGCGAATTCCTGACTTGATTATTTAACTTTGTGCCGCTTTTGATATTAAACTTCAGCTCTTTATTCTCTGAACCAAGTGATAGTTGTTTTTTTAAGATAATAAGGCTGTAATGTTTTATGAAAAATTTAATTTGCTGTTTTAGCTCTTTATTCGTCTCGTTGATAGTTGTTTTTCGTAAATAAAATAAAGTTGTGGCTAATAAACTGTGATATTTTATGATAAACTCAATTTATACGTTATGCGTATATTGTTTGGAAAATAACAGCAGTATTTTTGTTGGTATATTTTTGACTAAAGATTTAATTTTGTGCTTCGGAGAGCACGTTTAGCAGTCCCGGGTGCTGTATACTTGTATATAGTAGTCGTTAGAGTTTGTTAGAAGTCATTTTAGCGCCCTGAAAATTGTGACATCCACCAACCAGCACTGGGCCAGCTTGGTGGATTACGGCCTAAAGCTTCTCGTCACCCAGAGGAGAGATTCATAGCCTTGCAGTGGGCTTATTACACGGAGTTGTGATGATGATGTGATCAAAGCCAGCTTCGCATAAATAAGCATAAGCTTGTGTTATGAGATTCCATGTAGCGAACTAGTGGGGAACCTAGAATATCATTACGTTTCTAGATAAAAGAACCGGCGTAGTAGCGTCTAGACTACTGCACCACGGTGACCGGCGCAAAAATCTATAGGTGTAAGATTTGCGAACTAGAATTTGAGCCGAGTATCGCTGGACAAAAGTTCATTGACGCCACTCTACCCATGTACGCTATTTTATGCGAGTGATACGATAAAAAAACTATGACTACTATAGCAAATACGACGTAGGTATATGAGCAAAACGTGTATCATAGTGATAAACGGAGTGAGCGTATAGGCATGGGCTCAGGACGAATGATTTTCATTTATTGTCTTTATTTATATTAAAATGTCTTCCACAAAGTCCAAATAATCAATTTTGTTTTTTTTTCTGTCATTCCTACCCTCATACATTAAAAAATTTTGATCTACAATTGAGCTTTATTATTGAAATCCACTATGAGTTCACTAAGTGACACTATCTATACATATAATAAAATGGTAGGAAAGTCAAAACTGTACATTGAATATTTTTTTAAAAGAATACTTGGGGTATGATCTACAATCGAAACAGAAACAAAAAATATAGTTTTTAGAATTTTTGTCTGTTTGTCTGTTTGTCTTTCCGGGATAAACTCAAAAAGTACTGCATGGATTTACTTCAAATTTGGCATGAAGATAGTTAAGAAGTCGGGTCAACATATAGGCTACATATTATCACGCTAGCAGTGTTATAATCGTAGGTGCGTTTGGTGCTGCATAGCGTTCACGCAGACGACGTCGCGGGCAGCAGCTAGTAACATAATAAATGTGAATATTTCTGAAATATTACGTAACATTGTTCGGGAATGATATTATCGAACATTTTTAATTTACTTATCACTAAATAACCACAGTTCTTCCATTTAAATGAATATAAATTTGATAACTTTGAGCAAAAAGTTCGTGTCAATAAACTTAACTCTAGGATTTCTTGGCTCAGACCATAACACTTATACACAAAATTACCGATTTCAGACTTTAAAACCTTTCTTTATAAAACTGAAATTCAATTTGCTTGTCTTATATTTCGCTCTACATAATTAATATTAATTTTTTCTTTCCTCGTTTACGCAGTGACTACTAAAAACGAATGTGAGGGGAATTTCTTTGAAATGTAGCAGCTCTTTATGTGCTAAAGATTTGTTTTAATTGCAAAGTTAATTATTTTTTCACATAAAAGTCTGTTACTGTCTTTCACGTCTATCTTAAAAAGAAATCTT
The DNA here is from genome assembly GCA_944452665.1 of Stenoptilia bipunctidactyla. Taxonomy (NCBI): domain Eukaryota; kingdom Metazoa; phylum Arthropoda; class Insecta; order Lepidoptera; family Pterophoridae; genus Stenoptilia; species Stenoptilia bipunctidactyla. The sequence continues at coordinate 7,534,359 of OX101733.1, read as the reverse complement.
TCATGGCTTCATCAAAGGTTATTTTATTTGAAACTAATTATGAGCTGTGAAACAGAAGTTTCACCGTTTTGTATGTAAGTAATTAATTAACTTTATGCTACTCTTCGTATTTTACAAAGGCTTCTGCGACATTAGAGATTCTGCATTTTATTTCTAAAATATTATTTTTAAAATAGACAGGAAAATTCTTCAAACAATATCTTGTCTTAATTGAATTAGTTGTCTTTGCAAACTGAAAAAAATAATATAAAAACGAAATAAATAATCCAACTATGATAATCCAAAACAGACAAAAAAACCTGTCGCTCTTTAATTAAAATAAATTCTATAAAAATAATTGTACAAGAAACGAAACGTAATGTAATTGTAATGAGTGTTGAGTGGTGAGGACCTCATGATTTAAAATTCAAACTCACAGTCTACTTAAGACACCAGCTTTTCAGAAAACTGTTAATTAAAACTGCAGGAGTGTACGTTCTAAGCAAAATCAATGGCTATTAACACGTATTTACAGATAAGACATTAATTCAATGAAAAAAACACGATTCTTCATATATTCAAGAGTAGTTTGGTCAAAGGGACGAAACATGTACTGGACATTACAACCTAATAGTTCTAAAGTTAACCCAGAATTCATGTCACAGGCAGAAAGTCATTATGACCGGCCGAGTCAAGCTCGAGGTGCGAACGTTTCGGACGCCGGGAATAAGTCATTATTTTAGTGCAATATATGGAGATCGGAAATGTCTTTACGTTTGGTTTGTGTGGCAAGTTATAAGAGGGCGCGTCTTAAGTAATACTTTATTTCTTTACTGAATAGATTTTTTTTTCCAAGTTGGATGAACCACTCATTGAAGTAGGTACTCTGAATAAGCGTTTTTTACAATTACAACAACACATAACATATAATTACTAAAAGTAAACGAATATGGAAAAAATGCAAAGAAATAATGACGATTTTGTGCAAACTTTTGTAGCAAGTACTTTCACGACAGTACCACCTAATGAATGAGTAGAATAAAACAGTTAATAATAATATTTAATGGGGAGATAACCTGCGTAGTCCTTTTTCGTGGAAAATTCATTAAACATTATTTTTATTTTGAACAGTAAATTAAATACGTACATAAATTACCGAAACTGATACACAAACCACGTATACGTAAACCACATACATTGTTTTGTTATATGTCAATGATTAAGATGCATGTTTTATGCAGAAACATACTATGTAGAACTAGGAGGGAACTTATACCATTATATCTTCATGTATGGTTATACATTACATATTTGTTAAGTTCATTTATTAGTAAGCTAGCACCCAGCTAGCACACAAGTTCTTAGAACACTTTGTGCTAGATAATGTGGTGCAAATCTAAGCAATTTTGATTTAATGTCGTCTTAAATTTTCACGATTCATAATATAAAATGAAACAGTCGCTCGTGATCAAGGGTTCTGCAAAGCCACCGAAACGTCGTTGAGTTAAATTGTAAAATTTGATTTTAATGGTTCAAAAGTGCTTTATTTATATTTTGATTTATCCTACCCTCTATGATTTATAATCTCCATATGCCTATGCTATTTATCAGATAGTCGCAATATGATGTTTCTCTTATTCTTTGTATTAAGTTAATCTCACTCAAACCTTAAATTGATTACTTTGAATTCGCTTCACAATACGTCAGTCACGCTGACGCCTCTACTTTCCACCGCATCGCATCACGTAATCGCCCGGAGCCTAAAGTCCATTAATAATTTAGGGTGACACCGTCGCAGGTGGCGCCCGGGGCTGATAAATGCCCCATGCATAATGTAGGTCCCGACGCTACCCACACGCAAGCGTTCGCTTCTACGTCCCTGATCTTTGCCATCCTTCACGCACTACGCAGATTAGCCCCTTCTGTTTTTTTTTTATTTTGGCGGGTTTGTTTTGATTTAGGATCGTGTTGTGATTGGTTTAAGTGAAGGCGATGTCAAAGAATAGGTAGGAAAAGATGAGCTAAGAGCTAGATCGTGTTATGTTAATCGTGAAAATATTTGGATTTTGGGAAATGAAAATTGTATTTTTTTCTCATAGCGAAGTAGAAATTGGGTGGCCTAGAAATGTTTTACGAAAGCTCGCCCGTGCGGATAGATCGTATTAAAACTTTTTAAAATTTGCCTTGTTAGTCTGTGGTGAAATGAAGTTACGGCTATTTTCACGACTATTTTATTTTTAATTCATTATGTTACTTACAGTAGTTTCCTGTGAATATACAAATGAAAGGCGCAAAGTTCAAAATTGAAGTTAAATTAAATAGGTACACTTGGCTTAAGTTTAAAGAGATTTTTCCTATTTTTATCTCGGAAATGCCCATTTTTACTACCCCAACTTTTCGTTTTATTTATGATCGAAATTTCAAGGAAATTATTTAATTAATTTTTTGACATGAAATGCTTTCGCTATGCTAAATAGTTATAAAAGTTGTTACTCCTTAAACTTAAGGCAACATTAATAAGGTTTAATAATTTAATGGTTAATAATTTAATTAGGGGTAATATATTATATTGTTATATTAACAACATTCAAAAGTATTAAGTAGTTAAGATACACCCTGTATATCTTAAGTTCATTTATCACTTTAGGTAAGTAACACGGATTGTTAGTAAATTTAATTTGGTCGAGCTTTAAAAGACAGCAGACAAGGTAAATTTTGCATAAAAACTAACATTAAGGTACAGTTTAATCAAAATTTACCTCGCGCGCCCTCTTTTCAACCTTCCCCTTAGAAATGAGGATTATAATTTAAAACTTTACTAGCCCTTAATAATTAAATTGTATGAAAGGTCATTCTTTGTCAATCTTGACCTTTAGTCTTGTGACCCGCCACGTGGCAATGTGTTTATTTAATTCAAAAAAGGAATGACCCCTTTTTAAAAGTTGCCATTAACATAATTTTGAGATTCACACGGTTTTTCAAGAGCGGGCGGGTATTATAGTTCAGTGGTTAATAAATTGGTTTTAAGTTAAACAGGATTTATATCTAACCGGTTCGAATGTTTCGAACATTGGATTCTTTTGGATAAATTATTAAATAGGTATGCTAAGTCCTATTTGCCATACATTACTAATAATTAAATCTGAGTTGTTTCACCCTTAGTTAGTTTGACTATTGAGTAGGTAAATATTATAATTTTTTGTAAATATTATAAAGAATGGTTAAATCAATATCGGTAACTTAATATTGTTTACCAAAACAATATTGAGCACTAAAATAAAAGTGTTTGAGTTTGATTTTGATTTCATGTATTTTCGGTAAGTAACCTCACTTTTGTTAGCTTCAGTAATTTCAAATGGAACTCGAGATATTATAAGTTGCATTGCACTTAATAAACTAATTGCTAACTGGCTGGTTTTAAAAATAAAATATCTTTGAACGGAAGGCCTCTCAAGCAGAGTGGGCAAATAACCGGTTGCCCCAAGACGTCGTGGGTTCGATTCTAAATAAATGTTTGGAAGATCTATTTTGTATAATTATGTTACTCTTATGTTATTCGTACCTACTGTAAATAATTATGAATAATTAATAATCATCTACTTAAAGTGGTCATGAGTCTGAATGTTTTTCTAATTACTTTATGCATATTAAATAAAACACTTTTTAACCGGATTCATCACGTATATTTACATTTTAAATTTTAACTCGAAATTTCGGTGTCTGCAGACCCCATGGTCAGTCGCTCGTGTTTTATTTAATAGTATGAATCGCGAAAACTTAAGACAATATTACTTTATGCATAGATTTAATCAAACAACTTAAAAGGTCCACTTAGTTTAATATTATAACTACATATATGTATGTATAGCGCTGTGTAAAATACTTGAAACTTTATAGTTAGGTAATATTAATACCAAATAAAGTTTAAACCACAAAATCCATGAAGTGCTTGTTACGATTTGATTATTCATCGCGTTTTAATTATAAATTTTGACTGTTAATTCAAACAATACATTGAGGTTAAAATATCATTTACTTTTGGGGAAAAAACGATTAATCGAAATTACGTACGTGTCAGTCATGATAACTCAACGTACGTACTTATGTTAATATTATACAGGGTTGATTTTTAGCCACCAGCCATATTTAAATGTTAGTTTCTTTGATACGATATAACGTACCTGCATATTTATTTTAGCATCGCTCAGTACAAAAAAGTAGAAATATGGAACCACAAACTTTAAAAAACATAGTCGCTGTTGACGAACATACCTACTACGAAGCGGCATTTCATTGATAATACTACGACGTAGTACTACAAGATGTTTTGTAGTAGCGCGTAGTTGCCTTTATTTTAATGGTAATTGAGAGTAACCATGCCAAAGAAATTAATATATGCTAGTGGATTTATTAATTTCTTTGTAAAAAAAATAATACTTTTTTGCAAAAATCGTTTCTATAAATGATACTTATTGTGTAAAAAGAATTTGGCCGGTGACTACAAATCAACCCTGTATATTATGGATTTCAATAAGTTTTCGTGATAAATTCCTAACGTAAATCCCAAAATTGGATTAAAATTTTGACTTGGCCTAGTAGTGTAAGATCATGATTAGTGAGGTCGGAGATCTTCGGAGTAATAAAAATATGCCTCTGGTCTGGGTTTTTATCTTTATGTGTATTTATATTCTGGGTTCCCCCCTAATTCGCTGTATGGTACTCATTTAACAAGCTTTGCTTAGTTTGGGGCCATCTAATTGGTGTCATTGTCTGGGGATTTCTTTATTGATTTTATCTTAGGGACTGAGTGATATTTAATAGTTTATTAAGTCTGAATAAAAAGTCTATAGTTACCAACGCTTACACTATAAGTATACTTACGTTAGATAATTTATTAGATAATTTGTTTAACTATCTAAGATAACTTATAACCTTTCTGCTTTTGAAACCACTTTTTTTATACGTACAGAAAAAATCACGTTCAAAATCTTCTATATAACATACATTGATATTTATTTATACCTATTTATTAAGTATTAGTAATTAATTCTAAAACAAGGATTAATTTAATTATAAGCATCCACTGTAATTAATATCTACTGGGAAAACTTCTAAGTGCCCAAATCAGTCGAAAACGTTTCTGTTATGAATTAATTTTGTTGGTCTTCCTAGTTCTAATCAATTTTATATTAGGGAAATTCGCCGAAATCTGAAATGATTGAATAATATATAAAATATAGATATATAAATTGTTGACTTAACAATCTACATTTTATCGATATTCTATTTTAATGCAATCTTCAAATAATGAAGAAAAAAGGTAAATTTTCTGAGTTGTCAATCACAATAAGACAAGGCTAAATTTATTAAATTAGACTGGATAAATTTAGGATAACACATCGATCTATTAAATAATGTGGTATTTTCTAAAGATAAATACATCTAAGTTGTCATAAAACGCAGATGCTTAAAAGAATGAGCACCTAGCTTAATTTATTCTGCATTTTAAGTAAGCGCTGCTCGGTAATGTGTTGTTTATTAAGTTAATAACATAAAAATATCTTCTTAAGTTTCAATTTCTCAAGAAACCTCGCCTGTTTATCTTTCACGTTACAATTTCTAACAAAACATTTTGTTTATCTTATTATCTTATTTTAGTTTTGAATTTATTAAAATATCAAAAAGCTAAAGAGTTCGCGCATACTTTTTGTTTGAAACATCTGATTAACATATCCATTGACTTGATTTTGCATTCAATAGATCTGGGATTGCTCAGGGTGCGTCCACCTTGCTATGTCTGAATGCAAATCAGTTCTCATAGTCCAGTAGCGTTGTCCAGCCTCGTAATTCGCGAGGTCGAATATCTATTCATCCCCCTCGGTACATCTCGATATCTTTCCCATTCATTGTGTATCATTTCATTTTAAAATACCGTGGGATGAACATCTCTACTTTTTAAGTGCAGTGGTAGTGTGTAGTGCTTATAGCAGAATGGATTGGATTTCGCAAATGTTTCAAACTACTCATTTGAATAAAACTAAGGTAAGGTAGTGGTTATTGATTTAATTATATATGATCAGTTTACGAAAAAAGAAAGGTTCTGTAAAGAACATTTGAGCACAAGTGGTTTGCTCGGTTTACACAAAACACAACTTTTTATGCGATATAGTCTAGCGTTGTGTAAACGTGCCGAGGTTCGCCAAAAAACCTCACACGCGAGCGAAGTTAACAACCCTAACAGGAAGATATATGGCAAAAACTGCACTCGAGCTGAGCTGAACATCTGCTCCACGCGCTCAACATTAACCTAACGAGCAGCCTTAATGGCTGTTAGGGTTGTCGCACATGAAAAAATTAGTATCAGATGAATCTAACACGTTTTAATGCTCTCTGAAAAACTGTTCGGAAAATTTAACCACGATTTTTTTAAGCGTGGACAGTTAGGCTTATTACTTCGCGCTACTCTGCATACGGTTGGGTTATTTTAAATATTATCTATCTGTATGCAGTAGTTTGCTATTCAACGAATGGTTAAATAGTTACATTTGATTCGAGGATCAGAATGGTTATATTTTATTTTAGATTGTATCTACCGGCAGGAACAATAGAACACAAATATTCTTGAATTTAAAGCTAACCTGGGCGTCAACTGTTTAGGTAAACTAACATGCAAAAGATGTTCCATGTTCTGCGAAATACGTATTTACTTTACGATCGAACGCACCAAAATCATATTTGCATTGAAAAAAGAAGGCTCACATTCCAAACCTTGGCATTTTGAATCCAATAGAAATAACCATATCGCTTTCTTCGACTTAAAGAAACATTTATTTCAAAATGGTGCAATCCATATGCAAGCCGTGAAACTCGACGACGACGACGGAACAGTTACAATGGTTTAAACTCTTTCAAAAAGAGCATTCGCGTTCTCTTCAAACTGTAGTATTTGAAACTCTGCTCTACAAACTACTTTCCAATGATACAAGGGCTACGAAGCTCTTTATTTATTAATATTATATATATTCATATTTATGGTTTTTCTTCGAGGTCATGATATGAAGTATAAAGACTTCAATATATTCCCAATTTTTAAACAATGTATATATTTCACCACATACTGGCATGGCATTGGTTATAACAGGTCTCGAAATCGGATATAAAATTTGTTTATTATTATGTGTGTCAGTCTTATTCTTGGGAACCTACTTTGTTCACTAGAGACGTAATTTGACACACGAGTTAACTTTCTGAGGAAAGACTTTAAATGGCGGGCAATCTGAGAAGCTCTGCAGTAAAACTCAAGCCAAGCTATAAGAGCTATAGACTATAGATATTTAAGAAAAGAGGAACAATTTATGATACTTTAGTAATATTCTTGAACTCCACTACACTGTATGTATTTAACATGAGCTTTTGATGTGATACGAGTATATTAATTACTACATTGTTTGATCATCATAAAATGAATTATTATATAAGTTAGTAATGTGGGTAAAAAATAAATTTTGATAAAATCTTATTCAATGATCCTAACGGACTTCGTGATTTTAGGCCAAATTCTTAAATATGAAATCTTGTTTCACTTGGAAAAGATTGTCTTAGTCATTAACTTTTCGAATGTGTTTTAATAAACCTACTAGGTAGACCCTTGAAACTTTTTCCAATGTTTGAATTGAATTGCAATTTGCAAGACTTTTGCAAAAAATATGATGTGCATACGATATCTTCTTATAGTAAGCCAAAGACATGTCTTTTCTGCCAATTTTGGATAGTATTGTTGATTGTATAATGTTCATTCAAACCATAAAGTTAAAAAAAAACACAAGCCAAAGAAGAGTACTTCCTTTAAAACTTAACAGGACATCAGTTCAGGACATTTCATCGTTCAAAAGAACTTTTATGTAATATTTGATTTAATAAGTTATACTATATCACCGTAAGCTTTAAGAACCATTTTATTTTCTTATTTCAGTCTCAGCCAGCAAGTCAGAAGCCTGGGGTTCCCAGTACCAGCACTGCATCCACAAGTGGAGTGCTAGCGAGCCTCGCAAGACCAAATGACCTTAAACCAGTCGAATGCAATCTGTGTCACCGCAAATTTAAAAACATCCCTGCACTCAATGGTCACATGAGATTACATGGAGGTTATTTCAAAAAGGTAACCTTTTCTCACAAATAAACTATCTTTTACTTCTTGTATAACAGTATTTAAGGCGTATCTTGTTGTGGTTTTAGGATTCTGACAGTAAAAAGCTTGACAAAAAAGAATCCACTGGGCCACCATTACAAACAGCGTCGGTGTCAGTTCGAGCACTCATTGAGGAAAAAATTATAAGCCGCCGAGGAGCTTCGAACATTAGCTCGCTATCAGGTAACAACCAAAACCGAAAAATTAAAAAATCTTCCAAAATGTCCTCTCCTTTCATCCTTTCATGTATAATAATAATATGTTATCTGATACCAGCAGGTACTTCATCAGATACATCAAATTCGCATGCAAGCTTCGTCACGCCTGCTCCGCCACCGTTGTCTGCCATCCGAACATCTACAGCACCAGCATCTCCCGCACACTGCAATAAGTTCGCGACTCCAAGAGCTCCTACAGCATCAACGGTCCCTAGTGACATAAACGGAGGATTTAAAGACTCCACGCTTGTGGAACTTTTGAAGAAAGGGAACTCAAAGGTCAGTTCATTCAAAAACGCTTATAATTTCATTTTGTCATTAGAAATAATTTACGAAGCGCTTTTTTGCAGGTTGTAAAGAGATCAGCATCTGATCCCGGGCACGCATCACCGCAACAAGAGTTTACGTTCCGCCCGGAACTTTTTGGAGTTTCTTTTAATTCTGATGACGGATACTTTTCACCAGCACTTGCTGAAGATACCTTTCATTTCACGACAACTCCAGAACAATTAGAAGAACTAGCATCTCTAGAAGATTATGCATCGGTTGCTGCATCAATTAGACAGCGGTCTCCTGTCAATTTCCCGTCCAGCCGTCGCCTTGCTGCCGTTTTGAATTCTCCGTTACCTGAATCTCTTGCTGATTTTGGAGCTTGCCATGGTGGGTCACCAGTGCCATCACCAGGAATGGGCTACTGCTCCAACTCGCCCGGCCTTTCTTATTCAACTGGAGATTCTCCTGGTTTGGCGTTTACTGCTGCATCTCCGGGGGGTAGCTATTCAAATCAAACGGAAGCATCACCAGGATTTGCATATCCAACTCCACCTGCGTCTCTTGATGCTCGATCACCTGCACATAATGTACCAAGAGCGTCATCGCCACTTTCAACGGCTTTTTTTACAGCAACGATGTCTAGCCAAGAAGAGGTATGTTCATAAAATGTACCATTGTAGTTAATATAGTTTTTATTTTTTCAGAACTAATACTCAGTATTGCTATTTTCAGGTCGAAGAAGCTCTTGAAGAAGTTTTGCCAGAAGAATGTCGTTCGCTTGATGCTTATTCTTTGGATCCTACACCACGACGCATTATGTTAAATTCTGAAGATCCGCTGCTCTCCAGCAGTCCTCGAGATTTTTCGCACCAACGCCCTCCATTTCGTCGTCAACAAAGAGTCGTAACTTCAACGGCAACAGGGTCTATGAATTGGCAACAAGATACATCTCTACAGGTATATATCAATATTCAAAATAACAGTAATAATAACTTTTATCGTTAAAAAAATATAAGATTGAATATTCTAAATAGAAAAAAGTCAATTTGCCATAATATCAATCACCGATTTCATACATTTCCAATTAACCAATTATTTTTGTGTAATTTAACTAAATTGTCATATTTTTTTCTCAACCAGGTCTGCGTAGAAGGTCGTCACACGGTACCAGCTGTGTTCCTTAGCCCCAGCAGTATTCCACCATCGCCTCAACGGCGTAAAAGACGGGCTTCACCAGCGGGACCGTACCGCTCTCGCATGAGACGCGAAACAACGCATTACACTCCACAGCCGATGCTATCACCAGATAGAGACGGTGCAGGATTGTTTGCTGAATTCATCACAGAACCAGAACCAACTCCTCATTCTGATGATCAGCGAACGCCACAAATTAATATCGGCAGGGACCATCAAGCTGACATACCAGAGCTTTGTAACGATCGAAGCGATCTGCATCGGGTGCCGGAACAGCTGTTATGGGATCCAGGGATAAATGATGCACTTGACGACAATGAAGGTGAGCATTTCATTGTATGACCAAATATAAAATGTGTTTTAAAGTTTATTCATTTCATGCTATTGAAGCTAAAAACACTGAAACATCAAGTGAATGATACTACCAATGGTACTATTCGATAAAATGCATTTAAAACCTTTCTTTATTTCAATCCCTATATTTAACAGATTAAAGAAAGAGCTAAAGAAAAAAAGAGCACGAATTTTGATATTTTTCCTTTCTCGTCTCATTTTAAATTAGATCTATAAACGGGCTATTTTGTCTTCCATCGGGTCCATTCCAAAAAGTCGAGGACACCATATTTTATAAATAATACAGAATTAACAGCCTATATAACATACTAACTACTAATATACGAATTAACATATAACAAACTAAAAAAGTTTAGGTTACGATGAGGCTGACATATTCTCCTAGAATAAAAGCCTCTTAAAAATAAGAATAAAAAAAAAAACAAACTAAACAACCAATAAAATTATAATACAATTAAATTTGTGTAATACTACAAATGTTTTTGTGGATACGGAATAGCGTATCTATTTGAGTAGTCATGTCAAATAGAACCGCTATTCCGTATCCACAAAAAAATCACACATAGCTCATCACAATGCGACCTTAAAGAGATAATGGGTCCGATTCGAGATTGAATTTTCTTATTATAAGTGTTTCTTGATCTTTCTGTCACGAGAAAGAAAAAAATAGTTTTTTTATGAGGCTGTCACGTTTTTTGTCGTAAAATTTGACACTCGAGAGATTTAAAAATAAGAAAATGCAATGTCGAATACGGCCCATTTTATCCTGAAAGTTTTGATAATTTTAATGTTTTATTGTCAATCAGTCCGCATGTTCATGGAGCTGGCGATCTGCGCGGCGATGCCAGTAGGCGGGCACACGCGAGAATTCGCGCTGCAGTCGCTGGGCGAGTGTGGCGGCGACATCCGCGCGGCCACGCTGCGACTCATGTCCCGCCCCGCGGCGCAGTCGCAGCACGAGTCGCGCTGGACGCCGGACGAGGTGGAGGCGTTCTTGGCGGGACTTGGACATTTCGATAAGGATTTTTATAGGATTGCGCAGCTGGTGAGTTTAAAAAGAAAACTAAATAATCATGGTTAATAACGGAGAATGGATGGCTGTTGAAGCAGTAGGTAAGGTTCTCCAATGGCAAATCACGTATTGGAAGACGAAGCTTAGACAGGCCCCCGCAAGGTAAACGGACGATCTGGTCAAAGTCACCTGTAAATGCAGAATGTGGGTAGAGCATGGTCAAACGGTGTGGACAACTTTGGCGGAGGCCTATGTCCAGCTGTGTGTGTCTCCAGTTTGAAATTTGATGATGATAGTTTCAGGCTAGTATCTGTTTTCGAAGTTTATAAGGTTACGTAAGTAAGTTATGAAAAAATTGAATCTCCACAAAACATTGCAGCTGATTACATTATACTGGCAGCAACGATATTTGAATGCTTTATACGAAGGGTAGTGGCTTACTAACACAAACAATTAATTTAAATACAGTTTATGGTAACTGTAAAACCAATTCGTCCTTTCAAAAAAAGGTCAGCAGTGCGATCACAGAACTTTATCGAATCGTTTGTTAACGAATGTTAACAAACATTCGTTAACAAAAAGTATGGAGACGGTTTTTAAGAAAAAAATGAAATCTATCCATTGCCGCACGGCCAGCTTAAATAAATGTGTGCCTTGTTAATTTTGAATGTTTGTAAACATGTTGTACTCATAAATATCTGTAAAATAAAAAATTACAATGTTACTCAAAACTTGCAACCGACTCCATACTATACGAGCATTCGTAAACATTCGTTAATATACGATTCGATAAAGTTCTGTGATCGCACTGCAGAGCAGAGACTACCATTGACTTATTTACAAATATTCATTTTGGAAGCGCTTATATCATCATTTCTTTTATTTGTTGCATACGTTCGACTAGTCTTTTTAACCAACAATACAGTTTTGTAGGATTTAAGACAGGATTTGAAAATTAATATAGAACGCTCAACAAAATTTCAAAAAAATATCCTTTTAATCAAAAATTTGCTTAGTATCATTTACTAATTGAATCTATAATAAATTTTCAGATACGGACCAAAGACTCGAAACAGTGCATCCAGTTCTATTACTTTTGGAAGAAAGTGACCAGAGACTACAAAACTCTGTACCTCCGAAGCTGGAACGCCGACGCGCAGCTGTCGTCTCAAGTAAGCAACGCATCAAATGCTGAGCTGCAGCATTTTGTCTTCAAACTTTCCGATGACTGAAAACATTAGACACATTCAATATAATAATGTCGTGACTTGTCCATGTTCAGGGTACTGTAGGGCAAGCGACAAAAGCGACAACGACCAGCGCTTTCTCACCATCGACCCACGAAGGAGAGTTTCCTTGCAGAATCTGCGGGAAGTAAGTGCGATGTACCGCAGCATTGCTTTAATACGCCAAAAACAGCCAAATAAGCATTAATTATATCTATTTTAAGTTTCAATTAACCTTTGTGCATGTAATATTCAATAGGTTAATATTGATATTGAAGCTATATAGTTTAGTCGAACGAAAATTATTTTATCATCTTTTAGGTTATACCCAAGCAGGAGTTACCACAGATATTTAGATGATGCAATTACCTACAATTGTATGAAAACTTTGCGTGCCTTTTGATCGTATCTGCACTCATACAGAGACACCACTTATAATATACTTATGTGTAACAAGTTGGAACATTGGCCATATTTTGCACTTATGTTGGCTATAAGCACGCAAAGTTGCGCTTGCGTTATCTATCTGTGGAAAAATCGGTTATATGTGTTTCTAAACTAATTACACGTTTTTAAATGAATGTTTAGTGTTACGATTTTATATTTCTCAGCTACTCATCAACAAAATGTTCAATGTTATTGATGTTAATTGCATGTCAAATAAGTGTTTAAATAATAGCGTGTTTTGAATTAAGTATTGTTACTCGGTAATTCAACTTTAATTCAGCATTGCATTAAGTTTAGTTATTTATAAAGTTACTCGAGCTTTTTAAAGAAGCAATTAAGGTAACCAATACTGCCTCAAATTAGAAAGCAGGTAAATAACTTAAGTAAATCTATTTTTGAGTGAGATAGAAGATAACTATTAAATGCGATGCTGAAAGATAGTTACCTACTTTATTGACATCGATGTATGTAAATATTAACTATTTAACAAATATTATAATAAATTAATGTCCATTGTATAGGAATAGATGTAGCACTATATTTTTGTTTACTACATTGTAAGCTAAGAAGTTTATTTATTAAAACGTTTTATATTTCATAAATATCTTTACGGTTAGGGTTATCTTACTAACGCTTAAAGGCTTGCTTTTTCTTTGAAACCCGCTTTTCACTTTACTTGAAATTTGTTATTTTTGTTTTGTTTTAGTTGCCTAATTATATCCTGTTATGTTTCAGAGTATTTAACAAAGTAAAAAGTCGTAGTGCACACATGAAGTCGCATCGGCCAAGCGACGCCGAGCAAAAGAGACCAAAACTCGAAAAGCCTTATGAAAAGGTCGAGAAACCAGATGACAACAAAATGTCAGCTCAGTAACTGATTCCTTCCTTCAATGTCAAGCTTGTCTAACCACCCAACCACCAAATCTGTCCGCTTCAGGCGACCCCTCGCAACCAAACTTATTCTGATCGAATGCAAGCTCTCATGAAATGCTCGATAAAGCATTTAGGTTCTACCGTTAAACAAAACTGAAATTTATATTTAAAAATAAAATATTTAGAAAAATCGTTGTAGTGACTAGTAGCTAGATAATAGCAGACCTAATATGGTTACTTTAATATAATGACTAATATTTAAAACTCTCGTATTGCCAAACTTAAAGAGACCGCTTATCTGGGGGCACGGCAGTGCCCGAGCCAAGTCTCGAGCAAAGAGGGCACGGCCGTACCATCCTTTTCTCGAATTTATAATTAGAATTACGAGTTGAGACATAGGATCTTCGCAAAGTTTTTATATGACAGACTTCTCAATGTGACTTTGAAAGTGTGATGTTGTAAATATAAATGCGTTATTAGCTCTGCTATAGGAACTTAGGAGAGCCCCGACGAGCCTATTTATTTGATAAAAAGATACTTAAGTGTGATACACAATAAATTTATGTGTAGTAACTACACTACCTCGTTTCTATGAAGTTGATTTATTTGAGCACAGCTCTTTTTTTCTGCTACAGACATTTCTGTGCCTAATTGTTGACGTTTTGGTTCACTAGTCCCTGTTTCTGTTAATAATATTAGTTCATACGTAGGATAATTGCGTTTAAGCCAATACTAGTCTTCCTATTGGAACTTATTTATTACATAAAGACAGCAGTGGTGTCATTTATGATGTACTCAATTCGAATTTTTAAACACTTTGCAACTCTTTACAGGATAACGTTGGTTATCAATACTTTGATTATTTTCTGAAAATTTGGTTTGGAGTGAATAGAAGCATTATTTTGCTCATGAAATTCTATCTACGTAATGTGGATAAAAACGCCAAAATATAACCTCTGAAAAGTGCCAAACTATTTAGAAATTTTCGCTCCAAAAACATGCGAGCCTCTGTTTGTACGGGTCATCATAAGTGATACGTTTTATGGCCCGATGATTTTCTTAATAGCTTTATTTAATCAAATGACAGCCGAGGCCATAAAGCATGTGTATTTTATACACACTTCTCCGTCCGAGATGTTGAAACTATATTTTCATCTTTTTTCATAACTATTGGTTTGCAAAATTTGTTTAAATCTGCGAACTCAGACATCATAAATGCAACTGAAATTTTCTCAAAAAAATAGCGGAATAATATTTTTTTGAACGTAGGTACCTACTAATTATTATTGAAATGCTCAAGATGTTGTTATTTTATGTCATTAATCTAAATTATTATAATCATAAAAATGTCGTTTCTTGTTGATTGTTTACTGTCTGTTAACACTTGGTCTTGTATTGTATTTATGTTTTTATTTTCTTGAAAATGTAACTTATTGTCTACATGTACCTAAGTGTTGTGATATATGTATATACGTATCTTAATGTATAATTTGAATCTGTCTATAATTTGATAACGTGTACAAATCGGGCAATAACCTGGAGTTGCTCAAATATGAATCTTGTAGTTAATTTGCTAAGTAAGCTAAACTTAGTCAAGTAAGGTGTGTCCCGTACTTAGTGATTAACTTTACTATCTTTGTTAACTCAACTAAAAAGTTGACCAAGTAAATGTCGAAACATTTAATTTGTTAACAAAAAAAAATATGAAAGTGTTTTAATAGCATAAATATAAATATTCATGTTAATAAATAAATTAAGTGATATATAAATAAAGGTTTCAAATTGAACTCAAATTGGGAGCTGAGATTTAAATTATATGAATTACATTAATCCTTTGGCTTGGAAAACTTGGGAATGAGTATAAAGATTTAAAATTAATCAATAATTGACCTCCTTATTAATATTAAATAACTGCTCCAAAATAAACTGCATTGTTTTAACCAGGTTGTGAAGTTCACTTTATTCTTTTTTTACTTCGAGTTGTTCATGTTCTATTTTGGAGCAGTTCTTAAGAAATACTTGTAAAAGACATGGCTTAGTTTATTTTTAAATCTTAGTAGTTCTGTTTTAAGAATACATTTTAAACTATATAATTAGCTAAATAATACCTTGAAGTGTTAGGTATCAGTTGGGTATTAACAAACTTTGTTAAAAATACGTTTCTCTCCGCAGTGAAAAACAACGCATATATAACTAATGGAAGTGATTAGATTATAACAGGATAATATTTTATTTTTATAAATTAGTTTTAAATCAAAAAAAAAATGAAAAGTAAACTCGAAGTTATTTGACCAATTACTCGATGACAAACTTCACATTTTGTCAATTTTACTTTACCAGGTTTCAAACATAAAAATTAACACGAGAACCTTTGAAAAACGTATTTTTTTCATCCTTTGTTCCTGCCTACAAAGTAAATTATCTTACCTTCTACACTTATCTTTATAATGAGTGAATAAGTAATCTATTTTTTCGATAAGTATTTACTTATACTTAGGATTGATTGATTTTCCTTCCATAAGTACCTGAACGGATTACAGCCAAAGTAAGGAATTTACTATCAGTTTTTTCAGCTGCATAGATATCCATAAGATCTAGGCCTCTATTTAATATTAGTAAAATAAAATAAAATATACATATACAAACTCTATTTGTACATCACTAACTCGTGTGATTATTTGGTTGTGTTCTATTTTAACAATATATCTAATAAAATTTATCTGAGGACTTTACTAATTTTTGTTCTCAAAATATTGCCAAAGGGAATGCCAAAATACTAAATCTAGTCGTTTGTAAGTACCTTAATCTGCTGAATGAATATAGTTAAATATGCACTGGAAAATATCTCATGTATGAACATAAGACTCATATTTAAATTACTCATTAAACCAAAGAATGTCAAATAGAATGAAACCAGAAACAGTTTAATTTGAAAAATATTATCTTTAATTGATTTATATCTAAGACCCTCAATTAAGTTAATATTTTCACTTAATTTTAACCTTCCAAAGTTAAACTTGGCCCTGATGGCCAAGCCACTACTTCAAGATGTTGGTGTCCGTTGCTTGTCTACAAAACTTCCGCATCGACATAAGTGTAGTGATTTATTACTCCTTAGGTGACTTTCAGCATTTTTCCGAGTTCAACGGTACCTCGTCACATAATCATAACTTATAATTGTCTACTGAAAAGACTCACAGGTCAGGGCCATCGTCTATAGTCTATTAGGCACTTTGGTCTACTTACTAATTATAAAAACCGATGTACCCAAAAACATTGTCCAACAGCGATCGTCTTTTGGCTTTTACGAAGCTTTTTTCTAGCTATTGCTTCTAGGACAAAAAGTATGAAAATTAATCAACGAATCTTAAAAAATACTGCAGAAAAATGCGATTTTTTATAGAATCCCTCCAAAAAATCTAATTTTAACAATATAATACTCCTAGAATTTAAGACTGAATCTCTTCTGTTTTTTGGCTATACTAAATTAAAATCATATGTCAGACTTAATATTTTGTTCATTTTTATCTAGTCAGATTAACTTTAAAGTAAGTTTATTGCGAACAAAAGAACTCAGATGCTCAAAGCTCTTTTTGGGTCTACTTCTACTTAAATAACAGTATCAAGCATCCCAGTCTTTTTCTGCTGCACGAACATCGCAGGTAACTGTAACTTTGTGATCATAGGTTAATCATAAAGCTAGAATTTTCCAATGATCATAAAATTATGGGCAATGTAACATTTTTAGCTTCATTGATCAAATATACTTATGGCGAATGGTGAACAAATAACGCCTATCAACGAATTATAGTACAACAAGTTTCCTCTCATAGAATCCATTACAATAGAATTGCCTTTAAAAAGTTTCATGTTTATCTATTTTAATGAAAGCGATAATACTACACATCGATGACATAATTGAACTCTGCAAAACATACCATGAATAAAGTTCTGTTCACACGGCGCTATGCACGCACTATGTACCTAATACATTGAGAGGTTGTTTCGAAAGATATTTCTTATATCAAAATTATAAGATTATTAAAATATTTTATCTATATCTGTAGACAGCTGTAGAAAAAATTTGAAAGAGTAGTATCATCAATAGCCTTAGTTTTTTTAAAGATTCTCTTGTGCCCATAGTGCCTAAAACATTCTGGTTTAAGACAGGGCTAAACATTGTTATTAATGAAATGAAATGAAAAAGTTTATTGCAGGCAAAGATTATCCATACACTTAATATTAGTAAAAAACACAACTTAAACAACTATGTTAGTAAAATTTAATATGTTCATTTGACTGCACATGTACTGACATCCAATGTTCAGTTAAAGTACTGTCCGTCCTTGCCGCTATTACCTTCAAGAGAGTGTTGGTGCTGTTTTCATTTGTTATAAAGTCTTGATAGCTGAGACAACTAATTGTGAAGAATATACAGGGTGTCTGGTGAAAAAGTTTTAGATACTGAAGGAGAGCACTCTGCACTCGATTCTGGTCATAATCATGTAATCAAAAAGGTACTTGATTTTTCATTATAATTCACAATAAATAAATAAAGTTTTGTTACTATTTACTTTACTTACGCCTGAGTCAATCCCGACACGTGACTCGGCACGCGGATCGCTGCTAACGCTAGTGTAACCATGCGTTGCGTAATCAAGTCTTTAACTTTCTGTTAAGTTTACTCAGTGACCCACCAGTCACCCTATATACCTATAAGTAAAAACTTTCGGAACAGTGTTCGTATATTCAACTTGTTTTTAGCATTTTCAATTAATTTTCCAGATATTGCAGAGTTCATTTATATTTAATGTGTAGTTTGTCTCTTTCTTTCGGAAGACTAGAAGTCGATGGTTGTTTATTCAGTTATAGGCCTAATAACATTGATAGAAAGGGCAGCCTTTGACAAATTGTTCGTTATTTCTTTGATTACCTATTTAAATATTTATAAACAAAGATAATGAATCGAAAAGTTTTCAACTTAAAGTATAGAAGTGCCTTACTATTTTATTTTTATGTAAGATTATTTTTTTAAATAACTTCGTATTTATTACATTTGTTTCAGAGAATAAGACAAAATTGCATTTATTATAGTATACCACTGGACTTACAATATTAACAAAACTACGTTTTAATGTTTAAATTCTTCACTTTGCCACTAACATATGTACAATATGGTTTATCAAATAAACAAACAATATCACCTGTACTTGGTTGCGCACTCCTCTATTGCTTGACTTGAGTGATTATTGTTAAGTTAGAAAAAAATATGTATATTGTAAGGATTTGAGGTACAGCTTAAAAGATAGCCCAAAAGTGATTTGTTACTTTTTTCAGTCTCACGTCTTTACCTTGTTATATGCAAGATTCAACAATATACAGATTTGTTAATTAGCAAATTTCAAGTCCAGTCCTTGTATCCCTATAATTTATAACCAACAATATGCCTATATAAATAAAACAAAACAAAACCGAGCCTACAGATACTTACTTAAATTAAATTTATATTCTATAATTAATTGTATTATTTAATTATACATACTCATGTAACGTCCTAAGATACATTAAAATCTGTCAATTGTAAAAAATATATTGAAGTAAAAAAGTATAACTAATATGAAAAGGTTAACGTTGGATAAAATTTGTTTATTTAGAGCTCATTCTTTACATGTAAAAGACGTTATCCTTTACAAATTATGTCGCTTCTATAAAACTTATTTCTATGTAGTATTTACGTGGCACATAAATGTAAAATAGTTAAATGTATTTATATTATATTTGTGTAAACACTTAAACCGTTGTGAAATGTTACTATTTAAGTAAATTAAGTCTTAAATAAATTACATGATTATTATATTCTTCTAATTTTGTATCCCGAAGGTTTGAAGCTATATGGAGCCTTTGTAATGTAATGAATGTAGTGTCAAGAGGAAAAGTTTCACATACTGTATAAAGAAGTGCTAGTTGCACGGAAATCGATTTACACTCTGTGTTGTGATTTTAAACGCTCTGTAAAATACCAAACTTTTTAACATTTGAAGTTTGTAGACATTTTTAGATTAGCACAATTCTTCGCGTAGACACTCTAGTTCGGTAAAATTTTACTTAGCTATTAGGTTAATCATTGAAATAGAAAAATATAAGTGTACTGTATTAGATTCCTTGTTATAATATTCAATTAATGTGATGAAAAAACACAAAAACAACGACAAACACGAGCCGTGGGGCTACTTCACAACTTCGCATATCTTTCATACAATAAGTAGTCAAATAACACTATATTAATTTAATAATTATATGTATATTGATAAATATATTAGGATAACTAATTTTTTTAAGACAATGACTATTACGTGATCTTTTAGATTGTCTTTATTATTAATAATAAATATATGGTGAAGGTTTTGTCAATTTGTTCTTTTCTTTATCGTTATCCTCTTAGAAAATCCACATATTTTTATTACATTTAAAAACACCAACTACATAGCCTCAAACTGAGCAAGGCTTGTGATTAAAGACGCCATGTTGGTCATGTAGCGAACGAGGGGGGAACCTAAATTATAAATACATAGTGGTATACTGCCGCGCTAACGAAAAACGCATTTGACAAGTTCGAAAAAGTGGGTTTCAACAAAAATATTGAAATGATCTCAATTGGAAAGCAATAGAGCTCGATTTTCCTGATTTCAAATGTGTTCAAACTCAATTTTGCAATCAAGAAAATGTGCTTTATAATTTTCACATAGACACCATTTCAATATTTTTATTAAACCCGCTTTTTCGAACTTTTTTAAAGTTAGTTAATGCGTTTTTCATAAGCGCGGCAGTATAGATACCTAAACACCCTGTACATGAGAGGATCGAACCCGCGACCCCGTGATTAGCGTGATTAGCATCTTACCACTGCGCCACGGAGTACGTAATTCTATTAAGGTAAGTACCTATTTTAAGAAATTGACAACTTTATGGCCTAGAAAAAGCAATTACTAAAAACTTAAAAACCCGATGGCGGAATACTTACTGTTTAACTAAAAAGGCACAAAACAAGCACATAAGACTAAAAGAGCATAAAAATAATATTTGTAATTAAGAATTCTCCTTTCTGTCATGTTCCCAACAAACGTAATTGGCTCGTATCTTCACTATTTCATATCAAACATCAAAACCTAAGTATAATATCGTTTTGTCTTTCCAAAAATTAAGTTACTATTGAGTCAAAATAATATAAATAGAAGTAATTTTGAAATTGCGACTCTTTTAAAATCCATACTTCAGTATCAATTTTCGCGCAACTTTCAGCGGATATTACTAATGTAAGCAATGGCTGAACATTTTAGTACATTTATTAAAGACGTAGTTTAAAAATCGATAAGTTGAATTAATTTTATTTCATGTAGGTATCTTAACAATGTGCTTATTTTTTACGAGAGTTCTCCCAAAAGCTTTTTATTACATTTCGCTGGCTCGATTTACGGAAAAATATATATAGTTCCTTTCACCAAATGTTAATCTGTGCGGGGGGTGCAGGGGCGGCGGCGTTCCCCCACCTTACTATCCCCTGGACTTGTCCTAAGGCGCGGAGTCTTGTCCAGGGGGCGCGGGGCCGGCGAGGTTCAAGCTCCCATCTGTGAGCGATCCCACAGCCGGCGGCGGCGCGGTGTCTGGAAATACACGCCTCCAGGGGGCGCTTGCCCCCCTTGGAGGGATCCCACCAAGCCGATTGAGCGGCTCGGAGGATCGACCGGGAGACAATATTGTCTCCCCCCAAAAGTCCTATAGCGGACAGGCCCTTTTTGGGTTTGCCTGTAGGCGCCACACGTATACCATATGGATACGCATAGACACAAGGCAGATGATATATTATCATCACCTTGGCCCACAGGCCGGCAGTAATTCCAAAAAACAAAACTTCTCATATTTAAATTCATTTCGAACTTTTCTTGCGAGCTTTAAAAGACAATCAGCGTCATCTATCGAGTTCGCCAAGAACAGACTTATACATAATCATGTATGCATGCAATAAACTAACTTGAAGTCTAAACATTCCGCCCACTATGGACAGAATATCCATTATTAACCCCTGAATAATTACTACTTACTACTACTTATAATTAATACTTAAATCTAGAACCAACATTAATTGGCAACTTCATAACTCTATAGTGGACTGTATAAAAATGACCTTTATTAAATAATATTGGAGAATTAGAACATACTATTTGATAGCGTTGAAATTCATTAATCCAATTATAAACTCATAGAACAAACCAAAAATATAAGTAATTTTAACTAGTAATATTTTAAAGTTTTTGCATTTAAAATGCTTAATGACTCTTAAATAACTGAAAAAATGAGTTAAATAAAAATCACCCAACCAGGACTCGAACCTGGGACCTCTCTTTTGCCGGACGAGTGCTCTTCCATTGAGCTACCGGGGCCTGGCGGTGCGCCTCGAAATTACTTAACACATTTTTGTTTTTACGTTATATTGCTAAGGTGGCTCCATCTAATGGTACCTATAGCTTTGCACCGAAGACCACCCGAGACCAATTTCTTTTCAGAAATTGTGAATCTCAGTTAAAGTGAAACATTGCAATGTTTAATAATATTTTAAAGTTTTTGCATTAAAATGCTTAATTACACCCGACCAGGACTCGAACCTGGGACCTCTCGTTTGCCGGACGAGTGCTCTTCCACTGAGCTACCGGGGCCTGGCTGTACGCCTCGAAATTACTTAACACATTTTTGTTTTTTATTGCTTACGTAGCTCCATCTAATTATCAATCTAATTATAATAATATTAAACAGGGGTCGCTTGGGTGGTGATATAAAATCTGGCGCCATATGTCACCACTCCAGAAGTGACGTGTTCCGGCTATATATATATACCCGAAATTCCGAAAATGAACTTCGGATACGCTGATTTTTACGTTGAACTTACTTACGAGTAGGTATTAGGACATAAAATTTAATAAAGATATAATTTTTGCCCGCAGTTGCCCCTTTATCACACAGATTTAGCCACAACCATAAAAAAAAGCTTTGCAATATTATTTATTCTTTTGTCCACTTGTAAGTGAAAACTGATCAGTGATTTATTTTTCTAACTATTTTAAGGTTTCTTTAACAAGCTGTAAGTAAGTAAATGTTTTTATTCATAAATCCAAACTAATAAATTCTTTCCAGACAATTTATTTCTTTACAATGTACACATTTAGTATATTTGGTTTTTACCTACATTTTCCAGTTACAATTTTCCCCCAGATGATAGATATTTATTAATTCTCTCCACAGATTCACGTTGAAGTAAAGGAATACAAAATTGCTTCTCTGTTTCGCTCATGAGAACTCCATTTGGGAAATTCTTTAACAACCACGCCCGTGATTCATCTATTTGTATGGAATCAGCCGTTTCTTCAGAATTATGTCCAATATTCGCGCATTGGCAGGCTACCAAAACGGCGAGGAAAAAACACCCAAGCTGTGTCGCCGACATCTTTCGTTTGACATTAACTACAGCAATAATAAATTTAAGGAAGGAAATAATCTAAAATATTTTTGGCTTACAGGAAAACCTCAGCCATATATTATCATACCAATATTGTCCGCCATTTTGTACGCAAAAGCATATTTCTTTTACACGAATACATAGGTATACCTATTAAAATAACACTCAGACGCTGGATACTGTTACAGTTCCTTTAGGTATGGCATACAACAGGGTTAAGGCCCTAGATTAGCTAGATTTATATAAAAAGGGGCCTTAACCCAGCTAGATTCTAGGTGGTGCCCGCGACTTCGATTTTGAGCAGCTTATCTTCTCCAAGGTCCTATCTATCCTGTGACAATTTCAGAAATTACTTCAATAATTTGACAGCCATTGTAGAACTTTTTTACCAAGATCCACATCGGTGCACTTAAACAAACTTTCCATACAAAATAAGGGAACTCGTGAACTTGAGTGCACCCCTATATTCCCTAAGGAATGTATGTTCCAAACAGCTCTCTACGCTCAATGGCTGAACGTTTTCTGTCAATCACTCATATCATTTCCAGCATATTACATTGATACCAATCAAAGAAGATACCTGCACCGACGAGCACCACTGCTGTGTCCCGAAGAGAACAGTTCTTCAGATACGTCTATGTCCAACTGACGACCTGTTGTGATTACTGGCACTAGTCAGTCCTAGTTCAGCAACAAATCTTGTTTATGTCGTGTATCAACACATTTGGGTAGTAGTGATTAGGTACCTACTTAATACTAGATGATCCTCATATAGTTTTTTATTCACATAATAGCATAAAATGATGGTCAAAAGTTTAAGTAGAGTTTACTAGTAAACCGTGTGTAGAATGTGTATGTACCGGCAATATATTATAAAGAGCCAGTTCTAAAAGAGTGTATGTTAGACCTCATCTTAACCAACCATAAGGTGAGATATGGGCACGATCTGCACATGCAAAGGACGTTGATGTAGCCCTGAACGAATCCTGTAGAATAGTTACAGGCACCTTGAAGCCAACACCTTGGCACCCTTATTCGGGCATTCGTCGATCGGCCAAACTCAGGGAACCCTGTACTTATATTCAAGGCCGCCAGGCCGCCAAATATCACAGCTCCGGTGTTCATATGTTTTGGCCATGTTTTATGAATAGCCACTTTCTCCGTCAACCCGTGTGCTGTCATTGTCAAACTCACACTCACTTACCATTAGGTGAAATTGACGTAAAATGCGGGTTTAGTCACTAATCAAAAAAATTAAGTAACCATATCTACCATTTCGTCACTTTATTTAAGTATCTACACATACTTTCACATTAAAACATTTCCCTACGGCAGGGCTATGACTCTACATTAAAAAAATATGAGTTAATCAAAACAAACAGATTTATTTCAGGAAATTTATTTTTATCAACCTTAAACGCACACACATAATACCTTGCCATTCTTACATCAGCACTGCCGCGAATTTTCTTGCTTGGGTTTACTTTTCAACCACGGGAATACAGAACTGCAGCTCCGGTACTTTCACGAGGTACCCGTCCGGGAACTTGTTCATCAAGCTGGCGAATGTTTCTTCTACTTGTATCTGGGCATCCGCACCTGTTCCGGGCGGATCTTTCTGTTTGATAAGAGCGCCTTGACAGGCTACGAGCACGATGAACAATAAACACACTCGAGTCACAGACATCTTCATTTAGTTCTACAAAACCAACAATACGTAATTTCCGTCGTGTCGCTTTTAAACAAATAGGTTGACATAGGGAAGGAAATATCTACAATAATTTTGGCTCGCAGGAAAACCTCAGATAAAAATAATGTCTGCCATTTGAAACACCATATTTTGTCTAATTTTAGAGGACCGAGAGAATAAAACAGCAGAGGAAAACAGTTCAGCACTTTTTAAATAGATAAATATACTAGATATCAAAGCTAATATATACCTACGCGAAGGAAAAGCCTTGAAGTAATATAGACAGAAAATTGTAATGAAATATTTTAGAAAACAAATTTACAAAAAGTAATGACAGTATTTTATTGTAATTTATACTTAATTATAATGTTCTTCTTACAAACAACAAACAAACAAATATTTATTTATTTTCATAATCTGCACATTTTTACAATCTTAACCTAAAATATCATATTAAGGAACACAATTATGTCTAAGTGCCTTCAACTAGGTTTACCCTGTTTTTCAGGCGAAAAGGGGTCTGAGTGTATACAAAAAAAAAACTTATGTATACTATATCTTTTGTATAATAAGGATGAGTAAAAAAAAAGCAAAAAAGAAATCCTTAATCAGTGGTTATAAAACTAACGTTAGGCAAAAATATTTTCTAATTGAATAATGCAATTTATGAATTTTAAACTAACTTATTACTGCTAACAATTTATCTGTGTCTTCATAGGACATGTTTTGTAACGCCTCTTGAACAAATTTTTTCGTTTCATTTAAACACAGAGAGTACAAATTTAGTTTTGCATTAACTCTATTGTAAAGAAGAGGGCCAAGAAATAAGAAAAATCTGGTACATAAAGCATGTTTGATATCTATATCAGTCCGGTAAGCTATATCTTTCCTTCTTTTGTTATTAATTTCGGGGTTGTAAGGAAGGTGCGCATTATAAATAATTGTCTAACTGTAGTACACCACAAACTTTTTAAAGGAGGTGCGTTGGAAATAGAAAAGGAAGGTTGAGAATTTTAATACCGCTCGTTGAGCTCTCTCCAAGGATATTATTATAATTTTAGCCGCGCCGCCCCATGACGTAATACAGTACGTTAGTTTTGACTGACAAGGTGCAAAGTAAATTTGTTTTTTAAGAACGGAATCAGCTACAGTGCGTAGCTTTTTAAAAACAAATATCAATTTTCTTAGTCTGCTGCTTAGCGTGTCAATATGGCGCTTAAATGTAAGAGTCTCATCAATTGTGACCCCTAAGTATTTTATTTTATCAGTGTGGCGTATGGCGGGGCAGTCGCATCTGTTACTAAAAGTCTTTGTACATTGATGGGCATAGAGTTTAGGCATGGGTGAGGCAAAGGTACATCTACGTAATGCTGGATTTAGAGGTAGATAAAGGTAGAGAGGCATTTTGAGTCGAATTCGTTAGATTTTTTCCTATATTTATGAAGTAATCATTGACTTGGTTAGTAATGGAAATCTGTGATACCTGTCCTTGAAATAAACTTGAGGAGGATTCTTGGTTTTAACATCTATGGATGTTACGGTTTTTATACACTTCCAGAGCCGTTTACAGCTAGATTTGGATTTTCCCAACTCGTTTTTTTCGTAAGCATATTTAATACGTTTAAGTAGGTAATTACAGAAGTATTGAACCTCTTATAGATCGTTTGCAAAGCCAAATTTGACGGGTTTGCTTTTGCCTTGCTATGTAATTTATCCCTGTGTCACATACAATAAATTAGCCCTGGAGTAATCCACGGTTTAATATTATGAAACTTTTTACTTATACGGTATTGTGTAGTGTTATATAATATTGCATGTTGAACACATTCAATAAAGTAAGTCATGGACTTTAACTGGGCTAAAATTAATATTGCATAAATCTTCCTCAAGTTTACTTATGTTGAATCTATTGAAAAAGTGTGTGCGTTTCATTTATTGATTGAGATTAATTCTTTAAGCGATTGAGCTGCATTTTTTTTCATACAAGTTCAATTAAAAAACATATCTACTTATTGACATTCCAATAAATAATTTGCTTCTTGTAACCAGAATTTGGGTAACGCTAACTTGGTCGTTCCTAGACCTTGCTAAACAAATATTATTGTCGTTATTTATCCTATTTTTAAATTTACATTCACATTATTTAGTAACCTTTTATACAGCTTACAATACACACTTATAAAGTTAGCACCGACCGAGAAAGATTATCCCCGGGGGTAGGATAGATTAGCTTAAGGACATGGTCTTGGTCGTAAATAGAACATATATCTCTGAAATATTCATAAAGGGGATGAATTATAACTTCCCCAGTAGGTGTGCTATAGGGTAGAGAGTACAGTTTTGGTCCCTCCAAAGTTGATAAAGCTGTGTTAAGCTATCTGAAGCGGACGGGATATTCTTAGCTGAACCTAAGAAGGCAAAACTGTGTGCAATCACGTGTAATAAGATACACTTGTCAACTTATTCGGTAGTCAAAAGGTTCAAATTTTAATTAAAATGTATACAGCTTGTTAGACGTGACTGTACACGGAAAGTAATTTACATATTTTATATATTTGTAAGTGTACTTTACATACGGCACAAATAAAATAAAACAGTTATAATATAGGGTCCGTTTACAATAGTCTATAATATTTTAATAGCAGATTAAGAATGATGAGTGGGTCTAAATTACGAAAGATTTTTTTTTAAATATTTTCTTTAATTTAAATTTAAAAATTCTTGTAGGTACTTAGTCAAAATTTAAGTTAAATCTGTTTTTTATGACTACACAGCAAGTAGTTAAAACGTTTCCATCTAATTTAATGTAGTCATAAAATGTAGATAAAACTTAAATTTTGCTCAAAAAGATGAATTTTGAAATTTGAATTTTAGAATATTTTTTTTAATTTCGCATCCACTCATCATTCTCAATCTGTTATTAAAATATTGTTGACTATTATAAACGGACCCTGTATAAATGTGACAAATGATGCTTCATTTACAAAGTATTTACGCTATCAGCGGATACTCGGCAAATTTTAGATAAAAAAGTACTATTACTATGTTATATTTTTGTTTAATCAAAAAGGTCATTGTGTGTTCTAAACAGTGTGACCCACTGTGTGTATAAGAGGTCGAACGCTGTCTGCGCTATCGCAATGCTGCTGCGAATAATATAATTGTTCGATATAGTTTCAAAAGTCACAACTTTCCTAGGTATTTGTTCTTTCGGGGAGGGTATTTTCTCAGGAACTATGAGTGTAGGCACTACTACTGACATTTTCTAAAATTTTCCGGCATTTAGCATTGGGTTTCGGTGTCATCTGTCAGGCTTAAGACGCGGTCACGAATGACCGATGTTCTAATACCGTGTCTGTCTCATCACGTGATCCTGGCAGTAATAGCCTGTCGCTAAGTATCGACAGGTGGTTGCCACTCAACACAAAAATGGAATTGAATTGAATAACCGATGAGACAGGCGTCGGATCGGGAGACGTGAGACACAAAGTTGTAAATAATCATCGCCACTGTTTTTAGTTTCACTTCAGCATTAACACATGATCACAAATGCAGAGCAGTTGCTGGTTGTGCGTCCCCAGGTGGCGGATAGGGGAATACCCCCCCGAAATGGGGGGTACCGTTTCGACGGCGCGGATCAAAATCAGCTGCGGGGCCCTTGTCGGTTCTCCAAAGGAGTATCAGCGGCTCGCTTTGGGGAATCGATGAGGGCATGAGGAGGGGAGCGCTGGTTTGTTGCTCGGAGGGATGGCAGGCTTGGATTGCTTCGGCGTCCGAGCTGTCGGCCAACCCATAATACTGGACAGAAACAGGACTGAAGCCTAACGGCTGCGAGGAAGACAACCTCTGTAAAAAATTACCCCAATCCCCGGGTGCCCGAGGTGCCTCATCCGCGGGATGAATGGCTGTGGGGGTCAGTCTGTCTGCCGAGGAGAAGCGAAAGGGCCGTCCACCTTTTCGAATCCCCTTTCCGGACATCTGGATTTCGGGGATCTAACGCGTGAGTGATTTTCCCGGACGAAGGCTGGCCGGATGCTGGTGGTCTAACGCGACGCGATTCCACCAGATTGAGGCGCGGCTAGGGGGCTTAGATTCTGGTGATCTAACGCGACGCGATTTCACCGGTCCCTAACCCTTTCCGGCCAAAGTGAAGTCCCTGCGCGGTGGATACGAGGGTATCAGCCGCCCTGCTCAAGGGAGTTCGCTGAGGTGCGGCGTGCCTTGTGTTCTCGGCACGCTGCATGTGGAGGGTGCCGCGGAAGCGGATGGCGCCGGCGGTTTCGCGGTTGAATGCTTCGGCTTACCCTTGATCCCGCCAATAGGCACATTGGGGGTTTAGCCGGTTAAAGTCCAGGCATAACTTTAACGCTCCATCTAGCGTCATCGTATCCATGGAGGATTTCCCTAATTAAAAAAGGGGAATTAGGATACACACCACTGTAGGGTTGTAGGGATTCGTTTAGGGATACCTAGGGTACTAGGGTAGGTCTCTCTTACGATCGTGTCGGTTAATACTCGCGGGTATTAACCGTCGTAGTTACTGTCCGTGCTAGGTACGGACATTGGCAATACTTTGGGTGAAGTGAAGGTCATCAACATAAATATTCTACATGTTTTTCGAAAATTTAATTTCTTTTTAGAAAGGACTAAATTGATTTCGGTAAAATTTATATGGGACCACCTCTGAAGTTATATGAAAATATTCAAATTCGATTCATAACTGTCCCAAAAATCGCGTAACAAAGAAACATTAAAACATACTCACAAACTGAGACCCTTTTGGAAGTCGGTTGAAAACGCGGCAATGATGTCTTGAGTTTTAGGTCTTGCAGCTTGGTGGATGGTGGATTAATTTTTTTACTTAAAATTATATTCTGAATTCCACGCGAGCAACGCCAAACTCGCAGCTAAGAATAAATATCATGTCGATGGTTCCATAATAGACCCGCGGCTTGGCTTATCTGACTTCCGAAAGCACACAGCGATGCAAATTGAAGGCATTCAAAGCTACCATAGCTATAGTGCGCGATAGTCCATTTCCTCAATTTAATTGTGGCCACCAAAAAAAAGTATCGACATTTATTGTACCATCAACGGAAGAAGTTGAGGATTCAAGAAGTGTTCAGTGCTTTAAGGTGTAATAGCCGTCGTAGAAGTGAACGAGACATGGCCCTCACCGCGTTGCGCGCGGGCTTACTGTTTGCTGTTATAGTGGTATGCCATTGCGCGTATATCGAAGAAAATGAAAATGGAGATCTGAAAAGATCACATCTAGTGAAGCGTTCATTTGACGATTTGTTTCAATCGTGCCCTGATGGCTATATACAAATAGGGAAAGCTTGTGTAAATGGTGTGTTTATAACATTTATTGTTATAACAGTAGTGTTATCATTAGTATGCATAGCATGTAAAAAATGTTAACAGACATAGCTAAAGAAGAATTAACAAACTTACTTAATAAGCGAAAAATGTTAAAAATGAGACAGCGTGTAACTTCCTATATGTATTTGTAAACATTTTTTTCTAAATTTAATATTTTCATTTTCATTTTATATGCAATAAAATAACTTATGGAATAAACCAGCATTTTAATTCCAGTTTTTCGGTGATCACCAAATACTATTACACCTAAACTGAATCTTACAAATATTTCTAAGAGAAGGAATATTGTATCTCAAAGCGCAGCCAAAACAACAGGTTTTTAGTGTGCCAGGTCTAGACTATCTTCAACTTGCCTTTACATATTATTTATTTACTATTTTTATTTTACACTTCATGTATTAAAAAAAATACAAAGAAAAACTTTTAAGTATTAAATGTCTACATAGACGGTCTCGTAGCTGCCGAGCGATTTCTCACTCAACCCTGATAAAGTACTCTATGTGAGCCCGAAACTAGTCGAAGACCTCCGATGATAACGAAAGAGAGTAAGGCTGCAAACTGGACTTCAGCGACTGCGGCGCGGGCAGCGATTCCGCAGCACGATAGAAAGTATTGAGTTTGTATGAAACCGCGACAAATCGATCCGCTGCCCGCTGGAGTCGAGAACGCCGCGTCGCTGCCCACGCCGCTGTCGCAGCCTGCGCCTCTGTCGCTGCCGTCTAATTTGCAGCCTAAGAGCCACGTAATAAACTATACCTACCTATGACTCACAAGCAATTTTTAAACTTAACCCTTAATACTTATAGCTGAATGTTCTTGGACGTGGTAAAAGCCTTCGATGGTACCAGATCATGCATATACTACTTTCGATACATACTTGCTTTCGATACAAAGGGCGCTAGCGACCGCCCATCATAAAATGTCTGCCGCCAAATAGAATCGCTCTGACGGTCATGTGTTCCGAGAATATTGTATGAAATGTGTGTCATCTTCGATCAAACCTCTTTGAAATAAACTGACAGACACCTGACACTTAACAAAACTGGCATCTTGAGGACCTCTGTATATTCATATTAGTTATACATAACATACATATACATACATACATTACCTCACGCCTGTCTCCCCTTGGGGTAGGCAGAGACAAGGGAACACCAATTGCTGCGATCCAAACATACCTCTTTCGCTTCTTCCTTTTCTTCTTCTTCCTCTTTTCTTTCACGTTCATTAACATAACAGTTACACATAATTTCAATTTTTAAAGCTAAATATAGTTATTTATTATCAAAAATATGAAGGGATATTTGTAAGTAGTAAACTTATGTTTTAATCCTCCATTTTATGAAAGTCGACTGAGGTGTCAAGCGTCGGATTGATAGATTATTGTCCGTTCATCGTAAGATGTCCCCTGCCTTTATGTTGGCGCTATTGCTTGTCAAGCTGTTTTCGTTATCTGGGATATTGAATTAATCCTTTTTATTGATTACTTGCCAAAAGGGCAAACGATAACTGGATCCTATTATGCAAACTTAATCACGAAATTACGTGAAGCGATTAAAGAAAAACGTAGTGGGAAATTGTCATTGGGCGTGTTGTTTCTCCAGGATAACGCTCCACCTCATCGTTCGGAAGTTGCGCTCACCGCAATCCGCAGTGCTGGCTTCGAAGTCCTTGATCACGCACCATATTCTCCTGACTTAGCCCCGAGTGATTTTCACTTATTTCCAAAATTAAAGGAGCATATTCGTGGAACTAAATTTGTCTATGATGACGCGGTTATGACTGCCGCAGAGGAGTTTTTTAATAGTCAAGAAAATTATTTTTTTGCGGAAGGAATAAGAAAGGAGATGCGGTATTCTAAGTGTATTAGATTAGAAGGAGATTACGTAGAAAAGTAAAATAAAATGTTTTCATTCTAAGAATTTTTTGATTCGCCCTCGTATAATATAAATTGTGTCGTAATTCAAAACCTTCCTAGTCTTATAGTTGTTTATTATTTACAAATCAAACAAAAAAAACAAAAACAAAGTTAGATTACGGGGTTAAAATGGACACATATTATTGGTAACACTGCTGCCACAATGCTGCCAACATCAGCAGGCAGGGGACATCTTATAGTGAACGGTCTCTAAAAAAGTTATACATCATCATCTCCATCTCTGTCCATAGTATAAAATGTCTACAAAGGCGGTCTCATAGCTGCCGAGCGATTTCTCACTCAACCCTGATAAAGGACTACATACGAGCCCAAAACTAGTCGAAAACCTTCAACGATAACGTGAGAGTAAAAGCCACTTAATAAACTAAATATTAATATGACTTACAAGCCATTTTTAAGTTTAACCCTTAATGTAGCTGAATATTCTTGGACGTAGCAAAATCCCTCGATGGTGATCAGAGCATCGCTCTGACGGTGATGTGTTCCGGGAATATTTTATGAAGTTTGCCGTCATCTTCGATCAAATCTCTTTGAAATAAGCTGACAGATACGTGACACTTTACTTGCATCCATTATAAATTTTCCTTTCAAACAAGCCTTTTTTAAATAAGTAGGTAGGAATTTAGTTTTGAAAACTTCTGTTTCGATATCATTCATTGTTTACCTAGTTATGACGACCACTTTGACGATGGGGTAAACCTGTCTGCCTCAGACGCCAGTGGTTGCGGGTTTGATTCCCGCACGGAACAAGAAAAAAAAAATGTTCCGTGTCTGGGTGTTTATCAATTTATGTATTTATATTCTAGGTTCCCCCCTAGTTCGCTACATACTTAGTATCCCATAACACAAGCTATGCTTACTTTGGGGTCATGTAGTTGGTGTGATTGTCTGGGGATTTTATGTTTTTTTTTTTTTATCTGTGTTAATATATTTTTAGACTCTTTCGTTTTTATACATACATAACTTTACGCCTGTATCCCATATGGGATAGGCAGATCACCAGAGATCTATAAAACTGTATGATGTTACGTTTGACAACGGCATTTTAATGATGGAGAGAGACTATTGCAGTGACAGGGGGTCAGCCTATTGCCCTCAAAATAATCTCTAATAAAACCTCTGTCCCTTAACTGACAGTATGCCCGGGAAGAGAAACAGTTGCCACATTCTGTTTTTCCTTCGCTCCAAGTCCAGCATGGAAGTAGCGTTTTTATATAATTTTCTTACGTGTTTATTTTAGAAGGTTATCTATGAAATTGTAAATAGGTATTTGTGAAAAAACATTTAGGTATGTAGGGACAAGTGGGGATCTATGAAACGCGGGGTACAATAAAACGTTTCAAATAAAATCTACACTTTTTTAAATATTCGCGCTTTTTTTACTCAACCAATCGCGTGCTTGTACCGGCTAAGCATGGCGTTAGTTGCTGAGAGACTACCTGTTGTTAGTTTGTTGCGGGAGTAAAAAAATTGTTTTTGAGGCTTAAAAGTTAAAATTATCAGTGGAACTTCAATTCTATTTAAGGAAAAACGGTTGACAACTGGTAAGTGCTATTATTTTTATAGTTAACTACATATTTAAAGACTTGATTAAGATACTTTGCGAACATAACCTCAAAGTGAATATTTTGTCAATTTGTATTTGATTTATTTATGAGGGTCGGGGGCACAATGAAACGGGGTACAATGAAACGATGTTTTATTGTACCCCAGAGGTGTTTTATTGTTCCCCAGAGCTATTTTATTGAACCCCAAAGGTGTATTACTTTTTATTTATTATAGATTTAATGGAATCAATATACCTTAGGTACACAAGAATAAAATAGGTAGGTATGTACTTATTTTAACAGATATTAATTTTTACAGAAATTGTATACTATGGTGAGAAATAGAGAACGAAAATCGAATAAAGGACTACATAGTGAAAATAGTATGCGGGAAGCCGTTGAACTGGTACTAAATGGTATGAGTCTTAGAAAAGCGGCAGTATCTAAAGGTGTTTTTATAACCCTTTACCGATATGTCTAACAAAAGAAAAAAAAACTATAATTAGGGTGTGCAAGTCACTCGCATGACGCCAAATTATGCAAATAGAAAAGTATTCTCATCAGAACAAGAAACTGCTCTAAAGGAGTATCTTATCACTTGTTCCAAGATGTGCTATGGGCTTGACACAGTGGAAGCGCGACGGTTAGCCTATGAGTTAGCTTTACATCACAAGTTAAGCATTCCTCAAAACTGGAATGATAAAAAAATGGCTGGGGTTGATTGGCTATATGGCTTTAGAAAGCGTCACCCTGATATGACTCTCAGAAAACCGGAAGCTTGTAGTCTCTCTCGAGCAACATCCTTTAATAAACATAATGTTAAATTTTTTTTTTGATAATTTAGAAGAGGTGATCAAACGTAATCCTGCTTTTGGCGATGGAACGCGAATGTATTGCTTAGACGAAACAAGCACTTCCACAGTGCAGAAACCAAGAAAAGTTTTAGCTGCGAAAGCATCCAGGCAATTGAATAAAGTGACCAGTGCAGAACGAGGTACCCTCGTAACAACCTGTTGTATAATTTCTGCACTTGGATCTGCGCTCCCACCAATTATGGTTTTTCCACGAAGACATTTCAAGAGCCATATGTTGATTGGTGCTCCTCCAGGTACTCTAGG
Source organism: Stenoptilia bipunctidactyla (assembly GCA_944452665.1). Taxonomy (NCBI): domain Eukaryota; kingdom Metazoa; phylum Arthropoda; class Insecta; order Lepidoptera; family Pterophoridae; genus Stenoptilia; species Stenoptilia bipunctidactyla. Next base: position 7,499,411 of record OX101733.1, on the reverse strand, counting down.
TCTCGCTCAACCTACTGGCTGGATGAACGGGGATCTTTTTATTGAAGTCATTAAGCATTTTGTGAAAATTACTGCTTCCAGCAAAGAAAACCCTACTCTTATTTTATTGGATAACCATGAAAGTCATTTGAACCCTACTGTGCTGAATATCGCAAAAGATAATGGAGTTACACTCTTAACCATACCTCCACACACTAGTCACCGACTTCAAGCTCTTGACGTGTCTGTCTTTGGTCCATTTCAGACCTAATATAACAGTGCAGCAGATTCCTGGATGCATCGTCACCCAGGACAGACAATTACAATTTACCAGGTCGCCGAAATTATGGGAGTGGCATTTGACAAGGCTATGACGCCTTCGAATATCAAAGCGGGATTTAAGAAGACGGGCATTTTCCCATTTGATAGGAACGTCTTTACGGAAGACGACTTTTTTCAAAGCGAAGTTACTAACCGAGACATTACTGTTCAGAATTCTTCTGTGATAGCTTCCGTCGAGTTGCACCCTATAATTTATGTGGACAAGCCTTCTACTTCCACATGTACAATCAATGAATATTTACAGACTGGTGACAATCTAGGTGTTGATCTAGTTGACAAAAGCCTACAAAGTCCGATAGGATGCAGAGAGTACTGTTACGGGGCGGGTCAGGAGAAAGTTTTTAAAAAACACTTTTAAAGTTGCTAAAATAAAGTTTATTATCAATATTACACAAAAACTTAGAATTACAAAATTAGAAATGAAATAGAATTGATACAGCGACTGATTGAGACGAAATTTGGATTAAGACTAAAATATTAGACTGAAAAACAAGTTACTAAAATTACAAAATTAACAAGAATAAAGGAAACAACAAAAGTATCAAATAACTAGAATGCAGTGTCAGCGCGGTTGCATCAATAAGTTGGTAGGGTTGTAGGCATTATAACAACCCCCCCCTTAAGATTGATCATCACCCTTTAAGTGATGAGAAATTGAAAGAAATAGTGAAACTTAATATTACCATTTTTATAGTCTAATAAACTTAACATAAAACCCATTTATTATAATATAATTAAACCCATGTATGTTGACTTAACTATACATAACAATACTTAATGACATTGTCATTACCTAATAATACCTTAGAATAAACTTGATGAGCCATGAGCATAAGTTATAAAATAGTAAAAAATTTAGATTTAACGTAAAATATTTCTTTTTAAGGGAACTGGTAAAGATTTTATAGATACAGAGTCGACTTCCTCTGCTTCCGAGGAATCGGAAGTAAACATAATTGTGGATTTCGGTACCACATTTATTGCTTTGTGGGTTTTTATCCTTTTATTATGACAATCGTTATAAATATTTACACAACAACCAGAACCGTTTGAACAGAGATATTTTCTTAACTTAAAAAGTATATAACATAAAAAGATAATAGATATCAAGTAAGAAAATGAAAGATACTGAATGCCATACTTGACAAAATGAGTCGGCTCTTCCAATTTATTTAAATCGTTTTCAAGTGAACTCAAATGTGAACTAGCCTGTATCAGTGAATCTAAATTATTTATTTCGTTTAACTTAACGAAAGGTAGAGATGGTAAAGATTTGTTAATTCTTACATGATCACAGCAGTCGTCTTTAACAATATTAAAATCAGACACAGAAATAGAAATATTAGAGACAAACTTATCAGTAGCTGTAAAACTAAGGGTTTTAAAAAATGCTGTACAGGACTTAGGAAGGTATAGAAAGCCAGTGCCGAACAAAATCTCATCAGCTGTTGATAATTCGTTATCGCAAGTTATATGACACTTGCCCCGATCTGATTGCACAAAGATCCAGCGGTTGTTTGTAATTTTTTTGAAAATAATCGATAGAGCCATGTATGATTTTTGTTTGACACGAGCTAGGTATCTTATGAACTATTTCAGTAAGTAATACACTTTCACACGTAGGATTGGCAATGGACGAATAAACGTTTGTCAAGGGACACACATAGCACTGGTTTTGTATCACTTTGCACTCACTTACACTGTCGAGCTGAGAGTAAAAGAGACGATCTGCTGATATTGCTAAATACGGTTTATTAGGTGCAATTAAAACATAAGTGTCAGGTGATAGGTTGTCGTAAGGTACTGGTAAAGGAATAGTATGAAATAAATTGTAAACTTGAGATAGCACGAGCGGGATTTTAATCACGATAACAAGTTTATTATCACTGCAATAAGATGCTAAGGTTGATATTTTAATTAAGTCGTGAATATTATGCAAGGTTAAGCTAAGAGGTAATTCAGAATGGCGAGGTATATTATTCATATGTAATTGGAGCTCTTCGAACAGCTGTTGCGGCCCAAGTACAGTCGGGTGCAACACGTTCATTTGAGTAAATAAAATTGCATTATTAATGTCGTCAATATCAAAGGATAAAGTCAGTATGATACTTTCTATAGAACTAAATAAAAGGGATATTTGAATTCTGATATCATTTTTATCGGTAGTATTAATCAAATTTTCGAAAGCTTTTTCTATAATATTTAAATTATGGTTTAACCTTTTTTCGTTTTCTTTTACTCTTGACATAGTAGAATTAAATGTAGATATAGTAGATTGAATGACATGTATATTGTTTTTCATTAACAAATATAGCTGTTTCTCGTCCGACTGTACTTTAGTGATAGCGTCATTGTATTGCATTGCGTCGTCGGCGTCTAAAGTGCCGAATAAAGATTTTAGTATAGAGCCGCCCATATCGACTAGGCCTCTCTTGTTGCGAGTATGTTGGACGTTGATAAGGTAAGATATAGACGAGAACTTTTTTATGTTGTTATTATGTTGAGTTTCTAATGAAGTTAACGTATTCTGACATTGTTCTTTTACTTTAGATGACTGGACTGAATTGCAATATTGTTTTACCCTACTGAATAAAAGCTCTATGTTATCTAAATGGGGTTGGATATGAGAGAGATCTATGTAGGTTACTACGTCCCAAGTAACATGAGAGAATTTTAAATCTAAAAGCTGGTCAAAGTAGATACCGGGGCTGTACGGAATCTGAGTAACGAACTGGCTCGTAAGTGATGACGTCACGACGAACCTGGAAATGAGAAATAGAACTAAAGGATGATTTAATTTGAGCGGTCTAGTTTTATTTCGTCGTAATGATATCGAACGTGTTTTCTATTGACTAATAATGTAAGCGTATGGTTACCATTAATTTTGATAACAGTGAATGGGCCTTTCCATGTAGGGGAAAGCGCTTTATTTTGCTTATGATGACATCGCACAAAAACAGAGTCACCAATTTTATAGCTAACCGGCTTCGAATGGACATCATAATATCTCTTTGACCTTTCTTTTGAATTTGTAATGTTTTGTAGGGCTTTCTGACGACTGTAATATAACCTGTGATTCAGTGCTCTGACGTAATCAGTGTAGGTATTGCCTTCTAAGTGATCTATGGATGTAGGTATGTATGGTTTGTAACCGAATAAGAGTTCGAAGGGTGAAAAGCCTGTGGTTGAATGGACATTTGTGTTATATGCTAGCATGGCAGTTTCTAAATATAATGACCATGTGTGAGAGTTGTCGTTTATATACGACCGTAAGTACTCTTTTAGAGTAGAATGGCTTCTCTCGAGCGCACCGCAAGTCTGGGGATGATAACAAGCTGCAAATATATGTTTGATGTTGAAAAGACGTTCTAATTGCTTAAATACATCTGAGCAAAAGTTAGTACCCTGGTCGGTCACAATAGTTTTAGGTATACCTAGATGAGAGATAAAATGAACGAGACGTTGAGCTGTTTCTTGTGCTGAACATGTTTGCATAGGATAAGCTTGTGAATATTTCGTAAGGTCATCTTGCAAAGTCAGGATAAATTTAAATTGATTTTGAGCGGTTTCGGGTAATGGTCCTACAATATCTAAGAAAAGTTTTTCATTTGGTTTAGTAGCGGTAGAAGTTATAATCATAGGGGCCTTATTAGTCTGCCTTAAGGGTTTGTTTATTTGGCAAGATCTGCATGTTTTAACATAGTTTTCTATGTCTTGCCTCATATTTTTCCACCAATACATAGTCTTAAGCCTATCATGCATCCTGTTAACACCTGGGTGTCCCGCGGCGGGTGAGTCGTGATTTTCCTTGAGTATGGTGGGTATTTCACTAGGTGTTGGAAAAAGAATATTGTTATGGAAAATATGAATTTTTATACCAGTGTTATTAAAAAGGAAGCCTAAGATGTTATAAATTTTAGTAAATGATAGTTTATTGAAAGGATCTTGGAAATCTGAAATTGCAAACTCCTTTTCTTCTATGTACCAAGTCGTTATCATATCTCGGTAAGTTTTTAGCATAGAAAATATATCTTTATAAGAAACAGTGTCGTAGTGATGTACTTTAAGGAACAGATGAGTAAATAGGTGTTTGTCATTCGAAGTGCTATAATAACTGCTGAGTTCGCGTTCAGCGCTACGTATGTCATTGAGTGGGTCGTTTGTATTTGATAATTGAATGATTTCGGAACAATATGGAATAGAATCGTCAAGGTCACAAGCTGTTGGGTAAGTTATTAGTTTGCACTTTGCTTTTAAAAGAGATTCGTTGTGTTCTTCTATGACGGTGTCAAAGTTAAACGTGTTTTGTTGACTAACTTGTAAAAACCTTTCGTAAGTTTCAGGTGATGTTGGAGAGGCAGAGTCTATAGGGAGCACAGGGTTTCGAGATAAGGAGTCCGCGTTGTTATTTAATTTACCCTTTTTATACACGATTTCGTATTCAAACTCTTCTAGCTTTAACCGCCATCTAACAAGTTTGGAACTCGGGTCTTTACAATTAAATAACCACTGAAGAGGTTTGTGGTCGCTCATGATTTTGAACTGATGGCCGTAAAGATAGGGTCTGAAAGTTTTAGTACCAAATATGATTGCTAAGCACTCTTTTTCGGTAGTTGAATAGTTACCCTCGGCTTTGTTAAGAGTCCTAGAAGCGTAGGCGATTGGTAGGTCTTTACCTACCTCGCCCTGAGATAGTATCGCGGAAATAGCAAAATTGGAAGCGTCAGTCGTTAAGATAAAGGGTTTAGTAAAATCAGGATATTGAAGAATAGGGGCAGTTGTTATTTTATCTTTTAGGGTCTCGAATGCCATTTGTTGGTCTGTTGTCCAGACGAATTTAACATCCTTTTTTAAAAGGCTTGTTAATGGTTTAGTGATGTTTGAAAAATGGTCTATGAAACGGCGGTAGTAACCCACAAGACCCAGGAAAGATTTGATATCTTTAGGGTTTTTAGGGACAGGGAATTTTCGAACACATTCTACCTTCTTAGGATCAGGTTTCACACCTTGATCAGATATAATGTGTCCCAGGTATTGGACTTCACGCCGAAGAAATTCACTTTTGTCAGGCTGTAATTTAAGATTGTGAGAGCGGAGTTTTTCGAAAACCGACTTTAGTTTTTGCATGTGGCTTTCAAGGTCATGTCCGAAAATTACGATATCATCCATGTAAGTGAAACAATGTATTCCTTGGAGACCTGAGAGGACGATATTCATGAGTCTTTGGAAGGTAGAAGGTGCATTTTTGAGGCCAAATGGCATTCTATTGAATTGGTAGTGACCAGCTTGGCCAGAGAGACCAGGAATATTGAAAGCTGTCTTCTCAGCATCCTTTTCAGACATTGAAACCTGATGAAAAGAAGAAGCCAGGTCTAGAGTGGTATAATATTTACTATGGCCTAATTGGTCGAGAATGTCTGTGATGTTAGGGATGGGATAAGCATCACCGATAGTAACTTCGTTCAACTTTCGGTAATCTATGACAATTCGCCATTTCGGTTTACCGGAAGCGTCCTGTTTCTTGGGAACGACCCAGATAGGGGCAGACCATGGTGATATAGAAGGAGAAATAATCTTTTGATCGACCATGCTCTGAATTTGTTTGCTTACTTCATCCTTGTGGCATTCCGGAAAACGGTAAGTTTTTGCGTGGATAGGGGTATCGGAAGTTGTACGGATTTCATGTTGAATAGTCTGAGTTGTAGTTAATTTATCACCTTCTAAAAAAAATATGTCATTGAAACTAGAACAAAGTTCACGAAGAACATTCTCTTCTTCGGTGTTTAGATGGTCGCATCTAAGTGAACTTTGTAATAAACGATTTCGATCTAGGCTAGAAAACGATTCAGTGTTATTGATTACGTCATAGGAGTTAGGTAAATGAGCTTGAGAATTTGGTAAGATTTCTTCAATAAAAGCTACAGGTTCAAGGGTCAGACACAGTGGTTTTAGTAAGACGTCATTCTCGGAGGTATTTAAAACAGAAATAGTAATTTTCCCACTAGGTTTTACTGTACAGAGACACTTAGAAAAATATAAATTTGGATATGCGTTAAAATTATTATGTAGAATTATACCTTCCCCAATTTCTGGGTTAGTAACTGAACACTCGACGAACATTTCACAACGTCCAGGTATAATATAAGTTTGATCAGCGGTTTTCAACGTAAACAACTTGCCGTCGTTGTTATCAAAGAGTTTTAATTTGAGCTCTGTGTAACTAATGTTAGCGCGGTAAAGTGTTAAGAAATTGGATCCGATTATTCCATCGTAACTTAAATTGACATTGCTAACTATATGAAAAGAGAATGGAAAATATATTTGTTCGTCATAGTGAATATTTAAAATAAAACTTCCTTTGGTTTCAGAGAATGAATTGACGTCATTGATGCCTTTAAACTTTATGATCTCGTTTTTAAGTTTAGGAACTGAGCAGAGACTGGAGTCTTTAACTAGACAAACCGAACTTCCAGTATCGACTAGTAGTTTTAAAGGCTTGTTTGAATGTGAAGTATTAACTTCAAGATACGGAAGGGGTGACTTCTTACATGATGAAATATCATATACTGTGGGGCATTCCTCAGTAGGATTTAAAAATTCTTCAATTAATTCTCTGTTATGGTTTCTTTTAGTTTGAAGCGAATGGTTATAAATAGAGCTGGTATAACTAGTGTTTGATAAATTTACATTATTAGACTTCATAATAGTTTGAGTAGATTTACTAGGTGTTGTTTTATAACGCTCTGACAGCGGATTAGTATCGATATTCGAGATATTTTTACTAGAATCATTAGTAGAGTTAGACTTAGTTGGACTGGCAGTTGATTTGGTAAATAAAGAGTAGTTAGGCTTTGGTTTAGTAGATTTAGTATTTTGCTTTGTATGATGTGAAATAGTAGGGTTTAGTAAAGTGGAGTTAATACATTTTGTATGAGCAGAAATAGTAGGCTTATTAATTTTTTGAATTGGAGAACTAGTAGATTTTGATATAGTAGAAATAGTAGATTTAGTATTTTTTTGAATTGGAGAACTAGTAGATTTCGATATAGTAGAAATAGTAGATTTAGTATTTTTTTGATTTGGAGAACTAGTAGATTTTGATATAGTAGAAATAGTAAAAGATTTAGTAGGAATAGTAGTAACCTTCTGTTTACACTGAGAACAAAGGTTAGAGATAGTATGAATGCCTATTGGATAGGGTTGAGGACGGCACTGATCTAACAACCCTGCTCTAAGTTTAAATTATGTTCATCTGAATGTGCGTTGTCATCACTATACGAAGGACCTTGATCAACGTCAGTATAATATTGAGGTCTAACTTGGTTAGCTTGTTTCTGTTTCATGGCATTATTATACTGGCGTTTTCGGCATTCGGAAATGTCATGACCGATATTTTTGCAGTAACGGCACACGATTGGTGGACCACCGAACCTTGGTTGTGACGTTGAAGGACGTTGGAAAGATGTTTGAGGTTGAAGTTGGTAAGGAGGTCTCATTGACCTTCCTAATAAAAATCTATTTTGTGGACAGTCTGAGACAGAGTGTCCAGATTTTTTACAATTTTTACAAAATATGGTAGGAGTAGAAAGAGTAGAACTTTGGATTTTCTCCTCCTCAATAGCTATGTTTATAGCTTGATTCAGTGACTTAGGGTCTTTACACCTGACGATAGTATTTAATTTTGGGTTAAGGCCCATGCAGAAAGTGTAAAGCGCGAGGTCCTCGGTCATGGCAATTCGTCCTGGCAGTTCTTTTTTCAGCGAGTCGGAGCTATGGATTTCAGCTTGTAAGTTTGTTAAACAGCCTTCAATCCTAAGTCCATATTCGGCGACAGATTCGTTAGATAATTGCTTACACCGTTGAAGCTCAAATAAAAGATAGTTGTGATGTTTACTTTCACCGAAGTTTTGTTTAAGAAAAATTTTCAGTTCGTCAAAGCTTTCAAAAATACGATTGGAACATGCGACCTCTGCTTTTCCAGATAACCGGGACAGTATAAATTTAAATAAGAGTGACTTTTGGCTTTTAGATGCCAAATCCAGAGCGTTTTGGCAATTGGTCAGAAAAGCACATAGAGTTTCACGCTCTCCCTTGTACGTATCGATAAAACTGCACAGAACTTGTGTCGGATGTACTTCAGACTGTGTCAAAGTTACTGACTTATTCTCTGACTGAGACATTGTGAAATGGAAAATTTATCTAATTAAATAAATAAGAAATAGTATAAGTTACAAAGTCGACCTACAACGACAACCAAACACTTAATCTTATAGAAAAAGATTTTGATACATGTATGAACGTCTGATATTTAGCAATATAAAGGTCTATTACTCACAGCAAAACACACGATCTTCTTAACATTCTTGGACGTCAGAGTAGAAAGTGTCAGGAACTCGACAGGAGCAGCCGGATCTCCGCAGGAACTTGTCCGGAACAGCAGGCTCTTGGCAGGGACAGCAGCTTAGAGTCAGCGACGTAGGTGGCTAACTTCCACAGATCGGTCCAGGGGCTAGTTCTTGTAAAGAACTAGGCAGCGACAGGAAACTGCGTTGGGAGCAGCGACGAGCAGGAGCGTCACAGCTATAAGGCGGCGACCAGGAGACCACGGTAATCAGGAGACAGCGGCAATCAGGAGACAGCGGCAATCAGGAGACAGCGGCAATCAGGGGACAGCGGCACAGTTGTTTCGATGAGTTGAACAACCCACGTACACATGAATCAGATACAGTGTTCAGTGATAGCAGCGGCGGATGAGTTTGGTAAGAACCAGCACACAGTGAATTGTACTTTAGATCAAATTGTCACTTTTACTTATTTGCACTTCACAGAGTTTATGCGCGTATGAGATACCAGTTTTTAACGTTAACGTACTGGTATCCCACTTCTGACACCACTGTTACGGGGCGGGTCAGGAGAAAGTTTTTAAAAAACACTTTTAAAGTTGCTAAAATAAAGTTTATTATCAATATTACACAAAAACTTAGAATTACAAAATTAGAAATGAAATAGAATTGATACAGCGACTGATTGAGACGAAATTTGGATTAAGACTAAAATATTAGACTGAAAAACAAGTTACTAAAATTACAAAATTAACAAGAATAAAGGAAACAACAAAAGTATCAAATAACTAGAATGCAGTGTCAGCGCGGTTGCATCAATAAGTTGGTAGGGTTGTAGGCATTATAACAGTACCCTAGAGCAGCGCCTCGTAAGTCGGTTAGCAAAAGAAAGAAAGGAAAGAGCTCAGTTTTGACAGACACTCCCATCAAAAATGAAATAGAAGAGCTTGCTCGTCAAAGAGACGAAAAGAAAAGCAAGAAAAGTGTAGAGAAAGCTGCGAAAAAATTGTTCCGAAGTCAAAGCTCGGCCAAAGGGGCAGATATGCCGACAATAGAAATTGAAACAGAAGATGAAGATAACCTGCCACTGATAACTATGAAGACAACAAAGATTAAAGACTTTGTTATAGTGCGATTTTCGGGAAAGCAAACCAAGTTTTTTGTTGGAGAAATAATATCGGACAGTAATGAAGACAACGAGTATGAGATTAACTACTTGAGAAAGGGTAACAAAACAGATATCAGCTTTTTTTTCCCTCTGGAACCAGACCTAGCCTTGGTTACGTTAACCGACATTGAATTGGTATTACCCCCACCAAGTCTTTCAGGAAAAACTAAAAGACAGGCTAATATTTACACATTTCCTTCACGAATTTTAAATAAATACTATTTTGGCTAAGATATGTATTCATCGTTATAATATTTAGAAATTATTTTTGTTACTTCTTTTTATATTTTAAAATTGTTATAGTGCCCGTAGCGTTTCATTGCGCCCCAGAAGGTGTTTCATTGTGTCCCAGGTCTGGGGTACATTGAAACAGAGGACTGATCTCCGTATAATTAAAAAAAAATAAGTTTAGTGTTAATTATGGATCTCTTTTATGCCATTTATTGTTACGTTAATAAACATAGTTTGTAATCGTATATAAATTACATTGAGATATTAGCTGGAGATTTAATAAAAAATGAAAATGTTTTTTTTGTTTCATTGTTCCCCACTTGTCCCTACCTACATGTATAAATACTTAAATTACAATTTAATTCAGAAGACAGATTTTTTCTCATTGTGTGTTTCGTGATTAAATGAGGATGAGTACCTATTACCTAAGATAAACACCAACTCATGATAAGGTAAAATTCTAAGCCATGTAAGCTGAAATCTACCTACAGATGCTGTTAGAGGCTTGTCGGCCAAATGTGTTCGCCCCCCGGTACGAGGTCAATACCTTGATTCTGAACCGGACAATTCCAAAAGTTTTCTATACTGCAGTGCGAGTACAGAACTTTGTCGACTCGTATGTTTACGAATCTTCATATAGTATGAAGTCGGTTGCAAATTTAATATTTTCTATTTTACATTTATTTAACAATACAACATGTTCAAAAATATTTTAAATTAGCAAGGCAAATATTTATTAAATCTTGGCCAGGCGCAGTGGCTAGTTTTCAATTGTTGCTTACAAACCCATACTATACAAATTTTCGTAAAAACACGAATCGATAAAGGTCTGTGCTCACACTGCTGGCTCGGAACTGTACAAAAGTTCCCTAATTTCACTACATAAACGTCATGACAAAGGCTTATAATTTAGGTCAGTTTTCTTAGGGGCGATAAAGTTAGATCAGGTCATTTGAAAGTACCTTGTTCTTAAGGGCACCACAGACACCACCAGATCACCGACACAACACAACAAGGCATACTACTGTATGTACAGAAGGCTGCAATTGAAGCGTTTCAATAACTCTCAAAAAATTGTAATTGAATCTAAACTCTGTGCTCTCGACATTAAGTTAAAAATTGGTTGGGGAAATTTGACGGGTTTGTGATCTGCTGCCTCTTTGGGACCACTGTTCTGCAGTGCAAGCACAGAACTTTATCGATTCGTGTTTTCAAGTAGTATGGAGAAGGTTTGTAAGCAACAATTGAAAACTAGCCACTGCCCACAAGTTTATATAAATATGTGCCTTGCTAATTTAACATGTTTTTGAACGTGTTGTATTGTTAAATAATTGTAAAATATATAAATTACAATTTGCAACCGACTCCATACTATGCGAACATTCGTAAACGACAAACGAGTCGACAAAGTTCTGTGCTCGCACTGCTGTAAAGGATGCTGACGAGAGTTTTAATATTATAGCACTTTATTCGTGATAGTTTTATGTGAAGGAAAGTGTTCTAGACACATGCACTAAATCCACCGGGTTGTCTACGTGTGTTAGAAACACCTCCATCCGAAAATTTATACCTACACCGACAACCAAACTCCGATGCTTACATAGTGCGACACTTTGTTTCTGCGAAGGATTTTTTTGTTCAAAGTATCTGATAATCGAAAATTTTTGTTCCATTTACGTTTACCTACTTCAAAAAGGACCATTACAGACACGGCTAGCAGTTGAACGGGTACACTAACTTTGGAACATACTAGGTTAGGTACAGAAAGCAGCAGAACAAGCGATCCAAACCTGTCATAAAATTGTAATTGTATCTGAAATCTATGCCTTCGACATTAAGTTAAAAATTGGTTGGGGAAATTTGACAGATTTGTAACGCTGGGTCTGCTGCCTTCTGCACACGTATTATCGAAGATGATTAGTTATGGGTTTCTGCTACACCTTGGAACAGTACCATAATGATAAGTTACTAAAATAGTTTTCTTTTCATGATGTATCAATCTTCGAATGAAGTAGTAGCACACGCAGGGGAATCCACCTGATGTTAACACCAGTGTCTTAGATGCAGTTAAGAGATAGGTTTCATTAGCGTTTTTTGTAGGCACCCTTCTCTCCATATTTGTCAAACGTGACATCAGACGGTTTTAATTAAAGCCTCTGTTGTTCTGCCTACCCCATAAGGGATAAAGGCGTGAAGTAATGTATGTAGTATCTATAAAAAAGTTCTTCTATAAACTTACTTGACTGTAGTGTGAATGTTAGATATATCTAATATATAAAATTCTCGTGTCACAGTTTTCGTTGCCCTACTCCTCCGAAACGGCTTGACCGATTTTGATGAAAATTTTTGTGCTTATCCGGTATCTATGAGAATCGGGCATCTATTTTTTTTTTATTTATATGGCAAAACAACGTTTGCCGGGTCAGCTAGTCTAATATATAAAATTCTCGTGTCACAGTTTTCGTTGCCACACTCCTCCGAAACGGCTTGACCGATTTTGATGAAATTTTTTGTGCTTATCATCTATTTTTTTTTTTATTTATATGGCAAAACAACGTTTGCCGGGTCAGCTAGTTTATCTACATATAAAGTAGGAATAATACTGCATTTGAGACCCAAGTCTAAAGCAGGAAAATCATTTTGTATTTTAATTTTTCGTAAACTTCAACGGCTGATTCCACTTATCTGGAACAGGACTAAGTCGCAACAAGAGGAAGTACTAAAATAAACAACATTATTAGACTTCATGAGTTTATTTTCAACATCATTAGGTAGTACAACCGCACAGACTTTTGCAAATCATCTTGAAAACACTCTTATCACCGAAAACAAGCAATGTGCAACATTAAATTTGAAATAAACCTTAATAATTGATAAATACAAAAGTTTAAAATTATTTCTTAGGTTTATTAAGATACTTTTTCTTAAGAGAGATTTATTAATACACAAAAAATAGATATATTTAAATATTTTATTTTTCTCATAAAGGTACTGGCTTTGGTGTTCATTTAATAAGAAAGATATTGTTTTCTTACAGTAATTCAAGTCACAAGGTTTAAGTACTTATAACAAAACAGTAAAATCGAAAAACGAATGTTTTCCTACGACGTGGTCACCTTTTTCAAATGTAAGACAATAAATTATCTATCACCTATGATCTGGTGTTCTCAATTTAAACTTTAAATTTGCTTCGTACATTTGTATCAATATAATAGAATCTGCTGGGCTAGCATGCGAACATCGATAATAACTCGAATCGACAAGATAAATATTACCAAATTATTTTATCCTAACCCGTCCTACCGGTTTACCCGCGCAATTTCAAATCCCGCGGGAATTTCGGGATATAAAGTGCTATTCCAGATTGTACACTATCACTATGCCAAATTTCATCCAAATCCGTTGAGCCGTTCTCCCGTGATTGAGGAACAAACATCCATAGATCCAAACTTTCACATCTATACTAATATATAAAGCTGAAGAGTTTGTTTTTTTGTTTGTTTGTTTGCACGCGCTAATCTCAGAAACTACAAGTGGGATTTAAAAAATTCTTTTTGCATTAGATAGCCCAACTCTTGAGGAAGGTTATAGGCTATATTTTATCCCGAAATTCCCACGGAATCAAAAGTTACGCGGGTAAAACCGCGCGCGGTGGCTAGTTTATATTAGTAAGATGTAAGCTAGCACGCGCACCATAATAGGCATAATTACTCGATTCGATACCATGATTAAGCCCACAGAACCAAATCTGTCATATTCTAAAAAAATACATACTCTAGGTGCCATATTCTAAGAAAATATCGATATAAAGGATCGATTTATCGTTATGATTTAATGTATTTACGGGATTCTTACCACGATTTTCAATTTTATTTTCGCACGTCCGATATTTCGATGCTGTTACAAGCACCATGATCGCGGACTGTCCGATCATGGTGCTTGTAACAGCGACGTGCGAAAATAAAATTGAAAATCGTGGTAAGAATCCCGTAAATACATTAAATCATAGTGAAAATAACCGCGATAGTTTAAAACAATCGATTTATCGTTGTCGATGGTGGCATGCTAGCCCCCGCTGGTGAAGATATTTAGAGATCATCCGCGAACTTTTGGGCCTCCCCTTGTAGATAGGTCCTTAGCCTAAGGGGAAGCCTTATGATAGAAAATCCAGATCTAGAAATCAATCTGAAGGGACTATTGCATATTGTCTATAAAGGATTAAAATAATGGATTAATACATTTTTATTTAGATCACGCGTATGTCAGCTTTCGTCGGTAAATAGTTTTCATTTCATTTATGTATTAATAGAATTTACAAGTTTGCAACGAAGCAGTTATCCGAAATCATAAAGAAAGTAAACTAAACATTATTTAATATCTGCTACATGAAAACTAGTGTTAAAGAATACTCTCTTTATTAGTTAAAAATCACGTTTATGTACAGAAGGCAGCAAGTCAAGCGTTACAAACATGTTAAATTACCTCAATCAATTTTTAACTTAATGTCCACGGCACAGGGTACAGATTCAATAACAAGCCTTCTGTACATTTTATTCGTATTATTAAGATGCTTAAACTTACTCTTTTAGAATTCTTTATTGCGTACTTAAAGTTACAATAGAATGTGGGGTTCACCAATTAATAAACATTTTATACAAATGGACGTTATTATTAAAAATCCTAATGAAGTTATCAAAAAGAAGGTAAGCATACTATATCCAAACTTAATTACATTTCAAAATCCTACTTATAAGAGCTCAAATTATTTGACGGCTGTTTTTAATCATTCTATAATGATAATGAAAATGTAACAGGCTTATTTAAGAATTATTGCTTCTATGTATTATTTGTCTAAAACAAAGACTTCACTTTGCTTTTAAAAACAGCTATGGTTTTTGAGGACCAATGTTTCATAAAAGAATCTATTTATATATTAAAAATCGAACGGGAATTTAATAAAATTTCTTATTTCTCTTTAACCATTTCAATGTGTCGCTATATGGGCAAAGCGAAACGAATATGTAATATAAAATTATTAAGTACCTACACCTATTCAGAATGACATGTTTTATGGATCTTGCAATGTACGTGCGCGCGGCGCCTTTAGTTGTGTGAGTCACCAATCTGTACACGTTATCTCGCTCGCTCAAGTGATGACTCGCTCGCCACTGACCGTGTACGCACACTAAAGAAAATGTTTACCTATGTAGATTACAGCCACAAAAAAAGGCCACATGCCCTCTTACCTACATTGCAAGATCTATCACAATTTGTAATAAGAAAGCTGTTCATTATTATCATAGTGTAATCTAGTGAGCCACAAACTAAGCAAGCTTGAAATTATGTTTGATTTTAGAAACTTAACACTTTTAAGGTAGATGAAACATTACTGCATTAATAAAATAAATAAATAATTATAATTGCATAAGTTGACGAAAAATGCTACGCAGTAGCTTTACCGCGGCAGTCTACGAGTGCCACACGTCCTTTTTTTCTTCCCTAAAGTAGGCACACTGGAACTTTTATTTTACTGCATTGATTTATTTGCCAGGGTATAGCGAACCTTATGTTGTATCGAGCCCATTGTCAACTTGAAATCTCTTGATAATGCTAAGTAAGGAAACATCGTGCTAAAGTAGGAAATGCAGTGTTAAAAAAGCAACAATATGTACGCTGAGATAACAGTGCCTGTAAAGGCCCTATACCTCAAGTTAGTAATAAATAATAATAAAACGCAAGAGGATCAGGTTAAAAACAACTTTTATTTAACTTAGATAAACTGGTTCAGTGAGAAACTATTAAAAGACGCCAACTTTCTACTGCTGTAGTACTCTAATCATTGGACTCCCCCTCCCATCCCTATAGAAGAGCTCCGATAGGTAGCAAATACGTCAAGTATAAATAAATAGAATAAAAATGACGCCGGCCTTCAATAACTATCCACAAATGTTATATACTTAATCTGGTTATAATCTATAAAATCATTGCTTTTAACAAGACACAATTACGGCCATCGAATTATTCTATTTGTTATAAGCAGGTGCTCTCTACTGTATCAAAAAGATCGACACAATATTGAAACGTTTTAAATAAGTAAATAAATCTTAAATAAGATATAGGACGTCTACTTTACATGCAACATTTTTTGCAAACCGAAATGTTCCAGATTTTTATAAATCTGGATAATTATAACCTCACTTAACGGGGCCCTCCAAAGAAAAGTGTACAATAAATTCGACCCATATAAAAACACATTGAACGCTAAAACAAACGCTAACTCGCAGTTCAAAATAGTCCGTAAGAAGTTATCCTAGGTGATCGATCAGACGCGCCGCGACACGGTACGACGTAAAATGACTCAGTACCTCAGGTGACTTGGTCAACGAGACAATGTAGGATATCAAGACCATTTGAGCGGATCAGAATATCGCAGATAATATACACTTATATCTGTCGGTATCTGTGAACACTGACATATACGTATACAAAGATATCTGCAGATAACATCATCATCATCTCAGCCAGTGGACATCCACTGCTGAACGTAGGCCTCCTCAAAGGAGGGGTTAATGCCGTAATCGCCACGCTTGGCAGGCGGGTTGGCGATCGCAGTAAGGTTGATAACATCTGCCGATACACAAATATGACGCTTAGAAATATAAATCTACTTAGGCTGAAGGATTCCTGATGAATATATCATCTCGGATATAATCTTATGTGTTTATTTCAGATATTTTCAAATAAAATATTATCGTATCTGCGCATTCTGCGATCCGCTTAAATATTTTCATATCGTGTCGTGTTGTCGCGTTTAACCTTCACCTAGCACAACAATTAATCTTCCATAAATATACAAACAATACTCAACACAATTGCATAAGAAGTTATTTTGTCTAATTAAAGAACTAGTTATACATTACATTGGTGTCAGTCACAGGCCAGTGGTAAAAGTGCATAATAAACACGTTTTGAAAGCACCGCAAACTTACAAACATTTGTGCACCGCAAACAGTGAATTCATCTGAATATCCTAGCCATTAAACAGAGAAAAGAACGCGTGCTAGAAGACTAAGCACTACATAAAATATCTTTAGAAAATTATATAAGTTTTTTTGTTTTAACAGCCGGTTATTAACCAACAATGTATGTCTAGAGGATATATTTTGTCATACTATTGCAACTAAGATAGAAAGAGTTAGTCAAGAGTTAATTATAGATTTATTATTGTAACAGCTCGAAGAAATGAAAAGACTTGTCTACGGAATATAGATATTAGATATCGACTATGTAATATAGTTTGATTGTGACATGTGATAAATGCAATAGACAAAATAACAAAACCATGAGTAATATATGGCGAAACCACGACATTTAAGATACTATACTAATATAATATATATGGCTATATTTTTACAGAACTATTTCACTATCATTATTGCTTTGAGTTTTGTAAAATATCTTATACTATATTTGTATACCAATCTGGCTTATAAGGCCCCTGAGACTGTAAAATCGATTTAACATTCGAATTGACGTAAATAAAACCTTCCCTTAATCTAATGCAAAGAGGAGTGGAATGTTAAAGAAAGAAATGCAATCTAAAGTCTATAATAAATAAATAATACGTATATATTTGTAATGGGAAATAGGCAATAGTTAGTGCATGTTTACCACTGGCTTTGTTTATTTAAAATCTAGAGAACGCCGTAGATGTGTTACTGTAACTTGGGCATTTTCTTGCCTTTAACTACAGTCGGTTTGTTCTTCAGCAGGCCTTTTCTTCTTTTGGACGTCTGTTGGAATGAAAAAATACAGTTTTAAAAGTTTGATATAAAATAATATTGGTGTATGCAAGTTTCATAGAACGGACTACATACAAAATCTGGCTATTAGTATATCAAAACGGTACACAATTTGATAAATAAAAATATAAAAGTGTTTGTGCAGGATTTGAAAATTTCATAATTACATTTGTTGAAATGTTTACTCGTATTATAAAGCGCTATATAAAACTGGCTTTTATTTTGATCAGTTTTAGGAGACAATTTTAAAATCCATCATGTAATTACACGCAACGCAATTCTATGACGATAAAATCGTATTTTATACATTTAAGTTATTTTATTAAGATAATGCCTTCCACTTATTGATTGAGTGTTTCTGATATCGCATAAAATAGATATTTATGAGCACAGTTCCTGAATGAGTGGCGTTGCATAAAAAAATAATATGTTTATTTATCACTCATTTCATTTTCAGTACCTACTTGTATTTCTCAGCTTTTCTTAGAATTCAGACAAGTTATTTTAAATATAAGTTAGCAGACACTTTCACCTCACAATGCATAGCCAAGCACACAGTAATAAAGCTACCTTAAATTAAATAATACAACAATATTTTTTTTTTAATAAAAAGTAATCATGCTTTATACATCAGCACTTTCAATAACACTAAACACCGAGATCAGAACTTCAACATTGTTTGCTGAAGTTCTGACAAAAATTGATCAATAAACTCAGATAAATTTACCTGACCAAAAGTTTTAATCAACAAAATATAAGTCTTATTATAAAGGGTATTTCAATAAGGACGCGGTCGGTTTCAAAATAGAATAAAACGTGTTGGGTGATGAATGGGTCTTTCAAATAAAATAATAATTTCGTTACTATCTCAAACACCGCCTGTTTTATTCCATTTTGAAATCGACCCGACCTTATTCAAAGACCCTTTATGTATATCATACAATAAAAGAAAATCGTAAAATAAAATGAAATCCGAAAGGTAATACTTTATTTTTCAGATATCTTTAATCTGACTTTTGATCAATCAGGCCTTCGTTCTCAACTACAAGCCGGCTTAGATAAGTAATATTTAGTAACTATCGACAAAATCTTAATATTTGAAACTCTTCCAAAAAATTCATTGATAAAAAGTAAAAACACAGTAGATATGGTAAAACACATGTTTGAGTGAGACGCACACATTTATTATTTTACACTTATATCAGGCAATAAATAAAATAAAATAAAATAAAAAAACAATCTATAATCATGCTGAATTTCAAACAATATTAGTGATTATTTATTTCGATCAGACTTCAAATCTATGCATTAAGTAAAGTTGAAACTAAAAATATATTTACACTTTTCTACACTTCTTTACACAATTCCATTGAAAAAATAACCTGCTACAGTAAAAACAAAAGCATTCATAAAACAAACATAAACCAACAACAATGAAAACACAAACTAACACCGAAATTTCCACAAATAAAATATATAGCTTTGAAATGTGTACGGTTCAAAATTCCAATTTTCAATAAGGCATTTTCAATAGCCGTTATTGATAGGGCTGCCAACCGGACAATTTTAACATACTGTTAAAGAGTAATGTTCACGGTCCACCTCACCTGTCAAACTACTTTTTGTTAGGTATGTGAATGTATAAAGATGATATTGTCATTGAAATGCTGCCTGTTTATATCTAAACTATTAGTGCAGACTTGATTAGAAACGATATCGGGATTCATTTCAAGTGGATGATACTAAGAGTAGTATATTGAGTAACTTGAGAGGGTAAAATATTAAAATCCTTGCTGCGGTTTCTAATATAAGTAAATGATTTGGAATTAACCGAGCAGGAGCAATTATTTGCACTGTATGTTGTTTTAATACATTTCATGAGTAGTCATAAATGTGACAGGTCAGCTATGTACATTACTCTTTGTGCGAGAATTTTTAAAAATATGTGTTAAAAACAATTAATAAATTGAATACTTTTCCAAAATACTGTTTGATATTCTTTTCAGCCTCAAATATACTTTATTTCTCGAAAAAAAAGTTGGCAGCCCTATTGACTGAATACCTTGGAAAATATTGAACTAAGAGCATTATAATTTTATTTGTAGCAACGCCGATCGCACCATTACAAACATACATACTCAATAGCGCAAGGAGCTTACAATTACTATACCACTGAGCCAGTTTCCAAAGAGGGCTTTAGAAAGAGACAAAACACATATTAGAACTATTTCACAAAGTAATGAAACTTACTTATGAGTCATATGTCTAGATTAGTGTATTTTCTAATTAAATAAGTAAAGATGGTGCACTAAACACTATTTTTTCCCTGTAACCTGAAAAGTATTTAATATTAGTTAAAGATTCATTGAGAGTAAGTATGAAAGTATTATATTGAATAGGTAGAGACGAGATTTCTCTCATCAAATTAAAAGAAATTCAAGGGAATAAGTATATCACTAATAATTATTTCAAAAAACGGCTTCACCATTGATAAGAACTATTCGAAAAGCAGGACAAATTAAGTAACTTATGGTCGCTTTGTTTTATATTTGTTACATAGTTTGATAAAAACAAACTGTTTTAATTGTTAATGCTCTTACTCATTATGATTCCCAGTACGACTACAAATTATAAAATTAAATAATTAAATGAAAACATGATTTTCATAATCCATTTTATAGTTTATCTTACTATAGACTTCATATAATACCATAAAAAATCGATTATTTTTATATATGGTCAATAACCCAAATACAGCTTCACGAAAGCCATATAAAATAACTTTTATTTAAAGTCTTAAATATAGTTAAGTAACACATATACAGGGTTAATTTAAATTAGCGTATCACTTCTTGCAGGCAGCCTTTCTGCATCAATGCAAACAAACATTTGTTCTACGACTTTTTAAAAATATTGATAAATAACAAAGAAAAGAAAATCAAAAATGCTTGAAATAAAAATATGTTGTCTGCCCGCTGCACGTGGCGATATTTTGCCTACGCAAGGTGGCATCCCTATGCTCAGAATAAATAGAGTTACGCCAGTTCAGAGCCAAGAAATAGAATTTTTGTATGAGATGACTTAAATACAACTTTGTATTTTGAAAATTGAATATAAAAAGCTCTTACTTTAAACTCCTCTTTGGCAATCTTAATCAAACTAAGAAAGGTAACATGTTTAAAACATCACTTCATTCACCTAAATGTGTAAAGGCAGAAATAAGAGTGAAGAAGTTAGTAATAAGAAGCTTTCAGAAACCTGGTTTGAAGTGAAAACCTTACATTTGTGAAACAATATATTATACATTCATTAATATTTGTTAGTTAAAAACTGATTTTCTAACTTAATTTAGATCATACATGAGCAGGAATTTGATATTTTAGCCTGAATTTACCAGTCTTTTTCAATGTTAGTAAGTGCGTCTTTAAGTTGCATTTAGTTGCCCTATTTTTTATAACTTTGGATAAAAATAAACCTAACAATCACATCAAGGGCAGAAATATATTTTTCTTCCAACTATCCTTTAATTTCATCACAATTACACTAAAAACTCAGTACAAGGCGAGTCTTTAATGCTCTAGAGCAATAAAAATGTATGAAATTTCATTATTGCAGTTTTTTTTTAATCGCACCAAAAGGTGCCAATCTCAATGGATTAGCTCTATTCAGCCAGCCGATGTCAATACTTTTTTACGTACGTATTATTCGTTTCTGTCTTACTTGTTCCAAATTTAAAAAATGATTGCTGCTAACTCTGGAATTGTTAAATTCAATAATTAAACTTCTATTTTACCTGTTTGATATGAGTTTCTTTTATCTACTTTGCCTATAGTAGAAAAGCAGATTATGCAGCTCGCCTGAAGTAATTTATATTGCCCTCGTGCCTGTTAGATTAGAGCCCTCGCTAACTCGGTGTAATAATAAATTACTTTGTCAATTCAATAATCTACTATGTATTTAAGTAGCCCTTTACGTAGCTTATATACATTGTGGTATAATATCGAAAATTACACACCTAATTTAGAACTGTAATATAAACCCTTGCAAGTTGTTTTGTATAGTGTTCCTATTTATTTATTACTTCCTATGTTTCTACTTTCTTCGAAAACGTTCTACTATTGCTAGCTATTGTTAGCGACAATAATTTAACAAACTTT
This sequence comes from Stenoptilia bipunctidactyla, assembly GCA_944452665.1. NCBI lineage: Eukaryota > Metazoa > Arthropoda > Insecta > Lepidoptera > Pterophoridae > Stenoptilia > Stenoptilia bipunctidactyla. The sequence goes on along the minus strand of OX101733.1, from coordinate 7,477,390 downwards.
TGAAAATAAGTTACCACTGTAATCCGATAGTCCATCGCAACTTCATTGGTTCAAATAAAAAGAAGTCTTACCTTTTTGGAAATAGGGTTCTTAGTTGGGACTTTTCTCTTCGACAACGGCAGTCGTGGACGATTGAACTCGTCAGGTTTTTTAACCCTGGGGGAAAAGATACGTTTGAACTCTATGCTGTTTCATAAATGGTGTTTTCTTTAATGTGATTTAAGGATAATTCCATTAAGGATGGGGCTTAGCCTGTTAGAATTAGACTGTCAAATTCAAAAAGATTTTAAATCGGACAGGTATTTTTAGAGATATTAGTATTATTATAATAGTATAGATTATCGACCTTAGGTTACAGTTGGAATTGCTTTATTTCCAGTAAAATTTGTTCATAAACTTTACTGGCAAATTAATATAATAACAAACCTATTTTTTTTTTATCTTTGATCGCGTTAATTTCAGAACTAATAGTCTTTCATATGATACCCCAGCTCTTAGGGTAGGCTATTACTTAATTAAAAAATAATCCGATGTCATCATTTTTGCGGGTAAATGACACGAATATGCGAACAAAAAAGAAACTTTTTTTATTGTTTTTCATCGCGGTCTCATAGCGCAAGACACCGAAAGGTAAAGATTAAAATTGAAAACTTATTTATTTTCTTTTGGTAGAAAAATATTTTGTTAAAGGCTTTTAAAAATAACACGTCATTAGTATAGTAAAATTATTTTGTAAATGTATCAGTACCTGTATATCCTGACAAGCCAATGTTCAGTGGTGTAGGCCTCCTCTAGGTACGTCAGTTTGAAGCCGAGGTTGCCGGGCAGGGCGCCGCGGGTTCGATCGTAACTGGGAGGACTACCCCCGCTGTCATACCTAAAAATTTCAATGGAAATAGCTGAGTTACTATCGTAATAGAAATGCATTTATTTACAGAAGAGATTTATTTACAATATAAATCTTACTAATAGTATACATTATTTATACCTATACATTATTTACTATATACATTATTTATTCTATTTTATTTACTTTTGTTCTATTTTTGTGTCTTTATTTGGAATGTTCTGGGAGCCAATTCTCACCCATTCGACTCTGAAGACGTCCACGACAAAAAGTATCCGTCTACGTCTTTTTTCTATCAAAAAGTTATTTTATGTATTCTGGCAAAAGCGTATGCGCAAATTGTCTATTACTTTCTGATCGCCTTTACTGGCTCTCGAGACGAATGGTCTTGACCATTCGACTCTCAAAAGGCGTCCAAAAAGTGGACGTATTCGTTCGTTGTCGCTTGTCTTTGTGTGTGTCATTTTTGCTGTGGTAAATTGGTGCATACATAAACGTGAACGTAAAACTGAATAATGGATGAGTTTGTAGCGGCTTTTGTACAAGACATGTTGGAAGATGGTGAAATCGCTGCAGCTGTCCCACGACGCCGTGCTATGTGTCGGGTGGAGCCATTCGACTTGAGCGACGCCGACTTCGTGAAAAACTTCCGTCTCTCAAAAGATCTCGTGAGGAACCTCATCCAAATAGTGGAACCGCTTATTCCTCAGAAGAAAATTGATTTAAAGACAAAAGTGAGTTTTTATAAGTTGTTTGTTTATATAAACATCCCATACGTTAGTTAAAATCATCAATTACTAATTATAATTTGCTTGTTTTTCAGATTTTGTGTACTTTGAACTTTGTGGGCACAGGGTCATATCAAACTCCGGTTGGAAATAATTATATATTATCAAGGTGCATAGGGGAAGTGATTTATGCCCTAAACCATCAAAGTGTGTTTGGCCGATGGGTGCATTTCCCGGAGACATCCATAGAAATGAATGCAATAATGAGAGAGTATGTTTCATTTCATAAGAATTGGATGAAGACATTGACGTTGACATTGACAGTTGACGAAACGGACGGAAAAAACCGTAGTATTCACAGAGTAAACTTTAATTCCGGTCGCATTGGGATTTCCGTGCGGATTCAAAGTCTACGGAGGTCTAGAATACAGATTTTAGCCACCCATCGCCTTTTTCTATTAGCAAATTGTCTTACATGTTTTCAAAGCGTATAGGGAAATTGTCTATTGAAATGAGAATTGGGACCCAGGGTCCCAATTCTCTTGTATTATTTTGTCTCTTAACTACTTTTTGTTTTTCTCTGAAATGTTTTTCTGTTAAGATTAATTTATAAGTACCTATGTGTAAGTTACTGTATTTTTATTTTTATTAGGTTGCCTGGAAGAAATCGCTAATAGCGATAAGGTCACCTAGTTGTCGATGTATGCTATTCTGTAAAACCAAATATTTGATAGTGACAATAAAGAGTTATATTATTATTACGTATGCTTACAGCTACACGCCTTTCGGCGGAAAGACCCGAAAATTTGTATTATTATAGTATAAATGTGTAAGTTTGGGTGTATGGATGTTTGTTCCTCAATCACGGCAGAACGGCTAAATGGATTTAGATGAAATTTGGCATGATGATAGTGTACAGTCTGGAATAGCACATAGGCACACATATTTTTTATCCCGATATTCCTGCTGGATTTGAAATTACGCGGGTAAAACCGACCGGCTCAGCTTGTTATAAGACACAAAAATAAAAAATATGAATATGACTGCGGATTTTTATTTAAGTGTGCGGCTATTATAAGAACTAAAGGCTGGGGTGGTAATAAAAACTAACTTCTATGCCGGAAGGTGCTCGGTTCTAATTCCGGTGTGTGATGAACCAAGATATCAGCTGTCAAGTCATGATTGTATAAAAACTCATTGATGCAGTTATCTACATACACATACATAGGTACATAACTTCACGCCTATATCCCTTATGGGGTAGGCAGAACACCAGCGGCTATAAAACATCTGATGTCACTTTTGACTTTGAAAATGCTGCGAGAGACTATTGCAGTGACAGGGGATCAACATATCGCCCACAAAAAAGCCTCCAGCTAAACCTCTGTCCCTTAACTAACTTTTACAGTATGCCCGGGAAGAGAAGCAGCGTTCTATGTTTTTCCTTTGCTCCCAGTCCAGCATGGAAGAAGTCTTATCTACGTGAAAGTTCAGAAACCTACTTTAGGTTTGATATTATGATGTTATTGTTGAATTTGTTATTGATACGCTTCCATGCTGGACTGGGAGCGAAGGACAAACATTGAATGTACCAGCTGCTTCTCTTCCCGGGCATACTGTAAGTCACTTAAGGGACAAAGGATTTATTGGCGTTTTTGCAAGCAATAGGCTGACCCTCTGCCACGGCAATAGTCTCTATCCATCATTGTAATACCTCCAAAGTCAAACGTGACATTAGATGGTCTTATAACCTCTGGTGTTCTGCATACCACATAAGGCATGAAGTTATGTTCGTTTTGTTATTATAATTCATTCTTTTCATCATATATGCAGTATGTACTTACCTATAATAAGACAGTTTGTACATTAAACAATTCAACATTGTCTTGGAACCTTCGGAGTCGACTCTGTATTCGCCTCTCTCTGTAAAGTATTCTGCTTCCTAGAAACAAACGACAATTACTTTAATATTGAACTTGAAACGGCGAGCTAACCAAAAACACGACCCAATTACTTCAATTTAAATTAACTTATATGTATAGAACAAATACAGGTAACATATAAAGATGATTATACCACCAATTCTTTAGCCTATTTAGCCCAGTTTAAGAATAACTAATAATAGCAGGAAATATTTATTCACACAGCGCCATCTAGCTCTAAAGTAAGTTAATATGGTTGTGTTATATTATACATGGTGACTGGTGACAAATTTTAGGTACTGAAGGAGAGCACTCTGTATTTGATTCTGGACATAATTATGTAACAAAAGTAGATAAGTACTTCATTTTTCGCTACAATTTCCTATAAATAAATAAAGTTTTGGTACTATTTACTTTGCTTACGCCTAAATCAATCGCGTCACGTGACCTGGCTCGCAGATCACTGCCAACGCTAGTGTAGTGTAATAATGAGCCGAGACTGTAATTAGCAACGCTCACGAGTTACATACGACGTTTTTCAACACACTTGTGAGTAAAAGACAGACACATACGTGGTCATAAAATAACAAACACACTTGATAACACAGCTGTGAATTGTGATTGAAAAATGGCGCCGAACCTCGCGCATGCGCGTAGGTTTTTTCTTTTCCGCCAAATGTGTCAATGTCTGTATAGCATATACAGCCTATTTTAAGTGAAAATCTTTAATTTAGAGTGGTAAATGCAAATATTTTAATATTTTATAACAAATTATTGTAAACTGTGAATAATTTGTTTGATATACATTTTTTTTACTAATATAAGGCGCAAACATTTAAAAATGTATATGGGTTTGAAGTGGTATAAAATCTCTTTGTTGTTTCTGAAAATATTTAATGTATAACCCGGATCAATAAAATATGCTCTGTTTACTCGCATGTAATTTGCACAAAGGTACAATTCAACTTTGTAGGATTCATTATATTATGCACTAGGGTATAATATATTATGCAAGCGTGACTTATAGCCCAGTTTATAGTTCTAAATTCAATAGAATAAGGCTCACTTTACAAGCAAGTGTGTTGAAAAAATTATTACAATCAAGGTATAAGAGGAAACTAGATGGATTCGAACGATCAAAATTCGGTAAGCAAATAATGCTTGAGCATGTCTCAATGTACATTGCGCTAAACCGCCTCGAATACCTTTTTCTAACATTTGATATATTTCAAGATCAGTAATTAATTCTAATTGAACACCAGTATAAAAAAGCATTGCATCCCAACTAAAGCCTGGTGCGGTTACATAATAAGCTGGATCTAACTTATAGTAATATAGACTCATTGTTCTAAAGTTCTCGAATACGTCAGCCAATCAACAACAAAACATCACAATTCAATTCAAATATAAATCTGTGTAGTCACCCATGTTTCTTGTATTAAATTCTTTCCAAACATTTTGTGCATGTGTATATTCGATATCAGAGATATGTTGCTTCAATAAACTGTTATAAAATAATTATTTAGATGGTAGGTATTCATCTTCATATTTGGAAAAACAATCCATATAGTCATAAGGATAAATACCTTTTTTTCTCATTAATTTAAACTGATTAGAGGTGGTAAAAAGCTTAGATGTATGTTTAAAATCATTATCATCCAAGCTTTTACTCAATTTAGCGTTCAAAAACTGAAAAGAAGCAATAAATTTTACTTTTATAGAATATTTATTCTCACTGTGCATTTCAAATGACTTTGTAATCGTTGTGTACTTTTCTTTAGTCTTAGGAATAATATTTATTGAACCGTCATATTTTGTTAGCTCCATTATAAATAAATGTAAATCATAGCCAGATAAATTATGAAAGACTACCGGTATAAACGGACAGACTTTATACATGAGATTGCAGTACGAATGCGCGGCACCTCTATATTCTCCGGTAACATGGTCATGATCACGAACTTTATCGCCAAGCAACAAATGGTTACAAATGTGACAATAAACACTCGAATCGTATTCACTTTGCTGTTTTTTATTTAACTGTTTCATAGACTTCTTAGATTTAATCATATCATATATGTATTTCACATCTACCATTAAATTTTTAATAAACATTTCAGTAGCGTCTAAACCTCTATACGTAATCAATTTGTTTCGGTCAAGTTTCCTTAGTAAATAATAACATTTATTTTTTATTTTATGATTTCTCTTCGCATATGGTCTCAAACTATCACGTCCTCGAATTTCAAAAGTGACCCACCAGTCACGTGTTATATCATATCCCGTACATGCATAAAAGTGTTTGTTTTGCATTGGTCTAGTTGTAATTTATATGTAATGAATGTATATACGAATTATAAATAGTCTTCATGCGCACTTTCCATAAGGTGGCATGGAAGACAAACGTCCTATCCTTACAATATAAAAAAAAAAATAATGAATGTACTCTAAAACCAATAAGGCAGTATGTATAATACACGTCCACCAATATTTATACTATCAAATTGGGATTGTGTTACTTCTTTACTACATATCATGTATCTACAAAAATCTGAAAGAGTTGAACATCTCTTCTTTCAACCATACTTCAGCAGTCCAAAGAGCTATTAAAAAAAAAAAAGACAACTTACATGAATTTCCTTCGGATGCTCTCCTTCAGCGATCCTAACCATCCAGATAAACTTATTAAGATCGTCTCCAGAATATCCAATAGCCCCTCCAAATATAACCAGCACATAGTCCACATTCAGTTTTGTCATGATCTGGTACGCTGCTGTTTCGTTACTGGCCATAGCTTTCCCGACTAGAGCGATGTGAGAGTTGTTCCAAGTGTTGTTGTCTACTAAGGTGGTACGGTTGCCCATACCTGCAATCTGGGGATGATAAAATTATTTATAGATTATTTCAAAAATTAAGTAGTTAAAATAGCTTTTGAACCTAGTAATATATTTTTTAACATTGAATGAAACCGGTGTTGAACTTCTATTTCACCAGATGGTAAGTTTCACAGATTCAGGATTGTACTATCCATATTGCATCCGTGTTAGGTTGGCTACAATAGCTTTCAAAACAATGTTATTAACTAAAAAATATGTAAACATTATTATTTAAAAGTGATAATTACACTCAATATTGTAATACTCATTACTTTATTTGTGTGCGGAGTTGCAGCGATCTTTGTAAATTGCTTTCTGGACGGTACGTGACAAGCGTTGATGATTAATTTCATACTTCGTATGTAGAAAAGTTGTAAAAGTGATTCTAAACAAGCTAAGACTACTTTTTGTGTGTAAGATTTACAGCTTACACATAATTTTTCCTTAATGCAGGTAAGGCTTCGTGTGATTTCATTACAACGCCGGATTTACTCTAAACCAGCGGATTCTTCCATGGTAAAGCCGGCGATGTAGTGAGAACGTACGCGCCGCCTGTTCTTAAACGTGACCTTAGACAATGCAATCATGTAAGGTCTAAAATGGGGGATTTTAATATATTTAATGAACAACATAGACTAGCAATATCATTAAACATTAACAAAGCATTTCAAAATAATCCTACCTGATAACCATAATCCCACCAGGACATGACGGAAGCATCTTCCGCGGTGTTTTGCGATAACCAACCATACGCCTCCCGGAAGTCGTCCAAGATTTTACGTGACCTGTAAATTAGCACAATTCAAATCAAATCAGTTTATTTTATTTTGGAACATACCAATCAGATTTGAAAAATATAATGTTTTTGCATTTTGTAATGCTTAAATATAGATAAGAAAAAAACTAAATAAATTCATTCAGCATGGGGATAGAATCCAGGCTGCAGTATAACCGTGAAAGCGCAACAGATAGACTTTCACATTATATTAGAATGGACGATTAAACATTTTTGATAGTTTTTTAGTAGTATTTTTTATCTGTGACAAAGCCCATGCTTCACCTCACCTGATGGTAAGTGAGATGAGGTCGAAGATGACAGCAAACTCGTTTGTTTGTCAAAGAACTGGCTCGTCATAAAATATTGCCAGAACGCATCACCTCTCGAGCGATGACATTTGGCGGCAGATTTTTTACGAAAGTGGTCGATAGCCAGCCGGACCCTTTTTTTTTTGTTACTGGAGGAAAACGTGCAATCATGTCCCCGACCACCCAAGGGGGAGCGGCGGGGTATGTGGGGATGATCCGGCAAATGGCCGGACCCACCCACTAAAACCTCCAGGTGTACCTTATCCGCCATAAGTGGAGCTCACGGTACCGCCATTGGCATTACCCGTGAAGCCAGCCGGACCCTGACGGTATCTTAATCCGGTAACTCGGATTAGTCCTTTATTTTTTTAAAGTGCTGTTTATTAACCAAAAATGTAAAAGTTGAGTTTTTTTTTACATAATTTTCGATATCTATCAAAATTAATATACTCATTCCTTTCAACACAATTAACTTTTAGCATTTACTTACCCATCATTCCCATAACTGGCAAGTACGATACTAGGGCTCGAGTAAGCGTTGGAGGTAGCCCACGTACTGTGTACACAGAACAACATCAGTACAATCATGCAGGTTATCATAATGCCGGAGCGAACGTTCGTGCCGAGCCCGTTGTCCACCTGCGCTAGTGCTTCGCGTTTCTTCATTTTGCCACTCTGTGTAGGTTTTATTTTAAGATTAATATTAAAATAATAATAAATAATAAATAAATATTTCTGACACTCACACAACATTATCTTTTAGCCCAAATTAAGTTTCTTAAAGAACTTGTGTTATGGATACTAGTTAACTGATGTACTTAAGAAATATATAAACATAGGTACATATTGAAAAATACATATTTTTTATTAGAATAAACTTAAATAAACATATAAACATCCATGACTTGACGACTAATATCTGTGTTCATCACACAAATATCCGTCGCCACCGGGATTCGAACCCAGGACCTCTGGCATAGAAGGCAATGTATGTTACCGCTACACCAGCCGGTCGTCATTATTTATATTAATTATTTAAAATATATTTTTGTCATCTGTTTTCTTATGTAATAAAAATTGTCATATTTTTCGAGAGTATGAAATCTCGATTGTCTCAGAAATTGTCAATTCACCGGAATAAATTGGTTGCAAACGAGCTCAATCTCACCTCATGCTATACCTAAATTAACTCAAGCTGGCGCGTTCAACACGTTTATACATTGCTCGTGTGTTGTCTATGAATAAGCGCGTGGCGTGACGTCGTACTGTATGCGCATCATAAAAAGTCTGCCCGTCTCGCTCGCGTGCAGTTTAGCTTATGAGTGTGAAGGGGACAGATATTGTTTTACTTTTTCTACTGTTTATAAATACAGCGTGATCTTGTGTGATCGCGTGTGATTATTTATTTGCATTGAACGCAAAAGTCATATTGCAGAGTGACGCTCAAAATACAGAGTAATAAATAACAGAGGGAGCAAAAATTTGGTTGTTTTTCTTTATTGTGTTATTTATCAAGATTTGTAAAAAGTCGTACAATAAATGATATTGGGATTGATGAAGAGAGGCTGGTTGCAAGAAGTGATGGGCTAATTAAAATAAACCCTGTATTATTAAAAACATACCAAAAAAACACATTATTGCATTCGATCCTACTGACTCCACCTACCTTATCTTCACTTTCAACATGCACTACTTGCACATCATCTTCCGCCATGATCAGATCCAGTAGAATGGAGAAAGCTATCCCAGCCAGGATGCAGACCACCGGAGTCAGCGTCAGCATCAGGCGAACCATTACTCCGGCGAAGTATACCGCCGAAAGGGCGTACAGAGCAACTGGAAATGAAAAATTATCTTTAAAATCTTTTACATTTACACACATACTTCACGCCTGTATCCTTTATGGCGTTATAAAACCATCTGATGTCACATTTGTCAAAATTTGGAGGAGACTATTGTAGTGAAAGGGGGTCAGTTTATCGGGCACAAAAGCGTCAATTACACCTCTGTCCCTACACTGACTTTTACAGTATGCCCGGGAAGAGAAGCAGCTGGTAAATTCTGTTTTTTTTTCGCTCCCAGTCCAGCATGGAAGTGACATCTTTTACATTTATAGTGGTAATATTGTTTGGAGGAATCCGCTTTTTACCGATAAGACAGCTCAATGCTGGGACGGAACCAGGGGGAGGGCCACAATTAGGATTTGTACTGAGATTTCAGAATTTTTTAACTCTACTCAGGATTTTGGCCAGATTTTGCAAATCTCAAAATGCAGTTAAAATTTTTAATATTAAGAAAGCTCGGCGGGGTTTCGGGGGTCCATGACGCTTCCATTTCCCTCCACCGGCATTAAATGCGTGAGCGAGAGCCGAACTGTTTATGTATAGGAGATGGTAGTTTTAAGATTTTAAAATGTTGTTAAGTACGTTTGATTGAAAATTCTCAGATTAAAAAATCTCATGATTTTTCGCTGGAAATCAGGTCGTCATCCAAGACAACGAGTACCATGAAAAAAATAGAGGTTAGAAAACATCTCCTCAGTTTCCATAATCCTTCAATCAATATAAGACATCAAAGTATAAGAGAATAGGAGCCCTTTAATATAATATCACAGGAAACTACATACATACATACACATACAAATGAAAATATTTTACTGTTAATGACACCCCCTCCCCCCTAATTTAGTTAAGCTTGCAACCGCGCTGGGCACAATGTAATATGTCTGTAATTTTAACTATGTACATTGATTTCTTTGTTGTACACAAAGAATACCTATTATGTAAAGTAAAAGTGTGGAGTATAAGTATGTATTGTGTTAAGATTTCAAGGTTCATTAAGTTACTACAAAAAGTACATGATGTATGTTTGTAAAATATAACTTTTCTGCAGAGTGCAAAGAATTCGTAAAACCTTCATGAATTAATTAACAAAATGATTTTGAAAGACTAGCACCGAAAATTGAACTCTAAATAAAATCAAACACGATTCAAAAGGGCTTAAGAGTACCTAATATATTTTAGAATTAATTTTAAAACATAACAATCAACTTACCAAAAACTCTCTCATCATTAATGTTCTTAATGCAGTACCACAACCCCACGGGAAAAGTGCACACCAGTATATGTAAGTCAAAGAAGAAAGAGAACCAAGTGGTAGGCTGATGTTCGGAGACTGAAGCGATGATCGGAATGTGGATCTTGGCGTAGCCGGTGTCCCAAAGCGAATAGAATCTGAAAAAGTTTTTGGACACGTTAAAAAACATATCTTTGTAGTCTAAAGCGCCGGCTAGACTGTTTAAAACAAGACTTCAAACCAAGGTGACATTTGTCTGTAGTCACACTGATGTAAACGGCGTTTCAAACAAGCCTCCGACCGCTAAATTGCCGAAGTCAAGCGAAATTTGCAAACAGCCATACACTGTTGTAAACTAAGTCATGAGGATGAGGATGAAAATGACAGAACACGAGTTCAGTTAGGGTTCTGCTTAGAATGGCCAAATCGCCCAATGATAAGCGTGCCATTGAGAGGTTCAGGCCAAAATTCACCGTTAAAAAAAGTTCAACAAAGCCATTCAAGTTTAAATACTTTCATTCTCGACCTCATCGTCACTAAACAGCAGGTTAGAATGATCGCAATTATAAAGGATATAATTATGTATAAAAAACCGAAGAAATGCAAGGCGGACTCAAGAAGGTTTCCGTAACATTGTCAATGAATCTATGAAAAAATATGTTTAGTTTTAACAACTATTTATTTTATTCTGTTTTAACGGACTTCCAAAAAGAGGAAGTTCTTAATTCGTGTGTATGTTTTTTTACACGATTTTAAGGACAATTATGAATCGATTTTAAATATTCTTATTTCATATGATCAATTCTAATGAAAATATGAAATATACTCCTGCTATTGATTTATATAAAGAAAATTGTTATTAGGCTAATATTAAGTTAATTTTATATTAGTAGACTTTTTTATCTTTTACCAAGTTATAAGTAATTTTTTCAAAAATTGTTTGCTGTTTGTTAGTATTGTAATTATATTTTTACCGAGATAATACTGTCTAGACAAATCTAAGAGAGTAATAAGACATTCCTATAAACTTTGTAAAAACTTATGAATAAATTAATAAAATTGAGTACTTTTTGAATAATTTGAAACTTTCGAAAAAAATATTTATCAATTCGGTGAATTGTAGCTTGATGTTCTAATACTTCAGCCAATGCATTGACTAGGATTTAAAAATGTTAGTGAAGTCGGTTTTTAATGCTCTGCATTCGTTGATTGTTAGTATTTGTTGTTATACCTAGTGAGAACAGAAGTACAGCATCTGTGCAAACCACGGAGGAAATATATAGAGGAGCTGCCCTATCCGGTTTTTTCTAGGGACTCTCGTGAAGCTTACGCGCGGGGTGCGGGAGGGGTAAGCGGTGGGTTATGGCCAATCATAGCCAAACAGGCGATGGCATTAGTCACCTAGTAGCGAGTAGTAAAAACCGGTTGAAACATAAGGTTAAAATATTCACATGATCATCAAAAAAGTTCAGCTATACTTTACTAGGTGGCTCTAGTTTTTTAACGAAATTTCATACGTTCCAAATCTGTCAGAAAAAACCGCGAAATAAAAGTATTTCTACTTGACGGCAGATAACGCAACCTTTTTTCGCGGCATAAAAATCACCTAGGCAACAAATAACAATCTGAAATTTTGGACACAAATAATTGGAAAATAAACAATTTGTAAAAAATAATTATGAATGAAAGTATCTTCGTGTTAAGTTAATTTTATTTGGATTGTCAATGTAATTCCTTTATAAAAGTATAGAAAACTAAATTTTACATCGAGAAACAAATGGAGGATTTAATTTTTTTTAATATCTACGCGTGTACATACTTCACCGAAGTCAGCGACGAACTGACGCCAGAGCCTCTAGCGAGGAATAGCTTGCACTAAAGGCTGTGACGTCAGGACAACCCAAATTGAAGCTGTGCAACTTTGCTTACAGCAGCAGCTCTACTATGTATCTGCTTTGTGGTGCAAACTGTCCAACTATGACGGTTCATGAAATACAGCCTGTGACAAACGGACAGTGGAGTCTTAATAATAGGGTTCCATTTAACCCTTTGCGTACGGAATCGTGAAAAAGGGCGGCAAGTCCAGCAAATTACTCATACATCTTTTAAACTTATCTTGTAAACTTCATACTTGTATTATGTTTGCGTTCTGATTATACGATTAAAATGTTTGAAAACAAGTTGGATGTAAATTTTACGCTGCTTAACTGGCTTGCACACTTTGCTATGTCGAATCGATTATGTACTACTCAATGGATTGTTTGTTACTTATAATGTCGGAGTATGAAGATAAATAAACACAATTTAAAGAAATCGAACATTCACATCACTTATTTGACGGATTTATTGTAAACTAGCTGTATCGCACGGGTTTTCCCGCGCAATTTCTACCGCGGGAATATCATGAATCATTTTTAAAAATTTCCATATTTCTCGACTACCCAGGAATTCCCGGGAAATAGTGGCCGAGAATTCTCGTGCTCCGGGAATTAAAAAAGGTCGAGAAATGAGAAACCCTAATCATGATTAAAAGTAGCTTATGTGGTATTTTAGACTGTACTAGACTGTTAATTATGTGTAGACTTATTATGTGTAGGTACCTACCATAGGCAAACATATGTTAACATCTGGTACAGGTAGGTAGAATATAGATACAAAAATAAACATTAAAAAAAACAATGAATAAATAACAAGGAAAAAATATTGTGAACATTAAAGTATTTATTTATCTACCTCAGCATTTAATACAGTTATCATTTCTTATAAATGCTATCGATTTCTTTCTACAAGGACATACCATTCAAAGGTATGAATGTTTTATTTGTGGTAAATAGTGATTACGTCAAATTATATTATGCTATAGCGTTTATAAACGGTATTGCATAAGTATGGTACTACTAAATACACATATATTTTTAAAATATTTCTCATTGTTTAAAATATCAATAACCATGGTAAAAATTTAGGTCAGAGTGATAAGTCTTGTGAAAATCGAATTAGGAATAAATTGAATACAAATAGCTTGCAACCTTTGGCGATGGGGTAAACCTGTCTGCCTCAGACGCCAGTGGTTGCGGGTTCGATTCCCGCACGGAACAAGAAAAAAAAAACTGTTCCGTGTCTGGGTGTTTATCTATTTATGTATTTATATTCTAGGTTACCCCCTAGTTCGCTACATGGTCTCCCATAACACAAGCTATGCTTACTTTGGGGCCATGTAGTTGGTGTGATCGTCTGGGGATTTTATTTATTTTTATTTATTTTATCTTTGCACGTAAATCAAATTCTTTTAATTGTACTTATAAAAAAAAAAGTTTGCTTGGATTTCGTATTATAATGTCTAAAAAGGGGGTCATGGGGTGTTCTCTTTATTGGTCTGTCCGACTATGAAGAAAATGCACTCGGGTAAGCGACCCTGGCCTCCCTAGCTACTGCATACACTACAACCGTCTCCTCCGTGTATGCAGTATCCGCAAAATACCTTTTTCCATCCCGTTATTCATAATTTCCCTTCCAAATTACTGAGACTGAATTTGAGCTTCATAGTAATGTGCAAATGTCAGAAATATTTATTTCCTCGTTTTAATGGCCTCTACTTCGTTGTGAACACTGAAAAATTATCTTCGGCGTAGATAATTCTAAACGGAATAATATCAAACTTTCGTTGTATAAGAGTAAACGAAACTGGATTCCGCCAGTACGTTAGCACAAAAACCGAGGATTCATCGAAATGACGGAGTGGTTTCGCTCAATCTATGTATACTAATAGTATGTATGAATAAAGCTGAAGAATTTGTTTGTTTATTATGCACATATATCTCTGATGAAAAACTTTGATAGCCTATTTTATTCGATTATTAATCCGGTGGTTGACGTAACAGCTTATGGAAAGTAAGGCTGCGTAAGGCAAACAGTTAGTGGCCGACTGAGTTTGCGGCGTATCGATTTAGTACATTGATTTAGCCCTTCCATATACAGGGTCATTTTTTTGAAGATCAAAATATTTTAGGAGAAGGTAAAATAATTGTATATTTTTTTTTTAAATTGAAATTGTACAATTCTTTTAAGTGATCAAATTTTGCTGACTATTGAAAAATCGGGGATTAACGTATTTCTTAATAGAAATAGTTGGAAAAAACCTTTTATTTCTTGCTATGTAGTCGTAAATAACAGATTAAACTAAAATTTTGTTAACTTATGAGAATTAAAAAATATCAATTTAAAATTTAATTTTTCATAAATTGAATCCACCCATCATTCTTAACCTTCTCCTAAAATATTTTGATCTCCATAAAAAAGACCCTATATTTGAAATGGAGTATCCATAGTTTGCTAGTTTTGCGCTCACTGTACGCAGTTTGCAGCGTCACGCGCGCCGACTATCTCAGTGAGTGGCTGACTACTGAATCAGGTCAAAGATGAGGATGACACAATGGTGATGGTGAAAGAAGTAACTGGCTCTTGCTAAAACATTCCCAAAACTACACCATTGGTGCGGTGATGTTCGGGGGCGGATTTTACATGAACTATAAAATAAATAAAAAGAGACTTTATTGAACGAGTCACTCGAAGTGGTAGCCTTTTACAACAGGCTTATCCAGGAGCTTATACAGGGCGACTGGTGACAAATTTTAGATATTGTAGGAGAGCACTTTGTATTTATTTATTTTATTTAACTTTTTATGTACACAGTACAAATAATAATAGAAAACAGAAATATAATTTGGTACTTGATTCTGGTCATGATTATGTAATTTTTTTTTATCTTCCTAATTCTTTTAATTCATGTTTAATTTAATTTATAATTTTTGCACATAAATATTAATTTTAATTTTACTTAATAGTTAGGTTTATTTTATTATTTTATATGTCTGTCTGTAAATGTTAATTAAATAAATGATGTGCCTGTCTTAAAGAGATTTTTACATTTAACAATGGTTTGTTAATATTTTAAGATGTAAGAAATGATGCAAATTTCCCTGGCGGGCCTTATAAATAAATAAATAAAAAAATAAATGAATAAAAGTGGGTACTTAATTTTTCACTAGTATTCCCTATTAATAAATAAAGTTTTGTTATTATTTACTTTACATATGTCTGAGTCAATAGCGGCATATATATTTTTACTATATTTATTCAAATCCTCTTATTTCAAAAGTGACCCACCGCTCACCCTGTATAAAGCTTAAAAAAGTCTATTTATTAACTGCTATTCTAACTTTAAATTAAATTAAAATAATTTTAGCCGCTGTTCTAATACGAATTTCTTTATATAGTCATACCTTCCACTCCAGGGTGCAATGACACCCAGGTAAGTCAGCCCTACAACAGCCAGGAACACCAGCGCTGCTGAAGCCAATCCTCCGACAATTAACAGCTGCTTCCATTGTCTTTTAGGATTCAAACTGTGGACGTATTTCAAAGCACCAATAGCCATTACCAAGCAGAAGACACCTGAAAAAATAGTTTTATAATTATTAAATATAGTGTGTGTGCTAAGCGATCTACTGGATAAAAGTAAAACAAATTTACAAAACTGGTCAAGTGTGAGGCAGCCTCGCACATGAAGAGTTCTGTTTCGCACACCAAAATAACGTCAATGTATTTAAAAATCTAAGAAAATCTTATCTGTCTATCTCTATAAGATACAGCCTGGTGACAGATGGAGTAGTCTTCGTAATAGAGTCCCATTATACTGTTTGTACTGAACCATAAAAAGAAAAGAACTTAATTCTGTGTCCAATGTACAGAGATGTTACCCTTGCATATTGAATGGTTTTAATAAAATATTTAAAAAAATGTATAATGGTAAGTATATGACCTTTGAAACCCAGTCTGGAGTAAAAATTACAATGACCATAAGTATCACTGATTACAAGATGCTATGCACAAAGAGCTGTTCTTTTTCGCTATTCTTTTATCTTTTTACACAAATTCAATCCTAACAAACATAGGAGGGCTTTGTTAGTTCTATCACATAATTATTTAACAGAAGCCTTTTGGTTTTACTTTTAGCCATAAGTTTACAACATATTAATAGTATAAATTGGCTTAATCAAATTAAAACATTACTTTATAAATTTACCTTAAAATTTATATCAAGTTGCAATGGCCATGGTCCTAGGAAAACTAAGTCTAACTTATGCTATTATAAACTATTTGAATGGCAAGAGTTTCATAATAGTTATGTTTTTACAAGTTCCCTAAGCTTGAAAAACTCTATTGTCCATAAGTCAATCATAATGATTTATTTGACTTTAGCCATTACAAAATCCCATATCAATCTTTTCTTATATAGACAATGTAAAAAAAGGACCATTATGTGTATTACATTTTGGCAGTCGCTTCCTAATATGAATAGCCAAGATTTGTTTGTTTTTCTTAACTACTGTTTTTCAATTCCTACTTCTTTTTGGGTAGTTAATAGCCAATTAATGAGTCATATATGTTTGTACAGTCCTACTTCTTATGATCAATTTCTATGTAAGATTAAAGGTAAAACCTCATCCATAAATTTTTCAATAGAATAGACATTTGCAAGCACTAATCAGTCAGTCAGATATGAATAAATATGTTTGGATTTATATAGTCCAACTTTTCGGGTAGTTGCTTTTGGGTTGGTGCTATATGACAAATAAAAAAGTTCCCAGAGAATCAAGCAGTGTATCTCAGTTTTTTATTAAAATGCAACTATTCCTAACATAACATTATTCAAATAACATCCTAGCATAACAATATTCCAACTACAAGTGGCAATCTTTTTTAACAAAGCCTAAAGAATTTGACCAGGAAAGTGGAAGTAATTATGATGTAGAAGTCTTAATGATTACAATTTTCAATCTACCAATGACCTTTTAGTTTCTAGCACTAACTAAATAAAACAACAATAAAATCTTGGAAGTACTACTCTGATAAGGTAGATTTATGCGGCAGGTGATTTTATGGCCGGGTTATTAAATAGTTGGAAACACTAAAGTTTGCACAGTAAAATTTCTCTCAAAATTGTTCCAAGAACATTTTTAAAACAAGAATACAAGAAGGTCATTTTAAGCAAACAGACCCAAACCACTAAAAAGATATTTTTTTTCATGATTATCAATTGTTTCAAGGCTTTACAATACTGCTATAGAGTGCCACTATAGAATGCTGTAGTATAGTGTGAATGATTAACATAATTATCAATAGAATTTAAATGAGACTGATACCAGTATGTATTAGCTACTGCAATTGAATACTACTAAAATTACATTGCTTTTAAATGAACACATTTAATTATTGTAAGCTGTTTTGTTGAGTCGTGTTTAAACCTCCTCATCACCCTGAGGACAGACTCATTGCCCTCCCATGGGCTTAATACAAAAGGTTGTGATGATGATATTGATATAAAAAAAATGTGGCATAACATTATTCTAAACATATTTTTTAAACAGTTTTAACAAGCTAAATTAAAGTAGGACTTACCTGATGCTGCCATATGTTCACTTGTGCGTATAGGTTGGAAACCAACAAATGGAATTTGCATAGACATTAAAAGACCAATTATATAGAACACTGAGTAGCTCACAAAGAGACGTTGTGAGAATCTTCCCATGAGAAGCAGCACAAAGACATGTAATGGAATCAAGTTTATAATGAAGACATAGCCACCCCATGCTGACACCTAAAAATAAAAATCTTTTGTTAATTTTTTGATGCTCACTGATGATAGATTTTATGATAGGAGTTTATTGTTTGTAAAACAATTTCATAATTCAAACAAAATATTACAATCATTAGTTGGCTGTAACATTTGCTCAAATTCTGGCTACAAGTAAACATAATCTTACCATATAAAAATATGAGAGTGCTGTACATATTGACCAGAAAATAGAACCAGTCTTCAAACTCTTAAGCCAAAGATAATAGGTGAACTGAAGAGCAAATATGGCTATTCCTTCATTATCATAACTCCCTGCAACAGATCTACTGCTGTATCCTGGCACAATGGCTATAAAACATGCAGCAAATAATCCTGCTCCCCGGGACCATAGCTCTGATGTCAGGAGATAAGTAGCTATAGCTGTTAGTCCACTGAAATTATAATAATGAATTATAGTAAAGGAATTATAGTAAATTGTCAAATATAGTAAAGTTTCTTTAAAAAAGTAAACATGTTTTAAAAGCCATTACAATATAATATTTACAGCATACCTGAAAACTGGGGCCAAAAATACACAAATATCTCTAATATGAATGGGAATATTTAGTGTATGAAGAATCCAGTGAATTGTTCCAGAGGTTAACATCAGTCCAGGGTATACAGTACCACCAACAATACGACCTAAAGGATACCATGCTCGTTCGTCGAACCAATTTAAAAAGTTATAGAACCCATGCTGCACCATGTATGCAGTCGAGCGGTAATTGAACCTAAAAATATAAACAAAAGATGACATGTCTTAATTTTGACACGAAGGCTGGATATTACACAAAAAGCCATACTCACCATGGATCAAACTCATGAATGATACTTTCAAATCTAATTACTGCGAAAAGCCGGGAAGCAAACCCGGTTAGCCAAGCTAGTGATAACACCGTAAAGGTGATAAGTTTGCTCCAACCAGCCGCATTGTAGAAAACTCCTCCTTTTTGACGAGAATTATTGGCCTTTGTTGCTACTGCGGCCGGCATTTTAGTTTCAAAAAATAGTCTAAACCCTCACAATAATTAACTTTTCATACATCAGTCTCTTGTTCCAACAAACCAATTTCACGAAAATTGAGTGACTGACGGACACGTCTCTAGTCTCGTCAAATTTTTGACGATGAAAATGCATTCGTCCTGTCAAATTTGGAACCGATACAATTTGTTAAAAAATTAATTTACACATCTTTGATAAAATTAAAAAGTATTTTTAATATTTAAAACAAATAATTCAAATAGGTTTAGATATAAGAAATTGTTAAGAAGGAAGGATTGGTTCAAAATCCCTAATAAATCCACGTTCTTTTTGAACGCGTTGCAAATCTTGGCTGAATGAATGCTGATGAAATGGATTTTGTTTGACAGTCTCGCTTTTGACTACGTCAACTTGACGTGACATCATGATCATGACAGTAGGTAGGGGGTCAGAAAAGCAAAGTAGGTAAATAAATAAATAAAAAATGTTCTGTGAGGTCGATTGATCAAAAGATAAAATCTGAAAGTTATAGTTAATAAGTCAGGTTTATATACCAAAATATTATAAGCCGACAAACAGAATGGCTAATTATCAGGAAATAGTGAATTTAAATATCGGGGGTAAAAGGTGAGTTTAAATGTAGCAAAAGGTTGCCCTTCTAGTGACCGCATATTGATTTTCTGTAAATTGTATACATTCATGGTGCACTTAATTAAAGGTAATATAAGTTTGTCTGTATTAACAAACTTTTCGCTCTCCTATGTTTTAGATTTTCTACTTCATGGCACACTCTTACATGGGTGCCTGATACCTTCTTTACTGCATTATTAAGTGGTAGAATACCTACAGTGAGGGATGATACTGGAGCTATTTTTATTGACAGAGACCCTGAATTGTTTGGTCTTATATTGAACTATTTAAGAACAAGAGATATAGACCTCATTGATGTTAATATAAGAGCTTTACGCCATGAATGTGATTACTTTGGAATAACACCATTAAGCAGAAGGCTTGCTTTATGTGATGAAATGAACCATTCATCTTGTGGTGATGTTTTGTTTTATGGATATCTACCACCACCATGTAAGTAAATACTAATAATAAAAGTAGACAAATACTAAAGTCCACTTAAAAGGCTGAAATTACTAGGTAAGTATATAAATCAAAATATATACTTATAGTACCCTCTCTCAATATCATTGTTTAGTAAACTGTAATTTGTAATGTTACTTTTCATTCCTATAAATAAGTGTATATTTTCAGTGAATACTTCTCTATCCAGTACTGGCAGTAATCGGTCGGGTAATGGTAGTTCTCGTAAAAATTCAACAGTGTCTAGTGCAGAAGTACCTCCTACTAGCAGAACACATTCCAGAAATTCATCGTTAGACCTCAGGACTGTGGGACGAATATCATCACAGGATCAACAAATCAGGTAACACCAGTTTGTCTTTTATTACATTTTGTAATGACTTATAAACCAAGTTTTATTTTTAATTGTACTTTTAAATTGTCTAGTATAAGTATTATTTAGTAATATTTTTTATTAGAAAAAAAAATGCTATTCATCATCATATTACTTCATCACTAGCTCTTGTTTTTTTTTAAAATGGCTTTTACATTTATGATTTTTGTGAAGGTTTCCTCATTTTTTTTTATCTGTTGTTGTAGTAATAGTAAAAGTTGAGTTATTACATTTAATTTAATGAGGAACATCATTGAATGATGACTGGCTGGTGTAGGGGCAACATACATTGCCTCCTAAGCCGGAGGTCCTGGGTTTGAATCCCTACAGCAGTGAATATTTGTGTGATGAACTCAGGTATTAACTGTCAAGTCATGGATGTTCTAGTAAAAATATGTATTTATTTAATATGAATGTTTATAAATTTCTTAAGTTCATTATCCATTATCTAGTCCATAACACAAGTTCTCTAAGAAACTTAATTTGGGCTAGATAATGTTGGGTTAACATCACAAATATTATTATTTATTTATTTAGTATCTTCAATTATTTCTTGATTTATGTATCCTACTTTAATTAACTTAAGTAATATTTGCTTTTCTGTGTGCCCAAATATTTCCATGTTTGCAACCCATAACATTGAATTTTTTTTTAACAATTTTATCTTCTATTTTGTTTGTAATTTCTTCTTGTAGGTGCGGCAGAGGACATTCTAGAGCAGCTTCGCTTGGCAATGCTGACTGTAATAAAATTATGCGACCTCCTGAAGGTAAGATTTAAGTTAAACTACTTGTGAGCTAAGCAAAACAACAGCCAGTTTTTAAAAAAGTCATTGTCTAAGCCCCAATTTCACCGTGTAATAAAACGCGATCAATTCGAGTTGAACTCGGCTTATGCGTTAAAACGAGTTCCGCCTCCAATTTGTCAGAGCCGAAATTTGTTAAACTAGGCTTAGAAGCAAATCGGTGAAATTGGGGCTAACCTTTTGTATTTAACAAGAACATAAAATATTATTAATGTTTTTAAGTTTTTGCATTTATAATGCTCAATTATTCTTAAATAACCGAAAAAATCGAAAAATGTGGTAAATAAAAATTACCCGGCCAGTACTCGAACCTGGGACCCCTCGTTTGCCGGACAAGTGCTCTTCCACTGAGCTACCGGGGCCTGGCGGTACGCCTCGAAATTACTTACCACATTTTTATTTTTACGTTATATTGCTAATGTTTTTATATTTACCACATTTTTTAGATTTTTTCGGTTATAAAATATTATGGCGCAAACAACTTATGTTACAAATCAAGTGATCTAATTGGAGTTTATTGAGGTTATGTATGTGCTGTGTAGGGTCGGCCCTGCTGCCCCTCAATAAGCGCGTCTTAAAGGAGACTTATCCGAGTGGCAAAAGTGTGTAAAGTGATCCCGTAAGGTGGTTGCTACCTTTCATCCGCATCCTACAATCAGCCTCCAAATATCACACTGCCGGCGGTAATGTGTTCCGTAACATTTTATGAAGTTCCAGTTCTTCTTCAACCCATGTGCTGTCATCTGCGACCTTACTTTCGCTTACCGTCAGAAACAGTGAAGTTCAAACGTGTGTTACTCACCCATTAAAAAAAGTTCATTGTAATACCTTCATATATAACTTCACGCCTGTATCCTTTACCTAACACCAGAGGTTATAAAAGATTTTGTTGTCACGTTTGACAAATTTGGAGGCATTATAATGGTATAGAGAGACTATTACAGTGACAGGGTCAGTCTATCGCCTACAAAATACCTCAAAGCCTCTGTTCCTTAACTGACTTTTACAGTACGCCCGGGAAGAGAAACAGCTGGCACATTCTTTGTTTTACCTTCACTCCTAGTCCTACATGGAATATTCTTAGTCTATTATTCTATCTTTGAATTTTTTTTTAATTATTGCGCTTTCCCGCTGTAAATACTGAACGTAATACTTACTGCGGGAATACAAAGTACAGCACTATTTGTTTTTCGCAGTCAATACCTGGTCAGAAAATATGAAAGTCCAGATAATAAAAGCTCACCACAATTGGATTGCTGTGGCATACTCACATTTCGTTACTGGATACAGGTAAATGAATAATTATTTTGACTTCCTTAACATGCACATCTTTATTGTGTGAAAAAAGTGAAAGGGTATGTACGTACTAATGTATAAATATAATAGTAGACTCCAGAAGATCACCAACTCGTTCATGGGTCAATGTGTATGCTTTATTTTATAATAGAATTCCAAAATATTTAAGATTAACCCTTCGATAGATTTAAGGATAAGTGATATGTGAAAAGGTTTACTATAAGATATCGGGATGCAAGAAGATGGGATTCCCTAGCTGTAAATTGTTATTGTGTATTTGTTTTTCTTATTTTTGAAAGATGAATGCTGTTCTGTTTCTTGCATCGACTTTCCGAAGTGGTGGTAGATTCAGTTCAATTTGTAAATTGTTTGACTTATTTCAAATGTATTTAAATACTTACGAAATAAAGAATATTTGAGTTAAGTTTGAGTTTACCTTCTCGCACTTATTCATCTTATATTCTACGTTTTATTACTGTGGTTGCAGCAACATAACATACTAGCTCTTGCGCGCGGTTTTACCTGCGCCTTCGAATCCCACGGGAATTTCGGAATAAGTAGCCTATGTGCTATTCCAGACTGTACACTATCACTATGCCAAATTTCATACAAATCCGTTGAGTCGTTCTCTCGTGATTGAGGAATAAACATCCAGACTTACATCCAAACTTTCACATTTATAATATTAGTAAGATGATAATGAACAAAAGCCTTGATAGACTTTTTTTATTAAATTTAGCATTGTGGACATCGCCAAGTAGGGCCGTTCAATAAGTGTGTCGCAAAAAGAGTCCAAGTGAACTTTGGTCGTAGGATTCCTTCACATTTAAATTTGAATTCAGTTTCCTAATATTTGTGTAGGTACATCTGTAAAAAAAAGGTTGAGTACTAATAACATTTTAACTAAATTTGCGTTAACTAAAAAGCATAATTCCAAATTCAATTATTTCCAGATTGACAGATTCATGCGGGTGGTACGTGGTATTCCAGTCTCCCGTGCAAGATTCCCTCATAGAGCGAATAGCGTTGAACGCGAAAACTACCGGCGGCACGACATCTAGCGGCAACAGCTCGTCCGGCACAGACGTGATGCTGGGGGTAGCCAGCGGACCGCTGGTGCGGCTGTGGGCCTTCTCCACGCATAGCGAGCCTGTCAGGAGGACCTTAGTTGGTAAGATAAATAATCATAAAGCATAAATCCATTTTCTTTAAATCTTTTTTATTTAAAGAAAATGGATTACAGGATGTGGATTTTGTGGAAATGAAATGAAAAATTTTATTCATCATAAGACCATCGAATGGCTGTTAATGACGTCACAATTTTGTACTTCGGCTTTAACAAGGTGTTGATAGTTATTGAATAAGATATTACAGTAGACCAAGAGACAAAAAAAGCCGGCGGAAAAATCTCTTGGCACTCTTTTTCGGTCAGGATTATACGAATGTAAACAAAGTGTGGTAATATAGGTAATATGTGGGGTAATATAGTAAGCTGCTATACAGGGTGACTGGTACCAAACCCGCCATAGCAAATCAGCATATAGAGGAGGTCATTTGCTAATTATTGGACCTTACTTTCCCTAACTAAAGTTTTATACTTTAGGAGATATGTCAATTTTTATACATTATTGAGATTTTTCCAAAATTTGACCTTAAAGCATTCGTAACTTTATTTTTCGTCATTAGTTTAGAGTTTTTTTATTATTTCTTGGTAGTCATTAACATTTGTGAATAAAATACGTCGGAACTTCCCTCAAACTAGGGTTAAAAAATAAGACGCTTATGCTTTTAAAAAAAATCAATAAAGAAAAATTACTTTGCGATCAAATTCAACCGGAAATAATAAAAAAACTACGGCGTTTTAATAATTTATTCTACTCTAAATTAGTTCTCTAGTTTGTCACCTTACCAACGGTACTAAATTTGCAACGGAAAGTTTGATTCGCTAAACATCGGTAGGATTTTCAGGTCAACCAGTCATTTTGATCAAAAATAGTGAAGGTCCCAACGACAGGATAAAGCTAATTTAGCAAAGTAGTTTTTGCAAATTTATGAGTAGGTATTAGATAATAGAAATTGAGTGCTTAGTGTACTTAATTTTTTTTTTTACTTTTACCATGTAAAGCAAGAAATCAGGAAAAGATATCGAGCATCAAAAGAAAAATTTAAATAGAGTTAAAACTAAAAATTCTGCTCGAATTGCTACCCGCGATTTCTGATACATGCCCGATATCTTTTCCTAATTTCCGTGGTGGTAAGACTGAGTCTAATTTCTTGTTTCATAACAGAAAATGCATTATTAATTTTTTGAATTAACTCATCTTTTGTGGTTACTTCTTCATTGTAGACCAACTCTTTGGCCCGGCCCCAAACGTAGAAATCGAGAGGTGTCAAGTCTGGCGACCGAGCTGGCCATTCAATTGGCCCACCTCTACCGATCCATGAATCGGGGAATGAACTATTTAAAAGTTCTCGGACGTCCAGCCTGAAATGCGCCGGGCACCCATCGTGTTGAAACACAATGGGCGTGTCGTCGGTTATTCCATCCAACAGCAGATCAGGCAAGACGTCCCTTAAAAATTCTAAATAATTTCCCCCATTTAAAATGTCTGGTAGGAAATAGGGTCCAAAGATATTACGACCAATAACGCAGGCCCACACATTAACAGAAAATTTCCGCTGGACCGATGTAACCCTCTTTTTATGGGGGTTATCATGGGACCAGTGGTGCAGATTGTGGAAATTGGTGATGCCTTCTCGGGTGAACTGTGACTCGTCGGTCCAAAGGATACGCTCCAGAAATGTTGGGTCGTCGACATCGGTGTGAAGAACGAGGCGACAGAAATTCAACCTCCTTTCGTAGTCGCCATTTTCAAGCCCTGCCAACACTCCATTTGTTAATTATTTACGTAAATGTTATTCTAAAGACAAAATTTGATTTAGATTATGTTACATCGAAGCTCGTCGTAATATTAATAATTTCTTTAATTCTAAAGATAACACTGGTCGCTTTAGTGTAAGTAGGTACATAAATAAACTCAAAATTACCTTGAACTGGCGTGTAATGATACGGGTGTTGATGGTCCCCATGCATCACTGACCAGACTTTCCACTGGCTGACGCCCAAAGCGGCAGCTACCACTCTGGTGCTAGTCGTGGGATCTTCTTCAAAAGCTGCCAAAATCTGCTGATCAATTTCAACAGGTAATTGTCGCACAGCTGCTTGGGGTACCCTGACGTTCAAGTTACCCGTTTCTCTAAACCGACGATATGTGGTAGGAAATGTGTCACGGTCAGGTAAGCGTCTATTTGGATATCGCTCCTGGTAAATTCGCCGCGCTTTGCGGGCGTTACTGTGTGCAGCACCATACGCCAGCAGCATGTCGGCGTATTCTTCCCTTGTGTATCCCGGCATTTTAAAACGAAATGTCTTATTTATTTATACCTGTGTCTACTCAACTATTTGTGAAAGCACACGAAACGGAAAGGAAAAGCATATATGACAACAACTTAAATGTCATAGAGATGGGTCCGACCTCATCTTTTTCATTTGACGTCTAAAAGTCATTGAAACTGTCATTGCAAATGAAAAGAGTTGGTCTACAATGAAGAAGTAACTACAAAAGATGAGTTAATTCAAAAAATTAATAATGCGTTTTCTGTTATGAAAGAAGAAATTAGGCTCAGTCTTACCACCACAGAAATTAGGAAAAGATATCGGGCATGTATCAGAAATTGCGGGCAGCAATTCGAGCAGAATTTTTAGTTTCAACTCTATTTAAATTTTTCTTTTGATGCTCGATATCTTTTCCTGATTTCTTGCTTTACATGGTAAAAGTAAAAAAAAAAATTAAGTACACTAAGCACTCAATTTCTATTATCTAATACCTACTCATAAATTTGCAAAAACTACTTTGCTAAATTAGCTTTATCCTGTCGTTGGGACCTTCACTATTTTTGATCAAAATGACTGGTTGACCTGAAAATCCTACCGATGTTTAGCGAATCAAACTTTCCGTTGCAAATTTAGTACCGTTGGTAAGGTGACGAACTAGAGAACTAATTTAGAGTAGAATAAATTATTAAAACGCCGTAGTTTTTTTATTATTTCCGGTTGAATTTGATCGCAAAGTAATTTTTCTTTATTGATTTTTTTTAAAAGCATAAGCGTCTTATTTTTTAACCCTAGTTTGAGGGAAGTTCCGACGTATTTTATTCACAAATGTTAATGACTACCAAGAAATAATAAAAAAACTCTAAACTAATGACGAAAAATAAAGTTACGAATGCTTTAAGGTCAAATTTTGGAAAAATCTCAATAATGTATAAAAATTGACATATCTCCTAAAGTATAAAACTTTAGTTAGGGAAAGTAAGGTCCAATAATTAGCAAATGACCTCCTCTATATGCTAATTTGCTATGGCGGGTTTGGTACCAGTCACCCTGTATAAATATTGAGAGCGCGATTTAGGGAATTTATCATGATGTCGTTTTCGTTGCAATTTCCATCGTTGCATTAGTCCGACTATGGGCTTGTTCTGCACCTGTGAGAAGAACTTTAGTTCGTAAGATTTTGGATAAATGAGGCAAAAGAATTGAGGCCTTCGGTGTTGAAAAAAAATGTACTGTAAAAAAATAAATTTGTACCAAAAGGACCACTTCTGGATGCGCCTGCGACCACCGTTCATATAAAATCTGTTGTCAAATATCAGCACTCCAGTGGTGATGTATTATGGCAATGTGTTAGAGAAGAGCCAGTTCCTTCCTAAAACTTTTTATGAATAGAGATAGATGGCGTTGCACCTAAATCTGTGTATAATCTGCGGGTCAACTATGCTTGGTCGAATGTACATCAGGTGAGATTAAATTCAAAGGCGGGTAAAGTAAAAGAAACACTCTTTTATTTAATAAAACACAGTCTCTCGTAACCACGGGGTCTGCAAAGACACAAAAGACATATAAATAAACGCAATAAATCCGGTTAAAACTTTTTTTGTTTAAGATTATGAATGGCTAAAACTTAAGACTTTTATTCCCCAGGAACCTTCAACCTGGGCGTGCGAGTAGAGCACCTCCTCTTCGTAGGCCCTCAGCTGGTCGCCCTATCGGGTGCGGGAAGCCGCAGCAAGGCCGGAGTATGGCATACAAGCACTCAGCACTGGCAGACTCAAGACGTGGCTCACTTAACTACGCATGATACTGCTGGGTCATTCCTGTTGCTCGGGACGGCTACTGGCGCTATTAACTATATCGGTGAGTTAGTAACGTTGTCTGATAATAGATGGCGCTGCGTATGAGTGTTTTCAGAGAAATCGGAGCTTCTAATTCGTAAGAATAGAGTTTTTTAGGAAATGGCCAACTTCAATGCTTTTAATTTGGCTTGGAGTATTAACTCTAGGTATGTTTGATCCTTATGCCAAGTAAAAATGGCTGGGGTGCTGTTTCTCTACATCTGACTAAATTCAATCGCGCACGTAGGTTTCTGAATCGATATTATGTATGATGTGAATTGTCTAGAATATTCGAAGTTAATGAGTTACTTCGCGAGGGTTTTCGGGATTCGTCAGTATATTAGCAGTCCTATTGATAAGTTTAGGCGTGCGAGTGGAGCACCTCCTGTTCGTAGTCCCGCAGCTGGTCGCTCTATCGGGCGCTGGAAGCCGCAGCAAGGCCGGAGTATGGCATACAAGCACTCAGCACTGGCAGACTCAAGACGTGGCTCATCTTACTACACATGATACTGCTGGGTCCTTTCTGTTGCTAGGGACAGCTAATGGAGCTATTGACTATATTGGTGGAAATATTAGACGGTAAAATTGAAAGAAAATAAACTTTTCTTAAGGAATTTTAAACGATTAGCACAATTTGTCACACGCTGCATAATGGCAAATTGCGTGTCGACGCTTACGCGCGTACCTAGTTGCGTTTTTAAGATGTACGGTTGCTCTGATTAATTCTATTAAATTCTCTACTTGTGCGTCTACTCTGCATGAACGTATTATCTGTGTTTTGCACTTAACTTTAGAACACTCGCTAAGCAGTTTGGTGCGGTGCAATGTATGACTCGTTTTGGACAAATATGAGACGGTAAAATTTAAAGGTAAAAAACTTTACTCAGGTATATTTTGAGTAATAAAATTGGTAAAAGAACCTACAGATCGAGAAAGAAAAATCAAATAAAGAATTAAAATTACAAAAAAAAAAACATAGAAATTACTGCAAATTAAGTTTACTTTTATAAGGTTATAAGTAGGTAGGTATAAGTTTTTTTTTATTATATTTGATCTATTGTTTTTCTCTCGTCCAGCAGGGACGATAAATATTCGAATCGACAAGATAAATATTACTTCGTTATTTTATCCTATTATGTAAGCTAATATGCGCACCATAATAGAGTGAATTCCTCGATTTGATACCCTGATTAAGACCACAGAACCAAATATATCATAAACTTAATAAATTACATACACGAAATACCATATTCTACGAAAATATCGATAAAAGGTCCGATTTATCGTTGTCGACGGTAGCATGCTAGCCCCGCAGTACACTTTCAGGCATCGCTGAACAAAAGAGTCTACTACAAAAACTCTCCCATTAGAAATGCAGCTTATATTTAACTAGTATTCTTCCTTTCCCTACAGATATGCAGAAATTCCCACTCCGTATGAAAGACAACGACTTACTCGTCACCCAGCTGTATAAGGATCCGAACCAGGAACCAATCACAGCCATCTCTGTGTACCTCACACCGAAAACAAGTTAGTAACTATGTACATCATAGGAATAAGGACGGATGAAGGAATGTTTGTTTCATATTTTCTTAGGTTTTCACGATTCTATCAATCTTTCAAGATTCTATACTAATGCAGTAAAGCTGAGGGTTTGTATTAAAACTTAATCAACACAAATATGTATGTATACGTACAGGGTGTTTTCAAATATAACTACTTTTATGTGTATTTATGGCTTCTAAAACCAAATGGAGGAATACAAAACTTAAAAAAAAATCGTATTTTGATACGAGCATAATTATGATGTGCCATAAAAAAATTAAAAAGAAAAACTTTGAATTGTTCAAACATTTTTAAAAACATGCCTATTTATTGTTCTCTCTTTAGAGGTATTAGTCATTCACATCATTTGCCAAATCTCTGAGTTAAGGGCTAAAAACCAAAGTAAGGGAGCACTTCCTAGGAATTCCAAACCCCCGTACTATAGTTCGGCCGTTCAGAGAATGCGTTCCTGACACCTATCAGTTAGTCACGACTAGTGATGGGCACAACATAACACTGAGTTCGTTACCGTTCCTCCAAAATGAAACGCCGCGTTATTTTTAAGATTATTTTCGTTTTAAATTGGCGGAATCATTTAAAATTTGTATTTTAGTAATTTAAGTGGAAACCAAGAAAAGGTAATATTAATATAATAAAATTGTTTTATTTATTTTTTGTTACAAAGTTACAATCTGTATTTCTATGCAATAAAGTATATTGAATTGAATGTGCGTACAGAATATTAATCAGACTCCGATTCGCTTGAGGAGGTAGTTTCTTCATCATCATCTTCGCCTACATGTATAATTATTTTATTATCAATAACAATTTCAATCCTAATATCTCCGTCAAAATGTTCCATAATCAGGTTTTTAGTCTTTCAACAACCTTTGCCCAGTCATCTCTAGTGACTTCACCGCAGGCTTTTAATAAGGTCATCATCTTTTTCGTGCTGAATGGCGGGGAAGTATTGTGGCGGGCGGCGTAACCTTTTATTTGCGCCCAGATTAGCTCAATCGCGTTATATTGGCAATGATACGATGGAATTCTTAGAACGCGATGACCGTACTCCAGAGCCAGTTCATCGATTTCGTATCGCACATTTGCCGCTTTATTTTCTTTAACTAATTTAATTAGCTGTGCTTTTAGCATCTGCATGTATGCCTTTTGCTTGTAACCAACTTTTTTTCGCGCATTCGGTTTGGTTTTAGTTTTATTTTTTAATTTAATAAAAGTTATCTTATAGTCCATTATTTTCAAATTCTTAAAAAGAAAAACGAAACGTATTATTTCACAAAGTATACCTGTTTAAGAGCAGTTTATTTAGAGTTGGTGGGTGAGCCCGGTAGTTCCAAATAAAAATGCTAAAACACGGTACTGTTCATGTATTCATGGATTTACAAAATATTATTTTTAACCTTAAATTAGATTATATTTGAGTCTTACAATTAATTATCTTATGTCTGTATAGTATGCGTGACTTTACCGGACTGCTGTAAGTAATTAAAAATCGAGCAAACGACGAGCGACGTACAAACACATACAAGGATTTGCGCGTGCACTTACAAACACATGTATGCATTCTAGTCCCTACATCATTCCCTCTCCCATAAAAAAAAATAAAAATAAAATGACAAAATTTTGAAATTAGTAAAGTAACAAAAGAATATAATCATATAAAAACGCATATTTCAATATAACATATCTTACTTAAAACATAATAGCATGTTGTGCATCTGGTAAAAATACAAAACATAAATATCATATTTCTTAGTTGACCATTATAACGATTTTACTAACACTGTAAACATTGCATTTGCTTAAATGCATTATTCACTTGCGTTCCCACACTGTAACACGACACTTAAGATAAACTCAACACATAATAAAGTTCTAAATTACAAATAACCCGTATGCGCAGTGGTTGGAGCGCCAGCCTCGCCGGGCTGATTCACCGTTTGAACTCGCACCACGGGAGGGTTCAAGTTTGTGGATAAAATCTCTCTCCGTAGCCACTTCTTAACTCGCCGATGGCATCTTTGGCGAATGCCATACAACACCGCTGCAATCACTATGGCAATAAGTATAATGACCGTGATGCTCATGGTATTCAACTTTCCGGTTAAATCACCGGTGTTTACTTGAGCCTGCGCCATGGCGATATTATCCTTCGATCCATAATTACCCATCTTGAATCAGTAACTAGTAAAATAAAATAAAAATAAACTCTTTAACTTGTTTACAATACAAAGGTTCTATAAGAAATGAATTGATTTCCGATATTATTTCTACTAAATTATTAAAAATTGGTTAAAATTGCAAGTTAGATATTTTGTAAAAAAAAATATATAATTTTAACTTGAAATTACATTTTATGTTGTCATGTACATGGTCATCACTTTCATTATTCTGGTCAATTTTAAAACTATAAAGGTAGTTACACATTATCAAAATCCTTAATATATAAGATACTCTACTTAACGATTCTATTTCACTACATAGTATAAAACAAAGTCGCTGTCTCTGTCCCTATGTCCCTTTGTATGCTTAAATCTTTGAAACTACGCAACGGATTTTGATGCGGTTTTTTTTAATAGATAGAGTGATTCAAGACGAAGGTTTATATGTATAATAACATCCATTAAATAGTGGAGAAGTACTGTTATTTTCAGGTTTCTAATGTGATGTCGTAAATAATTACATTTTTTCCGCTTACATTGCAAACGCAGGCTGAACCCTACGAGTTTTATCAAAATAATGAACTAAGTATTGTAAACATTGAAAAGGTCTACAGAAAAGTCCGTGATTTTTAGTTTTTATCTCTTATGGATAACCCACAATAACTTTTTTTGTCATTTACTTTTTACGACAAATAATGGCTAATTTTCGAAGCGATTTTAACCAATACAGCATTAATCCTTAACCAATTAAATACCTTGAATACATTGTTCATTTAATATAGATCTATATGGCCCTTTACACCGTATGATTTAAGTGAATATTTTCGAAGATATTACAGATTTAAAAATTGCGGGACATAGCGTTTGCGGCGGTACCGGCCGGCCGCCCGGTACGGCAAGAGCGTGTATCAGCATTGCACCCGTGCGAAGCCGGGGCGGGTCGCTAGTAATAAAATAATCCTGACGAACATATTAACATTATTGTATAGATCATCCGTAAAACGCAACATACCAGCATTTTAATCGTAACATTTACAAGCGATATATGTCTATGAATACTTAGTACTTATTTATTATATTTTATTTAACTTATGTTATATTATAAAAACTTAACTTTTAGTAAAACTCGTAAGTTTTAAAATTAAAAGTTAGTCTCGTTAATATCCTCTATATAATATCCATTTATACTTATAATAATTATTATTACGTAACCTATCAAAAATATATCCTATAAATATTCTGAATTATATTTTCTAGTCTGCGATAACCTTTATATTGAAAGTGTCTACTTAGTACTTTAGTTGCAACCGGTAAACAGTTCGGAGAATAAAGTTGTTTTTCTCGCTTGACGTCATAACAATATTACTTTAGGTACACAGGTGTAGTTTGTAAGAAATTTTAAAATTAAGTATATGAACACTAGCTTAATTATACTTTTTTATTATTCTAATACTTAAACTAAACTATAATGAACCTATAAGGCGAATCTCACCGGTGGTCGAATAATTCGACCACTCCTGGTTACCTTAGGATTATTAATTTCGGGTGATAATTTACTTGATGAGTGCAGACCTGGCATTGGAAACTCTGCCAAAGGGTCTATATTACTAATAGGTGTGTGTTCATAAGTGTCACTTTCCTTTAAAACAAAAGCTGGTTTCAATCTATCTATCGAAATGTTAGTTTCGCGACCTGGTAATCTAATTTTAAAAAGTCCCTACAGTTTACGATACTGTTATTATTAGCACAGCACTACAAATATAAAGCTTTGACATAACCTTGTGATAGCGCAGTATAGATTTTGAAAAATATTGTTTACCAAGTTATTTGACACTCAGTTTGGCACAAAATCATAAAATTCATTGATTATTGATATAATAATGTTGTTTTAATGCTCATCAATTTTTAAAACGGTAAATAACCAGCAAAAATATTTTTTATCGTAACTGCAACGCCATTACAAAGTTACGTCGTCAGTTCAATCGCGATGTGTCAGGAACGCATTCTCTGAACGGCCGAACTATAGTCTTGAAACTTTACTTTTTTTATAGAATGTTAATTCTTTTTAATAATTTAAATAAAAATGAATTAAGCAAGTACAATTTTCCACAATACACCAAAGTCCGAAGAGGATTTAAAAAAATCTAAACTAAAAATTATACTTAAAAAACACGTTATTTTAAGAATAATAATTTTCAACTTTGGAATGAATTGTATAAGTTTTCACGATAGTGAATTATAAAAAATGGGTAACTTACTTACTATGGCACTTTTAAATTTAGAACACATTACTTTAAGGATAAAGATTTTCAATTTTGGAATGTTATGAATTGGCTTTGTTTTATGTTTGTTGCGAATTTAGTTCTTCTATAAAAATTAAACAAACGTTGTATTTGATTTGACTTACATTAAACTATCGGAAACAAAAGATAGTATATGCAAACTAACGAGTATTCGGGCACTATTAACTCGTATCTACCAAATTCCGGGTATCCTTTAACCTTTGCACCTAGCCACCAAACACCCTGTATAAGTATAGATCTTGCAATCTACGAGCGCGCGTGGCCTTTATTTTATAGTTGTAATCGTAAATACACATTTTCGTTAGTGTGCGTACACGACGGAGCTGCGGAGCGGTCAGTAGCGAGCGAACCATCACTTATGGCGGGTTTCAATATTCAACTGACTGGTGTGAGTAACCGGTACAGGTACAAAACTGGTAGAAAAAAATAGCGTTTCACAATATCTATCAGCTACGGGCTGTAAGTTCTCAAGTTTGGCATGGGCCCTCCTTACATGACGTTCTTCCAAGAAAATAGGTGATATGTGATTTATAGAATATTACGCATTCGCAATTTATTAGTATGATATTTGAACTAAAGAAATATATAAACTTGACGGCGCGTTCATAGATTAAGGAACAATTGTAATGCCCCAATGATAATTTAGCGAAGCGATTGACGCTGACAGCCTCCGGAAGTGTCAACTCGCTTGACGTAACTTGGAAAACTGGTAGCATGTCAAGGAGTGCGATATAATCCTATTGCATCCGGCGAGTGCACCACGTATTCCGTGGAACGTCTTATAATCTAACTTTAATTACGTGATCACTACATAATTTGATTGTGATTTCAATAATTAAACAATTTGTGAGTGAACTATCTTGTGACAAAATATAACTGTGATTCTACCAGCTGTGTTCTATAATTCCTCCTCGCCCGTCAACCCACGCTTCTGTAAAACATGGACCCACCACATAACACTGATAAGGCTGGCGTGCCTTTAAACTTATTCAATATATTCTTACTATGTTTTGGTATTGGATCAATATATTATACTATGTTTTTAGAGCTTTTTGTTAATAATTGCGTTTAATTGTTTACGTAAAACGAAACGCCAATCCTTTGACTAATTTGACCATTGGTTAAATCACATTTTTATGACGTCAAATATACGTCAATATAATATTCGTCCTTTTTTTCAAAGACAGTTATAGATTAGTTAGAAAGAGAAAATGGATTATTGATATGTTGACAGATATTTGATAGGATATTTCGTTAAATTAATAAATTGTTACGTCGTTGGTTAGATAAAATGACTTATCCTGTAATTGGTCATATGTAATGAAAACTTAACTCGCTATTGGCAGCAGCAGACTGCTATGCTACCTTTACCTCATTGGTTTAAATTAATAACTTGTTACGTTGTCGTCGGCTAGATAAAATGACTTATTTGGTAAATGGTCAAATGTAACCTAGCAACCCATTACAGTCAAACAATTCGTAAGCAGTGGTTTAGATGTCAAGATTTTGAATATAGAAAGGCATTTTGGTAGTGATTTCTATTGTTCGTAGACAAAACGAACATTTTTCATGATATTGAAACCCGCCATTAGTCACTCACAAAAGTAAGCTATCTACTAGGTTAACTATCGCGAGGTTTTCGCTATATCGCCCTTATCTCAGAAACCAGTCGGATTCAAAAAAAAAATCGCTTATCACTGTATAAATCACAATAATTATCATAATATTATTAAATAAGTTTTTAGCTGGATTAAATCCCTTTTAATGATATTTTACGATGCTCGCTTGTCAACTTAAGACAATATTATGTTTCATTTATTTATTTACATACATACATAGCTTCACGCCTGTATCCCGTATGGGGTAGGCAGAACACCAGAGGTAATAAAACCATCTGATGTCACGTTTGACAAATTTGGTGGCATTATAATAGTGGAGAGAGACTATTGCAGTGACAGGGGGTCACCTCGGGGGACACCTCGGTCCCTTAACTGACTTTTACAGTATGCCCGGTAAGAGAAGCAGTTGGCACACTCTATGTTTTTCTTTCGCTCCCAGTCCAGCATAGCATATTTATTTATACCTATTAATTTGAAAAAAAAAAATACAAGTTCAATTTCATTTCATATGACGAAGAGTTTAAAATAAGACACCACGAAGGTGAAATATTTTTTCTCAAAGTATACAAAACATTTCAATTTTACAGATCTATGCGGAAACTGGATAGAGATCGCATACGGCACCCACTACGGATCCGTTCGGGTGATAGTGCAGCACCCGGAAACAGTCGGTCACGGGCCGCAGCTGTTCCAAACATTTACAGTGCATCAGAGCCCTATTACCAAAGTAAGTTAATTCTATAATGTACATACACATAACTTCACGCCTGTATCCCTTATGGGGTAGGCAGAACACCAGAGGCCATCAAACCATCTGATGTCACATTTGACAAATTTCGAGGTATTATAATGATGGAGAGAGACTATTGCAGTGACAGGGAGTCAGCCTATCGCCCGCAAAAAACGCCAATAAAACCTCTGTCCCTTAACTGACTTTTACAGTATGCCCGGAAAGAAGAGCAGCTGGCATATTCTATGTTTTTCTTTCGCTCCCAGTCCAGCATGGACTACTATAGACTATCTACTAGATACTATCATGTATCTACTTGAATCTAGAATCTTTGGTACATACGAAAATAAGCGAGCATTTGATCTTCCTGGTGATAAATGGCAATCAGTCCCTGTGGATATAATTAAAAGAATGGTGGGATTAATGAAGTATTTGCTGCCGTGCCAAGGTTGGAAAATTCTACTGATCCCTTTATTTCCACAGCTGAAGCTTTCTTTTATCTGAAAGACAAATTTTAGTTGACATAATAACATTCTTTCGGCAATTCTAAATTAATTTTGATGATCGCATATAAAATTCATCAAAATCGAGTGCTTTTCAAAAAAATCGAGCTTGTCGCAAAACCAATAGATGAATACAAAAAAATGGCTTTTTTTACATTTGTAGGTACGTTCCGTCAGCCAAAGTTTTGAAAATGATGACGATATCGGTATTTTAATGCTCTGCATTCGTTTTATATAACTTTAGTACTTAATATTTCAGTCTAGACACTGCGGTCTTGAGTAAAAACACCGATTATAAAGTTGTTTTTATTTAATACCCTGCATCGTGAACACTTAGAAAACAATTAATCCTACCCCAGTTCCGCTGTGCGGCCTCCATAACAAAAGTTTATATAAAGTGCTTACTCTCGACATTATTGCATGTTAATTTTGGGTAATTAATTTATTTTATCATCAGCACAACCTTTGTAATGATGAGTAATGAGAGCACTCATAGAAGGCTATGAGTGTCGCCCCAAGGTGACGTGTAGGTTTAGGCCAGAATCTACCAAACTGGCCCAGTGCTGGTTGGTGGATGTCAGAATTTTCAGGTCGCCGAAATGGCTTCTGACAAACCCTAAAGACTAGGTACTGTATACAAGTTCACAGCACCCGGGAACGACTGCTTAACGTGCTCTCCGAAGCACGGTAGTTGCCGTGAGAAATGAATAGTCGACGGTTACCCATCGAAGTACCGAACGCGCCGAACGTTGCTTAACTTGCGATATCGTATGATATACACAGTACCACGGCGCCACGACGAGTTCGAAGATTTATTTATTTATTCTTTACTAGATACCGCGCGCGGTTTTACCCGCGTAACTTTTGATCCTGTGGGAATTTCGGGATAAAATATAGCCTATAACCTTCCTCAAGAGTTGGGCTATCAAATGCAAAAAGAATTTTTCAAATCCCACTTGTAGTTTCTGCGATTAGCACGTTCGAACAAACAAACAAAAAAACAAACTCTTCAGCTTTATATATTAGTATAGATTTTTGTGTTTCTTTCAGGTATCTCTCTCAGAAAACTACCTAATATCAGTGTGCAGTGAATACAACCACGTCCGCTCGTGGCGCGTGACTCGGTTCCGCGGGATGATATCGACGCAGCCGGGAACGACCCCCAAAGCCGCCTTCAAAGTGCTAGCTTTGGAGACCAACACCCTGTATCCTCATAATGATTGTGGTATGTGTTTTTTTTGCTATTTATTTATTGTTACGGTTAATAAACTACTAATTTTAGTGTATTTTGTCAGTACAAATATTCAATATAATAGTGTATACGTGCTTACAAATATTTAACCATATCACATTTTCTAACATTTTCTTACATTTCCAAGAGTTCACACATTCATGATCATGCACGGATATAAATACACACACACACACACAATACACAACTAATACTGCAGGTTGTACTATGCATCTCTTTATCGAATATCTAAACTGTTCTCTCAATTTTTGTGTAGTTACTATATTTAAATAAATTTCATTCTCATTATGTCAATTTAATCATTCAATAGAATAGTTGTCACTTAGAAAATCAATAATTTTAATAATGTACTATAGTCAACTTCAAGCATCATTCAATTATGTAATTTATCTGAAAGTTGTGAACCTGTAATTGGCAGTAAGAATTGTATTTTTAAGATTATTTTATGATGTGAAAGTGCTGTTGGTTCATCATCATCATCATCACAACTCTTTGTAATGAGCCCACTGCAGGGCATGAGTCTCTCCCCTTGGTGACGAGGAGGTATAGGCCACAATCCACCAAGCTGGCCCGGTGCTGGGTGGTGGGTGCCAGAATTTTTTAGGGCGCTGAAATGGCTTCTGACAAACCCTAACGGCTACTGTATACAAGTATACAGCACCCGGGCCGACTGCTTAACGTGCCCTCCGAAGCACGGAAGTCGTCGTGAGAAATTAATGGTCGGCGGTCACCTATCCAAGCACCGACCGCGCCGAACGTTGCTTAACCTGTGATATCGTATGATACACAGAGTCACCACGGCGGCGCCACGACGACTTCGCTGTTGGTTCTGTATAAATAAATGAAAAGCCTTTGTAATCTATCAATCTAAATAAACACAGGGCTATTTTTTGTCATTGGCCAAATTGATACTCGCGGCATTTCATTGAATACGTTAGATAATACTACGACGTACTACTACGATATGTTTTGTATTATTGCATAGTCTTTTATTAATGGTATTCATTCATTATTTAGAGTGGCCATGCTTTGTTTAATATGTTAGGGAATTTATTAATTCCCTTATATAAAAACATACCTTTTTTATATGGGTAAATCGTTTCTGTAAATGATACTAATTACGTAAATGATACTAATTGGCTGGTGGTTAAAAACTGTAT
Organism: Stenoptilia bipunctidactyla; assembly: GCA_944452665.1. Taxonomy (NCBI): domain Eukaryota; kingdom Metazoa; phylum Arthropoda; class Insecta; order Lepidoptera; family Pterophoridae; genus Stenoptilia; species Stenoptilia bipunctidactyla. The sequence continues at coordinate 7,438,107 of OX101733.1, read as the reverse complement.
AATCATAATAATTTCTTCTCCATATTTTGTGTTGAATTTTGACGATTAAACAAACAAACAAAATGAAGTAAATGACGTTTTAAACGAATTTGATCGCAAGTAATTTTATTGCAATCTATTATTAATATTTATTTTAATTGTAATCCATCGTAGCTCGCGTTTCCTTTTCACGTGATTTTGGAAAAGACAACAAAAAGTCGAGTTAAAGTCCATAAGTTCTACTCGTATAATTAAATTTGATAAAATGGTTGAAACATCTTTTATATTTTTGATAGTTTTATTATATAAATGATTTTGTTTTAGGACCTTACGGAGAACAGGATGAAGAACAAATATTTATTCAAAAAGTAGTTCCCGACACGGACACGCTCTTCGTAAGGCTGGCGTCTAATGGCAAAAGGTAATAACCACTTTCAAAAACATGTATAATAATCTATATCTATATACTAATATATAAAGCTGAAGAGTTTGTTTGTTTGAACGCGCTAATTTTAGAAACTACAAGTGGGATTTGAAAAATTCTTTTTGCATTTGATAGCAACTCTTGAGGAAGGTTATAGGCTATCCCAAAATTCCCACGGGATCAAAAGTTACGCGGGTAAAACCGCTTGCGGTGGCTAGTTCAATATGTATGTTAATATGTTTATTTATCCATTATCGAGCATTCTGTAACAAACTTAACTTAGGCTTGATAATGTGGTATGAGGGTTATTAATATTTTGTTTCCCCAACTCAAGCTCCTAATTAAGCTCAATTTAGAGATATTTATTTAGATACTATAAATGAATAGTCTTACTTTAACAATTAAATATAAAAAAAAACCATTTAATATAAAAAATATACAAATTTTTGTAACAAATCTATGTATCTATTAGCCAGGAGACGCGCAAAAGCTGCACAAAAATTCCCAGTCTTTAATGAATATTAATAATTTATTGACCGTCCACAGAGTATGCACGATACGTTCAGTGGACGGCTCGGCGGTGTCTTGCTTCGTAGTGGCGGAGTGCGAGGGCGCTCTACGCCCGCGGCGGTTGCTGCTCTGTGGCCACCGCTCCGGCGCTGTGCAGATGTGGGACATTAGCGCGCCGATTGATAAAGCGCATAAACCAAACAATGTTTCTAATGGTAAGTTATTAATAACTTGCTGTTTCTCATGATTTTACCCTTGCAATTTTGAATCCCGTGGGTATATCGACATAATAAGTACCCTATTCTAGACTGTACACAAACGCTATGTCCAATTTCATCCAAACCCGTTGGGCTATTATTATTGTTGGGCAAGACTGTTTTTTTGTGGGAAACGATATTTTAGTTTAGGCACAGAATAAGTAATAGTTGGTACAGAAGAATTACTCCGCAAGAAGATCTAAATAAATTCGAGTCTTGCTACGACGCGATACGGTGGAATTCAGCTCGCACAGCATTACGTACCTGCAAATTTATATACCTAGAAGTTTTGTCTCTTTCTATCGCATGCCTCTTATCTTTTCTTACGCTGTTAGGGTTGCTGCCTAGTGAAGAATAATAATTAATCTCCTTATTTGTAATTAAGTATCTACCGATGTAGGTATTACTGTTATTCTACCTTTGTAAAAAATATTGTTTAAACTTACCTACAGTACAAAATGAAAAAAAAGTGACGACGAATAATTAGTAATACTACATATGTTTTGTTTGCTAAATTGAACATAATCAAATCCAAACATAATCTAATTGAATATTTGTTTCTTTTTATGTCCATTTTTAAATACTATTTGCGACCTCGATCATAGAATTACTGTGAGTGCTATTAGGTAGGTAGGTATCTACAACGTCCCGACGGGCGCGCGCGTGACACACGACCCATTCGAAATCCGCCGGCGCGCGGCGGAGCGCTTCGCTGTAGGTAAATAACGGATGTACCGCGCGGAGTGAGCCAGGCCTGGTTTAGGTAAGTAAAGGGGTAAAGTCAATAGAACTGTACGTCCGCGGCGGTTGCTGCTCTGTGGTCACCGCTCCGGCGCTGTGCAGATGTGGGACATTAGCGCTCCGATTGTTAAAGCGCATAAACCAAACAATGTTTGTAGTGGTGAGCTTAAAATAATAGTAAATTACTACAACTGACACACCAAGTATGTGCAAGTATGTGCACAAAAATGAAAGTAACTTTAATCCGACCTTCGTCCGAGTTTATTAGTAGGGCTGGTAAGTTCTATCGCGTATAACTTAGTACATTTTATAGTTGAATTGTTTTCAAATGATTTTCGTGACAGTTCTTATTTTTCACTACACGCAAACTACTTACAAGTAATGAATATATTTCATTAGTTAGCGCGATAAAAAAATTAAAACTATGAAAATAAGTATAAATTAAACAACTAATCGACTGTAATTGTTATTATTAACTGTAAATAAATTAAGTAAATGTCACAAAAAATATTCATCTTAAAGTGACATATTCAAAAACGGAATTTTCAGATGATAGGGATTGACACTACTGAATCGACATTTAATCGCTGCACGGTAAGTCTCAATACATTTTTTTCAGCAAATGATTCGATATGTAAATGCATTCGAATGGAAGATCGAACCACTTCATTGCAGCAACGTCACTGAAGTTGACAATTTTGAACTGTCACGAAAATCATTTGAAAACGATTCAACTATAGATACTGTACGAATTCTGTACTCAGTGAATGTCAGTGTTGAATGAAATGATAACAAGTTCGTCACCAAGGAAACCTAGCTTCAAGCGAATTTCGACCTAATAACATTTAGACAGTTTGCCAAAATGAGTTCATGGTGGGTCATGCATAATAATAATAATTATTATTTGACTGGTCAAATTGTCGGGTCTTTCCACCAAAAGGCGTGTAGCTTTAAGTATAAATAATAATTAATATTTGGGTGTAAGGGGCCAAACCACCACCTTCTTGGCCCAAGCCAACCTCACCTGCCCGCGGTGCACCCTGCCAAACAGCGAACGAGGCTCTGGCGATCGCCAACACGCATTTGCCCAGCGCGGCGATTATGGGCAAATCCTCCCAAAATGGAAAGTCCCGTCCCCGATCGGCCCCCAGTTCCCGGTAGTTCCATTATTCCTAGCCAAGGTAGCGGCTTAGGTAACGGTGGAACAGGGGGTGCTAAGAATCCCCGGGCTACGGCAGGCTACCAAAAACAACTGACCCTGGCGACGTACAACGGACGAACATTGAGGCTCGACGCTAGTGTAACGGAACTCGAAGTAGAACTGGAAAAGATTCGGTGGCACATACTTGGGTTATGTGAAGTCCGAAGAGAGGGCGAGGATACCATAACTCTGCCATCGGGTCATGTCCTCTACTTTCGAGAGGGCGACCATCTCTCCCAAGGCGGTGTCGGTTTCCTCATCAACAAATCTCTCGCTGACAACATCGTAGAAATCTCGAGCGTGTCGAACAGGGTCGCGTATCTTGTACTTAAGCTCACCAAAAGGTACAACCTTAAGGTTGTACAAGTATACGCACCGACCTCGACATCCTCAGATGATGACGTAGAATTGCTCTACGAAGATATCGTAAAGGCACTGCACAACACCACAAGGGCTCACTACAGTGTTGTCATGGGAGATTTCAATGCCAAAGTAGGAGTACACAGCCACACCGAATCTAGTATGGGATCCTTCGGATATGGAAGCAGAAACCAGAGGGGGCAGATGCTAGTAAACTTTCTGGAGAGCGAAGGATTGTATTTGATGAATTCCTTCTTCAAAAAGAAGCCTCAAAGAAAGTGGACTTGGCAGAGCCCGGACGGTGTAACACGGAACGAGATCGACTTCATTCTTACGGACAAAAAGCATATATTCAGGGATGTCACCGTGGTTAGCAGGTTTAATACCGGAAGTGACCACCGCCTCGTCCGCGGCACCCTGAATATCGATTTTAAGCTTGAACGTGCCAAACTAATGAAGCCGATACTCCGCCCGTCTGCTTTCCAAAGTTCCTTGGGATCCGAAAGTTTCCAACTGGAACTAAGTAATAGATTCGGTACATTGGAAACTACTGGCAACATCGATGAGGATTACCAAAATGTAGTTAACACCATACGGGAAGTGGGTATGAAAATCTGCCAGGGACGGCAAACGGGCCGTAAGGGCAAACTCTCGGATGAGACCTTGGAGGCCATGAGGGTTAGACGGGAAACACACTCTGCCACGTTGTTGGAGCGCCGAGTGCTGAATAAACAGATCAGGAAACTGATCCGACGCGACCTTCGGAGGTTCAATACGACTCTCATCGAAGAGACTATTGAGAAGAACCGAGGGTCGAAAGTGTTTGCTCAGCAGCTCGGCAAAAGCGCTCTGACAACTCTCAAAACATCACAAGGCACGACCGTCACCTCTAGACCTGAAGTCCTCTCCGAGATAGAGCAGTTCTACGGCAAACTGTATGCTTCCCAGCAATCACGGCAGGTGCCCACAATCACAGACCCCCGTGCTACATTGACCCGCCACTACACCGACGAACTCCCCGACGTCAGTTTAGACGAGATGCGTTTGGCTCTCAAACAGCTTAAGAATGGAAAAGCCCCAGGGGATAACGGAATCACAGCAGAACTTCTCAAAGCCGGTAATACACCGATACTGATCGAGCTACAAAAGCTCTTCGATTCCGCCATCCACAACGGGAGAACTCCAATGGCGTGGAGTCAGAGCGACGTCGTCCTATTCTTCAAGAAAGGTGACAAAACCCTATTGAAGAATTATCGACCAATTTCGCTCCTAAGCCACGTATACAAGTTGTTTTCGAGAGTCATCACAAATCGTCTAGCGAGAAGACTCGATGACTTCCAACCTCCAGAGCAGGCCGGGTTTCGGTCGGGTTACAGCACCATGGACCACATCCACACGCTGAGGCAGATTATCCAAAAAACCAACGAGTATAATCTACCTATGTGCGTAGCATTTGTGGACTATGAGAAGGCTTTTGACACGATCGAGACCTGGGCTGTGCTGGAGTCCTTACAGCGATGTCAAGTTGACTGGCGATACATAGATGTTTTGAGATGCCTGTACGAGAACGCCACAATGTCCGTCCAAGTACAGAATCAGCGATCGTGTCCTATCCAATTGCGAAGAGGAGTGAGGCAGGGTGATATTATTTCACCGAAACTGTTCACTAACGCATTGGAGGACGCATTTAAGACGCTCAGCTGGAACGGACGTGGCATCAACATCAACGGCGAACGCATCTCACATCTCCGCTTCGCGGACGATATTGTCGTTTTGGCAGAATCGCTGGAGGATATGAGGTTAGGCGTCAGCCAGCGAAATGATACGAGTGTATTACATGAAAACTGTTTATTGAATACTCTTAAAATGCAATAGTTATAATAGTTATAGCAACTTAGGTCTACTTCGTAATCTAGGATACATCATACGCCCCAACAAAACAGAAAAAAAAAGAAATTTTTAATTTGCTTTTTTTTTTACTCAAAATACTTCTTAGTTCTATTTTTGTGTACAATATCCTCTTTATTGTTACGCAAAATTTTAACATTTGGTTCAAGATCTTCTATAACTCTATATGGGCCAGAATAAACATCACAAAATTTATTTCCAATTTCATTTTTTACTAATAACATATCATCTTTAGAGTATGTAACTGATTTTACATATTTATCAAATTTATTTTTCCTATCTTTCTTAGACATAATTAAATTTTTCCTCGCTTCACATTGAGCTTTTTGTAATCGAAACTTTAATTCCAGAGGATAGCTTTCAACATTATATAAAGGTTCAACAATACAATTTTTTAAATTAGAAGGAATGTTACATTGTTTACCGAAAACCAGTTCGTACGGAGTGTACTTGGTTTCTGAATGTACAGAAGTGTTGTACGAAAAGCACCAAAACGGAAGCCATTTACTCCAATCTCTACTATTATTGTCAGTTTGAATTCTTAAAAATGCATTTAAGGATTTATGGGAATTTTCAAGTGATCCAATTGACTCATGATGATATGCACATGATGCAGTTTGTTTAATGTTTAACAGTTTACATACCTCATTCATTGTGCTGGAGATAAACTCAGTCCCTCTGTCTGTCGCTATCTCTCGAGGTATACCATACCTGAGTATGAAGTTGTCCACAAATGCTCGTGCTACACTTACAGTATCTTTACTTACTAATGGATATGCTTCTACATACTTACTTAATTCACACTGAAGGGTGAGTATATACGTGTGATTATAATAATCCTTATCTAAGGGCCCAACTATATCTAAGTAAACTTTATCAAACGCGGATTGTGCCGTCGTAGTTATTACCATCGGTTGCTTTGTATGCAACGAATGCTTTTGTTTTTGGCATTTGTTACATCTTTTTACGAAGTCTGTAACATCTTCTACCATCTTTGGCCAGAAGTAATGCCTTTTAATATTATTAAGCATGCGCCTAATACCTGCATGTCCACTTGTAGGAAGCAGATGAAAATCATTAAGGATTACTTTTTTATCATCATCATTTTCAATTCTTATTTTATTTCTTAAAATACAAATTCGGGGACCGGTCCGACGTTCATTACCTACATAGTTATTGGTTAACCATTCTAAATATCGTTTATTATCTTCATTTCTAATCACATAAACTTCATTAATTGATAACTTATTGCAGATTGAATCCAAATCTCTCACGAAGACGTCTCGCGTCGAACATGATCGAGATGGTGGGTCTACATAAATAGTTTTCTTAAGAGGTACATATACAAAATCATTGTATTGTACATTATCATTAGATTGTTTTTGTCTATCTCGTGATATTAATAATTCAACACGATTTCTAGGCTTTCCAAGAACTTCAACGACTTTCGGTTGATCAGGCCGATTGTCTGTTTCATTCTTGTTGGCCAAGGAATGGTCACTTGATTTATTTCCTAAATCTTTAACCATTCGTCTAGTCATAACATTTAGTACTTCTTGATTTATACTTTTTAGCTCATCTGAAGTTACGAGGGCGGTCCCAAAATTACCCGACCTGACTTACGTACTGGCAGTTTTATTCGATTAAATACTCTTTTTAAAAAGTCTGATCAATGCGGATTTTAAATTTGGAATTCGAACACGCTAGGTCATTTGTCATTTGTTTTGTAGTCCTTGAAAGTGAACGCTGTCAGAGAATTTTCTAATATGGAAAAAATTGGTCTACGATACGTCATTCAATACTTTCATTTGAAAGGCCTCAGCCCAACTAACATAAAAGAAGAGCTAGATTCTACATTGGGGGAGTCTTCTCCTTCGTTTACAACGGTAAAATATTGGGTGGCCGAGTTCAAACGTGGCCGTACGAACTGCCAAGATGAACCTCGCAGTGGGCGACCAAATGAGGTGACTTCGCCAGAAATGGCAAAAAAAATCCACAAAATTGTATTGGATGATCGTCGACTAAAGGTGCGCGAGCTAGCAGATATGGTAGGCATTTCAAAAAGTGCAGTACATCGTATCTTAACTGAAAACTTGGACATGAGGAAGCTGTGCGCAAGGTGGGTGCCGCGATTACTCACACTAGAGCAAAAACAGCGTCGTGAGCATGTTTCAGTCGAGTGTTTGGCAAAATTTCGAAGCAATAGAGCAGAGTTTTTGCGTCGATTTATTACCATGGATGAAACGTGGGTTCATTATTTCACACCGGAGACGAAAGAACAGTCAAAGCAATGGACCGCAAGGGGAGAATCGGCCCCAAAGAAGGCAAAAACGGTTCCATCGGCAGGAAAAGTCATGGCATCGGTTTTCTGGGACGCTCGTGGGATAATCTTCATAGATTATCTACCAAGAGGAAAAACCATCAACGGCGAGTATTACGCAAACTTGTTGCAGCGTCTAAGTGAAGAAATAAAGATAAAACGGCCTCATCTATCAAAGAAAAAAGTTTTGTTTCATCAGGACAACGCGCCAGTCCACACCTCCGGCATTGCGATGGCTAAAGTCGAAGAATTAAAGTTTGAATTGCTACCTCATGCACCTTATTCACCAGATTTGGCCCCATCTGATTATTTTCTGTTCCCAAACTTAAAAAAATGGCTCGGTGGGAAAAGATTTGCAAGCAATGAAGATGTTGAGTCTACGGTTAATGCCTATTTTGAAGAGCTCGACGGTTCCTACTACAGACGCGGCATTGAAGCTATAGAGCACCGCTGGGAAAAGTGTAAAGAACTACAAGGAAGCTATGTAGAGAAATAAATATAATTCATCCCATATTTTTTGTTTTTTCTTGGTTAGGTCGGCTACTTTTGGGACTACCCTCGTATAATGATCCGAGACAATGCATCTGCAGCTACATTACTCGAACCTTTTATATATTGTACTACATAGTCATATTCATCTAACAATAACCGAAATTTTAATAATCTACTAGATGGATTGTTAATACTGAACAAATAAATTAAGGGCTTATGATCAGTTTTAATGGTGAATTTTTTTCCAAATAAATATGGTCGAAAATATTGGACAGACCAAACTATAGCCAAAAGTTCCTTTTCTATTGTGGGATAGTTAAGCTCAGATTTATTAAGTGGGCGACTTGTATATGCTATTGGTAAATCATTTTTATTGCATAATACTGAACCTAAAGCCAAACCAGATGCATCTGTATGTAAAATAAATTCATTTTCCTCATCAAAATTTGGATACTGTAAAATGGGTGGATTGATAAGCAATTGTTTGAGTTTATTAAATGAATATTCACATAGACTGGTCCATTCAAATTGAGATCCTTTTCTACAAAGTTTATTTAATGGTATTGTTATTTCAGCAAAATTGGGAACGAATTTGCGGTAGTAATTTGCAAAAGCCACAAATCGTCTTACTTCATCAGCATTTTTTGGGGTTGGGTAACATTGAAGTACGCGAGTTTTTTCTGGATCAGGTAAAACACCTTCACTCGATACTACATGCCCCAAATAAACTAAGCTTTTGGTAAGAAATTTACATTTTTCAGGATTAATTTTTAAATTTACTTTTCTAAGTCGTTCAAAAATGTCAATTAAATTTTTATTATGTAATTCGAGACTTCTACCGAAACATATTAAATCGTCAAGGTAAACTAAACACTTATCGTGATGTAAACCAGACATTGCAACCGTCATTAATCGGCTGAAGGCACTGGGACTAATTTTTAGACCCATAGGAAGTCTTTTCATCTGATACTGTTTGTTAGTAGTAAATGCCGTATATTTTCTGCTTTCAGGACATAATTCTAGCTGATAGTAACTTTGACTAAGGTCTAAATGAGAAAAATAAATTGCGCCAGATAAAGAATCGAGTATTTCAGTAATATTCGGTAACGGGAATTTATCATCTTTGAGCCTGTCATTGAGTTTTCTGTAGTCAATAACAACCCTCCACCTTTTGTTTCCGCTACTATCACTCTTCTTGGGCACTAGCAAAACTGGACTAGACCACTCACTTGAACTTTCCTCTATAATATCGTTATCTAACATCTCGGTAATTTGTTTTTCAATTTCGTTCTTTTGACTTTTAGGAAGTCTGTAAGGCTTTGTATATACGGGTGGAAAATTTTCTTTAAGCTGTATTGATTGCTTATATAAATTAGTAACGCCTAACTTATCGCCGGGTAACAAAAATACGTCCGAATATTTTGCACAAATGGTTTCTATTGAGAGTTGTTCTTCTTCATTGAGATGCTTTAAATTTAAAAATGAAAATAAGTTTTTAACTCGATTTGAATTTATATGATTGCCCTCAAAAGAACATAAGAAAAAATTTTCAAAATTTACTATATCTGGAGTGAAGTAACTTAGTTTTACTTCCTCTGCTCTGGTATTAAGAATTTTAATCGGTATTTTGCCACAAGTGGGTTTTACTAAAACAGATGCCAAAAATACGCCTTCACTCAACTGTTTAGGCATAACTACACATTCGTTCTTTAAGGTAGTTTTAATATAGGACGTAATTTCACATCTCGGAGGTAAAGTCATAAAAGTATTGTAGCCTAGTTGACCCATTTGTAATGGAATATCGATTGGAATATCCTTGTTTATAGTTAAAATATTTTTTTCAAAATTTAAGATACATTTAAATTTACTCAAAAAATCCTGACCTAATATACCATCTGTTCTACAAGAAAAAGAATTTAGTACATAAAATTTCTGTTCAAACGAATAATTATTATATTCTAACTTTAAATTAACAAATCCATCGCAATAAGTTTGTCCACCTATTCCGTTTATTTTAATCCGCTCTATATGGAATGGAATATTCCAGTTGTGCAAAATATCTTGCCTAATTACGGACAACGACGCGCCGGTATCAACTAGCCAACTCCGTGATTCATTGTGAACATTAAAATTAACAGAATTTATATTTTCACAATAAAAATGTTCATGCTCGAAAAAACAAATTATCACTATTTTCAACACTTTGTGAACTAGTGTTTTCACTATTATTATTACCGCTAGCCTCGGCAAAATTTATCTGATTTTGTCGCGATTGACCACGAAACCCCGTGTGGCCACGAAAACTCCTACGTCCTCGAAAATTATTACGACCACGAGAATTAAAGTAACGAGTATTATTTGTAAAACGATAACCGCTACTTGATCCATGACCATAATTATTTTCGTTTTGCCGCGCTGGGGGACCCCTAGAAAAACCTCTAGAACCTCCTTGTGTATAATAACGTTTGCCTGTTGAATAACCAGACCTACCCTTATGATGGAAATTCATGATTCTTTCTTCACCGCCGCTAGAGATTTGCTCATCTAACGCTCCCCGGATGGCTTCTTTTAACGAACTATAATTTCGGGCTGCAATAATCGTACTAAGACGATTATTTCGTAGGCCGTCGGAAAATCGCTTTATCGCGTTCCGCTCGTTTATTGGTTTCAAAATGTCGTAAGCTTGGTCATTTCCGTCAGCCTGCGAAATAGTTAAGTCTACAAATAACTGTTCAATTTGCTTACCGAATTCTTCAATAGTTTTGCTGTCCTGTCGTATACCCTGCAGTTGAGACTGAATCGCGGTATCTGCTTTTTTAACCAATAATGTACCTCGCATGTCCTTGAGTAAATCGGGAATAGATAAGTAGGTAGAGCGCATACGCAGCTTGGCACTCTCAGATAACCTTGATTTTAAAACAAACTTTATTAGCTGTTTTTTACCATCTTCGTCAATCGCATCACTGTAAAATTCAATATTAGAGATTAATTGTTTAGTCACTTCTTCATCGCCGGTCATAATGGGCAACAACGAAATTGCAGTTTTTAACTCGAATTTCTCCATGGTGCTTATCGTACTTTGAGAACTATCTGTACTTTCCGAACAAAGATGTGTTATTTTCGAATATAAAAACTTAATACTATCAATATTTTTATAAAAATCGTGAATTATTAGCGAATCTTTTAACTCCTTATCTCTAATTTGCTTTTCTATTAAACAACTTAAACTACAAAAGTTATTAAACAAACATTTAGCCTCAGCAAATTTCTTATCTGTTACAACAGCCGTTCTTCTACTCGGTCCTAACTTAGTGAGGTAATCTTTTATTTTTTGTAGTTCAAAAACTATTTGTTTTATTTCCGTTGCCATAACATGGTGTCAAAAAAAATAATCCTCAACTCATAAACAAAATTATTCTAACAACAAGTTTCTAAATTCAGAGAAATTAAATTTGATTAGGTATATATTTGGATTACACATTTTAAATATAAAATCTTAAGTTATTACTACTATCTTACACCTACATAACTTTACCGACCTTTAGCACTTGACACTTGACACTTAGCCTTGCATTTAGATATTTTTTTCACTTTGCACTTTACACTGGTACTGATTGCGAGCCAGCAGCAGGACCTCCTTCACGTACTTGTCGACGCAACAAGCTTATTGACCTTCGCAGCTCATGCGTTTCGATTCCTCGCTGGATCCATTTTCCGTGACATTTCACATAATATCGTATGAACCAAATTAAACCACCACAGATTATTACCACGAGGATTGTGATAAGTACATAAGTGGTTATGCCGGTGTGGTGCAGCAATTCAGTCGAAGCAGAATTCCCAGCTCCGGTTTGGGCGATAATCACCTCCTCCGTTTTAGACTGATTTTTTCCCATATTTATAGGTGATAGTTATTTTGCGATACAAAATTAGAAACACGTACTGTTCAACTGTCGTAGTGATTAAAAACTTCATTGTTAAAACTGTCTTAAACTTTGCACAAATCACAAATGTTTATATAAAACTTTCCTTATTTGGCACATCACCGGAGACGCTCGTCGTCTGGCAGGGTCGCCATATGAGGTTAGGCGTCAGCCAGCGAAATGATACGAGTGTATTACATGAAAACTGTTTATTGAATACTCTTAAAATGCAATAGTTATAATAGTTATAGCAACTTAGGTCTACTTCGTAATCTAGGATACATCATAAGGATCTCCAAGAAATGCTGCACGATTTAGCTGTGTCCTCTCGGCGGATTGGCTTGGGAATGAACTTAGATAAAACAAAAATCATGTTTAACAAACATATTACCCCAATGCCGATAACCGTCGCAGATACGCCTCTCGAAGTTGTTACCGAATACACCTATTTAGGGCAGATTATACATCTGGGTAAAAACAGCTTCGAGAGGGAAATCGACAGGAGGATACAGTTGGGGTGGGCAGCATTTCGGAAGTTACGTCACGTCTTCTCGTCGCCTATTCCGCAAAACCTGAAGACCAAAGTCTTCAATCAGTGCGTCCTGCCTGTGCTCACGTATGGAGCCGAGACGTGGACCCTAACAGTAGGGCTAGTTCACCGACTTAAAGTCACACAGCGTGCTATGGAAAGAGCTATGTTAGGTGTTTCTCTGAGAGACCGGATCAGAAACGAGGTTATCCGACGGAGAACTAAAATAACCGACATAGCTCACCGGATTAGCACGCTAAAGTGGCAGTGGGCCGGCCATATATGTCGAAGAACTGACAACCGTTGGGGTCCAAAGGTTCTCGAATGGAGGCCACGTCAAGGCAAGCGTAGTGTGGGACGCCCCCCGGCACGTTGGGAAGACGATTTGCGGAAGACGGCTGGCAGGGACTGGATGCGCAGCGCTAGAGACCGAATTCGGTGGCGCGCGTTGGGAGAGGCCTACGTCCAGCAGTGGACTAGCGCGGGCTGAGATGATGATGATGAATAATATTTGCGTGAAAATTGGTACATTGGATGTCTTATTGTATACATAGAAGTTTCACAATATTCTACCGACAAGTGTCAGTGCGCAAATATTTAATTTAAGATATGTCGAGATACAACATAAGTCAATTACTAAAATCAAATGTGAAAAAATAATTATTAGTCACAATATATTTATCATTTTAAAATTCATTATTAGAGTAATATAATTTACATAGCAAGAATTCAAATAGAGTAGTTTTAAATTTATTAAATGGCAAACTTTTTATTTTTATCTGGTAGTTTATTAAAAATTTTAACTGCCATACACACAATGTTTTTTTTTTTAAATAATGTTAACCTTTGGGCAGGTACATATAGTTTTTCTGCATGATTCAATTAGTTCGATATTACCAATAGTGTACTTACATTTTATCAACCAAATTTTATTCTCTCTAGGTGAAGGCGAAGATATCACAGTACCCGACGGGGGTCCGACTCCGGACGAGCTCGTTCGTCTTCTATCCGCGTGTGACTTAGAATCGACCCCCGCTGCCATCGTGCCTCAGTCTCCGAACCGGCCTACCACGACGCTACCATGAAATCAGGACATACTGTGTGGCATCATCTATCTTTGTCTGTTTAGAAATCATGACAATGTTCACAACTATGACAATTATGTCAGCCATGACATTGATGCCATCGATGACACGAGTGATGAGTATGACAATGTTGAAAGGTTTGTCTAAAGGTGGTAGCACAATGTCTTATCGTGAGCAGTTGAAGTAACTTTAAATGACGTACAGTCACGTCTAATAACATGTATACATTTTCATTGGAATTTGATCCTTATCACAACCAAATAAGTTGCGAAGTGTGTACATATTAATTCAGGTGACTGTACATATATAAAAAAAATCATTAATTTGTGAGTAAGTATTACAGAATATTATACTGAAATGTTTATCGATAGTAGGTAAAAAATGTTTCCATTTATGTCTGTCATGGGATTTTAAACTATCGATGCGCTCACAACCGGTAACTAAAAATTACAGGAGGCTCATTCGGATTTTATCGTAATAGCACTAGCCGTTCATAATCTATATGTTTAACTAACACGTTTTTGGAATTGTTAGTAGATATAGTTCAAATGTAAGAGTTAATCTTGAAGGTGACTGCGTATATTTACATCTCAATATATTTAAAGACAGTCTCGACAATACTATCGATGAAAATAAACAAGGACTATTTCTTTAAATATAAGAGGTCCTAGTTTTAACGAATTTTAACAATATTATCCGTAATACATGCAAGAGTCCTTATATTCACTTAATTCCAAGTTAAATTGATGTATAGATAGTAAAATATTATTGATACTTCAATCGGTGTCATTTCAGTGTTAAATATATAAATTTAAATAAATACAATATCCCTTCTTAAGCCGCATTTTGGAGGAATCTGAGATTTAGCAAAAATAAAGTGTAGGTGTATACAGAAGGAATACATAACGAGAAAATGTATGTATACATGACAAAACAACAAGAATTACGGTTGAATATGGAACACTTTTCGACCACTAGTATATATTTCGAAAACAGTTTGTCTATAAACATTCAGTTGAAATTATTATTAATGGATATTTAATATAAAAATGTTGCAGTAGAATTAAACGCTGTGTCTGTTCACGTTTTAAAATATATCATAAATAGAATGGATATAAAATATAGTAGCAACTTAGTAAAGGCATGGATCTCAGCCATACAGCCTTAATATAACATTATATTGAGTTAGGTTTAACATAAAAGAGCTTTGTAGTTTTTTTGAATGTATTTATTAATTTCGCGTGAGAATTCAAAATGAATATTACTTGCATTATTTTTTACTAATTTGGGCGAAGACTGATTTTATAAAAAAGCTCAAAACATTTTAATCTTTAAAAAATATAGATAAAATATATGAATTATGCTGTAATTATAATTCAATTGATTAATTTAGTTTTCATAATTGTATAAATCAATGGCTGTTATGATGAAAATTGGATAAATAACATTATATGTGACAGGACATTTAACATCAAACTGTAGCACATATACTAAAAAAAATTGAATGATCTAAATGTCCCGCGAGGCGTGGTTTGAAGTGCAACTAAAGTATAGTAATATATTAGCTAATTACTTGAGCACGATTTCGGAGAAATGTGACTAGCTTTTTGTATCAAAAATGGCTAGTTTTATTTAACCCTTTAACCGCCAGCCTTCATATCACTTATCGTACCCTTTTTTTTACTTGGGGAAATCCTCATGGATACCTCTCACCCAGGGGAGCAGCTAGGTTATTAGAAATGTGCTAAGTAATTTCGAGGCGTACCTCCAGGCCCCGGTAGCTCATTGGAAGAGCACTCGTCCGGCAAACGAGAGCTCCCAGGTTTGGGTGATTTTTATTTAGCACATTTTTTCAGTTATTTAAGAATAATTGAGCATTTTAAATGCAAAAACTTAAAAATATTATTTAACATTGCAATGCTTCACTTTAACTGGGATTCACAATCTCTGAAAAGAAATTGGTCTCAGGTGGTCTTCGCTGCAAAGCTATACCATTAGATGGAGCTACGTTAGCAATGTAACGTAAAAACAAAAATGTGGTAAGCAATTTCGAGGCGTACCGCCAGGCCCCGGTAGCTCAGAGGAACATTCGTCCGGCAAACGAGAGGTCCCAGGTTTGAGTCCTGGTCGGGTGATTTTTATTTAGCACACTTTTAATTATTAAAAAAAAATTTTTTTTTAATATTATGTATTCTTGAATATCCGGTTGTTGTTTCTTAACATGTTTCAAAATTCAGTGACTTAAATATCCAAGTATCCAAGGCATCGGAATCAAAAGTGAAATGTTGCCACAAGAAAATTATGTCTCCTTCAAGCTATTTTTTATAAGGTTAGGATGGGACGTTTGTCTTCCGTGACACCTGGGCCCTATTTCATAAAATTCAAATCGACTGACAATTGTATGTCGACAATTCATTGTAAAATTACAAAAATGCGTTTCATAAAACCCTGACAATTCATCCAAAATTGTCACATAATGCGTTTCATAAAACAATTGTAGCGACAGGCGGTCTACTGACATATGTCATACAAATCGCTATGAATTGTCGTTTATGAAACGCCTGTCATGTGTAAAATTACCAAGAATTGTAGAATTGTCCCTGACAATCCGACAGGCAAGCGAGGACCTGTCGACGACTTACAATTGTAAAAAACTAAGACAAATGATAATAATTGATGCAAAATAATGATAATGGTGGCCATTGTACACGAAATTGAATTGAATGGGCATTTAGCAAACTTTGTATATTAATATAAACTACATTAAGTAGCAGAACCATTTATGCATTTTGTTGAGAGGAAGTGTAATTTTGATTGGTGACCCTTTAATTTGGATTTAAATAAGTATTAAGGAAGTATGTATGTGAAAGAGAGATATAGTATTTAATGATTCACAAATTGTGATGGATGGAACGATGACGACGAGTGGATGACCTACATGCATGAGAGACGTCGCTTTAAATTGACATGCTTTTCGAAATTGTAAATACCCTTTTCTAGTTACGTTTCTTTATCAACAAAGGCGAGTGAAATGCGGTATAAATGGATTTAAGTTTTTTACATCTAGTAACACTTTAAACCCTGACAATGGTCGTGACAATTTTTATGAAACGCTTTTTACTGACACTTGTATGTCACCTGTAGAATTGTAGTTTTATGAAACGAAAGTTATGTGAAAATCGCTAACAATTGTCAGTTTACCACGAATTGTAGCTTTATGAAATAGGGCCCTGATGGTAAGTGAACATGAAGACTAAGGTGGCACACGTCCATCCACGAGAAACCTATTCACTCGGCGCTTAAAAGTACCAAGACTTTGCTGGTCAGGGAAAATAAACCCAGGCAGTTCATTCCATACCTTGGCGACTCGTATCAAAAAGGAACTGTCAAAGCGCTTAGTTTGACTCTTTATAATGAGCCTACTGCAGGGCTTTGCGTCTCTCCCCTTGGCGACCAGGAGGTAATAATTAATATTTATCATAATTCAACAAATAACATTGAAAATGAGACAAAGGTGAGCTATTAAACAGCCTGATTATATTTTGGAAAATATCAGTTTACCTTATAACTTAGAGAGTTATTTTATAAATAAAATCGTGCTCGAATTATTTATCATTTACTTAATTCAAATAAATACATATTTCAATCGTTATATCAATGTATTTATTATTTGTATTTATATTAATATAGATGTATATGTAAGTAATCCTTCCGAATGCTTTTTCTTGTAGTACCTATTGACCGACCAGTGTCTATGGATTATTAATCTGATTGTCAAATAATTTAATATTGATGTAGGAGATATTATGACTGTTACTCGATGTTGTGTCAATATTTATGTATTTAAAAGTTTGGTAAGCATTGAATATTTGTGTCTAGTTCTAAAGAGATATGAATCCATTTATACATCGTTTATATTTTAATGTTTTCTGTACAAATAAATTATTTTGAAGAATAAATACTGTTTTGTTTTGACCCCAATACGTAGAAGTAAAAAGGAGGTTTATGATTTTGACCAGTACCTATGTTTGTATGAGGGCGTTATCTGTTCAATCATAACTTCCAAATTGCTTATCATAATTTTGACAAATGATGGTCTCCGTGGCACAGTGGTATAGACGTGTTGGAGCTAACGATAAGTTAGCGATATAATTATGTTTGTATGACTTCATGGTAACGGAAGTAAGTAGGTAGTATGCTATAGAGGGCGCTAAATGCAATGAATTACTGTTTGACATTCGATTGCAGCGTCGCAGAAATATATTGAGAAAGTTTGATGACAAGTGACACAGACAGACGATTAGGAAGGCTAGGCGCAGTAGGCGCGCGGACCTACCTCAAACGGATGGTTTATAGTAGCTCATTATTAATTGAGTTAGCATTGTATAGGGTCTTTCAATAAGGACAGGTCGATTTCAAGAGGGCTATGTGTGAGATATTAACAAAATTATTCTTTTATTTAAAAGGCCCATTCATGCCATTTTGTTTTGAATATAACATAATTCAAATGGCCGCCGCAGTTTTGCACGAATCCGGGAAGTCCAGTTTTCAATGACTCCGCTGCATTAATTCTACTGAAACTGAATGATGGCCTAGGTTATGTTTCAGGGTATCAGTTTATTGTGGCTCATGGGTCATTTCAATTGGTCATTGGAGACTTCAAAAACTCCCACCCCATCCATATGGCTCAAATTAGGTTTAAGAAATTGGATTAAAAAGGACCTGCCTGTTGATTGATGTCTGTTTGTTGAAAATTGAATCTCCTAGATTTTACTGAATGTTAATTTTTAATGATGTCATATTCAAAACAAAATGGCATGAATGGATCTTTCAAATAACAGAAAAAGTCGTTAATACCTCAAACACGGCTTGTTTTATTTTTGTTTTATTTTTTATTTTATTTGAAATCGACCCGTTCTTATTGAAATACCCTATAGTTGTAACTGTAAATTAATTGTAACCACGTATAAGGATTGTGTTGAGAATAAGCCGGTATTATAAGCAAACCCACACTCTCAGTCAGGGACTGCATATCGGTATAATTTTTTTAAATAGTACTAGCAAAATTTCAGTACCCTTATTAGTATACTGCTTCATCAGACACAATAACTGTACAAGTTATCAAAATCTAAATTAATTATATCAGTACCCAAATAATTTATACCAGATTAATTTTTATAGATGTTTTTAGTACAGAAATATTTTAACCTATTTAATTTCTGTACCAAAATGTATAGGTCAGCATATGGACCTACGCTTCATAGGCTTCAACTAAACCATCGAACATTTTCCGGTTATTTAAAAATAAAATTTTAATATCAATACCGGAAAATATCAGTTAACTGAAAAATAAACAGTTATGCTACAATAATAAAAAAGGTACACGAATTCTTTCAGTATGAATTCCTGTACTGATATTTTTTAATACAACTAATTTAACGGTATGACGTCATACAAAAAAAAATGTACAGAAATTCATATCGGTATGCAGTCCTTGCTCTCAGTAGATACTAAGTAACTGCCTAGTGATTATTGTATCATGTTTCTAAACTCTCACAGACGTTACTACGCCAAAAGTGAGTTTCATGGGTTCGATTCCCGCACGGAAAAAAATGTTCCAGGTCTGGGTGTTTATCTACAGGGTTAATTTTAGTTAACGCATCACCTAATACAGGCAGCCTTTCCACTTGTCTCTAAACTGGCATTACTTACACATACTTACACTGATACGTCACGCCACGTGCAGCGGGCGCGAGCTTGCGGGGTGACGCAGCAACATACAGAGTAAAAGGCCTTCCAGACGATCGGACCCAACCGCCAACAAGCGTGACCTTGGTTGGGTTGATTTAAAAATGGATCGTGTAGAACTCGGTTGTCCAACCAATTATTTGGTTGATGCCAACGGCCTTGGTTGGGAGCGCGTCCGTCCCGACAGGATGCGATCGTGGTTGGCGCCAACCGTCTGGAACGCTGTTGGCCAACGCGAGCCCTTCAGTGTGCGCTTGTCGGTCGTCGGTTGCAATGGATTCGCAATTGAAATCCGCGAACGGGAGATTCTGACTCATTTTATATGTCTGTATATTGGGACTCTAGTTCCGAAACATACAAAGATAAAAATAAAAAACTACAAGCATGGGAGTGACTTAATTAGACTTTATTCTTTTTCTTTGTTTTTCTTCTTCACTCAAACATAAAAAAGTTAACGCCAAGCCGATCTTTTGTTGCTTCGAAACACACGGAGCCATATTTAGATACGTTTTTACGCTACGAATTCCGGAGAGAAGTGACAAGTTGAGTCAACCCCCCGACCGTGTAGAACAAATACAAAATTCGGTTGACCCAACCAAGTTCACGCTTGTTGGCGGTTGGGTCCGATCGTCTGGAACGCCTTTAATATATTATAGAGGGAGCTATAATTTGTTTTTCTTTTTTGCGTTATTTATCAAGATTTGTAAAAAGTCGCAGAACAAATGTTATGGGGATTGATGTAGAGAGGCTGCCTGCAAGAGGTGATCAGCGCTAATTAAAATTAACGCTGTAGATTTGTATTTATATTCTAGGTTTCCCCCTAGTCCCTAGTTTGCTACATGGTATACCTACCATAAAAAATGTCGCCCACAAAATGAGCATAAAAGGGAAAGTCTTGCTATAGGTGTTTTTTAAATGCATGTTAAATACATATGTAGATTTTTAAATGAAACAAAAGTTAAGAATTGTTTTTTATTCAACATTAATCAACGTAGTACCTAATCGTAAAAAAATCAACTATATTTGAGAACACAGCTTTGATCCAATTTAGTGAACTGGTTCGGTAATTTATTTGTACTCTAGTAAAATAAGACTCAAATTATGTACAACAAATTCAAAGCGAGTGATGAGGCGTGTGCCGCAGGGCGGGCGCGTATGGTCAGAACGCGCTCTTAAACCATTGCGGTCGTCAAATAATAATAAATAACAGTTGGGTGATCCTTTAACAATTACTCAACTAACAAATTATAACTTATTACAAAACAAAAATCTTAAGAAGTAAAAATACTTAAGCATACCTTTGACAAGTGTTTATTTCCATAAAATAAATTATTTGAATCAGACTAAAAACCAAATCAAACCCAATTCGTATCTTAAAATTGGAATGAAAAAAAAAAACAAAACTTAAAAAAGAAAATTATCAAAACTCAAAATTAAAAATAAAAATAACAACGCCTAATTTACTTATCATCTATAACAAAATTAACGATCGAAAAAAGAACATAAGTTTACACTGGGTAAAATTATCCGTTAAGATAGGTCAGTATGAAAAAATGTGAAACTAAAGGACACACGGCTAAAATACTATACCTAGGTGCCTAGGTAAAATTTTATCATAAGGTACGATATCGTTTGCCATACAATTCAATGACGAAGATACTATATATTTTATACTTTCGTATTTTAAGCTATAGAGCGGTATGAGAAAACGTCTTAAGTTATAAATAAGTACCTATATTTAAAGATACAAAACGTGCGTGACTACAGCATGTCGAGATTTGTACGTAAGTTTGGTGCAAAATCGTGTGGCATATTCTAACTCGAAAACTTACTAAATTATCTTAACTTAATAAATTATCGTAATAGACTGTGATTTCCTAATATAATTAAAATTTACCGCGCCTGTCTTTCACGCCTGTATGACCTGTATCCCTTAGGGGTAGGCAGAACACCAGAAGTTATAAAAGCATCTAATGTCACGTTTGACTTTGGAGGTATTATAATGAAGGGTAAAGACTATTGCAGTGACAGGGGGTCAGCCTATCGCCCACAAAACAAGATTAAATATTAAAGGATCTTAGCCGTGTGTAGCGCCCTTAAAAGGCATACGAAGATATGTTCTTGGGAATCATTTCCTCGGTTTAATTAAAAAGAAAAAGTACATTCACACATTAAAAAAATAGGTACCTACTTGTATTCAGTCGGATGTACCTACCTACCAGAACTTTTTAATTTTCTGACTTTCCCATACTGTCCTATCATATTGGTGGAACCCACAGACATAGATAACGCCAATGCATGTAATTCGCGTGTCTGAAACCCGACCAAGCGTCAAGGTTAGTCATCGGCGACGGCATCAGTGTCTTTGAATCGGTTTGTATTTCAATCACTAAATATCAGCTGTGACGTCACGTCACAGTAAGTGTTAAAATGTCGGCACGTTTTCTTTCAATACAAATCGTGATACTTGCGCTATCTATGTAGATGTATGTCTGTGGTCCAACCTGCATATCTGTAAGTACGCTTATACCTACAGATCAATCATTCAAAGATTTTCTCAAGTTGTTCTTATAAACCTTTTTCCAATACTCGAGTCTTGGGTTGTCGTAGAGCACAGTGTATCTGGCGGTGTTGTCAAGGACAAAAACTTCCAACTCAGTTATATTAACTGGATTCCACATTACCAATCCTGTTGGAGTAGGTTCACTGTGGAAAGATAATAATAATGCGATTAAAACGTAAAAAATGCGACTTTGGAAGTTACCGGCAAATCTCACTGAATGACGCATCGATAAAGACCGAAAGTGTACAGAAGACAGCAGATCAAGCGTTCCAAATCTGTCATAAAATTGTAATTGAATCTGAACTTGAAATATGACGACCGGCTGGTGTAGCGGTAACATACATTGCCTTCTATGCCAGAGGTCCTGGGTTCGAATCCCGGCGGCGGCGGCGGCGGATATCGGTGTAATGAACACAGTTATTAGCCGTCAAGTCACGGATGTTTATATGCATATTTAAGTTTATTCTAATAAAAATATGTATGTTTATATATTTCCTAAGTATATCCGTTATCTAGTATCCATAACACAAGTTCCTTAAGAAACTTAATTTGAGCTAGATAATGTTGTGTGAGTGTCAGAAATATTTATATATTTAAAACTCCACATGCGCTCGACATCAAGTTAAAAATTTATTGAAGAATTTAAATTTGTAACGCTTGATCTGCTGCCTTCTATACAGTGTCTATCATGACAACATGTATGTCACGTATATCAGAAACAATCCTGTAAGAACATTAGGATAAAAGATATCCTTTGTGATATTCTATACACCTACTAGGGCTATGGTGGAGAAATGGTCTTGTGTAGGTACTGGACCATTTCCGGCGTCGGAGGGCGCTCGGCTCAGGCTAAATGCAACCTAATAAGTGTATAGCGGATGAGGTACACATGGAGGTTTTTAGTGGGTGGGTCCGGCCCTCTGCCGGATCATCCCTACATACCCCGCTGCTCCCCCTTGGGCGGTCTGGGACGTGATAGCACGTTATCCTCCAGTCAAAAAAATAATAAAAAAGGCTACCGGCATACACAAGGGTAAGGAAGTTTTATTTCAAATCGACAAGCTGTTATACAAGAGTAGCAATCATCCTTTGTTTGGCTTCCGTGGTGCGTTGGTCTTAGTATCCGATAGCGACGCGAGAGGTTCTGAGTTCCAATCCCAGCCGGGTCAGCAGTGCCAGCTCAGAACTTTCTCGATTCGTATGCTTACGAATGTTCGGATAGTATGGAGTCGGTTGCAAATTTTTAATAACATTATATTTTTTTATTGTACAGTTATTTTAGAATACAACATGTTTACAAACATGCAAAATTAACAAGGCACCCATTTTTTTAAGCTGGCCGCGCGGCGATGGATAGATTTCAATTATTGCTTACAACAAACCGTCTCAATACTATACGAACATTCGTAAACATACGACTCGAGAAAGTTCTCTGCTAGCACCGCAGTTTAGGAAACGTCCTTTCTTCGAAATACATTGTCGATGTGCAAATTGTAAAAACAACCTACATGAAATAAACTTTTCTATAATGGAAAGGTAACTTACCCATATTTTGCAAAATTTGTCCATAGAGTCGTCATGTTGTTAATCATGTCTTTGTCCGCTTTCGTTGGTGCCATCGGTACTCTACCTTTGAACAAGTAGGAGAGTTCATCTCCATGAGAAGCACCGGGATACTTTCTGTAGCCAATAAGCATTTTAGCAAAATTTATCATGCCATCATGAGTGAACTTATATGCATACACTGGATGCGCCGATGATTTTAGCAGTTTCTCTATTGTCCTAGTAACTGGGAATTTGATCGCTATATCTCCCAGATATGAAGAAAATTCTCTTCTTGTCTCTTTTGATATTTCAGCGTCGCGCAAGTAAAGTTCCTTTATCCTTTTTGCTACCTTTTCTTTTTCATTGTTTGTAGGAAATCTCAAGTTAGTCGGCAAGGAAGTATTAAAATGAAACGTCGAAAGCATTGTATCGTTGTCTTTTGATACAAACCAATATCCTTCTTCATCGTTGTAGCCTATAATTACAGGAACATGAGCGTACTGTCCTTGAGCAAACAAATCATATGGATGCCCAGGAAGAAACCTGTCAACTCCTGGAATTGCTTTCTCTATACAGGGAACGAAATTATATTCATCTTCTAAAGCTATTTTACCAGCGGTTCGTGGGATTACTGTGCTCAGTAATTCTCTGTCAGACTTGTCTTTTAAAAATTTTACTAGCTCGTGTAAATCTGAACTGGAGAAGCCGAATTGTTTAGCGAATTTATGAGCAATTCCTACTGGATCATATTGGAGTGCCCACGGAGCTAAAGCGGTTCCACTTTGCATAATTACTCTTGCAAATAGGCCTTTTGACATTGGTGAGAGAAGGTGATAAGACACTGAAACGGCCCCAGCACTTTGGCCAAAAAGTGTCACCTCTTCTGCATTTCCTCCAAATGCATGAATATTATTTTGGACCCATTTTAGAGCCTCCACTTGATCTTTGAGGCCGACGTTACCTGGTGCATCGTGAATGCCTAGACACAAAAACCCGAGAATGTCCACTCTATAGTTAAAAGTAACTAAAATAACGTTATGCTTCATAAAGTATTCGGGACCATAGGCAAAAGGTGTCCCGGAACCCTCCTTGAAACCACCTCCATGAATGAAGACCATAACAGGTAAGAGATCCTTTGATGTTTGGAATGGCGCATACACATTCATAGTCAAACAATCTTCTTGACCAAGTATTATTTTAGGTTCTTTAAAAAACCGTTGTGTACATCGAATATTTTTATTTGTAGCTTGCAATACTCCTGGCCATTGTGGGTGCGGCATAGCATCCTAAAATCAAAAAAACAACGATAACAACTGCTTAATAATATATCTACGGAATAAAAACGACTTACGAACTATCAACTATTCAGTAGGTAAGTCAAAAGTTTAGTATTTCCATATGTATCAATATTGTTAAAACCTAGTTTTGAGTAGTGATGAAAATATCGGCCATATCATCTTAATAATAATTATGCAAACCAATTCACATTGTAACAAAACTGTATTTTGAGTCGACCCGAGCGACAATCTAAGGCTAAAACCTGGGGATTTTTTGTCATGTAGCATGGGTATGTATCTCGTACATGCACTTTGGAAACTAATATTGTTGTAAAATCAAGACGGGACGAGTATTAGGCCTCATTTTTGGTGGGTTTTAATTACCTAAACCAATACACGTCATTGCTGTGTCATTTTGTCAGTCAAAGTAAGCTGATTGCTTTTTCAGGCTTTTCCGAGTTGACTAGTTTGGCTAGCTATGACGTTAGAGCAAAGCGCTAGAGCTAGGACTATTCACCACTTAATATGTTTAAAGTCTGATGTCAATACTATAACAGAATTCCAGTTTTTTCATTTACTCTTCGGCTTCATATTAGTGTGAGGTTTAGTCACCAATAGAAAAGTCCCAAAATGTTCCTTTACCCAATAGACTTCCCTGCGTACTAAACTTTTAGAACATCGGTTAATTTTTTGTACAGCCTAAGCCAGCGCTTGATCTCAATATCACTCACCTGATGGCAAGTGGATATAGAATTCAGAAAGCAGACGGGCTTAGGAAAGATTTTTTTGTAGGTGTCATAATCCCATTTCAATCAATACAAATCGCTGCCAAATATGACGTTAATGTGAGGGTATTCTGCATGTAATCCCCTGTCCTAATGGAAAATATATAAATGTATAAGACTAGCTGTTTCGTGCGGTTTTACCCGTGGGAATATTGGGATAAAAAGTAGCCTATGTGCTATTCCAGACTCTACACTATCACTATATCAAATTTCATCGAAATCCGTTGAGCCGTTCTGCCATGATTGAGGTTAACATCCATACATCCAAACTTTCACATTTATAATATTATTAAGAAGTAAGATAAGATTAGTAAGATGTTATCAATATGTATTTCCCTACGGTACAAGGTCTTTCAGGCTAATTTATTACAAGCAAGATGAGGGTCTGTGTGAAGTCGATTTTGGATAATTCCGGGCAGTGAAACAGAAAATAGAGTTTTGTTACCTGATATCTCGTTTCAACAGTGGCGTAGGGGATTCCGTAGTACATCATGTATTTCCCACCTGGAGCAATGATCCCTTGCACCAAGCCGCTAGATATACGAACAGGCTCCGTCTTAAATGGCACCAAGTGTGTCGCGAGCATTGAAACTAGTATCGGCCACTTCATCCTGGGTTGACAATAAATTACGTTTTAAAGATTTTTTGCTTTAAATTAAATTAATTAAATTAATATACTCCTGTTTTCGGCTGGAGTGTGCTACAACATTTAACTTTATTTTACGGACCCGCATCGACTAAAACTTCAGGGTGTTTCTCCATGCATGACCCTTTCGTCCGCGGAAATGCCGTTACAAAAAATATAGCCTTCCTGATCATTTTACCTAAAAATCAAATTGACTACGAAGCAAGAGTGACTAATTTGTAATTCATCTACAAAGCAAAATGACTAAATTGTTAAATGCCTTATTTTCAGAATGCCACCAGAGTAAATAGACTACTAGTCTATTGAAAGACTAAAACTTAAAATGACTACGTTATTAATAAACTTTGCTTCATAGTGCCTTAAAAAATGTGCTGCATATTATCTACAGTTCATTCATGATATATTATAAATGGCAAAAACTTCAACTCATTTTAGCCCGCTTAGGGTATTACCACACAAATCTATCAACGCCGGCGGTCGATCATCGATCGATTGGTGTGGTAATTTTGATGATGCAGTATTCCCTAAGTTGAACAATACCTTATATCACAAAAAAAGAATTACCTAAATCGAACTTGTAGCTCCGGAGATACGAACACAATCATAAAAAAATCGCTTGAAATTCCCTACCTCAAAAACTATTGAGCCGATTTTGATGAAAGTTGCAGTAGGTATTCGCTAAGTTGAACAATACCTAGTACAATAAAAAATTACTTAAACCGGACTTGTAGTCCCGGAGATATGCGAACACAAACATAAAAACATACTTAAATACATACATACATATTTTTTTGAAATTTTGGCACTTTTGTTCAGAAACTGATATAGACAAACACTAACATATGCGAAAACTGGACAGTTCTCAAAATATTACATACATACGGGTCGAAATGATTATCTTTTTTGAAAAAAAAAAACCAGATGTGTCTCCGCAATCCTTACTGCTATATGGAACAGTCGATGCCGTCGATCAGAGCGTCGATCGACGTCGATTGATTGGTGTGATAACACCCTCATAGTGAAATCAGTAAGAAAAGACGAACAGGTACTACACGCACTTAACGTATCTAGATCGACTTTACATGTATCCCTGTACACCTACCCAGTTACAACTTTTTTACGCTTCAGTGGAAACAAAATGGCTGAATTAAAAAAACAACTAAATATTCTAATTATAAGCTCTTTATGTTTTTTCCTTATAAACTTACCATAAGTTTAATATTTCCACGAAATCCATGACAAACTCTGTTGTTTTCAAACTGTTTTTTATTTCTTTTTAATAATTCCGTTTTTTCTATCGTTGACTGAGTTATAACTATAGAACCTTGTAGGAATATGCAGCTGCCTGCCTTTACTATTCTCATTTCCGCCGCAAAATAAAATAGCTGGTTTCTAATCATTAAGAAATTATATATACAAATAAAGCCTCAACACATTTGTGTTAGTTACCTAGGTAAAATAAAACGATAAATGTTCGAATTTCACTATCTTAACATTACTATTGTTAAGTGGAATTAGAATAAATTACTCAGGTTTTCAGTGCTTAATAACATTTGTTGAGCTACAGGATGAACTTTATATATTTTTTACAATCGCATACAGCGAATCAATAAATTCCTAAAACCCTTTATACCCTTAAATGTCCCCATTCTAATAAGAAAAACTCATCTTTCGAATAATATTCAGTAAGTATGTAGATATTATTATTTACGTAAAATGATGCGCAGATTAGGATTGAAAAATGGATTATTTAAGGATTAAGTGTAAAGCATAAATAATATTAAGTATATGTAATGGAATATACGTGTGTACAAAACGTATAAATAGCTACCATCAAGACAAAACGATATCACACTATTAGCACCAATCTGCATCCGCTTTCGTGTGATTAAACAACCAATATGAAAAAGTGTGGGAAAAATATGGAAATCCATTATAAATGATTTTTTATTTGTTTTTTTTTCTGACATTCACACATATGGTATGGGCGTTGCATTCACATAACATAATAAACATTCGACTTGACAGCTAAGGCCTCGTTAATGCACACGACGACGAGAGACGTCGATATTTTTACTATATCGCCGGCTTTACTATGAAACCATCCGCTGGTTTTTAAAGTTTTTTTACTTTAGTAAAGCCGGTAATGTAATAAATAAATAAATAAAATTCATTTATTTCAGGCAATATTTACAATGTAATGAAAACGGACGAAGCCCCGAGTGACGCGCCCCTTATTTAAACGAGGCTTATATAATACCTGTTAGGTACAAGAATATCCACCGCTAGCGGATTCAAACCTAGGACAATATATGTTAGGTACCTCTAAACCAGTCGGTTAAATAAATTTATGTGGTTCACTGACTGTGGTTATGGGGTTCATTAATCGATTTTGAATTTCACTATCTTACCTAATTAGTAACATAATCACAACACTCGTAATAATATAATATCATATTAGGTACTTATACAACGTGTAACAAAATGGAGATATAAAACTTAAGTGTTAGCTTCTATACCATACGTAGAATATACAATAAAAGAATTAGCATGATTAGACAACCCTAGTCAGCCTAATAAGCTAAAACAAGTCTTGTGCTTGTACCTTACAACCTTTACCGCACCGGCTGAACTTCGTAGTGTTTGTCTTAGTTACCCATCGTTATATTTTTACGCCATCTGTTATCGAATAGATTTCATCAAAAGCTAACAGCTGTTTTTAGGGTTGACACTTCGATATTTTGATCTAAACTTTGAACTTGTTTTTCGCCCGAACCGTAAGGATAACAAATTTATATTACTGTTACTTATAAACTACATCACCAAACATACAATCCCCTTAAGTATTATCTCTTCATTATGTTACACGTTGTATATTTTATGTATATTTATTTTAAAACCGCTATGAAAGCTACTGCTTTTGTTAATAAAATGAATTCGTTTTTGATAGAGAAAAGGTTTGCGCTCGGTTTTTCGTTTGCATTTTAATTTAGGATAGAATTCAGTGTCTAACCATCAATCCGCAACAGAAGTACATATCGTATAGAGGAACGTAGGATAGCCCTTCCTCGCCTGGATTAACATGTGGTGAAAGACTACTAATCCAAGTGACCAACCACTGCTTGGTGGTGTGAGTTAGGGTGTTTCCACACCAACCGATCGACCGTTGCTTGACAGCGTCGATCGACGGACGAGTGATAGTTTTTACATA
The DNA here is from genome assembly GCA_944452665.1 of Stenoptilia bipunctidactyla. Lineage (NCBI taxonomy): Eukaryota > Metazoa > Arthropoda > Insecta > Lepidoptera > Pterophoridae > Stenoptilia > Stenoptilia bipunctidactyla. The sequence continues at coordinate 7,408,603 of OX101733.1, read as the reverse complement.
CAAACATACATAACGTCACGCCTGTATCCCTTATGAGGTAGGCAGAATCCAGAAGTTACAAGACCATCTGATGTCACGTTTGACAAATTTGGAGGTATTATAAAGATGGAGAGAGACTATTGTATTGACAGGGGGTCAGCCTATCGCCCACAAAAACGCCTTTAAATAACCTCTGTCCCTTAACTGACTTTTACAGTATGCCCGAGAAGTGAAGTAGCTGGCACATTCTATGTTTTTCTTTCGCTCCCAGTCCAGCATGGAAGCTGGACTATGCAAAAAAATCCGATCGACGTCGATCGATTGGTGTGGTAACACCCTAAGACCCCTTCAAGGCTAGAATCACCGTACTGTTTACCATAATGTTTTATATTGAACGCAGGCTTAAGTAGTAAAATTACTTTGAAGTCCAAAAACTTAAATCGTAAACTATTTATTAAAGTGATTATCATTTAATATTCCTGTAATATTTACATAAACTTCTGACTTCTTATCTACTGTTATTTTTAAAGATCACAGAGATGCGAGATTATTTTAAAAAATCCTTATGAATAAGAATATCTACCTATACCTACTAGGTATTTTAAAATTTAGTTTTTACTATTTTCGCACGGAACCCCAAAAATATTTAAATGGCACAATTAAGATTGTACGATTTTACTAATATCTAGGTACTATCATCATTATCAGCCAGTCAAGAGACGTCCGCAGCTGGACTTAGGTCTCCCCCCAAGGTTCTCCACAGAAGGTACTATAAATAAATCAATTTACAAAAGGTTAAGGAAGCAAATATTAATAAGAAAGATTAAGACAATGTACGATTCTGTTATTAGAAACTATAAATCAACTTAATACCAAAGTAGCTGCTAAAAACTAATTATAACTTAACTCATACACATAAGTCACAATTATTTAACTTCTGGTAATTAACACCATAAAGATAATAAAATATAAGTAGCTGTAACATACCTTAAAATCGTTGAAGATATTTTCTAATAAACGAACACAATTTTTTTTTTATGTTAGCAAAAGATGAAGATGTAATGCCAGAACAGCGACTAGATAAGTAAGTAGAAAATATAGTAATAATGTCGGCAGATATTGTAAACTACTATAGCGGTTGTGAAACTGTATCTATAGTTTAATAAATAGTCTACAATTGAACTGTAGTACAATAGAAGGAAATTCTCAGTGTCATAGATTATGACAACATTGGTAGATTTTAGTACGAGGTTATAAAAAATATCGGTGGATTACCGGTTTGGGTATAAAGTCGTCTGCGGTGTCAGTGATCTGATTCCCTACTGATAATAGGAATTTAATACTTTCTTAACTTTTTTGTCCGTGAAGGGTGGTCGGCTTAGAAAAGCCCTACCCTGGATAAGTGTGTCGTAAAAGACGACTTATCAGAGTGACCACCGCTTGGCCGCGCTGACCCCCCCTGGCAGGATCCTGCCAGAATCTGACTGTCTAGCGACCGACAAATATTATCGCTTCGGCGGTTATGTGTTCCAGCAATATTAAAATAACTCTACACCAAAACCCTCATCCCCGACCAACCGTGGGATACCACTCACTTGGTGCCGACTGAAAACCAGCGTCGTGAACCCTTTAGGGTACCGACTATATGCTGAGTTGGTTACCATTTTTTATAATAATCATCGTTGGTATTTGTAAAAATTATTAAGTACTTTCATGTTCTTTAGGTTAAGTTTTAGTTGTAAGTAAGTATTATTGTACGAATTTCAGTGGTGATTGTTTTAAGAATAAAATATTTTCTTTCTTTCAATATTTTATGAAGAGCCAGTCCTTTCCTAAGCGTGACTTGGTTCATCTTTGAATTTATCTTCAGGTGAGATTGAGTTTAAGGGCATCGCGTAGCGCGTTGCGTCCATACTTGCCGCCTAGATATCGCTAGCGAATTTCGCCGACTTGAACAAGCGAAAAAACGTTTTACTGTTTTTTTTTCAGGCGACCGGCTGGTGTAATGGTAACATACATTGCCTTCTATGCCAGAGGTCCTGGGTTCGAATCCCGGCGGTGGTGGATATTTGTGTGATGAACACAGATATTAGCCGTCAAGTCATGGATGTTTATATGTTTATTTAAGTTTATTCTAATAAAAAATATGTATTTATTCAATATGTATGTTTATATATGTCTCAAGTATATCAGTTATCTAGTATCCATAACACAAGTTCTTTAAGAAACTTAATTTGGGCTAGATAATTGAAGATCAGGCGAACTTCTAAGTGAAGTTCGATCGAAATTATATGAGCAGCTTAATTCGAAGCGATTTATTAGGTTTACTTATTGTAGTATCGGTCCCATGTGTCAGCCTTACACGGTTATTTTAGAGTCTTTTTTTTTTTTTTTGTATTGCAACACTGCTTCACCTCCGGCTCCTACTTAACCGGCCCTTTTGGAATCATTTTGTTTAAAGCCGAATTATATAAAAATGTAATGGATTATTCTATTTATAGGATAAACCATTGCATGGTAAGGTAAAAAAAAAACGATAAGCACAGGTAAGTATTTTACTTATATTAAGATATAAGGGTTGGGATATTTATTTTCAGTAAATAAATAAGTAATATATATGTTTCGTTTTAAACTGGGAGGGTGATTATAAATCGCTTCGAATTAAGCTGCTCATATAATTTCGATCGAACTTCACTTAGAAGTTCGCCTGATCTTCAATTATATTTCGCAGCTTAATTCTTTGCGATTTATTAGGTTTACTTATTGTAGGATGTTCAGAGAGAAAATAAGTAAAATAGCTTACATGATCAACAATTATTATCCATTTTTAGTTATAATATAGCAATTAAATCAATTTCCATACAAAATATAACAACATAATTAGGTACCTACATTAATTACTAGCTGCTGCCCGCGACGTCGTCTGCGTGAACGCTATGCAGCACCAAACGCACCTACGATTATAACACTGCTAGCGTGATAATATGTAGCCTATATGTTGACCCGACTTCTTAACTATCTTCATGCCAAATTTGAAGTAAATCCATTCAGTACTTTTTGAGTTTTTCCCGGAAAGACAAACAGACAAACAGACAAAAATTCTAAAAACTATATTTTTTGTTTCTGTTTCGATTGTAGATCATACCCCAAGTATTCTTTTAAAAAAATATTCAATGTACAGTTTTGACTTTCCTACCATTTTATTATATGTATAGATTATGTAGGCATAAAATCACTCAAAATAGTTGTTGCGAAATTGCTAGAATTTTCAATAATTTCTTTGTTATATTTAGCGAATACATTGGAAGAGTTACTCCAGCCAGCGGCTTTTCTAATTGTATCTAAAGTAACTCCAAGCTTGTTGGCCTTAGATGTTGCAGCATGCCGAGTGCTGTGAGCACTGAACAACGAAGTGTCGATTCCACTTTCATACAGAGTCTGTTTTATCCAATTACTTAATCTTTGTGAAGATAGTTTTGAATGTGGATTTTTATAACTTATAAATAAATATTTACAGTTTTTACGAAGTTCTCTTGTTTTGTTAATATATGATTCTATACACCGGACAGGACAAATCTCTGGACGTTCATTATAAAAAGGGAGCCTTAATAATGGTTGGGGTGAATGTAGTTTGGAGGTTTTAATTATGTCTGGAATTTTAATAAACATTTCAACACTACATTTACTTATATTATCGAGGTGCATTAAAGATAATGTCTGCTTTTTTTTTTTTTTGAGCCAAAAAATTAAGGACTATGTTTGTGTCCCATGTGACCTCATATTTAGGATTTGTAGGCCTTAGCTTGTAGACTCCTTGCATGAAGCGCTTTATCAATATATTATCTAACGGAAATAATAGAGATAAGGCAGAATATGTATTAATAGTTCCGTATTTTGCACCTTTGTTAAAAACATCGGTTAAAAAATTAATTACGACATGAACTGAACAGGTCAAGTAATTGTGCTGCATTTCGGAACAATAACTAAACAAGACTTGATACAGCTGTTATATTGCTTGTAAGTATTACTAGATAAAGAAGATAACATTATTTCTGTAGAATCAACAGATAACGATTTATCTAATAAAACCTGCCTGATAACTTCACGGCAATCAAACCGAGTATCTTGTGTAAGCTGTGTGTCAATCTGAAAGGAGATTGAAGAAGGCTAATATTGGGTTCAAAATAAATTGATTTAGAAATAGATATCTTTTTCAATAATGGGAACCATGGCTGTGTGGGCCAATTTAGTACTACGAATATACCCTCGGCCTTATCATCTATTATTTCTCTAAGTGTCTTTAAAATGAGGGCAAATGGCGGAAATGCGTAAAATAATAGTTAGTCCAGCTGATGGTGAACGCATCAACAGCAAATGCTTCGGGTTCATTTTTCCACGTAATGTACAATGGGCAATTTGTATTACACCTACTGGCAAACAAATCTATTTCTGGTCTATTTCACCAAATACCCGTTTAATACCACAATAAGCATGTTCACTTAATTCCCATTCAGTATCTAGAAACTTTTTGCGAGACAATGTCGTGGGTAAAAAATTGTCCTTCGTATTAATATAAGAAGCTAATACTTTAATTTTACGTGTTTCGCACCACTGCCATATTTTTTTTTTTTTGGACATATCATTTAAATTTGGTTACTTTATGCTGCCCATTCTATTAATGCAAGATATCGCGGTTACGTTATCAATGCGTAACAAAATTTGACAGTCAGATAATTCTTTAGCAAACGTTTTTAAACCTAAATATGCCGCTTTTAATTCAAATTAATTAATATGAAGTGTCATTTCAGACTCCTTCCAATAACCAAAACATTCCTTGTTATTACTCGAGGCACCCCAGCTTGAATGATGCATCAGAATTAATTTCAATTTTATAATCATCAGATCTTAAGCTAGCATAACCATTATCAATTTTGTCTAGCCACCAATAAACATCTTCCCGGATATTTAATGATAAACTAATCTGTCGTTCATATGATGAATTTTCACATAAACTTAAATACTTTCAAGATGTTTAGAATAAAGCCACGAATATTGAATAGCAGGGCAAGCCGATATTCGAAGTCCAATCAATTGTGCATAATTACGTAACTTAATTGTTTTTGCTTCGAAGATTTTTAAAAGAGATTGTTTTATTTTTACCCTCTTTGTTTGAGGTAATTTTAAAACCATGTTTTGGGAATCAAATACAAAGCCTAGAAATTTAAATGTGTTTAAGGGTTGTAAAGAACTCTTATCACAATTACTCTAGAAGCCTAAACTTTCTAAAAGTGTCTTTGTAAAAAGTACGTTATTATAGCAATCTGCCTTTGTTTTACCAACGCAAAAAATATCGTCGAGATCAATAACTGATATCATATTTCTTTGATGTGATCGCAAAAATTCCATAACAGGTTTTAAAAGTTTTGTAAAGGTAGACAATTAAATTCATATAGTTTGTTATTGAATTTGAATCTTAAGTACTTTTTGTGCGAGTTATGAACTGGTAGAAAAAAATATAAGTCTTTTAAATCAATAGTTGACACAAAACATCGCTCAGTAACGAATTTAGATGCAGTTTTATAGCCTTCCATTTTAAAATGGACGGTTTCAACAAACTTGTTTAATTTTTTCAAATTCAATATGAATCTTTTGTCTCCGTTTGGTTTAGGTACTAAAATATATCGGATACAAACTGTTCACTATCGTATGTACACTTAGGTATGGCTTTTATTCGAATCAAGTAATCTATGCAAATTTTAAAATCGTTAAAATTTTTATCTGGCTTATATCTTGAGTCAGGATTACTATTTCCGAAGGGCTTTTTAATAAACGGTATTTTATATCCCTTAATCCAGGACAAAATTATAGGATCATTAGTTATTTTTAACCAATTTTTGTAAAATAGCTTTAGATGGCCAGAATAACTGACCTCAGATGTTAATATCTCCTGTTGTATTTCTTGGGCGGCGAGCGTGAGCGTGTGTAGTTCGGGGTGTGTCGCGGCGGCGGCGGAGGCGGCGGCGGCGGTCCCGAGCGCTGCACCGGGCGAGGTCTCCCCGCTTCGGGCCGCGCAGCAGGCTTCCGTTGCGGGGGCTTCCAGTTTAAACAATTTTGAGAAGTAATCCTATAATTTTGGTTGTTTCTGTTTGAAATAAATGGTTGTGAAGGCTTAAGGGATTCTCCGGTTTTTTGTATAGTTTTTGCGGACCTTAACTTTTCTGGTAAATCGGTCCCAAATAAAAATGTATCTCTGGTGGTCTGACGAAGGGTATCTTTTAGTTCTGCATTGATAGTATTAATAACTAAATTTCTTCGGGCCTTCGTTAGGTAGTAGAAGGAATCGCACAACAATTTGCTTGCATCCCTTAAGGGTTTTAGAATATCCTGCGATGAATATTTCTTTGTAATGACTTTCTCTGTCGTTTGCGCTAACGCAGCCAAAGCAATGCTGATTTGTTTTTGACTAAGCATTAAGGAAAAATCTTTTTTGCTTGTCAGTTTTGAAATACCTACCCGCTTTAACTTCAGGGTTGAGGATAGGCGTTAATAGCATTTCACAGTTTTTGGGTACCCGATATTCTTGTAACAAGGACTGTTTTGTTTCTTTGATGAGACCCTTGGTAAGTATGAGCTGCCATCTATCGGATATGTTTTTATTAATTTCATCTCCCAAAATATCTTGCGACTGGGGAACTTCCCCTAATAATGACAGTATTTCGACATCAATACCACTGTCTCCTCGTACCTCCTTTGTGAGATCCGACGTCGAAGGTACTGGATTCTGTGCCGACGACGACGTATGAGGAACTGCCTCGTTCATACATGCCTCCTCTTCAAGCGATTCTTCGTGATGTGGTGAACTTTTGGGAATGACTTCCACGATAGATTCACGGTTGTTCGGTGAAGCTATGATTAGAACTTCACCATGTTCGTATTTTTTTTGTGGGTATTTTTAAAATAGGTTTAGTTCTGTAGTATAATTTTTGATATTATCATGAATACGTTTTATTTCATAAATGCTACCGGGCACAAATAATGTATGTTGTGCTTAAGTAAAGCATTATTTTATATTATATTTTTTTAGTGAGTAGGTACCTACCCTCAGGCGTGGTACAAATTTGTGTCATTTGACAAGTGAGTACTTTAAATAAGTACAAATTGGGTTATAAAGTAAGTATGTTGTGCTTAAGTAAAGCATTATTTTATATTATATTTTTTAGTGAGTACCTACCCTCAGGCGTGGTACAAATTTGTGTCATTTGACAAGTGAGTACTTTAAATAAGTACAAATTGGGTTATAAAGTAAGTATATCTGCAGACAGACGCGCAGAATACAAGTTTTTAAACAATGTTAAATGACATTGTTACATAATTTACTTAAATTCGATGGATTCTTCGTCAGATGAAATAACGCGAATTCTTTTCCTCAGCTTATTTTCGAGTCTCCTTATTTTTTTTTTTTTTCGTATTATTTCATTCTTATCTTCGTTCTTGCGCTTCTTCCCCATCTTGAGAGCTTTGTGTAACACTAGATGACCGTTACAATGAAGTCTTGAGCGTTGCCAGGAACACGTGCGAAGGCTTGAGCACGGGAACGAACAATGATTCCAAAAGGGCCGGTTAAGTAGGAGCCGGAGGTGAAGCAGTGTTGCCAATACAAAAAAAAAAAAAGACTCTAAAATAACCGTGTAAGGCTGACACATGGGACCGATACTACAATAAGTAAACCTAATAAATCGCAAAGAAATATAATGTTGTGTGAGTGTCAGAAATATTTATTTTATTTTTTCACAATTTATAACTTTTTTTAAATTTAGCTTTACTCATCGATTAAGAGAAGTCCGCTTTATGTTATTATGTAATTTTTACATGAATCTACGAGTATTATGGAGTTTCGGAGCAATATCAGTTTGAAATGGTAAATTAGTGTTATGTTTGTGATTTTTCTTTATCGAGTCAATCATGATTTTAGCTTTACACAGTGGTTGGTTATATGGTTAATTTTTGTAAATATTTTTTTTCAGACACAACATGTACACATTACTAGGTATATTATCGTTTAAAAAAGTGAAAACGCTGCATTCTCGCCTTAAGCACGGGTCTATAAGGGTAATAAATACATAATATATATATCATAGTTTTCATAATATGATATGTAAAGGGGTTTGAAAATTTTTGTATGGAGCCTGGCACACCTACTGTCCGCCATTTTGATTTTTTTTCGATTTTGCGTCGCACTATAAAACTTATATATTTCGATTGCTAACATACACATGAGCAAAAAATGTTATATAACATATGGGTCTAAAACGTCACGTTTTAGAGATAATATGGAAAATAATTTTGTTAAATAATTAAAATTTTTCATATATAATTTTAGTCGTTGAAATACCTCTCAGAATGTATCAAATTAGCATGAATGTTTGTAGTATTATCTTGCACATTAGTTAAGAGTAAAAATAACTTGTTTCTACACTTACCTATCTGAAACCTGACAATGCCATATCAACCCGGCAACGCCGCCGCGCCGCACCGCGCTCCCAGCAGGCTAGACGCGTTAAAATGGATTGTGCTCATAGAGTGTAGGTATCTATAACTAATTGTTATTGAATGCAGATATAGCTACTTTAGCAAAAAAAATTAGTACTTACATACTTAATTACCTACTCTTAATGGAGTTCGGGAGTTTTAATTCCCAGTAAGTATTAATTATTGAGGCTATGGCGCGAGGACTAGAACAGACAAGAAAAATAATTTATTTCTTGGGAATATTACAATATTCTCCTGAAACATGTCAGTAAAAATAATACACAACGACTTTTTCTCCAGTTCAGACCTGTGCACTCTTAGGGTGCGTACAAATTGCTAGTAATGCAACTAGTATACTTGTGTTAGTTTATTGAATTAGATGGTAAGTTTTTCTAATTTTTTGGCTCCCTCGTAATATCAGCGGCAGGGCGTATGTTCTTTAAAGCATACACTTTGCCAAATGCTGAGAGGGAGACCATTTTTTTAACATCTCGCCTTATTATTTTTATTTTTAAATGTATTACTTTTACTTTTCTTAAATGTTATGATGATGTTAAAAAATAAATTATTTTCTTTCTTCTTTCTTTCTTTCTTTCTAGTAATGTAATATCCAGCGTCCGATGCCTGCGCTCGCTGTATTTGTACGTGTATTTCACACGAACTGAGCATTCAATATGGGCATCCTGAGTAAGATTTTTTCCGGGTTACTTGCCTTAGTGCACCCCAACATCTCCCTAGGAATGTATGTTTAAGCTTCAGCTCTCTACGCCTAGTAGTTATGGCTGTACTTTGTTTTTTGCTTGGTGGTAGGATCCCTTCTGGGTCCACCTGCCTAGCGACCACCCTTTATATAAAGTCTGCCGCCAAATGTTATCGCTCCGGTGGTAATGTGTTCCGGCAATATTGTATAAAGAGCCAGTTCCTTCCTAAACCCGTGTGCTTTCATCTTCGACCTCATCGTCACTTACCATCAGGTGAAATTGAGGTCAAACGCGGGTTTAGTCACTTATAAAAAAAAATGTAAACTATTAGTTTAACTATTTAATTTAATTTAATTAGTTAATTATTTAGTTTAGTGTGAGGTGTGGGAGGAGAGGTCTAATATGGAGAAGAATTGGAGATAAAGAAACTCCAGAAACACTTTAAAATCTACTTTATAACTTACATTATAATCACTTATATATAAGTCTCACATTTGGCAAAGAGCTGGGCGTTTTTTTCACACCCATGGCTCCTTTTCATTTAAGAAGTCATCCACTTTATAGTTGCCTTTTTTACGTAAGTTCCTGTATGTCATGGGCAACCGTGTTGTAAAAGTGTATACACAAGCCCATCTTCTTCTTCTCGTGTGGACTATAAGTATTTAAAGACAGACTTAAATATTATAGGGCTTTGAAATGACGCGTCTTTCTCTATCCCGCATTTCCGAATAGGTACAAGCAAATGTAAAAGAATTCTAAAAAAGAAAACTCTTAATCATATCATTACACGTAGTAACTCTTTAGTAATCTGTGTCATTACTTATTGTAAGTAACTAGAATAATATAGTTAATATAGTTAGGTACGTACCTACAGCGCCGGCTTTGCCGAGTTAATATGGCATTGTCAAGTTTTAGATAGGTAGGTGTAAAAACCAGTTATTTTTACTCTTAACTAATGTGCAAGATAAAACTACAAACATTCATGCTAATTTGATACATTCTGAGAGGTATTTCAACGATTAAATATATGAAAAATTTGAATTATTTAGCAAAATTGTTTTCCATATTATGTCTAAAACGTGACGTTTTAGACCCATATGTTATATAACATTTTTTGCTCGTCTGTATGTCAGCAATCGAAATATACAAGTTTTATAGTGCGACGCAAAATCGAAAAAAAATCAAAATGGCGGACAGAAGGTGCACCAAAAATTTTCAAACCCCTTAGTAAAGAAAAGTTAAGGTAAAAGAAAAGTTGGGCGGGGAAAGAAGTCTTGGCTCAAGAACACTGGATTGTGCAGAGCTATTTCGCTTCGTAAGAGACAGGACGTGTTGTGCCAACCGCTAGTGCCAATCGCTTCATAATAATCATTTATCGTCATTAAGTCGTCGTGGCGCCGTGGTTACTGTGTGTATCATACGATATCACAGGTTAAGCAACGTCCAGCCGGTACTTGGATGGGTGACCGCCGACCATTCATTTCTCACGACGACTTCCATGCTTCGGAGGGCACGTTAAGCAGTCGGTCCCGGGTGCTGTATAATTGTATACAGTAGTCGTTAGGGTTTGTCAGAAGCCATCTTGGCGCCCTGAAAATTCTGGCATCCACCACCCAGCACTGGGCCAGCTTGGTGGATTATGGCCTATACCTCCTCTTCACCCAGGGGAGAGACTCATGCCCTGCAGTGGGCTCATTACAGAGTTGTGATGATGATGATGATGAAGGAAAAAATCGGTTCCATTTGTTAGTATACACAATTTCTTACAAACTAATGTTAGTAAACACATGAAAAAGACATTGCAAAAGGGAAAACGCTTGGATAAGGCATCATTCACTTCTTGTTTTGAAGTGTATGATACCTCATCCAAGTTTTTAGGAACGGCGAGTCCCATCGTTCATCCAACGCGCTCAGGATGGTGTTGGTGCTGCGGCAAAGGCGACTTAGTAAAGGGCGAGCTAATCATCACGAAGACATGCTGTGTGCGCGCCTCTGCGAACATGGCGGAGGCGCTACACCACCGTGGCAGCCCCAACATCGCCCGCCAGCCGTTGTTGTACTGGACTCTTAGTGCGCCTCACTCTCGCCGCTTATATCTCATGCATAACCCGCACGTGTACAGCGATTGACAAAATGATTTAAATAGTAATACTTTAACATCTTTAGTACATCGTGCAAACCTACGGGCAAGCATATTGCAACGCACGTACAGCGCTCTCCGTTCCCTCTCGATATCGACATCGTCAGAAAGGTCTTCGGTGACCCAATGACCCAGATACTTAAAGCTACTCACCTGTTTTAGTGAGGAGCCGCAAAGAGTGATAGCAGGCGCCTTGTACTGTTTTCTGCCAGCCTTAAAGATCATGAATTCACTCCTTTTGGCATTATATCTATGTCTATATCTATACTATGTCTATACCAGTCTATACTTACCAAACCAGCGAGCGAGTAACATGTTACTAACATCGTTTTCAAAATTTTAATTTTATTTCAATCGTTTTGAAATGTTAAAAGTTGTGATTAATGCGCTAATATATAGCAAATATAAAATCTAAGTTGCAATCAAACAACTGCATAAACTGTTTATAAAGTTAATAAGTTTTTAATAGTGCTAAATCAATAAAAGTCATAATTATCAACGGAAATCCCTGCGCTTGTAACATAAACGCGTAAGCGCCGCGGTGTATGCGGCACTTAAGCCCTTTTGAGCACCGACGTTCACAATTGAAGGCGCTTTGTTCGTGTTTGGACTTCGATCGCCCGACGCCGACCGTTAGCTTTTTAACTGCAACGCACCTAGCAACCATTCTGAGTGTTATTTTATAGCTTAAATTAAACTTTAAGATACCTATCTACTGTAGATATGGCAAGCAAGTGCTCTAGATGCCCTAATCAACAGAGAGGTATCCAGTGTCAGCTTTGCTCTAGGTGTGTGGATAAATACCATTATACGTGCATGAATTACAGTAAAGTAGATTACGCAGCACTTACCAAGGACTTTAAAGATCACTGGGTGTGTCCATCCTGTAGGTGTAAAGAACCAAAGTGGGGCGATAATTCAAACACGCCCGTACGCTCTTGCCCTTTACCTGCGCGTTGGATGAATCTTACCCTTTTGTCGCAGGCAATCGACGTTGAAACGAATTTGCCAACAGCTCACTCACTTTAATAATTGTAACTGTATATCTGAACAAAGTCTAAGGGAAATTATTAGAAAAGAGCTACAAAGTCAATTTAAGACCCAAATTAGCGACATTCGAGCAATAGTCGCAAGCTTGAGCGATTCTTTATCGTACTTTAAAGCTGAGTTTGAAAGTCTCAAGAGTGAAAACGAAAGCCAAAAGTCAATCATCGATGAGCTTAGGAAAGATTTTGATGATTGAGATTTTGTTATCATATTCTTAAATCATTATTGTTATACTAAGCTGTTGCATATCTTATGAATAAATATGAATAAATAAATAAATAAAGATAATATCGAGCTTCGAGCCTCTAGCCAGGAACTCGCCAGTAAAGTTCAACATATGGAATTATTGCCCCGCACCTCCAACATAGAGATTTAGTGCGTACCGGAACATAGTAACGAAAAAATATATAATATAGTACAACAATTAGCAACTGTAGTTAAGTGTCCAATTACTGAGCCCCAGATTGCGATCCACTTAGTTAAACTCAGCAGCCTTCCTTGCGGCGGTGGCGACATACTTATAATAAAAACCAACCTACGGACAAACTAAACAGCGATCATCTAGGTATCGGCGGGAACAAAAAGTCTCATATATTTGTCACTGAACACCTAACCTCGGAAGTGAAATCCCTACATGCCGCTGCTCGCATCAGAGCCAGAGAACTAAATTATAAGTTTGTGTGGGTCCGTGACGGCAAAGTGTTCGAAGTCAGAAACCTCTTCATACGTTATAGTTAAAAACAGTGAGTTTTTGAAGCGCCTGTGTTAAGACTTTATATTTTAGACTCATAATTAATAATAAAGTTACCTATCTACTATAAATTCATATAATTGAACAATTCTGTTACCGTTTTTTTTATCTTTTTATTAGGGTCGCTATAGCTATGTACGTGCCTAAATCCAAACCTCGTTGCTCAAAATTTCCGATATGGTATACCACTGAACTTAGAAATCTCTTACGCGAAAAGCACAAATATCGTAAAAAGCACCCTTCAATTCCACCATAACCCTCGTGACAGACTTTCATACGATTATGCTAAGGAACGCTGCTCTAAGCTGCAAACACACAGCTACCAATCGTATATTGCTGGCTTGGAACGCATTTTGCAGTCTAACCCCAAGCTTTTTTGGTCATTCATTAAGGCCAAAAAGGTGGGGCAAAGTCATTTCCCATTCCCCAAAGTCAAATAGATGAATCACAGGTGTGGTTGTTACAGAATTTCCCAAATGGAGTTCTCATGAGCGAAACAGAGAAGCAATTTTGTATTCCTTTGCTTCAACGTGAATCTGTGGAGAGAATTAATAAATATCTATCTTCTGGGGGAAAATTGCAATTGGAAAACGTAGGTAAAAATCAAATATGTACCTACTACCAACCAATTGAATCATGACCCACCAGAAGCTCATTTTGCCAAAATTTCGCTTGAAGATAGGTTTCCTTGGTGATGAACTTGTTTCAATATCATGAAAATTGTTCGTTTTGCCTACGAACAATAGAATTCACTACCAATATTTCCTTTCTATATTCAAAATCTTGACATCTAAACCACTGCTTACGAACTGTTTGACTGTAATGGGTTGCTAGGTTACATTTAACCATTTACAAAATAAGTAATTATAGAAGATCAAACGAACTTCTTAAGTGAAGTTCGATCGATATTATATGAGTTGCTTCATTCGAAGATATATTCATTTACCAAGTAGTCCCTTTGACTCACACGGTAGCACGCACGAATTTAAGAGTTATAAAATGACTAAAAAGGTCAAAACACGTGTTTTCGATCGTTTTAGTTAAAATTTTTCACACCAGTCTGGATCCATAGGATGCGCCTCTGTCGAGCTCATTATTTTAGAGTTCTTAATTTTATAGTTATGGCAAAACTTTTAGGGCAATAGTTTACTACATTGACAGGGCGGGTGGGACCTTAATGTATATCTTCGAATGAAGCAACTTATATAATATCGATCGAACTTCACTTAAGAAGTTCGTTTGATCTTCTATTATATTTCGTTGCTTCATTCTTCAGATATATTCATTTACCAAGTAGATGTTCAGAGCATAAGGTAAAGTTTTGCTTTATAAAAATTCATTAACTAATATTCAACAGTTATTTAATCAACTCAATGTAAGTGTATAACTTTGAAACATTTTGTTTATATGCATACTGAATAAAATTACTTAAAGTAAATTAATAATTAAGGATCAATAAAGGAGTTTACTTCTACATTTGATTGAAAAACTGCCCTTCCAAAATTACTTTTATTGATCGACCATGGGGCGGTTATAAAACTTAGCGAATGTTTGAGAATGAGCGGTCCTGCAGGCCGTGCTGCGAATGGCTAGCAGCGATAGGCCGCCACGCGCTCCGGCCGCGGACGTTGCTGCGCGTGCCGCGTGCTGTGAGCGCTGAACGCCGCGCGCCGCAGCCACGCCCGCGCCGCTAGACCCCATGACATGCTTTATCCGGCGACTGATAGACGGTGAGATCGTTGTTTTGTAAGGTCGCTTTGGTTTGACTATAAGGCAATCTACACGCTCTGGCCTAAGTTAACTCGTTACAAATAACAAATTTTCTAAAGCTAATGCAGGGCATATTCAGGAATGGCATGTTCATGGAAATATGTCAAAACTAGAGTTGGTTACTAGCAGTAGCTGAAATTATAATCAAATCCAAATTCCCTATTTTGAATTCATTTGCAAAAATTATAAGAGAAATTGCACACGGTGTGCTAGTGGCCTAAAAGCCAGTAAAAATACCAGTTACTGTGTGTGTACTTTGCTCAAGAGTTAAATAACTATTGGGATACCATTTTGAAATATAATCTTAAAACGACTTGAAGATCTTAATCTTAAACCAAGTGTAATTGTGTTATGTTGGTAATGGCCTTAACCTAAGGTAATGGATTAATTAGTTCATGCGATCCTATATTTTTTCCTAATAATAAGGCCAACCTATGACTATTTACTATATCTATTAACTGTTTTTATTAGTTTTACTTTAATTGTTCCTTAAAAAATGATAAAATTCAGTGAAATCGAACGATTAAAGATATCTCCACTGTTATTGTGACAATAATTCTAGTACCGATACGTTGTACCATGCTACGTTGTACTGAGCATAAGTTTTGTTAGAAAGCGACGAGACCACGACTAGGTACTGTGGTGACCGCCTTCACGTCTTCTCTTAATGAAACCGAGCCGGGAAGCCTCGCTGGTTCGTTCTGGAAAGATAAATAATTTCTTTTCAAAATCGTTAGCTCAGTAAAAGAGCACTCGTTCGGCAAGCGAGAGGTCCCAGGTTCGTGTACTGATCGGGTCTTTTTTTTTTTTTTAATTTATTTTTCCCGTTACCTATTTAAGAATAATTGAGCATTATTAAATGCAAAAATTTCAAAACGGCTTGAATGTTTTAATTTAAAGCAATTTGGAGAGAGAGTAAACGCGTCTATAACCGTAGCTTCAAGATCTCGTTACCAAGAAACCTATTGTGAGCATTTAACATTGGTGCGAGAAGCAAACAGATTTACTTGAGGTTGACTGAAAACTTTGATACGCATAATTGGGTAGTGCTGTATTTTTTCCCGAGTTGATATACGGAGCACATAGTCAAATATTCATTTTCTCAAACTATTACCAAATACTTTTAGCTAATGCATTTAAATGAGGAAATCGAATTCCTCCCATTAAATTAATATAGATAGTACCTACATACAGCGCAAACGTGTTTATCCTTTGCAAAACACTGTAACCCATTAAAAGCTGAAAACATACCCCCCCCCCATCAGGCTGTGACGCAAATATTCGCTAAATATTTCTATGTCTTTCACATGTTTTTCCACCACTGTAAATCTTCTAAAATCTTACTATGTATTTGTATTTTTGTATCGTTATTATTGCTATTTTTGAGAGCTTTGTATCTATCCTTTCGAAAGTTTGAGTGGTAGTATAATCACTAATATTTAACCGTTGGACAGGCTGAAGTTAATGGTTAGTTAGTTGTGAATTGTGCTAATTCTCTGATGGTGCAACACCTTACTTTTTAAAATTTGTTCCTTACTTTTTAAAACTGAATTTAGGATGGCAACACAGATTTAGATAGTGAACACTGATTGAAACTGGTTGATTCGATATATGTTTTTATACGTGTTGTTATTTATGACAAATTGTTTACTTCGTATTTCACTTTTTTCTTGCAATATCACTGGTTATATTTCCACGGAGCAGTATTAATTATCTTTACTAATATTTGCAATTCACTTTGAGTTAATTTTAATATGTTGATATGCGACTTTGTTATAACTTTTCCGAAAATATTTAAGAGACCTCGTAAACACTGTATTCATTTGACAGACCCGAGTTGATGTCCTCGAATTCATAAGTTTGTGGTAAAAACTGAAATCGTAATTATTTACGATGTTCCTTTAATATAGGAACTAAAAGATAAGATTCTCTGAAATTAATGCAAGCTAAAAAGGACTTTTTTGTCACTATGCTCAGGGAGGTTCTAAAATGTTCTTTTAAAATGCGATTTGTTATTAAGGAATTTATAAAATTTGTATAAGATTTAAAATAAATCTTTTGTCTCCATTTGATTTTGGTGCAAAAAATATATTCGGAAAAAACTGATCAGACTGAGAAGAGCAGGAGACTATTGCATAGATGAATATAAGTACTAAAGTATAGATGACCGTCTCGCGGTTTTTGCACTTTAGCGCCACACAGTATCCACTCTAGGAACCTTTTTGACCAAAACAACCGAACCCTAGAATGCAGCCCGGCCGTACCGCCACTTTCAAATTTTCAAAAATTCGTAGTACCAGTTATTGCTATTGATTGTGCAAACTGCGCAATACTAATAAGTTGAAATAAACTGCACAAAGCATGATGCTATGCGAGTTGGGGGTAAAAAAAAATATGCATCTCAGACAATTATTTATTTTTTCTTTATTATTTGTGTTTGATATAATAATTATAGGCCATAGATTTATTCGGGTCGTTTTCGTCAAACGCAATGCTTTTGCCACACAAATTGTTCACCTCCTTGCACCAGTCATTCAAAATCAATGCAATTCCTTTTCTTAACTCACTATCTCACTAGAAAGTCAGCATCCTATGTAAAAAATATCACTTCACAAAAGTAAAATCTTTGATTTCAGATCGTAAAAACGCGAGGGGTGAACACTCCACTCAACGTACTTTGTTGAGAAAAACACTAACAAAAGAATTCAGCGACAAAAAACACACAGAAAAATAAGCAAATGCAACGAGTGCAAAAATTTGATTGGTTGAATACTATACTATAAATACGCTGCCTGGTACTATAGATATATCGATATCGAACGCAGAAAAAAAATGCAAAAAAGTTCCAGTAGTGCCCGGCGCGTAGCGCTAGTAGTAATAGTATTTTGGTATTTGTATGGAAGACAAACTAGCATGGACTATTGCTCCTAGATTAATTGATTTATCTATGGAGAGAGCCTATCTCGAAAGCCTGATTTTATTTAGGAGCAAAATTGTTTATAGAAGTTACGATTTGTATAACTTACAGATTTTTGGTAATGAGACGCCTTTGGAGATCCACTTTCAACCAACAGAGTCATTGGTAATAGCTGTACCAGAATTATAAAAATATGCCATTTTATTGATTTATTTATTTATACTTCATTGCACACTTACAAAATAATAAAAGGAAAAGAATACATTAGAACAAAAACAGTTTTGAAAGGTACAATAGGCGGCCTTATCGCTATAAAGCCATGTACCTGCGTTAACGATGGGCTAGGTAGGGATCATTGTCTCGTTGATATCGTCCACCGAGTTCGGGGGCGTAGCGCTGACAATAATACTGTTGCGTAGTTGCGAGCCGATATTCGGTCCAGTTACCTTGAAACCGCGGGCGTGGGTTCGCTTGACATGTGGATATTTTAGGCATGTCAACATGCTTTTTTATCCCTTTCTTCATTTTCCAATATGTTAACAAATCTAGACCTTCATGGCAGTTTCGTTCTTGTTTCAGTTTCAAAAAAAAAATGTAAATCAGACAGAACTCTGCAATTCTCCACTAGGAATTTTATTGTGTTTACTTTAATATCCAACCAAAGAAAAGTCTTAGCTTGGCTTATGGCTTGTTGTTCCGAGCCCAAGTGCTTACCTTCAAATTTTTGGTTTCAGACTAAGGGTTTTCAATAATCTGGTTGATCTTAAACCTCTCTGGGTAGCCCTTTGCGCAATAACGGCAGCCATCTTTGAGCTAAATCTTGGTGAATACATTCGCCATGTTTAGGGCCTTTGTTAACGGGAACTACCAGAACCGTTAAGATTTAAATTGGAAGCGTTTGTATTTCCGCTTGAATTATTGCTGTTTCAGATGGAACTTTTGGTTACAGTTGACGTTCTATCTCCGAAATCTAGTTTAGTTTTTGCTTCCATGCTGGACTGGGAGCGAAAGAAAAACATAGAATGCGCCAGCTGGTTCTCTTGCTCTTCCTCTGGGCAAGGGACAGAGGTTTTAAAGGCGTTTTTGTGGCGATAGGCGGACCACCTATCACTACAATAGTATCTCCATCTTTATAATACCTCCAAATTTGTCAAAAGTGACATCAGATGGTCTTGTAACCTCTGGTGTTCTGCCTACCCCATAAGGGATACAGGCGTGACGTTATGCATGCATGCATGCGTATTAGTTTTTATTTGACCTCCGTGTCGATTTATCAAATCAACATGCTGGGTACTACCTCCGTGTCGATTTAAAAAATCAACATCCTGGGTATTTTATCCTTCGTGTTAACGCTAGTTAAAGTTCCTGAAGATATTAAACAGTTTCCTTGAATATCGTTGTATTTGAATACCTCCGTGTCGATTTATAAAATCAACATCCGGGTACCACCTCCATGTCAATTTAAAAAATCAACATCCGGGTGTTTTATTCTTCGCGTTAACGCTAGGTTAAGATCCTGGAGACATTAGATGCTTTTCCTGAATATTGTCTGTATGAAATCACTCGTCTATGAATTTTTCCGCTCCAACCTTCTAAGCTTGCGTTTATAATATTCTTCTTTTCTTCGGCCGTCTTCTTCGGCATTTTTATGACAGGTGTACTTGCTACCGCGCACGAAAAAGGAATGAGCTCGACAGAGGCGCATCCTATGGATCCAGACTGGTGTGAAAAATTTTAACTAAAACGATCGAAAACACGTGTTTTGACCTTTTTAGTCATTTCATAACTCTTAAATTCGTGCGTGCTACCGTGTGAGTCAAAGGGACTACTTGGTAAATGAATATATCTGAAGAATGAAGCAACGAAATATAATTTCTAGCCAACGACGACGTAACAAGTTATTAATTTAAACCAATGAGGTAAAGGTAGCATGGCAGTCTGCTGCGGCCAATAAGAGTTACGTTTTCATTACGTATGACCAATTAAAGAATAGGTCATTTTATCTAGCCAACGACGTAACAATTTATTCATTTAACGAAATGTCCTAACAAATATCTGTCAACATATCAATAAATCTATAACTGTTTTTGAAAAAAAGGACGAATATTATTGAATGACATAATTTTTCTTTTAAATATTAACTTTGACGTCATAAAAATGTGTTTTAACCAATAGCAAAATTAGTCGAAGGATTGGCGTTTCGTTTTACGTAAGCCATTTAACGCAATTATTAACAAAAAGCTCTAAAAACATACTATAATATATTTATTGAATACCAAAACATAGCAAACATAAATTGAATAAGTTTAGATATTTCTTTAGTTCAAATATCATACAAATAATTTGCGAATGCGTGATATTCTATAAATCACATATCACCTATTTTCTTGGAAGAACGTCACGTAAGGAGGGCCCATGCCAAAATTTGAGAACTTACAGCCCGTAGCTAGTAGATATTGTGAAACGCTACTTTTTTCCTACCAGTTTTGTACCTGTACCGGTTACGCATAGCAGTCAGTTGAATATTGAAACCCGCCATCAATCGACACTGACATTAACTAAGTGCATTGTTAAGAAGGAACATAGAAATGTTTTTTCTTGAAATTTTAGCACGTTAACACGCCGACATAAGGTCACGTATTGCTTAGAAATCGCGACCGTCAAGACCACTCGGATATTGAAATCGTTTCCAAAATAGATAAAAAAAGTAAACCAATAATGATCAACCAAAGTTCAAACAATAATTATTTAAGTTATTTCTAGGCATATGGATTTCATAACTACGTGGTAGTTTAGGAAAATGTATCTTTTTAGAAGTGTTTTCGAAAAAAAACTTTCGAAATTAAATCATGTTTTTGAGCAAGCAATATATAGTTAAAGATATGAATTTAACCATTGCAAAACTTTGGATCAGCTCGTCATGCCATAAGTATGCAATGTAACTCGATGCATTTTTTAAATAAAACAGATTAATTGTAATAATAAAATAACATTGAAAATATAAGTAGATGTTAGATAGCTGGCATCCGACCACGGCTATCCTTTAAATAATAATGAATTTCTAAATGATAAATATATTGTGACATAAATAATATTTTTTTAATATTTGACTTTAGTAATTGACTTAAGTAATCTTGTATCTCGACATACCTTAAATTAAATATTTGCGCACTGTCACTTGTCGGTAGAATATTATGAAACTTTAATGTATACAATAAGAACTCCAATGTACCAATTTCCATGCAAATAAAGATTTTATTATTATTTAAAAGCGGTACGAGATTTCAAAATTTTGAGTGGCATAAAAATAATTTATAAAAAAAAATTAAAGTCCAGTATCTCGAAAACGGTTAGGTTGGGGTAGGGTGTTTTGTAGTGAAAAAACTTAGAAAAGACGGGTTCTACACGACCTTAACGGATCTAGGTCGATTTAACCAGTAATTAACCCTTTATACAGGGTGACTGGTGACAAATAAGGTCATTACGGGTGGCCCATTTTGGTACCGAGGTACACTCCGCGGTTTATAACACCCTCCCTACTAACCACTTAGTACAACTGCATTTACAGTTTTGATCAAAGATGAAGTTTGAGCCAAGAAAAAAATATTTTTGTGGGCTTCACGCGCAAGCCATTTTCTCTCTAATATGCACTTACAAGACAAAATTCATAAGCCGTTATCTATAACTGTCAAGTCGAACTGTCAACGTCGTGTTCATCAACTCGACTCGACATTTACTTTGTTTATTTTTGTTGTTGCTTTGTTATTATTAATTATTCATTAATAATTAATTATTTATAAGATTATAGATTTCATCTTTTCAATAAATAAATCAGGAAAACACAGCACAGCAATCGAAAAAAGAGCACCCCGGAACGAACGGAATAAATATTTCATTGAATAACAGATAGCCGCCATTTTGATATTTGCCAACAGAAGTACAAAACGTCAGTGTCAAAACCGTTTTTTCTAAGCTGTGTTCACACCGTGATTGTTTCCTTAGTTTGTTACAACTTTCAATAATTTATTTCATAAAGTTAATCCTCTCTTTTGCAAATATTTGCATGTTTCCGAGTTCCTTTAGCCTTCCCCTACAATTTGGTGCCCATGTACCTCACGGTACTAAAATGGGCCAGCTTGTATGATGGCAAATTGACCTCATTTTGAATTGAAAGAGAGCACTCTGTACTCGATTCTGATCATAATTATGGAATAAAAGTAGGTAAGGTGAGTGGGGGGAAGATGGAAAACGGGGTAAGACAGAAAGTCAACAATAATGCCACATCTAGCAGATTTTTTGAAGTGTTTGTAGCACTGTTTAAGCCGCCATTTAATTTTCTCCTATGTCATAGTCAATGTTTGAAGGTTATTGCACAGAAATATGTTTTTTTTTACAAAATTATACAATCTGACTTTTTGCGTGTTTCTTCAAGTATTTTTATCTTACCCCGCATCCTGTAACTATCATTAAAAGCTAGGTACAACTGATTCTTTTGGATACTTAATAATAACTTTTTATTTGCCTTTGAGTTATTAAATAGAGTTTTTGCCATTACTCGTATTTTAGGAATTGAAACAATTTTCTATCTTTACCCATTACATTTTGATGGGGTAAGATGAACATATCAATTTTCGAGTAAGATATTTGGAATAACATTATGCTACCAAATATGACAAATGTAACATAATCAGATTTTTTGTTTGTTTCTGATTTTGCCTTTAACTTTTATTATCAATTTTACTTTAAACAATCGCTCAGCAATGTTTGAGAACATCCACTTCGATCTTTCCCCGGTGGGGTATAAGATTGAAATACAAAAATCTAAATATTTGTCTTGTCTTTGTTTCCTTAGGCGTTTTGATGCTTGAGTCTGTTATTTTGTTTTCAGGGCATTAAATTCCATAGACTAGTATTGAACAAGAATGTATGTCATTCTCGTAAACGATTTTAGAAATTAGTTTGATCTTTCCCCGTCCCCTATCCGTCTTTCCCGTGTTTTATTTTTGTCCATTGCAAATGATGCTTGGTGTGGCACTCATTTCTTTATAGATTTAAATGAAATTAAACAAACTAGTTTAAAAATATACTCTCTGGTCGTCATCCACAATACATCAAGTTTAAATTTTGATTAATATGTAGTGTTTCACAAGGATTCAAAAACAACACTACTCATCTCATTGAAAACCCGTTCGATCTTGCCCCCACTCACCTTACTTAATTTTTCACCAGAAATCCCTATGAATAAATAAAGATACTCAGTTAACACGCACACAGCAGTGTTCCCACCACACGCACACCGCCACCCGCTAAGTATTTAATAAAAAATAATATCTGTGTTCATATTTAATAATATTTATTTTGTTTCTTCATGTATGATCTTAAACTATCACGTCCTGGAATTTTGAAAGTGACCCACCAGTCACCCTGAATAACGGTTTTATATTCCGAAATATCATACTTGAATATTGCGTTGTGATAGAGAAGAATTTTACTGCCTTTGAGTAAAAAGAAATTGTAGGTATGCTTACGTTGTAGTCCTACGTCAGTTGTATAAAAAAGTTTTTTTAAAAGAGATGTCCCAGCCTCGGCTAGGAACCTGTAGGTACAGCATCTCAAAAAAGTGAGAGAATATTACTCTTTCTACAAAAAAATAATTATAATGCGATATATGAAATATTTCTCTGGTTCAAAAATTAAAAACAAATCAATATTGCTTACGTTATTTTCATATTATAATCCGTCATGTTTTATTTATGTTGCGATAATGCCGTTTATTTTTTTGTTTGAACCAAAATACAAATTATTCTGTAGTAATTTGTTTGTTAAAAACTGTTCTTGACGTTTATGGCTATAATTTCGCTTGGTGTTCATAGTCCTAGCCAAGGCTCCATACAATCTTGGGACATCTCTTTTATTTGTATAAAGACTGCCTACACCTGGCTCAGTTGTTAATCTTACACCAAGGCATCGAACTAAAAAAGCGGGAAATAAAAAATGTAATTAGACAAACTAAAAAAGAAAACTGCGGAATAGAGAATAAAATAAACAATATATTCTATGTACGATTTTTTATCATAAATATTATTTCAAAGCTCCAAGCACCAAGGTCAATAAATGAACAAAATTAATACCTTTTTTTTGCATCTAAAATGCTTAATTACTCTTAAATACATGAAAAATGTGTTAAATAAAATTTACCCGACCAAGACTCGAACCTGGGACCTCTCCCGGACGAGTGCTCTTCCACTGAGCTACCGGGGCCTGGCGGTGATAAATTGAGGTAAGCAAGTTAAGTAATTTCGAAGCTTACCACCAGGCCCCGGTAGCTCAGTGGAAGAAGTGGAAGAGCACTCGTCCGGCGAACTAGAAATCCCAGGTTCGAGTCCTGGTCGGGTAAATTTTATTTAACACATTTTTCATCATTTATTAATTTATTGGTATTTCAACAGCACAAATTTAACATATTGTTTACTTAAAATTTAATATTATACATGGAGCCAATTATAGAAATACACAAATACAATAATAAAAAAGAGTTTAAAAAAGTAAGGTAAAAAGCAACAACTCTATAAAAAAATATATAAGTATATATATTACAGAATTAGTGCAACAAACAAGAAACCAAAAAAGTTTATCTGGTGGTAGGCTTCGGCCGTGGCTTGTCACCACCCACTAGACAAAACCATGCCGCCAAGTAACCTAGTTGCGTTCCGGCATGATGTCTAGTGTAGCCATTGAGGAGGATAGGTCTGAGTAATCGTGCTGCATCGGAGAACAGTTTTCAACTCGTAGGATAATGACTCACCGGGTAACTCGTTTTGGAGGGTAGCGGGATCCGAAGCACGGTGCACCGCTGGCCGACCGCAGGTAGTAGGGGGCCCAAGTAGCATGCCAGCCACATGCGAAAGGCTGCCCCGCTACCTCGCGAAAAATCCCGGGAGGCTCCATCGTGCCGGTTGGCGACCGGTTAGAGAGGACCCGATGGCGACCTCGGGGGGGTTCGGGCGTCCCCGCAGTCTCCAGGCGAGTTCCCCAATGGTGCGTTGTTTCCTATGAGTTGCTTGGTTCCATTTGCAGCGCTTCACTCAACTTCTATTCTCCTCCCTATTCACTCCACTACCAATTCACAATGAAAGGTCCTAAAAAGAGTACGGTTCAACAGCGGTTGCACTTCCTCTCCCTTAAAGTGCACTTCTGTAACATCCGAGGAGTGCACTCCAATCTGAATGATGTCCACCACCATCTTGAGACGGAGAGACCACACCTACTCTTTCTAACGGAGACGCAGATCTGCGATCCGTCAGACTCGGCATACCTTGGTTACCCAGGCTATATCCTGGAGTCCCTTTTCCGCCCGCACGCCGGGGTGTGCATGTATGCCAGTGACGCGATCTGTTGTCAGCGTCTCCGTTACTTGGAAGTGCCGGACCTTTCAGTCATGTGGGTTCACATAGATACTGGCCTAGACCAAGTGGTTTACGCCTGTATCTATCGTTCACATAGCGGAGATCGGGAGACAACGAGGCTTATGGAATACCTTGGCAATACAGCAGATAAGATTCAGCAACGTTTTCCCACGGCGCAGTTGGTGTTTCTGGGGGATTTTAATGCTCACCATGGGCAGTGGTTATACCCGTATCAGGACACTGACCATGCTGGCAGAGAGGCCTTTAAGTTTTCGCTGACTTATGGTCTCTCACAGCTTGTTAACGAGCCTACGCGCATTCCCGACGTTGCTGGCCACACTGCGTATTGCTTGGACCTTCTGCTGACAACCGATCCTGACAGATACTCGGTGTCCGTCACTGCACCTTTAGGGACATCCGATCACTGTATGGTGAAATCTGTATCGCTGTACTCGCCACCTGACACCCGCCCAAAAGGCTCCAGGCGAGTATGGCGTTACAAGTCAGCAGATTGGGATGAAATGCGACATTTCTTCGCATCTTATCCATGGCGGCAAACTTGTTTTACATCAACCGATCCATCGTGCTGCGCTGATGCTGTCTCAAGTGTGATAGTTCAAGCAATGGAGTACTTCATTCCCCAC
The DNA here is from genome assembly GCA_944452665.1 of Stenoptilia bipunctidactyla. Classification (NCBI taxonomy): domain Eukaryota; kingdom Metazoa; phylum Arthropoda; class Insecta; order Lepidoptera; family Pterophoridae; genus Stenoptilia; species Stenoptilia bipunctidactyla. The sequence goes on along the minus strand of OX101733.1, from coordinate 7,382,719 downwards.
GCTGATCTATCCCTTGAAACCAAAGCTCGCCCATGGTTTAATACTGCTTGCCTAGCCGCTGAAAAGCGAAAGCGGGAAGCATACAAAACCTGGGCAAATGCTCGCAGAAGCAAAGCCCTGGATTCGCATGAACTTAAGAAAAGATACAATGATGCCGCCAAGTCCTGCAAAAAGGTAATCAAAAGAGCTCGTTTTGCCCACATAGGCCGTATCGGAGACAGAATAGCAGCATACCCTTCAGGCAGTAAAGCTTTCTGGTCCCTTGCCAAGTCGGTCGAAACGAACTTTTGTCGCCCGTCGCTGCCACCACTGAGGAAACCCGATGGTTCTCTGGCCCATACTTCTAAGGAGAAAGCAGATTTATTTGCTAGTATCTTCGCAGAAAATTCTCGTCTAGATTGCCAAGGAAAAATCCCACCCCAATTACCTCAGTTCGGACCTACAATGGGTACCGTTCACATTCGCCAAAAGGAGGTTCTTAAATGCTTGCTGCACCTAGACGAGAACAAAGCTAGTGGTCCAGACGGTATTCCTGCAGTGGTCTTAAAACGCTGCGCAGCTGAGTTGTCTCCCGTTTTGACGCGTCTTTATCGACTTTCATTGGAATCCGGTAAGGTTCCCAAGTCCTGGAAGCTTGCTAACGTACAACCAGTACCAAAGAAGGGAAGCCGTGCCGATCCTGTCAACTACCGACCAATTTCAATCACTTCCATACTTTGCAAAGTCATGGAACGTGTATTGAACAATCGACTCCTGGCATACCTCGAGGCCAACGAGCTCCTAAGCGATAGCCAATATGGTTTCCGCAACGGGCGCTCGACCGGCGATCTTCTCGTGTATGCCACTCACTTATGGAGCGAGGCCTTGGAGGGTCATGGTGAAGCAATAGCTGTATCCTTAGACATTTCCAAGGCCTTTGACAGAGTCTGGCATGATGGTCTCTTAAGTAAGCTTCCAGCTTATGGCATACCGATTGGGCTCTGCGACTGGATATCTGATTTTCTGAGGGAACGGTCAATTCGAGTAGTCTTAGATGGCTTCTCCTCCGACCAAATGGCAATTAATGCCGGGGTACCTCAGGGATCTGTTCTCTCTGCAACATTATTCTTGCTGCACATTAATGACCTTTTGACACCAGGCATTATTAGTTATGCTGATGACAGCACTGTTGTAGAGAGATACGTATCCAATGCGCGAGCGAGCCCCCGTGAAATCCAAAGTTTAAGAAAGTCAATGATTGAGCGCGTTGATTTGACCTTACGGAAAGTATCCGATTGGGGTGAGTCGAATTTGGTCAAATTCAACGCGTCCAAAACTCAGGCGTGTCTATTCTCCGCAAAAAAGAGCACCTTCACATTAACGCCCACTTTCCAAAATGTATCTGTCCCCATCACTGACCATCTAGGGCTTTTAGGCGTAACTATAACATCTAGTTTAAACTTCGGTCAACAAATTGTGTCCATGGCTCAAGTAGCTTCGAAAAAGTTGGGAATCATCTCGAAGGTACGGCGGTACTTCAGCCCTGCACAGCTTCTTAACTTATATACAGCTCAAGTGCGATCATGCATGGAGTACTGCAGTCATCTTTGGGATGGTTCAGCCAAATATCAACTAGAAGCGCTGGACTCCGTTGACCGAAGAGCCCGTAAATTAATTAACAACGTCGACCTTACGACCAAAAAACTACAGACCCTAGAGCATCGTCGTAAGGTTGCCTGTTTAACCGTGTACTACAGGATACATTTTGGTGAGTGCGCGAGTGCTCTGTTTGAGCAAATTGAACCCTCACCCTTTTACCATCGGACTACTAGACGCAGACAGAACTTCCATCCGTATGTGGTTGATATTCCGAAAAGTCGAACTAAGCGCTTTGACAGTTCCTTTTTGATACGGGTCGCCAAGGTTTGGAATGAACTGCCTGCGTCTATTTTCCCTGACCAGTATAGTCCTAGTACTTTTAAGCGTCGAGTGAATAGGTTTCTCGTGGATGGACGTGTACCACCTTAGTCTTCATGTTCACTTAACATCAGGTGTCATGGAAGACAAACGTCCCATCCATATTTTATAATAAAAAAAAAAAAAAAAAAAAAAGAAATATATTAAGTTTAAAGTTAAGTTTTATGTACAATAATTAAAAACATCAATAAAAAACAAGACATTATTGAAATAAAATAAAATAAAAAAGAAGACTTTATGGTTTAATGGTAAGGAAAGTGTTGTGTTTTGTGTGTATATGTTGTGTGATTGTGTGTATGTGTATCATCATCATCATAACTTCACGCCTGTACCTATCCCTTACGGGGTAGGCAGAACACCAGAGGTCACATGTCACATTTGACAAATTTGGAGGCATTATAATGATGGAGAGAGACTATTGCAGTGACAGATAGCAGTCAGACTATCGCCCACAAAAAAAAGCCTCCAATAAAATCCCCGTCCCTTAACTGACTTTTACCGTATGCCTGGGAAGAGAAGCAGCTGGCACATTCTATGTTTTTTTATCGCTCCCAGTCCAGCATGGAAGGAATTTTCATGATTTCATGAACTAAATTAGTTTTAGTCAATAACTTTAACAACAATTTATTTTCGTAAATGCTTCGCATAAAGAGATTTCCAATATTTAAGTCTGTCGTTTTCGTACAGCTGTGTGTACGATAATTCGTTGTCAAGGATTAAGACTGTTTGGTTGCTCTTGCTAGCAGGCACCCATTTTACTGGCAGTAGCGGAGATTGCACTGGTGTGGGATCGCTGAAATGAGAATTAAAATAACATACATTTTACAAATAGAAATATTTATTTACGTTTTTTGTTAAAGGTATCATTTGGGATAGTCCACTCTGATCACGAGATCCGTTTGCACTCAACAGATCGCGCTCCTAATAAATGAATCTGATCACGTCATCAGATTCGCCTAAGTTTAATTTCAACATATTGTCAAATCTGATCGTGTGATTCGATTCCACCGAAATAAATATAAAAAATTACCAGTCCGATCACACAAAGAACTTTTGTAATAATAATTCAAAAAACAAGTAAAATAAAACACTTCTGGTACAGAATCAACAATGTCTGTACCAAGTTAAACCAGGACGGCCGCCTGCATAAAATGGATTTCTACACCCTAAAATTTTTACAGATTATTTCAGCTCCTCATACTTATTTAAAATGTTTACATAAGTACCTATAAATTATTATCTGTAAAGATTTGAATTACCTGTATTATCTTACAGGCAACATTACCTACACTATGTTACTAGGATATAAAGATACTTTAATTTAAAAGAAGAAAAGATACTATTTTAATAAAGTGTGCGTTTTAAAAACGTAAAAATCTTAAGAAAAGATGTTCTTAATAAAAAAAACCGTTGGTTTATCCTTTGCGAGCTGTTTTGTAAATTAAAAATTTTTGTGTTTCCCATTTCAAATTGCATGTAATTTTAAAGTCAAGATTCTTAGTGTTTTTAAATTTGAAATCTAATTGAGATTAAAAGTCAAAGTCCACTGTTAATACTTACTTAAACTTACACTATTATTATTTTTTATCAATTTTATTTGTAGGGACATACCTACAATAAGATCATACATCTAGAGATCTAGACTAAAGGAGTCAAAGGAATCATTGCCACTAATAAGTCGGATTACCCTTGCATGCTACATTTTTAAGAATTTAATACTGTCCGAGCCTTTAAAGATAGATTGAACATAGAAATAGTAGTTCTTGTAGCAAGTGCCACTGAACTCACCCCTGACAAAGGACTCCATTAGAAATCGAAACTAGTCGGACACCTCCGACATTAAATGTGAGTAAATGCCGCGTTATAAACAATAGTTAAATATGACTCACAAATCATTTTGAAATTCAAGTTCTACTTACCTATATTTTGCAAAATTTGTCCACATCGTCGTCATTTTGTTGATCATGTCCCTATCTGAGCTTGGGACAGTGACCGGAATGTTAGTTTTAAACATGTAGAAAAGTTCATCTGCGTGGGCGGCTCCTGGATGCTTCCTGAATCCAGATAAAGTTTTCATAAAATTTAATCTACCATCGTGAGTGAATTTATATGCAAACACAGGATGCAATGAAGTTTTAAGGAACTCCTCTATTGTCCAAACCACGGGGAATATGAGAGCCACGTCTCCTAAATATCTAGAAAATTCTATTTTTGTCTTAACTGAAATATCCTTATCTGGCAAGTAATGGCTTTTTAGTTCATTTCCAACTTTGTGCTTTTCATTAACTGATGAGAACTTCAAGTTACGTGGTATTGAACTAGTGAAATCAAAGGTTGAAAGCATTGTATCATTATCCTTAGATACAAACCAATATCCTTCTTCATCATTGTAGCCAATGATAATGGGAACCTTTGCGTACTTTCCTTTTGAAAGCAAATCATAAGGATGCTCAGGTAAAAACCTCTCAACTCCTGGAATTTCAGCTTCTAAGCAAGGAACGAAATTATATTCTGCTAAAGCTATTTCACCAGCTACTCTTGGTACCACTGTATTAATAAGCTCTTCATCCGACTTGTCTTTTAAAATTTTCAGTAGTTCCTGCAAATCTTCTTTGTCTTGGCCAAGTTTTTTAGCGAATTTGTGAGCAAATTTTACAGGGTCATTCTGAAATGCCCAGGGTGTTAAACCTGTTCCACTTTGAATAATCACTCTTTCAAAAAGTCCTTCGGACATGGGTGAAATTAGGTGGTAAAATACTGAAGCTGCTCCGGCACTTTCACCAAAAATAGTCACGTTATCCGAATCTCCACCAAAAGACTTGATATTTTTTCGTACCCATCGCAATGCCTCGACTTGATCTTTCAAGCCGACGTTGCCTGGTGCCTCCTTGATGCCAAGACAAAGAAACCCAAGCACGTCCACTCGATAATTAATTGTGACTAGAATAATGTCATGTCTAAGAAAGTAGTCTGGACCATAAATATATGGTGATCCAGAGCCTTGCCTAAATCCACCTCCATGAATGAAGACCATCACAGGCCTAGGCTTCTCGGATTCATTTATAGGCGTATACACATTCAGTGTAAGACAATCTTCGGTTCCAAGCACTAAAATGGGATCATAAAAAACCGTTGAGTGCATCGTATATTTTCATTTTGAGCTTGCAAGACTCCTGCCCATTTAGGATCTGGCACTGCACTCTGGAAAAAAACATTTAATAAAATTAACTTTAAGTGCTCATTGCGTAACTTTTAAACAAGCATAATCATATAGAAGAAATCCATCATAAACACCATATTTTTTATCGTTGACTAAACCTCGTGTGAAAGAGTGTAAAGATGAAGTCGATGTTGATATGATAGCCACTATTTACTCAAGTATGTAAATAGTGGCTATCATATCAATCTACCATATCAATATCTATCATATTACATAACCAATATTAGACTACATGAATAATGAAATCCACTGATGAATGCAGCATCATGTAAATAAAGTCTTACAGAAACAAAAGAATAGGCAATTAAGTTGGCCTTATCGTTTTAAATAATTCATTAAGTATACGATGAAAAACTATTAGTAAATAATAGGCTTAGATAACTCTTATAAATATTGCGCTCAAGATTACAGTGGCTGGAAGTTCGTAACGATAAAATAATGTAACGAATGTACCTCAAATCTTTTTTGGACAGTTGCATAAGGTATTCCATAATAAGCCACGTGCAGGCCCTCGGGTGATATAAGCCCTTGTACCAAGCCCCCAGAGACTAAAACAGGTTCGGTCCTGTTAGGTACCAGGCGCGCAGCGAATAACGAGTACAGTATTGTCCACTTCAACCTAGAAACATTAAGGAAATAATATGAGAAAAGTTTTAATATTTAATAGGTCTTAATACCCGTATTTATATGAAGCAACTATATTTATTAGTTATTTAGTATATTTGAATGATTTATACTGAATACGGTACAGACAGGGTACTGGAATCCGCCAACCAGCGCTGGGCCAGCTTGGTGGGTTACGGCCTAAACCTTCTCGTCACCCAGAGGAGGTTTAGGCCTCCTCTGGGTGACAAAGCCCTGCAGTGGGCTCATTACACGGAGTTGTGATGACGATGACTGGAAGGTAGGGGCCAAGAAATGACATATATAAAAAAACTGACCTTTTAAATACAATTGTATTGTTTCTTTTAAGTTTCCTTATGAGGGAAAGTAGTATATCCTTATAAACTAAAGGTGGCTACCATGCATGAATATAAGTACTAAAGTATAGATGACCGTCTCGCGGTTTTTCCACTTTAGTACCATACAGTATCCACTCTTAGAACCTTTTTGACAAAAGCAACCCCAGAATGCAGCCCCCTTCCTTTTCAAATTTTTAGAAATTCGTAGGTCAAGTTATTACTATTGCGCAATAAAAAATTTATTCGTTTTATTACATAGGTAACGTATTAAATTCAAACTGCAAAGATGCAATAAACGGCACTAAGCATGATGCTATAGGAGTTGGGAGTAATAAAAAAAATATACATCTCAGACAATTCATTTTTTATTTTTATATTTGTGTTTGATATAATAATTATAGGCCATAGATTTGTTCAGGTCATCTTCGTCAACTCAATGCTTTTGCCCCACAACAAATTGTTCACCTCCTTGCACCAGTCATTCAAAATCAATGCAATTCCTTTTCTTAACTCAATATCTCACTGCAAAGTCAGTATCTTATGTAAAAATATCACTTCACAAAAGTAAAATCTTCGATTCGACATCGTAAAGACGCGAGGCGTAAATACTCTACTCAACGTTCTTTGCAAGAAAACACTAACAAATGAATTCAGAGACACAAAACACACAGCAAAATAATCAGATGCAACGAGCGCAAAAACTTATTTGGTTGAATACAAAAGTTCAAAACCGTTGAAGAAAACAAGCTGTGCGAAACTTTTTTAAGTGTTGCAAGTATTTATGAAAAATCTACCAAGGCATATTCAATAAAATTATTATACCTACGCCAGACTGTGGGATAATTACACAATATACCTAGTTATAATGTTAGACGTTTAAACACTCTTTAAGGCGAGGATTTTCGACCGCAGTAGGCATTAACGCTATATGGGACTGCGTGGCGGGCAGTCGCGTAAATGAACACGTCAGCGCACAGAAATGTCACAGTATAATTAATAGCAGTAATATAGTAGCCTATACCTATGATGTGCCTTGTTATACGAAATTCGTTTCTACGATGACTAAAACTTATGTCAAGGATGATATAATAGAATCTATATTTTTTATTTATCTGGATTTAGTATTGCGATACCTATACTTACTATTTTATTTTTTATAAATATTGTAATTGCCATTTTATAGATGAAATCTTTTTAAATTTATATCCTTACTGAATTCTGTTGTGAAAATCATGCTATTTTGACTTGAAAGTATATCGTGACGTTAATTTATAACTTTCATAAATTATTTGTTCCAAAATTCATTAAAATCAGATAAGTAGGTAGTTGAGATCTTTTACGTAAGCTTTTATATCTCTCTCATTCCAATCCAATAGGGCTGGTGTTTGAAAAAAAGTAGGGTTTGGGAGCTATTTTCATTACTAATTTTCTACAAATTGGTCGGATGGTTTGGCTGAAATAAAGGAACAGAAAGATAGACTTTCGCATTTATTATTTAGTATGGATCCGTTATTTAGTCACTACAACACGAGTTAATTTCAGCTAAATAATGTAGTGTGAATGTTACAAATAATTATTTTTTTTATGAAATGAAATTCAATCCACCCCTTCGGAATGTGCACCTGTTTACACGAAGTAGTAAATTTGTAGTAGTTAATTATATCAAAAAAATAGTAATGTATGATTATATTCTTAAATGTCTATGTATCGTCATAATGTATTAGCCGTCTAATCTATAAAGCCGAAGGGTTTGTCTGTTTGAACTTTGAACTAGATTATTCGTGAAAGAACTGATCGGATATAAATTATATCTGATCGGTTCTTTCAAGATGTTACTAAGTTGATGTATAAAGGTCCAAAACACTATATTTTTAAAAAACATAGCATATGAAAGTTTAACCACAAAATACATAAAAGGTGACCAATTTAAACTAACTTTTAACACTGTGAAATTATAACTATCTGGAATCATAATTTCAACACACAGGAAAATTGGTGGTAGATGCCATCTACATTCCCTCTCAAGAACGAAGTAAGTACTTTTTATATATTAATAACTAGGTACATCAAAAGAATTGTAGGTGGCAGCATTACTCAAAAACATATTTGTTGAAATTATAAAGATACCAAACTAATTTGATATCTGGAACTTTTGAAATAGAGTCTATTTTACTCGTGACGAAAATAAATACAAGAAGGTATTTTAACGGACAGACATTTTCAATCCATTATTTTATTTGACGTTTAAGTACAGGCAAAGCAATATTATTTGAACGTAACCCATTCAAACTTAACAAAAAATTAACTAACAAATTAACTGATATTTTTTTCGATATTAATAACTAATACCCATCTTAATCTCACCATCAATGCTAATGTCTTATCAGCACTCATCAGTACCTATAAATTACCATTAGTACCTATCAGTAGTTACCCATCTGCACCGATAAACACCTATGAGAAGCCATCAGCACCTATCAGTACCCATCGGAACTCAATAGTATCTCTCAGCATCCTTCATTACCCATCAGCACCTATCAGCACATCTGAGCACCCAACCTATCAGTACTCAACAGCATCTATCAGCAACCATCATTACCCATCAGCACCTGTCAGCATCCATCAGTTACAATCGTCACCTATCAGTAACTATCAGCACCCATCAGCATCTATCAGCACACATCAAAAAGAACACCTCTATAATATACAACTTTGCATAGGTGTTCTTTAATACTTATATAATATTATATATCCCATAACTTTGAGGTTTTGTTCCTTACTTAAAAAATAATACTTTTTGCCAAAGAATATGTGGTTCAAAAGTGCATACTTTCCAAGATATCCTCGGTCTTAATATAATGAGTTCTAAAATATCACCCGTGTAACATCTCATCCACTCAATAGACGCGTGTCACTGAAGTCATACAATAAACAACAAAAACATTTTAAACGTTGAGGAAAGTTGCATACAATGTACACCGCAAAACGTCGCAAACTGTACCTACCTGTGCATAGCGATAAAAAAGGAGTAGAAAACGCCACGTTGTCATACTTCGCATAAAGTTATTTTTGACTTAATTGAATTATTTTGCATGAAAAATAAATACCAAAAGAAAATTGAAAAATTATTCACATGTTATTTGATTCTATTACATGGCCCCATCAAGACCCTAGAGTTATGGGAAATCAAGCAGAACATATTGTACATAATATACATGGCAATTTTTTTTTAATGTCATTTGGGGGTAAAGTTTTCTTAATAATAGAGATAGCAAATTCTACTCCATAAAACATTCCTTTATTTTAGGAAAAATTAAAACTGTATTCAAAGAGTTTTCAAAAACTCTCTTCTTCACCCAGGAATCGAACCGACTTAAATCTAAAAATGAAGATTTCATGGTTTTCCTTTCAATGAATTAACCTAGTATGTGAAAGAGATTTTATTCTTGTGATGGGCTCTAACGAACCACACAATAAAATTACAGGGTGTCATTTTTACAGATTTTAGTCGGTTTGAATCCCAGGTGAAACGAGTGAATTCTTAAAAATCTTTGAATGCGGTTTTATTTCTGTTCAATAATAAAGGACAGTTTCTTTGGAGTAAATTTTGCTATCTCTTCTTTAGAGTACTTTCCCTCCAGATGGCATTAAAAATTACACCCTGTATATTTATCGATGTGCACCTATCAGTATCTACGTTGGAATTGATGTGGAGGGGCAACCCACAAGAGGTGATGCGTTAATATTAACCCTGTATACGTACGTATAGAATAATAATCCTCCTTTTGTTTTCGTCGGGTGATTACGTAAGAAAAGATTTGCACTTGTTGTCTAATAAACTTAAAAAAAAATATCAGAAACAAGTTTTTAGCTCTATATTCAGAAGTAATAATTGTTTATAATACTCCTTTAATTTATCAATCAAAATATAAAATGTGACTTAACAAAAATTAAATGATTAAATTGTCGTACTGTTATGTGTACGCTATGGTCAAAAAGACGATCAATTACGCGGGAAAATCGGGAGCAAAAGCGACACAGGTCCTACCTCCATGACGCCTCGCGTGGTACTGAATTGTATCGCACCGTCGCGTCGTCTTTATTATATTATATTAGAAAAAATAGAACGGTTTAAGAAAGAAATTATCCAAATAAATTAATTTTATGCTACATTACCAATATTATGACAAGTTTTTGTAAGTATAAGTTTGATATTCTCTTAGAATATCGGAAAATCACTTAAAATTTTCATCTTTTTCGTAATTTTTTATGATCGAGTAAAGTTTTCAGTATCGTGTTTTGATCCACAGATTTATAAAATATATTAAACAAACTTCAACATATATTTTTATCCGATCCAGACAAACAATATTGGCCGGTTGTAATGAGTTTGAAAACGCATAGATTTCGCGAATGGGGCCCTTAAATTTAAATTTATTGATGTAATGATTTGATAATTACATGTTGATAAATTTTTCTCTCAGGTTATATGTAGATAAGAACTACAGTGACAATCACACCAACCACATGGCCTCAAAGTAAGCAAAGCTTGTCTTATGAAATACCATGTAGCGAACTAGGGGGAAACCTAGAATATAAAATACCTACATATACAAATATAGATAAATGCCCAGACCCGGAACATTTTTTTTATCTTGTTCCGTTTATCGAACCCTCAATCACTGGCGTCTGAGTCACGGTCGTCATCAAAATATGATTTCTATGCACCGCAATAGAACCAGGTAAATAATTAATAAGACTTCATGAATAGTTAATGTACAGTCAGCTACAAAAGTTGATAAACACATTGAAATTTTCAAAGCCGTTTTTCACCATATTGTGCCTAAACAATGGCTTAGGTATATTGATAAACTTCTATGTATTTTTGTAGTAATAAAACGTAGAAGTTTGTCAATATAAGTATTTTTAGGCACAATATGCTGAGAAACGACTTAGAAAATTTCAATGTGTTAATCAACTTTTGTAGCTGACTGTACTATGTAGTACCTAAATAATTAATAGAAAAATATCATATAAAACTCCAAAAACTGTAACTCGCGTTCGGTAGACCACAAAGTGAAACACGTCCGTTCATAGAAACATTTAGCGAGCAACTAATTGAACGAGTGTTGAGTGTGTACATACTCGCTCTCGTTTACCTCGCGGCAGCCAACGAGACCCTTTGACTCGGGCGCAAAATACCGACACGCCACCGAGACTAGAACAAGACATCGAGACGAGACGAGAGTGCCCTGTACTGTACACTCTCGCTCTCGGCCTGTCTCGGGGAGTCTCGACGAGAGTGTACAGCCGCGGTAAAATTTGTCAAAAGTTGTATATAGTAGTCCTCGGCAAGAGGCTCTCGTCTCGTGAGAGTGTACAGCCGCTATAGGTTTTTTCAGAAGCCATTTCGGCACCCTGAAAATCCTTGGCCAGCTTGGTAGAAGATTACGGCCTAAACTTCCTTGTCAGCCAGAGGAGAGACTACAGGAGGCTCATTTCACTGAGGTTTGATGCTGATGATGAAATAAAGATAAGAAAAACCAACTTACACTATACCCTTCAAGCTGGAACGATGTCCACACTGTTTTGTTGTTTCAGACATCCTCTTCAATTTTCTGGTTCCTCGTTATTTCATAAGTAGTCAATGATAGTTGCATGCTTCTCATTAAATTCAGTACATTTTGGGTTCTTCATTCAGTGAAAGCTAAAAACAAAAACCAATCAACTTTTCTTTTTCGATATAATTAATGTTGGGTACTCTCAGGTTAATTTAATTTCAATAAAACTCGAAACTTATGGTTAAGTACGATGTGATAATAGGTTGGGGAAAAAGTCTTTTCGCATTATAGTACCGTGAAGTATGCCAACTTTGCCTCCTAGGGTATCTTTGCCCGAAACGCAATTTTTAAACTATTCCGTTATGGTGTGAAAATGTATAGGTAAAAAAGTAACATTTATTACGATAGTAGAAAATACACTATAATTATAGCATCACCGTGTAAGATGTTTGTCGGAAAGTTCACTCAGTAATTTGTTGGAGCGTGTCGAGCGAGGACAATGTTTTTGCGGGCAAAAAATTGTGGAATTATAAAAGTGAATTGTGTATGATGGGGAAGACTCAGGTAAGTTTCTTTCGTTGTACGTTATAAAAGACAATTTGCTAAGTGATTTGGTAATAGTTTCAACACTGAATATTGTTTTAATTAAAAGTTATGATGATGGGCAATGTTACCCTGAAATGTTCCAACCTTTGAAAGCCAACATTGCCCGCTGACTAAAAAAGCCTAGGGCTGTCACAATTTACTCTCTGTATAATATACTAGCTCTGCCCGCGGCTTTGCTTTCGATAAATTATATTATTTATGTAGCGTACGCATCGGAAACTTTTCGGAAAATGGTTTTTTCCCGATTTTGCAACATTTATCTTTGGTATTCCGCTCCTTCTGGTCACATCATAATGTTGTATAGCTTGTAGCCTTCCCTCGATAAACGGACTATTCAACACAAAAAGATTTTTTCAATTTGGACTCGTAGTGTCTAAGATTGACGCGTTCAAACAAACAAACTCTTCAGATTTGTAATATTAGTATAGATAAACTTACTACTTACATTCGGTTAATTAGATTACTAAGAGTTGGTAGGTAACTTATTGTAAAAAGGGAGGGCATGAATACGGGTATGGTTGAAGGAAGTATTTCCTGGAACTACTTATGAAAAAGGTACCTGAGTTTCATTTTCCAAATGAACCAAGTCCCGGGCGTGGAGCCAATATTAAATACTGTTGGCATGTCTTTCTAAGTAAATAAATAAATTAAAATAATTAAGGCGAAATAAATAATAGATTAGTTAAACAAAAAAATAATAGATAAATAAAAAATCAGATTTTCTCCTGACTTCGTTTTTTTGTTAGGTACCTAGCTGGCCCAAAATTTTTATTGTATCTATTTTGTTTATATTTCAGAAAAAGAAAATTAAATCCAGAATTTGACAGAGGAAACTAAGACGTACAATTAGGGTCTAGAATATATAAAAATTACTCCGAGGTCATGTTGAGACATCGAAACACATCAAATTTCTTCAAGAGATGCTGAAAGACCATTCGGTATCTCAAGACGCACAATAATTAATAAAATTAAAAGTAAACATCAGAACCCTGTTGGACATCCTACCGCTTTAACATCCGCAGAAGAAAAAAAAAATGAAAATTTAGCAAGTATCTGGTGATTTTGGCTCCCCGCTTACTAAGATAGACCTAAAGTTGGTTCATGAATACTTGAAGAAAAATTCTCGAAATCATATATTCCAGAGAGAAATGCCCAGAGCTGTCTGATCTATAGACCTACAACAGTTACTAAACTTTTTTTACTTATTTTTTTTTCAAATGAGTTCTTTTTTTTATAACACGTATAAAAATAAAAACATTTTGGTAGATTAGGATTTTATTCAAATGTGAGAACCCTAGCATTCAGAAATCTCGAATTTAGGTTTGTATGGAAAAGTGAAAATATCCTTTGGTAACATTGCCCATTCGGTTTGCTATGTGAGATTTAAAGAAAATGGTTAGATTTTTGCAGCAAACGCCATCATTACTCAAATCCTTGAAGTGGGTTTTATTATAATGTAGATAAATTAGATTTTTGCGTCAAATTGGCGTCACTTGGCTAGAAATCCACATTACTTTGCCCGCCATCAGAATCAACCAAAAGTGGGATTAAATATTAAATTATTACAAAAATAACTAAAAATATGCATTCACTTCATTCTAAAGCTGATGTAGATAGTAAATTAAACACAGTTACCCATAGAATTTTTTTTAAATATTCGTAGGTTTTTGAAAAAAACGGGCAATGTTGGCGTGTTTGACGGTATATATGAACTTGTAATAAAATCTCTTTGGCTATAGTATTTGTATATTTGGCTGGTTTTGGTATCATTGAAAGTTAAAATTTTAATGAAAATGAAAACTTTTTTATTCGTAGTAGGTAATTTTATAAACTTTACGAACGTCAAATGCTGGATGAGGGCGGCGCGGGTCCGGACGACATGACGAATCCTGGGGAAGGCCTCCGTCGAGAAGTGTGCGTCTCTCAGCTTATAAAGATAATGATCGCCCATTATCCACCAATGTCTTGGTGATGTCTACTACTACTTCTTCTTCGGTAAAGAACATAATTCCAAATTCAAATTAGGAAAATGTGTGATTTTCGTTTGATTTTCGTACTGTCAAGATGAGTGAATCTAATGAAGAAATTCGATACATTTTAAAATTTTACTACAAAAAAGGTAAAAATGCAACGCAAGCCGCGAAAAAATTTGCGATGTTTATGGACCTAGTGCAGTTAATGTGAGAGTAGCACAAATTTGGTTTAAGCGTTTTCAATCCGGAAATTTGGATCCAAAGATGCACCTCGCTCTGGTCGCCCTATTACGGATAAAATGGATGCCATTTTTGAAAAAGTGGAGCAAGATCGACATATCAGTAGTTACGACGTAGCTGAAGAACTGGGAATTGACCACAAAACAGTTTTGGCGAATTTGAAAAAAGCTGGGTACACAAAAAAGCTCGATATTTGGGTACCTCACGAGCTCACTGAAAGAAACCTAATGAACCGTGTACTCATTTGTGATTCTTTATTACGACGTAACGAAACCGAATCATTTTTGAAGAAGCTGATAACTGGTGATGAAAAGTGGATCACGTACGACAAGAACGTGCGAAAAAGATCGTGGTCAGGCTTCACAGACTGTGGCGAAACCCGGGTTAACTCGCAATAAGGTGATGTTGTGTGTGTGGTGGGATTGGAAGACCATTATTCATTATGAGCTGTTACCACCAGACAGGACTATCGATTCTGAACTCTACTGCGACCAACTTATGAGATTAAAACAAGAAGTTGAGAGAAAGCGGCCGGAATTGATCAACAGAAGGGGTGTGGTGTTTCATCATGATAACGCTAGACCTCACACATCTACATATAGCCACCCAGCAAAAATTAAGATAGTTTGGCTGGGAGGTGTTAATGCATCCGCCGTATAGTCCTGACCTTGCACCTTCAGATTTCCACCTGTTTCGATCTCTTCAGAATTCTTTAGGCAGTGTTAGGTTAACATCACGAGAGGACTGCCAAATCCACTTGTCGCGGTATTTTGATGAGAGGTCCCAAAATTTTTAAAGCATTGGGATCATGTCCCTACCTACAAGATGGCAAGAGGTTATCGAACAAAATGTTACATACATACTTTAGTTGAATGTCAATAAACTATATTAAAAAATGTTTTGAATTTTCTTAAAAAATGCGAAGAAACTTTTTCCCCAACCCAATATATTCAAACCTTTACAAGCGAGTGAACGACGAATAAAAATTAAGAATGAGGCACAGTGGCAATTGCTCTCGGAAATTGGTAGGCGCTCCATTATTATTGTGTAGCACAAACAATTAAGTTATATTTTCTATTGATGACTAAACTCGTGTCTGACCTCAATCTCACCTGATCGAAGATGAAAGCACACGGGCCTATGAAGGAACAGGCTCTTCATTAAATATTCCCGGATATTCGTCATAAAGTATAGGGGAGCGAGGGGGAATGGCGCTCACCGGGTAATGGCGCTCACCTCTGTAACTCTGTCAAAATGAAAGGTAGCATCTAGCAATATCTCTTGAAGTGCAAAGGGATAGGGCCTCTAAAAGACAGCGATGCAAAGGGTTTGTCAAGTCGCGTCATGTGACAGTGAAGTGCGTTTTTGCGTTTGAAGACGCGATGATGTAATTTTTGATTGGCTGTTTTTATCGGTAAGTCCCCATTTTAAATGGTTGTTTAGTTATTAATATATTTATTTACAATAAAGCGTCATTCTATTTTGTAATAATGCAATCAACTTTTAAATAATCTGCATGTTTTTTTTTTATTTCAACTAATTTACCGAACTGCCGTTTGGGGTAATGCCGCTCACCGGAGCGCCATTACACGTTAGTGACAATTTTGTATTGCTGCCTATATGCAAAAAACTAAGAAGAAGGTTTCTATAAAGAAATAGCCATAAAACAGCTGTTTTTGATCTAATCATAATAGTTTTTATTTTATATCATAATAATTGAAGTTAATTTGAATCTTAAGTTTCACTATATTGGTGAAATTTAAAAGAAAATGGTCTTCAGTACAAATGGAAATAATTGATGCCTATTTGTGATTTTAAACTTTCCTTTTATTGTATTAGGTTGATCCCATTAATATTTCTTTAATTAAAATGTATATTACTAGTCAAATTCTAAAAAAAAATATCGAACGTCATTACCCCGTACCATGAGCGGCATTACCCATAGTCGGGGGCAATGCCGCTCAAACTTGTTTTTTTTTTAATGTTTTTCTACAACTAAAAGGTCAAAGATATATGTTTTTGTTGTTTAATTGTTGATTACTCCATAATCAAAGAATTGCTTAGTCTTTATAGTTTTGATTTATCATAAACTAGCTGTGACCCGCGACTTCGTCCGCGTAGATACCGGTTGTTGGAGTTGGATAAATACTATTATTATATCCTCCTTGAAGTTTAAACTTACCTTATTTAAAATTTCGTCAAAATCGATTCAGTAGTTAAGCGTTACTGATAGATAAACAGACAGAGTTACTTCAAAAACTGTTACAACAAAGCTGTGATCCGCAGTTTCCCCTAGGTGTTTTGTGAAAAAATATAGGTAGGTAGGTATATTACATAGATGATGCCTGCGACTTCGTCTGTATTGAATTAGTATTTCGAGTAGGTTATTTTCTTCTCCAAGGTCCTAAGTACTATCTTTAATAACAAAAATAAAAATTAAGAATCTTCGCCCAAATAATATGTATAACTCCTAACCACAAACATAGGTAACTTTATTAGGTACATTACAAATATAGGTAACTATATTAGGCACCTTGCGTTATAAACAAATCGGGGGCCAAAGTGTCTTAAAGTTTACATAATTCATGCAATACCTATCTTCATTAATTATAGCTTATTGTTATTCTAAGTAAAGCTATATTACTGTAAAGTTTCAGAAGAATACATTCGGCAGTTTTTGCGTGAAAGAGTAGCAAAGATCCATCCATCCAGCCATTATCAGTGTATAATGTGTATCTATCTATAGTTATGATTGGCTACTTTTCACGGTAAAATGGCAGAGCCAATTTAATGTAATTTCTTTTGGTAGGTAACACATCTACGTTACTTTTTATTCTACTTCTAAATCTACGGTTTCTAACTTCCAAGAGCTAGACATGATCACGAAATAAATAAAACCTTGAGTCCCATTATTTTAAGTTTAACTTTCTTACAATATATCTCTGTATGTACAGAAGGCAGCACATCAAGCGTTACAAATCGGTATTTTTTTTTACTTGAATTTGAAATCTATGCCCTCGACATTACCTAAGTTAAAATTGTTTGGGGAAATTTGACAGGTAATGTAACGCTTGACCTGCTGCCTTCTGTACCTACCTGCATTAAATCGCGCACGAAGCTTTATTAATGATTTAGCCCTATCAAATTTTCTACTGCATACCAACTATTTTTCAGATTTATTTTTTTTAAGCCCCTAGTACTTTTACCAGGAGAATTTCCTTAGAATTCTTATTCCCATGTTTATTTTTAGTGTAGTTCAGTTTTTTTTTCTTCTGGCTATCCGAACGCTTTAACATCTATCTAATCTACTAATGCCACGTTACAATATCAAAAACACTGTTCGTTCGTTGCTTCCACGCTGGACTGGGAGCAACAGAAAATCATAGAATGTACCAGTTGCTTCTCTTCCCGGGCTTCTTCTTCATTTTAGGGATAGAGGTTTTATTGGATAGAGGTTTTATAACGAATAAAGGCGTGAAGTTATATGTATGTATGTTCGTTTATTCTACGAACAGTAGATTTAGCTATCATACACGTTGAATATTGAAGCGTATAAAGCGTTTCAATATTCAACATCTTGTCAAATTACTACTTACTATTCTTATAACAACCTACCATTCGTTTGTAGTAGCTTTTACTCATGTAAAATATTGAAACCCAGCATTCATTGATTTTGACGACAGTTTAGTTATAATTTACCCCTAGAATAACCCTACCGCCTCTGAATAATTGACTAATCCGAGTGAGCCCCGCTTGGTGGTAAACTGACTGAAATTTGCCGTCAAATATCACTACTGCCAGCGGTGACGCGTCCCGAAAACATTTTATAAAGAGCCAGTTCTAGAGCCGCAAACGGGTTTATGATAGAACTGGCTTAGCTTCGGTATTCGACCTCATTTATACTTACCATCAGGTGAGAATGAGGTCAAATTCGGATTTATTCACCGATTTGAAAAAAAACTTAGTATTTTTAATATTTTGGAATAGAAAGTTATAAAATTAAACTCGTGGGTAGTCTGACTCCCAACCGTTACAAAAATTTGGTGGTTCATTCAGAGAAATCTTATTTCCAAGTGAAATAATAAAAGTTGGGTGAATATGGTCATAGGCACCCAGAGTTTGGTAGGTATCTCGAACAATTAACAGCGTGAGTGGCCGGCCATGCCAGCTAATCACTCGCTCGCCCGCCCGCGTCTTATCGAACATACCTACCTATTTTATGACGGAGTTATTTTAAAATTATTACGATATCTCTTTGGATCTTGATTGAAATCAAGTGGTGTCAAAGACAATTTTGTTCACAATTAAATATTTATTGTAAACGAAATAAAAATAAAATATAATTAAAAAAAAATACGCGAGCAGGATCGAACCCACGACCTTAGACTCATGGTCGGTCTACGCGCAACTGAGCAATGAGTACTTCTGATCTGTATGCCGAACATCTCCACCATATTCTAGTAAGTTTTAGGCATAACCTTTAAAAAATCTATTACAATTTTTTTAGATCCTAGATTTTTTTAATGTCTGCAGAATCTGCTCATCATCCTGGACAACTTTTGTTAAGGCATCATATCTATATTTCTTACGGTTTTGATGATCCCTTAAGGGTTCTGCATCAGGTGTTCCAGTAACCGAAATAAAATATACCCTATATGTTGCCCCGGCTTCACAGCTATACAACAAAAAAAGGTTCATTCAAATCCGTCCAGCGGTTCCAGAGATTAGCGTGTGCAAACAGACAAACTTACAAACAAACAGACAATTTTTTTTTTTCAGATTCTTACTCTTTTTTCATTTCTTTATAACCCTAGATATTTTTTTTTGTAAAAATATTAAATGTACAGACACGTTTTTTTTACTGTTTTATTATATGTATTGATAATTTTAAAATTACACCATGTTTTCCTTAAGTGAACTCCATTCCCCCTCCTTACCCTAATACACCTATCAAGGAGATTATATTTTTCTTAAATGACTCAATTGTATTCAGTGAGATCTCAGTTCGGTACAAGCAATCATATAAAAGTAGAGAGTCAGGATTGAGGAGCCACAGAAAATGCGTTTGTGGACAAAATTGACGCTATTTCACTACTGGATTCCTTTACTGCAAAATCAAACACAACACATCTAATAGATCATCACCTCTTGAGTATGGATTGAGGAGCCATATTAAAATTATTGTAGGTATTTTCTTTAATTCCAGTGCTATTATAGAAGCTGAATTTTTAGCAGGTTCTTTATAAAATTGCTGCTAAATACTCCCAAATTTTCAAAAGAATTCATCTATTATACTTACCGAGTTCCAAGTGGCTCCTCAATTCAGATGTTTAGATTGAGAAGTCACCTTTAAATTCATAGTGATCTATTTTGCTACTAAATAATGGTGAAATCAGAATTTAAAAACCAGATGTGGCTCCTCAATACTCACGTCACAAAAATACTAAACATTTAATAATATAATAATATGCTAAACGTTTAAATAACACGTACATTAAAATCGTATTCATGATGTCGTATTTTTTTTTAAGAAGGTATACATATAATTAATAAAGTATAACTCAATAAATAATGTCTCTTTATAGTCATTCTATGTCAATGTCATACAATTATAAAAAATCGTAAAACAACTTTAAGGCACCGAGTAATTTTTTATTCGTCAGTCAGATACCTTTTTTCCGAAGAATGAAAAATCGGGTAGGTACTAAGTACTAGCTAATCATCTTACAAAAAATATCCTGGTTTACAGAAGGCACCACATCAAGCGTTACAAATCTGTCAAAAAATCTACATACTTGAATCTGAACTCTATGCCCTCGTCATTAAGTTAAAATTGGTTGAGGAAATTTGACAGGTAATATAACCTTGTTCCTATAACCTTTGCCTTCTGTTCCAACCAGAGTAAATATTATTTAATGGTGAACATCTTATTAAACCAAGGTCAATACAAGTAAACAAGAAAAACGACTTAAGGTGAGTTCACCAGGGAAGGCCATGCTCCTTGGAAGGCCAACTATTAAAAAGTCAGAGTTAGAGTCATTTGATGTCGAATTCCTCGTTAACTTAAGAACACGCTTCGTAGACTTTTTGAACATTTTGGCGTTACAAAGAACGGTGAATAAATAAATTATAAGTAATTCAATTCTAAAACCTATAGACAACTTATTAGATATCGATATAATACTGATCATTATTATTTTTAAATCAATTCCATAAATAAATTCTTAGTTATACGATGGTGTCCTAGGTAAGTTCAATGAGTTTTTTTTAGATTATTAGGTACCTATATGATTTCCCCCCCCCCCCAAGCGGAGTGTGTCTGACGTGGCGGGGGACAATCACAGATTAGAAAGTATTATGTACAAGTATTATATGTACAAGTATTGGCAATCCAGCGATTGGGTGAAGCAAACTCACTATTATACTACGGTGAAGCAAACTCACTATTATAATACTACGGTGGCGCGCTGCGTCCGCATTGGGCGGCAGCTATCGAATTAAAACGGTTTATTCGTTAATGGCCCTCCATGGTACAACGACCTTATAACATATACGTAGGTTTGATATACCGGTCAAACCTACGTAGATCAGTAGGTACTCAAGTATTATATAGATACGATAGATTTATAAGCTAATAGCTTTAAAACTATATAGTTTGAAAGCTATTAGCTACGTAAAATAATAGCTCACAATTTGTCAACACGCTATGGAGAGGAGTAAGTTGAATGTAAAAAAAACAAATAGACAAAAGAATAGTCTCATAAGATGTAAAACAAAAGTCATGGACGTTACAATCAAAATTAAAAGACTCAAATGGAGATAGGCAGGGCACAAGATGCGAGGCCATGCCATGACAAATGAAGTAAGAAAGTTATAGAATAGTATCCAAAAGGAGGCAAAAGAAAAAGGGGCAGACCACAAAAAAGATGGGATGACGACATCAGAGAAGTAGCAGGACTAACGTGGAACAGCGTGGCCCAAGAAAGGCGAGAATGGAAACGGTTGGAGGAGGCCTCGGCCGATTGGCAAACAGATTTTAAAAATAACATTGTATTATTATTATAGCTGCGTAAAATCGTCATAGATATAACCTTACCGACTCAAGAAATACTTATCGTTAAAGAGGACAGATCTGAGTGCCATCAGCTTAGTAGTAGTAGTAGTAGTAGTTAGTACTTAGTTGAACCTCTTCAAGTTCGTTCTGTCTGGCTAACGATCACTCTTCATATAAAGAGTGCCTCCAAATACCTCAAAACAATACAATCAAAACATTACCATTAATAATCAACGAATGAAGAGCATTAAAAAACCGACTTCGCGCCAAAACTTTGGCTGAAGTAGAAGGTCGTCAAGGTATACGATCTCCGAATTCATACATATTAAAAAAAACATGTACCTACCACTCAATCGGGACCAAATGGGAAGTACCTAGGTATCTATCATATGAAACAAGAATCATCAAAATCGGTAAACCCAGTCAGTCAAGGTAATAAACATATAAAAAAAACATACAGACGAATTGAGTACCTCCTTCTTTTTTTGAAGTCGGTTGATAAGCATACAACATCATGTACCTACCAATAGATATACATAAAATCATATAGTATACATACCGGCAAGAAAAACTATAAATAAAAACATAAGTATCACCAGAATATCACATAAAACACGGCAGGGTCTCCGTGAAAAGTAAACTTCTTTAATTAAACATTAACCAACGAAGTTTAAAAAAAACTGCAAACCTGCTTGTCAAAGGACCAATCCGTTCACCTCACAATTCACATTATAAAATAATAAAGTAGCTAGTAGTAGGTTTTGTTCTCAAACATTTAACACAAAAATAGCTCAAAACGAAATTGTATTAACTGAATTACAATTAATTATGTATTAGACACAGTTCATTAAAACGTTATCTATTGTTTTATTTTCAGTAATTTAACTAAACTTACACTAATAAATTACGATGGAAAGGAAAACAATAGCGAGACGTCTCTCTCGCTCGCACCGTTAAGTATAACTAAGAACAGTTTGTTTGTTATGTTACTGAGTTCTCAATATCGCAGAATCTGTCTGACAGTTGCTTATGAGATCGGTTATTGTCGCGTGCGTTAAGGTAGAATATTGTATAAATTGAAACTTTTTTATTTCGTATTGAAATCGGATTGATAGCCTTCGTCTTGAAGGCTTCTACTATGTACTTATAAGTAAAATATATTAATAATCAGATATGTCTTCGTCTTAGCTTTAGAATGGCAAGGTCCCTAAAACAACAAAGTCCTTAAAAGAATAAATATCTACTAATTTAATATTGTTACAGAATGCAGTGTATAATTGTTTGGTATACCTACCCCCTAAATCAAACTATGATAGTTTTGAACTTGTTTTAGAACAAGCATTGGATAAATTATTTAATAAAACTAAGAAAATATTTGTTTGCCTTTAATGTTAACTTATTAGAAAATTCATCATTGAGTAAAAAACTAATACCTAAATTTGTTTAAATGTAATAATCTTACTAACCTGCTCCTAGAACCAACTAGAGTAACAAGGACCAGTGCAACTTGCCTAGATAATGTGTTTTTCTAATGTTACTCCGGTAAGTTCATCAGTTATAAATAAACTAAGCTCTGATCACAGCGGTCAGTTCGTTAGTTTTAAATACCCAAAAGAAAAACAGGTTAATAAGAATATAATGGTTGTTCCGGTCATTAAAAAGCGTTTGGAGAGATTTAGGTGTAGTAGGTATTATTAACAATATGCCCCATATAGCCCACTCCAATAATGTAGTAATTTAAGCAGTAAGTATAATAAATAAACAACACGAGAGTGTATTTATTCCAAAAAAAAGTCTCTCCAAACCATTGTAAATCCTTCATTGATTGGGCTACCACAGGTATACATATATGTAGAAAGCACCTATATGATCTCTATCATGAGAAATCATATAACAAAAGTGAAAGTTTTTGCAACTATGTTAGAATTACTCAAAATTATTCAAAAGAGTATGAGCCGCAGCCAAATCCATATATCTAAGTAATAAGATTAAAACAACATGGAACATAATTAATAAGGAAACTGGAAAAGTTAAGGATCGCAATACTGAGTTTAAACTTGTAATTGACAATAAAACCATTAATGTACCTAAATGAAAATATTGCGACAGCATTCGAAAGTTGTTTTGCTGACATTCCACTTTCAACTACTAAATTGTTAAATTCTTCACCTGTGGTGGCTGAATCATTGCTAAAAAATCATAATGATCATTATCTTCATGAACCCAGAGATGCACACTTCTCGACGGAGGCCTCCCCCAGGATTCGTCATGTCGTCCGGACCCGCGCCGCCCTCATCCAGCGCAGCGTTTGACGTTCGTAAAGTGTATAAAATTACCTACTACGAATAAAAAGTTTTCATTTTCATTTCCAGTGTTTGATTTGAAGATCTGCGTCTTCCCCCACAGTATCTAGTTGATTACGTTGCTAGCTTGTAAATGTGCGGGATAAAATGAGTTAGTAGGTACCTATAACCGTAATTTCGATAACTCTAAACGTTCCTTAGAAAGTGGTTCTTGACAGATGGACAACAATTAAGACTTGTCATAAGTAGGTATAAAGGTTCTGTTTAGTTCATTGCGTTTATTGTTTTCGGAGCATGTATTTAAGAGAGGAGGTCCAAAATTTCGCGGAAAGGAGGGGATAGAGTGGGGATAGCTGCGCTTGCTCAGGGTCATACGAATTGTTGACTCATCATGTAGATAAAATTAGTTTTATAATGTTGCGTCATTCGTTTTTGAACACTAGCCTGCCAAACAAGTCAATCTGGAAAAAAACTGCAACTACGGTGAAAATTGAACATCGCATTGTGCCGTGATGAAATTCCTAAAGCCCCAGCTAGACTGTTGGAAACAAAACATCAAACCAAGGTGACCTTGCTAGTTTACAACAGTGAAGACGGCTGTTGACAACCAAATTACGCAGGACCTTGGCGTTTTGTAAACGGCGGTGTTACGATTTGTATTGAAATCAAGTGAACCGACTTTTTATGACCTATTGTGACTTTACAGCTGATATTTATTACTGGGAAATTCAAACAGATTCAGAGACACCGATGCCGCCGATAAAATCGATTATTAAGAACGATATCGATATTGTGGAATCAATTTTCTAACAGACATACATACGCGCGGATTAAATCTAGCGGCGACCAACCTTGACGCTTGGTCGGGGTTCGGAAACGCAAAGTACATGCATTTGCGTTATCCATGTAGATGTATGTCTGTGTTTAGGACAGTGTGTACGCTCGTTATTGTATATTTTACTATATAACTATAAATGACTTGAGTTTTGAAGTTTTCTAGCCTAACGTTTCCTTCTTAACATTCTCAATTGCATACAGAATTGCCATCGCGAAGATGTTGCCGACACGCGAGAGATCATTGCGCACTGACAATTTGGGGCGTGGTTTATCGTGAACTTAGTTTGTCTCCTTGTTTGCAACCACCTTTTGTAACAGTGTGGATGATACTCGGAATTGGTTGTCAACAACTTAACCTTGGTTGGAAGCATTGGTTTTCAACAGTCTGGATGAAGCTTTACCAGGGAAGGAGAGGCCGCTCAGATCATTTTGAACGAAACCCTTTATTGGTAACAGACAGTCCTCTAGTAGAGTGCTTACATAAAGAAATAGGTTTCACTAATAACAGGTACTTAACCACTATTCATAAATATTGATAAGATGGCGTTGCACTAAAATCTTTGAATTACATTTAAATCCTCTGGCGTTGTTTGAACGTTTGAACTATTTAGGGGGGTCATGGTGCTTGGTCGACTGTACCTCATCTCGTATATTCCAAGTCGGTAGGTATCTACTATCGCGGAGACACATAATTTTCAAGTACTAAGTACCTCTCTACTAAGTAGGTACTTAAGAACAGATGGCACAGATGAACATACATTTATACTATAGGTACCAAGTATGCAAGTACTTGTTAGCATGATTTCAGCTTAATAACCATGATTATGATGATGCTAAGTACTTGAGTAAGAAAATAATTGCAAGACTTCCTTTTTTATGACATCCAATTAACTATTACTCTATTAATAAAACCATTCATTTGACTTCTGAGATGTTTTATTACTTAACCTACCTATTTAATAATAGTTATTGTATATGGTAGGTATCTAAAAACTACTGACTGTTAAGGATTTAGGGAAATGGGCACTTGATGTTTTATTAGGGAAAAGGTTTTTAAAAAAAATGCATGCTTTATAGGAGGAATCTATGTAAATATTCTATTTCATTTTAAAACCTATACCATGGTAATTAAGGTAAATAAATAATATTATTTTAAAGTCGGTCGCCAAATACCTACCTACTTACTTATCACAGTTCCGGCGGCTGGCTGTGATATTTTCAGAAGAGTTGGTTGACTAGCTCTTAGTCAAAAAATTTTTTATTTCATAGATATTACTTAGGTAGATACATAAAAAGGTATACGTACGTCAAATTATTTACAAATTGATCTAAATCTACCACCACTTTGGAAGTCGATCTGTTGAGAAGATGTGACATGAAAGTTAACAGCAATCATCTTTTAAAAATACACAATAACAGTTTGCAACCAGGGAATCACATCTTCTAGCATCCAGATTTAGTACCTACCTACCTACACAAATAGGTAGTCCTCTTTACACACAGTTGTTTTTTTGAAATTTTATTATAAAAGCGTATTAAATTCACTACACATTGACCCATGAACGACTTCGTGACTTTGTGGAGTCTAATATTATAGCTGGATAACGAACCCGCTTGCTGTCATCATCGACCTCATCTTTACTTACCGTTAGGTGGGATTGAGGTTATTTGACAGCACACGAGCGTGATTTATATTAGAATCAACTTCAAATCTTTTTAAGATAAGGCCAAAAAAGAACTACACAATTAGAATATAATAAAAGAAAACAATAATAGTTATTACTATAATTGGATTTCAAACAATTTAGTTAAGTGTAAATTGTAAGACCCATACAAAAATGATTGAAATATTAAAAATTAATTAAGTATATACAAAGTATAATTTAGCGAAGCAGATAACACTTTCGAATTTTGATTAAAAAAAACACATACAAGAATAATGATTATAATTAAAGAATTAAAATTTTAAATATATTCTAATGAGAGAAAAACAATAATACATTTTAAACAGAAAAAAAATACAATGGAAGTACATATCATTGTATGTTTAAAAATTAATGAAATTGAAAAGAGCGGTTAAATAATGTACAGAAATACCATTTTAGGGGAACTAGCTGGAGGAAGTACTTAAAAGTCGAGAGTGCGTCGAAGAATATCTTTATTGCCAAAAATACGTTTTTATATCTATTTACAAAACATCTTAACTAGTGTAAGCATAAAGGAGTTAGTTCCTAATTAATTTTAGTTCCGCACAATCACCGTCATGCTGTCGCGGCGCTTTCGTCGCCGCGTGTTCTCGCCGCGTGTTCTCGCCTCTATAAATACCCCGCGGGGCGCCGCGGTCAGGGTTGCCAACTCTACGTCTTTTTACGTAGATCTACGTATTTTAAGCCTTTCTTGCAAACCTACGAACTTTAGTCCCAGAATCTACGTATTTTCTATCAAAATTGTTCAAATTTGCAAAATAGACTGAATGAGCATAAGTTCCTTTACTTTCGCGAAAAAAAGTTGATAAACGTACCGTTTCATACTAACGCACTCTCGCCTCGCCACTCAACACGTCACGCCATTCATTTTAAAAACAGGGCGCCATTAATCTGTGGTCATGTCACATTTGATAAGTGACGTGACTGTGTAAAACGAAACGTCTTGCCGTCAAAGTGAATCATAATTCCTAACCAAAAAAAAATTTTTCGAACTAAGATTTCGAAGGAGTTAGCAGTGCAAATGTCGAGCGTCTGCGATCAATTTGATGAAAACTAATATAAGAAACAGGCTTCACACTGACACGCTAACAGGCTTACTTTTTACGAAGAGTGGCTTAAAAAAAAACCGTGAACCTTCGCAGGAACACCTTAAAATTTTTAATAAATATATGTATGTACAAAAAATTGTCTGAAAGTGATAATAAAATTTAATAATTTAAATAAATTGATGATGACTGAAAGTACCAAACTTTTTTAAATTATCTAGAAGTGGTAATTCATAGATTTTTTTGTTTGCTAACAGTAATTTTTTAAATTTATTGTTTGTCTGCTATCTACTACTTTTTGGGTAGTATAAATTGTCGTTTTATTCACTTTTACCTAACCTACTCTCTTCATTTTACTCAGAAAAAAAGTACGTAGATCTACGTATTTTCTATATGGAAATTTTACCATTTCTACGTAATTTTCTAATCTGACCTACGCCTTTTTAAAAATCCGAGTTGGCAACACTGGCCGCGGTCCTTCCTTTTCGTCGATCGCTTCTTGAGTGCGGACGTGGAGTGAGCGCTCCTTGCGCTCGCGAAACAACGACTCACTAAGCAGGATCGATGAGCCTTTTTCAAGGTTCGCCCATCTTTAATTCATTGACTGCGCTTAATCGATTGGTGTCTTTTCTTAATTCATTGACGCGTTCTTTTCAGAACGTTAATCGTGTAATAGTGCGACGCAGCTACAGTGCTCCCCTTCAAGCGAAGCGTACCGGAAGTTTGATGACGCGCCCGCGTTTTGTGACTTTGTTTTCAGTTGGCTCGGGCGTGGTAGCTGTGTCTTGGTTTAAATTTGGGTAGCTATTTTCGTTGCAGCGCAGAGTCGTGTCGCTTGGTTCGGATTCTGTTACGGGGTAGGCAGGTTTTAGTCGGTCGATTGAAATTGTGGCTTGTCTGTCTTGAAGTTGTATTGTGAAGTGTTTGCTTGATTTTTCTATGATCTTGAATGGGCCTTCGTAAGGTTTCTGTAGCGGAGATTTCACGGCGTCTACTCGAACAAACACGTGGCTGCAGGTAAGAAGGTGCGGGTGGATGAATATAGGCCGGTTGTTACTGTGAGATGTTACTGGATTGTTGGGTTTTAGGTTTTTAATTGTTTGCCTTAGTCTCTCAACGAACGTGTGGTCGGCGGCCGGCTCGGGTCTCTCTGTCGTGAAAATATCGCTTGGTAGGCGCAAGTTGCAGCCGTAGGTTAATTCGGCCGCACTCACGCCGGTGTCAGTGCGAAGGGCGGAACGCAGACCTAGTAGCACAGTAGGTAGTTGTTCAGTCCAGGTACTGGTGTCGTCTAGTCTAGCTCTAAATGCCGATTTTAGTGAGCGATGCCAGCGCTCGACGATGCCATTTGACTGTGGATGGTATGGTGTTGTTCGTGTTTTGTGTATTCCCATTGTTTTCATCAGCGAAGCGAACAGGTGACTCTCGAACTGGCGTCCTTGATCCGAGGTAAGTGTGGTAGGGCAGCCGAATCTTGTAATCCAGTGAGTGTAAATGATTTTTGCTACCGATTCCGCAGAGATATCGTCCGTTGGGATTGCTTCAGGCCATCTTGTGTGTCGATCTATCATAGTGAGTAGGTATCGATGACCTTCAGGTGACGTAGGTAGTGGTCCGACGATGTCGACATGGATGTGCTGGAATCGGTCAACGGGCGGGAATGATGAAACACTGCTTGTTGTGTGACGATGTACTTTGCTTTGTTGGCATTGAGTACATTGCTTTGCCCAGGTTCCGACGTCGATATTCATTGACGGCCAGAAAAATTTTTGTGCAACTAGCTTGCGAGTCGCTCTCACTCCAGGGTGGCTTATGCCATGAACAGCGTTGAAAGCGGCGCGGCGGAATTTCTCAGGTAGGTATGGGCGGATATGTGTAGTTGTCAGCTCGCAGTAAATCTTGATATCGGTATTTGGTAGAGTAACTTTTTTCAGTGTTAGGTTACTTTGTTGTATAAGTTGAGGTAGGGTGTTGTCTTGTTCTTGCTCGCGTGCGACGTCGCTGTAGTTGATAGTTGCTGGAAATGTGATGCTTTCTATTCGGCTAAGTGCGTCGGCCACGGGGTTATCTGCTCCGCTAATGTGTCGTATGTCGCTCGTGAATTCACTTATGAATAGTAGCTGGCGTGCACGGCGAGGTGACTCGGTAGGAGATGGCGTCTTCGTTAGGATAAAGGTGAGTGGTTTGTGGTCAGTGAATACGATAATTTGTCTTCCTTCATAGATGTTTCTGAAATGTTTCATGGCCATGTAGATAGCTGACAGCTCGCGGTCGAAAGTGCTGTATTTCTTTTGTGCTTCAGAGATTTTTTTCGAGAAAAAGCCGAGTGGTAGCCATTTGTTGTTTATTCTTTGTTGCAGTACAGCGCCAGCGCAGGTGTTCGAAGCATCGCACATGAGTGCGAGTGGGACAGAATGATGTGGGTGCGCGACTAGTGTGGCGTCGCAAACGCAGCTTTTGCAGTCTTCAAAGGCTTTTGTTGCTTCTTCGGTCCATGTGATTTCAGTTTTGTCGCGTTTCTTGCAATGATGAAGGTAAGCGTTTAAAGGCATTTGTATGGCGGCTGCGTTTGGAATGTTGGCTCGATAAAAGTTGACCATTCCAAGGAAACGGCGCAGCTGTTCTATTGTCTTTGGTTTGGGAAACTCTGCTATTGCATTGATTTTCGACGCCGGTGGCTTGATCCCGAGTTTATTTACGGAGTAGCCGAGAAATGTGACTTCAGACCGGCCGAAAACACATTTAGCTGGGTTGATGGTGATGCCATACTCTTCTAGTCGCTTTAGTACGTTGCGAAGGTGGCAGCGGTGTTCATCTTCGTTGGAGGATGCTATTAAAAGGTCATCTACGAAGGGGAAGACGTATGGGAGCCCACGGAGTACTTGGTGTATAAACCGCTGGAAAGTTTGACCAGCGTTCTTGAGCCCAGGGCACATACGCGGAAATTCAAAGAGGCCAAATGGAGTTATGATCGCTGTCTTCTCTATATCTTCGCTTCGGACGCCCAATTGCTGGTATGCACGATTAAGGTCAATGGTTGAGAATACTTCTTTGCCCTGAAGTTGATAGGTGAAGTCTTTCATCCGTGGTATAGGGTAGCGGTCTGGTTTCGTTATAGAATTGAGTTTTCTATAGTCGCCGCATACACGAATATCTCCGTTTTTCTTCGGTACTATGTGAAGTGGGCTAGCCCACGGGCTTTTGCTTGGTCTGCATAGGCCCTGTTCCATCATATTTTCGAATTCTTTGCGGGCTTGTTCATAGAGGTGCGGAGCAATGGGACGAGGGCGACAGAAGACTGGTGGGCCTGTTGTTTCTATGTAGTGCTCAACGCTATGGTGTGGGTTGAGTTTCATAGCTGACAGTCTGGTTATGCCCGGGAACTCTTCAAGAAGGTCGTGGTATGGTTTCGAAGAGTCGATGCTGCGCACCGTTGGTTCGTTCGTTGCTCGAATAATTGCGTCGGTTGAAAGACTTGTTTTTCCGTCAATTATTCTTTGGTTTTTGATGTCAATAATTAACTGATGATGGTTGAGGAAGTCTGCGCCGAGGATGGGTTTCGATACGGCGGCAACGACGAATTTCCACTTGAACGGGCGTCGCAACTTAAAGTCGAGCTCCATTGTCTTCTCGCCGTATGTTGGGATGATAGTATTGTTGGCGGCGTACAATTGGAACGGTAACGGCTTCAAATTGCTGCACTTGTTTCGTGGCAGGACGGAAATATTAGCGCCGGTATCCACTAGGAAACTGAGTTTGGTTTTCTGGTCAGTGATGAACAGGCGGTATGATTTATGGGGCACGCTGGTTTCCGCCTCAGCCAGCGTGTTCTTCAGTTTCCCGAACGGTTGAAGCTGCACGGTGATTCACAGTTGCGAGCACGAGAGCCGAACTTTCTGTGGTAATAGCAGTAAGGTGATGGTGATGGAGATGAAGAACTGGCTCTCGAAGGTGATCGAAAACGAGACGGAGATCTCTGTCTTGGTCGGAAGTGCGGTGAACTGTCGAACGGATGTGGTGAGCGACGGCGTTGAGCTTTAAGTTCTGCTACTTCTAGCGAGAGTTTTCTTAGTTCGGTCATTATCTGGTTAGTCTCGGTGGCCGGCTGCGTCGGGGCTGGCTGCGTCGGGGCTGGCTGCGCGGAGTATGATGAAACAGCGGCGATTTGCGACGTTTGTTCGGTGGTTTTGTCAGCAAGGAGACCGAGATCGTCGAGCTTCATACTCTCACTAAGCGTTTGCGTCACGGAGATGATGGATCTTGTGTGTGGTGGTAGGTGATTCATCCACATCAGAAGGAGCACGTCTTCAGGTAGTTTTCCTCTAGCCAAGCTTCTCATCCTCCGGAGCAGGTGTGATGGCTTCTGGTCCCCTAATTCCATTTCAGACAGGAGTTTCTGGAACTGTCGACTGTCAGATTCTTCGTAGATAGAGATAAGTCGTTGCTTCAAAGAGTTGTACTGGTCTGCTGGTGGATTGTAGAGCAGGTCGGCGATCTGTTCGATGTCGGTTTTATCCAGCTGCGCGATGACCATTTGAGCTAGTTGGGCTTGGTTCCGGTTGAGGTTGCTCGTGGCAGCTTCGAAGGCGATGAACCACAAGCGGGGCCTGTCCCGCCAAAAGGGAGGAACGCGCATGGCCAGCGCGATTCCAGCGATTTGTAGATTTTCTTCCATTATTCTTCACAGGGGTCACCACTTTAGGGGAACTAGCTGGAGGAAGTACTTAAAAGTCGAGAGTGCGTCGAAGAATATCTTTATTGCCAAAAATACGTTTTTATATCTATTTACAAAACATCTTAACTAGTGTAAGCATAAAGGAGTTAGTTCCTAATTAATTTTAGTTCCGCACAATCACCGTCATGCTGTCGCGGCGCTTTCGTCGCCGCGTGTTCTCGCCTCTATAAATACCCCGCGGGGCGCCGCGGTCCTTCCTTTTCGTCGATCGCTTCTTGAGTGCGGACGTGGAGTGAGCGCTCCTTGCGCTCGCGAAACAACGACTCACTAAGCAGGATCGATGAGCCTTTTTCAAGGTTCGCCCATCTTTAATTCATTGACTGCGCTTAATCGATTGGTGTCTTTTCTTAATTCATTGACGCGTTCTTTTCAGAACGTTAATCGTGTAATAGTGCGACGCAGCTACACCATAAACATGAATTCAATTTGAAACTTAAATATACCATTAAAAAGTCCTGATAAGTTCACAAAACAATGAAAATGGAATTAAATAATAGCAACTAATAATTGAAAAAAAAAAAAAAACAAAACAAAATTATATGATATTTGAAACCATATCCTAATTGGGTTTAGATTTATCCTTTTGTCCTTTTGTGTGGGTGGGTATGTTTGTGTATATCTGAGTGTGCGTGCGCTGTGTGTCGGAGAGTGAGTTAATGCTATAGTGCTTTTTTTATGAATGCTTAATAATTTGGTTTTTAAAAGTTGTTCTTGAGTGGAAAAATATGTCGATTGAGGAATAATGCTTATTATATAGACGGGAAATGCGACAGATCACAGCGTTTTTATAATGGTTAGGTTAGGTTAGCTTGCGATGAATTAAATCTTTTAGAAACCACGTCATCATTGTGGCTTCCTTTTTAAACTTCAAGCAGCAGATACCTACTTACAAAAGAACCATTATCTAAGTGTCTTAATTTTATCTGTTGTAGTACCGTAGCTATGCGCCGATCTAAAAAGAAGGAACAGCCAATAGTAGGAGTTACAACATTCACTGAGTCCTCTTTTTATCAGCGATAAAAAAAAAACAACAGATGTAGCCTCAATAACTATCAAGTTACTTATCTTCGTCCATCGCGATACTATGGAGGTCAGATTGAAGGATTAAAAAAATACTAAAAAGTCGTCTGCTCTAAATTACCCAAGGGTAATTTATGATTTTTTTAGATAATTTTCATTCGAGATTAATTTGACTGTCCTAAGCGCATACATCTACTTCTTCGGCGTTAACGGCTCATACTTTAGTCGTTAGGGTATTTCTGACGCCCTGAAATGTCTGAACACCAGTATCTGACCAGCACTGGGCCAGCTTGGTGGGTTACGGACTAAACCTCCTCGTCAGAGACACTCATGATTTTGCAGCGCGCTTATTAAAAACGGCTAAGATAATGAAAGAATAAGTAAATATCTAGGTAGATATCTGATCATCAGTCAGTAGACGTCCACAGCTGGACATAGGTCTCCCTCAAGGATTTCCGCGTAGCTCGGTCCCGCGCCGTCCTCATCCAGCGTTTACCGGCAACTTTGACCAGGTCGTCGCTCCATCTTGCGGGGGCCCTAGGTAGGTATCTAAGTATATGTTGACCTCAAGCTCACCTGATGGTAAGTGAAGATGACAGCACACGGGTTTAGGAAGGACCTGGCTCTTCATAAAATACGAGCGTTTGCCCGCGACTTCGTACACGCATAAACTAAAAAGTCCTATATTTTCCGTTCCCGTGGGTATTTCGGGATTTACTTCCATATAGCAGACACTTATTAAGGAACCTTTATACCAAGTATCACATCCGTGCACTCAAGGAATAAGGTTTTTTTCATACAAACTAAAACATCATATATTTCCCGTTCCCGTGGCAATTTCGGGAATTCCTTCACTCAGTCCAGTCACTCAGTCAGTAACGGAACAGTTTTATGTATATTGATTACCGGAACACACCGCAGGAGCGGTGATATATGGCGGCAGATCTTATATGAAGGGTGTCGCTAGCAAGCCGAGCCCTGACAGAATCCTACCACCAAGCGGAGGTCACTCGGATTAGTCGCCGTTATAATAATAATAATAAAATCTTTATTTGCCAGTAAGTGCGTTATAAATGTTGTTACAAATAATAAATGTCCGGTCACATACTGCTGACATGTCAGCGTGCAAATGTAGTCATAAATTTAGAAAGTTTGTCAATTATATAATTCAGTCAACGGTAAACGATTATGAAGAAACATATTGGGCAACCTCATTAACATATAAAACTTATTAAAATTATCATAAAACATTTGTAAAATAGTATAACAGAGAATGATCAAAACCTTGAATTAAGAAAATAAACAAGTCAAAGAAAAAAAAAAGCCAATACAAATACAAATGGAGAGCTAAAAATATACCTATATCAATTGAGCAATCGAATTCAAATAATATAGTACATACAATTACAGGTCATCAAATTTTAAAAATAACAACTAATAACACAAATAACATAAAAGATAGCAAAAAATAACAAAAGTCAATGGAGTTTGTCAATTAAATAAGCATTTATGGAATAATACATATTTTTCAATAATAAATTAAATAATGCCGCTTTGAATTGATGTTGTGGTAGCTCTTTGTACTTATAAGGTAGTTTATTGTAAATGCGTATGGCCATACAATACACATTATTACTAAAAACGCTCAGTTTCTGATAAGGAACATACAATTTATCCCTGTCTTTACCACGACGTCCGATCATATGATTATCATCAGCAAACAAGCTTTTATTGTTTTTAACAAAGCAACAGATTTCAAATATGTAAAGTGATGGAAGTGGTAAAATTTTTAATTTTTGGAAAAGTGTTTTTTGGAAGTTGGAAAGTTGTTTTTTTAGTCACCGGCCAAATCTTTTTTATACAATAAGTATCATTCATAGAAACGATTTTTGCAAAAAAAATGTTTTTTTTTTACTAGGAAACTAATATATTCCTTAACATATTAAGCATAGCATGGTCACTCTAAATTATAAATGAATACCATTAATTAAATAAAGATCACTACGCGCTATTACAAAATATCTTGTAGTACTACGTCGTAGTATTATCATTGAAATGCCGCGTCGTAGTAGCTATGTTCCTTAAAAGCGACTATTTGTAAAAAAGTTTGTGGTGCCATATTTTTATATTTTGTACTGCAGGGCTAGCATGCAACCATCGATAAATAGTCGAATCGACAAGATAAATATTATTTTGTTCCTATTATGTAAGCTAATATGCGCACCATAATAGATAAAATTACTCGATTTGAACCAAATATGTCATAATCTCAATAAATTACATACACTAAATACCATATTCTAAGAAAATATCGATAAAAGGCCCGATTTGTCGTTGTCGACGGAGCATGACGGTAGCTCAGCGGGGCTCGCTGAGCGATACTAAAATGAATATGCAGGTACGTTCATATCGTATCAAAGAAAATAACGTTTAAATTTGGCTGGTGACTAAAACACATCCCATTTAAATTCAATTTAATTCAACAAATTGAAGTGTATAAATTAATTATGGGTTTAAAAAACACTCAATCTGCAGGGTATGATAATATAACATCACAGATATTGAAAGCCAGTGCCAGATATATTGCTGGACCTCTGACCTATATAATGAATTTGTCATTATCTGAAGGCGTCTTTCCGAGTCGATTAAAAAAGTCGATTGTTAAACCACTGCATAAAAAAGGTGATGAGGGTGATATAATCAATTTTCGACCAGTGATTTTTGTTCCTGTATTGTCGAAAGCATTTGAAAGAGCGGTTTATAATAAACTATATAACTTTTTCACACAACAAAATATATTAAGCGAACGTCAATTTGGTTTTAGGAAAAATAGATCAACAACTTTAGCTTGTTTTACTTTGGTCAAAGAAGTAACTGCGTCCCTAAATCGCGGAGTGTACCCAGTTTCAGTTTTTCTCGACATGTCAAAGGCAACTTTTCTGTTCTTTGTGTTAGAGTGCGGCCGTTGCGGTAATGCGTTCCTGACAGCTCCTTATGTCCACTGAATAAAGTTTATTTCCGATTCGAAGGGGTAAAAAGCTATGATTTTGACAGCTGTCAGGAACGCAAACTCCCACCGGCCGCACTATACCTACCTATAGTTCGAAACTTTTATGGTACAAGATAATATCAATTAAGTGAATAATCTACAAATAGTTTAAAATAAAACAAATAAAAACTTTCTAAGACACACATAACCTGAGTATTTTAATATTAATCGCAATCTATAATGTAATTTTGTTATAATACTTCATTATAATACATAAAAATAATATATACAAATATACACTTACAGCATACTGGTAGAATTTGAAAACAAAACAATCTGTATAAACTTACAATCTAATAACAACATGGGCGGCGTTTGTTTTTTTATTTTATTTGTCAAGGCCATTGATTTTAAGCTACACCAGTATTCTGTCATGAGGATTTAGGTATTAGAAGATTTTTACAAGGCAAAATCTGTATTCATCCTTATTAGGACAATGTGAATATAGATTCCAACAAAATTTTGTATCTTATGTGTTTGGAATAGAGGCCTAAATTAAACAATTTATCAACTATGCTATGCCCTATTCAGGCGCGGTCCCAGGGGGGGGGTCACAGGGGGCATGACCCCCCCCCCCCCCCAAAATCATGGAAAGATGAACCTCTTAGAAGAAAAGAAGCTGGAAAAATATACTTGTGATTAAAAATTTCGTTGTGACCCCCCCAAAATTTAGTTGTGACCCCCCCCCCCCCAAATTTCAGCAAGCGACCGCGCCTGGCCCTATTAAGGGCTAATATACTAAAGCTGAAGATGTTTTTTAAACGCACAAATCTTGAAAACTACCACAGACATACATCTACATAGATAACGCAAATTAATGTACTTTGCCTGTATGAACCACGACCAAGCGTCAAGGTTGGTCGCCGCTAGATTCGGTCGCGCGTATGATGTCTGTTAGAAAATCGATATCGTTCTTAATAATCGATTTCATCGGCAGCATCTGTGTCTTTAGATCGGTTTCTGTTTTCCAGCAGGAAGTATCAGCTGTGACGTCACAGTATGTGTTAAAAGTCGGCACGCTTGGTTTCAATACAAATCGTGATACTTGCGTTATCTATGTAGATGTATGTCTATGGAAACTACCGTTGAAATGATTTGTTTTTTTAATGAATAAGAAAAAACCAGTATTTTTTGATAGACCATCCCTTGATCGACAATCTAAAGTTATGCGGGTATTCCGAGTCAATAATAAAATTTGAGGAAACATTGATAAATTGATAAGTAAATACCAAGTCCGGTTTACATTACTATACCTTGGCAAATAATTCAATGCAGTAAACTGACAGTTCGAAATGTCAAATAGAAAAATCGCTTATCAGAGTACTACAGGCGAAATCGCATCAATATTAATGTAGGTAAGTGCCTGCATATCAGCTTCATCCGAAAGTGCAATCGTTTGTCAACTAATTATTACTTATTGTAGAAATCACTAAAACTAACCTATTGCGCGATCTAGGAGTGTTTCTTAATGCAAAACTCACTTTCAAAGACCATGTCGGACACATAGTTACTAAAGCATACAAGACATTGGTTTTTTTATTAAAAAGTACTGCTCCATTTTATACAGATAGTCTGTCTAACGATATTGTATTATTCTTTGGTGCGTAGTACGTTGGAATATTGCAGCTCTACACAATATTCAATTTACAATCACGCTATTGAGTCCATTCAACGTAAATTTCTAAAGCGCCTAAATTACAGATCATCACAGGTAAAAAGCCAGAGGCTTGTAAACAACATCGGATATTATCACTAGAATCGAAACCTACATTGCTCGATATGCTGTTCTTATATAATATCTGTAACAGTAATATAGACAGCAATGAACTTACTCGCCTCATCTTTACTTCACTTTTCTATACACAACGCACAAAAACAAATTAAACACGGAATTCCATCACACACCGACTACAAAACACTTGCAATAAAAAATTCGCACACGTCACTGAAAGCGTGAAATATCAAATTTACTTATTTTGAGTTAAGAAATCTTTGTAAATGGAGTCATAACCGATCAATAAGATAATTAAAATTCTTACTACGCCACATATTGACACAAGCTCACACATCACACGCATATACACACACACACAAATATTCATATATATACACATTCGATAGACCAATATCTAATTTATTTGAATTATATAATTTTAGCATAAACTTAATTTTGTTTTTTAAATTTTCTTTGTAGTCTGTAGAAGTAATACATAAAAATTGTACATCCATAATTGGCTGTAAGAAATAAATTACCAAACACACCTACTGCTTTAAAACGGTTGTACTAGAAGTAAAACTAGTTGTTTGCATTTTTTTAAGGACAACAAAAAAGCAAGTGACATAAAGTATCTCCACTCTAAAAATGAGAAAATGAAAGTATAACATGTTTTTTGAGTCAAAATATTTCTTTCCTTTGTCCTTAAGATATTATATTAAAAAAGAAATCATTCATTCGCTTAACGCGTCACAATTTTTTTTCTTACCTAAAGTGAGCACACTGGAACCAAAGACTGCATACCGGTATGAATTTCTGTACATTTTTTTTTCGGTATGACGCCACACCGTTAAATTAGGTGTATTTAAAAATAACAGTACAGGAATTCATACTTAAATAATTCATGTACCTTTTTTATTATTGTAGCATAGCTGATTTTTTTTTCAGTTAACTGAAATTTTCCGGTATTAATATTTTATTTTTAAATAACTGTAGAATGTTCGATAGTTTAGTTGAAGCGTAGGTACATATGTTGACCTATACATTTCGGTACCGAAATTAAATAGGTTAAAATATTTCTGTACTAAAAACATCTACAGAAATTAATCCGGTACACATTGTTTGGGTACTGAAATTTTACTCGTACTATTTAAAAAAATTATACCGATATGGAACTTTCATTTTGCTACATAAAATTATTTGCCAGGGTATAAATGCCCATAGGCACTAGCGGTTGGCCGCCTATGCGGGTCGTGAGCCGTCCAACCGCATAACGCGGTTGCTTCGCGTTTGCCTCTAAATACAACCGCCGCAGTTGAAATTTTTTGGAGATTAAGTGCGTACAATCACAGGCGGTTGCATAATAAACTGGAAAAGCCACCCCCTGCGACAACCGCTAGTGCATATGGGCGCTTTGCTATCTTTAAATGTAGTCACGTGTAATAAAATGTATACACTTCGCAACTTATTTGGTTGTAATAAGGTTAAAATTTCAATGAAAATGTATACATCTTATTATTTCTTCACAAGCAATCTTATTTTGACATGATTGTAAGTAAATTGACAGTTCTAGTCAAACAATTTTAACTATTTCATGAACAGTCTTCAACAGTATTATTTATACCACCCAGATTCCCGCACACATACGATAAGCGCATACTGTATGTGTGCGAGAGACTGGGTGGTATACATAATTATGTTGCAGACTGTACTATTAGTACTCTATATAATATCTAAACTACTTAAGTATACTATAAAAGTTATGTACTTAGTAATTTATTATAGGCAATAACAACGTGCTGTAGCAACAATAATTGATTTTTTGTCAAATTATATAAACTTAAACCACTATTTCGTATATTCTGATCATTTTATATTTCTGTAAAAGAAAATCCTAAATCATTTATTTTTTTAATTAAATTAAGACTGTTAACATATTAGAGGACAGTAACGATTTCAAATACTGTAAAAAAAACACGGAATTTATTTTCGTTTAATTATATAGGACACCGTTATGTTGAGTTAATATGTGAAATAACATTGAACACAATGTAAACTGGTATGTAAAATGCCTAAAATATTATGGTAAGTTTGAGTAATGCGTGGATACTATCAAGAAATTAAATATTTTTCAATCCAGCTTATTATTAATTATTATTGCTTTAAGTTCAAGTTAAGTATCTATATTAAAAATCGTCAAGACAAGAGAAATCAAAGATTAAACTTTTTAGTTGAATGCTTTTAGTAAGCGCAGAAAGATGTGAGCCAATACTGAAATTCCACACAAATATGATAATATGGCAATATTTTGGGAAACCCCTTTATAGGATTACTTATTTTCTCTAGATTTGCAGTAATGCAACTTAAGGTAGAGCGACACAGCACAGACTATCCGTGATGCACTACATTGTTTGTGGCAATAACCATCACAATAACGAGTCTATTTAGAAATGCACCCGGCGCTCAAAAAATCCGTGTTACTTTAGCTGATCGCGCATTTTATTTTTCTGTTCTAAGTTATAATTTAAGTACCAAATAATACGTCGAAATCTCTACCATGCGTATGCGTTCCTATTTCTGTCAACTGAATGTTCGTTTGAAGTCATCTTGAGTGAAAAGTCCGGGACAGTATTTTTGAGCGCCACTTACTTTTTTGAGCCACACACTCGATCGCAGATATAGTATGTGGACTGCGGTGCACCGTAAGGTGAGTAAGATAGCCTTGTGGCACAGTCAAGTCTAATAAAATGTATACAATTCTCAACTTATGCGGTTGTAATAAGGTTAAAATTTCAATGAAAATGTATACATCTAGTTATGACTATCAAATCAGTTTAAGGAATAATAGGAACTCGAGTTCAACAAATACTTGAAACAAATACTCACAAAACTTCCCAACAAAATTCTCACATTATCAATAAATACTGTATGGTGGCAAATTACTCATAAAAAAACCGCAGACACATGATTCAGAAACAAATATTACCAAGCACAAAAAAAACACAACAACTTAAGGACATAAAAATCAGGTAGTTCTATATAATCTATTATCATAAATATCTGGACTAGTCATCGGGTGCAGTAAGAAGCACCATAGTACTAAACCTAGTAGGAAGTTGATAATTATTATTATCCTCTGCATTGGGGGATAGTAGCTAACTTCTCCGAAGTTTGGAAACCCCATATGGTTGCAGAACATATGCGCAACTAGAGGAGCTATGAAGTGACCTGGAAACAAATAAGCAAATTATTTAGTTTCCATCATGCTAGACTAAATAAATAATAAGAATGTTTTATTGAATTCTTCTAGCATAAATTACAAACTATTTCAACGCAAAAATAATACAACAAACTTAAACTGTTACATGATAGATCCAAAATAGATCTTAAGATCTGATAGATAGAGATCTAATTGAAATATTAAAAAATATATTAAAACAACATTACGCGTGTTGCTTAGTTAACAGCGCTAAAAGTGCAAAACGAATTTTAAACCACAAGCTTTCCAAGACAAAATGTGTTTCATAGACAAAATATGAAATGTACAACTTAATAAAGATTTTTTACCTGTCCTATAAAATAGGTATGCTGAATATGCGCCGAAAAGACTAGTGTATGTAAACTGGAATGCTGAAAAAAAATTTTGTGTAAGTATTGCAAAATCGTTCAAAAAAATTCGGTGTTGCCAACGTTTGAAGAAAATACTCACACGTAATCATCAGAGCTGATTTGAAGCCATGTCCGCATTTGAAATATTCCAACATATGATGAAAATGGGCTGCAACAATAAAAAATAATAAATAATATAAAATCCTCAGACAATCACACCAACTACATGGCCCCAAAGTAAGCATAGCTTGTATTATGTGTAGTGTGTGACGCACGCAGTCTACTTTGAACCTAACCAGTCGTGTATTATTTCGGCTCCACCTAACATCCTTGCATGGCGACCTTGCCATGCAGCGAACCATGTAGCGATACCATGTAGCGATACCATGTAGCGAACTAGGGGGGAACCTAGAATATAAATAAATAAATAGATAAACACCCAGACACGGAACATTTTTTTTCTTGTTCCGTGCGAGAATCGAACCCGCAACCACTGGTGCCTGAGGCAGACAGGTTTACTCCATCGCCAAAGTCGCGTCGCATCCTTCGCGTCGACAATAAAAACATTATTTAAAATTGATGGTTACATGAGTAGAAAAGTCAAAAATATTACTTATTTTGTACATAAGATACAAGGACACAGGATACAGTTTGTATGGCCTTAAACTAGCAATATTTTAGGCAGCTCATATTAGAATACTTCTTGTACAAAAATACCTCATATACTAGGGTATCAAACTCTCTTCT
This sequence comes from Stenoptilia bipunctidactyla, assembly GCA_944452665.1. Lineage (NCBI taxonomy): Eukaryota > Metazoa > Arthropoda > Insecta > Lepidoptera > Pterophoridae > Stenoptilia > Stenoptilia bipunctidactyla. Next base: position 7,340,381 of record OX101733.1, on the reverse strand, counting down.
CCTATATGTGGCAGCCATTTTACTTTTTCTCATTAGAATAAAAATATGCTTAAACAAAAGAAGATAAAGCATCCTGTCATTAAATCGCCAAAGAAAACCACAAGATGGTGTATGTCATTAAGCTATGGAAATAACTGAAAAATTGTATTCTTTAAGTTTTTGCATTTAAAATGCTTAATTATTCGTAAATAACCGAAACAATGTGCTAAATAAAAATCACCCGACCAGGACTCGAACCTGGTACCTCTCGTTTGCCGGACGAGTGGTCTTCCACTTTTTTTTTCGCCTAGCCAAAGACTACACTATTTAATAATATATCTTTTTTGTAATATATTATAAGTATAGGACGTTTGTCTTCCATGCCACCTGATGGAAACTATGGTACACGTCCATCTACGAGAAACCTATTTACTCGACACTTAAAAGTTCCAGGATTCTGTAGTGGTCAGGAAAAACAGACGCAGGCAGATTGCTCCACACCTTGGCAATCCGTACCAATAGGTTGAGGAGCCGTTCAGGGCTGAAGTACCGCCGGACCTTCGAGATGATACGCAATTTTTTGGAAGCCATTTGAGCCATAGACTCAATTTGTTGTCCGAAGTTTAATTTGGAGATTATAGTGACGTCCAAAAGCCCTATCTAGGGCCGCGGGGGTAAATCAACAACATTACGGGGACAATGAAGAATCTAATGTTAGAAAAAAACAGACCGACTTTTTCGAATAAAGTCTTATGGAGTGATGTGTCGCAAAGTAGGGCTGGGTACCTGGATCCTCACGAGACGACAGAATATCGGTCACAACACATGCTTGACATAAACTTATTGTGTGGAATCTATGGTACATACAATAATTAGAAGTAGAGCTGCCTCCAGTGTTCAATGGCAAGATGTTTCATTAGGTACAATCTCGATAGACAATGTGGTTCCAAAATGATGGCTGTCCAGCGCATTACGTTCTGGACGTTCGGGCGTAGGTACTACTTTAATAGTAGGTTCCTAAGAAGTTGTATTGGGCGACAGGAGCCGACCTTGTTGTCACTGCGGTTGCCCGATTTAAATCCCTTGGATTTTTTATTGAGGATTTCGTAAAATACTCTGTTGCCAAACTAACAAAGAATGCAAGCGAACTGTGCAGCAGAATTAATAGTGCGGCCCAAAATTATTGCAGCTGAGTTTAGAAAGCTGAAAATTAATTTTATAAGGCGATGTTGATTGTGTAAGTGTATGAATTGGAGAAAGGTTTAAAATTTGTTGCTAGTTTAAAAAAATATATATTTTTTGTATCTACACCTCCCCATAACGACAAAGAAAAAAATAATGATTAGCAAATGGGGTTGACGATATGTACGCTTCTCGCTTACGCTTTTCAGCAGCAAGGCACTAAACCTTGGGCGTATAATATACAATGTAAATATTATGTATATAGTTAATTGTTGTATTATATAATGTTTTTAAGTTTTTGCATTTATAATGCTCAATTATTCTTAAATAACCGAAAAAATGTGATAAATAAAAATTTTTTGTGGACACAAACCTGGGACCCCTTGTTTGCCGGACGAGTACTCTTCCACTGAGCTACCGGGGCCTGGCGGTACGCCTCGAAATTACTTACCACATTTTAATTTTTACGTTATATTGCTAACATAGCTCCATCTAATGGTATAGCCTTGCAGCTGAGACCACCCGAGACCAATTTCTTTTCAAAAATTGTGAATCCCAATTAAAGTGAAGCATTGCAACATTTAATAATGTTTTTAAGTTTTTGCATTTATAATGTACAAATCATTTAGATGTTAACTAAATAGCAAAAAATAATTCTCCAGCAATGATATCTTCCAGTATGTTTTGGGAAAAGCCAATTCCATCCTTTGCTCAAAGGTTATGATCTAGTCACAATGAGAATGAATAAAAAGATTTCAAATTACTATTTATTTCTCAATTCTTTTAAACGAAATCTGAAATTATTTTATTTGCGCAAATGATATTTATTATTAATTTATATAATTTATATTATATGAAATTTATATTATATATGTACCTATACATTATTATTATTATTATCCCCTCTACTGGCAAGCAGACATATTATGTCTGCGGCAAAAAGTTGCTAAACTGGCAGGCAGACATATTATGTCTGCTGACGCATGCACCCAGTAGTGTACTCATAACTTTTTATTTAATTGAATGAATGAGTAGAAGGTTAAACAAGGAACGTATTTCTAATGTCACAAGAGGCCACTTCAAATAATTATTCGTCAAAAGAATTTTTTTATTGCCGTGCGCTCCAGCGGCCGGTAGTGAGCCAAATGTTCAAAGGATCATTGTGTAAAAAAAAATTTCTGAAAAGCCTATTTTTTTTATGGAATAAGTTGAAGTAATGTTATTTGTTATAAATAAAACAAAAACTGTTGTACTATAGTGTTTTATTTCTTCACTCTTTGAATTTAGATAAGAAACTGGGAAAAAATCATTAGCTCTACATTTACCTTGAACTAGAAACAAAATCACACACTTAACTGTTGAAATTATTAAACAAACAGTTAGCTTAATTCATGACGAACACGTCGGTATAAGTTACATCATTTTATTGTTTATATTTGCCGAGAAAATATAAATAATGCAACCCTAGCCGGCGAGCGGCCGACACCTCAAAAGAGGCCTGCCAGTTTAGCGAAATTTACGTTTATTGCTCTGCCAGTTGAAGGGTTATTATCTATTTTATTTAGTTTTGTTCTATCTATTTTTAGTTAGGTCTTTATTTTGAATGTTCTTGTTTTTGTATTCTTTTGTCTCTTAACTACTTTTTGTTTTTCACTGAAATGGTTTTCTGTTAAGTTTTATTTTATAAGTACCTATGTGTAAGTTACTGTATTTTTATTAGGTTGCCTGGAAGAAATCGCTAATAGCGATAAGGTCACCTAGTTGTCGATGTATGTTATTTTGTAAAACCAAATATTTGATAGTGACAATAAAGAGTTATATTATTATTATTTATGTATATATCAAAAAGAATATTCTCTCTAAAAGAAGTAAGTTATTTAACAATGCGGGCCTAAAACCAAGCATGTTAAAGTTGTGTTGTTTAGTTTACATTTGTTCCAGACGTTAGAAACTTCCTTGTGATACGGCAGGTGTTAAGTATAATACATTTTTGAATGGTATAAGTAAGGTGGTGTGGTATATTTAAAGTGTCTAAACTGGTTTTAAAATGTTTTGGTATGATGCCTGTTGATGAAGCCACTAGTGGTACTTTTATTATTATTATTATTATTTATTAACATACCAATTCCAAAAAATAGTGGTGCAACAAAAACAGCTGTAAATGGTTTGAGACATTGCAATAGTAGAGGCATCATACAGGCTCTGAAAACCCACTCTTCACTTAGAGGTGCCATTACATGGTTGCGTACCCATATCAAGTCTTGCCAACAAGCTACCCAATAAGCCGGTTCTGGAAAAAAAATTTATACTTTATAACTTTATGTCTTTATCTTTTCACAGTTACAGACTCACAGATCAAATTGTAGGTGCACTTTTAAACCTCATTCAGATTATAGATCTAATATCTGCGAAATTTTTGGTTGTTCTCAATGATACCTTTCTTTACACTGCAGATATATCCATACTATAAAACCTGCTTACCATTAGCATTATCTTGGTAATCTTGAAGAGGGATATGTTCCGAAGTGTACAATCAGTTGTACATTGTATATAGAAGGGATTTTTAAATTTAGAACTAAATAAGTATTTTTCTGTGAGCAGTTATCAAAAAGTATGAACTCTCTAGGATAAAGTTTTATGAACACAATTATAACATAGTATGTTTCTGAATTGATATTAGTAAATATTTTTAAATACCTGTATATAATTTCCATATCCCAGATACAATTTGCATAGTTAGCGGCCCTAAAAATAAAATTGCCGTCAACAATAGTGGAAAGACTATAGCTTGGATGATCCCAGATCCTCTAAGACCCATCTGAGTGTAGACATCTCCAGATTTTGTTGATTCATCATTTAAAAAATATTGAACTAAATACGGAGCCAGCACCATAATGCATGTTACACTAAAGAATCTTTTCTTGATTGTTGAAGGATGATCTCTAAAAAATTAAATATGAATAAAGTGGAAAATATCTCATGAAAGATTATTTTTATTATAATAATTGCATTCAACATACCGAGTTAAATCTGTTCTCCAGACATATAGGCTACCTACGTAAAGCAATGTCAGGATAACACAAGGCAGAACCGAAAATACACAATTGTTTTCCCCTAATAATAACATAGCTAAAATTTGAATTATCGGCCAATGTATACCAATAGTATCTTCAAGAAAAATATATTTTATCTAATAACATTCATTGCTCTTAACATTACTAGTGACTTTAAAGCTTATATTAGTCCATTTAAGTACTAAAAATACACGTTTGTGCATATTCTCCGTTTATCACACAAGTAATTTTCTGTCTTGTCTTCCATAATCAATCCATCTACTCTTTTGACAATTTGACATTCATCTGACAGCAAAATGTTTTTTTTAGTTGCTTCATTAGTAAAATCCCTTTACTACAAAATAACAAGATGGTGCACAATTTTTTTTATCAACTTTAGGTCTTAATGGAACGACAATAAGCCGATACTTGGATACTCCCCGACATCACCACAATCCGAGATGAGCGTAAGACGTAAGTATACTGTCTAACTAAAGAACTGTGTCCTTGTCTAAGATCTTGCCAGTGTAATATATAAACTACATAAAGAAGAAATCAGTCTCAAATATTTTAAATATATCAAATAATAAAATGGTAGGAAAGTCAAAACTGTACATTGAATATTTTTGTAAAAGAATACTTGGGGTATGATCTACAATCGAAACAGAAACAAAAAATATAGTTTTTAGAATTTTTGTCTGTTTGTCTGTTTGTCTGTTTGTCTTTCCGGGATAAACTCAAAAAGTACTGCATGGATTTACTTCAAATTTGGCATGAAGATAGTTAAGAAGTCGGGTCAACATATAGGCTACATATTATCACGCTAGCAGTGTTATAATCGTAGGTGCGTTTGGTGCTGCATAGCGTTCACGCAGACGACGTCGCGGGCAGCAGCTAGTATTTTAAATATATCAAATTATTTACCATATAAATTGAATCTAACAGTACTTTGGAAAGTCGATCTGTTGAGAAGAAGTGGCTGGAAACTCAACAGCAATCATCTTTTGAAAATACACAATAACAGTTTATAGCCCGGGGAATCCCATTTTCTTGCAATCGGATATCTTATAGTCCTTTCCGCACACTTGTTTTACCGTATCCTTAAATCTATCGAAGGGTTTATAAAAAAAAGAAGGAATTATAAAAGAGTACACATTAGTGAGTGAATTATTTATGGACCATTTTATATAGTTTATAATTAATTAAATTAAGAATGAAAAATAATCTGAGTTTTTTTTAAATATTTAACAAAAAACAGTTTTTTTTAATAAGTATAAAAATTTGCAAAACCTGCATACGTTTTTTTCCTCGACGGAAACTAAATCCATTTTTCATGTTTTTCGTGTGACTTTTTAGCCAGTTGTGACTTTTTAGACATTATTCGTGATTATATTTTGTATAGGTACAGAAAAGCTTGACTACCCAAACAAATATGAGGAGTAAGAGAGTATTCGCTAAATCACAGACTTGTATTTTTCCTACCAAAACTGAATAGTTGAATTAAAATGACAATAAATTAATTTATCGATTGTCGATAGCCATTAACACTTAAATGGAAAATCCGAATTTTAAAAGATATAATGCTTCCAGATCTTTTTAAAAATATGTTTTTAACCAGTCCAATTTTCTAACGATGATAGAGACAAAAAAGGAACGTTTCTTTGTGATCTTTATTTTTACCTGACTGCGGCACGCAAAGGAGGGTTATATTTTTTATATTGAAATTATAGAGGCTAGAAAATGTCACAAGTATAATTATTTAACACAAGTAAATATCTATTTTTATAAATTAGCTTAAAATTACAATCTTTAGTAAAAAAAATCATGTCCTTTCTGGTGTAATCAACGGTGCTTATTACGTTTCGTTATGGACTACGGTGTCCATAAAAAGTTATATCTAATAAACGAAAAAAATAACTGATTTTTCATATATGATAGAATCATATATTCAATCACTTCGTTCATTCCCGTATTCAATAGATGGTAAACCTTTGCTTTGCATTCAATAGATGTCGCTAAAATATCACAATCCGACGCCATGATGGATTTCATCCGCCATATTTTTTGGTCGGGCGATGCTGGTTGCTGGTGTAAATTCTAAAACTTTACGTAAAATTATGTTTTTTATGAGTTAACAGTTATAATAATAGTGTCAATATTAAGTGTCTTAATCCTCAGACTTGAAAGTATCTGAATCAGATCGCTAATGTGTCTAATTTGTTATTTCCCGTTGCATTTCTACAATCTAATCTAAACAGAAAATGGCTGACGGTGTTGATGCGGGTGTCTCCTTTGTTTAGGACTGAATTCTAGTGAAAATAAGTGCTACAAGAAATAATGCCTAGTGCCTCATTTTCTTCTTCGCGTTCTTACGTCCGTAGATCGCGAAGAAAAGGCGGACATCGTATACCTCTACCGTCTAGAACTCAATCGAGTAAGTAATCCGGGTCGGCCCAGTCCTACAATTGGCTCGATATCGACATTTTCTTGCGTGAACAAGACAAAAATTATAGCCTCTTTTCTAGCTTAATTTGCAGATTGTTTAAGCTTTAAGTTGTTGATTGGAGCCATATCGGATGTTGTTGGAGTGTAAATTAGAAATACACGAAAGAAAACGTACCAATTTATATTCCTAATTGTTATTTTCCATATTATCTTGATTGAATATAAATCATAATACTTTAATTATGCACGATTGTCAATAGTTTAAACTAGCGCATTTTGGTTTAAAATGCGCAATATGAGTATTGATTTCAAGATGAAAACTTATTTTATTGGGCATGACGAAACAGCTGTTCACCATTATGCCGAAATCTTGTTCACGTACAGTTACGAAATTTCGCTAGTTTTTCTCGGCGAATAACATTCGTAGCTAATCAAATAATAAAACAGGCAATTGTCCCTTCCTTATAGCTATTGATTACCGCAAACACAGGGTATATTGTTAACCTTTCTACACAGGAATAAATGCATAACTTTGTTTATTCATTTTAATATTAGACAGGAGAAGCAAAACAAAAACACATTTGAACTGATTTATGTTTCTGAATGAACATTAATTAACATAATAATTAGGATCAAAGCTGTAATAAATAGGAACACACAATATTAGAATATATAACCATAACATTATTATCTGTAATAAAATTATTGACAACTTTTAGCTTTATGCTTGAATTAAGGCTCCAGAAGTCCTAGGTTTGTCCAGCTGAATTTGGGTGTTTTATTTACATTAGCTTTGAGTTAGCATTCAGTGTTGAGAACATAATAATATATTCCTAGAATAAGTGTTAATTAATTGGTAATGTAATATAGTTCTTTATGATTGCTATTATTAGCCTGTTATTGGTTTGAATTTTATTAGGGTATCATATGAACCATCAGTCATATTACTGAAATAGGGAGATTTGTTTGAGTAAATATTGTTATCTTATCAAAGGAAGCTGTCCATGCACTAGTAGTGAAGTGGTCTGTCCAGACACTGAAGTGTTATTACAAAAATTTGTCAATGAAATCTTCTAAAATAAAATTACCTATTCACATTTAAATATAATAATAAAATCCCACTTTCTTCTTTTTTTATAAGGTTTCAAGAAGAAACCCATTTTATTTACATATAGTTGTTAGCTCTGCTAATGAATCGAAAATTAATGTTCACAGTGCTATTATACACATGTCAGACATGTTGGGTAGGTATTACAATCCAAAAAGTAAAGAAAAATCAAATTTCTTAAAGATTAGTAAATAATTAGCTCCAATCAGTGTATAAACAACTATTCAATGAAATTATATTGGATACAAGACTCCATGTTGTACATTATGTTAATAATTTCATGTCTATCAATCACTACTAGCAATAATCTAAAAGTAATCTACAAACAAAGAAAACCCGATACAACTACAAATATTAAATATTAAAAACAACTTGTTTTGAATTATCAATAAGGAAACTGCATACATTGAAGTAAATTATAATGCAGACTTCATTAGTATTGTTTTCAGTTATTTGAATATTGGTCTTAGCTGGTATGACAATACCAACATGATATATCTTTCTTATTTTTTACAAATAAACCCATTATTCATAGGTGGAAATATAAAATAAAATACTAATTATACTTTTAAAATAAAAATACATTTTTGTTTATACATTTCAAACAGGTCACTCAATTTGGCATGCTATCAAACTTTCCTGAATTTATATCTTTAACTATGTTATTAAGCATGTTTTAGTCACCTCAATAGTTGAAAAGACACAAAAATTTATTACTATAAAAGCAACCTCAATGTGATTTGGAATTGGGGTAGTTTATAAATAAGTATTGTTTTTCTTCTTAAATTTTAAAGTCTGTTTGTTTGTAAAATACTGATCTTACTGATAAAAAATTCAAAGCATGTATTCTTGTATAATAGGTACTTAAGTTAAGTATGAACTGGCTTTCAATGTCATTGGGAACTTTAAAAAAATCAAAACTTACTTGTGAATTTCATTGTTATAATGCAATTCTAATTAGATGTACATTGCAAACCTTCAGCTTAAGTTATTTACTTAATTTTTGTTTCTGCCTTAGTTGTTTTGAGTGAACTAGGCTGTGTTTGCTTTTCTAAACAAATTTTTCTTCCACAGGTCACTAGAGAAAAAGTAGGTAGTACAAATAAAGTTTTATCTATATTTCTTTTGTCATGACATCTATGAGTTATGTATACAGAGTGAGGTCTTATTGTTTTAGGTAACTCAATGTCCGGTCTGCGTCGCGCACCACTTGTAGTGTTAATATCATTCTGACCTTAACTCTTAATACCGTGTCTATCCCATCACATGATACTCGCAGCTTGTCGCCTCATATTGACGGATGGTTGTCAAGAATTGAATTGAATTGATTTCTTATTTAGTAGTTATTAAGTTCTGGTTATATTTAATAATAATTTAACACAAAATCAGATATCCATCTGTTAATATTTAATGTTTTCAATTATTTGAGTATTGGGCTTAGCTGGTATCACAATATTAACATGATATATCTTTTTTATTTTTTACAGATAAACCCATTATTCATAGGCATACAAAATAAAATACTAATTATACTTTGAAAATAAAAATACATTTTTGTTTATACATTTCAAACAGGTCACTCAATTTGGCATGATATCAAACTTAAACTGTCCTGAAACTATGTTAAAACTATACACAACAGTAGTAATAGTGTTTCTAGCTGATAATTGCAAGGGTATCTAATTTCTAAATTTTGTTGTTCTCAATACACTCCCATGCACAACACATAGCCATAATTTCACAAAGGCTCTATCAACTCCAACATTCCTCTATAATCTAACAAAATAACATTGTCACTATCATCTTTACAATTTCAGCCGAGCCATGTGAATCTGTTCCTTGCCCAAACAACGTGAGTGCGGGAAGTGCAATGGCAGCTACAGCTTGCGCGGGTCCAAGCGGAAGTGGTGGCGGCGGTGGTTCCCCCCCAGTGCCAGCTGCAGCCCAGGCCACCACCGCTGGCCACCACAGTCCGTATGACTTGCGTCGGAAGTCACCACCGGCATATCATGAGCCAGGTCCATCTGGAACCTGCTCTTTACCTGCTAGAAAGAGGCCTAGGACGTAAGTTATATTTTTTTGAATCGCATTTCGATTGGGAACATTTAAAAAATAGTTTTTATCATATAATTATACAAGAATATACATGACTCTTAGCAGAAAAACAGATATTGGTTATCCTAAATCAGTAAAATTCTCTTTGGTTTTGTTTATTTGAACATTTATCATTATTTTAACCTCAAGATAATTGACAGTGAAGATGGCACTAAAAGCTTCAAAAAGTATTTGGGTCTTGGTAAGAAAAACCAGAACACTTCATACTTATATTAATTATTAACATTTAATAGTTAATAGCAGGACCAGACCCATTGGGTACTACTAACGAAACCTTTGACCTAGTCTATATCAATTCAGTATAATAGGTGATAATATCCTCGGCTAATGAGGTCACTTAAATGGCCAAAAATATTAATCGCTTCGTTTCCTTCTACATAAAAATATGCTAATTGCGACTGTAATATGTCTTGGGTGGATTATTAAAATAATATAATAATAAGGTAGCTAAATAAATGCCCGGCCCCGGTAGCTCAGTAGAAGAGCACTCGTCCAGCAAACGAGAGGTCTCAGGTTCGAATTCTGGTCGGGTAATTTTTATTTATCACATTTTTCATTTATTTAAGAATAATTGAGCATTTTAAATTATTAATTAATAAGGTAGTTGTTGAAAAAGACTCACACAATAAATCTTTTAGGTTGCGGTGTGAATAGCGGTTAGCTGCAAACCGGCCAGCTTTATATGAAGGTCTGGCATTAGTCAGGCAGACTAAATAAAACACTTATTCTTACTTTAAAGTATAGTATCTAGCTAGTTTATTTACTGTCCAATGTTATAAATCTGTTTATCCAAACATACCAATAACCTTAGCGTGTATGATGTCTCTGTCCTTGATTTTGCGTGTCTAACCATCAGTATAAAAATTATAGCCAATTCAATGTCGTATCTAGCTATTGTTACTTTCGCTGTGTTTATGTGAATTGTAATCACAGGCACAGGGACTTACATATGATTTCCCAGGATTGGCAATGCACAGAAAAATGAAGGGGCCCGTGGACGATGGTGATTACATAGAGTCATGTAAAACACATTTTCGTCTCTAACAAAAAAATATGTAAAACTGTTCCGTTGCTGACTGAGTGACTGACACACAAAGCACAGCCGTAAATACAGGAACTGAAATTTGGAACATACATTCCTTACTGGGTGTAGAGGTGCACTAAGGAAGTAATACTGGATAAAATCAATCCTGACTCTAACCCACATGTTCCACTTGCCGGGCAAGTACACACACTGACTAAGCTAGCTGTTATTACTAGCTGTTTCCCGCGGTTTCACCCTCGCAATTTCTAATCCCGCGGGAGCATCGGGATAAAAATTAGCCTATTCCAGACGGTATACCACTATACCAAAATTCATCCAAAAAATACCACTTTTCCAAATTTCATCCAAATCCTAAAAAAATCATCCACCCATCCATCCAAACATTTAATATTAGTAATGGTGCGTACAGATTGCTGTAATGGAACTTTTAATGTAAAATTTTGCGCTTGTTGCGTATTTGGACGTATAGTGCGCAGAATGTTACATTACAAGTTCCATTACAGCAATCTGTACGCACCATAAGATAATGGATTTTTTTTCATTTTAACACTAAAAATATGTATTTATCTGCCCCTCAGATCTCTGTCCCAAGGAGTGGACGTGTGCAACGTGTCCCAGTACCTACAATACGAGCTGCCCGATGAGGTGCTCCTATGTATCTTGTCGCACCTCACGGAGCGCGACCTTTGCCGCGTCGCGCAAGTCTGCAAGAGATTTAACACTATCGCCAATGATACTGAACTCTGGTATGATGTGGTATTGCTCTAGGTTAATGTTAAGTGTAGTATATTTCTTTTTATTTATTTTTTATATTTAAAAATATGAACAATACAATATGAATAGCGATGTCATTGAGTTGACACGCCGAAAGTTTGAGTTTAAACGTAATAATTTGTAATCACGATTAATATTAAAAATGATTCAAAAGTCATGTGTGTTGCTAGATGTAGAGTCTGTTGATTGTTGTAATAACAGTGTTGAAAGGTATCAAAAGTTTGATAACCATTTTGTCTACAAAAATCGAGATTGCTAGCATGTCAATGTAAATACAATGTTTTCGGCACCGGCACTTACAGATTAGCCTCAATGTTCTAGTCTGTTTTATTTATTAAATTGAACCTTTGCCCCTTTTTATCTAATGGGAGGAAGTGATGATGTATATCCATTTAAAAACATGTCTATAATTTTAGTTATGTACCAGCAAGGAGGGATTAGATTAAGTGTAAATTTATCCTGCACTTACTTTGTAGTGTGTTTGAATACCATTCATTTCGTAAAAGATATTTTCTAAACAGAAAACTTTCAATAATAAGATATCGACAGTAATTCTTAATCAAGCAATATTTTAGTTTATTTTATTTGAAGAACATAATCTCTTCATTATGTTGAAAAGCTTTTAAATACATACATACCCATTATAGTTTTTTCAACATTTTGACCCAACATAAATTGAACCAATAGTGGTCACGGTACTTTTCCGCGATGAGCTGCACATGCCATAAAATCTCGTCTATTAATTTCGTGAACAATTATTCTTTGCTATGCATCATAATAATATGTATTTTTGTATCAATGTTGTAGGCATGAGGAGCAGGCGAACAAATCCAGACACGTCCATGCAGTCAGTCTTTATTTTTATTTTTTTCCACCTCTAAAAGTACACTAGACCACACAGTTTTTTGATAAACAGTAAACGGATATATGTTCGAACATTAATAGAGCTTACGTGTATTGAAAATCTGAACTCTGACTGATTTTTATCTGCTTGTACTAAATTTTTTATCCATCCTGTAAAAAATCGTTTATTGGACAAGTCTGGATTTGTTCACCTGCTCCTTAAATATTCGCCTACCTTAGGTCGTGGATCCGTCTCTACGGTACGGTGGCGTAGAGATCCACGCCCTTACTTTCCACTGCTAGACAAACAGACAAATGTGTACAGATACAGTTGTCAACTGTATAGTGGTAGTGCCATGATCACCATGCTAGTCGAGCGCTTTGATGGACGCTTTATCCCGGAAATCTTCTATTCACTAAAGGTGTTGTATAGTAGGCAAATGTAACACCCATGAAATAGATGTGAGGTGGTACTTTAAGACACCGCACGTCAAAACACAAAATCACTTTGAGAGTGTATAATATGTGTAATTATGGAAACAGTTGGCTTGTCTAGGATTTGTTTAGAAATATAAGTTGGTAGTATTAATTAATACTATGATCTTTGTAATATTACAATGTCCACGCACCTACGTCATACCTTAAAAACAAACCATACGCTGTCAGTTCATTCCACATAATACAGAAATTATTCTAGCACAAATCCCTTTCTAACTCTTCAATACAATCAACAGGAAAAGTCTATATCAATCGGTGTTCGAATACGACACGCCTCTGATGCATCCATCACCGTGCCAGTTTGAATTTGTCGCTTCTGATGAATGTGACGCCGACAACCCTTGGAAGGAATCCTTCCGGCAACTGTACTACGGGATACACGTACGGCCTAATTATCGCCCGAAGAAGGATTCGAGGATTAAACACTTTAATACTATACGGGTAAGTTGGTCAAAGGCGAATGCTCATTTTCCATAGAAAAAAAAACCCATCTCCGGGGAAAAAGAGACGTATCTCAAAGAATCAATAGTATTTTTTTTAACCCCCGACGCAAAAACAGGAATGTTATAAATTCGACGTATCTGTGCGTGTTTGTATGTGTTACTCTGTCTGTGGCATCATAGCTCCCCAGCCATTATTATTTTATAAATTATTATTATTGATTTTTTGAGATTGTGTTTTCCCCAGAGCTTGATTTTTTTTTTGAGCATTTACCTTTCTGCTTATCTTATGAATGTGAGAGTTTTTGAGAAAGAATGAATAGATAATTGTTGGTTGTATATTCACACAGCGCCATGAAGCCCTAATCGAAGCATATACTTTCAGTTATTCAAATTATATAATGGTACATATGAATATTATTACATTTCTTTTTCGTTAATACATAACATACATTAAACAAAAAGGTACTTGCAGAGAAATAATTGCATTGTGCTGGGATCGGACATGTCATACATGTTTGTCCCTCTTTTACATTTTTCATAGATTAAAGAATTGAGTTTCAGTTTTGCACACAGGTAGGTATATGCCGCTAATAAGACAGATTTTTCTAGATCCAGATATTCTCAATCAACAAATTAAACCATGTGTTGCTGGGGTGCACTAGGTGCCTCAGTTTGAAAATGTCGCGAGTTTAATGTCCGCACAAAACTTCTTCGCGTCTGTTATGGTTTAGATGAACAATGTATGCTCTTTATTCATAGCAAAAAATATAATTTATCTAGTTTCCGTCACACCATATTTTACCCTCATTGTTAGAGAGGGCTCAATTAATACTAATATAACAGAACTGTAATATTTTTATGCGTTAACGCGTTGATCTCAGAAAGTTGAGAAATATAAGTAAAGGCTATACACGGTTGATTTGTAGTCACCGGCCAAATTTTTTTTTACACAATAATTATCATTTTTAGAAACTATTTTTGCAAGAAAAAGTTTTTTTTTTACAAGAAATAAGTATATCCGCTAACATATTAAGCAAACCATGGTCTCTCTCAATTCCCATTAAAATAAACGTCGTATTATCGTAGTATTATCAATGAAATGCCGCTTCGTAGTAGGTAGGTTCATCAACAGCGACAATTTTTTTAAAGTTTGTGGTTTCATATTTCTACTTTTTTGTACTGAGCGACGCTAAAATAGATATGCAGGTACGTTTATATCGTATCAAAGAAACTAACATTTAAATTTGGCTGGTGACTACAAATCAACCCTGCAGTGCAAGCACAGAACTTTGTCGATTCGTATGTTTACGAATGCTCGTATAGTATGGAGTCTGTTGCAAGTTTTTAGTAAAATTGCAATTTTTTATTTTATATTTATTTAAGAGTACATTATGTTTACAAACTTTCAAAATTAACAAGGCACATAATTATTTTTGCTGGCCGTGCGGCAATGGATAGATTTCAATTATTGCTAACAAACCGTCTCCATACTATACGAGCATTCGTAAATATACGAGTCGATAAAGTTATGTGCTCGCACTGCTGTATTTAACAATGAAAGGGACATGCCCACTCTTCCTTAGAGAAAATGCCCAGTTCCAAGCGACTTGAGTTATTGTTATAATGACTCTAAGACATGTTAGCATTAGTAATAATAGAAAATTATTTCAAATAAAGTATGCGTTCATGAGATATTACGTCTTTATTTTTACAATTGATCAATTTCCCAACACTATATTTCATACCACAGAATGTGTTTTATTATTTAAAAAAAAAAAAATTGCATATTAGCAGTACATTAGGCACTAAACATTGCTTGAAACAGTAGTTTTTTTAATGATTTTTTAACTTTTAATGATAAATAATGATTTACAATATATACAAAACACAACACAAACAAAATGGCTGGCTGACTGAGACTGTACGACTGACAATGAGTGAGTGATGTACCAGACAATCGAAGTTCGCATCAATCGATTGAAACAGATTTCTCGATTCGATCTATCGCTCGTTTATTTATTTGTTCATTTAAATACCAGAAAAATGTATTTCTAGATGATTTTTTATAAATTCTTTTACATATTCTTTACAGTAAGTAGCCAGCTGTAACAACCTTTTTTTAATATAATAGAACGAATGATTTTATGATATTTAAAAATACTTTTCTCATCAGCATGACGACCAAAATCAATAAAAGTAATTTATATAAAGATAGTTCATAAAAAAAAAACAGTTCAATCGATTATTTTGTTTGATGTAACAAAAAATTATGAGTAACAACACTAGTGTTTGTAGACTGAAAAAACTCACATTCTCATCGAAAATAGTTTCCGGTCATTGCAACAGTTTATTAATTTCATATTTTTACGACATTCTTTTTAAGTGAATTGATTAGTTTAGATATATATTAAAAAATAAACATTGTTTTGTTGAATATATCATGTTTTCCTTGGTATCAAGCATTTAATGGGCGTATCCCTTCACCAGGATCAAAAGTTACGAAGAACTTACGTATCGTAAGAATTGGGAACCGGTTACCAAACCTTAAACCAATGACAATAATTGTTTAAATATTACGTTTTTTTTTCCTACGAAGCGTTTAAAATTCGCGTGTCAATGTGCACGTGACATAAAGCAATAACACACTATTGACCTACATTATTCAAACGAATACCTAACCTAAGTGCTGTCAAATATAACGGGACTCAAACTATAATGTTGTTAAGTTTTCACATTACAATATCATCTTTAATGCTCTGATAAAGCTGAAGAGTTTATTTGTTTGAATGCGCGAAATCGCGCAAATTTACCGTCAAAACTCGTGACCACGATTTTTAGTCACCGAGTATAAAAAAAATGTCTTTGGTTTAATATAAATGTCCCTTTTAATACCAATCTGTCCCTATGATTATTGAAATTAAATCATGCTGATCCGTGTTTTCGTCTTCTGTTAAGTAATCAATATAATCATATAATATGTATTAATCTTTAGTCGGTTTCTATCCCGTATTTTATCCCTTATGCCTTATATATTCTATCCCGGTTACACCCCCACCGAGTGTTCCAATTGTCGGGACTTTTCCGCCAAAAAGCGTGTAGGTTTTAAAGTGCATAATAATAATAAAAAAATCCCCAAACAATCACACCAAGTACATGGCCTCAAAGTAAGCATACCTTGTGTTATGGGATACCATGTAGTGAACTAGGATTTTAAATACATATCATCAAATTTTTGTAATGAGCCCACTGCAGAGCATGAGTCTCCCCTGCGTAAGGTATAGGAGATATAGGCCATTATCCACCTAGCTGGCCCAGTACGGGGTGGTGGATGTCAGAATTTTCAGGGTGCCGAAATATAGATCACCCAGACACGGAACATTTTTATTTTCTTGCGGGAATCGTACCCTCGACCTCACGATTGGCGCAGTAGCGTCTAAACTAGTGCACCACGGAGACCGTCCGGGACAATAATGTAACGCTTGATATGCTGCCTTCTGTACATGAGCCCAGATGCCACTTAATAGCCGGCGTTTGTCGGGTTTCATTAATGAATAAAAGGATTGAACCCGAATTTCTTGTTTACTACCTGGTCCATGACAATTTATATGATCATAATTCATATAAAAATGTTCCGAGTCATGTTTCCGATCATCCTGTACTGATGGTGCTTACTAAAGCAGTGTGGTCTCTAATGTATTCAGCTCTCATAGCGACCAGTGACAGTGTCTTATCCAGTATCAAAACTAACAATGCAAAGTTTTCGTTAGGTACTTAATTACCACTTTAAATTTCAGTAGCCGTTTCTTTACCACTTGCTAGGGGGGATTTCCATTTATTTTATTCCCAAGTCCCAATATTAGTAACACGAACGTTCTTTGGGTTTTTGCGTAGTTTTTTGTAATAGCGCTCTGTGAAATCACAAATTAGGTGAACCAATGTGAAACTTGATAAAAAGTTTCCTCAATGGGTGTCTGGTTACATTATGATAGGATTTCTGAAATCACCACAGGTGAATGGTAGGTATAGCACTTTTTACACAATGTTTATGCGCATACGAAGTCGCGGGCAACAGCTAGTATAATTTATATTTATTGATAGGTTAAATCGCAGTTGTCAAATTATGAAGATACGTGCGGCATTATTTTTAATGCAGGTTTTGGAAGCTATTTTATTATTTTTGTTTTATGAAGATAATTTTAAATATTGCTTAGCGAATTATGTGTTTTTTTTTTGCATTCACTATTTATTTTTACCTTTTTTCTTCAGTTTAAGTAGCTACTTTTAAATATCCCAAATTTTAAACTAACCGAATAACATTTGAGTAGAGCTTTTTCTTCCATGCTGGAGGTTTTTGCGGGCGATAGGCTGACCCCGTGTCACTGCAATAGTCTCTCCAACATAATAATACCTCCAAATTTGTCAAACGTGACCTCAGATGGTTTTGTAGCCTCTGGTGTTCTACCTACCCAATTAGGGATACAGGCGTGAAGTTATGTATGTATGTATAGAGCTAGTTCTTTATGTGGTTTACCTATATGTTTTAGCATTTTAGTTAAAACGATCATACTTTAAAGAATACCTCTTGCATAAAGGGAGATAGGATCCCGTCATAGGCCCGACTGACTAGCAACCGGTCTTATGAAAACCGCCGCCAAATATTACCGCTGCGAAAGTAATGTGTTCCGGCATAATTTTATGAAGAGCCGGTTCTTTCCTATACCTTGGCAAAAAAATCAATGCAGTAAACTGACAGGTCGAAATGTCAAACAGAAAAATAATGATACCAGTTAAAATCTTCGTAATGTAAGGTACTGAATGAGAATGATTGAAATTGGATGGTACTTTTTCATTCGTTTAGCATAAAATTTTAACCCAATGTATGAATACGTGAATGTGAGGTGTGTTCTTCATCTTCACGGTAACTTTAATGAAAATAATTAATAACCAAACAAGTTTAGTGCTTAAAAATGGTCACAGCAGATGTAAAATTAGTTTTTTTTCGCACTATTTTAAAGTCATGAATAAGTTAGATGCAATGGTCACAGCAGATGTAAAATTAGTTTTTTTTTCGCACTATTTTAAAGTCATGAATAAGTTATATGCGTAAAGCATAGTATGGGAAAATGAAAGTATATATTTTTTTCCTAGCTTGACGATACTATTTAATAAAAAGACCATTCGTTCACTGAAACCGCATCCCAATTTTTTTTCTTCCCTAAAGTGGGCACACTGGAACTGTCATTTTAATGCATTGAATTATTTGCTAGGGTATAGCCCGTGCGCTTTTATTTTCGACCTCATCTCCACTTACCATCAGGTGAGCTTGCGGTCGGTTCTAGTTTATTATACAAAAGGGGCACGCAGAAACATTGTCCGTTGGTTATACAAGTTTTACAGAAAATATATTTTCAACCGACTTCCAAAAAAGGTGGAGGTTCTCAATTCCTCTGTATGTTTTTTGTGTCTGTTACACGATATTTCGGGCAATTATGGATCGATTTAGAAAATTCTTTCATATGAGAGAGGATACTTCATAGTTGGTCCCATATAAATTTCAACGAAATTGGTTGAGCACTTCATTGAATATTTTAAAGTTTTGAAAAAATATGTATGATTTCGGAGTATGTTTACGTGGATGACATCATAACTCGGCCAAAGTTTTGACGTGAAGTCGGTTTTTTTAATGCTCTGCATTCGTTGATTATTAAGTTATGAATTTAATGTTTGTGCAAGTTGCGCAAAAGCTTAAACCCTGAGACGAATATTCGTACGTGTGACTCAGTTCTCATGGCGGTTCACAGGCTTGCGTTGTTTAATTGTACACAGGCGTGCCACGGTAACAATACATATTGAATTAGGTATATTAAAAATTTAAAATAATTATTGCCTAGCTAGTCAAAAGTTTGGTTTGATATTGTTTTAGGTTTTCACGATTCATAAATCCTAAATAAAACAGTTTTTTTTAATGGATTTATCCCGTATAAATATACTTAACGTTTAAACTTTAGTTAGAAACGCTTGTGACCACGGGTTAATCTATTAATAATTAAGTGGACTGTATAAATAAATTGTCGCAAAAAAAAGACAAGAGAAAAAAGTAAAATTTGAAAATGACTCACCAGACAAAGTGAAGAGATGAAAGGAAGACACCATACGACGTGATTCGCGGGTTCTTGGTATATTGTTTCCTCCTCAGCTCCGGTAGCTAAATATATAAATAAGGACAGTAGGTACGCCAGTAATATATTAAAACAGTGCGTGGATTCAGTGTAAATAGAGTAACGCCAGCTTAGAGACAATTAATATTTTTTGAATGGTAAAAACTTAAATATTTAAAACTAGATGTTGCGCGCGGTTTTACCCGCGCAATTTCGATTCCCGCGGGATTTTCGGAATAAAAAGTATACGGATTCGGAAGAATCCCTCTAAGTAAAGGTAAAAGAAATTTTGAAATCGGTCCAGTAGTTTTTGAGCCTATTCAATACAAACATACAAAAATACAAAGGTTTCCTCTTTATAATATTAGTATAGATTATTAATTTTAAAAAGTCGTACAACAAATGTTCGGATTGATGTGGTGAGGATGTCTGCAAGAGGTGAAGTGCTAATTAAAATTAACCTTGTATAAAAGCTTATTTTGTGGCCATATGGTTGGTGTTAATGTAAGATTAACGAGAAGATGTAGTGACTAAGATTGAAAAGGGTATGCTACGGTGGTTTGGACATTTGGAAAGGATGAGTGAAAGTAGATTTACGAAAGAGGTGTACAGAGCAAGAATGGATGGTGAATGGATGGTGGATGGTGCTGTCGGAAGGGGCCGCCCTAGGCGAACGTACGCCGATCAAATTGGGGACGTTCTTAAAAAGGGCCTAGTTAAAAGTACCCGTAACCGGCGATCATGTATGAAAAGATTAATGAACGTGGAGGAAGCGAAAGAGGTATGTATGGATCGAAGCAATTGGTGTTCCCTTGTCTCTGCCTACCCCAAAGGGAGACAGGCGTGAGGTTATGTATGTATGTATGGTTGGTGTTAATTGGGGTAATTTTTTAATTTCTATTAAATATTTAGAATTGAAGTCGTCGTGGCGCCGTGGTAACTGTGCGTATCATACGATATCACAGATTAAGCAACGTTCGGCGCGGTCGGTACTTAGATAGGTGAACGCCGACCATTCATTTCTCACGGTCCAGTCAGTCCCGAGTGCTGTATACTTGTATAGTACAGTAGTCGTTAGGGTTTGTCAGAAGCCATATCGGCGCCCTGAAAATTCTGACTCCCAGCACTGGGCCAGCTTGGTTGATTATGGCCTATACCTCCTCGTCACCCAAGGGACAGACTCATGCCCTGCAGTGGGCTCATTACACAGAGTTGTGATGACAATTAAAAATAACAACCTTCACAGGGTTCCATTTAAGCAATTTTTTAATAAATATCGACGCCCGCTTTGGCGATGTTCGCGGGTTCAATCCCCGCACAATGCTAATATTTATGTTCATTATCATATTTGTTTGCATGTATGTACGAAAAAAAATGTACATATAAATATCTTTATTCGTTATCTAGAAGGTACTTATAACACAAGTTTTTGAGCTTTCTGAAGGGCTAGTTAGCGATGTGTAAATAAATGTCCAACAATTATAATTTGAACTCCGGAGGATGTAGTTATTTGTATGATGAACATTAGCCTCAAAGTCATGGCTGTTTATGTTTCCTAAATCTATTTATGCGCTTATTACTATCCGTCCGTATATATTAACGAGTCATAAAAAAATTTAATTTGGGAAAATAAGCTTAATTTAGGCTTAAATAAGAGCCCAATCTAAACAAAATCTTCGTCCACAGGCCGCCCTAGAATACGTAGAAGAGCGCGGTGGACCTACCACCACCGGTTCCCCTACATCGTCCTCATCGAGTGCTTGCACCTCAACAAGCGCTTGCAACTGCGGCGCTAATGCCTGCAATTGTCGCCGCGCCGCGCCCGCGCCCGCCCCGGCGTTGCTGTTTATACACGCGGGCCTGTTCCAGGAGGAGTGCCTCAATGTGGATACGGATATACAGCTCATTGGTGAGACTAGTCAATGATTTACTAGGTGTAATTGTTTCATGAGTGTCTCAATGTGGATATGGATTTACAGCTCATTGGTGACACTAGTCAATGATTTACCAGGTGTAAATGTTTCATGAGTGTCTCCATGTGGATACGGATATACAGCTTAATGGTATATATATAAAAGGATATTCACAGTCTAAATGTGTTCTAAGTTAAAATGTCTGCAGATTTTGTTAAAATGAAGGTGACAGCGCACAGCTCATTGGTGAGTTGTTCAACGGATATTTACAGTCTGAATGAGTTCTAAGTTTAAATGCTTACTAATCTAGCTTAGTGAAGTTGACAGCACACAGCTCTTTGGTGAGATGGTTTAACAGATACTCAAAGTGACATACACGGGCTTACACACAGCTATTTTGTGACATGAAACGGTTCAACGGCTAGGAAGGTTGATC
This sequence comes from Stenoptilia bipunctidactyla, assembly GCA_944452665.1. Taxonomy (NCBI): domain Eukaryota; kingdom Metazoa; phylum Arthropoda; class Insecta; order Lepidoptera; family Pterophoridae; genus Stenoptilia; species Stenoptilia bipunctidactyla. Next base: position 7,318,389 of record OX101733.1, on the reverse strand, counting down.
TGTAGCGATGAAAACATTGCCGGAGGTCGTCTTTTGGAATGTGGTACTTTATAATGAAGACCCTTTATATAAAATCTCCCGCCAAATACCACCGCTGTAACGTCGATGTTTTTTGGAAACATTTTATGAAGAGCCAATTCTTTCCTAAACCCGTGTGTTAACATCTTCGACCTTATCTTGACTTATTTGAGAAACGCGGATTTAGTAAATTAAAAAACTTTTACTTTTTGGCAAATTATTGAGACCGGCCATTAATGTTAACTTTAGGTTAAATGAAGATGATAGGATATGGGTTTTTGAACACAGCTTATTGTTGAGGTGAGAGTGTTCTAGGATGTGTATATTTGAGGTGGTATTTGCACTGAGACGGCGTTGCTGCAGATTTGAATGTGTATAATATTGGACTACTAGTGACTAATGAGCAGGCCACTCGTGAGATCTTGAGTCAGACTAGTACGGCCGTAGTTCTAATCGCTTTTGGATCCATTTCATACCATATCCATATCATTTATTTCCTCACACTTTTGCCATGTGTGGCATAATTTGGTATACAATATAAAGTAGTTTGTCGGAACCAGGTAGATAGTCCCCTGGGGAGTGTAAGTATACTACTCTTCTCTACTTTATTTAACTCAAATTTAGAAATATTCAGATGAAAGCAGGTGTTCAGGTTTTTACAAAGTCTAGGATTGCATACATTAATGATATTCATATCATTGTACAATATTTACTGATATATTGGTGTTTCTCTACTATATGGAAAATTGCAGTCCCAAGAAAAGTTCATTGAATAAATTGCAATAATTCTCAGTTTTCAAATGATGTGTCAAATTATAGAAATTATAACACTAAAATCATATATTTCATTATGTAATATAGATTGCGAGAAAATATTTAGGAAAAGGTTAGGGGAAGGTGGTAAGTCAGTGATTAAATGTTTTTTTTTAAATCTGGTATCTCAAGAACTGACCCCTAGCCTTAAATTTATTCATAGACAGGCATGATTCTTTCCATACTGGCACTCAAAATTTTCACATTGTATTTGTTCTCCTAGTCAACACAACAAATATCCCCTATATCCGTCTGTAGGCTGACCTATTACAATCACAGTCTTGTATTTTAAATAATTATTTTAATACAGTTGCTCAAAAAGCGTATTACAGGGTCGTATAGCGTTCGGGATGTGAGCATTACACACTCGTGCTTTTTTTACCTTCTCCGAACTCGTGCGTTCTCTTTCCCAGCTGCCAAAATAATGTCTATAAAAAGAAAAAACTAACCAAGAAGTTTTTACTGAAAAAAATCATATAAGTTTTTATGATACATGCAAATATTTCTAAAAAGACGCTACTAATTTTTTTTAATAACAGATTTAATGATTTGATTCAATGTGTTAGGTTAGGTTACATCTAATTACATTTCATTTTAATTTCATATTAATAAAAAAATTATACTAAAGACTTGGCTGTATGGGCATAGTTCCCTTGCCCACCCAAACAGAATGGGTGAAAAAAACAAAAAAAATTGTCTGGCGCCATTTTGTTTATTGTTTAGTTTGTTGTGTTTTTATTATTTTATTAAATTGCTTAATTTTTTCGCAACTGTATTAAAAATTGTTGTTCAGTACACGTGCGGAACCGTCATTTCAACTTGTTCCGACTGTCAACTTACCAACTTAACAACCTTCGGAACCATTTGTCGGAACTCTTTGCCATGACAGGCTTTCCGCACTCGTAATGAAATATACTATTTTTTACCCAACTACTATTCCTAATTGCAAAAGTAACATCCCTATTTTTAACTTTCAGGTTGCGCTCCGGGCAATGTAGCTGAATCCGTGGTACTAGAACGCGAGGCCGAATCTACCCTCACTTTCGCTGAAGGGGCGAACCGCGCCTACGCCGGCCATATGACCCTGAAATTCAGTCCGGACGCCACAAGCACTATGCAACATCATAAGCATTATTGCTTGGAGGTGTCTGATAATTGCTCTCCGACGGTGGATCATTGTATTATACGGAGTGCTAGCGTTGGTGAGTACTTGTTGCAAATCAATTTGATAGTTTGTCTTAATATTTATTGATTAATTTTATTAATAAAAAAACTGTTTTTATTACATAATTGCGTCTGCTATAGTCAAATTTTTACTCGACGTTTCAGTGACGTTGGTCATGAGAGACCAGTGTTTTATTTTATTTTTAATTAAATTTGTCAGAATATATGGATGTTTGTAATTCTTTAATGCTAATCATCTACATTGCATGCTGTTGTAGAGCATACTATGTAGATCTAATTTAATTTGAATCTGAAATGTCTTGAGTGCAGCCAAGATTTATGGTATCAAGAGCCAGTAGGCATGACATGTGGGTTCTATGACAGACTGAAATGGTCCCTAGCCAGATGTGAAAAGCAAGCAGCTAAAAGTGGTCCTACCTAGAGATGCCACGAATATTCGGCTACTATTCGGTATTCGGCCGAATAATGCATACTATTTGGCCGAATCATGAAAAAAAACACGCCATATTACTCAAGATTACAATCTCTTAGTAAGTAAAATTGAGCAGTGGTAAATTATGATGGATGAAAACAAGTTTTTCAGCATTTTTTAGTAGCAAGCAAGAGAGGAGACAGGTTGTGGCAGGTTTGTTCTTGTTTACGCGCTCGACAAGCATGTATTATGTGCCGAATTTTCGGCGCTCCAGCCGAAATCGTCGCCGAATATTCGGTTTTTGGCCAAATCACTATTCGTGGCAACTCTAGTCCTACCTCTAATTAGACGCCTTTAAAAATGTGTTTATCCAGATACTATTAAGTAATAGTCATTCTTTTTCTTATATTTTATCTTATTTCCCATGTCTTTTTATCACTTTAAAATATTCATGCTGTTTTTTTATTTTAGTGGGAGCCGCAGTTTGCGTGAGTGGCGCGGGCGCCAACCCTGTGATCAAACACTGCGACATCAGCGATTGTGAAAACGTGGGATTGTATGTTACGGACTATGCTCAAGGTATGACTGTTTATTCTTAAAGTAAATAAATAAAAAAAAAAAAAGATATTAGACCATACTTTGTTAATCACAACATCTGACGACCACTTTGGCGATGGGTTAAACCTCTCTGCCTCAGACGCCAGTGGTAGCGGGTTCGATTCCCGCACGGAACAAAAAAAAAAAATCCGTGTCTGGGTGTTTATCTATTTATGTATCTATATTCTAGGTTCCCCCTTAATTCGCTACATGATATCCCATAACACAAGCTATGCTTACTTTGGGGCCATGTAGTTGGTGTGATTGTCTGGGAATTTTATTTATTTATTTATTAGGCCCATATTAATTAAAACTCAACTATGAGGGTGATATTGAGTGCTGACTTGAGTTTAGCAGTACTTAAGATCGCTGTAAGGAAGCAAATAATGTTTATCCTAAACTTAATTTTGTTGTATGAAAGCCATCAATGTCATAATAATTCCATTCAAATATAATATGATGTACCATTTGTATCTTTATAAAAATGATTTAGACAGTGTAGATATGACAAGTATGTTTTACATCGTTAATAAGTTTTGTTTCTTGTTTACTCTGATGATTATAAAGCAGACTATGAACAGTCTTCTACATACATTGTTAATAATTCCATCACACAACAACTTGCACTCCTTTCATAAAGTGTTTGCAATATAATATGTGTATAAATCTGTACTCAGGTGCCTACCAAGATAACGAGATATCTCGCAATGCGTTAGCCGGTATTTGGGTAAAGAACTTTGCGAATCCAATCATGCGCCGAAACCATATCCACCATGGAAGGGATGTCGGGATATTCACTTTTGAGAATGGTTTGGTAAGTTTCTGGAATGTTTTATTGTTCTATTTTATTTATTTGAAAAGTTTTCAGTCCTTTGTTATAATACATATAAATAGTAAAAAAATAAGTAAACAAAGTTCTTCAAACCTAAAGTAATTTCATCATCATCATCATCACAACTCCGTGTAATGGTCCCACTGCAGGGCATGAGTCTCTCCTCTGGGTGACGAGGAGGTTTTAGGCCATAATCCACCGAGCTGGCCCAGTGCTGGGTGGTGGATGTCAGAATTTTCAGGGTGCCGATATGGCTTCTGACAAACCCTAACGACTACTGTATACAAGTATACAGCACCCGGGACCGACAGCTTAACGTGCCCTCCGAAGCACGGAAGTCGCCGTGAGAAACGAATGGTCGGCGGTCACCCATCCAAGTACCGACCGCGCCGAACGTTGCTTAACCTGTGATATCGTATGATTCACACAGTAACCACGGCTCCACGACGACTTCTAAAGTATCTAAAGTAATTTACTGATTGTGATATTGGTAAAAGTTTAAATGGCACATTTTCTATAGGTACAAAAAAATTACGCCAAGCATTTTTTTGTTATTAGAGAAGCGTTGTTGTATTATGTATTTCTTATCAGTTTTTTTTACATTTGATAGAAATCCATAACTATTATTTTCATAAAAATACTTACAACATCTGCATTTACAGGGTTACTTCGAAGCAAACGACATACACAACAACAGAATTGCTGGATTCGAAGTGAAAGCTGGAGCCAACCCCACCGTAGTCCACTGTGAAATCCACCACGGTCAAACCGGAGGAATCTATGTTCACGAATCCGGCCTAGGACAGTTTATAGATAACAAGATACATTCAAATAACTTCGCTGGGGTTTGGATTACCTCGAACAGTAACCCTACAATCCGGAGAAATGAGATTTATAATGGTCATCAAGGCGGGGTGTACATATTTGGAGAAGGCCGAGGATTGATCGAACATAATAACATTTATGGGAATGCTCTGGCTGGGATACAGGTTAGTTAAAATTCAAATTAACTATATAACTGAAATAAATCTAAGAAATAAACATAAGAAATAAATATTAAGACCGCTCTTCACTTGCCCGTTAATTCACGGCGCAAACGTTGGCGTTTCGGTGATTTTCACCAGCCTCTAGTGACTATTAGTGATGTTCCGGATATCTATATCCCTATTCGTATTCGCGGATATCCGCCGGAAAATAAAACCCCGTATTCGTATTTTCAATTTATGGATGAAATGATGTATGTAGTGAAATTATTTATTTTTTAAAAAGAGATATCAATGTTCGAAGCTGTGATTTTAAGAGAAAGTTTTATAATTGATTTTTGTATAGGTACTAAGCAGTTTGATTTATTAGTTCAATCCCTTTCATAGATGCACGTGGTTAGTATTTCAGAAATTACGAGGCGTATCCTCTTGTTTCTCCTTACCAAGGACGATGGCACTTGATTTGTGTCAACTGGCCTGTTAAATATATCACGGCCTGTTAAAACTTTTTTCTTCCATGTGGCATGGCGCCGGGCCAAGCCACTGGGACAGATGGGATACACTCGCGCGACGCAAGCCGAAACATGTCCTGCGTGACTATCGTTTCAAGGTCACTCGCGCCTATACCGATTGCATAAGAAAATAAAGATCCGTATCCGCGGATCTACATTTTTAGCGATCCGGCACATCACTAGTGACTATAAAAAAATATTAAACGCGATGAATCCATTAATAACTCTCTTCTATCTAATAAATTGAATCACAAAAACTTACATTGTTTATCTTCCAGATACGTACAAACAGCGACCCTATAGTGCGACACAATAAGATCCACCACGGTCAGCACGGGGGTATATACGTCCACGAGAAGGGTCAAGGGCTCATCGAGGAGAATGAAGTGTACGCTAACACGCTCGCCGGGGTCTGGATCACTACGGGATCGACGCCCGTGTTGCGTCGTAATCGTATTCATTCAGGGAAACAGGTACGTTTTTAGTTTTTAACTGACTTCAAAAAAGGAGGTTCTCAATTCGTCTATGTTTTATTTTATTTTTGCTACCTCATAACTTTTGACTGGGTGAACCGATTTTGATGATTCTTGTTTCATATCATAGAGGATATTTTACAGTTGGTCCCATATAATACATCTTTTTTTTTGTAAATATGTATGAATTCGGAGATCGCTTACCTTGTGACGACTTTATACTTCATCCAAAGTTTTGACGTGAAGTCGGTTTTTTAATGCTCTGCATTCATTGATTATTACGTTCACTCAATGTGTGCCAGGTTTTATTGTTCCCTAATTTTACATAAAGTACACATGATATAAGTTACATTGTTTAAATTTTGAAATAAATCTACTACCATTTGACAAAGCGTCGTCTGTGTAGGGTGAGCTTAGACCCCCTGACCAAACGTGTCGTAAAAGGCAAGTGACCCTTTGGCTTGGTGGTAGCATCCCGTTAGGATCGGACTGGCTAGCGACCACCCTTCATCTATACTAATATATAAAGCTGAAGAGTTTTTTGTTTGTTTGTTTGTTTGAACGCGCTAATCTCAGAAAGTACAAGTGGGATTTGAAAAATTCTTTTTGCATTTGATAGCCCAACTCTTGAGGAAGGTTATAGGCTATACTTTATCCCAAAATTCCCACGGGATCAAAAGTTACGCGGGTAAAACCGCGCGCGGTAGCTAGTAAAAAATATGCCGTCAAATATTACCGATCCGGCGGTTATGAGTTCCGGCAATATTTTATGACATCGTGTGCCTTCATCTTTACTTAATATCAGGTGATCAATCTCGGCCTTAGTCTATCAGGGACTGCATATTGGAATAAATGTTTTAAATTGTACTAGTAAAATTTCAGTACCCTTATTAGTGTGCTGCTTCATCAAACACAATACCTCTACAAGTTATTAAAATCTAACTTAATTATATCGGTACCTAAATAATGTATACTGGATGGAAACATTCTACAATATTCGCTTACATTATTTAAAAATAAATTTTTAATATTAATATTAATACTGGAAAATTTCAGTTAACTGAAAAAAATAATCAGTTATGCTACAATAATAAAAAAGGTTCACGAATTATTTCAGCATGAATTTTTTTTGAATACACCTAATTTAAGGTTATGACGTCATACAGAAAAAAATTTACAGACATTCATACCGGTATGTAGTCCTTGGTCTATAATGCTGGGGCCACACTAACGAGAAATGCTATTAATTATCGCGTCATTCACGTTGACTGTTTAAGTGTAGCCACCCACTTTAGCGCGTAGAAATGAATATTGACGTTAGACGCTAGGGTGGCCCCAGAATAAAAAAAAATACTATCTTTTGAAAAGAAGAGCGCAGGCAAGTAACTTAACAGCGACCTTTTTTATAAATAACAGATTACGGGACCTTTATTGTCCATGTATTCAGATATGTTTAGTGCCCCTTTTAACTGATGTTCTTAACATAGTTCTAAATCAAATTTAACACGCAATTATCTGTTCAAGATATTTTTGAAAGTACTTATTTATAGGTTTACCTTAGAATGCGTGTTAATAAGAGTGTTTCTCAGATCATCGGAATTTCTACAATTCTTTCGTATAAAAAACTTGGGCATTGATTCAAGAAACCTAAGCGAAGTATTATGTACACCTTATCTTCACTGATATTGTCTTGTTAGTTTTCGCGATTCATACTATTAAATAAAACACTTTTTAACCGGATTTATCGCGTATAACATTTTAAATTTTAACTCGACGTTTCGGTGTCTTTGCCGACCCCGTGGTCGCAATATACGCGATAAATCCGGTTAAAAAGTGTTTTGTTTAATTTATCTTCACGGATTGAACATACATACAATAAAACATTTTCATTGAACTTGAATCTAACCAATGTTCCTTTCAACAGGTTGGCGTATATTTTTACGACAACGGCCATGGAAAGCTAGAAGACAACGATATTTTTAATCATCTCTACTCCGGTGTACAAATCCGTACGGGAAGCAATCCTGTGATACGAGGAAACAAGATCTGGGGCGGACAAAATGGCGGAGTGCTAGTGTACAATGGCGGCCTAGGGTTGCTCGAACAAAATGAGATATTCGATAACGCCATGGCCGGTGTGTGGATCAAGACTGACTCGAATCCAACGCTCAAGAGAAATAAGATTTTTGATGGCCGTGATGGTGGGATTTGTATTTTTAATGGTGGAAAGGTTAGTATTTTGCTATAGTATAATAATTAATATTTTGCAAAATTAAATGAATACTCAAAAAAAATTATAAAAAATATATATATTTTAATAGCAGATTAAGACTGATGAGTGGTTCATAATTACGAAAAATAAAATATTTTTCATAAATTAAAGTTCAAATTCAAAATTCTTCTAAGTGATTAAAATTTAACTTTGATCTGTAGTTTATGACTACACAACAAGTAATAAAAACTTGTCCATCTAATTGTGTATAGTCATAAAATCTAGAGTAATCTTAAATTTTACTCACAGAGAACAATTTTGAAATTTTAATTTATGAAAAATATTGAAAAAAATTTTTTTTTTTTTTCGAAATTCAGACCCACTCATCATACTTAATCTGCTATTAAAATATAATTGACAATTATTTGCGGACCCTGTACAATCGGCTTCCAAATGATATTGCTGCCGCTGTGATGTTTTCCAGTCACATTCTAAGGAAAGCCAGTTACATATAAAATCATATCAGTTACATAAAGATGTTAAACTACCCTATGTTAAACTCGACACTTACCAAAGGTTACATAAAAGTTTCACCCCAAAAAAAAAAATCTATCAAAATTTCAAAGATATTTAAGTGATAAGAAAATTTAGAGTAGATCATTTCATGATACCAGAATGCATTGATGTATGGCAGATGTTTGTCATAAAAATCTCCAGAATGACGAAATAACCACTCAAAGACGTGCAGGGAAGATGTGATAAATGAATGATGATATATCCATACTTTAATAAAATGGGCTAAAAGTTACTTTATGTTCATTATCAAATAATATACACAATAAAACATTACACCAAAACAACTTCAATTAATAAAATTAAAATAAATATAAAAGCTTTGGTAAACTTATTTTACAAAAATGGATCTCGTTTGGTTAAGCTTCCTCCATTAATTTCCATGTATTTCTTATATTCCTGCCATACAAGTAATTATTGATTTCAAACATGAATTGTTCACAGGGTGTTCTAGAAGAGAACGATATATTTCACAACGCACAAGCGGGCGTGTTAATCTCAACGCAGAGCCACCCTGTATTGCGACGTAATAGGATCTTCGACGGACTGGCCGCGGGTGTCGAGATCACTAACAACGCCACCGCCACTCTAGAGCATAACCAGATCTTTAATAATCGGTTTGGAGGTAAGCTTAAGTTTTTGCATTTAATAATCTTATATAACTGAAAAAATATACTAAATAAAATCACCCGGCCAGGACTCGAACCTGGGACCTCCCGCTTGCCGGACGGGTGCTCTTCCAACTGAGCTACCGGGCTCTGGCCACACGCCATCGAAATGACATAGCTTATTCTGTTTTTACGTTATATTGCTAACGTAGCTGCATCTAATGGTATAGCATTGCAATTTTTTTAGTTATTTAAGAATACTGAAAGAAATATGGCCAAAAAACCGTTTAAAACGGTGTAAAAGAAACAAAAACAGAGAAATTTCTATAAAAAAATGTGTTTGCATCTTGTACTTTGGACTTCTTATTTATTAGCAAAAAAAAATTACAAAACCAAAATTTCCATACTGTAATAATATTCGCATTTCTGCATTTCTTATCAATATTATTTATTGTTTCACATAAGAATTTTACGGTAAAGATTCGTATAGCTCAGCACAGTCTAAATATAAGTAATATTCAAGTTCATATATTGGATTAAAATTTAGCTTATTCTCATACTGTTTTTTATATATATAAATCATTACAACTGGTTGCCTGATAGAAATCGCTTAAAGCGATAAGGCCGCCCAAATTGTCCTAGATTTATGTTTTTTTTTTGTCTTTCTTTTTGTATTTGTTTTGATGGCAATGAAGTGTATTTATTATTATAGCTACAATCGAAATGACGACCGGCTGGTGTAGCGGTAGCATACATTGCCTTCTATGCCAGAGGTCCTGGGTTCTAATCCCGGCGGCGGCGGATATTTGTGCGGTGAACACAGATATTAGTCGTCAAGTCATGGATGTTTATATGTTTATTTAAGTTTATTCTAATCAAAAATATGTATTTATTCAATATGTATGTGTATATATTTTTTAAGTATATCAGTTATCTGTGTGTGAGTGTCAGAAATATTTATTAATTTATATTTAATTAAATTTGCAGGCTTATGTCTAGCGTCGGGCGTTTCGCCGCTGGTCCGCGGCAACAAGATATTCAGTAATCAAGACGCCGTCGAGAAGGCGGTCGGCGGAGGACAGTGCCTCTACAAGATCTCATCTTACACTTCCTTTCCTATGCACGATTTTTACCGGTAAGTTGAACAATGTAGACGAAGTACATGGCTTTGAAACAAGGACTGCATATCGGTATGAATTTCTGTATGACGTCATACCGTTAAATTAGTTGTATTCAAAAATAACAGTACCGGAATTCATACTGAAAACATTCGTGTGCCTTTTTTATTATTGTAGCATAACTGTTTTTTTTTTCAGTTAACTGAAATTTTCTGGTATTAATATTAAAAATTTATTTTTAAATAATGTAGCGGATACTGTAGAATGTTCGATAGTTTAGTTGAAGCCTATGAAGCGTAGGGACATATGCTAACCTTTACATTTCCGTACAGAAATTAAATAGGTTAAAATATTTCTGTACTAAAAACATCTACAGAAATTAATTCAGTATACATTATTTGGGTACTGATATAATTAAGTTAGATTTTAATAACTTGGATTTGTGTTTGATGAAGCAGTACACTAATAAGGGTACTGAAGTTTTACTAATACTATTTAAAAATGGCATACCGATATGCAGTCCCTGCTTTAAAATATTAATCTCGATTACTCCTTCGAACGCATGAGTAGATACTCCCACCTGGAACTCAAAACTATTCTATACTTACTATGATCTGTGCACCAAGATTAAGATATGAAATAGTTGAAATTAACTTTAGAAACAGGATATTCACCATGTTTTTCATTTGAGTTCTCGATATTTAAACACAACTGATTCATGTCAAAAAGGTACTATAGAATAATGTCTACAAAGTAAAAGCATAAACATCGCAAATACAAAGTTGAGAGACAACCGGCATTACTGCCTTACATTAAGGGAGTGACAGATAAGGTCGTAAACATACTACGTAAATTCTCAGTCAATACTATCTTCACCCCTTTCAAGAAAGTAAGTCAAATGTTGCGTTCACTTAAAAATAACTTTCCCTTGGATCATCCTTGTGTTTACAAAGTGGATTGTAACTGCGGTTTATCACATATCGGCCAAACTAAATGGCCAAAAAAAACTTATGAAAACTCCATAACACAAGCTTATTAGAATTTTCCGTGATACTGCATAGTTGGTGTGTCTGTTTGGGCATATAAAAGAGAAACATTTTTTTTTATTACCTATGTTTATTCGTTTTACTATTGAACATATTCCTATTGCCTGTAGGAAGTCACTTTTCAGTGATAAGACCGCATAGTTAAATGAAACATCTGTTTTATTTTTTAAATTGTACCCCAGGTGGTACAATTTTACCTTTGGTATTACCCTTTTTCATATATCCTGGTCTGCTCTTGCAAAATGTATAGAATAAAAATAACAATGTGTTATATTGGGAGCTGTACACACTGCTTATTTTTAGCATTGTATTAGAAGTACTGCATTATAATCTTTACACTATATAATATTTTATATCTTTATTACTCTTAATTTCCAGATGCCAGACGTGCAACACGACAGACCGCAACGCGATCTGCGTGAACTGCATCAAAACGTGCCATTCAGGACACGACGTAGAATTTATACGCCATGACAGGTGAGTATCTCGGTTCAAGAAAATAAAGGATATAGGTAATTGAAGTGAGGGAGAACCATTTCAGTTCCATGAGCCACTTGTTATTAAATCCAAAAAAATCCTGGTTCTCATTTACCAAATATCTGGTAGTAGGGTGTACATCGTTTTGTGAAGTGTATTTATCTGAGTAAGACCGTCTTGCTTATATCTACACCCAAACAGTTTTGCTGTGTTCTGAATGTAATAATGGTATTGATTTTATCATATCTCAAGGCTGTGATGATTACATAGCACCCGGTCTATGAATCATTTGGCCCTTAAACTTTTTTGGCCTTAACTTTTTTTAAATAGCAGGCAATTTAAAAAAAGAATAAATTTTATTACAAAGTCATAGGTAGATCCTAGATCAATCATTTACATACACCGGTCATAATATTCAAGTTTAATTTTAAGAAGCTTAAATATTTCTAAAACATAATAATTTGTTCATAGATTCTTCTGCGATTGCGGTGCCGGTACTCTCACAAACCAATGCCAGCTTCAAGGAGAGCCCACTCAAGACACGGACACCCTATACGACTCCGCAGCCCCCATGGAGTCACACACACTCATGGTCAACTGAGAAAACCAGCCTCGTGTGCAGTGAGCCAGGCTCCGATTCTTGATCATTGTTTTATAGAAATCTGTGCTTGTGAAGAAAACTTATGAAGAAATGTTGCTTCTAGAAAGCAATGCAGTGTTATTAATCAAGTGTGTTTATAGACGGTTTTATAAATGTTTGTATCCGGATTGGAAGATTCTGCAAGATGATCATCTTATCAGAAAAGCTTGTCATATGAGTGAAATGTATATAATAGATTTCTATAAAACAGCTTGCTGCCCATGTTCTTATTGATCAGTTTGCTAAGCTCAATTTATCCCTGAGCGGGATGTAAAAGTGAGTCAGAACTAAGTCGGATGTCCCTGCCATAACGCCCACCGTGCCGCGCCTCTATCGTTATCAAACAGTATTTGTTATACTTATTTATTTTTTATCGTAGCTTTTAACATCGGACAGCAACGATAGCACTGTAATATTCACTACAAATTACATTTATTAGGAAATGTAAATGTATAGTGGAACATAGGACACATGTATGTTAGGAGCTTCCTTATAATACAATTTTTATACTTTGCCCTGGAACGGTTGTGAGCAATCTCTATAACTATTAGTTAAACTATATGTTAGACAATGAAATATACATGTGTCTTGTACAATGGAGATGTCTTTGGACCCTGTCCAGCGTTTCTTTTTCTTTAATTTAGTTGGTTTGATGTTGCATGTGTACACAGATGTCTCTTTTGTGTCCTTACTACATGTATGAAGTGAGAACTAGTTAGTCTATTACATTCATGTCGCTATTTTCTAATTAGCAATTATTTTTATTACCTAAAACCTCAACCTATTTTTGAGTCGCTATTATCGTATTATGTTAAATTAATAATCATTACTTGATATTAAATCATGGAAATAAAAGCTTTTTTCACATCTATTTTCTGATACAAGAAACATAACATACATCATCAAAAGTAATAATATTTTAAATATTTCATTTCATGATAATCTCGATGTTATATTTCATATTATGCTATTCAGACTTGACAAAAGCTTTATGTATTAAATAGGGATGTTGTAAACATTGGTACTTAATTATGTGTTTTGTGTAGTATCATGCATTCCCAAATCAAATTGTATTTTTATCTCTACTACAACAATTAGAAATATAATGGTCATTTATATCATAAAATATACTTTTAAGATCTACATTTGTAGCCAGAAATAATTTTGTTATGTTTTAAAAACTCAAGTTTTGTTTAGTTTTACTTCTCGAAGCGACTGTGCAAGTCAGGAAGGATTTTTTGTAATATATGATAATGATAGTAATAAGTAATTTTAACTATTTGACGATACGAATTCAATTTTACTTTGCGAGCATTTATTCATTAGCTCTCCTGGCGGTAGTATGTATGTATACTGTATAGACGTTTTAGTTAATAAAAATAGTTATTAAAAATAGTTCGTTTCTAGTTGAGTTGGAGGCGCGAACGGCGGCAAGCGGCGCTCGCCAGCGCTCGCCTCGCCTAAAATTATGGCGCTATTTGTGCGCTTTTGTAAATATTTATGTCACACAATAATCAAAAATTGTAGCAATTAATGTATTTGTATCATTATATTTTTATTATGGATCACAACATGTACGTTTATGAACCTTTTGATGTGATGTTCAGATGGGCTAGCTTCGGGCTCAACCCGTCGATGTATCGTGATCGCCAGACGGCCCCTTGTGTATATTATAATGCAAATTAAAACGAATGTGCGTATTTAAATGGAAAAGATCTTAGGTATTTAAGAAATATTATTTGCTCTGATGAATGTTATTGCTTCGATCCGCTTCATCTCTTACATCATACATAGACAAAACTATCTTTATCCATGGCATGGGTGATGAGAGCAGGTGTCGTTAATGTTTTCAAAGAACTTGATTTTAATCAATTTCTTTTAATCTGAATTTTGTGGGCAATTGGCACAATAGATAGATATTTCTAGTAGTCTATGTTAATCTTTTACAGGAAAATAAATTATTTTTATCTTAAATATCTTAAAACGCGTATATGTTAAACGCGTAACATATTTTCATCCCACAAATAATAAAGCATCAAAACAAATCAGTGCAAATTATATTTCCTGAAGATAATACAATTGATATTTTATTATATTGTTAATTTAAATTTTGGTATTGATATCAATCGAGAAGCAATGTTAAGCAAGTTAAACCGCCTAGAGCGGTCGGAGTGCCGATAGATATAAGGATAGCCAATAAGCTATAATGAAATCTAAATTACTCAGTAATCACTATTGCAAATTTCGAATTGTTAAATCGTCTTCATAGCACGGTCTGTTGTGAATCTGCTTTTTATAACCCTCAGTCTGTGATGAACGCTAAAATATAAGTGGAAATGTTCAGTTATACCCCCAAACAATAATTATTATATTGAATGACATCCAAATTATAGTGACGCCGCCGATTCATTAATAATTGAAATTGTTATTTATTAAAATGTCAGTATATGCTTAATTTATTGAATTAAAATCGGGATATTATTTTGTTTATACACAAAGATACCACTGTAAAATCCGTGATAATATACATCATATATTATAAAGGTGGACATTTTATTTTTCTCCAATTTTAACCCGTTTCCTAAGCAAAGGTTACCGCTATCGTCAGTGAGAATGTGAGTGAAACTCCCTAAGAGTGTGGACCCATGTCTATGGTGCGACGCCGCACACTGGGGCCGCCTTTATGAGACGCATGCGAAAAACTATAAGTTATTTAAGCATACCTACTTAATTGTAAATATTGTAATTAGTGATTTTTAAAATAGAAATACTCTTTATGCAAGTATGATGTACCTACCAAATATTTAAAATATTAATTGACTATTACTGATTAATAACATAGGTGCTTATCAAATGAATTGTAGATTATTATTGGATAAAACCAGAGAAAAGAAATGTTCAAACTATGCGGACTTTAGAAATGTACATCCGGATGGCTGGACCATTTGACGTATAAAGCTGGCTCTTACATAGATCGATAAACAATCGTAGGTGACTGCAATCTGCCTACATTTTATCGTTTGTGACTGGTTAGTTTATTCAAAAAATCAAAAAAATGGTGTCCAGCCAGCCAGAATTTCGTAATTATGAGCATCTCGGATCTCAGCCCCAAGACGGTTTTGAGAACCCAGTTCTTATTAAAAGTATAGTGACTGGATATGTGACTGCAACCAAAGTTGTTTCATTCAATTTGATACGATACTTTTCGAGAAATCACAAAAACAAACTGTCCAGCCAGCCATAATCCGGTCGGCTGGACCATTTTGTTTTTGTCGATATATCAATAATTATAACACTGAAAGCAGCTAATTTAGAAAAAATCCTTAGTGACTGGATATGTGACTAACATTATATAGCTATAAATATGAATGATTCGTGCATTTATGAGTTATTGGCAAAAAGATTTTGTTGACACCTGTCAAACTTCCGGCTGGCTGGACCACCCATTCCAGCACTTCTGAAAGGCCTTCGCAGTCGGAATCTTATAAAACGGTTAGTGACTGGGGCGAAGAACACAAATCTTCGTTTGTGACTACTCTAAATGCAGTCAATCAAAATATACCTGGGACCTCTCGTTTGCAGGACGAGTGCTGGTCGGGTAATTTTTATTTATCACATTTTTCATTTATTTAAGAATAATTGAGCATTTTAAATGCAAATACTTAAAAACATTAGTTTAAAACATACCTGACACATGACTTTAAGAGTTATTGCGAAATTCTGGCTGGCTGGCCAAACTGTTTTCGATTGTTTTCAGGAAACTAACGTCACAAACGATGAAGCCTGTACCCACTGTACCAATCGTCCGTACAAACGACAACTTAGCCACCTACGAGTAGTAAAGCAGCAACTCTTTACGATGACATGATGAATTTTGCAAGTGCGTGCAAAATCGTGTCGTCCCCCGAACATCGCAGAGTCTAAAGAAGGTTTTGACTAATGTGTGTTGCCTGCCACTGAGATGGGTCGCTATAACCATAGGCCTTATAAAGCAGGTGAAAGTCTCTTACCGCACAATAGATAGAACTATTTTTTAACATAGACTACTTAATCCCGCGTTTGACCCCAATCTGACCTGATGGTAAGTGAAGATGAAAGCACACAGACTTTAAGGAAAGAAATATGTTTATGAGCTGGCGGAATAGAATCAAATGGTTTTCACAGTCGAATCAAAATTACCGACAAGTCCCAGAACGAATGGCCAGTGGGGCATTGAGGTTTACGAGTGTCGAGTTTACTGTAAAGGTGTTACCATATTGATATTAATGGAAAGAGATCATCGGGATCAGTTCTATTGGGAGTGCCCCAGGGCTCGATTCTTGGGCCTTTCTTATTCTTAGTTTATACAGGGTGTTTGGTAACAGGATGCAAAGCTGAAAGGAGATGGTAGTCTAGACCATTTAGAACATTTTGAGCCATACATGTCTTAGACGAAGTGTGATAGTTTTTTTTTAATAAAATATTTAAAATTTTTCCAAGAAAACTCCAAAATTTGACAATAAATCTCTAACAGTACTTCTGTTACTGTAGGTAGATTTATTTTATTTTCTGTCTTGGATTGTCTATTGTATACAGTCACTGTAATTTGAAACATCGGCGACTCAAGAAAAAAAAACTGAAGGGATTTGAAAATAAAAAATAACAGAAAAAATATTTAAATGTTTTTTTTTTAGGATGGATTAAAAAAAAAACTAAAATATTCTTGGTTATTAGAATCATTTTAAAAACATGCTTAGCGATTGCTCTTTCATTTAAGCTATCATTTACGACAGTAGCTATCGTATCTTTGGAAATAAGCTAGCTAAACTAATCAAAGGGTTTTTTTTTATATTGTAAGGATAGGACGTTTGTCTTCCATGCCACCTGATGGAAAGTGCGCATGAAGACTATGGTGTTACACGTCCATCCACGAGAAACCTATTCACTCGACACTTAAAAGTTCCAGGACTGTAGTGGTCAGGAAAAACACACCTTCCATGACTTTGCAAAGTATGGAAGTGATTGAGATTGGTCGATAGTTGACAGGATCAGCTCGGCTTCCCTTCTTCGGTACTGGTTGTTCGTTAGCCAGCTTCCAGGATTTTGGGACTTTACCAGATTCCAAAGAAAGTCTATAGAGACGCGTCAAAACGGGAGACAACTCAGCTGCGCAGCGTTTCAACACCACTGCAGGAATACCATCTGGACCGCTAGCCTTATTCTCGTCTAGGTGCAGCAAGCATTTAAGAACCTCCTTTTGGCGAATATGAACGGTACCCATTGTAGGTCCGAACTGAGGTAATTGGGGTAGGATTTTTCCTTGGCTATCTAGACGAGAATTTTCCGCAAAGATACTGGCAAATAAATCCGCCTTTTCCTTAGCGGTGTGGGCCAGAGAACCGTCAGGTTTCCGCAGTGGCGGCAGCGATGGGCGACAAAAGTTCGTTTCGACCGACTTGGCGAGGGACCAGAAAGCTTTACTTCCCGAGGGGTATGGCGCTATTCTGTCTCCAATACAGCCTATGTGGGCGAAACGAGCTCTTTTGATCACCTTCTTGCAGGACTTGGCGGCAGCATTGTACCTCTTCTTGTGTTCATGCGAATCCACGGCTTTGCTTCTGCGAGCGGTTGCCCAGGCTTTGTACGCTTCTCGCTTACGCTTTTCAGCGGAAAAGCATTCAGCACTAAACCATGGGCGAGCTTTGGTTTCAAGGGATAGATCAGCGTAGGGAATGAAGAACTCCATTGCTTGACCTATCACACTTGAGACTGCATCAGCGCAGCACGATGGATCGGTTGATGTAAAACAAGCTTGCCGCCACGGATAAGATGCGAAGAAATGTCGCATTTCATCCCAATCTGCCGACTTGTATACTCGCCTAGAACCACTTGGTTGGGTGTCAGGTGGCGAGTACTGCGATACAGATTTCACCAGACAGTGATCGGATGTCCCTAAGGGTGCAGTGACGGACACCGAATATCTGTCGGGATCAGATATTCGGTATCTCTGTCAGCATCTGTCAGCAGAAGGTCCAGGCAGTAAGCAGTGTGGCCAGCAACGTCTGGGATGCGCGTAGGCTCGTCAACAAGCTGAGAGAGGCCATGAGTGAGCGAAAACTTAAAACCCTCTCTACCAGCATGGTCAGTGTCCTGAAACGGGTATAACCACTGTCCGTGGTGTGCGTTAAAATCCCCCAGGAATACCAACTGCGCTGTGGGAAAACGTTGCTGAACCTTGTCCGCTGTACTGCTGAGATAGTTCATAAGCCTTGTTGTCTCCCGATCTCCGCTGTGTGACCGATAAATACCAGCGTATACCATTTGGTCTAGGCCGGTATCTATGTGAACCCACATAACTGAAAGGTCCGGCACTTCTAAGTAACGGAGACGCTGACAACAGATCTTGTCACTGGCATACATGCACACTCCGGCGTGCGGGTGGAATTTGGACTTCAGGATGTAACCTGGGTAATGGTAATAAGGTAATAAGGTATGCCGAGTCTGACGGATCACAGATCTGCGTCTCCGTTAGGAAGAGTAGGTGGGGTCTCTCCGTCTCGAGGTGGTGGTGGACATCATTGAGATTGGAGTGCACTCCTCGGATGTTACAGAAGTGCACTTTAAACGAGAGGAAGTGCAACCGCTGTGTTACCTTACTCTTTTTTGGACCTTTCATTAATTTTGGAATGGAGTGAATAGGGAGGAGAACAGAAGTTGAATGAAGTGCTGCAAATGGAACCAAGCAACTCGATAGGGGTAACGCACCTTTGGGAAACTCGCTTAGAGACTGCGGGGACGCCCAAACCCCCCCTGAGTTCGCCATCGGGTCCTCTCAAATCGGTCGCCATCCGGCGCGATGGAGCCTCCCGGGATTTTTCGCGAGGTGGCGGGGCAGCCTTTTGCATGTGGCTGGCATGCTACTTGGGCCCCCTACTATCTGCGGTCGGCCAGCGGTGCACCGTGCTTCGGATCCCGCTACCCTCCAAAACGAGTCACTCGGTGAGTCATTATCCTACGAGTTGAAAACAGTTCTCCGATGCAGCACGATTACTCAGACCTATCCTCCTCAAGGGCTACACTAGACATCATGCCGGAACGCAACTATAGTTCGGCCGTTCAGAGAATGCGTTCCTGACACCTATCAGTTAGTCACGACTAGTGATGGGCACAACATAACACTAAGTTCGTTACCGTTCCTCCAAAATGAAACGCCGCGTTATTTTTAAATAAATTGGCGGAATCATTAAAAATTTATATTTTAGTAATTTAAGTGGAAACCAAAAAAAGGTAATATAAATATAATAAAATTGTTTTATTTATTTTTTGTTACAAAGTTACAATCTGTATTTCTATGCAATAAAGTACATTGAATTGAATGTGCGTACAGAATATTAACCAGACTCCGATTCGCTTGAGGAGGTAGTGTCTTCATCATCATCTTCGCCTACATGTATAATTATTTTATTATCAATAACAGAATCAATCCTGATATCTCGGTCAAAATGTTCCATCTCTAGTGACTTCCCCGTAGGTTTCTTTTAATAGGGTCATCATCTTTTTCATGCTGAATGGCGGGGAAGTATAGTGGCGGGCGGCGTAACCTTTTATTTGAGCCCAGATTAGCTCAATCGCGTTATATTGGCAATGATACGATGGAATTCTTAGAACGCGATGACCGTACTCCAGAGCCAATTCATCGATTTCGTATCGCACATTTGCCACTTTATTTTCTTTAACTAATTTAATTAGCTCAGCTCTTAGCATCTGCATATTTGCGTCAATGCCTTTTGCTTGTAACCAACTTTTTTTCGCGCATTCGGTTTGGTCATAGTTTTACTTTTTAATTTAATAAAAGTTATCTTATAGTCCATTATTTTCAAATTCTTAAAAAGAAAAACAAAACGTATTATTTCATAAAGTATACCTGTTTAAGAACAGATTACGATACTGTTATAGCCTGTTATTGTTAGCACAGCACTACAAATATAAAGCTTTGACATAACCTTGTAATAGCGCAGTATAAATTTTGAAAAATATTGTTTACCAAGTTATTTGACACTCAGTTTGGCACAAAATTAAAAGATTCATTGATTATTGATATAATAATGTTGTTTTAATGCTCATCAATTATTAAAACGGTAAACAACCAGCAAAAATTTTTTTTATCGTAACTGCAACGCCATTACAAAATTACGTCGTCAGTTCAATCGCGATGTGTCAGGAACGCATTCTCTGAACGGCCGAACTATAGGTTACTTGGCGGCATGGTTTTGTCTAGTGGGTGGTGAAAAGCCACGGCCGAAGCCTACCACCAGATTTTACTGCTCGTTTAGCACCAACCAGGGACCACGTACAAGACATCGAGGGCTAAACCTTGCGGACGCGAGCAGTTTTCAGTCCCCAGGGATTTTTTTCCTTGTACTTATGACAAACTCAAACAACAAAAATTTGGTTAATTATTTATTTTTATGCTTACATTAAAAAAGAAAACATACGTCACTCGTGTTCAAAATGGGACCCGTGATTTCTAATACAAGCCCGAGCTCGTCTTCTTACTTCCGTAGTAGTAGTTCTCAAAATAATTTCTTCTTTAATGGTTTCAAAATCTATCTGAATTTTCTGTCTCAACTCTTCTACAGTATTGATTTCTTTTGTGTAAACCAGCTGCTTAGCCCGTCCCCAAACGTAAAAATCAAGGGGTGTTAGATCGGGCGACCGAGCAGGCCAAGGGATTGGTCCGCCTCGGCCGATCCAACTGTCCGGGAAACAGTTGTTGGAATTAATTGTGGATTATTTTCCTTGTCAGCCCATTGGTGGAGATTATGGAAATTTGTTATACCTTCCCTCGAAAATCTGGACTCATCAGTCCAAAGAACGCTTCTCAAAAACCGCCCGTCTTCAATATCGGAATTTATAAAAAATCGACAGAACTGCACTCTTTGTGCAGAGTCTCCTTCTTCAAGACCTTGAACTCCAGTGCCGTGGAAGGGATACTTTCCCTCGCGATGAACGGTGCTCCACACTTTCCATATGGACAGATTCAGATTGCGAGCTGCCACTCTGACGCTCGTAGTCGGATCCTCAGCAAATGCACGTAGAATGTCATCCTCCACATCAGGACGATTACGTTCGGGATTCCCTCCACGTTGACGACCTATTCCAACTTCATTTAGTCTTCGGAACGTGTTGTAGAACACTCTCACATTAAGTAATCTCCGGTTTGGAAAACGTTCTCGGTACATTCGTTGAGCCATTGCTCCGTTACCGTCAGCTCTACCGTACATGAACCGTATTCTTCATTTGTAAACTCCATGTTTACAAAATAAGTATAATTACACGACAAGGAGCGCCTACGGCAGCTACAACTTTAATCGGTAATTTTTGGATGAGAAAGGGAGATTAACACAATGAACGTCTAGCCGCAATTGAAATTGAAACTAGAGTAAAGAACATAAGTTTTTGCTTAAAGTGTGAATTCTGAAAACAACACTCTACTGTTTTGACAAGTATTTGTCATAACGCTAGTAAAATTCCGCACCTTTCCCTTTTGTTTGACGCTGGCCAGTATTGCAGGTGGCGGTTTGTTTTCAGTCAGAATTCACACTTAAAAATTTTAGCTCTCTCGTTGCTTTAGGTAGCTTATTTCCAAAGATACGATAGCTACTGTCGTAAATAATAGCTTAAATGAAAGAGCAATCGCTAAGCATGTTTTTAAAATGATTTTAATAACCAAGAATATTTTAGTTTTTTTTTAATCCATCCTAAAAAAAACACTTAAATATTTTTTCTGTTATTTTTTATTTTCAAATCCCTTTAGGTTTTTTTTCTTGAGTCGCCGATATTTCAAATTACAGTGATTGTATACAAATAGACATTAGACAATCCAAAACAGAAAATTAAAAAAATCTCCCTACAGTAACAGAAGTACTGTTAGAGATTTATTGTCAAATTTCAGAGTTTTCTTGGAAAAACCTTAAATCTTTTATTAAAAAAAAACTATCACACTTCGTCTAAAACATGTACGGCTCCTTCCTTTCAGCTTTGCATCCTGTTACCAAACACCCTGTATAAATGATTTGCCATTTGTGGTAAAAGAAAAGTGTGAGGTCATATTGTTTGCTGATGATACCTCTTTTCTATTTAAAGTGAGTAGGCAATTGAAGCATTGCTTTGAAGTAAACTGTTGTATTGAAACTGTGGAGATATGGTTTTCAGCCAATAACCTACTACTCAATGAAAACAAAACTAAATTCTTAAAATTCTCATTGCCTAATGTCCGGCATCTAAATACTAACTTAATTGTAAGGGGACAAGAATTGAGCCCTGTAAATTCAACAGTGTTCTTTGGCATGACCCTAGATGCACAACTACAATGGGGACTACATATAGAAAGATTGGCGAAGAGACTTAGTTCTGCAGCAAATGCCGTCAAAAAGATGCGAAATATCTCTAATGAAGCTAATGCGCGGTTGGTCTATTTTGGTTATTTTCATAGCTTAATGACATAGAGCATTCTCCTGTGGGGAAATACTGCCGATATTAAAACCATCTTTGTGCTGCAGAATCGGGCTATTCGCGAAATCTACAAACTTAATTCCAGAGCGACACTTAGAAATAAATTTAAAGAAATAAGTATTCTTACGTTTGCATCACAATATATCTTTGAAAATCTTATGTTTGTAAAAAGAACTTAAACATGTTCCATATGTTAATTCTAGAAATAAGTATAAGCTAGCCGGCTATGATAGTAGACTTCATAAACTCACTAACTCATTTATGGGTCATTGCAAACGTTTTTATAATAAGGTTCCCACAAATATTCAAGACTTACTACCACTTGATCAATTTAAAGAAACTTTTAAACAAAAATTGTGTAGTAAAGGCTTTTATACAATATCTGAATATATGGACGATAAAAGTTGTAAATTGTTCTTCAAAAATGCCCAATCTCCAACTCCATCTCCTTCTTGTCCATACAACAGCAAGAACGTCATGCTCCCTCAGGCGGCATGGCTAGCGGTAACGTCGGGTGTCGGGTCACCCTCTTCCCTAAAATGTGGTTGAGGAGGGTGATGGCTGGTGCTTGCGTTATACTCGTAAACGGGTGCTGCTAGCGGTGCCAGGTGGTTTTGCTGATGATTTTATGACTTTTTTTGAATTTGACTCTGACTTCCCCATCTCCATGTCCACGTCCGTGTTTGTGTCCCGTCTCTGTCCACAACTATTCCCATCTCCATCCACATTATCTGTATTATCTCTCACCTCTATCGCTACATCTATCTTTACCTTTATCTATATCTATGCCTACATTTCTGTCTAGTAGGTACTTGATTGCCTAATGTATAAATATAATAGTAGACTCCAGAAGATCACCAACTCGTTCATGGGTCAATGTGTACGCTTCTATAATAAAATTCAAAAATATTTAAGATAGATTTAAGGATAAGTGTTATATAAAGTTTTACTATAAGATATCCGGATGCAAGAAGATGGGATTCCCTGGTTGTTAATTTTTATTGTGTATTTTTAAAAGATGATTACTGTTGAGTTTCTTGCCACTTCTTCTCAACAGATCGACTTTCCGAAGTGGTGGTAGATTCAGTTCAATTTCTAAATTGTGACTTTAAATACTTATGAAATAAAGATTCTTTAGACTTTGACTTTTGATATCAATCGATCGACGGACGAAGCGAACAGTCGACGTCGATCGATGGTTATTACTTATTACTATGCAAAAAAAAATCCGGTCGACGTGTAGGCAAGACGGAGCGTAGGGCACACTTGTGCAGTGGGACATACGATCTAGACACAGGCTTACAGTACTTAGATCGTTTTATTTTTCTGTTCTTAAGTTAAATTGTTTCATTGTTATCTACTATTCGCAAAACTATATTGCACGCTGTCTTCACCTATAAGTGTGGTGGCGCTGGTATTGTTTCCCTTAAAACCTTGTTTTTGTGACCACTGCGTTGGTGACCTACCTATACAGGTCGACTGATAATAAATTTTAGATACTGAAGGAGAGCAATCTGTACTCGATTCTGATCATAATTATGTAATATAATCAACGAATGCAGAGCATTAAAAAATATTTAAAAAAAAAAGTCATAGAAACAAAATGAAAACAAACTCATTATCCTTTTAAGAACCGCATCAATATCGGTTCAGCCAAACGCAAGATAACTTTTGACAAACATACATAAGTACGTAGGTACAGATTAAACTGAGAACCTCCTTTTTGTAAGTTGGCCAATTCAAAAAAACATAGCTGTCCGTGATTGGCGCAATAATAAACTATAATCTTACCTGTATAATAAATGTGAAAGTTTGGCTACTTTAATCAGAAATCGCAGGTAAAACCGCGTGAAACTGCTAGTGCTCGGTAATTATTCAGCAAATCAATCAAACATTCGGCTGAATATAAATACGAATGTTTGGCCGAACATTCGGCTCATCTCTGATACCAAATAAACAGATAAATTGAGAACTTTATTTTTTTTTAAGTCGGTTAATGTAATAAAACCTTCTCCTAAATATGACAAATCTTTTTATGAAAACCGCATCCAAATCGGTTCAGCCAAAGGCGAGTTATTCGCGAACAAACACACATTTGTCTATTTTCCCTGACCAGTTTGTCCTAACTCCTAGTACTTTTAAGCGTCGAGTGAATAGGTTTCTCGTGGATGGACGTGTACCACCTTAGTCTTCATGTTCACTTAACATCAGGTGGCATGGAAGACAAACGTCCCATCCAAAATTTATAAAAAAAAAACATACATACATACTTACAGGTCAAACTGAGAACCTCCTTTTTTTGAATTCCGTTAATATAAGGTCGTCAAGGTAAACGATCTCCGAATACATACATATTTGATAAAAACAATTTTTTTTTCAATAAGTTCTAAATCTATTTCGATGAAGTTTGGGGAAATTCAAATGGGAAGTATCCTCTATCATATGAAACAAGAATCATAAAAATCCGTTCACCCAGTCAAAAGTTATGAGGTAAGAAACATAAAAAAACACAGACGAATTGAGTACCTCCTTCTTTTTTTGAAGTCGGTTGAAAAGTAGTTAGGTACTAATTTTTTCTCTAGAGTTCCGTATACATTAAATGAAGTGTTTTTCCGCGGCACTAACAACATTGTAAGCCGCCGCAGAAGTAGTATGAGCCCTAGTGTAACCGTGCGTTGCGTGATGAATTCTTTAACTTTCCATTAAGTTTATTCAGTACTTACCTAAATAATTAATATTTATTTTTTATTTTATTTCTTTTCTTCACGTATGCGCTCAATTTATCACGTCCTCGAATTTCGGAAGTGACCCACCAGTCACCATGTATAAAATATAAATAAATAAATAAACTCAGCGTACTAAACTGAAGTTGTCCACCAAAATATAAGCATAGTTTGCGGTGGACGCATATGTATGAAAAACTGGCTCAAGAGCTAAGCTAAACTTAGTTTAGTTGGCGGTGGATGATAGACTTTACTCCTTGATGACATTGTTGGAGTTTTTTTGATATAAACATATAACATTGAGTGTTGATACAATTTTGATGAATTTTGTCGATCATTTAAAAAAAAGTGTATCAAACAATAAATAAATTCTTCAGCCGGAAGACAACCAATGCTGGACAAAAAATCTCCACATTGCTCGGTCCCGCGCTGCCCTTATCAGATCAGATTCTTAGAACCCTCTGAGAGCTGAGATCTGACAATGCCAAATTTTGGCTGGCCGAGCGATTTTTTTTTTATTTCTTGAAGAAACCATGAGGAGCGCCTTATAGTCACACTAGGTTGTAACACTTGTATCTATGCCAAACAGAATACAGCAGGGAACCATTTCAATTCATTTGAGACAGTGGTTTCCAAAATTCACAGTACCTACGTTTTAAATAAAGACACTTAATTGGGGAACCTCTGTTGTTTAGCAGTGAGTAGATTTTAATTGTTTCGTACAAACCAACTTCATACTATACGAACTTTCGTGAACACAAGAAGAAGTTCCGTGATGGCACTGCTCGGTTATTGTTAATCTTCCCTATTTCATTCAATTGGTGGCAGATGAACCTGCCTGCTTTGTTGATATTCATTCTTTGCTTCCTATTTTTATGACGACCACTTTGGCGAAGGGCTAAACTTGTCTGCCTCAAGCTTTGGTCTGGTGAACGAGACGCACAACGCTGCGGTATGCGATATGCGTTGCCGGATACTCAATCATATGAAAAACGTCGAGAATGTTCTCTTGTTCCGTCGCAGTATGCGTCAGCGGCGAGGGGCAAGCGCGGTGAAGTGGGGAGGTGTACTGCCGCACAGCGCGGCGTCATTCTCGGTTCAACGCTGCGGTGTGCGTCACGGGTGTGCGCCACTGAGTCAATATGGAAATTTTACCTACCTTGGTAGCTGCGGCAAAATCAACTGACCACCTCTCCGCAGGGACGCTAAATGCTGCGTTGTGACGCTGCGTTGCGGCGCATACCGCAGCGTTGTGCGTCATGATCACCAGACCAAAGCTTCAGACGCCAGTGGTTGCGGGTTTGATTCCCGCACGGAATAAAAAAAATGTTCTGTGTCTGGGTGTTTATTTATTTATATTCTAGGTTCCTCCCCAGTTCGCTACATGGTATCCCATAACACAAGCTACGTTAACTTTGGGGCCATGTAGTTGGTGTGATTGTCTGGGGATTTTATTTTATTGTAAGGTGGAAGAAGTTAAAGACCTTAACTATCCTACCTAACTTATCGGATTCAATGCTTCGGCGGTAGTTTTTCTAAACATTAGTGCCTGGCGGCGAGGAAATATTTCGTGGCTCTGAATCCAACCGCCAGGGATTTAGTTGGTACCTCTCGTGCGCCACCCGCCAGGTAGTGTAACTTATCGCTTTTTCGTCGATTTCCTCTAGTTTTTCTTATATTCGCAGCCCAAAAGCATACGTAAGCGGTTTAATAAATAATTTCCGGTGTTTATAAGTGACCATCTTAGTTCTTCGGTCATGGGGTGTTCTCTTCATTGGTCTGTCCGACCGTGAAGAAAAGGCACTCGGGTAAAGGACCCTGGCCTCCCTAGCTACTGCGTACACAACAAACGTCCCCTCCGTGCATGCAGTATCCTTCATAATACCTTTTTCCTTCCCGTCATTCATAATCCCCTTCCAACTGAACCAATCCTTTCCTATCCGATGAAGTAGGAGAAGCTGATACGATGAGGAGGGGAATAAAAAATAAACTACCCCAGGAGGGTACCATCCGAGCTGGAGAATCCCTCCCTGAGGTCAACTCAGGCTGCCCCATCGTATCTGGGGGGGGCAATATTCCCGACGGCGACGTGCATTGCCACACGTCACGTCTTGTCCCCCCAGCAGGCAAAAAGAGGGCAGGGGAATGCCTTTTTGCGACGATGAATGTTTGTGGAGGAATAGATGATAAGATAGATGAAGTATGCGAGGTGATGAATGCCAGGAGAATTGATGTGCTAGGCGTAAGTGAGACGAAAAAGAAAGGTTGTGGAATGTCCACGCATGGCCAACTCTCTGCTTACTGGTCTGGAGTGGAAGAGTTTGAGAGGGGAAGCCAAGGTGTGGGCGTTCTTTTGTCAGAAAGAATGAATGTGTGTGTGAAAGGTTATGAGTTTGTGAGTCCCAGGCTGCTGTGGCTGAGACTAAAAATAGGCTTGACCAGGATTTTTATCCTTTGTCTTTACGCACCGGATATGTCTAAGCCACAGTCAGTCAGAGAAGAGTTCTGGAATAATGTCAGAGATGTGCTTGGGAGATGTGAAGACAATGAAAGGATTATTATGTTAGGCGATTTTAATGGGTGGGTGGGTGTAAAGCGTGATGGGTATGAAAGAGTTTAAGGAAAGTTTGGTGATGAAAGGGTGAATGATAATGGAACTGGTCTGTTAGATGTGTGCTTGGAGAGAAAGCTCGTGGTGACTAACACAATGTTTAGTCACAAAATGATTCACATGTATACTTGGCAGAGGCAGTCTGAGAGAAGTATGATAGACTTTGTTATTGTGGATGAACGGTTAAGAACGAAAGTGAAGGATACGAGGGTGTACCGTGGAGTGAATGTCGGAAGCGACCATTTTCTTGTAGTGTCACGTATGGCAGGTCTGCTAGAAAAATGGCGTCATCGCCCACGGGTACGTATGTCTGGAAAGAAGAGAGTGAAAGTCGAAAATTTGCAAGAAGAGAATGTCCGTGAGAAGTACAAGTTAGAATTGAAAGAAAGGTTGGGACCGCTATTGAATGACGAAGACTGCGAGTTAGAGGAATATTGGACTAAATTTAAGAATTGTATGGTAGAAACAGCTACAAAAATATGTGGGGTAAGTGTGCAGAAGAATGTGAGGAGGGATAAGAACGAATGGTGGGATGATGAAGTGAAAGGTATTGTACTAGAAAAGAAGAAAGCGTGGCTAGACCTACTAGCTATAAGAGGCAGAAACAGATTGCGAGAGGACTTGAATGATGATGAAAGAGTAGCAAAAGAAAAGTATGATAGATTAAGAAAGACTGTGAAAGATATGGTGAGCAAAAAGAAAGAAGAATGTAAGAACAAGCTTGATAGGAAATTCTCAGAAAACTTTCGAGCCAATTCCAAACTGTTCTGGCACTTAGTCGGAAGAGCCCGAGGGCAGGTTGGAGACTCGAAAGTGGGCGTGATAAGAGATCAGAATGGGAATATTGTTAGTGAGCATGAAGATATAATGAATCAGTGGAAGGAATATTTCGAGGATTTATTTGAGCGAAACGCGAGTGATGTTTTGGAAAGTAGGTCCCCACTTTCGAGTGGCGTAACTGATGGTAAAAGTGAGATAAGCATGGAAGAAGTAATGAAAGCAATGGCAGGTTTAAAACTGGGTAAAGCGGCAGGGTATGATAGGATAGATGCCGAAATGCTCAAGGCAGGTGAAGGTGTCACAGCAAACCTGCTGTACCAGCTATTTAATAAGTGTTGGCGGTCTGGCCGTGTACCAGATGACTGGTGCAAAGCCGTTATTGTGCCACTTTATAAAGGCAAGGGCTCACAGCAGGAATGCAAAAACTTCCGTGGCATTAGTCTTCTGAGTATTGTAGGCAAAATGTATGCAAAGATATTAATCGAGAGAGTGATGAATGAAACAGAAAGCAAGATTTGGGATGTGCAAGCGGGATTCCGAAAGGGGATGGGATGTACGGATCAAGTCTTTTCCTTAAGATCAGTGACCGAGAAGGTTCTGGCCAAACACCGAAAGGTTTTCTGCTGCTTCATCGACTTGGAAAAGGCTTATGACAGTGTGGTGAGAAGTGAGCTGTGGTCAACTCTGTCCGAGTATGGGGTGGATAGTGACTTGATACGGGCACTCAAATCCTTATATAAGGACTCGAGTGCCTGTGTCAGGTTGAATGATGACTACACGGATTGGTTTAGCATTGAACGCGGTGTTAGACAGGGCTGTGTAGCGTCTCCATGGCTGTTCAACCTATTCATGGATAGCTGTTTGTAAGACCTGAAAGAATCTGAATGGGGCTTAGAAATGAATGAGACAGTGATCAAAACTTTGCTTTACGCTGACGACCAGGTTCTACTTGCATCGTCAGCGTCGGAACTGCAACAAATGGTCATTGTTATGTATGAGTCATTTAAAAGGAAAGGTTTGAGAGTGAACGTTGGAAAGACGAAAGTCATGGTTATGGAGAGGAATGAAGATATGACGGAATGCAATATTATGATAGGAGACGAAAAAGTGGAACAAGTGAAAGAGTTTGTATACTTAGGGTCCTTGTTTACAAGAGATGGGAAGTGTGAAGGTGATATTGAAAGGAGAGTAAAAGCAGGAAATTGTGTTAATGGCGCCTTGTACTCGGTTATGGCAAGCAAAATTATACCGAATAAGGCTCGTCTGGCCATACTTGAAGGAGTTTTGGCGCCAACACTTATGTATGGTAGTGAATCTTGGGTGTGGCAGAAGAGACATGAAAGTAGGATTAATGCTGTGGAGATGAGAGCGTTGAGAAGCATGTGTGGAGTGAAATTGAGTGATAGGGTGCGCAACAGTGAAATAAGAAAGAGATGCGGATTGAAAGAGGATGTAGTGACTAAAATTGAAAAGGGTATGCTACGGTGGTTTGGACATTTGGAAAGGATGAGTGAAAGAAGATTTACGAAAGAGGTGTACAGAGCAAGAATGGATGGTGTTGTTGGAAGGGGCCGGCCTAGGCGAACGTATGCCGATCAAATTGGTGACATTTTGAAAAAGGGCCTAGTCAAAAGTACCCGTAACCAGCGATCATGTATGAAAAGATTGATGAACGTGGAAGAAGCGAAAGAGGTATGTTTGGATCGCAGCAATTGGTGTTCCCTTGTCTCTGCCTACCCCAAGGGGAGACAGGCGTGAGGTTATGTATGTGTATGTATGTATGCATCTTAGTTTTTATTCCTTATTTTTATCAGGAGTTGTAAACCTTTTATTACCTATATGTTTGGTTCGATTTGTTGAAAAATTATTTTTCTTTGTTGACTTCTGAACATATTGTAGGCGAGTAGTAGGTAAGATCATAAGAAACAGGCAGTGATAGGTTTAGATAAACTTAAACTTATTTCGTAAAAAAGAAAGGTTCCTATTATTTCGACCTATTAGGAATACCTATAATTGACAGGTAAAGAAAACGCCTTTATTTATAAGTATAAGTAAAATAGTAATTTGATAATATGTTGACCTAAGATCCATTAATTTACCTCTATTCGATTTTCTAAGAGAAAGTCGATAATGTCTGGGACCTCATTTCAGACGTCCGAGTAAAAAATAAAGTTTAAAAACTAAAAGCCGACTACTGAAACACGCTCTAAAAATTGGGTAACAAGTAATAGTCTCCGCTAAAATATTTACGCATTTTTATAAGCTTGGTATTAGACTTATCTCTCACCTCTATCGCTACATCTATCTTTACTTCAATATCTATGTCTACGTTTCTGTCTAGTACTTGATTGCCTAATGTATAAATATAATAGTAGACTCCAGAAGATCACCAACTCGTTCATGGGTGTGTACGCTTTTATAATAAAATTCCAAAATATTTAAGATTAACCCTTCTGATAAGTGTGTAATTAACCCATTTGATAAGTGTTATATAAAGTTTTACTATAAGATATCCGGGTGCAAGAAGATGGGATTCCCTGGTTGTAAATTGTTATCGTGTATTTTTAAAAGATGATTGCTGTTGAGTTTCTTGCCACTTCTTCTCAATAAATCGACTTTCCGAAGTGGTGGTAGATTGTATGTAAATGTATTTAAATACTTACGAAATAAAGATTCTTTTGACTTTGACTTGAGACAAGGAGAAAGGTAGCTTTAGCTACTTATCTATTTGGCGTGATTTGTGGCAAAATACACAACCCGGGCGTGCTAGTGTGCATGCAGCTGTGTGTGCCGGATGGATACGTAGGCAGGCGTCGGCGGTCTGCCTTGTTCCTGTGCCGCGCGCGCGCACCGCTCTGTTGCACCGCGCGCCGTTCACGCCACATATTAAAAGTTACTCTATGGTTCACGCGTGCTTTGCGGACACTCAACACAATGTCTGACCGCGTAGACCTGTTTATTTTGTTCGCTGAATGAATTTACTAAGGCCGCATTTTATGTATATGTAGTTATAGTTTTAGTACCTAAGTGTTGAATATTTTATAGAGGTTAAATGGTAGTTTATTTCTTGAAAATAGTTTTTTGGCAACACCACTGCATTAGATTAAGGACCTGTAATGATGGTTATTTGTATGGTAAATAAATAAATTGAAGTTTGTCATTTTAGCAGAGTTTCAGAGGTGAACATTTTTGCGCCTCTCGGGCGCCATCTGTCATAAAAAAGATCATGGCGCATCTAAAGCGCCATTTTTTTTTTTTTTTTTTTTTTTTTTTTTATAAGTGACCATCCGCATGGAATCGGATAAGAAATACAGAAAAAATATCGACATCAGCCGGGAGATGCCCACTGCTGGACAGGCCTTTCCCAAGAATGCGCTGCCCTCCTCCAGCGTTTACCAGTGGCTGCGGCCAGTTCCTGGTTCGGCTCGATGACCACAAGTTTTTCGTGTTTTCACGAAATACTAATATAGTATTATACTAAAGTTCGTTTCCTTAATTGGCCCGTCTGGGACAAGAACCGAAGATTTCTCATACCGCTGGCGAACTTTCGAACAATGCGCCTCTGAGGACGTTAATACATAACGTGTAAGTCGAATTTCATTTTATTTGTGATATATAAGGTATTCTCACCGTGTCTTATATTAAAAGCAACGAGCTTTGTCTCCTCTTCACAGTAGTCTAAATCATTTCTACATATTAATAGTTTACAGATATAGTACAATTATTTATGTTATTTGCATATCAAAAAAAGGATGGAAAATTAAAATACCGTTTAAAATCAAACATTTTACTAAAAAAATATGATATATATACAAATGGCCACTTAGAGTAATCACATTATTTAAAAACTAACTTTGATTTGTTGATTTTACGATACAATTAACATTAAACTAATTGTAAGCACGTTGCGGTTTTAGCCGCGGCGACCTTCTCCTGGGCGACGTATGGACAGCTTTCATTGGTGTGTTTGTTTTTCGAATGTCGCCGATATTAATTGTAGGAGTCCTTATTCCTCTAGTGGTGCATATAGACTTTTTCAATGAAGGTGTCTTAGCTTGCGGAGACACAACTTTTTTCACCGGCGAAACATTCTTTCGATAACGCCAAGACTCTGATTCTCCTTTATCAGAACCAAGATACGTTCTATAGCGTGCAGCACTATTTGGAACAACATCCGGAATATTCGCTCGCGGCGAGTTCGTATCTTTATGCGTAGTGACTTGAATCTTTGGTTTGACATGAGCAACAAGTTTTTTCTGGTTAAACGAGCTAAATTTGGGTTTTCTTGCGAAAGCTACGTGTGTATTTTTATCCTGGATTTCTGAAGATTTATCTGAGCTGGATTCGAACAGTTTAGCTTTGGCTAGCACTGCGCCGGCGTTCTGTCGACGTAGTTTATTGACAGACGGTCTTCCAGTTGAGTTCGAGTTATCGACTTCGCCAGTTTTATCCATAAAGAAAGCGGCAGCGCTTCGCCATTTTTGTTGCGAATGAGGCGCGTTACCTTTACTTAATGCCGTTGAATTTTTATTCCTTATATTCTCATAATAAGCCTTGTCTGAACAGGTGGATTTACCACTTGAGTTTAAAGAGTTTTCAGACGGCGCATCCCAGCTATTATTATTAACGGTATTTAAGGACCTTCTCGTTGGTCTCGAAATAGTTTTATCCAAATTACAATCTGAGGCTATGCTTGTTCTTTTACGTAATTGGTATTTGTAAGAATTATTAGCAAAAGAGTTGTCTGAGGATGAGTTCCATTGACTGTTGTTGGGGTTCGCCTTGGACGAAGTTGTTTCTTGTTTGGCAGTACTTCGCCTGGATAGTCCGACGTAAGGATAGAATCTGTCCGATTGTTGACTAGTTTGCGAATGTGAGGACACATTCCATGACTTGTGCCTCACGATTTTGGTTAAGTTTTCTTTGGATCGTCTTCGTATGGTGCCGATTTTACGCGCGCTTGGCGACCGGATAACTTTCGCTTGTTCATTCGGTCTTATCTTTAGTTCTTTGCTCAGTCTTCGTGCGAGGTGGTCCGATGTAGGGCAGTGCAGCATTGCCACTTCTTCTAAGGTTTGTTCGTAGACATTTTGTACTTGTTGCAAGGGTTGTACCCTGGGTATTACGTCTGTGAATTCTCTAGATAATCTAGTCTCGATGGCCGAAACGCGGCTTTTGATTTCTTCATATTCTAATTTTGAAATTCTGACGTAATCTTTATCAGTTCTTTTGGGTTCTGGAGATAGATCTATAGTGTCGGTGCTGAACAAATGTTCAGAAGAAGTCAGCAAGTCTTCGCTGCTGACGCTGGTCTCAGAGTTTTTATGAGGAATGTGATCAGTATTGATGATTGGTGTGCTCCTTGCTTCCATCATGCTCAGTCTTAATCGTTTTCTTTCAGTCATGCCCCTGAAACAAAACAATGAATTTGATAACGCAATACAAAAAACATAGGAAAAAAACGCAAAAAGTTTCTTGTTTGAAAGTTTATTGGCAATAATCTTAATATACAAAACTGTTCCGTTACTGACTGATGGCGGGTTTCAATATTCAACTGACTGCTATGCGTAACCGGTACAGGTACAAAACTGGTAGGAAAAAAGTAGCGTTTCACAATATCTACCAGATACGGGCTGTAAGTTTTCAAATTTGGCATGGGCCCTCCTTGCGTGACGTTCTTCCAAGAAAATAGGTGATATGTGATTTATAGAATATCACGCATTCGCAAATTATTTGTATGATATTTGAACTAAATAAATATATAAACTTATTCAA
Organism: Stenoptilia bipunctidactyla; assembly: GCA_944452665.1. NCBI lineage: Eukaryota > Metazoa > Arthropoda > Insecta > Lepidoptera > Pterophoridae > Stenoptilia > Stenoptilia bipunctidactyla. The sequence continues at coordinate 7,283,507 of OX101733.1, read as the reverse complement.
TTTATGTTTGGTATGTTTTAGTATTCGATAAATATATTATAGTATGTTTTTAGAGCTTTTTATTAATAATTGCGGTTAACTGCTTACGTAAAACGAAACGCCAATCCTTCGACTAATTTTGCCATTGGTTGAATCACATTTTTATGACGTCAAAGTAAATATTTAAAAGAAAAATTATGTAATTCAATAATATTCGTCCTTTTTTTCAAAAACAGTTATAGATAAGTTAGAAAGAGAAAACTGGATTATTGATATGTTGACAGATATTTGATAGGACATTTCGTTAAATGAATAAATTGTTACGTCGTTGGCTAGATAAAATGACCTATTCTTTAATTGGTCATACGTAATGAAAACATAACTCCTTATTGGCCGCAGCAGACTGCCATGCTACCTTTACCTCATTGGTTTAAATTAATAACTTGTTACGTCGTCGTTGGCTAGATATAATGACTTATTTTGTAAATGGTCAAATGTAACCTAGCAACCCATTACAGGCAAACAGTTCGTAAGCAGTGGTTTAGATGTCAAGATTTTGAATATAGAAAGGCATTTTGGTAGTGAATTCTATTGTTCGTAGGCAAAACGAACAGTTTTCATAATATTGAAACCCGCCATGAGTGACTGACAGACAACGTACAGCCATAACTACGGGGCGTAAAAAGCTGAAATTTGAAACAATTTTTAGGGGGTGTAGGGGAGCACTAAGGAAGGAATTCACGAAATTCCCACGGGAACGGCAAATATAGAACTTTTTAGTTTGTATGACAAATCTTATTCCTTGAGTGCACGGATGTGAAACTTGGTGTAAAGGTTCTTTCAATGGATGTCGGGTTGTGTTACGGAAGGAGTTTCAGAAATTCTTCAGCGTCAACAAAGTTGCGGGAAACAGCTCTTTTTCTAATAATAAAATAAACTTTTTTTCTAATAATAATAAAAAAAAATTTGGTTGCCTGGCAGAGATCGCTTTCTCGCAATAAGGTTGCCGATTGTGTTTTTCTTGATTTAAATATTCTTCTTTTTCTATTTTGTATATATGTACAATGAAGAGTAAATAAATACAATAAATAAATAAACAAAAATAAAAAAAAAAAAAGGATTAAGAACGAAGGATTAGGAACGTGTTTTAGATAAGTACATGATACTCACATTTTCATAGGTGTAAATGATAATTCTTTCTGCGGTAAATTGTCTTTGACGGATTTCCTGTTGACAAAAATAAATAAGTGAGCATTGAATTAAACGTCATAGCGAAATATCGGGACTCGTGCCCAAATGGTTGGATGTAACAGGTAAATTAACTTTCAGCCTGGGACATAGGAACGCGTAGCAATAAAATTAGCAGAATTTTCTGGATGTATAGCTTCATTTTAGAATACTCCTACCGCCCCTGGATCAGGGACCGGAAAACCCCTTTATTTGATTAAGCCTATTGATAGGGTAACCCTATCAAAATCTTACCATATGGAAGTGTAACCCTATTGATATGGTAAGCCTATCGACGTGGTAACACTTTGAATAAAGTTAACTACTTTCAGATGCGCTTACCCTGTGATAGGGTTAGCCTATTTCTATCTCTTTCCGCGCATGCTGTTGAATTCGGAAGTATAATTCGAAGTGCGAGATTGAATAGATGGTGATATTTTTGATAATTTGATATTCTTAGAGATTAAATTTGCCTGCAGGTTTTAAAACCCTATTGAATCGGTAACCTTCAATAGGGTTTTCGATAGGCTTACTGCTTACATGAAGCTAACTCTATTGATATGGTAAGCCTTAAATTAGGGTAAGTCTTCGATACGGTTACCAAATTGATAGGGTTTTTTAAAACAAGTCTATGAAAAACCCAATCAAAAACCTCTTTAAGGGTAAGCGGTTCCGGTCCCTGCCCTGGATAACTATGTCGTATAGGGCAACCAATAGGTGACCGCCGCGCCGCTTAGGTGTGACCCCTTCTCCTGCCAAAAAATACCGTACCAACGGTAATCACATCACAATGATGAGCCTACTGCAGTGCTATGAGTCTCTCCTCTGGGTGACGAAGAGATTTAGGCCGTAATCCACCAATCTGACCCAGTGCTGGTTGGTGGATGTCAGAATTTTCAGGGTGCTGAAATGGCTTCGTCTGACAAGCCCTAACGACTACTGTATACAAGTATACAACACCCGGGACCGACTAACGGGCCCTCCGAGGCATGGAAGTCGTCGTGAGAAATAAATGATCGGCGGTCACCCATTCTAATATTTGATATGCACAGTAAAAGGCCTTCCAGACGATCGAATCCAACCGCCAACAAGCGTGACCTTGGTTGAGTTGATGTAAAAATGGATCGTGTAGAACTCGGTTGTCCAATCAATTTTTTGATTGATGCCAACGGCCTTGGTTGGAAGCGCGTCCGTCCCGACAGGCTGCGATCGTGGTTGGAGCCAACCGTCTGGAACGCTGTTGGCCAACGCGAGCCCTGCAGTGTGCGCTTGTCGGTCGTCGCGAGCACACGTCATTGGGGTTGCAATGGATTCGCAATACGAAATCCGCGAACGAGAGATTCTGACTGAATTCATATGTCTGTATATTGATTTACCATGTCTTTGAGACTCTAGTTCCGAAACATATAAAAGATAAAAATAAAAATTATTCGCTCTTTCAGCCACAGTTTCATCCACTTTCTTCTTTTTCTTTATTTTATTTATTTAGGTATGTTTATTTGGGAAACAAACAGTTACAAATAGCACGTAAATTTAATCACATTAATAACACATTAACTAGCGAAGTTTCCACAGTTTGATAATACAGAAAAGTGTGTAGTAACAATAGCTAAAACAATTGATTTACATAAAAATTAAACTAAAGTAATGAGGTATTTATTATATAAACTCTAACCCTCTGTTGCAACTCTTTTCTAAATTTTAAAATTTTGAGATGAAATGTCAGATTGTTATTATAAAAATTACATGCTCTCTTTCTAAACAAATTGCTTTATTTTTCTACTTCACTCAAACATAAAAAAGTTAACGCTAAGCCGATCTTTTGTTGCTTCAAAACACACGGAATCATATTTAGATACCTACGTGTTTACGCTACGAAGTCCGGAGAGAAGTGACAAGTTGAGTCAACCATCCGACCGTGTAGAACAAATACAAATTTCGGTTGATCCGACCAAGGTCACGCTTGTTGGCAGTTGGCTCCGATCGTCTGGAAGGCCTTTAACCACGGCGCCGCAACGACTTCCAACGGTAATGTATTTTGGAATATATTATGAAAAAAGACTATCAGGTGAGACTGAGATCAACCTGGGACTGCTTACTGTTAAAAAGTGTACTATTTTTAAATAAATGAAAAATGTGATAAATAAAAATTACCCGATCAGGATTCGAACCTGGGACCTCTCGTTTACCGGAGTGCTCTTCCAATGAGCTACCGGAGCCTGGCGGTACGCCTCGAAATTACTTAGCACATTTTTGTTTTTACGTTATATTGCTAACGTAGCTCCATCTTATGGTATAGCTTTGCACCTAACACCACCCGAGGCCAATTTCTTTACAGAAATTGTGAATCCCAGTTAAAGTGAAGCGTTGCAATTTTTTAATAATGTTTTAAAGGTTTTGCATTTAAAATGCTAAATTATTCTTAAATAAATGAAAAATGTGATAAATAAAAATTACCCGACCAGGATTCGAACCTGGGACCTCTCGTTTGCCGGACGAGTGCACTCATTTTTCATTTCTTTAAATGAAAAATGAGCTTTTTAAATGCAAAAACTTAAAAACATTATTAAGTGTACCATTTTTGTTTTACGTATATGTCGAGCGATAGACCTTATCAGTAGCACAACCAAACATAGTGAAGCAGTTTTTCAATAAACCAGCACTTACGAGACATCGCAATAGGATAAGTTTTCTACAAAAAATATGTAGAAAACATGGTCTGATTCTCCTATTATTGCTGCTGCCGAGTAACACTGGGCTTCTATGCTATTGTATAGGTCTTCAGCCACCTCAGTTGGTTACTGTCTTACCGTCATCCGGAGGAAAAACACAGTGCATCAGCAGTGGGTACATTGAAAGGCGTATTATGATTATAAATAATTGAAATAGAGGAATATTTATATCCCAATTTACGTTTCTTATTGGAACTTCTGTCATGGATATGTAAGTTTTCCATATTGAGGTCAATTCAACATTACACTCTCCAATGTTAGGTATCTGCTATAGGGGACTTCAAATTCAACAGTTGCTTACAAAAACTGATTTAAAAAGTATTAGAGAGACTTAAAATTTAGTATGTCAAATACGACCCATTGAATCCCATAAATATTAGTTTTTTTTTTTTATAAAATATGGATGGGACGTTTGTCTTCCATGACACCTGATGTTAAGTGAACACGAAGACTAAGGTGGCACACGTCCATCCACGAGAAACCTATTCACTCGACGCTTAAAAGTACTAGGACTATACTGGTCGGGGAAAATAGACGCAGGCAGTTCATTCCAAACCTTGGCGACCCGTATCAAAAAGGGACTGTCAAAGCGCTTAGTTTGACTTTTCGGAATATCTACCACATACGGATAGAAGTTCTGTCTGCGTATAGTAGTCCGATGGAAAAAGGGTGAGGGTTCAATTTGTTCAAACAGAGCATTCGCGCACTCACCAAGCAACCTTACGATATTAGAATAATAAACATCCAGTACTTGACAGCTAACCTTATGTTCATCACAAACATCCAACCAAACGAGACTCGACCCCAGGACCACAGAGACAATATTTTCTCGGCTACACCAACCATACTTACTTTGTCTTAGCAGAGAGTCCGTCGTAGCTGTCGAACTTGCGCTTCGAGGCGGATTTGCTGAGGATCGGCGTTTTTCCGTTTTCCCGGACGGTGGCGGGCGTGTTCACACTACCCGATACCATTTTCCGTAACCCACTCAGCATACCTATACCAGAAAGATACATTAGTAGACATGTTCAAACAAACCTTATATGATTACAATAGAAGAATTTTATTCAATATTGGTTTTCAAGATTCATAATCTAAAATAAAACACTTTTTAAAGAGATTCATCGCGTATAATTTATAATATACATTTTTACTCGACGTTTCGTAGGCTTTGCAGACCCCGTAGTCAGTCGTTCGCGAGATGCATAAATTATACGTTATAGATATTCTATTTCACGAAGTCCGTTCGGCTTTGATTGTAGTAGTGACGTATCCCGACAAGCGCGCTTGTGTGTGTAAATGTAGGTAACGTTAGCAAAGAAATCATAATAATATAATATTTCAAGTTGAGATTTAATGATCGAAATATAATTTTGGTTTTAAAAGTATATACTTTTTGTAAATAAATTAGATTAGGTTGCAATAAATACAAAAATATTAAGAAGATGTAGGCATTTAATTAAGCATTGGTGTTACAGAATGGAAACGAAACAAGTACCTAGTACTATTCAGTATTTTCAATCACTATCAGATAAACTTTCGATTTCCGATTCCGTTTTGCTGTCGTCAGAATCATCTTGTACATTGATTATAAATTCAAAATATTTCAAGTTTTCAAGTTTTTCAACATGATCACAAGTTTTCTGCCACGTTTCACTGCTAACTTGGCCCAAACTTTCATTGATCAGTCTTTCCGTATTTGTCATGTTTTGCTCGATATTTTTAGATGCGACATAATTTTTTCTCCTTTTCTTCATAGATGAAGTGAATTTTGATGAAGTGGATGGCAATTTCTTCTCCTCTTTTAATATTCTTTGAACTGTTTTTTGGCTAACACCCGTAGCTTCAACTGTACGGCGTGTAATGTCTCGTAAATGAGACAAATCACAGTTGAGTTCCATTGATTTTGTAAATTCATATTCTTCTCTCAGAAAATGATAAACACTAGCTATCATGTTTCGACCCTGACACAAAATGTAATCAAAATAATTAAGAAATAAAAACATCTTATAACACAAAAAAATATTCATTTTATAAATACTTCTATTGCTATATTAAATATTTTTGCATAAAATTTTAATCGAAAACTTATAAATAAATATTGCCTCACTATGGACAACTCTTCTTCGTTTTGTTGCCATGCTGACCTTACTCCGTGAAACAATTTGGCGCGAACTAAACACACTACTGATCCGGACCGTGTCCCGATCGACACTGAGCGCTCTCGAGGTTACGCACACAAAAACAATGTGCATGTGCACGCTTGACAACATTCATAGCCAAACGGACTTCGTGACATAGAACATCTATATCAATCTTAAAAAAGAAAATGTTTTATTTTTAATTTCTTTAATATTTGAACTTTTTAAGACATTCTTTTAACCTAATCTTTTTTTGTATTCATACATTAAAACCTCATTATCTATTAAAATAATATATAAGTCACTGAAAATATCAAGGAATTTACAACTAAATAACAGTAGATGTTACTAAAAAGATACTAAAAATTTCAGTCAGTGCGGGAAAGGTCATAAGGTCACTGACTGCGGCACAAGTCTTGTTTTAGCTTATTAGGTTGACTAGGGTTGTCAAAATATTATGTTGTAAAATAATTCAATAAATTTGTATGAAAGTCTATACCAGCACTGATCATGCTAATTCTTTTACTGCATATTCTACGTATCGTATAGAAGCTAACCCTCAAGTTGTATCTCTCCATTTTGTTACACGTTGTATATGAAAATTTATAATATGTTGATGACCTTGCTCTACAGCCAAAGTTTTGACAAGGATTTTGATATGTCAGTGAAGTCGGTTTGTTTAATGTTCTGAATTCATTAATTATTGTTATCTATATTTAAACATTATGAAATTATTTTTTTTATTATGCCCCTTTAACTTACGGTTGAGAGATCCACTGCGTCGTTTCTTTCGTCTTATTTGGTATACATCGGAGTCTTCATCAAGCTGTGACATGAGGTCGTCGGTCAGAAGTCCAATGTGTTGGGAGTTTTCTATAAATATCTGTAGTGGGAATGAGTTTCAATACAATAACGTTTCTTATCAATGGGGATTTTTATTCAATAGATATTATGTAGGTTGTTAATTAATTTCTGGATCCACTAATCTAGTAGACGTACTATCGCGCTATTTTGATTCTGTAAAAGGTTAAATCACCAGTGCCTGGCCTGGCTCACTCCGCGCGGTACATCCGTTATTTACCTACAGCGAAGCGCTCCGCCGACGGATTTCGAATGGGTCGAGTGTCACGCGCGCGCCCGCCCGTCGGGACGTTGTAGATACCTACCTACCTAATAGCACTCACAGTAATTCTATGATCGAGGTCGCAAATAGTATTTAAAAATGGACATAAAAAGAAACAAATATTCAATTAGATTATGTTTAGATTTGATTGTGTTCAATGTAGTAAACAAAACATAGGTAGTATTACTAATTATTAGTCGTAACTTTTTTTCATTTTTTACTTTAGGTAAGTTGAAAAAATATTTTTTTACAAAGGTATAATAACTGTAATACCTACATCGGTAGATACTTAATTACCAATAAGGAGATTAATTATTCTTCACTAGGCAGCAGCCCTAACAGCGTAAGAAAAGATAAGAGGCATGCGATAGAAAGAGATAAAACTTCTAGGTATATAAATTTGCAGGTACGTAATGCTGTGCGAGCTGAATTCCACCGTATCGCGTCGTAGCAAGACTCGAATTTATTTAGATCTTCTTGCGGAGTAATTCTTCTGTACCCCGGGGTACTATTACTTATTCTGTGCCAGTGCCCTGTTTAATAAACGTTGCAATTTTAAAAATAAAATTACCGTTGGAGTAGATAGGAAAGAGTCTGTGTTTTGTTTAATGATTTGAAAAATTCCTAGGTGTTGTTTTAATTGCAGTTAGGTACACTACATAGTACTAGTCCCTATTAAACTATAGTCACCATCATTAGGCATTGCCAAGGCGTAATCGTCCATTTTGTATCTAGCCAAACAATTGTAGAATTGTAATGTTTGTTAAACAGGGCACAAGCCCTCTCATGAACGGTGATAGACAGTTGCTGCTATTGCTTTGTCAACTAAAGCTAGCGCCTTCACAGTACTCACACATAAGTATGCAATGTCGCTATACAAAATGTTCAATAATAAATTATTTTGATTCAAAATGCGACTCTAATTCAAGTGTTGAATAGAGTTAGGTTTTGGAAAGATGGGCGCGTTGTAGATAAATAAATACAATAAAACATATGTTTTACTATGGTACGGCCCACGAGAAAACGAATAAAAAGGCATTGACGTCTCTCTACCAATGTACGCCTTTTGTAAAAACGACACAAAAAAAGTGTATGGAAATTATCGCAAACACGCCGTAAACGGCTACAATACGAGTATCATAATACAAGGTGGGGTGAGGGCGTGACCTTGCTAGAGATGTCGAACATTTTTCGTATTTAGTTTTTAATAGTTTTTTCCATTATCGACTTGATATCGACTTAAAGTTAAATAAATAGTTTGAAGTCTTGCATTAGACACGTCTCAAGAGGGAAATGGGAATAGGTATACAAATATATATTATGTTTATGCCTATCAACGTACAGGGTCTTCTTTTAAAAGTTTAAATTAATTTGAGAGATAAAAATGATTTCCGAGTTTCATTTAAGAAAACAATTGCTTTTTAATTATATTAACCACTAGCTGTGCCCGCAGCTCCGCTCGCGATAATTTCGGGATATAAAGTATCCTATGTTACTTCTAGTACCTCTCATGATTCGTCGAGTAGTTTTTGCGTGAAAGCTGAACAAATATCCACGCTTTCATATTTATAATATTAGTAAGGATAAGGATTGACATTTTATAATATTTGACAATTAATTGTTTAGATCACTTTCACATGAGGCTTAAGTATCTATGGAACGAAAATACTTCAGCGCAAAGCTTCCGAGTAAACTATATTGAAAGTTGACCCGTCTGGCACGTGAACATGAAGATTTCTAGAACTTCTTACCCGGGAAAGAGCGACGTATAACTGACCATGCGAGAAACACTGACACCGAGATCTACTCCAGCAACACGAAAAGTCTGCCCTTGAGCCTTATTGTCATTGCAAAACACACCGATACTGGGAATTGCGTTCTTTTAAATAGGAATGGAAAATTATTTGGTATTATGGGAATTCTGGGAATAAAGACGGTTTCTCCTGCACCGCAACCTGTTAAAATTTGAGATATCCAAATAGAATTATACCCAGAAATATGAACAACTTACAACAGAAAAAGAAATTAAAATAAAGCTGAAACGCCTGTGCAATGCTATCTACCTATACCTACTTCACTTAAAAATAAATACCTATAACTACAATAATTAATAAAAGTACCTACGCTTTTACCTAAAAATTACAAAAAAAACTGAACATAAATTAGCCAAAATTTGGAATTTGACCGAATATCTAAACACTACCAAAACAACTAATACCTATTTTATAAAATAACAACGAAAGAAATTCAAATAAACTATTTAAAGACTAAAAGTCGCGCTGGTAAGCATGGTTTATAATATCAATTATTGTCTGTCAATAAAGTCGAACGCTCTGAACGCATCAACAGCCAAATATTTAATGAATTATAAAGCTTGCGCTCGCCTCCCGCCTTTTTAAACCCTACCGCCGCGCCGAGTCGAGTCGAGCGCGGCAACCCTTACGCAAAAATAATCCTTATATCATTCAGTATTCACGCGCGATGGGTTATTAGCGTATTTCATGTATAAGTTTGGTGTTTCTATACCGATTTCTATGATTCTTTTTTTATTGAATAGGTAATAATGTTATTTTTTTTTAATTAGGGATGAGTGAGAGTATTATAAACGTAAGAATAAACAAATATAATCAGAAAGCTCCGAACTGCTAAGCATCGAATTTTTCTGATTATATTTGGATTCAGGATTTACACGTGTTATTGTGAGTCAACCATAAAATATAGACATTTGGGATATTTGTTGTGGGATATTTTTTATATAATTTTAGAAAAGAATATTTCTGTTTTAAACTATCGCGGTTATTTTCACTATGATTTAATGTATTTACGGGATTCTTACCACGATTTCCGATTTTATTTTCACACGTCCGATATTTCGATGCTGTTACAAGCACCATGATCGTATTAATATTAAAATATTTCTGTCATACATGATTTCTATGTAGCTTTAACAATTAAGGCTGCACACGCGACGGAAGCTTAAAAAATGAAGTAATTTCTCCCGTTTTCCCAACATTTTCCTTCACTGCTCTGCTCCTATTGATTGTAGCGTGACAAAAAGTATACTATAACCTGCCCAGGAGTATGAAGAATAATTTTACCAAGTTTCGTTAAAATCCGTCGAGTACTTTTTGTTTCTATAAAGAACATACATACAGACAGACAAAAAATTTACTGATTGCATTTTTGGCATCCGCATCGATCACTAATCACCCCCTGATAGTTATTTTGAAAATATATTTCATGTACAGAATTGACCTCTCTACATATTTATTATAATATTAACCATAAGTTAAATTTCTTTAATATTTCTAAGTGAACTAAATTTAAGTTTATTCTGTAGTTTTCGACCACATAGAAAGTAATAAAAACGTTTCTACCTATTTATTTTTATAAATTAGTTAAAAATTAAAGTACTAAACAATATCTAATCTTCCGGGGGTATCACTGCTTTTTAAAGGGTATCACTGCTTTTCTTACCTGAAGTCCCGGTTTCGTGTAATAATTAGCTCACACATTTATAACGTGGATAATCGTATCGTTTCCAAAATATACAGGTTTTTTTTATGAAGATCAAAATATTTTAGGAGTTTGTTTGGATGTTTCGATTCAATTTAGGACAATTTTTTTTATAAGTATTTTTGAAAAAACCCTTTTATTTCTTGCTATTTAGTTGTAAATAACAGATTAAACTAAAATGTTGTTAACTTATGAGAATTATAAAATATCAATTTACCTAGCAAAAAATAAGAATTAAAAGTGCTATATGTAAGTTAAATTTCAAATTGAAAAAAACATATAAAATCTTGATATCAAACAATGTTATGAATTCAAAAGCGTAGGTACGTATTTGGTAAGAAAACTGTGTAATCGTGCAATAACGAAAAAAAATTTCTTGAAAAGAGTGATAGTTACTTTTTTACGATACGCCTTTGGTATTATGAAACTTGTGTCGCGTCGTATCGCTCGCTAGTTTGCATGGCGAGCGACAGACTACGTCAGTGTTTGTGTAAAACTTGGTAGAAGTCGAGTTGACGACCGTTTATCCGCAGCTAAACGAAAAACAGTATAGTTATAATTTATTATGATTATTACATTATTGCTTTAATCTTGCATTTATATAATGCAGGTGCGATCGATTTACAAACTATTTTAGAGCGCAATTCGGCATTGTTTTTGTTTTTATTATTGATAAATACGGTTGACGACATATGCTGCCACCTACGTAATGAACAAACTTCTATGATTTTTCGTTCACTGCAAATAAATAATCACACGCGGTCACAAGACCACGCTGTATTTATAAACAGTAGAAAAAGTAAAACAATATCTGTCTCCTTCACACTCATATGCTACACCGCGCGCGTGAGAGACGGGCAGGCTTTTCATGATGCGCATACAGTACGAAGTCACGCCACGCGCTTATTCACAGAAAACACACAAGAGCAATGTGTAAATGTTTTGAAGGCGCCAGCTTTAGTTAATTTAGGTATATTACAAAAATAGAAGAAAATATCAGAAAAAAATAAAGAGTTAAGAGGACTCTCCTACAGCAAACATGCGAGTCCTTCTCGCACTTGGCCGGTATTTTTGGTGGGTTTCAATAACAAAACCATTTTTTTAATAACAAGCAGATTACTATCAAGATAATATTAAAGTAATGTAAATAACCTTAACTAGAGCCACATGATGATCCAATCGTTGCGCGGAAGCGGCGGCGGGGAGCGGCATGATGCTGGGCGTCAGTACGATGGCCAGGTTTGAGGTGTCCATCAAATTGTCTTTGTGATGCGACGCAATGAAATTTAATAACTGGAAATAAAATCCGACATTTGAATAAACATTCAAGAATTCTTATATTTTTAAAATTGCCCTGAGGAGATTTTGCAGAAACAGTGGCACTCCAAATATTGTGCCTAAAATTATTATATATTTCCTGTTTTTTAACCCCCGACGCAAAAAGAGGGGTGTTATAAAGTTTGACGTGTCTGTGTGCATGTTTGAGTGTGTGTGTATCCGTTACTGTGTCTGTGGCATCATAGCTCCCAAACGGGTGAACTGATTTGGATATTTTTTTTTGAGTGTCCTTACCAATTTTTTTTATAAATCTGTGCAGCCACTTGAAGATTATCACCTCTTTTGGACATGTAGAGGTAATCATTCATTTAATGGACTCTTAGTACACTTCTACTACACTGATATAGTTGAATGAAACTTGATACATATAGCAAATCATATAATATAACACAATAATAATTTGGTGACCTTGACCTGCTGCTGAAGCAAGGATAGTCTGCAGAGCTCCAACTCCTTGGCAACTAACAGCAGATATATCGTATTTAGGCTCATTGAAAAAAGGGCTTGATGAGTAGGTAAACATACTGTGACATTTTCGTTATGAACAGTTTCAAATTACTTATCTTAGTGAGGTAAAAAGATAAAATTCTGATTAAATTGGCCAGCCTTTAAACTACAGTTGCTCTATACAAGGTGTTCTGCTTGATTTCCCATAACTCTAGGGTATTAATGGGACCATGTAATAGAATCAAATAACATGTGATTAATTTTTCAATTTTAATATTTTTTGTTTTTATTTTTCATAAAAAATAATTCAATTAAGTCAAAACATCTTATGTAAAACACCTTTATGCAAGTATGACAACGTGGCATTTTCTATCCCTTTTTTTATTGTTATTCACAGTTTGCAATGTTTTGTGTTGTACATTGTATGCAACGTTCCTCAATGTCTAAATTGTGTTTGTTGTCTATTGTAAGGCTTCATTGACATGCGTCTATTGAATGAATGTTAAAGAGATTCTACAAGGGTAATAATTTATGATATCATTATATTAAGATTGCTGATACCTTGAAATTTATGCACTTTTGAACCACGTACTCTTTGGCAAATAGTATTATTTTTTAGTAAGAAACCAAACAAAAAGTTATGGGATATCAAAAGGAACACCTTGTATAATATCAGATGGATGCTAAAACAGTCCAAAAACATACTTGGTATTGGGCACAGGTAATATAACATGTTCTACTAGTCTCTACTACCTTCAAAGTTAATTGTTTCTAGAATCAGGAAAACATATTCAATTTACTTTGATAATTTAACTAAATATTTCTTACATACTAACAGCCCGTTCACACATGATCTTTTACTGGATACAATTTTGTACTGTAAATATGTATACTGAATACTGTGCCTTATGTGAAGTTGCTCAAACTCCATGCGCCAAAAAAAAAGGTTTCCGGTAAAATGTATCTGTTATTTACTTGAAAATTGTTTTTTTTCTTTTCTAAATTAAGTTTCTTAAAGAAACTGTATTATGGACTTATAATAATTTGATATAAACATCCATGACTTCACAGCTAATAAGTGAATCCCCCTAAACTGGAATTTATACCCAGGACCTACTACACTATGCCCATTGCTTATTTGAAGTTTATTGTTTGTGGGTTTACTATTCATTTTAAAATATCTATTCTTATTCAAGCGACATGACACAATTGTCAGCTAGAAGGAAAAAAAAAAGATTATAGTGAAAAACATTTTACCACTACACCAAGAAGCAATATACAATTTATATTATACAGAGAAATAATTACCTCCATTATGTAATGCAATAGATGAACATGTAGAACAGGAAGCAGCAGCAAAGTATGTAAAATAGGCTTTATTGCATCAACTCCTGCGGTGATTCTACATCTTAATAACAAATCTTGCACTTCTGCACTAATCAATGGTTCTGGTAAACATCTTAAGTACAGCTTCAAAACACTGGCAACATCAATTGGGTGGTGACCTTCAGAAACACAGCCCCCTGCATCCAATAGTCTCTAAAATTTCAAATAAGTAATAAATAAATAAACAGTAATTCTCTCATTCACATCACATCAAGTCCAAATTTTGTTTATGTTATGGATACTTGATGAAATAAATATTAGTAATCTCATAAACATCCATGACATCTCTGATTGAATTCGAAGCCATTTCTGTTTAGAAAGCGATGTTTTAGGCCCCAAACAGCCATCAAAAAATATATTTGATATGCAATTATTGTTTTGAATTTCAATGTTTACTTATTGCAGAATAAAGATTTAAACTTAATTATTCGATACCAAAATTTACCTTAATATCTTTTTGACGATTTTGTGATCCTGCTTTACGAAAAAGTCCCTCGACATGAACGTTAGCTCGTAAAACAGCAGACATTTCACTTACAACTTGAGGTACACATAATGTGCTACCGCAACATATTACGCTAGTGGAAGGCACTTTAAATAATGGTGCACCAAAGACAGCCTTATGATCCTGTTAAATACATCATGTTATATTATTTAGAGGGCTTAAATACTGAAACTTCACGACAAATAAGAGAGGCGCCTTACTACTTACTTTGACACTTTTGAATATGATTTTCTTAACCTCTCCTTTGCCGGAGATACCCGCCTACCTTGTATCCGTCGTCTGCCGCGAAGTTATGGCGCTACGAACCGCGTTCGGAAGGGCTCAGAACTTTGATAAAAAGTGCATATAATTCATAGAGGTGTAATAGTTACAACGATTGTTTTAGATAGTCAGATAGGTTGAGATTAATTTGTAATATATTTTTTTTACAAACCATGCTTCGTTTATTTTTATTATCCCTTCAAAAATAAAATTTCCCATAAAAAGTCACTCTACTGAGAAATATGCTTTTTTGTATGTTTATTTTTCTTTATGTTTCCATTTCACTATTTATTTAACACTTTTGAATAACAAAACAATATAATTGTATAAAAATATTTACAATTTATAAAAAGAAAAGTAATTATTTTTCAATTTGAAAATCGGTTATCAGATCTATAACTACGCCATTTTACATGGAGTTCACCTCGACGCGTAACTTTGAATGAGCTTTATAATTTATTTAACGAATACCGAGAAAGAACGATTGAAGTTATAGGTAGATTGACTAATTTAGATTGTATTGCAAAGCAATTTTGTACTCTATCTCGTCGGTGAATGATTCAAAATTGAAGAAATAACAAAGTTTTATTTCTTCGGACGGATCCGGGCCTAGGCATTCAACACAGGCGAAACTCCGCAGGACGGATACGGTACAAGGCATTCTGGAGGTTAAGTCTATGTTTTAGTCCTGCCTTTTTTAACTCGCCCACAATAATTGTTTGTAATTTACCATGATTAATTCCATCTGATATTATCATTATTTCTATATTTACATTTATTCTGATTTGAAAAGGAACGGCTTGCTTTGATACAATGTCCGGCAAATATTCTCCTGCAGTTAGTCACTCACTGTCAGTCAGGCAAGTTTTGAAAATCGTACGTTGGAACACGTTCCGTTTCATAAAGCTGTTGAAGTTTGAACCCTTCTTCGGGTATAATTTAGGCAAATTGCCAATGAGTGAGTTGAAAGCATTGGTTGAAAGAAATATGAACTATGAATGAAGTATTATCTGTCTGTTGACGAAATTGTAAATAAATAAATAGACAAAGTGTAGAGAAACAAAGAGGGAATTTAAATAATCCGTAATTTTCAACATGATTGAACTAACAGCAAAATTAAATACCGGCACTATATACTTAGCAGGAGAAGCTCTTGAATGTTGTATTACATTTTGTCATTCAACTCAACCTGAACATAGAAACTCCCAAAGTCATAGGTAATTTCAATCTCAGTTTGATGATGCTAGAACAGATTCTTCCAGATATTTGTTTTAAATAATGTACTGAATGGTTACAGTGACATTTTGGAAAACTTAGCATGGGCTTCAGCACAAATTCAATGCTTTTACTCAACATCAAAGAATTCAACAGACACTGTAGGATCAGCTGGTAAAACTACATCATTAGAAGTCACCTCAAGCGAAATGGGCGATGTAGTATTTCATACTAAACCCAAAATATTGTTTTGTGATTTAACAATATCACTTGGAGAAACAAAAACTTGTAAGTACTTAGTTAATTTCTATATCTTGGAATCTGGAATTTGTCTATAGCAGCTTTTATATCATTTGAGTAAATTTGCATCTATATTTATAACTGTGTATGTAAATGTGCTAAACTGATATATTAATTTAACATTTTCATTCTTCACAGTTTGGTATAGAGAATCACTGCCTATTGAAGCTCCGCCATCATACCGAGGTACCTCTGTAAAGTTTTCTTATAAAATTACTATTGCAACACAAAAAGTTGGTTCTCATATTAAAATGGTGAGAATTCCATTCCGCGTGTTGCCAGTAAGCCCTATCATGAATGTGCAGGATTTAGCTGCACTATGTAATGAAACAACTGAGGAGTTACAGCCCGCAAATCCATTCTCTGAAGAAAGAAAAGTGGAAACACCGCTCACTATGGCTCTTCAAGTTTTACAGGTAGGATTTTATATTTTATTGAAAAGCCTGCTTTCTTAGTTTATTTCATTTCAGTTAAATTATAATAAAAAAAATAAGCTTTTATATTTTAAAGCTTATTTTTTTTAAATGTTTTTATGCCATTTTTATGTTTTGGTTTTTATGTATAACATTTTGTTCAAGTTAGGGTTGCCTGGAAGTGATTAAAGTGATAAAGCCGCCCAAATTGCACATGTAATGTTATTGTAACATGTATTATTTTTCCATTCTATGCAAATGGCACTAAAGTATTTGAATTGAATTTAAGTTTTAATATTTTTACTTATTAATAATTACAGAATCTCACAGCCAGAAGAACTCCAAACTCATACATTATAACAAATACATGGGGCAAAGTTGGAAGATTTTGTTTATTTAAATCAGCATATAAACTTGGAGAAGATATTGTTGGTACCTTTGACTTTTCTGTTGGAAATGTGACTTGTATGCAGGTAATATTTTGAATTATTTTATTGTGTACATACATAGCATTATGTAACTTAGATAATGGTAAATTCATAAATTGAAATAAATGAGCTAATAATAATGTGTATACAAATAAAATAAACATTACTGCAATAGGTAAAATAATATAACAAGTACCTACTAAACCTATACAATATGCTGTGACTGCCAAATATGTATATTCCAATAACCAATTTCTGAAATATTGTGCCTGGTTTTTTCTGACATTTAATTTTTCATTTTTTAAGAGTAATTAAACATTTTAAATGCAAAAAATATCATTAAAAGACATAAGTTGCTCATATTACTTACCAATATACTTTATAAATCAATACAAGCCTAAAACTACAACATTATTGTATACATTGGGAGATTTTAAAGTTTCTTTGTTATGGATACACAAAACATTAATTTAACTTTACAAAATAATATTTTAGGTATCAGTGTCTTTGCAGCCGGAGGAAGTTATACAATCCAAATCCCCAATAAAAGTTGCAAACAAAGTCTCAAACAGCAGAACGATGACTGTAGCCAGATACCATGAAGTGACGTTAGGATTATCACATTCACAATTGATTTTACCAATACCATTGCATATTACACCTGCCTTTGATGCAGATGAAGGTAATTTAAATTATTTTATATTTATTTATCTATTCTTCATTGTACACAAAGATGAGGAATATTTTTATTTCTATTTTATAGATACAGAGTATAATAGACGGCCTTATCATTAAAAGATGATCTCTTACAGACAAACCAATATACAGGGTGACTGGTTATATTATGTTTTGTTTCGAAATATCTTTCGAAATTCGAGTATGTGATAATTTGAGATCATACATGAAGAGAAAAAATATAATAAAAAATAAATATTAACTATTTACTGAGTAAAGTTAACCGAAAGTTAAAGAATTGATCACGCAACGCATAGTTACACTAGCGTTGGCAGCGATCTGCGTGTCAGATCACGTGACGCGATTGACTCAGGCCTAAGTAAATTAGATAGAAACTAAACTTTATTTATTTATAGGGAATTCTAGTGAAAAATTAAGTACCTACTTTTTATTACATAATTATGATCAGAATCAAGCATAGAGTACTCTCCTTCAGTATCTAAAATTTGTCACCAGTCACCCTATATATCAAGTTGTCAATTTTTTATGGTGACTCAACCCACATAGTTGTTACTTAAATCAAAATTCAGTGTAAACATAAATCCTACTTCCAAAGGGAATATATTTATAAAGATATCCATTGCTAATGCTGTTTTCAGTGCATTTTTTATGTGCAAGGGCTAATAATACTATATTTTGCTTATTGTGTAAATAAAATTTTATTTCAGTAAGCCTCAAATGGAGATTACATTTTGAATTTGTGACAACAAATGAGAAACTGTTACCCAGCGAAGAAGAAAATGATTGGAAAGCCCCTCTTAATGTACCTATTGAAACTATGGTGTGGAATCTTCCAGTTAAAATTTACTCAACATTGCCAAAACAAATATCACAACATTCCGTAGGAAATGATTCGTATACTATGTTAATAAAGTGAAGTATGTTTTCAAATATATTTATTTATGGTGTCTGTGAGGTTAAGTAAAAACATAATATGTAAAATTTCAAATACTTAGAATATTCCTTTAAGATCCCTTTTTATGATTTAATATTGTTTTTTTTTGTAAATAAAAGGGCTATTTCCTAAAATAAATTTGTAAATAATTCAATTATTCTATTTATTAATTTTATGTGGCACATAAAATCAGATTTATCTCTTAAAAATATTTACAAAACATGAAAATTGAAAATAAAATAATTTTATAGTTTTGAGGTCTCATTTATTCATCCACAGATTCTTTATCCCAGTCTTTCATTTTCGCTCCAGTCATGAAATCATCCCTGCAAATAAAGTGTAGTGATATATTATACAATATAGAATAATAATATTTTAGCATGTTTGTGGTAAAAAAGAATTATATTTATATTGTAAGTAGATTTATATTATATATGACAATAAAACTGCACCGAGAATTATTTATATCAAAGTAGGTACATACCTGAGAGCATTCCACTTTGGTTTTTCTTCAATTTTAAGTTCATTTTTCAAAGGTTTTGTAGCTTCATCAACAACTACTGATTTAGTTGTGCCCATAAGGGTATCTAAAAATGCTCTTTTATCAAACTTCTTTATTAACTTTTCTTTCTTTGACTCCGACAAATCTGTTCGGTCTAAATCTTTCTCAAGAGTTTTTTGTTGGTTTCTAACTGCATTGAATAGTTGAACAACACCTTTAGTTGCTATTTTATTTAATAATCTTTCTCTGTCCTTTTCAAGTATATTGGGTTTCGTTCTTATTGAAGGTTTTTCATGTTTCTGTTAAATAACAACAAATTAATTAAAATAAATAATCACACTATAAACAAATTAAGTAAGTAGATCTGATAGTTTTTATAACCGAGTACACAAAGGAACTCAAAAAAATAAGTTATAATATAATACCATCTTAGTCCGATATGCCCAAGTTCTTGCAGCATTCAGAATACTTACAATTTTTTTTGTGATGGGTTCTTCAGATTCCAGTTTAACACTCTTGACATCTGGTTTAGCTTCCTCCTCTCCGATTACTTCAAATTCTGGTTTAACTTCTTTTTCTTTTTTAACAATATCAGAATGCTTCTTTGCTCTTGATAAAACTAATGTTTTCTTATTCTTAGGCTTGCTAGATGTCAATATCTTTGATATTGAATCAGCCCAACCCTCATTTTTAACCAGCACATCATCACTTATACTATCACTGTCACTATTATCAGAATTTTCATCACTTGCACTATTCACAGAATTTTCTTCGCATTCCATTTCAACATCATCTGAGAGCACTGACTCTTCGTCACTTTGTTCTTGAGAGGACTCAGAATCTGAAACTGAAAAACAAGTAATTTATTTAGTACTTAAATTTAGTTAATGGTATTGTATTATTTAGCTTTCATTTATGAACTGGTTAATTCATACCTGAAACTTTCACTGATGGTTTATTAATTTTTTTAGGGACCACCATTTTAATTTTCTTGATAAATAAATAAACTTATCTATACTATTTATACCGTCGAATAATATCTTAATATCTTTGATTCCAAATTCACGTGTTCTTAAAACGTTGTTTCTGTTTATTGACTGACTGACAAGTGACGTGCGTGACAGTGACAGTGAAAATGACATGTTAAGGTTTATATAAAGCCGTACAGCCTCATCTTTAAGCAAAATCATCAGGTTACGCAACTAACAACATTCAATGACGTTGTTCTAAAACTTTAGCATAGCCAAGCCAATCTCGTCTCGTGTACAATAGAGAAGTTGATATATATAAAGCAACGTAGTATGCAGTATGCACTTCTTTCAAATTAATAATTTATGAGAAACGACAAAAATAAATCGCTCTATTTCTATTTCGAAGTCTCGTTTAGCGAAGTCTCTATTTCCAAATTGAACCATAAAAAATTAAATACCTAACTAAATCAAATTAAAGCACAAAAAAAATGCAGGCACAAAGTGGTGTACTTACCTCTAGAAATCACTACAAGAGCAAGTAATTCACAGTCTAAGACTTGGTACGACATGAACCTACATGTAGACTCGATTTTGAACATTTTATTGTCGACTTCTTCAATAGATCTTCGATTGTTTTGACTGATAACAACAACTTTCCTTAACGGAAAGGAGTTTTTGGCTACGCCAAAAAATAGTGATGAAATAGTCATAAAAAGTGACGCATATAAAAAAATAGTCGTATTATAATTTCGGCAGTATAGCTATAGGTTAGTGACTCTCGTGCACGTTAACGGTAAGGTCTATACTATAGACTTGTTTATACACTTGGTTTTAGTTCAAAAAATAGTCTTGAAATAACGATAAAATGTAGAGAAAATATATAAATGTAGAGAAAAATGTAGAGAAAATAAATACTGTTTTTTACAGTATTCCCGGGAAGAGAAGCAGCTGGTACATTCGATGTTTTTCTTACGCTCCCAGTCCAGCATGGAAAAAACAAATATATGGCACCACAAACTCTTTTACAAATAGTCACTGTTGATGAACACAGCTGCTACGTATTCATTCATAATAAAGAATGGCTATGCTTTGCTTAATATGTTAATTTCTTTTTGAAATAATACTTATTTTTTTTGCAAAAAACGTTTCTATAAATGATTAGCACGTATTGTGTAAAAACTTTAGCTATATGTATTTATATTCTAGGTTCCCCCTAGTTCACTACCTGGTTTTCCATATTACAAGCTCTGCTTAGTTTGGGGCCATGTTGGTGTCATTTTCTGGGGATTTTTTTTATTTATTTAACTTTATAATTATCTCGTGTTAGTAAATAAATTGGATATATTGCGCGACGCTGCTTATGTAATCTATAAAAACTTTTCTCTTTTCTGCGACATCAAATCGATCTTATAATTAAATTGGCTCATTTAGATGATTGGAGCAACAAATAAATAAATAATAATAAATGTGGTGCGTGCGTACTAAATGGTTTCAAACGTTTAGATAAATTTATTGCGTTTTCTTGCCCGGTTTTTTGCAAGATAGGCAAAAGAAAGCTGATAAATAAAATTTAGCAAATATTTAATAAAATATATTTTGTAGTCTGATAAAAAAAAAACTAAACCTTCCCAGCCCAGTTATGAACTGAAGTTAGGAACATTAAAACAGAGGTCAAGTTTTTGAAATGAAAACACAACTATTATTGAGTTTTTATACAGTTCTCTACATGGTTCAGAGTATTCAATGTTTTTAAAAATAAAAATACAGCTGATTAGTGATTGCTTGCGTTGTGTGTTGTTTGTTTCGTTCGTATTCGATAAATGATAAAATGGTGGTTTTATTTTAAATATGGCGATCGTTTCTAATCCTCTTCCCTATTTAATTAAAAGAGAATCAGGACTCTTACCAAATATTAAAGCCCAGTTGTTTAGAAATAGATTAGAAGCTGCTAAAAATTTGTATCGCCGGGAACTAGTTTGTCATTTTGGGTGTGTGAATGCTATAGAATTTTCAAGTGATGGCGAATTATTTGTATCAGGTAAATATTTTTATACTAAGTTTCTTGTAAAGACATTATAACACGAGCTCTTACTCTTCAAGCTTAACGTCAAAAGTTTCGTTTATAATAAAAATAAGTGACTTCAACAGTGCATTTAGTTGAAACATTGTATTCTTCATACAAAATATTTGTTTTTTAAGGTGGAGATGACAGAAGGGTGATGTTATGGAAGTTTGGACAAGCTGTATTTAACCATGGCAAACCAGAGCCCTTGAAGGCAGTTCATCAATCAAACATCTTCTGTCTTGGGATCACTAAGGACAATCAAAAAGTTTATTCAGGAGGCAATGATGATATAGTAAGCATTTTTTGTAACAAATAACACATAATACAAAGGCTAAGCATAATTTATGATTAGTAAATATTATAAGGCATGTATTATTTAGGCAATGTTTTTCAACTGACTTTGAAAATAGGAGGAGGTACTCACTTCATTGCATAAGTTTTTTTAAATGTTTGTTACCTCATAGCTTTTGACTGGATGAACCAATTTTGATGATGATGTTTCATATGATAGAGCACACTTCACAGTTGGTCCCATATAATTTTCATTGAAATCGATTGAGTACTTCATGAAAAAACATTTAAATATGTATAAATCCAGATATTATTTACCTTGTTGACCTTCTAATTCAGCCAAAGTTTTGATATGAGGTCGGTTTTTTAATGCTCTGCATTTGTTAATTATCATTCAAATAGTTTTCCAGAAATTGCACTAAGCTTACTTTGCATGCAGTTTCAACTCAGTTGAAGATAGTTTGTGATTGGATATCAATCATTTCTTTTTCCAGTTAGGGGCTGGGCCTGAAATTTCTGTTACTTGTAAAATATTGCAAGTAAAGATAAATGCTTTTTGCGCATGTAATTTTTATTAACCAAAATGGTTTGTTAAATAATTTCTATTTTGTATGTAAAAGTGATTGGTAAATTATTTGTAGATTTCAAACTTTAGGGTATCTAATGGGTCTGCATTAAAGCACTGACTTTTTATTCAAGAGATAGTTTTATTGCTTTGAACTGTTAAAATAAAATATGTCCTTAACCAGATTTCATTGCATTTTAAAAATCATATATTTTAACTCAATATCTTAATTGACAAATTGCTTTGAAATATTTAAAAAAAATATGTCCTCAACCAGATTTCATTGCATTTTAAAAATTGTATTTTTTAACTCAATGTCTTTATTGACACCATCTTAACAAATCCATGTCAAACATCTTTCATGTAATATAATAAATTAAGTAAATAAGTTTCGTCTTAAAACTGTGTAATATTTTTTTGTTGGCTCATTAAGACCATTTCTATTAGTCCATGGCTAAATTTACGATTGCCATATTTAATATTCTTAAAAAAAAAAGGCATAGTTTAATATTGTTTTTTTTCCTTCATCATCATCACAACCTTTTGTAACCAGGCCACTGTAGGGCCATGAGTCTTGTCCTTGGGTGATGAGGCAGTTTAGATCATAAAAATGGCCTAATGGTGGAATGTCAAATTTTCTGAGTGTCATAATGGCTTGTAACAATACCTTATTATTACGACCAGGAAAGGGTTTTGGAGCAAGACACGATTACATCTTGAGAGACAATTTATTAACAAATAGAAATAGTTTATATAGTAAGATATACATGCATTATTAAGTTAACAATATTTAATCTTATCTTGGTATTGATTTTATCGAGCATGTTTGATTAATAGAGAATAATATATTGATTCTCTGTGGGTCACGTCGGAGGACGCCACACTTATCACTACTGTATTCATGTATAAAGCAATTGAGACTGACTGTATAGCATGCCCTGCGAAACATGGAAATTATTGTGAGAAGTTGATGAACAGCGGTCATCCATCCTTGTATCTAGGGTGCCACCCATTGTCTTACCTGCTATATTTAATGATATTCATTGTCATTCCATTATACCTACCTATCACACAATTTCAAGTGTTTAGTGCAATGTTAAAAGAAGAGTCAAGGACAGTGCGAAACATACAGTTTAGTAAATGTCTGTTTTAGGGTTCAATAACTCTAAAAAATTCAATAATAAAAATGGAATCTTTTGTCTGTCAGTCCATTTATCCATCTACCGCTTTATTCTTTTTAAAAAGAACACCTCACCTCACAGGTCAAGGTAGAATTAATATCAAATATTTAGGTCTGAAAACATCATAAAATAGTTGTAATAAAAAAAAAAACTTGGGTCATATTTTTAAGCATGTAAGGTGATCAAAACTTATTGGGTACTTTCTGTTGATCTAGCTTTAAATTTGGCTAGAAATTAAAGCTAGGTCAAGAGTCATAAATTTTAAACCGCAATAAACCTTTCATTCAATAAACTTGAATATGAATCAATGTTACAACTAACTGCAAGAACTTTTATATTACGTTACTTGCTGCTACGGAACCCTTCATGGGCGAGTCCGACTCGCCATTCGTTGTTTATATTCTTCTTAATTGTTGCATGTATTAAACAATACCTAATAATAATAATTCTCAATTAAAATTAAAACCAACAGCATAAGTAACATTATCATACAATATTTTAAAACATTTGTACAAAGGTGGCCTTATCACTTAAAGCGATCCCTGCCAGGCAACCCAGTTAGGACAGGACATAAGTATAGGAAATTAGGGTGGATATTGTGCATTGTTAAATTAATTATTAATACCTTTCTACCTTTAACCCACACGATTGGCTTTAAAGCTTTTCACTTTCGACCCGCTCGTTAATTACATCGTGTTCGCGGTCTAAGATTTCCCATTACCACAGGAAAAACTTAATAAACTTTCCCGAGAACTCCCTAATTTAGTAAAAAAACAAAATTGCCCGATAATGGATCGCTATTTTGTAATAATCAGCATGTAGGTTTGTAAATTTAACTATTGTATGAGCTTGAAAACAAAACTCGACAATATACTCAGTCCCTCGTGACCACAGGGTCTTTAAAGGTCGACTTGCAAAATAAAAGTCGTTGTGGCGCCGTGGTTACTGTGCCTGCCGTATAACATACAATATCGCAGGTTAAGCGACGTTCGGCGCGGTCGGTAAAAGGATGGGTGACCGTCGATCATTTATTTCTCACGACGGCTTTCGTGCTTAGGAGAGCACGTTAAGCAGTCGATGCCGGATGCTGTATATTTGTATACAGCAGTCGTTAGGGTTTGTCAGAAGCCATTTCGACACAAAATTCTGATATCCACCAACAAGCACCGGGCCAGCTTGGTGGATTGCGACCTAAACCTCCTCGTCACCCAGAGCAGAGACTCATAGCAATGGGCTCATTACACGTAGTTGTGATGATAATGATGACGATTACTTATTGTTTTTCAAGCGGCTTATACTCACATGATTAGTGTGTGATATGTCCGACTAATTTCGGGCTCATATAGAGTTCTTGCTCAGATTTGACTGAGTTATTAGTTATAGCTCACCTAACATTTTTAAATGAAAATGAGTACTACTATACACCCTCACCGTCCACTTCCGTAATATAACTGAAAATAAAAAGCAACGGAATGTTATTAGTAACATTTGAATTGTGTAGATACCAGAGCTGCAATGCTTATTTTGTGTTGCCATACGATACTACGTCACGGAATAAGCAGTAAGAATAGGTACTTATAGTATTATAACTGAGCTACCTTGCTAAATCCGACAAGTCATCACCGAAACATGTTTCGCTTCAACCAGAAGCATCGTCAGGGTGCAACTTGAGATGCACACTGCGTTCTTCTTGAGAGGGCGGTAAATCAACTTTCTTCTTGAGAGGGCGGTAAATCAACTTTCTTCTTGAGAGGGCGGTACATCAACTTTCTTCTTGAGAGGGCGGTATATCAACTTTCTTCTTGAGAGGGCGGTAAATCAACTTTCTTCTTGAGAGGGCGGTACATCAACTTTCTTCTTGAGAGGGCGGTATATCAACTTTCTTCTTGAGAGGGCGGTACATCAACTTTCTTCTTGAGAGGGCGGTACATCAACTTTCTTCTTGAGAGGGCGGTATATCAACTTTCTTCTTGAGAGGGCGGTATATCAACTTTCTTTTTGAGAGGGCGGTACATCAACTTTCTTCTTGCGAAAGCGTTACATCAACTTTCTTCTTGAGAGGGCGGTACATCAACTTTTTTCTTGAGAGGGCGGTACATCAACTTTCTTCTTGAGAGGGCGGTACATCAACTTTTTTCTTGAGAGGGCGGTACATCGACTTTTTTCTTTAGAGGGCGGTACATCAATATAAATCCTGTATCACTAGTGCCTTGCAGTCGTGAAATTAGCAAGGTAGCTTAAATAAAGTCGTGATTGATTTCTGCAAACTAACGCCTCATCCAATCAATTATTTACTTACAGTAATTTTACGGTTATGCTTTTTCCACCCAAACCTTTTGAACTAGGACGCCGGATTAAGAAACTGTTTCAATTGGTAGATTCTAAAGTCAATAGTAATATGTATTTGTAGATAGAATAATAATAATAAAATAAATCATTTAATTCAGGAAACTTAAGAATAGTACAGGATGTTAAGTGTTAACTACTAAATGTAAGGCTCATAGAAAATATATATACCTTAACCTAATATACAGGGTTAACGATCTAAATGGTCTGTATGGAGAAGTCAGAAACTATGAGCGATAGCGAAATCTGTTCTTAGGATGCATGGCGTCGATTTAAGATTTAATAATATTCAAACATTTTTCTAAACTCTAATACATAACCGGGAATCGAACCTGGTCCGTACTCTTGTGCAATTTTTTATCACTTTAGAATAGGCTTCCAATAGATCTAACTGTTTTTCATTCGTTAAACGCATTATACAAACAGTACACAACACATAACACAATAGTAATGTATCTAAAATCAAAACGAAGAGGTAGTGAAAAGGTTCGTTTTGTTTAAAATATGACATTAATTCCAAAAGAAAGAAATATTCCATTTTCAGATTTTTAAGGATTTAGCACGCTTGCTGAACAAATTCGTTATAATTTTAAATAAATGCCAGATAAGATATGCATCAGTGGTCTCTTCATCAGATAATTGATGACAGATTCATATTATTCACGACATTTTGCAAATAAATTAAATTGTGACCATTTCAGTCTTATTTACTGTCAATCTTGTTTACACAAGATTTCATACCCTTTGGTCCTTATACTTACGGACCATTACTTGACATGATTGCAAGAGTATTGACCAGGTTCGATTCCCGGTCATGTATGAGAGTTAAGAAAAAAGTTTGGATGTGATTATTATTAAATCTAAAGTCGACACCATGGTTCCTAAGAACAGATTTCGCTATCTCTCATAGTTTCTAACTTCTCCATACTGACCCATATGGATTGTACACCCGGTATATTTAATATACTTAAAACTACACTTCACTAATATACCAAGTGTCCGTTAAATATTACCTATACCGGGTGACAAATTTTAGGTACTGAAGCAGTCATAATTCTGTAATATCAGTAGGTAGGTACTTATTTTTTTCACTAGGATTCCCTATAAATGAAAAAAGTTCTGTTACCATTCACTTTACTGAATGGTAACAGAACTTTTTCCTGAAACAATCGCGGCACGTGACCGAGCACGCGGATGCCAACGAGCTGCCAACGCTCGTGTAGCCTTGCGCTGCGTAATGAATTCTTTAACTTTCGGTTAAGTTTACTCAGTTAATAATTAATATTTATTTTTTATTTAAGTTTTCCTCTTCATGTTTAGTGTGGACTTTTCCTCAAATGTCCCACTAGTCACCCTGTATAATTAGGTCAAGTATATCCTTAAGAACAATTTTCTACGCCTTCTACTAAGTATCGACGACCACTTTGGCGTTGAGGTAAACCTATCTGCCTCAGACGCCAGTGGTTGCGGGTTCGATCCCCGCACGGAACAAGAAAAAAAAAAAATGTTCCGTGTCTGGGTGTTTATCTATTTATGTATTTATATTCTAGGTTCCCCCCTAGTTTGCTATATGGTATCCCATAACACAAGCTATGCTTACTTTGGGGCCATGTAGTTGGTGTGATTGTCTGGGGATTTTATTATATTATTTATTATCTTCTTTTAACTATCCTTTCTATTTTTTTAAGGTTATCGTACACGATCTTGAAAGTAAATGTCCATTGGAGGTGCTGCAACATCAGAGAGCGGTGTGCAGTCTGAGTATAGACCCATTTAATGATAAAGTGGTCACCACTGCTGGAAATGATGGAAGACTACTTCTCTTCGATACGAGACAGTCTGTTCATGGTAAGAAGACTTAAATAGGTAATATTACTTTTTTATTGTTTAAACGGTTCCTTTGATTGATTATCGTTTGATATCTCGCCTGATGATAAGTGACGATATGGTTGAAGATGTAGGTCAGGGTGGGATAGGCACTGCATTAAATAGGGTAGAAGCCGGTAGATCTATATGAATGGTGGAAAGAACGATCCTGAAGTTCGATTCCACAAAGCAGAGGTTACTTTGATTTGTTGACTCTTATGACACTTTCATCATCCACTTCTTTACAAATCTATAAGGAATATTATTGAATAAGATTGATCGGCTTAGCCTTTAAGCCGCCAAGACGCTAAAGTTTTAAAGTTTCCTTAACCTAGTAGTTTGAGGGCTTTGAAGGGCCGGTTTAGAATTATGTAAGCGCACCTACCTATACATCCATATCGTCGAAGGCGACGTAAGCGAGTGCCACTTTCCTTGATAGAATTCATACAATATAAATAAACCCGCAGTCAAATAGCAATGTCTCGTTAATCTTTTTCGCCAACGGTGATTTTCAATATCGAATCTTAATCTAAAATCCAATATGGTTTTCATGGTAACGCCCATACTTTTAAGAGTTTATAAAGAAGGATTTTGGATAAAGATACATTATTGAAACCCACCAAGTCTATCTTCATTCACTGACTTTTCCAGTCGTACTTCTTTTATATTCAAAGTTAATTTGTTGGTAACTATGCTTACCAATTCACTTGATAAGAGCCACTGTGGTGATAGGGCTACAGTATCTACCCCATATGCCAGTATCTACAATGCAAATATTTGTGTGGATGAACATGTTTCTTCACATTATATTTAGTGGGCTAGGATTGAAATGCGTGTTAGGTTTATTGATGTTATACTATTTGTATGTTAATTTGTGTGTCAATATAAAATAATGTAAATGGAAAAAAAGTTCATATATTGTAATGTAATCGAGAATGAATGCCTAGTAAAATTTGGTTTAAAGGCATTAAAAACTAAAATGTTAATTGGATTTGTTATTGGTAATTAATTAAATAAATAAAAATAAATAATCCCAAACTTTTTTAGTCGTAGACCCCTTGCTATGTTTTACGGTATTGGGTAGACCTACTTACCTGATACTGGTTTTTTTATTTAGTCCGCATCCTACAGCTTAGAAAATTTAATTTACTCTATAGGTACTTTTATGAATACTATATATTTCTTTATATTATAATGTAAGTAAATAGGGACTATCATGGACCCCTAAATTATTTTTCGCTGACGTAGACCCCTTGCAGTTCGTCATAGACCCCTAGGGGTCTATATAGACCACTTTAGGAATCACTGATTTAAAGTAACGTTCCTAAAGTAACGCGTCTTCTTTTGCTGGCAGCCTCTCTACATCAATCCCAACAACATTTGTTACAATATTTATTTATTCGCGAAAAAGAAAACAATAATTGAGTGTGATATATTCGTTTTCGAGTTGCGTCTTATTTTTGCTGACCGCTACAGTCTTGGTTCTTATAAGTGTCGAGTTAATATGTTTCTTATGGATGGACGTGTATCAACATAGTTCTGGGATTCAGCTGTGGGGCAAACGTCGCATTCTTTTAATAAAAAAATCATAAATAACACAAGATATATGCCTCTCTATGACTGCAAGGTACTATTCTTATCTTACTAATATTATAAATGTGAAAGTTTGGATAGATTTCCTCAATCACGGCAGAATGGTTCATGGAATTTCGATGAATTTTGCATAGTGATAGTGTACAGTCTGGAATATTACATAAGCTACTTTTTATCCCGATATTCCTGCGGGTTTCGAAATTGCGCGGGTAAAACCGGATAAACAGCTAGTGATTCATATATTAATAATATTTATTACACTTCCAGAGTCCTTGGTTATCTCTCGCAGCAGGAAGGCGTTCCACGGCGTCATGTTTCACCCGCTGCAAGTTGGCGTGCTGGTGTCGGCGAATGCCCGCGATGGAGTGGCCTTGTGGGACTTGCGTTCGCCGAAACAGTGAGTTTATTTACTTATAGGAACTGGGAATGAAGAATGGGAGCTAGAATATATCGTCCATTAAAAAATTAAATATAACACATATCATATAAAATGCACATACTACTTGTAGTTTGTTTAAAAACGTGTATTAAATCCATTTTCGTAATTTTTTGTACACCTAGTTTTTGCCAGCTTTCTGATACTTCGTTTCATCGTAAGTTTCAACCGCTCAGTTGTAAAATTTGAATAGTGTTGTAAGAAGTATTTTTTTTTTCAATTCTTAGAGCGGTTACGCACTACACCTGAACCGATTCCGAGAAAGTGGGGATCTAGAAATCATATATGAAATGACGGATGATGAAAGCCGGATCTAGTGCGTAAGCTACCATAGAAATAGTTCGACGGCTACGTCGGACTTTAATTTCTCGGTTTCAGATATACTGCGAAACTGCAGTGCGAGCACAGAACTTTATCGAATCGTTTGTTAACGAATGTTCGTATAGTATGGAGACGGTTTTTAAGAAAAAATTGAAATCTATCCATTGCCGCAAGGCCAGCTTAAATAAATGTGTGCCTTGTTAATTTTGAATAAATAATAAATAAATAAATAATAAATTGTTTATTTCGGATAACAGGAATACAGATATCAGTAAAAACAAGTAGGTACTTAAATTTTAGTTATTTGTTATTTTGAATGTTTGTAAAAATGTTGTACTCATAAATATCTGTAAAATAAAAAGTTACAATGTTACTCAAACCTTGCAACCGACTCCATACTATGCGAGCATTCGTAAACATTCGTTAATATACGATTCGATAAAGTTCTGTGATCGCACTGCTGATATAGTGCGATATAATGCAGCCAATTTTCGCGCATCTATTAGTATCATAACTAGCATCATTGTTCCAGCCCCGTCCTCCGCTACCACGGAAACAGCGGCACCTGTCAGAACAGCATGAGCGTGTGTTTCAACTCAACAGGAACGCACGTGCTAGCGCTCCGTCGTCGTATGTCCCCGGCCTTATACGCCGTGTCATCGCCCGAGGCAGTCACTGAGTTCTACCATCAGGACTATTATAACTCTTGCACGATGAAGAGCTGTTGCTTTGCCGGTCAGAATGACGAGTATGTGATGTCGGGGTCAGATGATTTTAACCTGTATATGTGGAAGGTGCCTACTTTGGGCGGCGAGTGTGATGATGGTAAGAGTTTATTATTTTATTTTATATTTTTTTTTATGCGTTTAACATGTGATTTATTTACAATTATTCGGAAAATTACAGCTTACATAACCATTGTAACAATCAGAAAAGGTTGATAATGATAGGCAATTAAAAGTTTTCACATGTTCTGTCATGTTCATTCACATTCAGTTTTTATTGTTTTTTTAAGCTATTGCATAGCTTCTATCGCGGGCCTTGAGCGTGGGGACCGAATCCAGAAATTCCATAACGAAAAAAACCTAACACCCCCCACTCCGACCGGCACAGTGGTGATACTTTGATTTCATAACTTTACATGCGGGCTTTAATAAACAATCAGTGCCATCTACTAGGAACTTGAGGAACTTCATATTAGATCAAACATTACTGCATTAATAAAATAAATAAATAATTATAATTGCATAAGTTGATAAAAAATGCTATGCAATAGCTTTACCGCGGCAGTCTCCGAGTGCCGCACGTCTTTTTTTTTTTACGATGAGTTAACCCATGTTTATTCTCCGTCGCACCTAATATCAAGTGGAGATGAGGTTGAATATGATAGCGAACGGGTTCGTGAAGGAACTGGCTCTTCACTGCCGGAACATCAGTGGGGTTTTATTTGGTGCCAGATTTAATGTGAAGGGCTTTTACCACTTAGTTAACCAGACGTAATAGGGCTATTTTAGCCGTTTTTTTGTTATTATGCGTGCATTAGTTAACATAAAGCAGAGAGAGCTCGTCGCCTCATTACTTGTTTGGCCAACATTTGGGTAATTTTACAGGAGCAACGTTTTATGTTTTTCTAGGTTACGGCCCAAAAAAGCAGTTATGTTAAGATAATTTTCGAACAAAAGCTACATCTGGACTTGTAATAATCACAAAAATGTACGTTAATGGATATAGACTACAGACTATAATGGATATTGCCCTATAGCCTCGGTTTATACAGGGTGTAAAATTGAATAAATTAACCTGTGTATTATTTTTGTATGTGATATTAATAATATCAATACGTGAAATTATTTTGAGGCTTGAATAAAAATACGAACGTTGAACTTATAAAACTACTAGCTGTTACCCGCGGTTTCCTGCGCGGAAACTTTGTGATTAAGCGTGATTTACCGATTGAGGTGTTAGTTTACAAAAAAATAACAAAGAGCTATCCTACGGCAACATTTAATTAGTATAGTCGGTTGAAACGCCTATGTCCATCCTTAAGTTAAGGTCTATCTCTGTACCAAATTTTATTTAAATCGGATCAGTACTTTAAACGTGAAAGCGTGAGACACAGACACAATTTCCCTCTTATAATATTAATATGGATTGCCTATATGAAAATTACTGACGCGAAGGATTAAACATCTTCTTTAAATAACAAGTAGAAATTAAAAGAATTGAACTTTCAATTATATTATTTTAAAAGAAAACGAGGTAGGTACTTAGCTTTGTTTACCTGTTAAGTGTATATTGAATTCTTATTAATATTAAACTTTTATTACTACGAAAAAGCCGAAGTTCAGATAAACAATCATGATTGGTACCATCCTACGACATGCATGACAAAAAATTGATTCTGAGCCATCCTGTATAACCAACACAATATTATCTAAAATGACAAAAGTGGGGATTAACTCATTTATTTGTCGCTCTATGAAATTATATAATAAGTTTTTCTCCAGTATAGATTTATTTGATATGTCAATCTCCAAGTTTAGATCAGCCATTGTTAAAGTAGGGACTACATAGTTTATAACACTGTAAAATATTAACAACTGTAATGTGCTTCTTATTTTCAGAAAACTTGTTCTTTTTTTTTCAAAATATTTTTTTTTTTAATGTGTTTAATTAGATTAATATATCTGTCGCAGTCATCTGGTTGAATTAGCCACTCAATTGGACGCCTAGACCGTTTCAACTGGCTTAAGTACAATTAGTCAAGTCGTTGATCGCAACGTTTAACCAGTTGACTAAACGTTGTTTAGCCACTTAGTTAAATTGGATATTGTTATATGATGTTTGGTTTAAATATTAAAACATTAAAACGGAACTTATTTTATTATATTTATATTTACGCGCGAGCCGAGCGAGCAAAGCGAGCGTGGTGCGGCAGCACCCGGCGATGCGCCACAATGGATTTTATTTCCTTGTAAGTAATTGAAATAAAAAAAAAAAAAAAAACAAATAAAAAAAAAATTTGCTTGACTGGTTTTTCCGTCATGACAGATAATTTATCGTGTTTTTTGTTTTTTACTTGTTTTATTACTTTATCCAAAACTGTACCAAATCTAAATCACTTGGCTGAATTTTGGTCAGCCATCTTCAAATGGCTAACTTTCAACACGCCAAGTTGTTAAACGTTGAGTGTTTCGTGTTCAATCAACTATCGGCCTAGGCCGTTGATTCGGCCTAGGCGTCCAATTAAGGGGCTAATTCAACCAGATGACTGCGACATATATACCATGTCTATTAAACGTATAACCTATCAGTGGAAACTTTGTTGGCTTAAGTTTTTTTATATTGTAATTAATTTAAATTGTGCTGTTTGTTTCCCAAATAAATTAAAAAATATATAAAATAAAAATAAAATTATAAATCAACTTTAATTTCCTAATGGGTAGTGTTATACCATTTATCACATCTGGTCCAGGACATTATATGCCAAGTTTATTGATAGTTTCTCACCTCGTATCACTTATAAATTTTCTAAAAATTAAAGAAATCTTTCAGTTATTACACTGTTTCGTAACACAAATTATTGTAATCAAACAATATGGTAGAAAAACGCCGTGTGACGTCACAAGCGCGCACATCTGTGATTGGTTTATTTGATATACGGCAAACAAGCACGCGCTGGGAAGCTTGATATTTGTTAATTTTTGGTTGTTAGCCTAACAAGCATGAAAAGTAAAATTATTACAGTGGATATTGATTTTTGAAATCGTCTTTTGCTGGTTTATTAATATAAGTACGCGACTCATACTTGAATTAGACTGTGTATAATTTTATTTTTAAACATAGGTACTGCATTCAAAAGTCATTCTTGCCTAAATTGGTCTGTTGGACAAACAAGCATTTGAGCGACGAGCTGTCGACTAAACTTTAAACAACTAAAATTGCTCACGCTCCCCTGTTTGTATATTCTCGAAATTTGTAAATTTGTCCGTAAATACATTGATTTTAATGTATTGACGGACAAAATAAATTATCCCTTCCGATGTTACGAATGAATTTACATGTTTCTAGTCCGTTCGTAATGTGTATTAAAATCTATAATAAATTACCAGATATACTAAAAAACATAAAATTAGACAAAGTTTACGTAAATAGATTAAAAGAAATCCTAATAAACAAAAGCTACTTATCCATTAAGGAATACCTATATGATGATTGATTTAAAAAAAAGGAAATTAAAGCTTGTTCCTCTCTTTCCAGTATCTTTTTTGTTGTGCTTTTTTGTTTGTTGTTCTATGATGTGGTAATTATGGAAGTGGCCGCCGGAGGTCTCAAAAAAAAACAATTTACTTTCAATTAAATTTAATAAAAAATTAAAATTACAACTACAATTAAATGGTCTATCACTTAGCGATTAAGTTTATAGAATAATAAGATACATTTCTATTAAAACAAGGAAAACTAAAATATGCCTAATTGCTAGATAGTTGTTTGTGAAAACGTGACTTCCTTATTTAGGCTCGAATTCGGGGCGGCACTGCGTCAGCGTTATCCCTGTGGGTAGCGATCGTAACATGGTACTTATTATATGTAGGTATATCTTTTATACCGTCATAGTATGCAAATAAAGAATATGAATATTGTGAGTGTTCGTGCATTAGACGAGCGTTCCCCTGTGCGTGAGAGGTTCTGGGTTCGACACCCAGCTGGGTCAGTTTTAATAATTATTTAGTTACCATATCGCGAGCTCTGTTTTTTTTTTGAAATGTTCTAGTCGAAATGATTATTTATCTTAGCCGTAACTAAATAACGAGAAATATGCTTAAAATGATGAAAATCCCTCTAAAAATCATGTTTATATGTATATCAAATCTATGTTTTGTATGGTTTGTTTGAAAAACTCAAAAACTATAAGACAGGATTGAAAAAAATTATATTTACGAATTCATTCATTACAAATCCATTTTTTAAAGTTTGTAACATGTCATGCTCCGAATTAGTTTATATTAGTATATTGCTCTACTCTTCGATTTTATTATATTTAAATATAGTAAGTCGTATAGAAGTCGTCGTGGCGCCGTGGTTACTGTGTGTATCTTACGATATCACAGGTTAAGCAACGTTCGGCGCGGTCGGTACTTGGATGGGTGACCGCCGATCATTCGTTTCTCACGGCGACTTCCGTGCTTCGGAGGGCACGTTAAGCAGTCGGTCCCGGGTGCTGTATACTTGAATACAGTAGTCGTTAGGGTTTGTCAGAAGCCATATCGGCACCCTGAAAATTCTGACATCCACCACCCAGCACTGGGCCAGCTCGGTGGATTATGGCCTAAACCTCCTCGTCACCCAGAGGAGAGACTCATGCCCTGCAGTGGGCCCATTACACGGAGTTGTGATGATGATGATGATGAAATATAGTAAAATTTACTATTTATTTATAACTTTTTATGAACTAAAATTTCAGAAAACTACATCGATCCCCCTCACTTAGTGCTCTACGGACACAGATCCATCGTGAACCAAGTGCGGTTCAACCCCCATTACTGCCTGATCGCTTCGTCTGGCGTTGAGAAGATCATAAAGGTAACAAAATATTTTTAATGATTATTTAAATACTTTATTGAACGACCGCCTGGTGTGGTGGTAACATGCATAGCCTTCTATGCCAGAGTCAGTTAAGGGACAGAGGTTTTATTGGCGTTTTTGTGGGCGATAGGCTGACTCCCTGTCACTGCAATAGTCTCTCCATTATAATAATATTTGTCAATATTTGTCCTCTAAGTTTGTCAAACGTGACATCAGATGATTTTATAGCCTCTGGTGTTCTGCCTACCCCATAAGGGATACAGGCGTGAAGTTATGTATGTATGCTTGTTACTAATATCCATAATTCAAGTTCTTTAAGAAACTTAATTAGTGCTAGTTATTGCTTGAAAATGTTGTGAGAGTCAGAAATATCTATTTATTTATTATTTACGGTTTCTTATATGGGTATTCGTTAAAGTTACATGAAGCTGCTTAACTGTGTGTAAAACATATTTATATATTAATTGTATTTGATGGTTTAAACCGCGACCTCGAGAGTCTATTTCTGTGTACACTTTGATTATCACTGCTCGCCGCCAGTTGTCGCGTGTTCGATATCCGCGCAGTGCAATAATTTGTGTGATTTTTTTTATTAAGAAATACCTATAGTATAAATAAACATGCAGATATCCATTACTCGAAGGCTATTATCAACCTGTTTCCACTTACCCATCGGGTGATATTGAGGTTTGACCGTGGACGTTCTTAACCATATTTCAAAGGGTTTTGTTTTTAAATTCAGTCTCTCTCGAGACCACGGAACATAAAACACAAGAGGAAAGAGCATCGCTTAATAATTCATTAGGAATAGCTGTCGCCAAACTAACACATTTACATTTTACGCACACTGAAATATATCCAATTAGAGCGGTCATAATTTGGTGAAATCAAGAAGACATAAGAACTATTACGAATAAAAGAATATCAACTATAGTACACTTGAAATAGAGTAGAAGTTAGTAATAACACTTAGTGATTCATGTCAGAATTCTATCTGCATGCTTTTAGTTGATTCTGTCAACTTAGTTATGCTCTTCGACGATAGATGTCTATCAAAAAAATATACACAATATTACACCTTATTGCGAAGCAATTAAGGCTTAAATTCAAATTAGCTTATTTGCTTTTTCTAGAATATTCTATGCCTAACTAGCTAATAGGGATGGGATTACTAAGAATTTTAATGATGTTAAAAATCGATAGATTACAAAATCGGTGTTAAATCGATTGAAATTTAATCGATGATACAAAGATATGAAAATATATGCCTATATAATGATATTATTAAATACGAATTACGTTGCAATTACTACTAATCAATATTGAAATAAACAAATACGGAAGTATACATACATGGTTTTTGACACGGATTATAAAACGTGATATTTGATCTAAGCTTTGACGACGTCCCTAGTGGTGAGCGCGGTGGATTACAAGCGGGAGGTCCTGGGTTCGAATCCTGGCAGGGACAGATTAAAAATTTTCTATTTCACCAACACTGAGCTAGAGCGCCGGCAGTGTCACAACTAAGTGTCGCGGCAGACGACACACACGGACACTTGAAGTATACACTGAGTGTCTAGTGTCTGGTGTCACCGTGTATCAGTACCTTTATAGTTAATGAAAACATGTAATTGATTGAATGTATTTAAAAACTTATTATGTAAATTTTACCAGATTTCTCATAAATCCAGTAAGTGAATAAAACTCCAAAATATTTCGTACGTTTTATTGTCCTTGAAATAAAACTAGTTTATTAAACAACTGTCTTTTTGATACAGGAACTGAAAGTTTTAATAAATGATGGAACCTTATGTTGACATATCGTTCTATTACACTTTTTATTAAATCAGTAATATGATTTGAAGAAGGAAATTCTCCTATTTGGTGGTAGCTTATACTATCAAATATGTTACATCCCACTAATTGGCGCAGAATTTTGTTATTAATGATATCTTTTTTTAACATATTATTTTTCCAACATGCCTTTAAACATAACTCTGACGTCTGGCAAATTTTAAAAACATCTGGCGATGGGTATAGTAATCCACCTTTGTCTTTTGCCACAATGAACTTGTGGAAATAGGATAAATTATTTGTGACAAGTCCATTGACACAAATATTACATTTTATTTTTTTCATTAATGACCGCACTATATAACCTCCTATGTGGCCAATAGCTTGGTTATTATACTCGCTCAGATGATCTCCGATTTCTGCGTACTCTAAAAAGACGTCTACGTCGTCGTCATCATCATTTGGTTCATTTTCTTCATCTCGTGAAGTAGTTTTATTAATCCTTTCCACTGCAGAGGAGCAGTTAAGAATAGAATTTTTTTCTAAAGCCGTACAATTTCCTTTGTCTGTATTTTGTAGCTCGACATGAACCAGTATTTTTTTATAAGCTGCTATGAATTGTCGAGCTGTAGGGTTATTATTTGACCCACCATGTGATCGGAT
Organism: Stenoptilia bipunctidactyla; assembly: GCA_944452665.1. NCBI lineage: Eukaryota > Metazoa > Arthropoda > Insecta > Lepidoptera > Pterophoridae > Stenoptilia > Stenoptilia bipunctidactyla. Next base: position 7,244,683 of record OX101733.1, on the reverse strand, counting down.
ATTACAAAATAACAGTTCCAGGTGATCTTGGCTCAATTTATAAAATGGCAGAAACAATAAAACTTTGCTCTCTATCAAACTCATATACAAATATTTTATAGCCTCGATGCAGCCCAGAAATCCTAAAAATCCAGTTTTACGTTGACTGTCTACCACTAACGTTCCATCCATGAGTTTTAAATTTAAAATATATTCTTTTGCTACACTTAAATATTGAAAAAAATTTTCTACGTTGTTGGAATTAATAGCTTTTTTAAACCCATAAAAATATAAATTTCTGGAGTTAAAAATATCAAAAAGATTGTTGATAATAAGCAAAAAGTTTTCTGTAGGCTCACTGTCTTGAAATTTATATAATTTTAAATCAGTTCTGCAAAATTTTATTGCTTCTGCCACACTTTGGCTGAATAACTGAGTGGCAAGCTTTACCTTCATCCTCTGATTTTTAAAATGTATGTGCCGGTCTCTAAGTTTATTTGCCAGGTGGAAGGTTTCATCTCGTTGTTGTTGATTTAATTGAGCTAAATAATTCCACTCAATTTTGTTTCCGTCCTTATCTACAAATACTTTAAAAAATTCAAAGGCATTTCTTAATAATTTGATCATATGACAAGGATCTAATATGACCACCACGGAATCGTTTGTAACTGGATGTACAAATTTAACTTGGTTCGTTTGAAAATTACAACCAAGATGATTCGCCATTGAAATATTTGCTGCACAGCCATCGAAGGTTAAGGCAACAATTATGATTCCTGTATCGTGGATCAGCGCGAGTCCCTGTTTTACAAGTTCTGCGCGCTGTAATCCTGATACACCGTCCACCAGGAAAAAAGCAATAGGCACTTTGAAGTTATTATTGACAGCATTTACTAAAAAAACTAAAGCTTCTTTGGCTTCTGCCAGATAGTCGCCTTCTAATCCAGTGCCCATATCAACATAACCATGTAGCCTTTACCCATCCCACTCTATTCTTCGGTGTATGCTCATCTCGTCGATCGCCAAAGCAGCTACTATTGGCTGACTGCAGGACTCTGCTTTGAGTTTTAAAGCCGCAAACGATTCTTTAGTGAAGCCTGGTTCTCCACCTACTTTTGAATACCTGTGAAACACCAATAAATTGAATTATATAATATACATTTTTATATTAGATACTAGCTGCTGCCCGCGTCGTCGTCTGCGTGAACGCTATTCAGCACCAAACGCACCTACGATTATAACACTGCTAGCGTGATAATATGTAGCCTATATGTTGACCCGACTTCTTAACTATCTTCATGCCAAATTTGAAGTAAATCCATGCAGTACTTTTTGAGTTTATCCCGGAAAGATAAACAGACAAACAGACAAAAATTCTAAAAACTATATTTTTTGTTTCTGTTTCGATTGTAGATCATACCCCAAGTATTCTTTTAAAAAAATATTCAATGTACAGTTTTGACTTTCCTACCATTTTATTATATGTATAGATATGCCAGCGTGTAGATATTTTGTAAATTTTAACATTTTCTTAAAGTTGTTGGGTGCGGAAGACAGGTATTAAATGTTTTTCGGACGTAGTCATATGCTTTAGGCGAGTAAAAATGCAACGTCAAAGCGAAACATCTAAGTTGAGGTGAATATTTAATTTTTGATATGAAGCCCGATTCCTCACTTTTCACTTGGCGAGCTATTAGTTCTTGGACCTGTAAATAATTAAAGTATGATATCAATTAAAACGAATAGACCATTTGAATGAATGTAGGTAGTGGTATTAATGCATCGTAACTGTTACATACCTCCACGTTTGTATATTTTAGACATGTCAGATTTTCATTTGAAACACAAAACTTTTCTTCCAAAGTTTTTAGAAGCTGTTCTATATTTTCAAACCTTCGTTTCAATCGACGATTTCGAGCTTGCAAACGTTTTATTTTCAAATCCTTTTTAATTATAGTACTCCTCGCAAAACGTAGCATGCCACCCAGTTTCTTTTTTCTAGGAGATGAGTACAAGGAACTACTAGGACTTTTATTTGCAGAAAATGCTTCCTTACTATCAGATGATAGGATATTTATAATATTAACAGGGTCTTTTTGAAAATGGGCCATACTAATGCTAGCTTTCTTTGTTGGAGGCTCAGAACTAGACCCTGGTTTCTCTAAAACGTTTGTTTTTAAAGTGGTGGAAGTTTTCTTTGTTGGTGGCTCAGTACTAGATCCTGGTTCCTTTTGAATGTTTGTATTATCCTGTAATGTGACAATTTCGAATCAGTTTCATGAACACAGAAGAGATCGCCATAACCCCCCATTCTACCGGGTGTCTTTTTAATCAGTGTCCAAATTTATGTATTATATTCCTTGTGGAAAATAATCGAATTAATACCGCTCAGTACAAAAAAAATAAAGCATGCTAAAGTTATCCCGAAAGTGTTGAACGGCGCGGTGCCAGCTGAGTTACCAGCAGCGTGTAGGTACAAAAAGCGTTGTGATGTCTCCAAAAAAAATTCATTGACTTCAATGTATAAATGATACCTAATACCTGGAAAAAAATTAGACACTAAATAAAAAGTCACCCTGTATAAGAAGAAGACGATAAATACATACTCATATTTTATTGCATCATAATCCGTTGCAAGGTTTAAAAGAAGGAAGCAAAGAAACAGACAGACACACAGACAAAGATGAAGAGCCACTTTATTTTATACTATGTAGTGACTGCTCTGCTCTGCCAGTGATGAACAGTTTTCAATTTCTGATAAATACTTACTTGATAGTTCATAATCTTTTTCGTAGGAACTGCATTAGAATCTATATATCTGTATCCCTTTTTTGTAATCAGGATCTCATTTTCTGAAAAATGTTTGGAACAAATGCAACTTGATTTTGTAGGCATCCAGTTGATCCTGCCAGTCGCAGCAATCCATTTTTCTTTAATGAAAGGATCTTTAGGGAAACTAAAACAAAATTACAGGTTTTATGAAATAATTGAAATGCACGAACTCAATAAAAAAACAAAAAATCGATATAATTTATAAATAAATAAAAATTATGAATAAATAAAAAAAAAAATAAAAAAAATAGATATAATAATATGTTCATGAATATGTCCTAATCTAGTGATGTCCCAACCCTAGTGTTCGTTACCTCTGGTGTAAGCTACTCCACGCTAGATGGCGCGTATGGACCACGCGTTATGCAATTTTAGATTTTATTTCAATGAAATACATGTCATTTTTCATTTACACTAATATTTTTTCCGAATAAATTGGCAAAAACGATTAACGAAACATAAAAAATGAAATTAAACGAAAATAGCGACTTACCGATGATAGGAAACACCTGATCGTATTAACGTTTTAGTACCACTATAGTTTTTACACTCTAGAACAGAACATCGAGTCATTTTATGGGTTTTTTTGTAATGGAACACACCGGCAAGAGACGTCACAAAGCGTTGTAATCACGAGAGCGACTGACTCGAGTGAAGTCTCACTAGTCTTAACTTTGGCACGTGCGCCACGCCCACACGTTCCTTCCTCTTGTGTTTTATGTTCCGTTCTCGAGACCATGTTAAATTTACGGTCACAAAAAATCAATTTAAAATGTAAAGTTAAAAACAACCTTTGTAGTATAATGAATTGTGACAATATTACGCCAATCTTTATTTATCACAGAAATATCCACTCCAATCGGGATTCAAACCGAGGACCTCTAGCACAGAATGAAATGAAAAATTAGTTTATTATCACAAATTAAATGTTAAGTACATAATTAAAAGACAATTACGACAATAAAAAAAAGTAGTAACAAAAAACCATAACATTTTGTGATAAAAGGCTAAGACTCAGCATAATGCTACTGTAGAAGTAACTTCTTCAGCAGCGCTGGTTTTCAGCCTAAGCCTTGTTTACGTTCCATACAATTGTATAATGAGTAGTCCAGAAAGATATCATAATAAACTGGTTCATAATTTCAACATTACAAAATAACATAATTTACACATAAAACTATTGGTGACAATTATAATAACAAGACAACACAGTGAAATAAACACATACCTATTACACATACATAAATAATATTATTATATAAAATAGTATATAGCCATATAATCAATATGGGTCTCGGGACGGGATATTTAGGTATACCGACAAATATGTCGTGAAAAAGTTTTGTAACTAAAAATATATAAGTAATAGAATAATTTATAAAGATATAGTAAATGATAATTAAAAATAAAAATATTAATAAGTCATAATAATACCATACTCACTAATAAATACAATTTTAAGTAGGTAGCAAAAACACCACTCAGCAATTATTCCTATACATAATATGAAACCTATATTAAATTAATTTTTTTATTTTTCTCTTGCTCCAAAAGATATAATTTAAGTTTTCGTTTAAATGCAACTTTTCCTGTGGTATTTCTTATAGGTGGTGGTAAGTCATTCCATAGTTTGGAGGCTGCATATTTAAAACTACCTCTGAAACCAGACGTTTGGTGTTTCGGTATCGCGAGTTTATTTTGAAACTTGGAACGAGTATTTCTTTGATGCATGTCCTTTTTGAATTCCAGTTTGTTGTACAGATAAGAAGGTTTTCGTGAACTCATGATTTTTATCATAGCACATCCCAGATGCAGTTTCCTACGATTTCTCATATTAAGGATATTATTACTTAACAAATATGGCGTAATGTGAGCTCGCCTTGGTATGTTGTAACAAAAACGCATGCAAGCATTTTGTACCTTTTGTATAGCTCGCTCCGTTTTGCCAAATATCCTAGGCCCGTATACATTATCACAGTAATTAAAATTTGATAATACAAGAGACTCTGTTAGGGTTGTGCGTACATCCACAGATAAATATTTCCTAATTTCATACAAAATTTTGAGTCTAAAAAAAGCATTTTAAATTTTTGCATTTACGTGGGCTTCGTAACGCAATTCTTCATCTAATAAAAGCCCTAGGTTTCTTGCCTGTTGTACTCTTTCGATTAGTACATGGTTAATTTTTAACTGTGGAGAGCTATTCTTAACAGTGTCACATTGATGTTTAGTTCCTAAAACTATATACTGTGATTTAGCGGGGTTCAAAACTAGGCTATTTTCACACGACCACTTATGTACAGCTTTCAAATCTTGGTTAATCATTTTAACTGAAACTTCTATTGAAGGAGTAGGGAATGAAAAATAGAGTTGCGTATCATCAGCGTACAAGTGACTTTTGCAATGTGTTATTTTTTGATTGAGGTCAGCTGTAAACATTATAAACAGTATGGGGCTGAGTATAGAGCCCTGCGGGGTGCCTCTATAACATTGTCTAATGCTTGAATTAGAGACATGGTTATCTGTTTCTATTGTCACAAATTGGCGGCGGTCTGACAAAAAAGATCTAAACCATTTGCACGTACAATCAGTGAAACCATAGTATTTCATTTTACTTAGAAGCAGCTCTATATTTAAACATTCAAATGCTCTACTAAAATCGAGGAGAACTAAGATTGTAGCCATTCCCTTATCAGAAGCTTCAATGACGTCACCAGTAACATGTGATAAAGCAGTAGCAGTACTGTGGTTTGCACGGAATCCGGATTGACTTTCAGGTATAATTTTTTCTGTTTCAAGATAATGGGTCACTTGTTTGCAAACTACTCTTTCTACGATTTTTGACAATGCTGGTAAAACACTTATGGGACGGATGTCTTTTAAGGTCTCTATTTTATTCGACTTTGGAAGAGGTTTTATTTTAGCTAACTTCCACGCTTCAGGAAATGTAGAAGCTTGGATGGATTGATTAATTATAAAAGTAATAGCGGGTAAAGTGATATGGACTGTTAGTTTAATCATTTCTATGCTTATTTGATCATAACCAGTTGCATTGGAGTGTATACTTTTTACAGCTTTTAGTACTTCCTCTTCGGAGCATTGTCTTAGTTCGAACTTGGATTGGTTGAATTTGGATGACTCGTATTCTTGTAAAATAGTCTTACTACAAGAGGGATTTCCAGGAATATTTAGGAAGTTGTCGTTAATAATGTCAGGGTCTCTAAGATGCTGTGGTAAGTCGTACAATTGACCAGACGCTATCAAAGAGGTTGATTTTAGATTCGCCCACATTTTTTTAGGTTGCCTGACATTATTATTTACGTAATAAGTGTAACACGCAGTTTTTTCTCTTAAGATAGCGGCGTTAACTGTATTTCTTAAGCTTTTATAATATTCTACGTGCGATTCTTTCTTAGTGGCTCTCGCTCGTTTATGAGCTGCGTTTCGTAAAGATATCATTTTTTTTATAGTATCTGTTAGCCACGGTCTTGGTGCTTCTTTGATTCGATACTGCCGTATGGGTGCGTGTTTATTGAATAAATCCAGCAAAAATGTTGAAAAGATGTTCACCATATCATTTACATTTTTTGCCATATAAATCGAATCCCAATCGAATGATTTTAATTCATTATTAAAATCGGTTTCATTTATTTTATGTAACGGTCTACTAGTAATAAGTCGTGGAACCCTTTTTGGTTTTGCCAAATTTAATTCAACTAACACGAGCCCATGGTCGCTAATATGACGATTATGATGAACACTAACGGTTTTATACACGGTTGACGAATCTGTTATCGCTAAATCTAGAAGTGTGGAAGAGTTTTCTGTTACCCGAGTTGGCTCTTTTACTAGTTGAACTAGACTATGATGATTTAAAAACATGTTTAATTCTTTAATTGAATGGGATGTAGGCGATTGTAGCATGTCTACGTTAAAGTCAGTTAGGATAATAATGTTTCCACAGTACCTAAAACTTGCGATGGATTCATTTAGCGCATCTAGAGCGATTGAAACACTAACCCCTTCAGGCCTGTAGGCGGTCCCTACCGCCATCCGCGCGGCGCCGGGCAGCGTCACCTCCATCCACATCTGCTCGAGCGCGGACGGCGGGTGCGGCCGCGTGCGCGCTCGAATGCCGCGCCTCACGTAGAAACCTACACCTCCACCGCCCTTATCATGTGGACGCTCTACGTGTCTAAAACTATACCCCGCTACGACTGGTGCTAGATTATCTTGTCCGGTTTTCATCCACGTTTCATTTAAAGCTAGTATGTCTGGGTTAAACGTTTCCATGGCTGCAACAAACTCATCCTTGCCTGTGTTAACAGATCTTATATTTAATAAGCCCAACACGAAACTTTTATTTTTAAAATTTGCCATTGGAGTAAGTTTTAACTGATATATTTATATGTAAAGTATAAATAAATAATCCATCAAAGAGGAACATACCTACATATATGTTTTTGTAAAATAAGTATATAGCTGACTTAATTATAAATAAATCATAGGATATCATATATAGAAAAAATAAATGCATATGAAATAAATTTACATCTGTGTTACTTATGAACAAATTATTACATTTCATACATAGAAAAATCAATTTAGAATTGAGATAATTAATGAAATTTATATTTAAAAAAACACCTTTAGTTTCATTTAAATCTGGCAAGAATCCTACACTTAAAATAAAGGCAATACCATAGTTAATAAATACAATGCGAAACATGAATAGAATTCGAACAAAACTATGTAAAAATGCAGTAATAACTACTAACTTATTCCTAGTGTCTATGATGCAACATTGGCATTTTGTCGCTGAGACCCAAAAACCGTCGTAATATCCTCCTCTTTAAGTATGCGGTGGACTTTACTCCCTTCATTCTGGCGGATCAGGATTCTGCCATCTTTCACCCAGACGTATTTCCAGCCGTGCTGTGATATTTCTTCCTTAGCTCTGCGGAGGATTTTCTTGTTTTCGATGGTTAGGCGCTCATTTATGTAGACGCGCGTACAGTCTCCCTGGAGCGACATATCCGCGGTGGTGAGGTTGCGGCGCGTGCGAGCTGCCTGCAGAAGGCGGTCGCGCGGGACGCGGCGCGCGAGGCGCAGCACCAGCGTGCGCGGGCGCAGGTGCGCTCCCCCCGCGTCAGTCGCCACGAGCCGCCGCGGCCCCGCGCCCAGCACGTCCACCACGTCCACCTCCTCCAGTGGGCTGCCCAGCTTAACTGCTAACGTGTGGACTAGGTGAAATGGGTTCTCCCCGGTTTGTTCGGGGACGCCGTTTATTTCCAGGTCATTCATGAATAGTTCTTGGTCTCTACTATTTATGTTTTGTTTCAAAACCTTAACCTCACTTTGAAGCTCCTGTATTTGTTTATCATAGTTATTTTCGTTTATAATAATACGTTCCTCTACTTTAACTATTCGCTCCACCACTAAGTCTGTGCTATTTTTGCAGGAGATAATGTCGGCGCGCAACTCTCTCAAGTCCGCACTAAATGTGGTTATAGTCTCCCTTAGCGCTTGCATTTCATTAAAAAACAATTTCATATGCTCGAGTACTTTAGTCAATGACACCTGCTCTTTTTTGATCTAATAATTCTTTTATTTTGGTTTCATTATCATTTAAAACCAGTTCTATGTTTTTTGTAGTTTCCTGGGTATCCTCTACGTAGTTCGACTTAACAGGTGTGTTTGTATTATCGAACTTGGGGACTTTCGATAAACAAACCGGGCACATCCATTGTTTAGGTACTGCTTTCGTTGTATTGAGCGATACACACAACTTATGAAATATCGCTTTGCATTTCGAACAGGTAGCGTCACCTGTCGGCGATGCGAACTTAGCACAAGCACCACACTTGCTCATTGTAAAGATGAATGATTGATTATCCCAATAGTTTAAATGTAGTGGTATAGATGGCGCTGGCGTATTTTTGTAGTAGTTCAATTTAAATTAATAAAAGTTATTGTAAGGAATATTATATCCAATCTATAGAGCACTTTCTCGAGATAGATAGAATCCGGTCCCTATATTTAAATAAAATAATGTACATACAGTTTTAGGAATCCTTGTTTTTGTGCACAAATTTTCAGATCACAAAACAATCACATGGCACATAAAAACTTTCACCAACAATGGCTCACTGTTATTACCACTCTAGTATGTTATTTATGTTGAAATTAGAACAAATAACTAATAACCACTTGAAATATCAATTAAAAAGTAGGAGCTATATGTGTATCGTTTGGACTACCCTCAATCCTTTTTTGCAAAGTTTCTACCCGTAACTATATTCCTAGTTAGCGAATCATAAAACTTATGACAAAATTAAACAAAATATTTCAATTCCACAGCTCTGGTCAGTATCAGAATTCCCCGGCATGAGAGGCACGTTGCTAGAAGGGGCTCAGGGCTCGGACAACCCCCGCGAGATATACAGCCATGAAGACTATGTGTCCCTGGTACATCATAGTGGACAAGTAAGTTGATATTTTATTTTACATCTCTCATGCTCGGTAAGTTGGTTCTTATTACCTCCAAATGGGGCTTGTAGGTGACTAATTAGCGCTCTAGGGTAATAATCTAGCTAGAAAAGCCATAGGGCGGTAAGTAATTAAAAAAAAAACACTTCTTTCTTTCAAAAAGTTCGCGTACATCTAACCATCATACTGGCAATAGACATCATGCATTCATCCCAATGACCAAAGAGGTCGCTTTGCTATTCAGCCTTGCCTTCGTGTGAGTACAATAGTCATCACTTTTAAATATCGAACGGCGAAGCTCAATTTCGATCTTGAAAAAAAATGAAAAAGTTCTTTACTTGATTCTTTTTAATGAATAAAGGCGGGAATAGAAAACACCTGTCCCTAAAATTTGCAAATTGTTCTCATTTCACTATAAATTTCAACAAATAAAATGTTTTATTTTTGTAATACCGGTTTTTTTCTACTTAACCTCACAATCGAGATGTAAAGCAGAATAGTTAGCTCGAACAATAGGCGCAATCGCTGCGCTCGTGCGCCTAAATATCTCGGGCTGTAATGGATGCCTTACAGCCCTTGGCTACTAATCTACTATTAATTATTACCATTTAGAATTATCATTACATTATCATACTATAGTCGGCGCGGCGAACCTTGATCCCTATGACACTGACAATAATTTCCACAACATAACCTTGTAGTGCCGTCGCCGTTACATTAGAATCGTATTGGAGGCTTCTAAAAATGGCATTTATTTATTTTACGTAGCTATATTCCAATAAAATGATATTCCGTTGGAATAACAACAATTCATAACATTTGCAAGAAATTATCTCAACCACACTTTACGTTTACGTTCTGCAAAAGTTACTTCGTAAGGTATTACATTAGAGAGATTTAAAATCTAATATCTAACCCATATCTAACCCAATATGTTCCTTTTCACAATTGGGTTTTTTATTTCAATCTTAACTTGTGTGTACATAAATAAATAAGCTAAACTTATAAATACTTATAAGACGACCACATTGGCGATGGGGTAAATCTATCTGCCTCAGACGCCGTGGTTGCGGGTTCGAATCCCGCACGGAACTAGAAAAAAAAGTTCCTGGTCTGGGCGTTTCTCTATACAGGCTGACTGGTGACAAATTTTAGATACTGAAGGAGAGCACTCTCTACTCGATTCTGGTCATTATTATGACATGAAAATAGATTCCAAATTTTACACTAGTATTCCCTATAAGTAAATAATTTTTTGTTACAATTTACTTTACTTACGCCTGAGACAATCGCATGACCAGGGATCGTTGCCAACGCTAGTGTAACCATACGTTGCGTAATAAATTCTTTAACTTTGGGTTAAGCTTCCTTGGTAAATAATTGATATTTATTTTTTACTATATTTTTTCTCTTGATATATGATTTTAAACTATCACATCCTATTTATCACATTATATTTAAACTATCATATCAATTTCAAAAGTGACCCACCAGTATATGAATACTATTTTCTAGGTTCCCTCCTAGTTTGCTACATGGTATCTCATAACACAAGCTTTGCTTACTTTGAGGCGATGTAGTTGGTGTGATTGTCTGAGGATTTTATTTAGATTTTATTTTATTTTAACAGTACATATCTCACAACTACGCGGAACAGTCGACCAGCGAAGACCCGCGAATGATGGCGTTCTTTGACTCGCTGGTTCAGCGCGAGTTGGAGTGCCTCGCGGAAGAAACAGACTCGCTCGACGGTTCGAGCTCCGACGCGTCGGTGCAGAGCAATGACTCGGATTCGTCAGATAGTGATCAAATTGTGGCGGATTTCTTGCCGTTGCCGCCTAAACGGAGTAAGTGTTTTTTGTGTAGGTTTGTTAATTAGTTTTCCTTATTTGGTAAACGAATGGTTGTTACAATTTTACTAAGAATCAACTAAAAAAATATAAAAACATTGCTTAGACAGTTATAGGTACAACATGCTTAGTAGCAAATTTTGCTTACATACAATTGAAATAAAAGAGCAAGTTTGTTTAAATCAATAAATACATATAAGAAAACTAATAATTACCAAAATGTTTGCCGGCAAGAGAGGCATTGACGGACACATGCGTAAGTCCCTCAATGCCTAGTTGCGGCCCAGGCTTGTATAGTACTTTTCTCAAATAATGCGCGGAACTTAAACTAAATAATTTCATCACACACATTGTCTTCACTTGAACTCATTTTGTCAAATACAAAAGTATTTAAAACAAATGACGAAGTTGTCGAACAACTAATAACAATAGTTTTTTACGCGCCAAAGTATTATTTTTTTCAATATTTCTTTTCTTTGTGCAAGCCAGTTCGAAATTTAAATTAAACCTTTGATAAGTAACCTCTTTCGTCGCCATTTAGCGGAGTAGAAGATCGTACCATTTTTAAAATAAACGACAAATATGATTTTATATAGTAATTTAGTTGGCCGCTCAACACGACAGTTAGGATTTTCATACAACTTTTGCCGGCTGCTGCTCGAACAGTACAGCAAGTTCGATTTAACTCGAAGAAGGTTGTCAAAAAAATCCCTATTAAAGTTCCTAATTTAAAATGCATTCTTTATAAGTTGACACGTAAAGCGCTTTTGATTGTTTGGATGGAGCAAGGATACGTAACATGCTTGTAAAAGTTATTTCACCCTGTACCATAGATTACAAATTAAAAATGTTGTCCCACGGAAGTCGTCGTTTTAAAATAACGGATCGCGGTTACCCATACAGGTATCGATTAAGCCGAACATTGCTTATAATTAAATTTGTGATCGCAAAGGATCCACTTCGGATAGCACTGCTGCTCTTGAATGAACCGTGTCGTAAAAAGCAAGTTATCCGAGTGTATAAAGTGTGCGCCAAAATATTAGATGACGACCGGCTGGTGTAGCGGTAACATACATTGCCTTCTATGCCAGAGGTCCTGGGTTCGATTCCCGGTGGCGGCGGATATTTGTGTGATGAATACAGATATTAGTCGTCAAGTCATGGATGTTTATATGTTTATTTAAGTTTATTCTAATAAAAAATATGTATTTATTCAATATGTATGTGTATATATTTTTTAAGTATATCAGTTATCTAGTATCCATAACACAAGTTCTTTAAGAAACTTAATTTGGGCTAGATAATGTTGTGTGAGAGTCAGAAATATTTCATTTAAAAAAAAAAAAAAATATTAGCTTGTTGTGATCTGACAATGTTTGATGGAGAGCCAGATCTTAAGCTCATGGGCGTCTTTGACCTCATCTGCACTAACATCAGGTTAGATAAAGGCCAATAATGGCAATAGTGACCGATGTCAAAAAGTCGCATTGAATTAGGTACAGAAGACATTTCAATTAAGGTACATCAAGCGTTACAAATCTGTCAAAATTTTTTACTTGAATCTGAACTCTATGCCCTCGATATTAAGTTAAAATAGGTTGGGGAAATTCGAAAGGTAATGTAAAGCTTGATCTGCTGGCTTCTGTACATAAAAAAATAAAACCCGGCTGCTAAAACTCGCTCAAAAAAGTAGGAAACAAGTCTCCGCTGAAATATTTATGTATATTTGTCATACTGATAGAGATATGTTTACAGGATAGCCGTGATCGTATGCCACTTTGATTTTATTTTAGTAGGTAGGTATTATAATTGTTTTGCTATAAGTAATAGGTGGCATACGACCACGGCTATCCTGTAAATATATTTCTCCGTGTAATGAGCCCACTGCAGGGCTATGAATCTCTCCTCTGGGTGACGAGGAGGTTGAGGCCGTAATCCACCAAGCTGGCCCAGTGCTGGTTGGTGGACGTCAGATATTTCAGTCAAGCACGGAAGTCGTCGTGAGAAATGAATGGTCGGCGGCCACCCATCCTAATACAGGCCGCACCGAGCGCGCTTAACCTGCGATGTCGTTTGATTGCATATCATTTCAGTAACCATGGCGCCACGACGACGTCAGTTTCTATTAGTGTGATGTATAAATATACATAAATATTACAACGGAAAAATAAATATTCGAAAGGAAGTGTATTTACAGTGATTGCACATTTATTTTAGCGACAACGAATGGCGCTCGCAGCCAGCGTTGCCCCAACAGACTTGCCCGCCTCGTCGCCTCGCGCTACTCGAAGAATACGCGCTCGCCCAAACGAGGCTCGCACAGGTATTTTATTTTATTTATTTACTCTTCATTGTACACACATGAAATAGAAAATAAAGAACATTAAAAAAGAAAACACAATCGGCGGCCTTATAGCTAGTAAGCGATCTCTGCCAGGCAACCAAAATTAAATGATAAAGTAACAGATCAACAGATGGGGTTTACTTACAAAACAAAAAATAATAATAAAAAAAAAAACAAAAACATATCGACTATTTGTTACAGACTTTCAGAAATTCTTAATTTATATATAAACATGTATACATACGAATACAAGATATACATACATATACTACACATTGACTTCTTCAGTTAAGGATAAGTAGTGTTTTTTAAAAGCTTTTTATATGTGGCGATGGTCTTAGCTGACTTAATACAAAGTGGTAGCTGATTCCATAAGGATACTGCGCGAATTTTAAATACAACGCCGAATAGGTCGGTTGAATGAGCCGGTGTACTGAGCATTAAGTTGCCAGAAGATCGTAAATCACGACTATGTTGCTCATATTAAGTATTTTTCTGCGGAGCTTTTAGACTGAACGAGAATAAATGACACGAGGGATTATATATAGGTATATTATACTATTTACTAACTGAAATTCTAATCAAAATGTTTTATTTAAACACTAGGTATGACATAAAGTTAGGGCGACTCGTACGCATTACTAATTAAACTTTAAACGAATGACAGAAATTCTCTGACAATATGAATATGGTAAGCGCTAAATCTATAGGAGTGACTAATTGCGAACTCTTTGAAAACTTTATTTTTTAAGATTTCCATACAAAAAGGATAAAACGTTAGGTTTTTAAAAAAATTTCAATTTTGTTTTTAATTTATGTTATTTATTTATTAGGTACAACGGTAATTAGATTATAATCGAAGTGATATCAGTTTGAAGCGGATTAATCAATGAACTTGTGTGTGACGTCAGGATTACATGAGGAAAACTAGGCTACATTGCTTAAAACCGCTCTTCCTTGTACTGACTGTGTTTTTGTCTGATTTTCTATACAAGGTGTTCTGTAGTATACCGTTTTTATATTCCATTATGTTTGTATGTTTGTATTATTATTTGGTTTCTTTATATTTTTGTTTCTGAAAATGTTATTAAAACTAAAAGTTGTTTGTTTACCTATCAACTCTAAAAATTGTCAAGTTGCTTATGTCACCTTTCAGTACAGATAATTTATAAACTGTTGTTAGGTTTCCTATTCATTTCTTTTTCAATTTTTTTCAAATTATTATTATAATATATATGATTCTGAGACTTGCACATTTAGAAGCAAGAGAAGTATCGGCTCCACTTTTACAATACCACAATCGCTGCTCCAGAGACTAAAACCTCCTTAATACGAGAAGTGACAGCCGCTGGCTGATGATAGAATGGATACCTCTCGAACATGAAAATTTACGTCCGTCGATGTAACAAAAGACTTTATTATCGAATTCGGATGTAAAGAGCTTGACCAATGCGCCCGCTACACAACAACGACTTATGGACAAGCTCTTTACTCCCTAATTCGATAATAAAGTCTTTTGTTACAGTTCTTTTTGATATCCCATTAACGTATCTAGAAATCTTGTATGAAATGACGCATGACGGAAGCCGGATCTAGTGCGTTAGCTACCATAAGTTTTATAGCTACGTTAGCCCGTATTTCCCGGGATAGATAACTGCGCGGGTAAAACCGCGCGAGCGGCTCGTGATTAAGAAAGCTTCTACAATGCGTCCCCACTATAAATGCGAAGCAGGTTATTAATGATTTAAACCACGCGGTTAAATATGCATTTTTCACTATTAACGGTTAAGAAACCGCATATGTATATGCTTGTTACGGTTAAATACCACCGCGAGATGTCGCTAACGGATTGAAATGTGTATCGCAAGTTTCGCAATGATGGCAAAAAATAGTCGGTTGAAATTCCCTATCTCAAAAACTGCTGAACTGATTTTGTGGAAATTTATAGTATACCCTAATTGAATAATACCGAGTACAACAAAAAAATAATTACTTAAATTGGACTTGTAGTTCCGGAGATATGCGAATACAAACATAAAAACATACATACACTACTGAAATTTTTCACATTTGTTCAGACGTTGATGTACACTAACATATACGAAAACTGGGCAATTCTGGAAATATTACATACATACGGGTGGAATTGATAACCTCCTTTTTTGATGTTGGTTAACAGGAAAATTATCATTGTCGCTGTCAAACATTTAACCGTTAACAACTGCATTTTATCGGTAGCTAACCATAAATTTGGTTAATTAACGGTAGCTAACGGGTTTTTTACAACTGTAGTCCCCACCTAAGACATCATTGTAATGACACTTGCAGCCGTCGCAACAAACAGTCCCGCTCCGGCGTCGTCAAGTCCAGCAACAAGTGCGCCGGCGCCGCCACCAGCAAGCGTAGTGGCGCGCGGCGCACGCGCGGCCCGCGCCGCCCCGCCCCCCGCGCGCCCCGCGCCCCGCGCGCCGCCAGGCGAGCGCCCTCTAGCGGACGGAGCGACTCGGATGAAGCGCGCACTGGGACTAGCAGTCGGGTGAGTGACAATCTACGATACTCAATACAGGGTTGATTTGTAATCACCAGCCAAATTTTAATAAATAAATGAAAAATGTGATAAATAAAAAAATAAAAATTACCCGACCAGGATTCGAACCTGGGACCTCTCGTTTGCCGGACGAGTGCTCTTCCAACTGGGCTACCGGGGCCTGGCGCTACGCCTCGAAATTACTTACCACATTTTTGTTTTTACGTTATTTTTGCTAACGTAGCTCCATCTAATGGTATAAGCTTTGCAGCTAAGACCACCCGATATCAATTTCTTTACAGCACTCGTCCGGCAAACGAGAGGTCCCAGGTTCGAATCCTGGTCGGGTAATTTTTATTTATCACATTTTTCATTTATTTAAGAATAATTGAGCATTTTAAATGCAAAAAACATTATTAAACCAAATTTTAATGTTAGTTTCTTTGTTACGATATAAACGCACGTGCATATTTATTTCGCTCAGTACAAAATTACAAAAGTACAAAAATTAGAAATATGGAACCACAAACTTAAAAAAAAATAGTCTCTGTTGATGGAACATACTTCCTACGAAGCTGCATTTCATTGATAAAACTACGACATAGTACTACAAGATGTTTTGTAGTAGCGTGTAGTTTCCTTAATTTTAATGGTAATTTAGAGTGACCGTGGCGTAATATGTTAGCGGATACATTTATTTCAGAAAAAATACTTGTTTTTTGCAAAAATCGTTTCTATAAGTTATACTTATTGTGTAAAAAAAAATTGGCCGGTGACTACAAATCAACCCTGTTTAGTACGTTACTGCAGCGGCCGGCAAGAGAGGCATTGATGGACGAACGTGTGAATTTCGGCCGAGGCTAAGCCGTGGTACACATACTTAATTCCATCAATGCCTAGTTGCGGTCAGACTTGTATAGTACTTTTCTCAAATAATGCACGGAAATGAAACTAAATAATTTCATCACACACATTGTCTTCACTTGAACTCATTTTGTCAAATACAAAAGTATTTAAAACCAAAGACAAAGTTGACGACCAACTAATAACAATAGTTTTTTTTTCAAACATGTTGGAAATTTGAGCATTATTTTGACAGCCTTCTTCGTTTAGCGACCAAATAAGTTACTATGTAAAATCATATTTTTCGTGTAATTTAAAATTGGAACAATCTTCTACTCCGCAACATGGCGACCAAAGAGGTAACTTATCAAAGGTTTAATTTAAATTTCGAGCTGGCCTGCACATAGAAAAAAATACTTTGGCGCGTTTTCATTAAACTCCTTTTTCAGAATATACGACGTTTTTTTTAATGTGGGTCAAATGTTTTCGTTCGAAGAATCGATATAGAAAAAAAAAACATAATATTAACTAAAAAAACTCCGCAAGTTGCCGCGCGAGTCTCACGAGAAAATTACCACAAACGCACTGGATGTGTACATTATTTAAGGTTCTGTAGAGATTAATGAGTTAAAATATAACATTAAAATCTATTGCAATCTTATAAATTAATCTGGTTTGTAGAATTTAATATGGGTTGAGCATGATTACTACTCATCCTAAAACTACAGGGCTCTGCCCTTTATTAGGGAGTAGCGAACACAGTAATTTAAATTTAAATTGTATTTTTGCTGTATTTATTGTCTCTGTTTTATTGAAATAAACAATTATTATAATTATTATTACTGAAAAATAACTTTGTATAAAGTATTAATGTAGTTCTACAGAGTGACTAGTGGGTCAATTTCGAAATTCGAGGACGTGATAGTTTGAGATCATACATGAGGAGAAAAAATATAATAACTATTAATTATTTACTGAGTAAACTTAACCGAAAGTTAAAGAACTCATTACGCAACGCATGGTTACACTGGTGCGGACGTACGCACGACGCTATCAACACAGAATAGGTAAGGTAGGTATAGATGGTTTCACGAACGGTCGTCGACCTAGCATAACTCTTTATTTATATTTAGGGACTTCTGCTGAAAAATTAAGTCCCTACTTTTATTACATAATAATGATTAGAATCGAGTACACAATGCTCTCTTTCAATATCTAAAGTTTGTCACCAGTCACAATGTTCCAGTCATAATGTTCCATCCATTTATCTTTAATAATCTATTATTAAAAATTGAATTACCCTGACTGTGGGCGGCATTTCCTCATACATTGACAAAGTTTATTTATATTTCTAGATATAGAGACAAAATGAGTTCCTTCACGAAATTTAAATGTTATCACAGGTTATGAGACCGCTCCGAAGACACAATAACTTATCCAGAGCTTCGAAAAGGAAAAGCAAAGTCACTAGCTACCGGAAAATAATCAATTCCAGGAACAATGGTAAGTGAAATATAAAATATACCTACGCTTTCCGTTCAGCCTTGTTAGTTTAGAAGATACTTCCATTAGGTGCACAAACTTGGTTTGAAAATCAGTTACTTCCTCTTCAACCTCATCTGTACTTAATTATACCCGATGCGGCGAACCTTGTTCCCTATGACACTTACAGTAATTTCCACAACATAACCTTGTAGTGCCGTCACCGTTACATTAGAATCGTATTGGAGGCTTCTAAAATGGCATTTATTTATTTTACGTAGCTATATTCCAATAAAATGATATTCCGTTGGAATTATAACAATTCATAATATTGCAAGAAATTATCTCAATCACAATTTACGTTTACGTTCTGCAAAAGTTACTTCATAAGGTATGATTTAATAAATACACGACTATGTAACTTTTGCTGAACGTAAACGTAAAGTGTTGAGATAATTTCTTGCAAATGTTATGAATTGTTATAATTCCATATAACGTGATAGGATTCTATTTGGAAATTATTGATAATACCTTTATAAAATCAAGATTACTACTCGTAAATATTTATCATGGATAAGAAAACATAAAAGTGATATCACTTTAACCGATACTCGTACCGATAATAGTCTGTGATATTTTAAAATTGGGTTAACAATGATGTGTTGGTTTAAATTATGAAGTAAATATTTTTTTATATTTATCATAAATTAAAATTTCAAAATTATTTTTAGTGAATAAAATTTAATTTTAGTCTACACTTCATGACTAGGTATATATGTCAATTTATAATAGTCTGTGATATTTTAAAATTGGGTTAACAATGATGTGTTGGTTTAAATTATGAAGTAATTTTTTTTTTATATTTATCATAAATTAAAATTTCAAAATTATTTTTAGTGAATAAAATTTAAGTTTAGTCTACACTTCATGACTAGGTACATAGCAAAAAATAAAAATATTTCCGTCTATTTCTTTTAAGAAAATCACTTCACCAAAACAATAATCTTACGCGAATAGTAGATACCTACGCATCCGAGCGAAGGTCGTTGACGCGCGCCCGTGTGTTTGCGTGACCTAGTTACCTACTTAGCGCGGAATCAGCTGTAATTACGTCATACATCAGGATAAAAGGTGATTCTAATGTCCCATCCACAAAGCAGATACATAGTAGAGCTGCTGTAAGCAAAGTTGCACAGCTTCAATCTGAGTTGTCCTGACGTCACAGCCTTTAGTTCAAGCTATTCCTCGCTAGAGGCACTGGCGTCAGTTCGTCGCTGACTTCTGTGAAGTATGTACACGCGTAGATATTTACAAAAAATTAAATCCTCCATTGTTTCTCGATGTAAAATTTAGTTTTCTATACTTTTATAAAGGAATCACATTGACAATCCAAATAAAATTAACTTACCACGATGATAATTTCATTCATAATTATTTTTTACAAATTGTATTGTTTTCCAATTATTTGTGTCCAAAATTCCAGATTGTTATTTGTTGCCTAGGTGATTTTTATGTCGAGAAAAAAGGTTGCACTATCTAGCGTCAAGTAGAAATACTTTTATTTCGCGGTTCTTTCTGACAGATTTGGAACGTATGAAATTTCGTTAAAAAACTAGAGCCACCTAGTAAAGTATAGCTGAACTTTTTTGATGATCATGTGAATATTTTAACCTTATGTTTCAACCGGTTTTTACTACTCGCTACTAGGTGACTAATGCCATCGCCTGTTTGGCTATGATTGGCCATTACCCACCGCTTACCCCTCCCGCACCCCGCGCGTAAGCTTCACTTGAGTCCCTAGAAAAAACTGGATAGGGCAGCTCCTCTATATATGTCCTCCGTGGTCCCATCACACTACTGTTACAGGTTTTTGACTATCAATTTCACGTTAAACTAATTGTATCTAAATACTGTTTTAGTTTTGATCTTCATTAAATTAAAAATGAACTTAAAATAAAGCATTCGTGCTTGAAGTCTTTGTTAAAACAAATAAATTGATTTTATAATTAATTTAATGTTAGAATGACGTGTTTAGTAACTGGATTAACCTTATTTATAACTATGTACAGTGTAGGTATAACGTACAAAAATAACTTACATTTTTACCTTGCGTCCTGTCGCTGATGTTAAATACCGTGCTAGGTATTAGTCACTGATAACTTATCACATTCACAATAACTGCTGTACATGGAGTCCCATTAGCCCATATACTGAACACAAAACCCGTCATGTTTAGCTTATTAATTTTGACTATCCATAAAGTATCCTTATCACGTTTGATAACAGCGATAGGTGGGCTCGTCAGTCCATAGAATGTGCTTCAGCAATCAACCATAGACTACACACGCGGAGCATAGGTAGTTGCTTCAGTCTTGCACTTTCGTAAAGTGGTAAGACTTGAGCCCTCTCGTCGCAGCAAGCGCCGCACCCACGAGCTGCTGACTTCGAAAACCTGAGCCGCATCGTTTGTGCTGGCTATCGGATGCTGTTCAAAAAACTCCAGCACGTCTTCTTCGAGTGAACCAGAAATCGAGGTCTGCCGGCGTCTGTGACTGTGGATTAAACGTGCCATAATCGCGTAATTCGACATTTTTGTTAGTTATCGATTTAGTGTTCGCGCGCGCGAATCTCTGGACAGACTGACGAGCGGGGGGCGTTTCAATCAAACATAGTAGGCGCGGGCGGCTCGAATTTGACTTTCGGCTCGTTTGCTTGTGCCGCGCAAGAACGTATAGGTATTGTTTGGTAATGTAACTAATATTTTATTGTTTAATAGAAATAGATGGAAACGTTTTCTCATCTTGCTATGTAGTCGTAAATTAGAGATTAAACTAAAATTTTATGCACTTAGACGTATTTTGAAATTTTAATTTATGAAAAATGGTGAAAAAAAAATTTTTTTTTTCGATATTCAGACCCACTCCTCATTCTGAATCTGCTATTAAGATATTATTGACTATTATGTGGCGACCCTATATAGATAAACACTCAGACACGGAACATTTTTTTTTTCTTGTTCCGTTGAATGTAGTATTTTCCAAATTCTTTAAATAATTCGTTTAAACGATTTACATCAAAATAAATTTCATCGGACAGCCAACCTGTGCAGGAAACTGAGTGAAATAGCAAGCAATTTTCTTTTCCAAGTCTATTCAGATAAAAAGATGTATATTTATAAACTTTCGAAATTTCATGTTAAAAAAATAAACCCTATTTATTTTCAGGTACGACAACCCAAGACAGCAGTGACAACAACAATGTCGCCAGCAGCAGTGTGGACGACAACCCAGCTCTACCCAGCACCAGCACAGGTAAGGCAAACAAATTTTATACAGACTTAACCACAGAGACTTAAACTAAGCTTCAGAATATGTTTTTTTTTTTTAATTCTCTATGAAAAATTGAAGTCGAATCTATGCTTGGGAGATGATCAACGCTTAAATAGCTTTCATAATATAGATCTTAGCCTCACTCATTCGACTAAGAACTGCAGCTTTTCTCATTATTTCTTCTTTTCTTATTTAAACCGTTCAGTTAAGTTAGGAAAGTAAAGAAGAAGTAGAAGTTAAATAAGTTATTCTTATAACGAGTTCCCGCATTTGGCTTCGATTCCATCCGGTGTTGTGTCGATGAGGTCGAAGACGAATGCACGCAGGTGAAGAAAGAAATTACTCTTAGTAAAATACTGTCGTCGGGAGCGGTGATATTCGACGGCACAAATTCTCATTGAATTTCCATAATCTTGTCTTTCACAGGTTACAGAGGTCAAAACACCTCTGCATTATTCCGGATAGCAGAGGTCGATTCGGATGACGATCAATCCATCGGAAGCCGTCCCATATCCCCACACAACCAAGATGCCCCAAGCGTACCTACAGACCTAGTCAGCATAGTCCCTACTCCCATTAATGGCTCCCGTGACTCAATTGGTGACTCCCTACGAGTCGACGAACAAAATTCCCCCCCAGACCGACTCAGAACAATTTTACGTCGAGTTCGCAGAAGCGGTCGACTCCAAAGATCTGACTCAAGCGAGTCTCCCCCCCCTAAAACGGGCCCTACCCCTTCAACCTCAGTCATAGAACGCCTGTCAGTCAATCACAACAGAACTGTCACGCGACTTATGAATGAAACGAACGAGAGCGAGATAGAAAGCAGTTGCAGTACTGAGAGTTCTTTCTGGTCTGCTCTAGGGACAATGGGAACTCCTGATAGTGGAGTTGGTACTGTTGTAGGTAGCAGCACTAGGAATAACCAACCCGCGGATGAAACTTCCGATGACCCTGATTATCAAGCGATCAAATTCCGACAGAGAGTCAAAAAGGCTAGACGTAATTACAGAACTCATATGGATTCCGATTCGAATTGAAATTAAAAGTATATCGTGTTATTCGTTCTAAAATAAAAATAAAACGTACTGTCACATCAACTTTGAAGCGGTACTAATGGTAATATTTAAGATGATTGTTAGTTTTCCAAACTGACCCGGCTAAATATAAAGCAGGTCGTTGGTATGATGTCTTGTTTAATTATTTATTTATTGTGTAAACCATACTTAGTTTTATTACTTATAATTAATAATAAACATTCATATGAACCTATTATTATTATATGTAACTTTCGAAGCTAAAATACATTATTCGAAAGCTTAGTTATATAGAACTTATAATATACAGGCAACAAAACATTGCATTGTCGCACGTTTAAAGTAACAATAGCAATGATTCCCCAGTAGGGTAAGTATAATAGGATTTAGGTTTGAAGGATTTTTTATTTATTAGCTTTAAATTTCTTTATTATGATTTATAGACAACTGTTTACCTTTTAGTTATGAAGTTACAGCATGTTGTTGCTGCTGTATAATAAAATAAGCCATACATTACCACAACGCGTATTATATAATTATTGGATAATTCTTTAACTGCACAAATAAATCTTAGATTTACTTTTTTCGTTGCCAAACTTAAAACTCGACAAAATTTTCTTATATTCGGAAAAAAATCTATATATGCAACTAAATTATTAAAAAAACATACTGGAAATAACGCAGCTTCGGTATAATATCTATATTGTTGATGTTTAATAGTTATTAATAATTATTTAATTAAAATTAAATTAAACATAGGCATTTTCGAATAGCTATTTTGTCATTTAGCTGTTCGGAGTTCGAAAGCTCGAATGGGCTTGGTATGTTATAAGGACGTTTAATTTCCTGTAATAATTGATATAAGAACAATGGATTTATTGCTGTCAGACTTGTAATATGTGTAATCGTTGAATAGCGCTTGTAATCTTGTTTTCTTAAGCCAAGTAATGAATAAAAAAAAAAAACAAAACTTAGTGTTAACTAATCAAAACTTTCATAACTGGTACAGAGGAATACTTGTAGAACAATGATACTGCTGAATTATTATTAATATTACTTAAGTACATGCTCATGACGAGAGATATGTAAAGTCCTTATTTTCAGAATGATTTGTTTTAAATAATTAACTGTTTGAATTAGGCGTTACTTTTCAGAAATCCATTACAGCTATAATAACCAAGTTATCTGCTTACACCGCCGCCGCCGTCGCTCCCGCCAAAAATATGATAAGTCAAGGCGGGTTCGCCAACATTCGGGCGTACATTTTTTAAATTATTGTCTTACTATATTAAATAAATTTCAATAGTTAAGCACCTCTGCATTTTCTTATGAGCATTGGTTTTGTTTTCATTTGGTATCGCTTCTCTTTGGCCGTACTTTAAACAGTTGAAAAAACAAGATTATTGGCGTCACGGGATTATCATGGTAACTTGGTTATAGCTGTGAATGCAACTTTTACAGTATCCCAAAGGTTAAGTTTTTATTTGGAAAATAGTTTCATTGCTCGAAAAGGGCCATTTATTTTTTGGCCTTCAATTTGTAAATTTACACGGGCGGTATAATTAAAGGCTCGTATAAGTATGAAAATTTATTTGTAAGTATATTGTAGAAGGCAACAACTTTCAGGATACCACGATACTAGTCATCTTACAGGCGCGGTCTCAGACTCAAATTTTGGGGTCACTGCAAAATTTAGGACAAGTATCTTTTTCTGGCTTCTACTTTCTTTTTTCATATTTTTGTGGTTTTGGTTTATTCCCCTGGGACCGCGCCTGTCATCTTATCGTGTGTGGATGTATATACTTCGTGGTGTTCAAACGTTTGTGTATAAATATTTACGTTTCGAGGTTTTGTAAATTATAAAGATGTGATCTATTATTACCTTGTAATGAGATAAATACCTAGTTTATAAGGATGATCAATGTTCCATTAATAGGTTTTTAACCTGGAGATAAATATATTAAACTGAAATATTTTTTTTTTTACTTTCCTTATTTGTATGAAAGAATCTATAAAAATCTCTAGTAACGTCTTTTTATGAAGACTTTGCAAAAACCATTTTATGGTATAAATCGCGCTAAACATCTCCTCTGAAGTTGTTGCGAGACGCTTCGCGCAGGTTCATTGTAAGTAAAACGCATGCGTGAAACGCCTTGCAGCATCTTCAGAGGAGACAAGAAATTTGGCGCAATCTGTACCTATTTGTATTTGCGCTGTGCCATGGTGCGGGTGACAGTTGCCTGAATGACGTTAAATCTGTCAGTGTCACTTAGATTTTAGAGTTCCATTAGATTTTTCTGTACATTCTGGTAAGGTTTAACTTATTTTACCACGGTTATTAATATAATTAATATATAAAAGACTGGTGAATTACTTAGAAACTAACAACTATTTGGCAAACAACCAATACGGATTTAGAACCAAACGTTCGACAGAGGATGCTGTTCTCGACTTAGTCTCGAAGTGACTACTTTAATGGAAAACGGAGAGAAGTGCCTGGGAGTATTTTTGGATCTACAGAAGGCCTTTGACACCGTGTCTGTGCCTGTCCTCTTGGCCCGACTAAACAATCTGGGAGTAAGAGGGGGCCGCATTGTTGGCTTACAGACTATCTTACTTCGAGAAGTCAAAGAGTCTGTGTAGATAGTTATGTAAGTGATAGTGCCACCTGTACATACGGAGTTCCACAAGGCAGCACCTTAGGGCCAACACTATTTTTGGTGTATATCAATGACCTATGCCAAGTTAAGATTCCTGGTGCTGAACTCCTTATGTTTGCTGATGACACGGTCATTATTTTTAACAGTCCTAGCTGGGAATCCCTAAAAAAAAGTCACAGAATCAGGGTTATGTAAAGTAACAAACTGGCTGGAGAACAGCCTTCTAACTCTTAATGCATCGAAAACTAAATATATTTGGAGGCCTCCATACCACCTAAAGACTTCTCAATAATAACTCACACATTCCCTTGCAACGCAAACCCATCAGCAAACACAACGAACTGTCGATGTGAAAAACTAGAACAGACTACAAACATTAAATACCTAGGTATAATTCTGGATAACCACCTAAACTGGGGTTTACACATTTCCCACGTAGCCAAGCGTATTAGAAGACTTATTATTATATTTAAAAATCTAAGGGTCGTAGCAGACATAGAACTCCTATTGAGAACTTATGACTCACTTTGCCATTGCTTGATTAATTATTGTATTTGTTCTTGGGGTGGAGCCGCAAAAAAATATTTGATACAAACAGAAAGAGCCCAACGAGCAATTTTGAAAGTTCTTATGTCACCCTACAAATATTCTACTACAAAGTTGTATGAACTGACAAGAGTTCTCAGTGTGAGAAAGACATACGTTCTTAAATGCTGCCGGCATTACCATCGGCATTCGATTCCCAAATTACCTATCCCACGCAAACGAATTAATAACTGTCCTGTCCCGTCACTAAATAGTGCACTTGCAAGAAGACAATATATCTACCAAGCACCCAGATTATACAATAAAATTAACAAAACACTTAACCTAAGAGTAAAAAATAATTACCTGATAAAAAAATCCATTACAACATGGTTGTTGGATTTGAAATATGATATTTGTGGAGCCCTTCTTAAATCACTGTCGTAGCATGACTTGACTACTCATCCCACACATACACATACACACACTCACACACAAACACACTAAGAGAGAGAGAGACACTACAATTTTTTAATCATTTCTTTAATTGTATTATTATTTTAATTAATTTGATTGTTTATTTGTGCCAAAAACAAAATTGTGCCTAAAGGGAAGTAACTGCTTTCTGTAATACAGGAATACCTAGCACAGGAAGCAGAGAATCATTGTAATTATGTACACATAGTGTTAACAATAAATATTTTTTAATTTTTTTTTTCATTTTTCATATGTACTACAGCTGACATACTAAGTCATAATTTTGTACTTGAAACGATATGTTACTTAATACCATATTTTTCATAAGACTTTTGTTGTCGACTTTTCTATGGCACTTTCCTATATCTTTCTTTAGTGATGTCGGTAAGATTCAACTAGTCCCGGGCATTGAGTTATTATTACACGTTAATACATAGTAACGCAATGGTCCCGGGAGAACCAGCTAATCTTGATCATAGGCCAAGGAAATGTTTTAGGGCAAAAGTTATTTTTTTTTTCAAATGTTGGCATAACTTAGGGGCCTTTTTCATAATTAATTGTGTACAACTTTTGTGCGTATTGTTGATAACATGTAATTTATGAAAAATATCTAAAAATAACGTATGTTTCAGTATCAACTATCATAATTCAGGCTAAGCATTTGGATGCTGGTCCGTTGATGCGGAGCAGAGAAATTTTAAACAATTGGTTTGCATTAAGACTCCGCTCAGCTGCTGAGTGGAGTTCCTATTAGTCTAAGAACCCGTACGCGACAGACTTACGTTATAGTAGCTACATTGCTCCAAATTGATGCCAGGTATACGGTTTCACCTGCCGTTGGTGAAATGGGGATTCTCTATTCCCATCGAGGGTTCCTTTGCGCGTGGCTAGAATTCGAAAGGCGTAATATTGACTTTCAAAACGTGACCGTAGCTTGTCTGCCATTTTGATATCTTAAAATATATTTTTTTTTCGTGTAAAATAATTTAATGGCAGACACTTACTCCGGTTCCTACTTCTCTATGTATATACAGGGTTGATTTGTAGTCACCGGCCAAATTTTTTTTACACAATAAGTATCATTTATACAAACGATTTTTGCAAAAAAAAAGTATTATTTTTTTTACAAAGAAATAAATATATCCGCTAACATGTGAAGCAAACCATGGTCACTCTAAACTACCATTAAAATAAAGACAACTACGCGCTACTACAAAACATCTTGCAGTACTACTTAGTAGTATTATCAAAGAAATGCTGCGTCGTAGTAGCTATGTTCATCAACACGACTATTTGCATAAAAGTTTGTGGTGCCATATCTTTATTTTTTGTGCTGAGCTATACTAAAATAAATATGCAAGTACTTACGTTTATATCGTATCAAAAAAACTAACTTCTAAATTTGGCTGGTGACTAAAAATCAACCCAGTATACAGGGTTACTTTTTATTGGACCCGCATCTGTTATAGAGTAGATCAAAATGAACCATTTTCACTATGGAATCACCTCCTAAAATTTACCGTTTTTGAGTTATATCAGTTTTTAGAATATTACTGTAAACACCCATTTTTCACTAGTTTTTGGTAAAAAATAAAAAAAATCTTCACTACCTAACTGATTTTTGACGTACTCATGTAACTGATTAATGATTTAATGAGATGAAGAAAAAAAAACTCTAAAATAACGTCAAAGCAGCACATTTTATGGTCTTTACTCTTTCAAGCACTATTCTCTCCTTAAGTTAAACATCGCACTTAAAATGCGTCTCCTGTAAAAAAAATCCTAGTAATTAACTGTGCAGATTACATCATAATAAAAACATTGTTCAAGCTATCCAACAAGGTTAATAATACATAGGTAGATTTTTTAAAATTACCAGGTAAAATAAATTTAAAGGTAATGCAACCATTATGTAAAAAATTTAGAGTAGGCGCCAAGGGACGAGTCTAGCCAAGAAACGGGTATTTTATTTTTATTTGGCACAGCCGATGTGCTTTTGTAATCCGTGAGTAGTTAATGCATTTTTTTACCCGACTAAGGCGAAGGCTAAGGCTAAGGCGCCTGTTGCGCCTATCTGTATGTTTTTTCATTGTATTTTTTTTTTTTTCCCTTTTGTAATTGTGTGCAATAAAGTATAAATAAAAATAAGCAAAAAGGATGGTTATGATTTCACCTGTATGTATGTGTGTGGGTATGTATGTTCATCTGTTCCCTCATAACTTCGAAACTAGTTAGCATAATTGAACAAATAATCTAGGGCTCTAGAGCTTTACTTTATGGAGAGGGAGCTCTAGTTAATTAAACGTGACCTCATGTATTTTGTAACTAGCGGACAATCAAGACGCTTCCAACGACACCTCATTTGTTCAATTATGATAACTAGTTTTGAAGTTATGAGGGAACAGATGAACATCCATACATACATACAGGTAAAATCATAACCCTCCTTTTTACCTAGGAATTTTAAAAAGTCTACCTATGTATTATACTTTGTTAGATAGCTTAAAAAATTTAATTTATTATGATGTACAGTAAATTACTAGGACTTTTTTTACAGGAGACACATTTTAAGTGCGATGTTTTGGTTTAACCTAAGAAGAGAATACTGTCGTCCTACCATAAAAGGCCGCTAAGTGCAAAATCATATCGAGAAAAATTACAAAAACCCGCCAAACTTGTTTTCTAGAGTTGTATGTAAGATAGCTCACATCTGTTGAAAATATATCGCAATTACACATTTATAATGCGATCAAAGGAGTTTAACGTTTCTACAATCTAGAATTTTTATGGTTTTTATAAGCAAAAAAATGGCAAAATGTCATTTAGCCGCCTTTTTTGGTAGGACGGCAGAATATGAGAATAGCGCTTGAAAGACCATAACATGTGCTCCTTTGACGTTATTTGAGAGTTTTTTCTTCATATCATTCATTAATTTACGTGATAACGTCAAAAAAAGATATAAATTACAATTGTACATAGTGAAGTAAAAGTACAGTAAAATCCTAAACAGTGAAATAACTCAAAAACGGTAAATTTTAGTAAAATGGTTCGTTTTGACCAACTCTATAACCCCTCAACAAGTGCGGGTCCAATAAAAAGTAACCCTGTATATTAAGAAGGCTAACTTTACTGAGTTCGGTATCAACTCATAACCGAAACTACTGTACCTACCTAGAAACTTGAAATTTGGTGCAAAGGCTCCTTTTATAATGTAAATGAGCATTAAGAACGGATTTTCAGAAACTTAACCCTTATGGGGCTGAAATGGGGGGGGATGAAGTTTGTATTGAACTTTCTCAAGAGAAGCTGCGATCACGTTTTAAAAGTAAATTCAAGATTTATGCCTTTTGACTTCTAGCCACACGCAAAGGAACCCTCGATGGGAATAGTGAATTCCTATTTCACTATTCCCAGTATACCTGGCATTACAATGGACCTTGGACATTATAACGTAAGTCTAAGAGGGCCGCCAGACTGTTGAAAACACGTTGAAAACCAATGCTTCCAACCAAGGTTCAGGAAGGTTAAGTTGTTGTCAATCAATTCCGAGTCATCCACACTGTTACAAACGGTGGTGGTTTCCAACAAGGAGACAAACAAGAACACAAGCCAAGGTCACGCCAGGCCACGCCCCTTAATCGTCAGTGTGCTCTGATCTCTTGCGTTGGCAACATCTTCGCGATGGCAGTTTTTGTATGCAATTGAGGATACAAAGAAGGAAAGGTTGAAACGCAGGATAAAAAGCTACAAAACTCAAGTCATTTCTAGTTATAGTTACATAGTAAAATATACAATAACAAGCGTACACACTGTCCTAAAAACAGACATACATCTACATAGATAACGCAAATGCATATCCTTTGCGTGTCCGAACCCCGACCAAGCGTCAAGGTTGGTCGCCTCTAGATTTAATATGTATTGTAATATGCGTGTTTGTATGTCTTTTAGAAAATGGAGTCCACAATATCAATACCGTTCTTAATAATCGATTTCATCGGCGGTATCGGTGCCTCTGAATCTTTTTGTATTTTCCAGTAATAAATATCAGCTGTGACGTCACAATAGGTCTTAAAAAGTCGGCACGCTTGGTTCGAATACAAATCGTGGCACTTGCGTTGTCTATGTAGATGTATGTCTGTGATTCTAAACACCGCCGTTTACAACCCGCCAAGGTCATATAATTTGATTATCAACAGCCGTCTTCACTGTTGGAAACACGTTGTAAACTAGCAAGGTCACCTTGGTTTGATGTTTTGTTTCCAACAGTGTATTTGGGCTTTAACGCGTACGGGCTCTCAGTATAGGTATTGGTTAATATTTCATCGAAGTATGGAAGCCTTAAACTTTTTAACTCTCATAAAGTTTTCTTTGCAGACCGTAACTTTCAAATGGTATTTTTTAAATTTGCCGCGGTGTTTCGTTCTCTACTTTCATTACCAGACTATAGTAGGTACAGTCATTCATAATAACAAACAAAAAACTAACAAATCACACACTTTCATTCCTTTCAAGAGTATCCTTATAAAACGTGGTTGTGCAAGTAGACAAATTAAAAGCAAATTACCGTGTATGTCATTGATAATTTTGTTATCAATGGTATGTAGTGGGCCCAAGGATCTAATAAAAAATTTGGCTATCCTTTGAAAAAACACCCTGTATACATATTTATACGGTAAATAGATAGGAACCTAGTCCCTATCCGCAATAGCTTCCAAGTTTAAAAATATGAGAACAACCGAACTACAAATAACAACTAAAGTAGGTATGTAGTTGATATTTTTTCGTTATTTATACACTATTTGTAAAAAAATAGATTATGTAGCGAAATTATTCGATAGTTCATATTTTATTACGTAGGATTTATCGTTATAGAGTATGTTTTTACCACTTACGAATAAGTAGCTTTAATGTACGAAGAAGAAAAATTTAAATAAATGATACTTCAAAATAACTTTAATATAATTCATTTATTAAACGTCAAAATACATCCATCATTCACTGTCACTGTCAATCTGGTTTATTATTTTAGCAATGAGTAGTTTATAACCTCTTCTTTTGAATATTTTGTTTACGAATACTGTGCTATTGTGATATTTAAAGAATGGATGGAATATCGACTTACAATAATTTTGTAGCTTTGCATAAGCCTCAACTAGTTCTCTCCAGTGTTCCAGAACACTTTTGGCCTATCATTTGTAAGAAACTTCGTGATCAAATATTTGATTCCGGTCTAGCCTTTCAACTGGTACAAATTGATTATGAGGGCGCTGAAAAATGCCCATATGATCCATTGTGGACCGTAATAGCCATTAATGACATTAGCAGGACTGATCCTAAACATGTTTATCTCATAGATCATGCATGGACCTTTACACCAAATAGAATCAGAGGCAATCTACGAAACATACCTGGCCTTTTAGATAGAATGTGCAATCTCCTACAAATTGTTGAAGGATCAACAGAAGATAAAATAGAAAGTGTTTATCAGAATATATGGAAATATTCAAACACATATGCTATTGGAGGTGATCAATTTTCTGTAGAGGAGAGGGTTCCTGTTTGGTATGTACTAGATGAGCTAGGTTCCGGTATTACACATAGTAATAATCCAAATTTTCGGGCTGTGCCTTTTATTTATGTGCCTGAACAAATCACATATACATTGATTTTTCCTATTGAAGATGTTGAAGAAGGTGAACCAATCACAAGAAACTTTGTTGAAGGGCATTATTCAGACAAACTGCAAAGGGAAGCTATGCTTATACCATGGAAGCACTATGACAGATTTTCAGATGACTTTACTCAAGTAGAACCAGACATAAACTATTTTTTGGAAGGGCATATTGTGGAATCCCTACCTAATTTAGAATTGTTACAAAATAGACAGCTTCCTATGAGGAAGTTAAGAGTTTTCTCAGAATATAGTTTCATTAATGAACATTTGAGCTCTTCAGACTTTGAGATAGTTAACAGTGAACAAGATGCTGATATATTATGGTATGCAAGCCATTACAAAACTTACGAAGAACTGAGTGTGGCTGCACCAAATAAATTTATCAATCAATTCCCCTTTGAGTATGTTATTACTATCAAAGATCTGCTTCCAATAGTAGCAAGGCGGAATTGCAAGACTGAAACAAGTAATTCTATGCTTGAAACACTACCATCATGGCTACCAACAACTTTTAACATGAAGACAGAACTATCTAAGTTAGTTTCATACTATATGCAAAGAAAAAAAGCTGGGCTAGACAATCATTGGATTGTTAAACCTTATAACTTAGCCAGAGGATTAGATACTTACATCACTGACAACTTAGATTTCTTATGTCGGCTACCACTAAGTGGGCCTAAAATTGCACAAAAATACATTGAAAATCCAGTTCTTTTTGAGAGACCTGAACTAGGTCATGTGAAGTTTGATATAAGATATGTAATTCTCTTGAAATCAGTAAAGCCAACCAAAGTTTACATTTATAACAATTTCTTCCTGAGATTTTCAAATAAACCATATGCTTTGAACAACTTTGATAATTATGAGCAACATTTTACAGTTATGAATTATAATGAAAATGCAAATTTACATAGAATGCTTTGTAACGAGTTCAAAGAGAACTGGTCTCAACAATATAGCAACTTTGAATGGGCAGACATAGAGAAATCTATCAAAGAAATGTTGGGAGATTTGTTTACAGCAGCCACTTCAAAGGAACCCCCCTTAGCGATTGCACAAAGTCCTCAGTCAAGGGCTTTGTATGCTGCTGATATAATGCTCAGTTGGAATAAAAATAAATCTGTGATTGAGCCGAAGTTGCTAGAGATTAACTGGATGCCAGATTGCAAAAGAGCATGTGAATATTATCCTGATTTTTATAATGACATATTTTCACTTTTATTCCTTGATAAAGAAATCAATTCTTGTTCTGAAGTTTTATAAAAGAATGTCACAAAGTTATGCTAATAAGGTCACAAGTATTGCATTAAGTTAAGCAAAATAAAATATTTCATGTTATTATTTACTTTATTTTTCTTTAATATTATTATATTACATACAACACTGTCCTAGAGTACCACAATATAACATTAAAATAAAATGCAAAAATAAAATACACTAAATGCATAAGAAATATTATGGTCTTCTCTGCCAGTTCCTTGTTTTTTTTGAAGTATTCAATATAAACATCTCTAGTTATTTGATTTCATAAATAAATTATTTTTAGTTGAAAATTAATTCTTCTTTACAACTCTTCTGGCATCATCATAATATATTTCACCGAAAGGATTTTCATCTTCTACACTTCTGCCACTAAGTAATAGTAACACTCCAAATACTGCTATTACAATAAATAATAGCATCCAGTAACGGCGATAGATGCCTCCAACTCGACGCACACATGATGTAGGCATTGTATTCCTGCATTTAACAGAACACATAATAAAAGTTCAATTGACTAATACCATCTAAAATACAAAATAAGTTCTTATACAAAGTAACAGGGTTATTGAAATTTGTAAAGCCATAGGGAAAATAATGAAATTTAAAGAACTTACAAACATAGAATAATTAAAAGTCATACATACTTCCACCATCTGCTGATCCATGCAAATGTAGACTTTTGCTTGTATTTGTTTTCATCATGATCAAAATTAGTTGGAGGCTTAGCATAGTCAGAACTTTTGAAACTTTTTCTTTGTGCTTGACCACCTAAAATCACAAACATAAAAAATTATAATTACTTTTTTCACTTTTCTACATCTCAAGAAACATCTTTATTATGTTGTTGTTTCAACACGAAGAAGAAGAAGAAACATCTAATTTCAAGACAATAAAAAAAATCTTTTACATTCAAATTTATTTATTATGTTCATTACTCCATTATTTAGTAAATTAATTATGATTGTATAAGCTTATTCTCAAGTCAATCAAATTAATTTGAATGAATGATTTATCTTTACTAATGTAAATGTTTCACTTACTTTGTAAATTATCTGTCCTTTTTACAGTATTTTCATAAATGTTCCCAGATTCATCTGGAATCTGCACTATGGAATGTGGTGAGGTGTTAGGTCTTGCTAGAGACTCATCATCACTAGCACCAACTGGTGTACCTCTTGGACTGTCTATTCCATTGGTGTAGAATTGATTATCCATTGGTGACTGACTTCTGTGGCTTATTGCTCCTTTCATATCTTGTTCATCAGATAACTTAAAAGAAAAGTTATTTTTTTATTAGTGAGTTTTTAGGCAGCTTGTAAATGTAGTGATTTGATCTAGGCTTTCTGTTGCTATAGTATTGATGAAACCCAATATTTGATATTGAAATCAAAATAACTCATTTTAGTATTAATTTAGAATTACCAATGGCAATCCTAATCCAGCACGAGCCCAGTTCACACCTGCTAGCTTTTCCCTAAGAACATCGGCTACTGGAGAAACTAGGTTGGGTGGTGGAAACACAGGTGTAGCACAGGAGGGGCACTGATATCCTGCAGGTGCAGTTGTGCGCGGTAACGATCTATATCTAGATTCTGCACATGCCCAATGAAAAACATCTGAAAAATAAATTATATTTTTTACTAAGCAGAATGGTGATTGATGATGATTAGCTGGAAGACGCCCGCTGGACAGAAAGTAATATACTTACGGTAACATGTCAGTCGTATGCATTCTTCTTCACTCAAATTTCTCGTGCAAATTTCGCATATGGGATTGTAGTCACTATCTTGAAGCCATTGAAGATATGATTGAATTATACACTGTAAATGTGGGACGAAATATAAGTTGTTAGTAAAATCATCAATATGACATCATCTTTTGTGTGGAACTATAGGATACCTTTGGGTGATTCGTAACCATACAATATTCACAAACATTTACTCTGTGTTCGAAACAGAATTGATTTGTTACGCGCCGCTTTGGGCATTTGCACAGACCCATCGTTGTAATAGAAATGCCTGCACTATATAGAAATACGGTTTTCCAGCATTAGTTATGCTGCTTTAACAACAATATATAAGTATATTTTAAAAAACAATAACTTGGACACACACAAATAAAACTATTATCGTATCATCTGACACTGACATAAGTGAGTTTTAACGTAACGTTAGCCACGTAATTTTGTCATTTTATTCAAGATTCGTTCAGAATAAAGCTAACTGTTCACTGTCCGATGATGTTGATCCCTAGTGAGTTTCTTTAAAATAATTCTTCAGAGAAGTTATTAAATTATGTACTTTGGTCTTTGCAAAATTGTTGATTGATTACCTTTTATTATAAGTATTCAAAATTCACACATAGAATTTGAAAGCAATGTATTTTATTTCATTTTAATCAATGACATGGTTCCTAAGAACAGGTCTTGGTACATGTTTTATTATCAGACTTTCCCATTAGCCGGTCCATCCGGTATAAAGCTCTGTTAAAAGTAATTTCCCTTTCAGAGTTTTACGAGTAGAGTAGTAGAAGCTTGGATTAAATCCATGTTAAAAGGTTTTTGTTTGATTGTGGGATGATTTGTAATTGAGGATAAACCGATAACCTCGCGCCATATTAGATGGATAAATTATCCTTCTTTTTCAAAATATAAAACATGCCTAGCCATGAGCGTAAAACAAGCAAAAATTTTTGCTATTAATTCATTCACTCACTTCCCAGAGAGCTGGAAAATTGGTAGAGTTCTGCATTTGCCTATCTGCCTTTGCCTAAGAGTTCATCGGTGATAAGCTATAGTGATCTTAGAGGTATTAGTGTTTTACCAGCCCTCTCCAAGGTGAGAGCGATAGAGCGAGCGGTCTGCGAACAGCTTACGAACTACATAGAGAAAGAGAATATCCTCCCTTCTGGTAAATCTGGCTTCCGCAAAGGACATGGCACCGACACAGCGCTGGCACAGGTTACCGATGAGCTTTTGAACGCTTCCTATACAGGGCTGGGCAGTATTCTGGTCCTCTTAGACTATTCCCGGGCATTTGATTGTTTGAACTCGGATTTGTTAGCGGCTAAACTAAAATATTATGGAGTAGCTGACAACTCTATTAAGTGGTTTCAATCTTTTTTGACGGGAAGAAAGCAATACGTTGAGATACAAAATGAGATAGATGTTAATCGTAGTGTCCTGAAAAACGTCCCACGTGGTTGTCCGCAGGGGTCAATTCTGTCCCCAATTCTTTTCATTCTGTGTACAGCTGACCTAGTTCAAACTCTGAAACAGTCGGGGCATAGTTCAGTGCATCTGTACGCAGATGATACTCAACTTTGTACCTGTTTTAAGCCAAACGACACAGCTAGGGATGTGGACAGAATGAATACAGATTTAATCACTATATCCAGTTGGTCGGAAAAAAATTGCCTAGTACTCAACCCGTCAAAAACTAAATTCATGGTTTTAGGTACCAAAAACCAAATTAATGGCATTCTAGCTCATCAACCGCAGCTGTACTTAAACCGCGAACGTATAGAAATAAAACAGTTAACCAGAAACTTGGGTTTGCTAGTTGACCCCGAGCTCCGATTCGAGGAACACGTAAATATTAAAATTAGGACTGCATTTTATAGACTTCGTGTTTTATATGGGATTCGAAGGTATCTAAATGAAAAGGTTAGAAAGACTCTTGTAGAAAGTTTAGTCCTATCACTTTTTAACTACGTGGATTCAGTGTACGGGCCTGGGCTTTACAAGAAAACCTCCCAATTACAACGAGTGCAGAATGCATGCGCTCGTTTCTGTTTCGCTGTGCCGAAACGCGAACACATTACTCCGTATTTGACATTCTGAAAATGGACAAAAGGAGAGACTTACACTATGCATGCTGGGTGCATAGAATTGTGAGCAAAGGTAAACCGAAGTACATCTATGATAAGTTTCAATGGAAACCTAAGACGCGAGAGATTTTATAGAAATAAAATAATTTTACCCTATAGTAAAAATTGGAGAGAGAGCTACCGAGGCAGCTTCAGATATCGTGCTGCGAAGATTTGGAACGATCTCCCTCCTCCGCTACGTTCAAGTATGTACCAAACAACTTTTAGAATCAAACTTAAAACTAAATTATTGTTTACTTTAGGTAGTTTGTGTTTCATTTAAATATTCTAAATTTTGTTACTTAAATTTATTAATGTATGTTTATAATTTGAATTTTCCTAGTTTACATAATTTTTCATGGCTTATTTTTAGTTCAGAATATACTTTTTTATGTTTAATTTTATATTTATTATTTTTTTATTGATAGGATATGAGTTTCGGAATTGTTTAATTTGTTTTGGTTTATAACGGATTTTGTTTAATGCCCACAAAAATATTTAATTGCCGCTTTATGTGTAAAGGTACTTTGGAAATCAGCGTTGCCTTCTCGGGCAACACTTAGCTGAAATGCCCTTTTGACCCGTTAATAAATTTATAAAAAAAAAAGTGCCCTTTTGACACTTCTTTGTTTTAAAAAAAAATATGTTTACCTTGTAAGTTTTTGTGTCAATAAATGATTATTATTATTATTATTAGGTATTAACTTGATTGAGCTATCTAGTCTATCTACCTAGAATGCGGCCGTTATGGGAATGCGTTCCTGACAGCTCCTTATGTCCACTGGATAAAGTTTATTTCCGATTCGAAAGTTAAAAAAGCTATGATTTTGACAGCTGTCAGGAACGCAAACTTCCACCGG
Source organism: Stenoptilia bipunctidactyla (assembly GCA_944452665.1). Lineage (NCBI taxonomy): Eukaryota > Metazoa > Arthropoda > Insecta > Lepidoptera > Pterophoridae > Stenoptilia > Stenoptilia bipunctidactyla. The sequence continues at coordinate 7,206,645 of OX101733.1, read as the reverse complement.
TCGCACTATACCTACCTTTACTCCTTCACTCACTCAGATTCGTTCGTTCACGTAAATAAATATGCGATGGCCTTTTAATTGTAGTTAATTATATAATTAATAAATAAATAACAAAATAACTGTCTCACAATGGCTACTAAGTTACTTACTTTTAAAAGAATTGTTACACCTTTCAGTTACTTGTTAAAACCTTCATATAATGCTAACCTCAAAAACTTAAGCACTTCACAAGTTGCCTGTGTAAGTTTTTTCAACAAATGTAAGTAAATTCCTTGGTTTATATACTCTCAGAATTTTAAAGTAATTATGTCACAACAGATAAATAAAAATGTTTTAATGAAATGTTTTAGTACCTGCAGAGAAGTTATGGAAGTCCGTAACATCAGTCAGTAATGCTGGAGCGAAGAAAGGTCGTGGTAGAGGAGCAGGGCGTATTAGGATAAGGGATTTAAACCGTGGACAAATGATAGGTAGTGGAAAGGTTAACATGCTCTGGCCTGGTTTATCAGCTCCTGTCATACGAGGAAGAGAACTATTAAAACAGCAACGCTTGCCAGATGATCCAGAAAGGTATTAATGAAAAGTATAAATAGTATATATTTAAACATAAGTATAACTTTTTCCTTTTTATTCCCTTACTATTTACTACCTAATGGTTATAGCTACATGATGCCTTATGTATCAAAATATATGGGTACAAAATCATACAAGGATGGCAGTTATAATTTATTAAATGAAGTGTCACTTATAAGCTGCTTAAGTTTGTTCTTACCCATATTTAGTTTTCCTCTTGGTTTTGTTACCAACTTAACGGTCTGTATCTGATAATAACTTATGACTGATAATACTTACTATTGATTATATGTATGAATCTTTGTGCCCATGAGTATTGTTTATGCCTATAAAGGAGTAAACGTCAGAATCTTTACTTTCTTAACTTTAATCAAATATATTTTTTAAAGGATGGAAAAACTGATCAAAATAAGAGATTCAATGACAAAGTTCCGGAGAATCAAGTTGAATCCAATAGAGCGGGGTTGGTCTGGAACTAAAATGCCAGGGAGAAGTATTGGTCCACCAGATCCAGTTGGAGATGGTAACTTATTACATTAATTACTAACTAGAATGTAATGATTGCTTTTTAAGTTCAAAAAAATAATGAGAAGAATAGCATTATGTTCATTGTTTGGTTTTCTATGTGTATGAAACATTATATCATTCTGTCTTAATCTTTTTCAGATGAGTTTGTGGGATTTGATACTAAAGTTCTACAGCTGAGATCATTGCTTATCATGAAAGGCAGTCTTGGAAGAACAAGAAACTATCAAGCTATGGTAAAAATATATGTGTTTACTTTAGTTTACTATAGTTATCTTAATATTGTCATAAGTTTTCACGATTTGCGGACACCTCAGCTGCTCATGACCACGAGGTTGCAAATTGTAATTATATGAAAAATTTGGATAAATATAAGTAGTTAACTTGCTTGTAAAATCTGTAAATCTTCACTTTTTTATTTACAAGTAATTGTTTTGGTTTCTGTATACTAGTTGTGTAAGTTTTCCCCATTAACATACATACAACTATTGTGTGCTCTGATATAATTTACTTTATTATTTTCATGGGATTTAGTTATGGTAATTATTTTCTGCGTGCTATGCCAGATATCCAGTGTTTAGGTTCTTGTTGTAGTAGATATAATGATCGGAGTTATTGCCCTTCTTGGTCATGTCATGGATTTTTGTATGTTTAAAACAATATGATATAGGTATATGATTACTTATTTTTTTAGTTTATTTAACCATAACACAAGTTTTTAAAAGCAACTTAATTTGAGCTAGTGAATACTACTTATTTATTTAATTGATGAAATTATTTTCAGGTTGTTACTGGAAACCAACAAGGACTTGCAGGGTTTGGCCTCGGAAGATCAAAAGAAGCCCCGGCTGCATTACGAAAAGCTAAAAACAGGGCCGGACAGAAGCTAATGAATTTTGAAATTTATAATGGCCATACAAGTTAGTAAGATTTGCAATCATCATCACAACTTCTTGTAATGAGCTCACTACAGGGCATGAATCTCTCCCCTGGGTGACGAGGAGGTATAAGCCATAATCTACCAAGCTGGCCCAGTGCTGGTTGATTGATGTCAGAATTTTCAGGACGTCGAAGTGGTTTCTGACAAAGTCCAACGACTACTATATACAAGTATACAGCACCCAGGATCAACTGCTTAACTTAATGGAAGTCGCCGTGAGAAATAAAAGGTTGGCGGTCACCCATCCAAGAACAGACCGTGCTGAACTATGCTTAACCTGCAATATCGTATGATAGTTATGATACACATAGTAACCACGGCACCACAACAACTTCAATACAACTAATATATTTAAGAGTAATTGAATACGCATTATTAAGGGTTGCTCCTTTTGCATTTTGACGCATTATTTTCTTGCGTTTGTCATGATTAGAATATGTTATATTTCAAAAATAATATGATGGAGTAATTTGTTTTTGTTTTTTTCAGTTTTCCATGATTTCTTCACTGCATTTGGAAGAACTAAGATATTTGTTGAGAAAAAGAATGAAGGCTACGGCTTGAAGTGTCACAGAGCTATCAAAGAAATTTGCCAGGCTATCGGAATCAAAGACTTGAGGGCCAAAGTGGAGGGATCGAACAACCTCCAGCATATTGTCAAAGCTTTCTTTATTGGCTTACTTCAACAGGTATGAATAGGAATTTATATTATACAGTGTGTTAGGCTTCGGATTTCCGATACTTCACCCACGTATACTACGTTAAATTTTATCGAAAAATACTATTCACAGGGGGGTCGCAATTTAAAATTTAATATCTCATACTTTTACGAATTCACTAAAACTCATTTTTTTCACATTTTTATGTTGCCCCTATGCACAAAAATGGTCTTATTTGAAAGATTATGATATTTGCTAGCACTTAAAATATTTTTTGTTAAGATAAAATGTAAAATAGTTCATGGGAAATCCGAAGCCTAACACACTGTTTAGGTCATGTATTTGGTGTGATGGGCATTTTAGTTTATTATATGAGGAGCTAAGGTTCGCGCACATTTTGTCGGGCCGCAGCGCAGCGCAAAAATGCGAGCCTCACATACATTTTTTATTATATGAAGTACCGCAGACTATGCCGCTGCGCAGCACAATTCCAGATCGGCGTCGGATTTTTGTTGCGAGAGCGAGAGAGAGAGCATCTCTGTTTCATGATTTGACTTAGTTACTGTAGAAATTCCGACAAGCCAATGTTATATGAATCTCTGGATATCTATAGGCGTGTTTTAAGTTATAATGTTTTGGTTCTAAATTACGTTCTTTACGTTTCTTAATGCTTAAGTAAATCTAGAATTTTCATGTTTAAAGTTTGAAGTTTGAAATTGTAGAAATTTCGACCCTAAAGGTATATTTAAGTTATGCTGTTATAGCTCTAAGTTGTGTCGTTTTCTGATACCTACCTATCTATTGTTTTGTGAATCGAGAATATTCTCTTTAAAACTAGTGAAACCTTGTTGTAATAGGTTGGTAATATGGTTCTAGTATCTTGTTCTTCTAGTATCAATTTACGCTGGTATGGATATTTTGATTAGGTAGGTTGTCGGATTTCAACTATTTGACATAATTTTAAGGCAAATTAATTCTTACAGTACAGTAAACGCAACGTCTATCTACGTATAGTGTAAAAATTCCGTCATGCTAACATCTTTCGATGGGAGCCGGCGCGGTCCACCGCGCAGCGCTTCGACACAGTCTGCGCGAAACTGTAATTCACAAAAAATAACAGAACGCGAGCCCACGACAAAATTCAATAAGTACGATCGGTTGCGAGGATTAAAAAAAATAATTCCATATTTCTACCGCCTCAACCCCTTTTTTGCAATAAAAAGTAGTGTGGACGTTTTCAAGATTAAATCTATATCTGTACCAAATTTAATTGAAATTGGTTCTGAGGAATTTCAAAGTAAACACTCCCTAATTCTATCCCTCAACCTGTTCTTCGTACTAAAAGTTATAAAATGTCCACCCTTAGCATCTTATTTATCTATATACCAGATTTTATTTAAATCGGATCAGTACTTAAAGCGTGAAAGCGAAACAGGCAGACCCACTTTCAAAAAAGGCAGACACGATATTTAGTTCTAAATTGAAGTTTTAAATTTAAAATTTTAGTTTACTTTAATCCGGTAGATGTCTCTGTACGTCGATAAATCGCGCAAGAGTTATCAATGACTTAGATATATCTACTTAGCAGACTTCCTTCAGTCATCCTCACTTTCACAATTATAATATTAGTAGGATAATCATATAATTTGTTTGCAGAGATCTCATCAACAGCTGGCGGAAGAAAAGAAACTTCACCTAGTGGAATACAGAGATGAGAATAATCAGTACCCTAAAGTTGTAGCCAGCCCAACTGTTGTCAGAAAGAAGGAAGAAATCCCAAAGAACGAAACCCTGGATTTCATTCAATATGTATTGAATGATAGGGTCGTGCTGAGGAAAAAGAAGTTTCCCAGATTCTATGAGACCATGCCTCATTACAGGATCTACCTCAAGAAGTATGAGAAGTTCAGGAATCATGAGAAAATCCGTTTGAATTATATGGTAGAACATGGAGAAGTCAAGAGCTTTCTGAATTATAGGCACCCAGAAGAGGAAACTAAAGCAGATTCGTAATTTATTATAACATGTAAGGAAATTTAGGTAAATAAATGTATGTTAGCAGATTGGGTTTTATTTGAATCATAAATATTAAAAGGTTATTCTGGGTTTTTCCTTGATCCGTCGTGATATTTTTTCATGCTTTTTAAAATTAATCTTTTTTCTTTATTTAAATGTTTCGCAATCACCGATTAGTATATAAAATTTGAATAGGGAACATGGACTATCATCATTTATTTTAATATTCTGCATAAAGATGGTAATAAAAAACCCAGTATAAACTTGTCTGTCTTAACTTAAACCATCATACCTATCCCAAGTTTTCACGATTCATCATTATAAGTAGATTTTGTTAACAATGGGTTCTGTAAAGACTCCGAAAAGTCGACTTAAATATAAAATATAATTATACACATAATATAATCCCCCAGACAATCACACCAACTACATGGCCCCAAAGTAAGCATAGCTTGTGTTATGGGATACCATGTAGCGAACTAGGGGGGAACCTAGAATATAAATAAATAAATAGATAAACACCCAGACACGGAACATTTTTTTTTCTTGTTCCGTGCGGGAATCGAACCCGCAACCACTGGCCCTACCGGCGGTTTGGGTTTACCAGCAGTTCTCGATTCTCGCCTAGAGTTTTAGGAAACGGTGCTAATAACCTTTACGACGACGCCAGTAACTTCTACAGAAGTTCAAGATTTCCGTTACCCCCACGCCACGACTACTATAGAAGTTATCCAATGTAATACATTTACAATACATGAAACATTTGTTTCTTTTGTAATGTTGTAAGATGGACACAAATGAAGCCCTATTTTTTTATTTTCCCAGGTAAAACAGGCCTTTTTGTATTAATATGGATAAAAACAAAAACGTCTCAAATATTTGCATGTCCCGTACGCCAACAACTTCATATCAAGTAGGCTAGTGAAGTGCCGAAAAATTAAATTCATTGAAATTCTTTATGTTTACTTTGTCTTATTCCACCCCAATGTCATTGATTCTATGATGGAAAATCAAATTCATAGTCGTTTACATCAGTTATTTGTAATGAGTACCTAATAAGTTTGTAATTGTAAGAGTGTAACCTACTAAAGAACAATAAAACATTTTCCATTCTATTCTATTATAAAATGAATTCCGCTCATTAAAGAACGTAATTACATATTACATTTTAAAATCAATCTACGAATTAAGTCACTTTATTAAAATTAATTAAGTTTACTGAGGATTGTCGATATCGCAACACCCATCACTACGTAATGGCGAAATGTTGATGCTTCCAGCGCCAACCACTTCTATGCAAGTCAACCTGTGACGTCATTAGCGCACTGATGTCAACGTCATTGCGCCATAGTGCCGGGCATTTCAATCGTGCGCACTTGAGTTTCTTTCCCGATTCGAATACGAAGGTAATAAACAAACAGTGCAAAATGAGTGATAGTAAATCTGATAATGATGAGATATTACGGATTTTACAAGGCGTGGAGCCTCTAACTTTTTAGCAATAAGTATACATGTTTATTGGTCTATGATAATGAATAGGTACTTATTCTCTTTACTAAAAAATGTTCATAAAATTAAACAAATTGCCATTATATGGTATCAGTGTTTATTTATATTAAAAAAAAAAACATAAATTTTCACATATATTTTTCTTTACCCACGACGGAACGGAGACGGTATATGCGTTTGGGGTGAGAGGGTGTTTGTGCAAACCAATGTTACCATTTATCTCCAGAACCACTGGTCCGATTTTAATGCGGTTTTCAGTAATCGCTTTGGATTTGATTGGTGCATGTTTTTAGATAGGTGTAGCGGTAACAACTCACCAGGGGGCGCTGCAGTAAACATTTGTTTGTAAAAGCCAATGTTACCGTTTATCTGCAAAACCATTGGTCCGATTTAAATGCTGTTTTCAGTGATCGCTTTGGATTTGATTAGTGCTCGTTCTGAGATAGGTGTTACGGTAACAACTCACCAGGAGGCGCTGCAGTAAATATTTGTTTGCAAACCATTGGTCCGATTTGAATGCCGTTTTCAATTATCGCTTTAGATTTGATTGAATGGTTACATTGGTTTGCACAAACCATTCTACGTAATATGATATCGAGTTACGTTACAACAAAGCCCCAGCAAAGTTGAGTTGTAAATACTTATTATAATACTTCACTATGTATATAAATGAACTAATAAACCAGCGGTGGTGGGGACATTAGAGGGCTTATGAGGAACGAGGTGTTGTGTAATGTAATGTATGGTACCTATATTATGCTCTTTAAAAAGTTTGAAATAAAAAACAAAATAAAAATTTTGAAAAACCCACGACGCGACGGTAAAAAAGTACTTGAAAAAGAATAAAATAATTTGAAATCCCCCGACTGAAATGATTTATGTGACGAGAGATAATTAACGTGAAAAGCTTTTTTAAAAGTTCACTTGATCTCACACAGAGTCGGTCGTATTATGAACAACATACTTTTCGTTTTCATAGCACTTCCCTACGCTTACCTATTCGGTTCTCGAAGATGTAGATGTCGCAATAACATAGGTATTCAACTCCCTATGCACTTTATAAGAAGAGCAAGAAAATCCGTCGAGGGCTGCCATCAATATTTTAAATTTCAATATATGTAAAACAACAAATCGAATTCATTCAATGGCAGCCCCAGGCGGATTTTCTTGCTCTTCTTACAAAGTTCATAGAAAGTTATTGCGACATCTACATCTTCGAGAACCGAATAGGTAAGCGTAGGGAAGTGCTATGAAAACGAATAGTATGTTGTTCATAATACGACCGACTCTGTGTGAGATCAAGTGAACTTTTAAAAAAGCTTTTCACGTTAATTATCTCTCGTCACATAAATCATTTCAGTCGGGGGATTTTAAATTATTTTATTCTTTTTCAATTACTTTTTAACCGTCGCGTCGTGGGTTTTTCAAAATTTTTATTTTGTCTTTTTTTTATCGATATGACGTTATCCCCTTCTTGCTTACGTACTATATAATCAGTTATGCATATATACGTTGGCTTACAGAGAGACATCGCGAAATAGACAGCTTGGCACCGAAAAGGTTAAAACAATGCTATCTAAAAATCCACTTTTGTAATGGCTTTTTAAGGTGACTAAGCCTGCGTTTGATCTCAAACTCACCTGGTGGCGAATGAAGATGAGGTTGGCGCGCAAAGAACTGGCTCTACATAAGTCGTTGCTGAACACATCTTTTTTTTTATATTGTAAGGATAGGACGTTTGTCTTCCATGCCACCTGATGGAAAGTGTGTGAAGTTACACGTCCATCTACGAGAAACTTATTCACTCGACACTTAAAAGTTCCAGCACTGTAGTGGTCAGGAAAAACAGACGCAGGCAGATTGTTCCACACCTCGAAGCATTTTGTTCGACTTCTTGGTAAAGCCATTATATAGGGATGGATGTTCTGTCTGCGTCTGGTAGTCCGGTGGTAAAAAGGAGTGGGTTCAATTTGGTCAAAAGAGCACTCGCAGACTCACTAAAATGTAGCCGATAAAATGCATTTTTTTTTATTTGTAAGGTTGTTGTTATTTATGAGTTTACGGGCTCTTCAGTCAACAGAGTCTAGCGTTTCGAGCTGGTATTTGGCAGAAGCTGCTGAAGCTGTGCTACTTGGCGTAGACTTTATATAAAGGGTATCGCAATATTTAGGTGTACACCATATCATTTAGGCAACAGCCTACTTCTGCGTAAATTCAATTCAATTTCAATTCAAAATATATTTATTTTCTCATCACAAACATAAAATATACTTAAATTAGCTTAAATTAAGTAATAGTAGGTACAGATTATAGTGCGTTTTAAGTTTGTGTAAATGATGAAACGGTGATTGCTAAACCGCTCATTATGTAAAGCGATTGGAGCACTACCCTACTAACGCAAAGACTTTTATCCAGCTGTGTAGGGAAGGTGCGGGAATTGCGGACGCTTAAGCAGAATCACAAATAAAACTCAAACTATTAATAATAATCAGTCTGTCTTTATTAATTTTTAAACTATTGTCATTTACCTATCAAATCAACATTAATAATTATATGAGACCAATCAACATGTATTAAATTTAAATCAAAAACAAAAACATATATGTTCGTAATTACCCTTAGCTCGAGGGGTAAATACGGACCAGTGCTGGGTTAATTGCGGACAACATGGGGTATTTACGGACGAGGTCTCATTTCATTTGCAGAATTCACAAACGTAGCCTCTTGAAGAAGACCCAGCACTGCAATTCTCATGTACCCAATTGTTGCATTTGGAACACATAATCCAGTCTTCTGCGGGCGGATCACAGTACTTTTCTTGGCAATAAATGCAGAAATATTCATCATTTTCTTTATCGCATTCAAAATTGTTTAAGTTTCTTAAGCCTTTTGGTCGTTTTTCTTTGGTGTTTTTTGGTTTCTTATTTGTAGTTTTAGTCTTTTCTTGTTTCAGATTCTTTCTCTATCTTTCTATTTTCTTTTGTTCTTTTTGTTCTAGGTTTGCTTTTTCCGGTGTGCTGGTGAAAATAATAGAATGTTTTTATTGTTGGTACCTGCACTATATTACTAAGTGGTACTAAGGGACAAGATTGACTTGCTCTATTTTGATTTACACCAGCTTCACTCATGTCACTCACTAAAGAAGATGTAGGAATTGTTTCATTTAAACCGTCAGAGTTAGCCTCATTATTGGAAAGTTGTAACATTTCTTGAGATTCTATTGGATTAGAAATATTCTCATTGGCAGCATCACAGACAACTAGAGATTCATTCTGGGGTTCACCTTGGCTTGAATTATTTGTGTTTGTTTGTACCTGTTGTTCAAGAAGAGAGACTGATGAAGAAATGACAACTAGAGATTCATTCTGGGGTTCACCTTGGCTTGAATTATTTGTGTTTGTTTGTACCTGTTGTTCAAGAAGAGAGACTGATGAAGAAATATCACCAAAACTTTCAAAAGTGTTTTTAAATTTATCTTGATCCATTGGACAAATTCCAGCAGACTTAAAGCCATTCATAGCTTTTTCAGTACTTGTGGTTCTATTAAAAGCCCTTGTATAAAGGCCTACAACATCGTATACCGTAATTTTGGTGCCTGGATGGTTGACCATGAAGGATTCGCATTCTCGGTTGTACGCTGTTTTTAGTGGGCCATGGAAAGTTAAATCTAAAGGCTGCATTCTGTGGGATGTGTGAGGCGGCAAAGTTAAAACATGAATTAAATTCTTGCGACAAAATTCGTGAGCTCTCAAACTAACCTGGCTTTCATGGTTGTCCAGTATTATTAAAATAGGATCATCTGCAGTTGGTTTTGCAAATGCCTTGAAATGCTGAAGCCAATCGACGAAAAGTGTTTCAGTTATCCAGCCTGAGTCAGAAACACAAGCCACCATATTACTATTATAATCCTTCATAAGCTGTGATTCATTCGCTTTCTCTTAAATATGAAAAACAAGGGAATGTATGTGCCTCCAGCACTAAAACAATTTATAACTGTGGTTAAGGAACCACGTTCTGCGCTGGTGCATTTACCTACTTGTTTTAATCCTTTCGGTGCGAGAATCCTAGAATTTCGTTGTACAGTACTAATCCCTGTTTCATCAACATTGTAGATTGAATTCGATTTAAATTAGTATTTTATCACGAGTGTTTTCAAATTTAAAAAAAATATATCTGTTTCTTCTTGATTAGGTAAATGCTGTGATTCTGTTTATTGAAGTAGCTTCTGGTCTTCGGAGTGATATATTGGGATGTCTAGCCATAAAATTATAATACCAATCTATACCTGCCATTTTGGTATCTTTATTGAAGTCATTCGCTATATTATTAGCAGCGGCAAAATCAAATGCAATCTTTCTTAAAGTAGGAATTGTTATCCCAAAGAAAGCTTTGCAAGATTTTAAAATGAATTCGACCAGTTCGTTTTCTTGAGCTTCATTAAAAACGGACTTCTTACCTCTTTTTGGCATGGTATTAACACAGACTTTTTTTACTTGATCAAACAGGGTCGCTCTGGGAATGCCATACTTCTCTGCCACCTGTCGAAAAGGAGTCTTTTTCTCTTTAATTTCTTGCACAGCTCTTTGTAAAGTTTCAATGGTGTAAGCTGCTTCTTTTTTCTTAATATATTTTCGAGGCATCTTGAACAAAGAACTATTATCAATAATGGAGCGATTACAAAAATAATATAAAATAAATATTTTGATAAATAATGGGGTAATTACGGACGTCCGTATTTACCCCAGGCCATTTGTCCGCAATTGACCCAAACTAGTTAGAAAAAGTACAACATCAAAATTTTTAGGTTATCAAAATTTATCAAGCCCAACGGTCGTACTATTTACTCGTCATTAACATCGCAATCGATAGAAAATATGGCTTTTAAACTTACACTTAGTCTTTTTGAATAACACTCAAAATAGTAAATACGAATATTACATCAAAATCACAAAAAAAAAAATCGCAATTACCTTGAAACGTGTGCGCAGCCGTCTGTCAGCAGCAGTCAGCAGTGTTTGGTGGGCACTAAAGATGGCCGAACGAAACGCGTGATCGCGGTGGCTGGACGCGGGGGGCAGGGATGCAGTAGATATATGTTAGTCCGTATTTACCCCGCGTCCGTAATTCCACCATCGTCCCCTACCTAATACAGCTGAAGAGATTTTATAAAATTAGATGATAAATTAGCCCTTCGATAAATAAATATGGTGAGCTACTCGAACCTACTTTTTTACCAAGTAGGTACAATACATTGCTAACTAATTGTAGAACAAACAAAAGGCTCTAAATGAGAGAAAACAGATTTCTATATTACATGTTTGATACAAGATTCTTGCAAAAAGCGTGTAACATATTTTAGGGGAACATCGTATAGATTCATTTAGGTATATAAAAAAAAGTCTTATTTCTTTTGGCAGTGCTTTAAAAACAAAACATTGGCCCTCAATCCAGATTCACATACCATCGCCTACCTTGAATATGCGCTATATGACTAGGCTGGAGCAACTCAAAAATAGTTTTTTTTTATATGGCAAGAGTATGCAAAAAAAGAATTGGTGTAATAACAAATAAACAATGTGCCAATGCGCCCCATTACAGCTCTTTAGAACAGGGACTGCATATCGGTATAAAATTTTTAAATAGTAGGTACTAGTAAAATTTCAGTACCTACCCTTATTAGTGTACTGCTTCATCAAGCACTATACCTGTACAAGCTACTCTTACTATGTACAAGTTACTCGTACTATGAACTCTTAAAGAACAGTAAAAAAAACACAAGTAATCAGTTTAAATTGTTTTATTCATATGCCTATAAAATATTTCGATTTAAAAATGTAATTTCTATTACAATAAATTGTAGCCATTCCAGTATTATCTTCAAAGGTTTCCCGAGTTTCCATTAAATGTCATGGCACTTAAAATAGTTAAGGAAATAACTATATATATATATAATATAGGATGAAGCCACTAAATGCTCTAAAATGCTACTTTATGTTTAACAAAAGCACCACAGAATATAGAATATCCTAAATCACCTTCGGTGTTCAAGAGGGTGTATAAAACCAAGGTTTTTCCTTTTAACAGTATCACATAGTTTTCTGAACCGAATGCATGCAACGCACTGCCTTCTATAAGTTTCATCGATTAAACATTGCTGTATTTTGAGTAAAAAAAGAATACAATATTATTAAGTATTAAAAAAATATGTATAGTAAAGTCACATCTAAATTTGTGATTTAGTTTATTTACAAATATATACAGTATATGTTTTACTTTCATTTAGTTTCATATTTTTGAAAAAATCTAAGTACTTATAGAAAAATATCAAAATGAAACTGCGAAATTTTACTTATACATTTTTAAAACTAGTAAGATTAAAGTGATTCAATTTGTACACAGTATGATGAATAAAAAAATTAGCTTATTTAAAAATTACTGTATAGTTGTACACTTAAGCACACCCCGAACTTTATATTTTTGCAAACTTTTTATTAACAAAATTGCAAAAAAATATCGTAGAATCAACCTTGCTTTGTTCTTCAGTGTACAATAAGAAATGATTTTACCCAAATCACTCAAGATAAAAAGCTTTACAATATTCGAAGATACGAAAAATAAAATTGTCTATGATGGCTAAAATATTATGCTAGTCTAATATTCCACTAAATGAACACAAATATAATGTAAACACAAAAAAAATATAACTGAAACCTTATTTGTATGGGATTAGAAATCATAATGAGCAGTATAAATTCAGCCTACACCGTTCGGTATATGAAGTAGAGATCACGACGTTTATTGGAGCAACTGTGCGGCATCTGAAATAGAAAAAAGTTAACTTATATCTTCTAGTAATATTTAACTTATTAAAAACCCCATTTTTAAATCAGCCACAGTCAGAATTTTATGAAAAAATGTGTCCTGTTTAAAACAATTTTGATGGACCAGCATTTATGACATCGTAAGCTAACGCAAGGTGTTTTAGTTTCCATTAACTTCTTAAATTAATAAATGTATTATGTAGTCGAAAAATCACGGAAAAGATTGTAAGTTTTAACTTTTTAACCATTCAAGTACATACAGAATATAAAAAAAAAAAAAAATTCATTATTTATGGAGTCAACTTAACCGAAAGGTAAAGAATTCATTACGCAACGCATGGTTACACTGGTACCTACTTACCACGGACGTACGCACGGCGCTATCAACACAGAATAAGTAGGTCGGAATGGACGACTTCACGAAAGGTCGTCGAGCCGATTTATAGGGAATTTTGGTGAAAACTTAAGTACCTACTATTATTTCATAATTATGATTAGAATCGAGTACAGAGTGCTCTCCGGCGGCTGGGGCGGCGGGGGGCGCGGGGTACTCACGCGGCGCTAGCTGCGGCGCGCGTCGGGCAGGTCGTGCGGCGCGAGGTGCGCGCGCACGCCGCCCAGCACGTCGGCGGCTGGGGCGGCGGGGGGCGCGGGGTACTCACGCGGCGCTAGCTGCGGCGCGCGTCGGGCAGGTCGTGCGGCGCGAGGTGCGCGCGCACGCCGCCCAGCACGTCGGCGGCTGGGGCGGCGGGGGGCGCGGGGTACTCACGCGGCGCTAGCTGCGGCGCGCGTCGGGCAGGTCGTGCGGCGCGAGGTGCGCGCGCACGCCGCCCAGCACGTCGGCGGCTGGGGCGGCGGGGGGCGCGGGGTACTCACGCGGCGCTAGCTGCGGCGCGCGTCGGGCAGGTCGTGCGGCGCGAGGTGCGCGCGCACGCCGCCCAGCACGTCGGCGGCGCCGGCGGCGGCGAGCGCCAGCGGGGCGACGGCGGCGGCGGGCAGCTGCCGCAGCACGCCCACGCCGCCGCGCTCGCGCCGCGCCGCCACGGCCATCGCCATCGCGCGCTCCGCGAAACCCTGATACAGAATACGTTGGTCACACTCAAAGTTTTGCGTAACTTAAAAACAATAATGTTATCGTAAAGGGTAAACCTGCGTAACTATATTATCCTACAACCAAAATACGTTTCTTGCTTTTCAAAATACATTTTAAACATTTTTCCATGAGATCGAATTATTTTTTGAACAGAAGGATCATATACATCTGAAGGCATATTTTCTAGGTGCTGATTGAAAGCTATCACTGCCCCTTCGGAGATGGTAAAAGTGAAAACTCTCATGAAACTTTAATTTTGGGAAAAATACGGAAAACACAGGGTACTAGGTCTGCTATCTGCAGGAAAACGCGGCATTTTGGTCGTCTTTCGCGAACTTTTTCTAACAACCTGGATAAACGGATGGTAGAATACCACACGACAATGACACTATTTTGATCTTCAAATGGAATCGTGCAGACGGGACCCGTGAAAAAATTGTTAACTTTTCAACATAAAATGGCACTGATCAAAACTCGAGACTTCAAGAATCAATAGGATAAGTACTACTTTCTAACTACTGCGCTCTTCCTCGCTTTCAGACAAACGATGGGTACCGATACTTTTACACAGATGCACGATGAAGTAGCCAAACGATGGGTGCCGTTATTTTTACACAGATGCAATGTGAAGGTGCCATTGGTCACAATTTCAGTACCGGACGTGTACATACATAAATATATAACTTCACGCTTGTATTCTTTATGGGGTAGGCAGAACACCAGAGGCTATAAAACCATTGATGTCACGTTTGACAAATCTGGAGGTACTCTATATCGATAGAAAAAGACTATTGCAGTGACAGGAAGTCAGCCTATCGCCCACAAAAACGCCAACAAAACCTCTGTCCATTAACTGACTTTTACAATATATCCGGGAAGAGAAGCAGTTGGTAAATTCTGTTTTTTTTTTGCTCCCGTTATAAAAAGTTTTACTTAATGTAAATCTGCATGGAACTTCGAGTGGAATGCATGTTTGACGCCATTTAAGATACGCGAACATTTTTTATACGTAACCCACTAAAATGTAACCCACGACGGAACGGAGACGGTATATGCGTTTGGGGTGAGAGGGTGTTTGTGCAAACCAATGTTACCATTTATCTCCAGAACCACTGGTCCGATTTTAATGCGGTTTTCAGTAATCGCTTTGGATTTGATTGGTGCATGTTCTTAGATAGGTGTAGCGGTAACAACTCACCAGGGGGCGCTGCAGTAAACATTTGTTTGTAAAAGCCAATGTTATCGT
The DNA here is from genome assembly GCA_944452665.1 of Stenoptilia bipunctidactyla. Lineage (NCBI taxonomy): Eukaryota > Metazoa > Arthropoda > Insecta > Lepidoptera > Pterophoridae > Stenoptilia > Stenoptilia bipunctidactyla. Next base: position 7,191,263 of record OX101733.1, on the reverse strand, counting down.
TTATTCTGCAAAACCATTGGTCCGATTTTATTTTGTTTTTTATATTAAACCACGACCTGCTCCACCTTGGCATAGTAAGCACTTACCTTGAATAGTGCCAAACAGCTAGTCGTCTCTAAAGTTGCTGCAAGACGTTTCGTACGGGTTAATAGTAAGTATACATATGCGAGAAACGTCATCAGAGATACTAGATGTGTAGCCCGAAGTTATTGATAATATAGACATTCTTTAAATCAGATTAAGCGAGCGAAAAGATACAATGCAGTTTAAAATCAAATTTCACATGTATCAGAGAGAACCTTATGTTAAGTTCACATATACATATTATTCCATCTATATTGACGGAGTTGATTAAGTTCAGAAAAGGTTTCTCAAAGCCTTGAACTAGCGAGCTGTTTTTTTTAATGATTTCTGTATCAATAAAACTATAAGCAAGCGTGCAAGTCGACTTGTCGTTTTGAGCGTGGCCTCCAATGAGGACACATCTAATTATTATTAATTCTCAAATTAGCAAGAGCATGGGTTGATTGTCTGGTCGACATGATGCTGGCAGAATGTAAATTCTTTTGAGTTGCTTTTAGTAGTCGTGAGTAGCCAGCTTAACAGCTGGAACTTAGAATTACTTTCTAATCTAGTTTACGCGATGCTGAGCTGCAATTAATTTGTAATTGGTTGTGGATTTCAAACTTTCTAACAAACCAAGGTTCAAGGTTCATTGCTGATTACCCTTAAGATAGAATTTTGCATCTGTTGCATGAGAGTCACATTAGACTTACTAGCGCTTCCCCAAAGTTGATGCAGTATGTCCATAATGACTTCAATACGACCTTATAGATTAGAATTTAGTTGTCAAGTGACAATTTGCTGTTTCTCTCTAATAGCCCCAGCCGTGTGTTTATACCGTAGACAGACTTCATACTCTTTTTTAAAAACTCAAATATTCTTTATTTCGTAAGTATTTAAATACATTTGAAATAAGTTAAACAATTTACAAATTGAACTGAATCTACCACCACTTCGGAAAGTCGATCTGTTGAGAAGAAGTTGTAAGTGGTACATGCTAGGTAAGTCGTCGATCCAAGTGTGTTCCCAGATATCTCACGCTGTCTGTGTGAGTCCAGTTTTACAGAAGGACAGTCTCTGAAACGTTTTGCCCAACCCAATATAACATAAATGGGCTGGTCCCAAATAGAAGTCAAATTGAACTCTTACTTAATGAACAAAAATTAGACATCTTGCCGGTGTCAGAAATACGGATTGCAGATCAAAATCAGAAAAAAAACATTGTATATTCAGCTCGGTAGTTCAAGGCTTTGAGAAAGCTATTCTGAAAATTTACCATTTCGTATCTTGTGTTTACTGGCAATTGTAAGACTCTAAGGTTGGTATTGTGAAAACTTACTCAGACTTGATCTTTGTGTGTAAATTACTTTGACAGTTCTCTAGTGAGAATTGACAGCGAAATTATGCTTCATTTATTTATTTTATATATTTAATAATACTTATTCATTCACACTTGTAAGTACCTGCCATTAATAAATTTTCTTTATCATTAGTGCATGCACAAGCGTAGGTCCTAGATTTCCAAATTATTTAAATTCAATGTTTTTGTTTCTTAACTTGTTTTTATATAAATTCCCATACTCTCCGGAACTAACAGAATACCAGCGCCTCGAGCCCTACCGGACTCCTGGCATATGCCGAGTCAGTCCTTGTCACATGATTATGTACCTACAAAATTGTATAAAATTGCGTTATGAGTGATTGTATTGTTTTTCATGTGAATAAATGTTTTTCTATTCTATTCTATTCAGTAATGATCAAGAAAGGTATATAATACCTTTCTTGGTCTCTAAGGTATATAATACGGGCCTAAGTTTTTTCTCCTGCTTTTCTATTCGTATAAAAATGTTTGTTATCTTAAAATAAACTGGCGTGTGGCGTCGCCTTGAGAATAGCGCATCTCATCTCCGTGGATGTCGTAAGAGGCGACTAAGGGACAACAATCCAGAGGACGGGTAGCAGCGTCCTTCTGAGTAGTTACAGCACGATCGGCAACCCGCCAGCCAAGCGTAGCGATTACGGCATTTCCCTCCCAAAAACATTCATGAGGCTCTGTGTAGCAGTGGACGTCTCCTGGCTAAATGATGATGATGAAGAAGGGTCGGCTTAGAATAGCTCTACCGCCCCTGGATAACCCCGCTTGGTGGTAGGATCCCTTCTGGGTCCGCCTGGCTAGCGACCACCCTTTATATAAAGTCTGCCGCCAAATGTTACCGCTCCGGCGGTAATGTGTTCCGGCAATATTGTATAAAGAGCCAGTTCCTTCCTAAACCCGTGTGCTTTCATTTTCGACCTCATCGTCACTTACCATCAGATTGAGGTGAAACGCGGGTTTAGTCACTTATAAAAAAAAATCCATGACTTGACGACTAATATCTGTGTTCATCACACAAATATCCGCCGCCACCGGGATTCGAACCCAGGACCTCTGGCATAGAAGGCAATGTATGTTACCGCTACACCAGCCGGCCATCATCTTGAACAAGTATTGAACAAGTCCAATCTATAAATCAATAAAATGTCAGAAATCACCCCGTGTGTACTCACAATTTACTACGTATGCGAATGCCGATAAAATGTTACATTCGCAGTCGCATTGGTTGACTATATTCATGTATACACTCTTTTGTCAAATATGAGCGTACAGCGATGAGTGTGAGTGTGTAGACAAACCAATATTGGTTTTTGTCACACTGTTTGAAAGTACTAATGTTAAGATCCTTTGTAAGTATTTGGTAAATAAATAATAAAATAAAGTACAGCAGCAACTGACCTCTCTCACAGTGCGACAAGCGCTCTGCACGCCGGCACGCAAGTCCCTCGGCTGCGCCCTCTCGCGGCGCGCGCCGCGGCCTCTCGCCCTGATAGCCAGCGCAGGCGCCGGAGTCAACATGTCAAACGCTGTCTCTGCCGCCGCCTGGTTAAAATAGGATTTCATGTTTGTAGGGGAGTAAAACATAAATAAATAAAATCCCCAGACACTCACACCAACTGCATGTCCTCAATGTAAACAAAGCTTGTGTTATGAGATACCATGTAGCGAACTAGGGGGGAAACTAGAAAATAAAATTCATACACAGGGTTGATTTTTAGTCACCAGCCAAATTTAAATGTTACTTTCTTTGATACGATATAAACGTACCAGCATATTTATTTTAACGTCGCTCAGTACAAAAAAAGTAGAAATATGGAACCACAAACTTTTTTGAAAATAGTCGCTGTAGACGAACATAGCTACTACGATGCGGCATTTCATTGATAATACTACGACATAGTACTACAAGATATTTTGTAGAAGCGTGTACTCATCTTTATTTTAATGGTAATTTAGAATGACCAAGCTTTCCTTGATATGGGATTATTAATTTCCTTGTAAAAAATTATTACTTTTTTTATACAAAAATCGTTCATACAAATGTTACTTATTGCGTAAAAAAAATTTGGCCGGTGACTAGAAATCAACTCTGTATAGATAAACGCCCAACACGGAACTTTTTTTGTACCGTGCGAGAATCGAACACGCGACCTCACGATTGGTGTAGTAGCGTCTAGACCACTGCACCATGGAGACCGCCTAGTGAAGGTAATAAGTATAAGTATACTAAATAAAATCATTCTCGACAGGGACTCGGATGCTCTACCATCCAGTCGGAAACCATTTCATTTTGTATTTTTGTCTATACGATTATATTTAAACATAATTAAATGCAAACAAAACAACAGTGAAGGTTGAATAAGGAAGCTATTATACAACGTTATTTTTTGTTCATACGAAATCTGAAAATAGTTTGTTCAGAATCGGTAACAGCAGTGCGAGCTTTATCGAATCGTTTGTTAACGAATCGTATGGAGTTCCTATAGTATGGAGACGGGTTTTAAGAAAAAAATGAAATCTATCCATTGCCGCAAGACCAGCTTAAATAAATGTGTGCCTTGTTAATTTTGAATGTTTGTAAACATGTTGTATTCATAAATATCTGTAAAATAAAAAATTACAATGTTACTCAAAACTTGTGTGGGAGTTGCTTAGGTTGTTATATTATTGTGTTAGATTATTGAGGGCAGCGAGTAGTCACTCGCGCGCCGTGGTACAGTTACGTCGAATAAAGTGCAGTTTAATATGGAGTTTAATGTTTTATTTATACCGCCTCTAGAATAGACTAGTAAATATAAAGATACTTATAGAAACTCTAAAGTGGTGACCCCGACGATTAATAGTGAACAGTGCAATATTTTAAGAATAAACTTATGAACAGTGAACTATATACCTACTAGACATTTTACGTATTTTTGTGTTGATTTTTGAAACAAATATGTATTCCGGGCAACACGTACAAGCGGGACCAGCGGGGACTCAACCGGTGCAGAGCAAGCTACAAAGAGAGCAGGACGACGCGGCACAGGAAATTAGCTTGGCAGCTATTAGCGTCACACAAAAACTACCAGAGTTTTGGGTCGATATGCCACGGTTGTGGTTTGGCCAATTCGAAGCCGTCATGGCACCACAAAAACAAGGCGAAGAGGCCAAATTCAACTTGGTCATATCGAAGCTGGGTAGAGACTCACTGCAGCAGGTCAGTGATCTGCTGTCGTCCCCACCGGCAGAAAACAAATACAACATCCTGAAGGAGAGATTGCTGCAGGTATATGAGGAAAGTGCAGAACGGCAGTTCCAGAAGCTGGTTTCCGAGCTGGAGCTTGGATCTCAGAAGCCCACACAGCTACTGCGTCGGATGAGAGACTTAGGTCGAACGACGCAGGTAGCCGAGCAGACCTTGAAAAGTTTGTGGCTATCTAGGATGCCTTCCTCAGTCAGGGCAGTTATAACAGTGTGCCCTGACCAGTCGCTAGACAACCTGGCGGTCATAGCCGACAAAATAGTGGAGAACACCAGGTCGTGCGAGGTCGCGGCAGTTTCAACGGACATCGCGGCGCAGGTGCCACAGGTGGCACTGATGGAGCTGGCAGGACAGCTGAGCAAGCTGACCCTGGAAGTGGCGGCTCTACGCAGCGAGGTGCATGGACGCGGTCGGTCAAGAAGTGCAGGCCGACGCGGTTTGCGCGCTCCCGGTCGTTCGGCCGGCAGGTCTAGTTCCCGGAGGCGACGGACTCCCGGCGATCCAGGATGGCTGTGTCGTTTTCATTATAGGTACAAGAAAAACGCCACACGCTGCGAGCAACCTTGTGCTTGGCGAGAAAATGAGTCGGAAAACTGAAAGAGGTATGTTCGAACTCGGTGTGCGGATGTACTCAGGACCAATTAGTGGAAAACCACCGTTTATTAGTTAAGGATAAACATTCTAAGTTAATTTTTTTAATAGATACCGGTGCAAACATTTCAGTGATCCCAAATAAGTATGTAAAGAACCGTTTAATTGAGAAATGTGAATTTAAATTATATGCCGCTAATGATAGTGAGATAAAAACCTATGGTATTTGTAATTTAGAATTAACTTTCGGTCTTAGACGAGTGTTTAATTGGCCTTTTATTGTTTGTGACGTAAAACAGCCTATAATAGGGGCAGATTTTTTACGTAAATTTAGGTTAACGGTAGATTTATACAATAATAGGTTAATCGATTTAGTTACTAATTTGTACGTTTGTGGATCAAAAACTTATAATTTAGATGGGTCAATTAAATCTATTAACAGCGATCATCCGTACGCGGACTTACTGGAATCATTTCAGGAAATCACAAAACCGCCCAATTTCAAGGACACGCCGGAACACTCGGTGTATCATTACATTGAGACCACAGGCCCTCCAGTGCACACTCGAGCAAGGAGGTTACCACCCCACAGGTATGACTTGGTTAAAAAAGAATTTAAGTTAATGCAAGAATTAGGGATATGTAGGCCTTCGAACAGCCCGTGGGCTAGCCCGCTGCATATAGTACCAAAAAAGGGGGGTGAAATTCGACCTTGCGGGGATTATAGGATGTTAAATTCGATCACAAAACCAGATCGTTATCCGATACCGCGGATTCAGGATTTTACTTATGGATTGCACAACAAAGTTATTTTTTCTAAAATTGATATTTGTAGAGCCTATCATGTTATAAAAATTAGACCAGAAGACATCGAGAAAACGGCCATTATAACTCCATTTGGGTTGTATGAATTCCCAAGGATGACGTTTGGCTTGCGAAACGCAGCTCAAACATTTCAGAGATTCATTAATAATACTGTTTTGGCAGGTATTGAGCAGATTTCTTATACCGACGTCAATAAGAGTCATAATAGTTTAGCAGAGCAGTCATTCCTTTACGGATATTTAGATGACGTCATTTTAGGATCGACAAATGAGAATATTCATAGGGAACATCTTAAGTTACTATTTGAACGGCTTGACAGGTATAAAATGTCTATTAATTTATCAAAATGTGTATTTGGACAAAAGATTATTGAATTTTTAGGATACGAAGTTTCAGAAAATGGTATTAGCCCTTTGCCTGATAAGGTTAAAATCATTGAAACTTATCCCAAGCCGCAAACTGTCGAACAGCTTCGTAGGTTTTTAGGTATGTTGAACTTTTATCGTAACCATATACCTAACGCAGCACAGGTTCAAGGAATTTTAGATAGGTATTTACACGGTGCAAAGAAGCGTGATAAGACTAAAATAGAGTGGACAAACGAAGCTAATAGAGCATTTGAACAGTGTAAAATTAACTTGAAAAATGCAGCTATGTTATCTCATCCGATGCCAGATTCAGAATTAGGTTTAATGACTGACGCATCCGATTTTAGTATAGGCGCAGTATTACATCAAAAGGAAAATAATACCTGGAAACCCCTCGGTTATTTTTCGAAAAGACTCACGGAACCCCAAAAAAAGTACTGTACTTATGATAAGGAACTTTTGGCGATCTATTCAAGTATAGTTTATTTTAGAGATTTATTAGAAGGACGTGATTTTACGGTTTATACAGACCATAAACCGCTTACTTACGCATTTAGTAAATTAAGTTCAAATAAGGAATTACCTAGAAGGGCACGTCAATTGTTATACATTAGCGAATTTACTTGTAACATACAACACATACAGGGTGATAAAAATATAGTCGCAGATGCATTATCTAGAATCGAGACAATAACATGTCCAAACTCGATAGAATACTCAGAAATTGCACGCGCGCAGGCGACAGACGCTGAACTAGCAAAATTATTGAGTTCAGGTTTCGTAGGTAGCACAATACACCCCCCCAAGTAGAGTGTGCCTTGTCGTGGCGGGGGGGCTCAGTAGCCCGTCGCAATCCAGCGATCGGGTGAAGCGAAATCACTCTTACGGCGGTGGCGCGCTGCGTCTGTCCGCATTGGGCGGCAGCTGCGCCTTCCCGGGGTGGGTCCTCTCGGTACCATTCTGATAGCAGAGTGGACCGATGAGGACACAGAGGCGGCGAGCTCAGGTCGTGCACCGGATGCTCTGGGGTCGGCGGTCTCGGATTGCTTCGGCGTCCAGGCCGTCGTATTGGGTTAGGTAAGGTTTCAGGATAGGTTAGGTTTTAGGTTAAGTTACGTCGTTTAGGATAGGTTTTAGGTTAGGTTTTAGGTAAGGGTTTAGGTAAGGTTTTAGGTTAGATTTTAGATAAGGTTTTAGGTTAGGTTTTAGGTAAGGTTTTAGGTTAAGTTACGTCGTTTAGGATAGGTTTTAGGTTAGATTTTAGATAAGGTTTTAGGTTAGATTTTAGGATAGGTTAGTTTAGGCTGGGTGGAGGGTGGGACGGAGAAGGAGACGCCTTCTCCCTCCCGATAGCCAGCCGAGGTGGGTGAGGGGACCTACTGCGGCTATACAGGCTATGAGTGGGGAAATGGTCGCGTGTACTGGGCCATTTCCTACGTGGGGGGGCGCACGGCTTAGGCTGAGCGCAATCCGCCGGGGCTTGCGGGCAATGCTTTTGGCGATACCGTGGGCTCCAATTATGGCGGTGGAGGTACACCTGGAGGTTTTTAGTGGGTCGGTTCGGCCTTCCGCCGGATCATCCCCACATACCCCACCGTCGGGGACATGAGAGCATGTTTTCCTCCAGCCAAAAAAAAAAAAAAAAAAAAAGAGAAAAAAAAAAAAAAAAAAAAAAAAAAAAAAAAAAAAAAAAAGTAGCACAATACAGTTGAAACAAATGAGTATTAATAATTCTAGTAATATGATTTATTGTGAAACTTCAACTAATAACATAAGACCCTACATTCCCGAACAATTTAGATATATCGTTTTTAATAATTTTCACAGCTTAGCTCATCCAGGAGTTAGAGCTTCTCGAGCTTTAATTTGTAAAAAAGTTTTTTGGCCAGGTATGAATAAAGATGTGATTAAATGGGTAAAAACTTGTATCAAATGCCAAAAAAGTAAAATAACCCGCCACACGGTTTCACAACTTCATAAGTTCGAGGATAGTGACCGTTTCGAACACTTGCATGTAGATTTAATAGGACCTTTGCCTGTGACGGAACATGGTTATCGGTATTGCGTGACTATGATAGATCGGCGTACACGATGGCCAGAAATATATCCGGTTATAGATATGACGGCAGAGACGGTAGCTAGGGCAGTCTACGAGGGCTGGATATGCCGATTTGGTAGTCCTAGTAAAATAACCACAGATCAGGGTAGACAATTCGAAAGCGAGTTATTTACGAATATGATGCAATTATTAGGTATTAAAAAGACTAGAACCACCCCTTACCACCCTCAATGTAATGGGAAAATAGAGAGGTGGCATAGGTCATTAAAAACAGCATTAATAGCTAGGTTAAAGGATAATACATTATGGTACTCAGAGTTACCTACCGTAATGTTAGGTTTAAGAGCAGCATGCCAGGCTGATAACGATTTCGTTAGCGCAGCAGAATTCACCATGGGTCATTGTTTACGTCTACCAGGTGAGTTGTTTAACAGTAACTTAACTGAGATAGATAATCCACAAACGTACATATTAAATTTAAGGGATAGTTTAAGTAAAATTAGACCTAAAATTAGAAATTTAAGTAATAGTGGTAATATATTTGTTCATGCTGATTTAAATTCTTGTCCTTTTGTATTTCTTAGAATAGATGCAGTGAGGAAACCGTTAACACCACCTTATAGCGGACCCTTTAAAGTCCTAGAAAGGGGTGCAAAAGTGTTTAAAATATGTATTAATGGAAAATCTTCTAATGTATCAATTGATAGATTAAAGCCTGCATACATATTGGATGATAGTTATAAGCCAGAACCAATAAATTTAAATCAGAATCAGCAAATCAAGGGAAACGTTAACATGCCGTTAAATGTTACAAGTAGGGGTAGAATTATTAAAAAACCAGTTAGATTTGTAAATTCATAATATTTTAATTATGACAAGTAAACCCGTAAACTTAAGTTAACTATATCTTCAAGGCACGAGGTTACAAAGGTCGTGTTAATAAGTAGGTTAATATCGGAGTAGCAATAATTGTAAGTAATCACTTTAATTTTATAAAATGTAATTTTGTTTTTGCAAATTAGGCATTTTGGTTAATTAGACTTTGTAACAAATTTTATCTATAAAATTTATTTGTATTTGAGCAACCTCTCAGACACCTGCTATTTTTATTTTACGAAAGTTTTTCTGTTGTTATTAAATTGTCCAAAATGGGCTGGGGACAAAGTAAAGAGAATGTTGTAATAAACCAGTCTCTTGAGAATCAGGAGAAAGTCGAATCAAAATTAAATATTTTTGGAATTTCACTAATGATTATCATCATAATATTATTGGGAATGGTAATATGTGGCGTTGGCAGAAGGTGTAAACGAGGCATTAAGAGTTGGTTGCGAGGACAGGTCGCGGAGCTGCAAACTGGCCCCGTCCCGAATATTAAGGTTGAACAAACCCAACCTCCTAGAGTCGTGTATCAACCCCAAGTGTAAAATGAAAAATGTGAAATTGTGAATGTGAAATATCTAGAAGATCTTTATTTGTTTGTACCAACTTAGTTTTTTTTTGTGTTATGATCAAATTACAAAATTTTGTGCGTAATAAAATTATTACAATTTAATATGAGAGATAAATGTGGTGTATTCTTTTTGAAATTTCTGCATTTGCGTACCTAAAAATTTTTTTTTTTTTACAGTTTGTCTTATTATTTGTTTGTTTTGTTTTTAAAAAATGTAATATGATTTTTTTTTAGAAGGGGGTGTATGTGGGAGTTGCTTAGGTTGTTATATTATTGTGTTAGATTATTGAGGGCAGCGAGTAGTCACTCGCGCGCCGTGGTACAGTTACGTCGAATAAAGTGCAGTTTAATATGGAGTTTAATGTTTTATTTATACCGCCTCTAGAATAGACTAGTAAATATAAAGATACTTATAGAAACTCCAAACTTGCAACCGACTCCATACTATACGAGCATTCGTAAACATTCGTTAATATACGATTCGATAAAGTTCTGTGATCGTATTGCAGAGTCGTTTACAATAGTTTTTGTACCATAAATCAATAATTTACAACTTAATCAATTATCTTAACAGATCCTTAAATTATGTGCCGCGCCCAAAATCCTCACTCGCGCGAAGAAAGCAAGACACCATACGAGGCTTGAAATTTGCTAAGTTTTTAAGATATTATATTTTTTTATACCGATTTTTTTAACGAAAATATTTGACCCATGGTCTAAATTTTGCATGAACAAAAATTGACGTTGTATGAACATTAAAAAACTAAGCAGCTTAGTATGTGAAGTGTTTCATAAGATAAACATTACATGATTGTCTAAACATCGAGCTATACACTTTTCCATTTGTTTATCAAAGCTTCGTTAAAAGCTAAAACAAAGTCTTGATTAAATACAAAAAACGGTTTATAATAAAAATCATTTTTGCCTATTACGAAAGTATGCACCTTTGAACCACATATTCTTTTGCAAAAAAGTATTATTTTTTAGTGAGGAACAAAACCTTAAAGTTATGGGACATCAAAAAGAACACCTTGTATAATATGATAAGAATTAAATGCAAAAACTTAATAAAGTTAATAAAAATATAACACTGACCTGAACCAGCCTCAACACATGCGCTGTTAGATCGATAGCGGCGAGCGCGGTCCTCGCCGTGAAGCTAGCGGCGCCGCGCCGGATGCCGTGCACCAAGCGGCCGTCGCGCCGCCACTGCTCCACCGGCAGCCACACCAGGTCGCGGATACCCGTTACTGGAGAAGGAAGGTGGAAAAATAAACTAAAATTAACCAAGAAAAGAGGTTAAAATATAAACAAAGATAAAAAAAATTATAAGAGATAGTCCATCGATATCAACTTTCAAAAGAAAATTAAAAGCACACCTTCTCTCACAAACAATTGTTTTTATCACCACTTAACACTTGTGTCGCATGTACATGTATATATTTATTTATTATATATTATTTGTTATATTATGTAAGTTATATTTTCATAAAGTATGTAAGTATTGTAGGTATATTTTTATTTTTATTAATTATAAATATCTATTTAATTATATTGGTTATATATATATATATATTTTTTACTATGTTTTATCCATGCACCTGCTTCCCTACATCTCACAAAATATCACACAGTCATGGGTTGGCTGGAAGAGATCTCTTTAAGACATAAGTTCACCTTTGTAAACTATTGTTTATTTAAGAGTATTTGTCTTGTTTTTTTTGAAGTGCAATAAAGAATATAATAATAATAAAGAAGCCTTTTTCCGCGACTTCGTACACGCTTAACTACCCTTCCTGTTTCAGAAACTCTTTCCATGATACAACCATACACCCATTGAAAGAATCTTTATACTAAGTTTCACATCCGTGCACTCAAGGAATAAGAATTTTCACACAAACTAAAAAGTCTTATATTTCCCGTTCCGTGGGAATTTCGGGAATACCTTCCTTAATGCCCCAAAACACTCCCTAAGGAATGTATGTTCCTTTCAGCTCTTGTCTGTCAGGAACTCAGTCAGTAACGGAACAGTGGTAATAGTGAATAATTGAAGATTATTAATAATTTATTTATTTACACTTCATTATTAAACTTATATTATAAAAATTTAAAATACATTCAAAGTGACACATTCAATTATTATTAATAATTACCGAACGTCGAGGTTAACTCTCTGTTTAACTCTGTTTTGTGCGATTATAAAAAAAATAACCACGGAGGTAAGTGCAGGGAGCTCCGCTTTGCTTCGCTCCTTGCATTAACCTCCTAACCTAACCTATCCATGTCGGTTCTGTGCGACCAACCCCAGCCTCAGCAACCAGCTGATAATTATTGATAATCTTCAATTATTCACTCTTACCGTAACATATACACGGTGTAACTTGAGGGGTGGATCAAACGTGTCCCAGAGATGGGAGACCTTAATACCTACCAAAATAACCCCTATGTATGTTCAGCAATATTTAGTGGTTCTGAAGATATTTTCAATTAAATGATTTTTTTTTAAATCAGATTTTCAAAGAAAATTGGCCCATGGATAAGCGACTCGTAAACGACAAATCGGGGAGAACCTCGCTTGGTGTTTGGACCACTTGAGGATTCGCCTAACCAGCGACCGGCCGTTCGTATGAAGTCTACCGACTTATATCATCATTCTTACGGTGATGTGTACTGGAAATATAATATATTATGAGGAGCCAGTTCTTTCTAAGCCCGTGTTCTCTCAACTTCGACCTTTAAACGGGCGCTTAGTACCTAAAAACAAACCTACTAAGTGCGAACCGGATTTCGGACTCTCGCACAAAGGGTTCGATTAAATATTGTTTTTGCGAACTGATTCTCTGGATTAGATAATAATTTACACATTGCGCCAATTAGTGGGTGCGGTACGAAACTGCCCATGACTGTACTGTATTGTATGGGAGACCCATTAATATATTTTTTCTTCTACTTTTAGTATTTGTTGTTATAGAGGCAACAAAAATATATCATCTGTGAAATGCCAACTGGCAAGCTATCACGGTTCATGAAATACAAGCCTGGTGACAGACGGACAGCGGAGTTTTAGTTAGGGGCCCGATTTGCGCTTTGGCTACGGAACCCAAAAACAAAGAAATACGAAAATACTTACTAAGCTGTAGCAATGAGTGCATCGGTCCGATACCGCTCAGCAGCCCCGGTAGCTGATGCCGCTTGATATCAGACAACCATTCGTGGAGCGCCCATTGCACTAGCTTTTCTAAACCCAGCAGTCCCAGTCTGAAATGTTAATATGGTAAAAAGTTATAGCGACATCTATTCATAAAGATGATGACATGATAAGTTTCCTATATCTGAAGAGTCTTTTGAAAATTTCAATTGAATATTCCTATTTATGTATTTATAGTAACAATGGATGCACCCAACACTCTCTTGATAACATGTAATTCTTTTATGCTTTGAATTGCCCTTTTTTTACTTTTACATGAAATGTAAAATTAATATGGAGTAATATTTGAATAGAAGTATTTTAGGTGGCACTTCAATTAAATTTATCTCCTTTTTCCTTCGCCGTAGTAGAGTAAAAATGCATTTACTAGTCACGGATGACAAAAACACATAGATTATGCAACATTTTTTTTTTTCAAAAAATACTCGATTCTTGACTCGTCCCTTGGCGTACTGTAATTTTTTTTACATAATGGTTGCATTACCTTTAAATTTATTTTATCTAGGAATTTTAAAAAGTCTACCTATGTATTAAATCTTGATGGATAGCTTTGTACTTTTATGATGTAATTTGCACAGTAAATTACTAGGACTTTTTTTAAAGGATACGCATTCTAAGTGCGATGTTTTGGTTTAACTTAAAAAGAGAATAGTGCTTGAAAGACCATAACATGCGCTCCTTTGATGTTATTTTAGAGTTTTTTTCTTCATCTCATTCAATCATTAATTATTTACATGATAACGTTAAAGAAAGCTGTTAGATAGCGAATATTTTATTATTTCTCACAAAAACTAGTGAAAAATTGGTGCTGACAGTAAAGGTCTTAAAAAGTTAAATAACTCAAAAACGGTCAATTTTAGGAGGGGTAGTTTCATAGTGAAAATGATTCGTTTTGACCTACTCTATAACCCCTCAACAGATGTGGGTCCAATAAAAAGTCACCCTGTATAAAAAATATTTCATTACAATTTTTTTGCAAGTGAAGCCGTGGTCATAAGCCTGTAATTCTTTAAATTAAAAAATCTTCAAATAATAAAAATGACTGTAACACACCACTAGCATCACATACGTAATCACATTTTCTATAATCTTCGAAAGTTTTCAAATTACTGTGTATACATATTTTTGTTGTCCATGCTGGACTATACCATAAAAGTCAGTTAAGGGACAGAGGTTTAATTGACAGTTTTGCGGGCGATAGGCTGACCCCCAGTCACTACGATAGTCTCTCTCCATCATTATAATACTTCTAAATTTGTCAAACGAGACCTCAGATGGTTTCATAGCCTCTGGTGTTCTGCCTACCCCGTAAGGGATACAGGCGTGAAGTTATGTATGTATGTATGTGTACATATTTTCGTAGTTTTGGATGTATCCATATCTATGGTAGTGTGAGTGGTTACATTTTTATGGCATTTGTGGCGTTTACATATTTATTAAAATTGTCTGTTTACAATCTAATGTTCAAAATGTTTTATACATATTTTTGGAGTTTTGGATGTATACTTATATATGTATAGTAGTTTAGGTGGTTACATTTTTTTGGCAATGTGCGGTGTTTACATATTAATAAACTTGACTGTACACAGTAAACAAATACTTTAAGATAAATAAACTTTTGGTTGTATACATTGTCTTAAAACATTTATAAATATAGTTCGGTTAAGTTAATGATAAAAAACGACTTACTTATAATCCAACCGTTTCATGGTAAGCTCTGAGCAGTTAAGTTGCCCTAGCCCCATCAGAAGCCCAGCCACGGGACCAGCGGAGAGATCCACTCTCTTGCCGACGTAGTCCAGACGGATCGGCACTTCGGGAGAAAATACCACGCGTCTGGGGAAAACAAGACGACGATATTATTTCATTGTTTAGGAATCTAATCAACTCAAAAGGTAAGAAGGTTTTTTGGAGGAAATTATTGATAATACATAACCACAAAAAATAAACATTGCATTTTTTTCACTTTATTATTGTTTACAAAAATTAAAGGATTAAATATGTTAACATTGAATAACTATGCAGATTTGAATTTTAATCTAAATAAGGTTTGGCTTATATCAATAATTATGAAATCACTGGGGACCTAGCGAACACCTACTTCCTGTTTGGGGATGTATTTATAAACCACTCGCAACTCTGAGAGCAAATTTGATATATTTCAGTAAGTGAATTTCATATATTTAGCAGAACTTGAAAAAAGTTCAGAGGGGTTTTAAAAATACAGGCCTAATTAACAAGCCAACAACCTTACGTACTACCAAAATGAAGTTTGAACCTTAAAAATTATAAATAAGGCTTAATTTTAAAAATAGAACTCAACCTACCTAAAGTATATAGGCGAGTCGTCAACGGGTTCTGCATCCGGTACTTTAGTCGCCGGTTTCTCCTGGCTGATGCCGAGCCTGTTGAAGTCTTCTTCCAGCTGGATTAGATTCTCGGAGACCAGCCTCTCAGCTTCGTACGTCTCCATTAGCGGCTCTTCGTTTCTTATCACTGGGAGGGAAATTTTGTCGCTATACATCTGTGTCCCAAGGCTATGGGACATTATGGGAAAGTACCTTAAATATCGTAGAAAGGGTAGTTTGCTGGAAGAAGACTTTATAAGATTTTTAATATTAGCAATTCAGCATTTAAAGATTTCACGGGCATTTCCACTTTTTTGGCTTCAGCAGGTTCATTTACATATTATTATTTATAATTTGATTAAAATGCTTAATTTCCTTTCATTTAAAGTACTATGTTACTTAAGAAGTAATCCATTTTTTGCCGAAGTTGCCCATTATTTCGATTGGCATCATAAAAATGGCGGTGCTTTGTTTCATATTTAAGTCTGTTCAATTTCCAGACGAAGCAAGAAATTCTAAGGAAATCTTAAAATCTTAAAAATGCAGAATTACTATTATGTCAAAATCATATAATGTCTTCTTTCAGCAAAATTATCTACGATATTTAAATTTCCCTTGATGTCCCTGGGACGCCCTGTATAGTGATGCTGAAAAAACTGAAGGCTTTTAAATAAATTGGGTAAGCGGAAAGCTTTCTTTATCTTTCTTAAAAAAAGCAACAGTTTCTGTTGAATACTAGAATTTATACATTTTTTATCGGAGTCCAGACCAAGCTCATTCAGAGATGATGTCGAAGATGAAAGCCGAGTAATGGAAGAAGATGCTTAATAAAACATCACCAGAATACGTCAACGCGTAGTTACGATAGAAAATTGAATGTTTTATAACAATGATTGTGCCACTTAATAAGCCAGTTAAATCAAATAAATAGATAAACGTAGTAGTTCTGTTTATTCTGTACTCAATTCAAAAATAAAAAATGTTATAAAAACTTATAAAAACAGTCACTGTGGCTCTTTATTTGCTTACTATTATGTTCTACTCGAAGGAAAAACGCTTTTAAAAAGTTTATATGTAATAAAAAAAGAAACATTAAATTTACCAGCTTCATTCAAAGACAAGGAGTCCGCGTCTCCCAAAGAGGTCGGTGTCGGCGGCGGGTCCTTCAAATGACTCGCTATTGACATAACAGGCGGTCGATGTGTGGGTGTCGTTTGTCGAGATCCGCTCGAGTCTGTAGACAGCCCGCTCAGACTTTTTGAGTCTTCATCTGTTGTGATAAGAGTGTTATTAGATTAAACCTTCAGATGGCTAGCTATGGACATGACAGGAACGATGTGTAGACGCGGTTTGGATCTGCTAGTCTTTGACGGGCCGCTACGGCTTTTTGAGTCTTCGTCTGTTATGATAAGACTTATATTCGATTAAACTTGGATATTTCAAGTTAAAAATGACTCCCTATGAGCATTATATGTTTCAGCGAGGTTTGTCGAGTTTGTAGACAGACAGCTAAGGCTTTTTGAGTCTTGGCCTGTTGTTATAAGAGTTATATTGGATTAAACTTGGTTATTTTAGTTTCAGATTTTTTTATATAACCTTCAAACGATTCGCTATAGACATGACTTGTGGTTTATTTATTTATGTAGTTATTTATTTATTATCATTAACATATAATATAGGGTTTGTTGACAGTCAGACAGCTAAGGCTTTTTGACTCTTCGTCTGTTCTAATAATTAAATTCAAAATTGCTCACTTACTTTAAATAAAATACCTACGGTTTTAATTGGATTTTAGAAATAACGAATACATACATAACTTCACGCATGTATCCCTTACGGGGTATGCAGAACACCAGAGGTCATAAAACCACTTGATGTCACGTTTGACAAATTTGGAGGCATTATAATAGTACTTCCATGCTGGACTGGGAGTGAGAGAAAAACATAGAATGTGCCAGCTGCTTCTCTTCCCTGGCATACTGTAAAAGTCGGTTAAGGGACAGAGGTTTTATTGGCATTTTTGTGGGCGATAGGCTGACCCCCTGTCACTGCAATAGCCTCTCGCAATCATTATAATACCTCATTAGTCAAACGTGACATCAGTTGGTCTTATAACCTCTGATGTTCTGCCTACCCCATAAGGGATACAGGCGTGAAGTTATGTATGTATGTAATAGTGGAATAACGAATTATTGTTATAATCGAGATATTACGTTTTTTTAAATATAATATTGAATTACGTTTAGAGGTCATTGATCAATAATAAGACACTGTTTCTAGAATACTAATTAAAACCATTTGATCCTTACCTCCAGGCTCATCCGAGCCCAATTTGGAGAAGAATCCGACCATGAAGCCCAGTGTATCCTGGTCCAGGTTGAATCTAAGCGGTAACAGCGACACTTTGAGGCAACATTCCTGAGCGCAGAGCGACGGCTCGGGCCGAAGGTGGACAGCTTTGACTATTAACTGGAAATATTCATTTAAATAAGCATAAAAATATATAACAATATAGTGTAGTATGTAGAAGTAGAGTCGCAATTGGTGATTAAAAATATATTTTTTCCTACCAAGGCAAAACTTTTTTAAACAGTTAAAACATCCGTATTTAATTAAGATTAAAGGTGTTATCTTCAAAATTAATTTCCCGAATTACGCAAAGATCTATGTGCAATTTTAGCGTTTAAAATAGTAAAATTTAAGAGTAAACCTGTCATCTAAATAAAGTGTTATTGGATGTTTTAAGAAAATAATCGGTTAGGGACATAGTGCTGAAATCGAAACTACTCTCTCTGATTTTAGGTCCCTCTTATATCAAATTACTTCAAACTCAACAGTTACTTACAAAATCCGATTTTGTAGCCTCTAAGTTTGACATTAAAGAAACGTAGAATTAGGGAGTGTAAAGTCTAATAAAGCCTTTAATTATGTTTAAACCTCTTGCCAGTTGCAAATACAGAAATACACCTATATAAGGTCGCCACATAATAGTCAATAATATTTTAATAGCAGATTAGGTATGATGAGTGGGTCTGAATTCCGAGAAAAAACTTTTTATTTCAATATTTTTCATAAATTAAAATTACAAAATTGTTCCCTGTGATTAAAATTTAAGATTAATCTAGATTTAATCACTATACACAATTAGATGGACACGTTTTTATTACTTGTTGTGTAGTCATAAACTTCAGATCAAACTTAAACTTTTATCACTTAGAAGAATTTTAAAACAGTAATTTTTGAAAAATGTTTAAAAAAAATATTTTACTTTTCGTAATTAGGACCCACTCATCAGTCTTATGGCGGGTTTCAATATTATGAAAACTGTTCGTTTTGCCTACGAACAATAGAATTCACTACCAAAATGCCTTTCTATATTCAAAATCTTGACATCTAAACCACTG
Source organism: Stenoptilia bipunctidactyla (assembly GCA_944452665.1). Lineage (NCBI taxonomy): Eukaryota > Metazoa > Arthropoda > Insecta > Lepidoptera > Pterophoridae > Stenoptilia > Stenoptilia bipunctidactyla. The sequence continues at coordinate 7,172,328 of OX101733.1, read as the reverse complement.
CTTACGAACTGTTTGACTGTAATGGGTTGCTAGGTTACATTTGACCATTTACAAAATAAGTCATTATATCTAGCCAACGACGACGTAACAAGTTATTAATTTAAACCAATGAGGTAAAGGTAGCATGGCAGTCTGCTGCAGCCAATAAGGAGTTATGTTTTCATTACGTATGACCAATTAAAGAATAGATCATTTTATCTAGCCAATGACGTAACAATTTATTCATTTAACGAAATGTCCTATCAAGTATCTGTCAACATATCAATAATCCAGTTTTCTCTTTCTAACTTATCTATAACTGTTTTTGAAAAAAAGGACGAATATTATTGAATTCATGGTAGGTCTACCTACCATGATTGAATGACATAATTTTTCTTTTAAATATTTACTTTGACGTCATAAAAATGTGATTCAACCAATGGCAAAATTAGTCGAAGGATTGGCGTTTCGTTTTACGTAAGCAGTTAAACGCAATTATTAATAAAAAGCTCTAAAAACATACTATAATATATTTATCGAATACTCAAACATAGCAAACATAAATTGAATAAGTTTATATATTTATTTAGTTCAAATATCATACAAATAATTTGCGAATGCGTGATATTCTATAAATCACATATCACCTATTTTCTTGGAAGAACGTCACGCAAGGAGGACCCATGCCAAATTTGAGAACTTACAGCCCGTAGCTAGTAGATATTGTGAAACGCTACTTTTTTCCTACCAGTTTTGTACCTGTACCGGTTACGCATAGCAGTCAGTTGAATATTGAAACCCGCCATTAATCTGCTATTAAAATATTATATGGCGACCCTATATAGATAACGCAAGTGTCAGGATTTGAATTAAAACCAAGCGTGCCGACTTTTTAACATCTACTGTGCGGTCACAGCTGATATTTAGTGATAGGAAATACAAACCGATTCAAAGACACCGATGCCGCCGTTGAAATCAATTATTAAGAACGATATCGATTTTCTAACAGACATTCATACGCGCGGACTGAATCTAGCGGTGACCAACCTTGACGCTTGATCGGGGTTCAGACACGCGAAGTACATGCATTTACGTTGTCTATGTATATCTGTGGTTGCAAATCTAGGCGTTGCCATGACAACCAAAAATCTAGATTCAAGTTTTGTGTAAAAATTATAATTAAAATTCAACATAAATTGAGCAGCTTCATGTAATTACTTACCATATTAGCATTTTTTCGTTCCGGTTCATCTTTCATTTTGTATTGACTAAGGAGTTTGTTAATATCACTACAGAGTAATCTGTCTAGTATCTCTATTTTACTTATAGCTAACGTTTGTCTGGATGCGTGCATTCCTCCAGAAGGATAAACTTCGTATTGGAACTTCACCTGTGGATAAAATAATATAATTAAGTTAATCTGTTCAGTTCAAACACGATTTGAACCTGTGAGTAAAATAAAATGATTAAGTTAGTATTTATCTAGTACAGACTGGAATCGAATCTCAAGCTTTTTTATACTTCGACAGCTGGTGCAGCAGCAAAAGCTTGTCTTCTATTCTAGACGTGTGTTAAAGTGCGGCCGGTGGGAGTTTGAGTTCCTGACAGCTGTCAAAATCATAGCTTTTTTTAACTTTCGAATCGGAAATTTAATTATTTCTTTTGAACTTTATTTATTTTATTAACTTCAGTGGACATAAGGAGCTGTCAGGAACGCATTCTCGCAACGGCCGCACTCTAGTGATCGTATTTCCGATAATTGACCCACGTATAGTACGTTATATTTTATCGAAAAAATACTATATAAAGGGCAATGTCAATTGTACAATTTTAATTTGTTTACAAACTTATTAATGTTGTAAAGTTTTTTATTCTTAAAGGTTCCGTTGCATTCCTGGCCGCAACCTGTGCCAAATTTTAGGATCGTGGAAATTATTCACAAATCAAACAAAAATACAACATTTAAAGTTGAATCAGTAATTTAGGTGTACAAACGAAAAAACAAAACGACGGTATTGCCATAAATATCCACAGTTATCCAAAATGGCCGGAAGTACTTACTGTATCAACATAACGTACTCAATCTATAAACAAAATTGGTTCCAAACTTATAGAGATTTGTCTTTTGTTCTTAGAATGTATAAAAAAATAACACAAACTTAAGAAATATATTATTACTTCGAAGCATACGAGTTTTAAAACAAAAAGTTAGATAACGGTTAATAAGAGATGATCTTGAAAGGTCAACATACTTCATTAAGTAATGTACGGAAGTGATATTTCACCACTACTAATATCTATCAAAAATACACAATATTTTATGAATTCAATTTGCTTTTCTAGTTTTTTTTTTTATTGAAATCATATTTTATGTCCAGGCAGAAATCAAAAATATAGGAATGTCAGTAAAAATATGACTATAATATGGCGTCGTCAGTCACCTGTGGTAATTTTCGATTCAAGTAGTTTTTCTTAATGTACACGAAAAGTAACAAACAATTTAATCAACAGTTATTTTAAGTGTTTTCATAATGGTATTCCACAACTATTTATAATGAAACGTGTTATTTAAAAAAATCAAAAGCTCTCACCTTAGTAAGACAAAGTTTGACACACGTATCATGGTCCCTGTGCCTCCCGCCCTTGACCTTAATATCCTTCTTCTGAGGCCCTTCAGAAGGTCGGACGCGGTCTGACCCCGCAGACCAGCTGACCCCGTGTCGGAAGGCAGTCGTCACGGATCGTGATTCGTAGGATTCATAGTCTTTCGCGTGTCTGGAAGTTTCCAGAAGATTCTTTGTGTTATGGTTATGATTGATATAAATTAGGTGTGTTAAATGAAATGTGGTGTTTTATTATAAGCCAATATGGTCTTTTTCTCTAGGTTTATTTTAAATAAAATATATCCTGTATCATTAATAGGCTCCATGTAAATTTAATATTATTTACCAGGCATGTAAATTATGTATTTTTCTCACATTGAAGATTTAAAGTAGACATATCAGTGCTTTTACAGTCCCCTTCCATTGTGAAAACTTAAATCAATGTTACAATTAATTTAATTGAATTCGATTAAATTAAATCTCTTTGGACACTTACTGTTTAAATAATATCACAATAGCGATTTATATTTAACTTTGCTATCAACAGCACTGTTATGTTAGCTCTTTGGTTTAAGCAAATAATAAGAATGTTAATCGTACGATAGGAAAAAATCAAAGACTTTTAAGTTTAGAGTATAAACTCAGGTACAATAAGTGCCTAAAGTAGTACTGGACGAGTTTCCAACAAACAACACTGGGCCAGCTCGGTGGATTACGGCCTATATTACGGAAAATAATTCAATGCAGTAAAGTTACAGTTCCAGTGTGCCCACTTTAGGGAAGAAAAGAAATAGTTAGCTCACAAAATATTTCTTTTTTATGACTTTGCTAGCAAAGTTAAACTCTTCTTGAAAATTAATTTTCAACGACTAAAGGAGTTTAAAAATAAAGAAGGTATCAAGTCGATTTTACGTCTACTGTAACCGTTTTAAAGCACTAGGCATGGTTGGTAATTAATTATTTTCCTTAAAGTTACTTTGCTGATAAAGTGTGTAAGTACCTTAAATTTAATTATTTATAAATAGCTTTAAAATTTTATGCAAATCGAATGACAAAGACTCGTTCATTTTCAATCATTCTCATTCAGTACTTACACTACGAAGTTTTTAACTGGTAATTTTACTACTTGACATTTCGAACTGTCAGTTTTGATTGAATTATTTGCCAGGGTATAAACCTCCTCGTCACCCAGGGGAGGGACTCAAGGCTCTGCAATGGGCTCATTACAGAGAGTTGTGATGATGAGGATTAATTGCATGATGGTTACAGCTTTGTATGTGAAACTCTGCCATTGTTACTCATATAAAGAGAAAGTAATTAAATTATTTAATTTCCGGTTCCAATGTATGACTTACTTCACATGAGTATCAGCCATATGTCTCGGCTCGCAATCAATTTTGACAGTTTTCGGTGACGTATTCTCTTTAGAGGTGGTCGGCGGTCGGAAATCGGTGCCGCCGAATATGTGCCACGTTACGCTCATTTCGCATAAAGTGTATCTGTAAAGGTTAATTTTAGAAAAATTATGCCATTCACCAGCTTAGTTTGTTACATAATTGGCCCTTATGTGTGTTTTTACTTGTGCTTTAAAATCGAACATATGATTGGTAAAACTGTCATCATCGCGAAATATAACATTAAAAGTCACGCAGAATTTTGGTAAAAATTTCACATTAAATACATTCATCAGTTTGTATTTAAATAAATAAAACAAAGAAGTGACAATTACGGCCCAAGTTTTGCAAATTGTCTCAGTACACAACAAATATTTTAAACTATATACTTAATCTTTTTGTCTGTGTCCTTTTTATTTACATAAACAAAAATAACTACAAAAAAAAAACGAAATCTTACCTCAAAATAGGACTAGGGAAATTCTTCGGCGCCTTCAACACGTCAGTCCTAGCCACGGGCACGGTAAAGTGGTTATCTAACATATGCACCGGGCCTGTTCCCAACCAGTTCACTACCGGTTCGTCCAGATCGTTGTCGGCGGTCGATTGGGTCTCTATGATGCAGTATTCGTCATCTGTGTTGCTGCCGTCGCCACTGGAACGTAGCTGTTGATAGGTTGAAAATGTTGTTTATTATTTAGATACGGCAAAGGAATTTTGAAAATATGGTTGGAAGTACAGTACAGTCCTGGTACTTTTAAGCGTCGAGTGAATAGGCTTCTCGTGGATGGACGTGTACCACCTTACTCTTCATGTTCACTTACCATCAGGTTTCATGGAAGACAAACGTTCCATCCTTACTTCATAAAATAAAAGTGAAAATAAATTGTAGAGAAAACTTAATTTTACATTGAAAACAATGTAGGATTTTTTTATATCTACGCGTGTACACACTTTACAGGACTGGAGTAAGCGTCGAACTGACGCCAGTGCCTCTAGTGCGGAGTATCTTGATCGCGGCTGTAACGTCACGACAACCCTGATTGTAGCTGTGAAACTTTGCTTACAGCACCTCTTCTACATATCTGCTTTGTGGTACAGACTGTACACTTTGTATTAAGATCCTGATTACTCTCTTTATAAAGTCTACCGTCAGTTAAAACCATCGATTCGGGATCCACTTTCTCCGTGATCTTTCTTTTCAAATTCATACGCAAGTTCAAACTTAACATCAACGAACAACAAAGATCAAACAGCTGTATCACTATTGAGATATAAATACTTGCAATTTATCTCTGCTTACCTTTTTACGTTTACTTTTCTTCGGTGAAGCTTTAGGCGTAGACGTCAAATCACCTAACTCCTTCGAGACTTGCGTATTCACAGGTTTCGCTTCTTGGCCGATTTCAACCTCATTCTTAAATTCTACGTCGTCATCGTTCTTGAAATGATCAATATCAACGTTACACTCTAGGTCAGTAGGTTTAATTTCATCTATTATTTCAGATATGTCTTGATGCGCTCGCAGTTTCAAGTTAGATTCGTCGGGGAAGAAGAATATTTCAACTCCTTCCTTTTCTGTTGAGCTGTTTAAGTCGTCGTCGTCAACTGTTGAATTACAAACTTTTTGAGTATTTGCTGTAAGGTATGTTTAGAGAAGAAAAGGAAAAAATGCCTTAAAATCTCGTCTGAAATTGACGTTTAGTCCTTAGTTATTAAATGTTAAGGATGAGCCTGTCCCAAAGAAATGAAATACAATTTTTAGAAGCTGATTACGTTATTCTAGATGCTACTAATTAGGAGCCTCTTGTATCACGTGACAGACGTTATAAAAATGCATTCCTATTTATGAACTTTTGAGTCGACTAACCACTATTTTCGATTCAGATTGCTTAATGAAGTACTTAAAGTCAATAACTATACTATACAATAGACTAGCAGGTTTGCCAGGTTTTATCCGCGGAACCTTTGATCGTATAGGAATTTCTTTATAAGCCTTCCTCGAGAGATAGGGTCTACTTTTTAAATCAGAATTGCTGTTTCTGAGATTACCGCGTTTAAAAAAACCAAAAACTCTTCAGCACTATTTTATTACTGAGTATAGACAACAATACTTAACACCTTATTTCTCACACTGTCAAACAGCCAGACCAATTACAGATCAAGCAATTACAAGTAAAGCACTAATATATTTATAATTTATCAAAGTTATCCAACTTACGGGTAGTATTTGGGCTCTCCTTCATAGCTTCAGCCATGAGGTCGTTGACTTGTTGAATCTCGCTCGGGGACAGTTCTCTGATTTCTTCAATAGGCCGGTCTTCTAAGCCTGAAAGAGTATCGTGATAACTTAAGTTATGAGGCCCGATGTTACGATTACGTCTAGACATGGAATCGAACTCTGAGCGATTGAGACATAGATAAGTAACATTTTTATTACATTTAATTGTTAAACTGGTACTGCCTTACATGATTTTAAATGTAATCTTAATATATAAAACTGTTCCGTTACTGCCTGAGTGACTGGCAGTCAAAGTACAGCCACTGGGCGTAGAGAGCAGAAATTTGGAACATTAATTTCTTAGGGAGTGTAGAGGAGCACTATGGAACGAATTCCCGAAATTCCCGCGGAAAAGGGGAAAATTTGAGTTTTTAGTTTAAATAAAGAACCTTATTCCCTGAGTGAACGGATGTGAAACTTGGTACAAAGGTTTTTCAATGGGTGTCGGGTTGTATTATGGAAGGAATTTCTTAAATAAGTACCCATAACCAAAATATAAAGTGTGAAGTGAATAATAATATAATGAAAAAATAATCGTTAATTGTTAATAATTATATAAATTGATTTCAGTAGATTTAAAAGGGAAGTAAATGAAAAAATACAAAGCAAAAACCTGTATCTATGAGCTACCGGTTTGCGAATTTTCAGCACAATCAGTAAAGCGATTTCATCTTGAAAGAGTAATACAAAATGATGAAAGAGAATATCACAATATTTCACATATAGTGGCACTTTTGATACACTTTAAATTTCATGATATATATATAGCCTTCCTTAAGAGCAGGGCAAAGAAGTAGTTTTTTTTTGTTTATTTATCGTCGCGATCCGTCCATCGTAATCCGATGCCAAGCGTAATCCGTCAAGCGCCTTCAAATAAACATTGTTTCGGCCTTTCAGCTTCATATCATTAGTATAGATGTAGAATTTACTGTAAACTCACCGAACAGCGGCTATATAGTCTGTTTGGAGCTTATGCATTGGTGGCGCGAGAAGCTGTCGGTGTAAGTCTACAGAGTGCCAGCCAGTTTATATGTGTACATGTTGTTAGATGAGTTAACATGCTGTTGAGTTTCTTGCCACTTCTTCTCAACAGATCGACTTTCCGAAGTGGTGGTAGATTCAGTTCAACCTCACTAATATTATAAATGTGAGTTTAGATGGATGTACGGACGGCTGTTTGTTCCTCAATCACGGCAGAACGGCTCAAAGAAATTGTATGAAATTTGGCACAGTAATACTGTACAGTCTGGAAAAGCAAATACGCTACTTTTTATCCCGATGTTCAAGCGGGATTTGAAATTGCGTAGGTAAAACCGCGTGATACAGCTAGTTTTTAACTAATTTGACTAATTTCAAGTGAATTTATATTGGATATGTATAAATATGAAGTCATCGTGGCGCCGTGGTTACTGTGTGTATCATACGATATCACAGGTTAAGCAACGTTTGGTGCGGTCGGTGCTTGAATGGGTGACCGCCGACCATTAATTTCTCACAACGACTTCCGTGCTTCGGAGGGCACGTTAAGCAGTCGGTCCCGGGTGCTGTATACTTGTATACAGTAGTCGTTAGGGTTTGTCAGAAGCCACTTTGGCGCCCTGAAAATTATGACATCCACCACCCAGCACTGGGCCAGCTTGGTGGATTATGGCCTAAATCCTCCTCGTCGCCAAGGGGAGAGACTCATAGCCCTGCAGTGGGCTCATTACAAAGAGTTGTGATGATGATGATGATGATGTATAAATATTAAAGGTGTACCATAGATATTAGTTTATTTTTGTTCTATTTACTTTATAAAAGTGATAACACTAATATCTTCTCTTTGAATTATAGTTATTATACGCTCGCTACGTCGTGAAAATAAAACCTATAGAATTCTTACTCAGGGTAGGCAGAACACCAGAGGTTATAAGACCATCTGATGTCACATTTGATAAATTTGGAGGGATTATAATGATGATGAGAGACTTGCAGTGATATTGGGTCAGCCTATCGCCCACAAAAACGTCAATAAAACCTCCGTCCCTTAACTGACTTTTACAGTATGCCCAGGAAGAGAAGCAACTGGCACATTCTATGTTTTTCCTGTGCTCCCAGTCCAGCATGGAAGACTATTAATTTATTTCCCATAATCTCAATAATTTATGTAGCTGCGAAATAAATGATTTAAAATGAGACTCACCAAGCAGCGGCTCTATGGGCTGGTCGGAGCATATGCTGTGGTGGCGGTCGGCGCGGTCGGCGGGCGCGTGTGAGTCGCCGTCCGCTGCGGTGTAGGTCAGCAGGCGACATAGCGCGCTCGCCGAGTCCCAGCAAGTGTACATGTGTACCATATTGTTGGAGGCGGTTAGCTCGATTTGAGGGTTTTCGCTTAGCTGAAAAGATACAAGTGTTGGCAAGTTTTCATGATTCATTATCGTAACTTTGTCGATCACTTTGGCGAAGGGGTAGACCTATCTGACTCAGACGCCAGTGGTTGCGGGTTCGATTCCCGCCCGAAACAAGAAAAAAAATGTTCCGGGTCTGGGTGTTTATCTATGTATGTATTTATATTCTACGTTCCCCCCTAGTTTGCTACATGGTATCTCATAACACAAGCTTCGCTTACTTTGAGGCCATGTAGTTGGTGTGATTGTCGGGGGATTTTATTTTATTATTATTTTTTAACGTCGAGTTGAAAATCCTTCAACGGATTTTTGAAGGATTTTCAACTCGACGTATCGGTGTCTTTAAGAGCGACACGTGTACGTCGTAAATACAGGATTGATTTGTAGTCACCAGCCAAATTTAAATGTTAGTTTCTTTGATAGAATATAAACGTACCTGCATATTTATTTTAGTATAGCTCAGTACAAAAAATAAAGATAAGGCACCACAAACTTTTATGCAAGTAGTCGCTGTTGATGAACATACCTACTACGACGCGGCATTTCTTTGATAATACTACCACGTAGTACTACAACACGTTTTGTAGCAGCGCGTAGTTGTCTTTATTTTAATGGTAATTTAGAGTGACCATGGTTTGCTTAATATGTTAGCGGATATATTTATTTCTTTGTAAATGAAAAAAACGTTTATATAAATGATACTTATTGCGTAAAAAAAATTTGGCTGGTGACGACAAATCAAACCTGTATGTAGGTAAAGTCAGCTGCATTAAGTATAATACTAACAGCGGTTTGGTTGTTACGATCCTACCGGCGGCTTGCATGTAACGGAACTATTTGGCGTTTGCGTGCTCCGGTATATTTGAGGTCAGTGCATGGCCTGAACAATCTGAGCGCTGTGGCTGTGTTTATGCTTATGAATACTTTAGATGCTTCTTAGTATTTGGTGTGGTGTTCTTGGCTGATGCGCATTTAGTGCAGATGACTTTACCACCAAAAATATAATAATCATACTGTTAGAATGATTACCAAATCTCAACGAGCAAATTAATGCGCTATCTTTGTCTAAACAAATCAATATGATTGCAATAAAATCTGAGTACATTACATACTTTGAAAACAAATGGTTCACACTATAAGGTAACTGGGTAATGTTACGAGTAAAATGCAAATCCGATAACAAGAATACCGAAAGTTTTACGATTCATAATTTTAATGAAACAACTTTTAAACCGGATTTATCGCGTACAATTTATATTTTAGATTTTCACTCGACGTTTCGGTGTTTTTGCAGACCCCGTGGTCACGATCGACTGACCACGGGGTCTGCAAAGACATTTGAACAAGAATTAAAATATAAATTATACGCGATTAATCCGGTTAAAATTTTGTTTTTATTTAAGAATACTGAAGACCTGGATAGAAATTATAGTCAAACCTAGAGCGTTACCACGAGCGCTTTTATAAAGCCAAGCGAAGTGAAATACGAAGATAACTGAATCGCAGTAAAGTCATTAATTTAGAGACATGGAAACCCCGACACATAAATACCATAGTACACAGTATACAATAGCAAAAGGTCAAACTTTAGGAGTTTTTTTGCATTGATATGTCAGGGTAAATAATTACCTAGGGTGATTTACTTTAATAGGTCATCGAGATTTTTAACATTTGCATGCCATTTTAAATTAAAAGTTGGTTAATGGTTCGGTGTTTATTATTTGATATTTGGTTGGGTTACCAATGAGTAGTTTGGAAACATTTAACAGGATAACAAGTTGTAAAAATTTTGGTAATAATTTACTATTTTTGACTGTTATATTCTAATATATTTGGTGATTAGTTAAACATTAGCCAATGTTAAATATTATACGCGAAAAAGAACCTTATACTAATTAAATATTATCTTTTTTAAAGTTTTACAAAATAAATATGAAGTTTTAATGACTTATTATATTATGTCACGAGATACTAAACCCTGAAAGACACGTAAACGTCGAGTTGAAGTGTAAAATATAATCATATGCATAAGCTGCTGTAAAAAGTCTTTACAGATATTAAGAAGTTGTTTAGTTTGGAATTTATATGTTGAAGACTCTAGGTTATATTCATAGTTTTATTTACAAGCAGCTTTACCAGCTCAACTTATGATTCAGTAGGTTTTTTTAAATATAGCATGGCCTGTATCTTTATGGTTGATATACCTTAATAAATAAACCACAGACATAAATCTACATAGATAATGCAAATGCATGTAATTCGAGTGTCCTAACCCCGACCTAGCGTCAAGGTTTATCGCCGCTTGATTCAGTGCGCGCTTATGTATGTCTGTTAGAAAATCGATATCACAATATCGATATCGTTCTTAATAATCGATTCCATCGGCTTTGAATCGGTTTGTATTTCCCATCACTAAATATCAGCTGTGACGTCAAAGTAGGTGTTAAAGAGTCGGCACGCTTGGTTTCAATACAAACGAATACTTGCGTTATCTATGTAGATGTATGTCTCTGAAATAAACTTACTGGGTTACTCTTCTCATCCATTCTCAGCGACAGCTCAAACAAGCCGACATCAACAACGCACACATAGTCTTTGTTCAGATCCGGGTTTTTATCGTCATCCTGTGGCACCACATTGGTTTTACTCAGGTGCAAGTGAGACAGAAATAGTGTGCACTCTTGCGCTAGAAACCGTAGACATGATGTGTTTGTTTCCGGGATGAGGTTGCTTGAAAAACTGAAGTTGCCGAGGGTTACCAACGTGCGGATTGGAAGGTATAACGGTCTGGAATAGAAGTTTATCATGAGTATAGTTTTCAAAGTCGTCGTGGCGCCGTGGTTACTGTGTATATCAAACGATATCGCAGGTTAAGCGCGCTCAGTGCGGCCGGTATTAGGATGGGTGACTGCCGACTATTCATTTCTCACGACGACTTCCATGCTTCGGAGGGCACGTTAAGCAGTCGGTCCCGGGTGCTGTATACATTAGTCGTTAGGGTTTGTCAGAAGCCATTCGGCACCCTGAAATATCTGACATCCACCAAGCAGCACTGGGCCAGCTTGGTGGATTACGACCTAGACCTCCTCGTCACCCAGAGGAGAGACTCATAGCCCTGCAGTGGGCTCATTACACGGAGTTGTGATGATGATGATAGTTTCAAAATTGAAATTTATTATGTTTAATTCATTATGTTTAATTTGTAAAATATTTATTCTTGCTTGTATGAAAAAGGAGGGAATGTAAGCAGTTCAAATTTATGTCGTTTATTAACTTTTTAAACTTATTGCAAAGAAACATAAGTATTCTCAAGTAAATGCTATTACATTATAATATAAGAAATAATTATAAAATTGGAGTCCTTGATAATAGAAGCCACAAAGTTACTAGTTTTTACAAAATATGGTAGTTCGATTTTTTTGTAAAAAGAAACAAAGTTTATTTAAAAACATTCTGGCTTTAGCTGACACTGAAATTCAAAAGTGATCTCTCTATTTTATTTATGATTTGCCAGTTATCAACTGTGGCTTGTATTAATGTAGGTTTCTCCGATTGCACTAAAGTATAGATTTTTAGACAGATCTCTACGAAGAATTGAATTATGGCATAATCCACGCTTATAATAGCTTAACGACCAGTACTAAAACCAAAAAGATAGAAATTCCTATATTATCTTGTGTTATCATCCCTTACCTATAGTCTACCGCACAATCCCACACATGTACATGCAGTTCCGAAAGCACAATGGACGGCGTATACCCCGGCACTGGATAGTCGATCACATCAATCATGTCCATGAGTTGAGTGAGCCACGCTATGCCTTTGTCGCCTCGGTGCCGGAGCGTCGCCTGTTCGATGCCTAGCGCTATGCATATTGTCTGGAAAAGTAAATAACTTAATTTAATTTAAATTACCTTAAAAATTACGAAACACCTAGCAGTATGTAAAAAAATAAGTTTTTGTATGACAAAAATATGTTGTTTGCATAAAAGATTTATCTTTACGAACACATTAAAGTATAGCAGTTTTTTTATATGTATGAGATTACATTTTAAACTATCGTACGGTTTTTATAAATGTTTACTCTTGATTGAGTGATTGAGCACACCATTATTGGAGACATATTAATATTAAAAGATATTAATTGTATATATTGTATGGTCTATCCACAGAGTCTAGAGTACATTATCACCTTTTTAAAGCGAAAACTATTTCTAACTGAGAAAATGTGTTAGAAGTGCCTAAATCATGAACTTTACCTAACTTCTAGAGATGATCAAATTTTCGGACAGTTTGTTTCGTAATTTTTGCGAACTTGTAACAAATTAGCTACTCAACTAATAATAGGCAGATAAGCTAGCTCCTACAGTAAAAATAACTTACCTTTAAATTGGGCGTTTCAGAGCTAGGTTCCACCTTCAAGGCCATAGAGAACATGTCCTTTTTAACTGGATTCTCCTTTAAGGACACCCCTTTACCGGAGGGGTAGATAGTCTTCTTCAAATGCATGGGCAGGGGGTTGCCGTATTGACGTAAGCCGGGTTTTTCTGACGGTATTGTGACGGACGCTGAAATGAAAATCTTGTTTTAAACAAGGGTAGAGAAATATTTTAAAAGTTTAATGTTAAAATGCTTAGTTACTCTTAAATAAATGAAAAAAGTCTGTAGCTCAGTGGGAGAGCACTCGTACAAAATATGCAGTTGTAATTTCAAACACAATCTTTGAAAATTCTTCCATGCTGGACTGGAAGTGAAAGAAAAACATAGAATGTGCCAGCTGCTTCTCTTCCCAGGCATACCTACTGTAAAAGTCAGTTAAAGGTCAGATATTTTATTGGCGTTTTTGTTGGCGATAGGCTGACCTCTTCTCAATGCAATAGTCTCTCCATCATTATAATGCCTCCAAATTTTTCAAACGTGACATCAGATGGTGTATAGCCTCTGGTATTTTGCCTACCCCATAAGAGATACAGGCGTAATGTTGTGCATGTATCTTTGAAAACTTATACTGATATAATAAAGCAAAAGAGTTTATTGGTTGAACGAGTTACTCTCTGGAACTACCGTTCTGATTTGAAATTTTTTTTTTTTTGGTAGCGTAATTCTTCATGAATATGTATAGCCTAAATTTTATCCAGAAATTCCCACGGTAACAAAAGCTATGCGTGTAAAAGCGCGAATGTGCTAGTGTAAAATATAAACTACAGGGTTAATTTTAATAAGCGCATCACCTCTTGCAGACAGCCTCTCCACATCCCAACAACATTTGTTCTACGACTATATATTAGATTTGAATTCTTAAATGCAGAAATTGTATAAGGGCTTTATTAAATAATGTACAACTCCCTTATTAATCGGCTTCAGTAGAGATACATAAGGTACTTACTTTCATGATAGAGCCACGTGGTATTCGCTCTAAGGCACATCTGAGCAGTTTTGGGAACCCCGTGCAGTCCGCTCACAGAGCACATTGACACTTTGTGTGCCTGTAGGGATAGCTCGCCCATTTGCCCGGGGACTACTCTTTTGTTGCTATCCTGAAATCATTTAACTTATAAGTATTTAAAAACGCATTAAAAAAATACGAAGATTTAACCCGTGTTTGACCTAATATGTTTATTAATTTATTTTATCATAAACATATCAACATCAAAAAATATGCATTACTTAATTTACGTTGCAACTTATATGATTTATAAATATGGAAAGCTAAAGCTCCAACTAAGTATTAAGAAATTACAATAGTTCAAAGACAATAATGACGACCACTTTGGCGATGACGTAAACCTGTCTGTCTCAGACGCCAGTGGTTGCGGGTTCAACAAGGTAAAAAAAATGTTCCGTGTCTGGGTGCTTATCTATTTATGTATTTGTATTCTAGGTTTCCCCCTAGTTGGCTACATGGTATCCCATAACACAAGCTGTGCTTAATTTGGGACCATGTAGTTGGTGTGATTGTATGGGGATTTTATAATTTCATTTATTATTATTTATTAATAACTGAAAATACAAAAAAAAATACAGTAAGTAGACACAAATTATCCTTGTAGTCTCGGCTTTGAACGGCAATACCACTCCTGTATAAGCGTGTCGTAAAAGGCGACTAATCCGAGTGACCCCCGCTTGGTGGCAAGATCCCGTCAGGGTCCGACTGGCTACCGACCACCCTTCATATAAAATCTACCGCCAAATATTACCACTCCGGCTCGCAGAGGTGATGTGTTCCGGCAATATTTTATGAAGGGCCAGTTCTTTCCTAGACCCGTGTGCTTTCATCTTCTACCTCTTCTTCACTAACCATCAGGTGACATTGAGGTCAAACGCAGGCTTAGTCTACAACGTGTAACAAAATGGAGAGATAAAATTTAAGGGTTAGCTTCTATACCATACGTAGAATATACGGTAAAAGAATTATCATGATCAGTGCTGGTATAGACCAATTAAATTATTTTACAACAAAATATTTTGACAACCCTAGTCAACCTAATAAGCTAAAACAAGACTTGTGGCGCAGTCAGTGACCTTTCCTGCACCGGCTGAACTTCGTAGTATTTGCCTTAGTTACCAATCACTTTATTTTTACGCCATCTGTTATCGAATAGATTTCATCAAAAGCTAACAGCTGTTATTAGGGTTGAGACTTAGATATTTTGATCTAAACTTTGAACTTGATTTTCGGCCGAACCGTAAGGATAACAAATCTATGTTACTGTTACTTATAAACTACATCACCAAACATACGATCCCCTTAAGTATTATCTCTTCATTATGTTACACGTTGTATAATAAAAAAAAACGTATGCAAATCAAAATATCCCTGCTATTTTCTAGTTCTTCGTTTACATACCCGGAACGGAGTATACATAGTCAATAAACCGTCTCCAACTTGGAAAGTGAGACAGAAGTTGTGCGTCTCTTTCTTTTCGGGTGCAGGTTTGCTTGTAACAAAGCCTTTCCTTGCTTTTCCGTCGTACGTGGAGTAGTATAGGTTGTCTTCTTCTTCTGAAGACGTGCTGTCAGATTCAGAGTCTAGAAAAATAAATATATAAATTAAGACATTTCGCAGGTAATTTTGTTGTCCTTCTTTCATACAGTGTTGTGTTCTTATAATCTAAGTTTAAGGATTGTGTTTTAGCTTTTAAATTCAGTATTACTTACTTTAAATTTAAGAAAAAGTTTTGTATTTGTTCCTTTTTTTTTATTTTTTATTTTTTTATAAGTGACTAAACCCGCGTTTGACCTCAATCTCACCTGATGGTAAGTGACGATGAGGTCGAAGATGAAAGCACACGGGTTTAGGAAGGAACTGGCTCTTTATACAATATTGCCGGAACACATTACCGCCGGAGCGGTAACATTTGGCGGCAGACTTTATATAAAGGGTGGTCGCTAGCCAGGCGGACCCAGAAGGGATCCTACCACCAAGCAAAAGATTTCCTCCCAGATTTCAAAATGCAGTCTATTATTTGTTTAATTTATGCAGTAAATGAAGCCGGTATCTTTTATACTTACTCAAAATATAGTAATTTGTAATTATCTATTGAAGCTACTGCATGTTTAATACAATAAAGTTGGCTTCATTATTTGACAACATTTAGGAATGTATTATACAGTATTACAGGTTAATTATAACTTTTTTTAAGGTGACTAAAACGACACACGGATTCAGGACGGACCTTGCTCTTCATAAAATATCTGTGGAACACATAGTCATGTCTATGTTCAAAAAAGCTTTCTTTACATGACATATGTACTGGGAGCAAAGGAAAAACATATAATGTGCCAGCTGCTTCTCTTCCCGGGCATACTGTAAAAGTCTGTGGGACAGAGGTTTTATTGGAGGTTTTTTTGTGGGTGATAAGCTGACCCCCTGTCACTACAATAGTCTCTCTCCATGATTATAATGCCTCCAAATTAGTCAAACGTGACATCAGATTTTTTTATAACCTCTGCCTACACATACACGCCTTTTACCTCATAAGGGATAAAGGCGTGTATGTGTATGTATATATGAAAAAAATTGTCTTACCGTATCCTGCGCTTTTGCAAATCCCAAAAGCGGGATAGATGTTACCGCCGGGGTGCAAGCCGAATTCCAGTGGGTCATCAATTCGCGGTTCCCATAGCAACAAGTCTGAGTTTATCCGATTGTAGATGATCTCGTAGAGTTGCTTCGATCTATTTAATTATTAAAAGATGAAAAAAAATTTAAGTCAAATCGAAGCTTAAAACTATAGTGACTTTCATTGGTTACTTAGGTCAATCGATTTCAATTTCGTTGAATCACAAAGGATTAGTTAGACTAAAACTGGCTTTTTAAAAAACCAAAGTTAACAACATATCATTGCTTCAAGCTGTTAACGATTACACCAAGCGGTCGCTATCTAGTAGGTTAAAAGTGTTCTCCAAGACCTACGAGTCTAAGTAACGAAAAAAATAATGAACTATAGTTGAATTGTTTTCGAATGATTTTCGTGACACTTCTCATTTTCCATTACGCGCAAACTATTTACAACTAATAAAATATAAATTGGGGCGATAAGAAAATAAAAACTATGTCAATAAAAAATTTTATTTTAAAATTATACATTGAACTATTAATAAAGTGTAATTGTTATTATTAACTGTAGATAAATTAAGTAAATGTCATAAAAATATTTATCTTAAATAGACAGATTCAAAGAAACGAAACGTTCAGTTGATAGTGATTGACACTACTGAATCGACATTGAATCGATGAATATGAGTGGCCATCTTGTAATCGGTAGTTTGTATAAATTTTTTTCACCAACTGATTCGATACGTCAAAGCCATCGAATGGAAAATCGAACAATTTCATTACGGCAACGTCACAAAGATTGTCAATTTTGAACTGTCACAAAAACCACTTGAAAAGAATTCAACTATAGTTGCCTTAAGAGGCCTATGTTTATCCGATTCTACTCTTTCGAAAATATTTTTGACAAGGCATCGAATTTTCAATTTTTCAAGATACTTATTCAGATAGAAATTGCCGTTAAACGTTGCGGTAAAAACAAATAAACTTACTCAAGCTGCAAACTTAAAGTGGGTAGATTGAAATCAAGATGTATTGAAGACATTTCAACTGAGTTTGCGGTGAAATTTGACATCTCCTCTTCTGTTCCAGGGACTATTAGTTCTTCTTCTCGACCTTGAAAGATTTTTTTTATATTTTACTACTTTAATCTTTATAACCTATACTCTCTATAATACTAATATCATAATTTTGTGAATTAAATCGTGTTGAGTTTTGATGATGTTTATTTATTTATTAATGCAAGGAAACTTACTGGTTTTTCTTTAGAAAAGTAGGGCAGCGTTTTTGAAAACTATTGATTTTTTTCAAACAGGTTTACGATTGCATAGTAAAATGAGATAACTTTATGCAAAAGGTAAAGCATCGGTTACACTCTTTAAAGCAAGGTTTCAAAGTTTACAACAGTGTAGTAGTAGACGGCTGTTAATTTGGAGATTTAGCGCCACCTTGGTTGGAAACTCGATTTAAACGCCCTTCACAACAGTGTGGCTGAAACTCGACGTAGTTTGTGAGCAAAAGTTACCTCGGTTTAAAGCTTTGTATTAAACAGTCTAACCGGGGCTTAAACAGTCTAAGAGGGCCTTTTTTCATGAGCATTCTAAAGCCTTATTTGTCTCCTAAAAATAAAGTTATAAAACTTACCCGGTTGTGATCCTTCATGCTTTGTGAAGCTCTGGTGTGCCATTTTCTTCCCGCTAAACGGGCTTGGCTCCGTACTATGTAAGTTGCTCATTATGTATATAGATGTAGTCATTGGATTATGGGAGGCTGGTTCGAAAGCCGGTTCTTCTTCAAATGGACCCTTGGACTGTTTGGCCGGCTTGAATGTTATTGATATGCTGTGGGTAGATATATTTTTTAATATAAGTTAATATGGAAAAGAAAATAATTTTAGGCTCAGTGAGATTTCGTAGAATTAAAGTTCATATAGAGGAGTGCAGAACGATAATGTAGGTTTAGTAAGTGTAACTATGCGAATTTGCAAATAAAAGTTATGCAGCGGGCATTTGAGTGATGTCATAATTAAAACAAAATGGCATGAATAGCTATTTCAAATAAAAGAATAATTTCGTTAATATCACGCATACAGCCTGTTTTATTCCATTTTGAAATTGACCCGTCCGTTTCGTGAGTCGATACTTGGTAAACAATATCAATGTTTGCATTGCACTTAAGCTCAAGAAATATGTAGTAGTTGGTGTAATATTTGCATTGTAGTATTCGTGCATTTTATTATATACGAGCTTTTACACGCGACTTCGCACGCGCGTAACTAAACAGTCCTATATTTCCCATTTCCGTTGGAATTACGGGAATTTCTTCCTTAGTGCACCCCATAAGGAATGTATGTTTCAAATTTCAGCTCTCTACGCCCAGTAGTTATGGATTTACTTTGTCCGTTAGTCACTCAATCAGTAACGGGACAGTTTTATGTACTGACGTTAATTTTGAACGTCATGATGATGCGATGAAAGCCGAATATTATTTATGTTTAGAATAAAATTGCGTAATCTTGCAAGAATCTTCACTTACGTAGGCAAACACCCAGTTACAGCTCCTCTTAGTATGTTTCCACCTTCCATTGAGTCCGTCATGTTTGATCTAGCGATGTGCGTGGGAGGCAAACTCTCGTTCTCCTGTTTTAATAGGAAAAAAATATACTATAGCAACACTGTGTAAAGTTATATTATTGCCAGATCAAAAAAATACATTAAGACTAAAAGCAGTCGTTATTAAAAATATAATACGAGGACTAGCTGTCTTAAGATTTCACGATTCGTTATATTGAATGTAATTTTTAAACCGTTTTTATCGCGTTTCGTTATACTTTGGTCCATAGTCGTCCCTGGCCATGGCGTCTAAGGCAACGTCGAGTTAAAATGTAAACTATACAAAATCCGGCTGTTTTTTTTCAAGTTATAAATTGTGAAAACTAGAGCAATACAAACGTCTAATTTTAGTAGCCACCGATCAAAAATAATCTAGGCATCGAAAAACAAACAACAGTATTAAAAAAAGTTGACTTCAATACACAAAAAACTGCAATAAACTGGTAATGTAAATAAATAAATCAATAATCCGTCCATCCAATTTATTCAACCTTGCAACACTCGCTACTTACATGGTAATACAGATCAAGCGCCGTGGCTTTCAACACGGCGGTAGTCGGCATTGGTCGCGCGGAGGCCGATTGGTTCCACGATATATTCGCGTTGTGAAACTTGAAGCTCAGGTAGTCCGGGCGAATGTTTCGAAACTCTTGATTTGCACCTGGCCTTAAGTCTGCTATTGGGAATCTAAGGATAATAGTATGTTATTAGAAGATATTTATTTATTTACACCTTATTTTATACCATAATATAGAATAAAAAAAAATACATAAAAAAATGTAAGTTACACGATTGGCAGTCTCGCTTTGAAGCGATCTCTACCGGACAACCATGGAAATAAATGTTGTATATATAAGTATTATCAGAGTTTTTTTATAATATACTACGCCCGCGACCTCAACCTCATCTTATAGTAAGTGAAAATGAGGTCGAAGATGAAAGCACACGAGCTTAGGTAACAATTGGCTCTTCATAAAATATTGACGGAAAATTTGTCGGCAGATTTTATATGAACGCCACATGCATATTATTCAATGTAGTAGGATAATATTATACAACGTTCAAACCGGTGATTGGTCAAAGGATGAGTTGCCGCTCTCCTCTTCCATACTTCGGAGCGCAAGTTGATTATTCGGTTCCGGGTTCGTCACAACTTTTTGTAATTAGCCTACTGCAGGCCATGGAAATTCGCCCTAGAAATTCTGATATCCACCAAACAGCACTAGGCCAGCTTTTTTTTTTTGTTTTCTTTTTCATTCCACAATGGTGAATTTGATCTAAATTATTTGGTAGTACATACATTATGGACCCTGTTGGGCATAGCAAATTGAAAGAGGAGAGAGGAGGACATTCTATTTCGTTTTTAAAGTTCAAGCATTTTGTGTATTGAGTTATTTTGTTTTGTCTTCTAAATATTCATGTATTGTATAGTAACTTTTATTTATAAGCACTTTTTTTTATTCTCGAACAAATTGCATGTCATTTTTTGAGTTTTTGATCGAATCAGGGAGTTTATTATATATTTTGATTGACATTACGTATGGGCTTTTTGCATGTAGTTCTAGACGGGATCTAGGGAGCACTAATTTATTCTGTTGTCGAAATGATCGCTTAGCGGTTGACGGGCTAAACCTCCTCTCCAGGAGACACTTAGCCCTGCAGTGGGCTCATTACAAAGATGATGTCAGACACAAATATAGTGCCTAAAACTAAATATTACCAGACCTCCATAGTTTCTTACCTTAAAGCAGCATTTAACTCCGGACAAAGTAAGGAGAAGTTGACTTGATTCCTCGGCGATGCGTTTTGCGATACACTTTGTGTAGTCTTGTCAGGGAAGAACACTGCGTTCATTCGCTCAATGAGCGTTAGGTCGATATCCACGTCGAATGGAGTGCATTTTACGCTGGGGACGAAAAATAGTAAGTGTTTTAATGTAGTTGTTATTATTTATAAGTTGTTTTTTATAAATACGTTTTAGAGGGATTTTATTGCGTATATATTTTGCATTTTAACTCGATATTTGGCTGTAAGAAGGTACTTTTCTTCAATCTAAAATGTGAAAATAGCGCTAATTAATTATAAATAATTTAGACAATATTCCAAAACGAACTGTACTTGTGCATAGGGATAGAAAATTCCACGTTGACATAATTCGCTTAAAGATGTTTTACATTAGATGTTTTGACTCAATTGAATTACTTTGTAAGAAAAATAAAAACAAAAAAAAAATGATTCACATGTTATTTGATTCTATTACATGGTCCCATTAATACCCTATAGTTAGGGGAAATCAAGCGGAACACCTTGTCTTTTAAGTTTTAACTGGACGTGTCAGTAAAAAGCTTGAATTTTAATCAAATATAACTTACACAATATCAGTAGTGGGATACACGAGTTTCTTCTCTCCAGATATTCTGACGTACCGCGACGACTGTTTGAAATTAACTTTGACATTCGGCCTCGGCGTCGAACTTGACGACTTTTTACTGGCAGTGTCGTCTTCGTCTGAAATTATTTAGTTTCAAGTTGTTATTTATAAGGAAAATAAATAATAAAATATAGATTCCCAAATTTTGAATTGAAATATGATATTTGTTCCCTAAGGCTAAGACGAATCATAAGAGATCAATTGTTTCTTTATAAAATATTAAATAATTTCATAGACTTAGAATATTTATTGAATAACTGTCCTAAAACAAATAGTAGACGCAAATTATTGTTTCATGTCCCATTGAGTAAACCTAACTATGCTAAAAATGTTTTCTTAAAGAGATCCTGTGATTATTATAATAAAAATCCGTTAGAATTAGATTACACCCTTGATTTGTCAAAGCTTAAAAAGAATAATATAAAATACTTGTGAGAAAATGATATTTGTTAATAATATAGATTTTTTAGAATATTTTGTCTTTAAATCATTTACAGACTTTGTTTTTTTTTTTAATGTTAATTATACACCGCTCAAAATGTACAATCAAACTGTGGAAACTTCACTGGTTTACGTATTATGAAATGTAAATAGAAATATTATGTATAACTGTTTGTTTCCCAAATAAAATAAAAAAAATCTGCGTTTGAACTTTATCTCACGTGAAGACAAGTAAAAACAGGTCAAAGTTCAAAACAGACAGCCTTGGGGAGGAACTGGCCCTTCACAGAACATTACCCGAACTTGTCACCACCGGAGTGGTATTGTTTACTAGTAGGCTTCTTTGTAAAGTTCGTTTTTTAGCGATCCAGACTCTGAATAGGTCAAACCACAACTACTGATACGTAAGCAAAACTGCATATTGCTTTCCGGTGTGGAAGTTGCGATATTACAGGGCAATTCAATGGATGACTGTGTGACACTCGATTGGAGTGCCGCGGTAATAGCGTTCTGTGTTAATAGTTGCGACGTATTCACTGATTTAATAGTATATTTAATAATATTTTGTAAGTTTTTGCATTTAATAATGATCAATTATTCTTAAATAACTGAAAAAATATGCTAAATAAAATCACCCGAATAGGACTCGAACCTGGGACCTCTCGTTTGCCGGCTTTTTATTTAGCAAATTTCTATAGTTAGCTGTATATTTTGTAGTGATTGATACAAGGATTAGGATAAAATTTTGTTGCTCTAAAATTCAGAGTTATACCCACAGACTAAGCCCAAAGTAACAATTCACAATAATTCAATTCAACAACAAGTGATTATTTTATGGTATTACTAGCCACCGCGCGCGGTTTTACCCGCGTAACTTTTGATCCCGTGGGAATTCCGGGATAAAATATAGCCTATAACCCTCCTCAAGAGTTGGGCTATCAAATGCAAATAGAATTTTTCAAATCCCACTTGTAGTTTCTGAGATTAGCGCGTTAAAACAAACAAACAAAAAAACAAACTCTTCAGCTTTATATATTAGTATAGATTGACATAGGTACCTTTAACGTCAAACTTGACGATATCAAATCCTTCCGGGACCTGTTCATCATCATCGTTTTGATAGTACAGACACTCTCGCAACAAAACGTGGTGGATAGCCGCCTCGCAGACGGTCTGGCTGCCTTCCGAAGTTACTTTTTCACTTCCATCCAAGGTTACTTCCGTGGTTATCAATCTGTGTGGATAAAAAACAATCATTATATAAAAAAATATTTAAATATATTCATTAGATTTACAGGAACTGTTGATTTCCCATAACTCTAAGGTAATAGTGTGACCATGTAATAGAATCAAATAGCATGTGAATATTTTTTTTAATTTTATTTGTATTATACAATTATTCACACAAAATAATTTAATTAAGTCAAACCATATTATGTAAAACACCTTTATGCGAAGTATGACTATATGGTATTTCTATCCTTTTATTATTGCTATGCACAGGTACAATTCGCAACGTTTTGCGTTGTACATTGTATGCAACGTTCCTCAACGTTTAAAATGTTTTTGTTGTTTATTGTATGGCTTCAGTGACACGCGTCTATTGAATGAATGTCAAAGAGATTTTACAAGGGTGATATATTATGAACTCATTAAGATTGAAGATATCTTGGAAAGTATTGAACTTGAACTAACATTATCATTATTTCATAAATAAAACAAGTTCTTCTCAAGTTCTTCCTAAATTCGGGTGATTTTCGTCTTCGACACGCCACTAACCAATGGGTCTAACATGGATTTAATCACTGATAGTAAAAAAAACTTGAAAAAGACACCATCTAGACACTAGAGGCCTAAGAAAGTGTGTCTGGGCTGTATAGGACAAGCTAAGAATATTCTTACCGCCCCTGGAAACTACCTCGTAAAAGACGAATACTTCAAATAATTACCCTGAAATTGTCCGCCTGCATTATGATCGACATTTATAGAATGGCGAAAAATATCATAATTGCGGCGGACTTTTTTTAAAGCCAGCTGTGTCCCAAACCTTAGCTCCATCTTCAACCTCATCCTCACACATCATAATGGTCATTAACATTCATATAAACTTTGAAAAGAGATATATAAATGTCATTCGCAAAAATTCAGAAATGCATATTAAGAACTCAAATAAAAAAACATGGTAAATACTGGCGACAAATTTTAGATACTGAAGGAGAGCACTCTGTACTCCATTCTGATCATAATTATGTAATATAAGTAGGTATTTAATTTTTCACCAGAAATCCCTATAAATAAATAAAGAGACCTCACTACACTTTTCCCGACGCGCCGCCTCAGTCAACACGCACACAGCAGCGTTCCCGCCACACGCACACCACCACCCGCTAAGTATTTATTGCAACATGCGCTTATGTAACCATGCGTTGCGAAGTGAATTCTTTAACTTTCGGTTAAGTTTACCCAGTAAATAATTAATATTTATTTTTTATTTAATTTTTTCTCTTAACGTTTGATCTCAAACTATCACGTCCTGGAATTTCGAAAATGACCCACCAGTCACCCTGTATTAGTATATTATGTAACAAGTGAGCGAAGTTGCTAATTACAGTCGAGGCTGTGATTTGAGCCCGAGCCGCAGGCGAGGGCTTAATAATGAGCCGAGACTGTAATTAGCAACGCTCACGAGTTACATACGACGCTTTTCAACACACTTGTGAGTAAAAGACAGACATACGTGATCATAAAATAACAAACACACTTGATAACAAAGCTGTGAATTGTGATTGAAAAATGGCGCCGAACCTCGCGCATGCGCGTAGGTTTTTTTTCCCGTCAAATGTGTCAATGCCTGTATAGCATATATAGCCTATTTTAAGTGAAAATGTTTAATTTAGAGTGGTAAATGCAAATATTTTAATATTTTATGACAAATGATTGTAAATTGTGAATAATTTGTTTAATATACAAATTTATTTTACTAATATAAGGCGCAAACATTTAAAAATGTATATGGATTTGAAGTGGTATAAAACCTCTTTGTTGTTTCTGAAAATATTTAGTGTATAACCCGGACCAATAAAATATGCTCTGTTTTCTCGCATGTTATTTGCACAAAGTTACAATTCAACTTTGTAGGATTCATTATATTATGCACTAGGGTATAATATATTAATGCACGCGTGACTTATAGCCCAGTTTATAGTTCTAAACTCAATAGAATAACGCTCACTTTACGAGCAAGTGTGTTGAAAAATAATTTAATACGTACCTTAGATGATTCTTCACTGTGGATTTATCAAACACTTCATTAAGACTGACCAAGTCTTTCTTTCCCCCATTTCCGATAGAATACTGTTCATAGTTCTCAAAGAACTCTCGAGATATCTGATGGAAACTGTTAGCTGACTGTGGTGATATACAATCCGAAGATAATGGCGTTGGGATGAGAATATCCTGAAATTTATAATGAAACTTCTATTAGCTTCTAAAAGTCGTCTTAGAATAGTCCTACCGCGCCCGGATGATAAGTGTGTCGTAAAATACGACTAATCCGAGTGAAACCGCCAAATAACCGGCGGTGATGTGTTCCGGAAATGTTGTGTCTCAACTTGGGCTTCATCATCATCATCATCACAACTCTTTGTAATAAGCTCACTCACACGCAGGGTAATGAGGAGGTATAGACCATAATCCACCAAACTGGCCCAGTGCTGACAGGTGGTGTCAGAATTTTCAGGGCGCTAAAATGGCTTCTGACAAACCCTAACGAATACTGTATACAAGTATACAGCACCCGGGAACGACTGCTTAACGTGCCTTCCGAAGCACGGAAGTCGCCGTGAGAAATGAACGGTCGGCGGTTACCCATCCAAGCACCGATCGCGCCGAACGTTACTATCGTTTGAAACACACAGTAACCACGGCGCCACGACGACTTCAGTAACCAATAAAAAATGGAAATAATGGTAACTGCTAGAAAAGCTGTATTGCTCAAAAGCAAGCTTTGACGCTTGTGTTATTGGGGATACAAATGGGTTTAGTATTATTCTAAACACTTTAAGACCCGAGATACTGGTCGAGCTACAAATTAAACTTAGGACCTCAAGGGCCTCAGGCGGAATGTGTAATGTTCCGCGTAGGGTCTGTTATACATATAAGCCATTCTCGTATTTTTTTTCGGAAAAGGTCGCTCTCGTTTGAGGGTAGAATACATTTTTCCCTTGAACTGTATGTTCGATCTCAGCGTCACTGACCGACCATCAGGTGAGATTGATTTGATTGACAGATATAATAAAAAATATAAAGACAAACGTCCTATCCTTACAGCAACATTTAAACTTACCCTATGAATTAAAATGCACGATAAAGAAGCCACTCTAAAGCTAACGTGAGATATTTCAGCTGTTGGGTCACCGTCGATATGGGGAACTGAAAGTAAGAAGTAAGGATCAATATAGTATATTTCATTAAGAGTGCGGAAAGCCTGTCATTACGAAGAGTTCCGCCAAATGTCTACCCGAGCTGAGGCGCAGCCGAAGGTGAGGGTTGATAGTCGGAACAAGTTGCAATGACGGTTCCGCACGTGTACTGAACAACTATTTTAATACAGTTGCGAAAAAATGAAGCAATTTAATAATATAATAAAAACATAAAAGAATATAAGCAGGGATTTTTTTTGGTTTTCTTCACCCATTCTGAATAGGCACGGGAACTATGCCCATACAGCCATTTCTTCAGAAGATTTTTTTATTGATATGAAATGAGATGAAACCTAATATAACTCATTGAATCAAGTCATTTAATTGGAAATTGAAACAAATAAGTAGCTTTCTAAAAGAAATATTTGCATGAATCATAAAAACTTCTATGATTTTTTTTAGTTTTTTTTCGAAGTTACGAAGTTTTTTCGTGGTTAGTTTTTTCTTTTTATAGACATAATTTTGACAGTTGGGAAAGAGAACGCACGAGTTCGGAAAAGGTAAAGAAGAAGCAAGAGTGTGTAATTGCCCACATCTCGAACGCTATACGTCCCTGCAATACGCTACTTTTTGAGCAACTGTATTAAAAATAAAATGTCGATATCTTACTCGACAAATTAAGAGCCCGTATTTCGCTAAGACAAAGTCGTCGTTGGGCTCGCAAAAATATATTGCCGTTTCACTCAGCTTCTCGCGCGCGCTGACATGATTAGTTAGACGCACGTAAATGCTTTCAAAAATTGGGACGAAAAATATTTTAAAAAGCTTTGAGAATACAATTTTTTTTAGATAAAGAACCTTCTTTCGTTAATATAATTCCTTGAATACTTTTCTTACGACTAATACGAATTATTAACGCTGAAAGTTGCGTTAAAATTGTGAGTAAGTGTGGATTTTTATATGGTTAGTATTGTGCTGACAAGTAACAAGCTTAAATATGGACGAGACAAAACGATACCATACTTAATTATTGGTATTTAACACCAAATAATGAAGCTATAGGGCTCCTAACTTTGTATGGAAAAATGTATGGAATAGGGAAAATATATAATGAAAAATGCTATACTACAGCTCATACCTTTTTTATTCCTTTTCATTCTCGGTTGTGCAGCCGGTATGTTGACACTAGAGCTCATGCTGGTGCTCATCGAACTGACAGATGACGTCACGCTTTCTGTCATCTGGTTAGCCGATGTCATCGGCAGGAATTTTTCATTGTCAGCGTCGCTGTCTTCTGAAAGATAACTTAAAATTCATGTTTGGACAATCTTTTATTTTGGAACCTATGAGAGTAGGTATGGCACTTTTAAGGTGGACTTATGATTCAAAATTTGTAAATCGAGCTGAATAACAGCTAACACATCTCTAACTGTGGAAGTTAAATCCAAGATTTGAAAACTGAAGGCAAAGGGTTTTTCTTAATTTATTTAAGTACCTATCTAGGAATAGAATTGTAGGTATTTGGCAGCCAATTCTCACGCCTAGATAATATGATAAACGCAATGTTGAAGACAATATATCAATATTGTAAGTTAACTAGCAGTCGCGCTCCCGAGTATCTTTTATTATAACCTTCCATTTGAGCTTTTACTTGCAGAGAATTGTTTGAAATCCGATTTCCTAGATAAGGGCGTTTATTAGATTAGTTTATATGAGGAATCGTGAAAAATTAAGGCAACATTACTTTATTAATCATATTTAATCATTATTTTTATTTTGGATTATTTGTGAAAATAAATAATCTTACGTTGATGAGTTTTATCATAATAAAACGATCTTAACCTTAAAGCAATACCGTGAGTTCAAAGGCGTAACTTATTTAATAAATATGGTGCTTTTTACATTCTTTCAAAGTAAAATCAATAAAAGTAAACTTGTTGGTTTCTGTCACACATTTATTAATAGTGAGTAATACCCATTCATTCATGAGTATAATGATTGACTCACTTAACATTTGTATATTGAATAACAAAGTTATTTTTCCAAATACAGAAATAACTTGTATATAGAAAGTGCACAGTTATGCACCCATTGTTTCAAAATTACTTTATCGTTATGTGCATTTATAAATTCTATAAGTCCCTGCCCTGGTGTCTTACTATCGACATTGAAAACAAATATTTTTTTAACATATTTTAGCAGTATGTTTCACAAATATATGAATCAAATTGATTTTGGCCGCTGTAGTGGAATATACACACAACATATGTATGTATGTATTTACGAAAAAGTATGTTTATCCGTTGCCTGGTACCTTTAACGCAAGCTATGCATTTACTTTAAGGCTATAACACCACTAAATACATACCATAATTAGGTCCAGACCATCCATACATAGTTGTAGGCTGTCTCACATTCTCTCTTTCTAAATTTCCTAACAGTTGTGCTTCTATGAGTTGGAAGTCAGCTTGCTTCATCGGCTTACACTGCATGTTACCATTGGGCCTCAATGGTATATTGCTAAAAACAGTCAGATTTAAAAGTTAGAAAGATTTCAAACTATCTGTGGGATTCACTAGAATACTGATATGCTGAGTGTGCTCTAAAACACCAGCTGTTATTAAAGCATACTTTGAACAACTAAATTATGGTTATGGTTGTCTGGTAGAAATTGCTTCTCAGCGATAACACCGCCAAGTTTTAATGTCAAATGTAACTACGCTTTTTTCTTTTACTGTACCTGTATTATATAAACTGAAGTCTGAACAAATAAATATGGTGTTAACAATGGAAGATTATTATTAATTATTAGGTATACAAAAATGTGGCATAGAGTACACTGATCAAACTAGTATAAAGTTTTACCTTGTATCTTCTAAATCTGGTTGATTCAATGCGTCAATCAGTTCAATTATTGTATGTAATTGTCTTGGAGAAAAAAACACAACTAAAGATCCTAATATAACTCTCACTTCTACTTTTGGACCTTCAACTTCACTTGAGTGCTTAAGTTTCAATGACAGCTCCTGCATGCCAGTTAGTTTTGCGAAGAGTATCGGATCAGGCTGGTTCGCTCTTTCCTCCGGAGTCACTTCTCTTATTTCATTATGCTTGTCATCTCCACATAGTTCTTTTATGGGATCGGATTCTATAGTTGATATGACACTGCGTGTTTCATAAAAAACATCAGAAGTTGTACTATGATAGTTTATATCTGATTGTTCTAGTTGTGAATTTTCTGCTTTTTCTAATTGAGATGAACTTGACTTCTCCATGATTAAACTTCTTGCCATTGTTCTAAGTTTTGAAGGGAATTCGTCTGTGTATAGTGTTACCCCACAAAATTTGATTTTCTTGTTTGTGTATGTAGCTACTATGTATGATTTGGGTTTTTCTGGGTCTGTTATGTCTGGTGTGGGTTCTGTTCCGGCTTCATCACAATAATCAATGCTGAAAAGAAGAATTTGTTAAGATAGTTGATATAAGAAAAAACAGTAACAATTCTGCAGAAAAATCTTTGAATTATTTAGTTATAAAATATATGTGTATTTTATTATTGTATCAAAATGTTCTATGTGTCCAGTAGTAAATTTACTGCAGTGAGTTATATTAATAAGAAAAATATAATAACTATAAAGACAAGTAATTGGACTCTATGGACATTTGAACAGCCTTGATAAATAAAAAACATTAGGTTCATATGGCCCTCAAAATAAGGTTAAATTTTTTATGACAAGTCACTATTAGGAAGCAATGGATAATATTTGCTACATGCTACCAAGGTCATTTAAACAACACTTGTATTATTATTCTAAGCAGAAACAGTGAGTCTGATACTGAGGTCACGGGTTGATTTACATTAATAATTCAGCATTAATGAAGCATACAAAACTATAAGTGAATGTTTTCTACTCTAATTAATTTTGAAAAGTAATGTAATAATTTAAAATTATATCACTCATACTTACTTGTGTATATGGATCTCTAAGGCTATACCTTTGCTGCCATTTTTGGGTACATGTTCTATTCTTATTTTTGTGTTCACAAATCTAACTTTCACTCTGCTGAGAACTGTAGGATATAAAAATAATATATTTTTGTCACACTAACATGAGTGTATTAATTCTTAAGTAATTTAACCTCATCACAAGGAAGCAAATACTGTAAAACTTAGTCATTCAAATAATTTAAATCATC
Organism: Stenoptilia bipunctidactyla; assembly: GCA_944452665.1. Lineage (NCBI taxonomy): Eukaryota > Metazoa > Arthropoda > Insecta > Lepidoptera > Pterophoridae > Stenoptilia > Stenoptilia bipunctidactyla. The sequence goes on along the minus strand of OX101733.1, from coordinate 7,141,526 downwards.
CTCAGGACTTACTTGAATCAATAGCATGAGCAAACATTTCAATTCCCTCAACAGGATGAGTCTCTTGTGGTCCATCTTCATCTCTGAGACATTCTGCAGCCAGCTGCATGGAAGATGACATTGAAGACCACATTGATTCCAGCATCGAAGACACTATAAATTTAGAATAACTTTAATGTATCTAATGTGTAAGAACATATAATCAATTTGGAATAAGTTTCATGATAAATGAGCATAAGTTTTGTATTTTCTTTGTAGCTTACAAAATGCTTTTTATCATGGCTTGATTTATTAAAACTGGATTTAAATCCTGCTCAGATTTGTTTAAAAAAAATTTACTTCTTGAAATATCTACAACTTACCCGGTTCAGTGCGAACTTTCGGCTGGACTGTAATAGATAGTCCATTGACAACAACAATAGAGTCATCTTTCAATAATGTGGACCAGGGAATTGTCACTGTTATTTCTTGCATATGCCCATCAACTATTTCCAAAGGCCAATTTTGTGAGTCACCCAAGTCATTAAGTGCCTAAAACATATTTATTTATTGATAAAACACAAAAACAAATTACAACCAAAATTTAAATTAAATTAAAATTATATAAGAATATAGATTTTTTCATAGGGAATATCATTTGATTCAAGGCATGACAAACATTAATAACAGAATTACATTGAGTTACACTTATCAACATATCAAAATTATAAAATTGATCAACTTTTAAGTCAGTTAATATTTATTTTGTTTACTATACCTATGTATAATGTTATGATGAAGATCATTTTACAAATATAGATTTCCTTTGTTTACAATGCGAAAAATAGCACGTGTTGTTTATTACGCATTACGTATGGCGTGACGAAAATAAAAAGTTTTATTTACAATTTTAATTTGAACATTCCAATGTTTGATTACGAAGGACACACTGTAAAGCTAAATAATAAAAAAATTAATTACCTCGCAGTCAAGGCTGACATCGCAAACAGTTCCTGTTCCATTGTATAGATCTACACTCAGCTGATCCAAAGTCAGCTTTTCTTCAAGGAAATTACCAAGATATCGTTGTAGGAGATACCTGCAGGCTCTTTTTTTAATGCTTTCGGACCATGGCAGATACCACAACATTTTCAGTTTTGTATTGAGATCATTACACTTGAAATTTTTATTTTAATGCGTAATGAACGTAATTTCTATTGTGATTTTGGATCGACTGTCATTATTACACTTGTGTTGACACTATCCATCTTGAAAACGTAAATAAACATTATGTTCCAACATACGCAACATGCTTTCAAATTATAATAAATATAAAATACTTTTTAAAATACATAATACATAACTTTACTTTTTAAATTATAAAACTTTATCATTTACATATAATTTGTTTAAATAAACGTCAATTTACCAGGTATTATGTGATTTTTAATTTTGAATGTTTCTCATGTTTTTGACATATGACATTCGTGCATAGATAAAATATATCTTATATTCCAAGGTGTGAGTGAAGTGATATTAATCACGGCTATCACGGCTGTGAATCAATGTATGAAATTAATCCATACCTTTTTACAAGTAACTACTAACTAACTACGGTGTATTTGTAAATCTTAATACCACATTACAAAATCGTTAATGTTTTGAATTTGAAACGGAATGAGCGAGAGGGTATGAGTGGTGGTGCATCCTTGTCAATACTTGCAATTGTAATGAGGAGTTTTCTAATTGATTTTAAAAAGAAAAAATCATATCTTTTTCTCTCAAAAGATGGCGTTGGTAAAAAGGTAGCTGTCAAAATTCTATACAAAAAGACATTTGACATTGCACTTTTGTAAGAAAAGCATGTGGCGACATCTAAAATGAAATATAGTAACTATTTTTTTTATAGTTTTAAATGTCAGCTTGAAAACCTCTCATTGGGAATTAATAGAAACCTCTTTAGTTTTTCTTTAGCTATTTGTTACCCCTAACTTGAGCAAATTGTAACTCCAAGCGGTACAGATTTCCTCAGTAGAATTACCAACATGGCTAGCTTGGAAAAATAGGTTTTCTGAATTTGCACAGGTCTGGGTGTAAGCATGAAGCATGGCTTTTTAAGAGCATGTGTAAATAAAAATAGTCAATTTCTGTAGCCAAATTAATAAATATGGTTATGCATCATTTAAACTTAATCTATAGGTACTAATATTATAAAGCTGAAGAGTGTGGGTAGTGAGTGTAGGTAGTATTTGTTATAGTTTTAATTAAATGAAATAATTTCAGTTTATTTAAACAATTATCAGGTTTATTTTTCTAAAATACCCTTTTAATTCAATGGGGAGTTTTCTGACAGCTCATAAAAATTAGTTCAAAAAACCTCTATAGATGGCACTTTTAAAAAGCCGAAGGCGTTAAGTCTGTAAACTATAATGTAGGTAAATGGTGTCTACCATCTATGGTTATTTATTCGTTCAATTTCCGATACAGATGTCAATTAATTTATTTTACTTTTAAAAACGCAGTGTGGAATAAATTCTTCTCCTTCGCCTTTTGTAAAGCGCCATCTATCGAAGCCTTTTGTACCAATTTTGTACAGCTTTGTGAGCTGTCAGCTGTCAGAAAACCTCTCATTGAGATTAAGTTTTAAAAGACCCTACCTAACGAAACAAGATATTTAAAAGCTAAAAATTAGAATAACATCAAATTAAATAACATTTATTTTACAAGATATTACTTAAATATGCTTTTTATATTTGGCATTAAAGAGGCTCCCTATTGCTTTTTATTTGAATAAGCTAGCGTTTATAGTTTGAGAGATATTATGAGTTTTGTCTCCGTCCCTAATTCTTTGCGAGTTTATGACAAATACTCTGGTACTACGGTTATTTTTTTATGGCGCTGTGTACCACTAGGGGTACCAACGACGGTTATGAAAAAGTAACCGTAGTACCCCAGGGGTACCATGGTTATGAAAAGTAACCGTAGTACCATGGTGGTACTACTGGTGGTACCACGGTTACAAAACGTTTTTTTGAAGTCGGTCAATAATAAAAAATAAATTATAATTAAAATATTGTTTGATTTCACTTTTTCTCCCAAAACTTCAAAACTGGTACCCCATGCATAATTGATATGATGACTAATCATGCATTACGCGTATGTAGGTACAGTTTCCAGCAATAATTATGAGCATCGGACATAAGAAAGAGATTCGGCTTTGTAGAGCATTGTCTACCTCACATTTACTGGCAAATTACAATTACATGAAATGGTGCTCAACTGATTATATCATTCACAGTGTAGTCTGATATTATAGCAATACCTACTAAACACTCTAAGCCCTAGTAAACTCTGTAGGTGTCAATACTAACTTTTACGTAACACTGCAATTTTACTGCCTATTTTGGAGGTAAAAATCTCGTAACCGTTTCTGTTACTACAAAACTACTATACCTACATAGTATTTTATTATTAGCATTTAAAAAATGAGATATCCATTCCTAATTTTTTTTTTGTAGCTTGTGAAGGTTATTTACAAAAGGAAAACTTTAATGTACCTAGTATAAATAATTAATTAAGCAATAAGAACAGTCTCGATTAAGTCACCTTTCTAATAAAAAAAAGAATTATCCAAATCGGTTTATCCGTTAAGGAGATAATTTTTTTTTATAAGATTTTTAATACGTTTTTGCTTCGGGGGTTAATAGTATATTATGTAACAAGTGAGCTAAGTTGCTAATTACAGTCGAGGCTTTGATTTGATAATGATTTAATAATGAGCCTCGACTGTAATTAGCAACGCTCACGAGTTACATACGACGTTTTTCAACACACTTGTGAGTAAAAGACAGACATACGTGGACATAAAATTTATTTGAAGCAGCTTTTAGCTGCTGCGCGTCAGTAGCCCTGTCCCATTACACGTAAACACGCTACTGTTGCTTGGAGGCGCTGTGCGGGCCGCTGCTGCTGCACGCGCGCCGCCTGTCCGCGCGCCGCCTGGACGCGCGCGCTCATATATATGCTCTGTTTACTCGCATGTAATTTGCACTAAGGTACAATTCAACTTACGATTCATTATATTATGCACTAGGGTATAGTATATTATGCACGCATGACTTATAGTCCAGTTTATAGTTCTAAATTCAATAGAATAACGCTCACTTTACGAGCAAGTGTGTTGAAAAATAAATAAATTAAACTATTATTTTTTTAGTTGACGCCTGAACAATAAAACTGTAAATTTTTACATGTTTGCAAGTAAGGATCACGCACGATCATAACCGATTATTATTTTATAACTTATTATTATTGAATTTTTGACACATCTCTTTTCCCCGGAGCTGTTTTTTTTATATGGACAATGAGATTCTCCTTTGTGTAATGGATTCGGATTAAGACTACTTACAAGTTTATAATTTCTGCGCAATAACTTGATTTTTAATTAACAATAGCTTTTACTGGTCCAGCATTTCGTTAAACAGTGCTACTATCCTCGCATCGTAATGCTTTCCAAAAATAAACAAATAGGTAGGTACCTACTAAGTACCATCTACTTTTTTTTTCAAATCGGTGACTAAGTTTGACGTCAATCTCACCTGATGGTAAGTGTAAATGAGGTCGCAGATGATACAAACGGGTTTATGATAGAACTGGCTCTTTATAAAATCTTTTTGGGTCGCATCATCGCTGCAGAGGTGATATTTGGCGGCAAATGTCAGGCGAGACAGTCAGGCTAACACCAAGGGGTCTCACTCGGATTAGTCGCTATTTATGACACGCTTATCCAGGGGCAGTAGGGTTGTTCTAGGGTAAAATAGGGGTACTAACTCAATTGTCGTCAAAATCAATAAATGCTGAGTTTAAATATTTACCTAAGTATTTCATTTTATATTAGAAAAGTAGTGAAGCAGTAGGTTTCATGACAAGATCCTGCTAATATTATAGCTGTGAAAGTGAGGATGAATAATGGAAGTCTACGTTCATATGGCTAAATCATTTAAAACTCGACGCTTTAATCGACGTACAGCGACATCTATCGAATAAAAAGCAAACTAAAATTTTGGAACCAAATATCGTTTCTGACTTTTAATCGTCGATTTCTTTGTCTTACTTATTAGTCCAAGACCAAATAAACTATTATGCCAAATTACATTAAAATCGGCTAAGCCGTTTGAGCGTTAGGAACAATCAAATATAATTACTTAGAAACATGCATACTGTGTTCCTCTTCTTCGCAAAAACCACCGAATAGATATTTATGAAACTTTACAATAATATAACTTATACATCAGGCTAACATATGATTTTATAATTTATGAAGATATGAGTGAATTAAAAATAAGGATATTTCAAGTCTGCGGTGGGTGAATAGAACATTAGTTTCGTCCACAATCGTATAGGTGGCACTGTTTTCAATCGATGAAAAGATAGTGATTTAAAACCTATGTTAGATTTTAAGATACTTTGGATATTGTTTGTAATTAATCTTATGAGGAGTGCGAGACGCAAGGTTGTTTTAAACTGTTTTTGGTACAAATTATGGGATACAATATTTCGCTAAAGCTCATTAAGTATCTACTTGAGCTGATATATTATCTTATATTTTCTCTGCATATTATAAAACAAAGTCCCCCTCGCGTCTGTCTGTCGCTCTGTTCGCGATAAACTCGAAAAGTACGGGATGAAATTACACGCAGTTTTGAACAATAGGTAGGGTGATCCCTAAGAGAGGTTTTGGTGTATAATAAGTTAAGGTTTTATGCAAACTGTCGATTTTACGACGATATTAAATCAACATGTCGGAAAAAATTAAGCTGATCGGAAGCTTTCCTCGAAAACGCTGCCATAACCTTTTGAGTTACACAAAAACAATGTATGGTGGGATTGTACCTCTGTAATAGTTCTACAAAAAAGTCCGTGATAGTATATGTCTATCTTCCAAGAATAACATACAATAATCATTTTTGGCTTTTACATATTACAATAAAATTATGGGTTATTTGCGAACCTATTTTTAACAATGAAGTATTAATTCTTAAGTAAATATATTTGATACTATGCATTTAATGTAGATCAAAATTGATTCTTACACTATATGAAAAAAAATATATCTAACGAGTTAAAATAAAAAAATCGGTCGAGAAATTAAATTATCACGACTTATGTTATCAAAATGTAAGCGATTATTTAGGGTTTTTTATGTAGATTAGGATAAAAAATAAAAACATACACGTCCACACAAAATAATTTATTCATAGCCCTTTGATTATGTACAAAAATCTGGCGACGTTCGAGGTAATGTTAACATGTCACAGATGCAGAAATACTACAGTTGGGCCTACAATTAAAGTAATGCTACATCAATCCATATCCATATAAAATATACTTACTTTCTTACTTATACAGGGCGACCGGTGATAAATTTTAGATACTGAAGGAGAGCACTCTGTGTTCGATTCTATTCATAATTAAGTAATAAAAGTAGGTACTTGAGTTTCCACTAGCATTCCCCATAAATAAATACTACTATGTCACTATTTACTTTACATACAACTGAGTCAATCGCGGCACGTGACCTGGCACGCGGATCTCTGCCAACGCTAGCGTAACCATGCGTTGCGTAATCAATTCTTTTACTTTCGGTTAAGTATACTCAGTAAATAATTGATATTTATTTTTACTTTCATTTTTTCTCTTTATGTATGATCTCAAACTATTACGTCCTTGAATTTCAAAGGTGACCCAACAGTCACCCTGTATAAGTCTGAAAATGTCTCTGTCTGTCTGGTACGTTTCCACGCCTACCTGAACCGCTGTACTTACCGATTTTTATGATTTTTAATATACGAATATAAAATGATCTCGAGACAGGAAAAAGGCTTCTTTATTTTGCAGAAGTCTCGCGTCTTTCTTATACGTTTTATCGCCTAAAGCGCTTAACCGATTTTTATGAGTTTCGATATACGGGTAGAAATTATCTCGAGAAAGGTCATTGAGTGATGTGGTGAAATAGGGAAACGAATTTTGTAAGATATGATATGAATTTTGTAAGTGGATTTTGTGACTGATAAATAAATAAACAAAAATATTTTTTTTCGTATTTGATTGACTTGAAACTCTGTATTATTGCCTAAAGTAAAAAATAAATGAACATTTATTTAAGTATTTTTGGATATTCACCCCATTTAAATGGTTAATTAGGTACAGATATTTTCTTAAGAGAGAAAAATCCAAATACTACATCTTCACGCCTTAACAACTACTGTTTCGATTCTTATGATTGTGGATTCATGGGTAATGGAGGTCTTGAGAATGGACTTAGGCTAAATTATTTTTCTATAATCAACGAATGCAGAGCATTAAAATACCGACTTCACCTCCAAAACTTCGGCTGAAGGTCGTCAATGTAAATATTCTCCGCACCTACTCATACATTTGTACCTCCAAAAAAATTGTGTTAAAAATACACACAAAAAAGAACATACTCACGAATTGAGAACCTCCTCCTTCTGGAAGTCGGTTGAAAATCAAGGTGGAGAAGAAGATTAATTTTTGTTTGTTTTATTTTTAAAGTTATATAGTTTCAAGAGCTTTTTTATAACCGACTGTGGAAGTACTGCCGCAATGATGGCGGCGCGAGCAGACGGTGGCGACGGCGGCGCGGCGGCGGGGTCACTACGGTCGGGGAAGCGCATAAACACAAACTATGTTAACTCGAACCGGCACACACTTAAGAGTGGACGTCGTTGATAAGCGAAAACCTACCCTGCTGAGAGAGTAGTCAGGTGTACCTTCCCATAAGTTGAGGTTTAAAGTCGGTGTTGCTATTCTATTAATGAACATTATTGTTTCTATTTTAATAAATTAAGGCAGTACCTAATTATTATGAAAGGAGTATCAGAAGGTTGATGCTGGACTGGGAGCGAAAGAAAAACATAGAATGTGCCAGCTGCTTCTCTTCCCGGGCATACTGTAAAAGTCAGTTAAGGGACAGAGGTTTTGTTAGCGTTTTTACGGGCGATAGGCTGGGCGATAGGCTGTCATTGTAATAGTCTCTATCCATCATTATAAAACCTCCAAATTCGTCAAACGTGACATCAGATGGTTTGATAGCCTCTTGTGTTCTGCCTACCCCATAAGGGATAAGTACATGCGTGAAGTTATATGTATCAGAAGGTTATCCCGAGAATTTCAACCCAAGTTCCTTTTCAATTTAAAAGGTTACAGTTTCCTTTACAGAAACCTTTCACGGTGACAATGAACAAGGCGCAAGGACAAATATTGAAAGTTGCAGACTTGATTTGTGATATGGTCAAGCGAATCGAGCTCAAGACAACGAGAAACGTTGTTTTTCAAAATAATTACTGTTATTATAATGCTGAAGAGTTCGTTTGTTTAGTTGGTTGAACGCGCTAATCTTAGGAACTACTGGTTAGATTTGTTTTTCAATTGGGTAGTCCATTTATTGAGGAAGGCTTTAAACCATACCTAATAATATCATGCTGCAACCAATAGGACCGAAAAGACCAAAGGAAAATATTGCAAAAACGGGGAAAATTCTTCAATTTTGAGAGCTTCCGTTGATGACCATGCGTAAACAATTTTAGTTAAGTAAAAATCATGTATTGCGGAAATTGAATTGTTGTGAACAATCACACCAACTACATGGCCTCAAAGTAAGCATAGCTTGTATTATGGGATACCATGTAGCGAACTAGGGGGGAACTTAGATAAACATCCAGACATGAAATTTTAAAAGTTTTACCACATCGCTTATAAAATCCGAAAATAGCAAAGCCTTGGCTCTTTGTTATCCTTGTGGTACTACTGACTACTGTATGAGAGGTGACTTCTGCTCTCATGGTAAGACTTGAGCCATTAGAGTAAGTTAACTACCTACCGTGAATATGTGACCCTAGCATGCTTTAATAATATGGCCAATAATATGTCCCCTTTCACCTCAGTGGGACGGAGGCGCTGCCTGAAAATCAGCGTCGTAGCCTAGCTGCGACATAATGCTGAAGCGGTTTGCCGTTTTCACATTCACTGTTTTATTATTAAGTCTTTTTTACTTTTATTTATTATTTATACGTTCAATATTTTGTTTTAATTTAAGTTTTTTTTTTTTTTTTATTTCAACTTTGTAAACAGTTTCTGTGTTTTTGAAATAAAAAATTTTTCTTTCTTTCTTTCTTTCTTTCTTTCTTTACTTACACCTTTTGCATAGAGGCATCTTATAAACTAGCGAGTTAGAAACTGTACATAGGTATGCCTCTGACTAATTCGCCTTAGTTTGGCTTAAAATGGTGGATAAGTTGTAAAGATGTTCATCAGCAACTCATTCAAATAGTTTAGCCACAGCTGAGAGTAAGTATGTTGATCGCTCTGTAATTATAAATTCCCCAGACAAACACACCAACTACATGGCCCCAAAGTAAGCATAGCTTGTGTTATGAGATACCGAATATAAATACATAAATAGATAAACACAACACTTTTTTTTCCTGTTCTCTGTTGAATTTATAATCGGAACTAAATCAGGGTGAGGTGGTTATAATTGCATTATAAAATAACAAGCCAAAATCTATTTAAAACAAATCTTTATTTCTTCCTCAAGCCACATTCCTTCACTGTCTTCATTTAACATTTGGTCTTATTTCAACGATTGAATTTCTTATTTTCGATACCAATTATATCTTAAGTATCAATTAATTACTAGAAGAATTAAAAATCAAGTTGCACAAGAGTATAAAGCTAGTCGATAAACTGTGAAACCCATTCTCACGGGCAAGATCAAGGTGGCGGAAAATTGAGTGCTACCAACTCCACGGTTTGAAAAAGCATTGCACTGAGTTTGGTTCAGTATAAGTGTAATCTCAGCTCTGGTCACTGGAAGGCGAGCTGAAAGAATTAAAATATTATAAAGAGAATTATAAACTATGCTTAACTGCACTTTAATGTTGAAAATCCTTAGCACTAAGAAATATGATGGGATATCCTCTATTACTTTTTAATTTTAGTTATCCAATGTGAGCTATTTTCTTGCAATTTTACTTGCTAAGGTATCTATTCTGTCTTCGACTTTATCGTCACGTACAGGCAAGATCGATACAAGTACATATAAAAAAATATAATGTGAGTGGAACAAATAACCTAAAGCAGTTTTAATTACAAAAATAGTCTCTGTGGTGCAGTGGTCTAGACGCTATATGCCAATCGTGAGGTCGCGGGTTCAATTCCCGCAAAAAAACAAAAAATAAAAAATTTGCTATTTATGTATTTATGAGCAACGGCTTTTCGCACCGCCGCAACACACATTTTGCTGTTATTTTTTTTTAAACTGTATTTAATTTTTTAAAATTGTATTTGATTTTTTTAAATTGCAATTTAATTTTTGTTCAACTGTATTTCATTTTTTAATTCCATTTTTTGTAATAAATGTGTGCTTGTGGTTGTCAATAAACGATTTATCTATCTATCTATTTATTCTAGGTTCCCTTCTAGTTCGCTACATGGTATCTCATACATAACACAAGTTTTGCTTACTTTGCGGCCATGTACTCGTCGGTGTGTTAGTGTGGGGGTTTATTATTATTATTTATTATCATGTAGGTGTACAATAAGGCTATATTTGCATTTCTCAAAAGTCCCGAAAAAAGGGAAGTAAATACTTTACACTGTGCCCAGAAAGGGTAGTTCCCAGTAGTTCAACTTTGTACAATCCTCTCGAAAGTTGAACTACTGGGACATAAAAGTTGTACTGGCATCTAGTTCCCTAAGTTCAACTAGTCAGTTCAATCGTTGACAAGAAAAATATTTCTTTTTTTGTGTCTTTAATTTTCAAGGGTTGATCAAATACCTACTTATAGTATATTTCTATATTGAATTGCAATCCAAAATCCTTGTTTGTAAACACATAAATGTATGAGTGTTGCCATGACAACCGAAATATAGGTTAATTTTAGAGTGAAAAATCGATATAGAAAGGAGAATGGGCATTTTGTCCTATTGGCGGCCAGTAACGAAACCTGTGCCAAATGAAAGTCCAACTACTAATGGACAACTTTTACTATGGACGTTACGCTGTAGGTAATTTGTAAAAAAAATTATTTAAATGTGAATAATGTATGGATATCCTATTAGGGTTGAAACTACGTTGAGCAGGCCCCGCTGCGGGTTCATACAAAATTGCTCCGTCGCGGGGCTCCGTCGCGGGCAGGCGGAGGAATTTTGTATGAACCCGCGGTGGGGCCCGCGCAACGTAGTTTCAGCCCTTATAGTAGATTTTTATTTATTTATTGATGTATGAAATATATTATACTTAAAAATGAAACCAACTGACGGAATGAACCCTAAAAAACCGGTTTTCTACCTGCTCACTTGGAGGGCCAATCAGCTTCCAGCGATAAGAATGAAAGCGATCGGCGCGAGCGCGGCCTACGGGGCAGTCCTTCGATTACGCTTGTGACGTTGTGTACTGTGCGATCGTTTACTGAGCCCTCTGTTTTTTTCTACAAACCTTTTGACCCCCTGCTTTACCCTCGGACTTTGATTACTCTTAACCTGATAACTAGGCTCTTTCGATTGTGAACTTGATTTGCTTTGTGAACCGGACTTTGTTGAACATGAGTGAGAGGCCCGTTTGTGTTTGGTGCCATCGAGCAGTGGTCAGTAGAAGACGTTTCGAAATAAGTCACGCATTTTTTGATGAAAATACCGCTAGTGCTCAATACATTATTGATGCAATTGCACCGAGCCAAGTAAGTACTGTTCTTATGAACTATACAATAGCCTATAAAGATTTTTTTTATATATGACTAAACCCGCGTTTGACCTCAATCTCACCTGATGGTAAGTGACGATGAGGTCGAAGATGAAAGTACACGGGTTTAGGAAGGAACTGGCTCCCAATAAAACACTACCGGAACACAATACCGCCGAAGCGGTAACATTTGCCGGCAGACTTTATATGAAGGGTGGTCGCTAGCCAGGCGGACCCAGATGGGATCCTTCCACCAAACAGGGGTCACTTGGAATAGTCGCCTTTTACGACACGCTTATCGGTGGTGTGACTTCGTTTGATTTCAAGACGATCCAGTGTTACAAACACCAAATAATATGATTATATGAAGATCGACACACGGATTTATTCCTAACATGTTTCCTTAACACACGTATTTATAAATATATGTGTGAACACCAAAAATTCGTCATTATTAAGTAATAAACTGTACTTTCTTATAAGAACTGCGGCTGTGTACGTTCTTTTGTTTGTTATTTTGTTGGTTTATGGCCTAACAAGTATTAAAAGGCCTTCCAGACGATCGGACCCAACCGCCAACAAGCGTGACCTTGGTTGGGTCAACCGAATTTTGTATTTGTTCTACACGGTCGGGTGGTTGACTCAAGTTGTCACTTCTCTCCGGAATTCGTAGCGTAAGCACGTATCTAAATATGGCTCCGTGTGTTTCGAAGCAACAAAAGATCGGCTTGGCGTTAACTTTTTTGTGTTTAAGTGAAGAAGAAAAACAAAGAAAAAGAAGATAAAAAACTACAAGCTCCCATGCTTGTAGTTTTTTTTTTTTATCTTTATATGTTTCGGAACTAGAGTCCCAAAGACATGGTAAATCAATATACAGACATATAAATTCAGTCAAAATCTCTCGTTCGCGGATTTCGTATTGCGAATCCATTGCAACCACAATGACGTGTGCCCGCGACGACCGATAAGCGCACACTTAAGGGCTCGCGTTGGCCAACAGCGTTCCAGACGGTTGGCGCCAACCACGATCGCAGCCTGTCGGGACGGACGCGCTCCCAACCAAGGCCGTTGGCATCAACCAAATAATTGGTTGGACAACCGAGTTCTACACGATCCATTTTTACATCAACCCAACCAAGGTCACGCTTGTTGGCGGTTGGATCCGATCGTCTGGAAGGCTTTTTAACCTCGACTTTCGGCGTCATTAGTACCGGAGATTCTTAAAAATTCGTTCTTTTCTTTTTTATTTTGTTTTACACTGAATATCTGTATAAGAATGGATTCATATGTAAGCATGCTATATTCTCCTGCAATCTGTAAGCATTGCGGCATTTAGCCTTAACTATAATAAATTCTTACGTATTGTAATATTTTGCATCATCTACTCATTCTGGGGATCTAAAAAATATATATAAAAACATTGTATTTTGACGAATGTAGCTATGTTATTTCTATTATATTTTTCAGTTATGTAATATAAACACAACACTACTCAATAAATATATTTTAAAGTCATATACGTTAGTTTTTTTATTTTACATTTTCTTTTTAGCACTGAAAGAAGTCTGAATACTTAGTAAAACGATGCAAAATCTTCTAACACAAAAATTCATTTTACTCGCTTCCTATGGGAATCCCAGCAATAAAACTTCTATACAGTGATTGTAGGACTAAACCACACCAGTAAATGCCACAATCATTGTTGGCCGCCAATAGGACACGCTCCATACAATTTTGCCCATTCTCCTTTGTTTTCCAATATCCAATATATTTCTGGTGATCCACTTTGTTCTTTCTTTACGGAAAAAGAAGAGGATCATTAAAAATATTCAACTTTTTATTTGTTTTAAAGAAATATAATGGATTATAAAACGCGCGAGCTCTTTTTCCAATATTTTTCATTATAATTGCACTCATCTTGTCCTTTAACATATTAAATAAGTACAACACACAAAACAAAACTAATAAACTTATGTTTTCACGACCATCTCACTGCGAAAATACAAGTGAGAACTTTTCGAACGCGTTTACGTTTACGATACTATTCGAAACGTCAAAAACACAACTCGCACTCACAAAACATTTCAAACTACCAATCACGTGCAATATCGTTCTCACCTTCGAATGCGAGGGAGTCGATTGTTTACGACGTAAAAACTCACACTCAGGAATTAAGTTTACCATTTTTGCCACTAGTTGGCGTTGTTTCGATCCCATACAAAACGAAGTTTACGTAAACGAGATGGTGAAGTTTAAAAAACTCGCACTAGGCACACTGAGCAGTTGAACTACTGGGAACTAGCCCTCAAAAATAGCCTACAACACCCGGACCACAGTACAGATATCTACAGTAATTCAATTCAGCCGCAAATATATGCCTACAGCGCCGCAGTCCGTTCACATGTGATAGGGCTGCCCGCCTTCAGCGTTTAAATTACATTTGCCTGCTTTGTGTTTACCATTTAGTTTTGTGACTCCAAATAACCTTTTTTAATACTAACAAATAAAATACTTTGTAAATTGAATAGGAAGTGTTCAACAAAAATACTTTTTGTGTCAAAAAACCATGTTTACGTTTGAATAACAAATCGGTCTTATAATTTATACACGAAAAGATGCGTTTTTAAATTTTAAAGTATAAACAATCCGCATATAAACGTAAAGCTCAATAAAAAATTGTTTTGGTATGCAGAATTGCAGACAATCGCGACTGGCCGCATGCCGAGAGCGAGCCGCGTAGGTATAGCTCGCGTTTCGTCCGTTTGTATGAAGTTGAATTACTGTAGATATCTGTACTGTGCCCGGACAATATAATGTACATAATCCGATAATGTTATAAGTATGAAGAGCCAGTGCCATCTAAAATATTGCTTTTTCATCTTCTATCACATCGTCACTGACATTATTTAAGGCGGGAGTTAAATTAGAAAAAAATCTTCAAATATTATGCTTTTGGAAGGACGAGATACTTACTCCTTATTAATTTTATAATGAATTTTGTATGATTCTTTCATTTACTTACCATCAGATCCTTCATAATATATGTCAAATATTCTGTTGAACTTATTTCTTCCCCATACCTTTTGTTCTACGAATATAAGCTGCTCTGTAATGTGAAAAAAGCTGTGAGTTATATTTTTCTTTTTTGTGAAATAGCGATGGATACTAAATAGGTACGACTATAGCAGAGAGTGAAAGTAAATGATGTTTTCTAGGGTAAGCAAACATAAACTTCTTAAAACAACTTTTTTATCTTAGTGCGTCATTTCTTTTTACGGTTCCGTAGCTAAATGGCAATAAAAAAATCCCTTACAGATTCGTCATGTCGGTCTGTCCATCCGTATGCTACAGGCAAGTTTTAAGAACTATACTGTTGAAACTTGGTAAGTAGTATTCTGTGAACTGCATTAAGATTTTACACAAAAATAGAAAAAAGAGCTATACCGTATTCACGGAGTGAACCAAGCAAAGCGCTGTCTCTGTCCCACATTTGCGTACAATAGATAAAGATAAAAAACGGTCAAGCCCCGCCTAGGAGAGCATGCGACCCGTTTGAAATCATAGGGTGCATTCATATTGCTAATGCTTAGTGAGGAATTGTTATACCTATTATTGAAAGAGAATTATAAACCAAAATTTATAAATGAAATAAGAGCTACCGTGTCAATTTGTCTTTATTTGTCATAAAATAAAAGTGACATACAAATAAAATTAAAATTAAAGTAAAAGCAAAAGAAACTGTATTTAAAAGAAAATATAAATTATTCAGTCGCTTTTACTTTCCAACGTATCATATACATTTTAGGGGTTTCCCATACTTAGAACTGAAACACTCATTGGAACTGAACACACATTAAAGAACTTTTTTACCAAGTTTCACATCGGTGCACTTAAGGAACAAAAGAGTCCTATATTTATCGTTCTCGTTGGAATTTCGGGAATTCTTTCCTTAGTGCACCCCTACACCCCCCTAAGAAATGTACGTTTCTTTCAGATCTCTACGCCCAGTAGTTATTTTATTTTATTATTCGTTTATCGCAAAGGCGAACCTGGATTTAGTTAGTTCTGCTTATCCTGCTCTTTTAACCAGAACACAGAAAAGCTGTTTGCTGGTGGATATCTACAAGCAGGAAAGTGGTGCCTACGCAGATGGGTACGCTTCAGAAAGCGGTTAAAATCTACCATTCAACATTCATCATCATTCGGCCAGGAGACGTCCAGTGCTGGACTAAGGCCTCCCCCAAGTTCTCTAAGTTCTTCAAGAAAGTAGATTTTTATGCTCGCGTAGGGTCACCTTAGAATTAGACCCGGCTAGGTGTTAAGACTCTTTCAGGGTCTGCCTGGCAAGATAGTTACCACTCCGATAGTGACCTGTTCCGGTCATACACTTCAATTTCATCTGATGGTAAGCAAAGACGTTTAAGAAGAAAATGGCTCCTGATAAAATAGTGCCAGTACACGTCACTGAATTTGGCAAATCTAAACTTACATTGTCTCGATGCCACTAAACTGGCGGACTCAAAACGCATTTGAATGGTTCATTTCATAAAAAAATGTAAGGCAACACGAAACTTACCTTTGCATTCACCCAAGAACAACATAATTTTATAGTAAGGAACTCCAATTGCCAACATAGCTCGCCGAAATTGAATTGCTGCATTACCAATTTCAAAAAGAATAATAATTAATACAATTAACGTGGCAGTCTGTGTCGTAAAGAGCATGTTCATGACTGAGACTGCTATGATTTCAACGTTCAGGAAAGTAGGGATAGGCTTGTCTAAATAACAGACCTATTGTTTTAGGATTTCAATCAGCTATTAAGTTTGTTTTGTGTTAGAATTACCAACAGAAGGTAATAGAGCTTTGTAGTCTCTTTAGGAATAACCCTGGTAGATGTGTTAGTTATAAGAATTTAGAATCTACATATAACCTACAACATTTTATCTTATTGTAATCGTATAAGGATAAAATAATTTCACTACAAAAAGTGAGTTTATAGAGTAAGTAGGTAGTTTAAAATTCTCAAACGATGACCTAATGAACCTGTCCAAGGTCGCTTTTTGGTGTTCTTCACCCGGGCACATACCCTTCTGGTGCTGAGGTGGCGAAGTGTCAACGCAATCTATTGCATGCATGTGTCGAGTCACTCGGCAAGTTAAGAACATACGAAATGTAAACGTTAATAAATAAAGCGCAATGATATGAAAACTTTATCACTAAAAACCAGCTCTAGAGCATAATTAGCGACTAGGTCCAAAGGCTAGCTCAACGTTAATCTAAAGTCTAAGACCATTAGGTACCAGAAAATACTATTCATTTAGCGCCGTTCAAGAACAAGGTGCATCAAGTTGCACATCAAGTTAGTGTTCCCCAGTAATAATTTTGAAAGGGTACGATCTTACGATAATTTTTCAAATGTTGAATGTGTGGTTTGTACTTTGTGTTTCAGAGCCTATTTATAATAATAATAAATATTTCTGACACTCACACAACATTATCTAGCCCATATTAAGTTTCTTAAAGAACTTGTGTTATGGATACTAATCAACTGATATACTTAAGAAATATATAAACATACATCAATACATATAATAAAACAGTAAAAAAAACGTGTCTGTACATTTAATATTTTTACAAAAAAAATTATCTAGGGTTATAAAGAAATGAAAAAAGAGTAAGAATCTGAAAAAAAAAATTTGTCTGTTTGTTTGTTTGTAAGTTTGTCTGTTTGCACACGCTAATCTCTGGAACCGCTGGACGGATTTGAATGAAACTTTTTTGATGTATAGCTGTGAAGCCGGGGCAACATATAGGGTATATTTTATTTCGGTTACTGCAACACCTGATGCAGAACCCTTAAGGGATCATCAAAACCGTAAGAAATATAGATATGATGCCTTAACAAAAGTTGTCCAGGATGATGAGCAGATTCTGCAGACATAAAAAAAATCTAGGATCTAAAAAAATTGTAATAGATTTTTAAAAGTTATGCCTAAAACTTACTAGAAAATGGTGGAGATGTTCGGCATACAGATCAGAAGTACTCATAGCTCAGTAGCGCGTAGACCGACCATGAGTCGAAGGTCGTGGGTTCGATCCTGCTCGCGTAATTTTTTTTTATTATATTTTTTTTATTTGTATCAATCTTTACATACATATGTATATATAAAACAGTAAACAATAACGTGCGAACATGAAATATTTTTGCAAAAAAAAAAATGTAAGTACCTAAGAAAAAAAAAGTAAGAATTTGAAAGAAAAAAATGTCTTTTTGTGTCAGTCTGTTTGTTGTTCTATTCTGCTGACATCTGTGGCTGACATATAAAAATCGAGATTTTGGAAAATTTGTGATTAATAATTAATTTGTTGAAGTCAACATAGTGATTTAGTGTTTCTTCTCACCGATAGATGCCGATATTCCTCATTAAAACTCGATATGGTTTCGTTATGGTGAAAGTATATGATACTTTATTGAGTTGTTGAAACAGAAAGCAATCGAATAAATTTATTAGTATTAATCCTAACGATAGATGGCAAGGCAAATGCCAATGGCACTATCCCTTATTCCATCTTTACATTATATTAAAAGAGTAATAAAAACGTGTCTGAACATTTAATATTCTCTCTTCTGATAAAAAATTTTGGTGTTTGTATGTTTATTTGTAAGTTTGTCTGTATGCAAATCAAATTCAGTCCTACCGATAGATGGCGACATCCCATATTAAAACTCGATATGGTTTCGATTCGGTGAGGTGATATTACCTTATTAATTTATTCCGAATTGTAATGTGTCCTACAAATAACAATAAATCTAAATCCTTCACTATGTGCAAAGTTGGTGGTGTGGTGGGGGTGGGGATGGGGACTGGGGACTGTCAAATCTATTTCATTCAAATTTACCTATTCTTACCTTAATTTTTATAGAAAATATGCCAATTCTCAATAAGTGTTATTATGAAACCCAACAAACTTACGAGATAGCTCGAGTAGGAGTTGAGAGTTTATCGAATTTTAAGTTCCTCATAATTTATTCAACAGTGTTGACCGTGATGATAATACTTATTTTGCATGTATGTTTGTGCATTAGTTTATTACAGTCCTCAGATATTGGCTGAAGAAGAAAAGACCCCCAACATAGTTTATAAAGAAATTTTCTAATTATTAGGGTTCCATAGCCGAATGTAAAAAACTTACCCTTACAGTTTCACCATATATTGTCCGTCCGTATGTCACACTCAAAAACCATCGTTACTACCTACCTACCCATATTGTATTGTATGTATAGGTAGTTGAAATTTGGAAAGTAGGTAGGTTATTATAATAAGCTACAAAATGATAAATTAAACTTTTGAGTGCACTATTAAAATATTTTTCATCCCTAGATATCCAAAATCTACTCAATTTTATAGACTCAAAAACAGTTATGAACTAATAACTTCTTTTCAAAATAATGTAAATAACGTCGGTCGAAACTAAACCACAATATTCTTACCTACCTATCATTATCAAGACTGTGTACGTAAATGTTACGAATTATTAAAATACTTGAACTCGGGCATACCATTATTAAATACTTACCTAAGTTTATGTAATGATCGTAAACATTTTAAAACCGCGAGCGGAGCCGCGGGCAACAGCTAGTATTGAATAAATACATATTGTTTATTACAAAATAAACTTAAATAAACATATAAAAATCCATGACTTGATGACTAATATCTGTGTTCATCACACAAATATCCGTCGCCACCGGGTTCGAACCCAGGACCTCTGGCATAGAAATCAATACGTACGTTACCCCTACACCAGCCGGTCGTCTATTAAGAGCCTATGTAGCTAGTCGGAAATATGATAATCGATTATTTTTAATGGTAACTTACTTATATTCAATTTCATATTTAGATGACTCTCCTCTTCACAACTTTCCTAAGTCCGTGCTTGCATGTGCACTTACCATCAGGTGAGATTGGGGTCAAATGTGGACTTTGTCTACATTAAATAAAAATTTATAACACCCTTGTCGGTGTGTGTCTGTTGTTACTATCTTTTACTACTTTTACGCTCGTGCTGCTTAAAGAAATCTTTTGGGTAGTTTATCATCACTAAAAAAACAAAATAAGTGACTAATAAAAATATATTACAGAATAAATAAAAAAATTGGGCACATGGGCACAGACAGATTAATGCCTTAATCCTAGAAAGCTAGGATATGGTGTGCAGCGGCAGATATCCCAGCCCAGGCTTCGCGTATGAATAGCAGGATCTCGTCTGGATTAACCAAATACCCAGGTAAACAAATATCATAAGCGAAAAGCACGTCAGAAGCTCTTGCAAAATCTAATGGGCTTCCAGTGGCGACTGAGCGAGTATTTCCAGCACTGCCAACAATGTATGCATTGATTCCAGCTACGGTGTTCATTGCAGATGCTATTTCGGTTCCCGCAAGTTGAAGACCTAGGCCATTGGAAGGTAAAGTTCCTGAAATAAGAACCTCATTTTATAAAAGTTTTCAACAATTTTTATGACACATTTTAGAAAGAGAGGTCTAAATAAAGTCTTGTTATTAAGTGGCAGTTGAAAAATCCTATTTACAAGAGATTTATTTACAAGAGTCCTATTTACAAGAGAGAAGTTTCCCATAGAACAACTGTTGTGTTTTGTCAAATTTATAAATAAACCAATATATTTATATTTATTAATATTTGAATTATCATATACTGATAAGTTAATACTCTTTTGGCATTCTGATCTAAATCTTGCACTACAGATAAGCAGACAATATTTTTAGTTAGTTTTTAAGAAGCAGTCTAGGTTAAGATCAAGTCTATCAGATTGATATGATACTCACTGTTATTACTCCAAGCGTAAAGAATTTGTTCTCCTCCACTACGCAAATTGATATACAGTGAAACACGTGGCTGGTGTTGCCAAATAACATCTCGGATAATTCTAGATTCAGGTTCGGAGAATGGTGCTGATCCTTCGTGTGCATCCGAACAAGGATCAGCGTTGTTAGAGTCTGTGCCCCAAGCTGTGTCGAAGTTGTGTTCAACATTGACGCCGATGCAATTGTCGTTGATTTTGGCACGAGTTTTGGTCCATGAACGATCCTGTCAACAAATTAGAGATGGTGATGGTGGTTTAGTATTCGAATAACCTAGCTTAAGACTATATTTGTTAGTGGTTCTTGCTGCTTTATCCAAGTATTCCCATTCTATTTGAATGTAAGTTTTCTATACCTATTCACAATTTGCGGCTGCTAGTATGGTATATAAGTTCACACTTCTTATTTAATAAAAATTAAACATGACTTACCTCGGTGATGGAATATTCATAGCCATCAGCATTCACCACTGGTATAACTATCCAATCAGCATCATTTGTTAGACGGCTGTCTACATTATCCACCAATTGCTGTATGAGATACATCGCTGCAGACCCAGAGACCCATTCCCTAGCAACTGTAAGTCCAGTAACTATGATGACAGGTTTTTGCACATCTTCGAATCTCGTCGTAGATATCCTGACGTATTGAATCTGACGACCTTCATTTGTCAACGCGGCATTGTATACAGCAACCAAATCAGGGTGGGCTTCAAGCACACTATTTAAGTAATCATTGATCTGAAATACAGTATATTTAAACTTAATTTAAATGCTCAAGTTGAAGTTAGTCATAGAAAAGAAATGTTTTCAGTAAGTATTTGTTGGTAGAGCCAAGCTTCCATATGAAGTCTGCAGCTAGATATCATAGCATTGGCGTCTTAATCTCCGAAAATATTTAATGTATACTGAATGAGAATTTCTATTTGAAATTCATATCTTTCATGTATATCCCTATTATAACAAAGATTCAATTTAAAGAACCATCAATAAAAAATATTTTTACTAATTTTCCATGAAATCCGTTATCCGCCAAATGCCAGATACAAATCGATCTGTGTCAACATAGCGACTACTTGATTAAATAGACGAGTTCAACAGATAAAGAGTAATGTTCACGGGCCATACAGTCTCTGACCTGTCCAACTACTTTTTGACAGGTATCTGAATGTATCAAGATGATATTGCCATTGAAATGCCGCCTGTTTATATCTAAACTATTGGTGCAGACTTGATTTAATTTCTTAGAAATGATATTGGGATTTTCGATTCAAGTGAATGATACAAGTAGTATATTGAGTAACTTGAGAGGGTAAAATATTATAATCCTTGCTGCGGTTTCTAATATAAATAAATGATTTGGAATGAACCAAATATGAGCTATAATTTGCACCATATGTTGTTTTAATACATTTCATGAGTTGTAAAAAATCTGACAGGTCAGCTATGAACATTACTCTTTAAGTAAGTATCTAGGTAATTTATGACCGGGCAGAAAATCCTGTTGAATTTAGAATGATAATACTACATAATTATCTTTGATACAATATAATTCGGTGTCTGAAATCCAAATAGCAGATTACCATAGGCATCATAAAACATCAAGTAAGTAACATATTTTTTCAAAAGAGAAGTATATCTTTACATATGCGGCCATAAAGGTTGAATAATTCTTAAAACTTTCTCAAGATATTATCCCTAAATCTCATAGTTGTCTCTTTAATGTCCAACTAATGTTCTAGGAACCGCTTTAAAACTTTACCCTCCCAAAACTTAGGTACTTACTTCACTGTGTGAATAATATGTATCCCAGCTGATGATTCCATCGTTGTTTGCGTCCTTTAATCTGTAATAGTTGACATTTTAAATTGCGTACCTATTTCTAAAAAAAAAACATAAGTATAGCAATTCCATTAAGATTATTAATTTGCTTTTTAACCTTTTAAATATATATTTTTTAATGTTAATTTTAGATATAATATTTATTAATTAAACAGTATAGAACGTAAAAACTACAAAACAAAATTTGAAAATTTACAAAAAATAATAATAATACTAGAATGAACTTATGATTAAATAACAAAAAAAAAATCATTGGTGGCGGAGGCAACTAATCAAAAAGGCCCTTTGCAATATCCGGGGCAAAGGTGCCCATGACGCTCGCTGCATTACTATGGCAATTCTTTGCCCCAGAAATGTCCCGGTCCTAGGATCGCATTCTTTTTCCCTTACTCGACGGCCGATTGCAATGTTTATTTTGATAGAGTTTAGGATAAACAATCCGCAACACATTGGCTTAAACTGGAAAAGCCTGTATGGCTGCTGCGATTTTACTCGCTCATCCCTTCGGAACATAACTAAGTTTATACGTAGTTATTATGGCGGTCAAATCTGGTACAATGATAATACCAGCTCAGGCGCCCCTGATCAGAAGAAATGGCATTCGATAGCCTAATTTTTTGAAGGCAAATGTGTTTTTTCTAGATTGATTAGATAGATAGTCGATTCCATTAGCGTCCCAAATAGGATCTGTGGGAGTGAATCCTTTGACAAAATTTTATTAGATAGTATAATAGTTACTATAGGTATATCGACAAATTATAAAAAAAATAAGTGCTTACCCTTCACCGTACGTTGCTCTTGCAATTAATACGAACACTAAAAGCACAGACATACAAGCCATTTTGAGCGCCATTATCGTTCAAAATGCAACAACATATTGAGAATTAATATTTATAGTATTTTATAATACTTGTATCAACCTACTGGTAACGAAGCACTGATAATTTAGATAAAACTTCATTAGGGTGCAATATATATTTATTACTTTAAGATCCCCTAGCAGTTGCTAAAACAATGTACTAGTATATAAATGGACTTGCTTTTTCCCGCAACTTCGTACGCGCTAAACTACCCTTTCATAATTCAACCAAACACCCGATGAAAGAACCTTTATACTAAGTATCACATCCGTGCACTCTAGGAATGAGATTTTGCATATAAACTAAAAAGTTCTATATCTCCCGTTCCCGTGAGAATTCCGGGAATTCCTTTAATAACACAACCGGACACCCAGTGAAGACCTTTGGACCTACTTGCACATCCGTGCCCTCAAGGAACAATAATATTCATACAAATTAAAAAGTCGTATATTTCCCGTTCCCGTGGGAATTGCGGGAATTCCTTCCACAATGCAACCAAATACACATTGAAAACTCTTTATACCACTCTCTTTATCCGTGCACTCAGGGATAAGATTTTTCATACAAACGAAAAAGTTCAATAGTTCCCGTTCCCGAAGGAATTTCGAAAATTCCGTCCTAAGTGCTACTCTACCCTCCCTAAGAAATGCGTGTTCGAAATTTCAGCTCTCTAGGCCCAGTGGTTATGGCTGTACGTTGTCTGTCAATCACTCGATCAGTAACGGAACAGTTTTATAAATGTGTAACATAATGAAGAGATAATACTTAAGGGGATTGTATGTTTTGTGATGTAGTTTATAAGTAACAGAAACAT
The DNA here is from genome assembly GCA_944452665.1 of Stenoptilia bipunctidactyla. Classification (NCBI taxonomy): domain Eukaryota; kingdom Metazoa; phylum Arthropoda; class Insecta; order Lepidoptera; family Pterophoridae; genus Stenoptilia; species Stenoptilia bipunctidactyla. The sequence continues at coordinate 7,117,381 of OX101733.1, read as the reverse complement.
AAATTTGTTATCCTTACGGTTCGGCCGAAAAACAAGTTCAAAGTTTATATCAGTTAACTTTTGATGAAATCTATTCGATAACAGATGGCGTAAAAATAAAGTGATGGGTAACTAAGACAGATCATACAAAGTTCAGCCGGTGCGGGAACGGTCATAAGGTCACTGACTGCGGCACAAGTCTGGTTTTAGCTTATTAGACTGACTTGGGTTGTCAAAATATTTTGTTGTAAAGTAATTAAATCAATTTGTAAGTCTATACCAGCACTAATCATGCTAATGCTTTTACTGTATATTTTATGTATGGTATAACCCTTAAGTTTTATCTCTCCATTTTGTTACACGTTGCATATTAAGATAAGTGTATAACTGATCACTACATCTAAACATGTTCGTTTTAGCTTACAATTTTATTAGAAGAAATAAAGATAGTATGATGTAACTATGGACATTATACAAAAAGCTTGATAAGAATTCGGAAACAGTCGATTTTAACAATAAAATTTATTAGAGAAATTTATAGAGAAGCCTAAATAAATAAAATCCCCAGACAATCACACCAACTACATGGCCCCAAACTAAGCAGAGCTTGTGACATAGGATGCCATGTAGCGAACTAGGGGGGAACCTAGAATATAAATACATATAGGGAAACGCCCAGATCCAGAACATTTTTTTTTCTTGTTCCGTGCGGGCATCAAACCCGCAAACACTGTCGTCTGAAGCAGACAGTGTTACCCTATCGCCAAAGTTGTCGTCAAATATATTGCACCCTAATGAGGTTGAGCCTGTTCATTTGACATTTAAAAATACTGGAACTGTAGTGGGCAGGACAAACAGAGGCAGCCACTTCGTTCCACAACTTGGCAGTCCGTACCAAAAGGCACTTCGTTTGAGTTTTTGGTACTTACTTAAATCCATTTTTTTACTTTTTCACACCGTGTGGTTACGAGGAAATCTAAACTTCTAGTTAATTTGTGACATATGTATAAAACGGTTCAATAAAGAAAGGAATCTTAAATGTCGGCTTGTACTTGCCTTGACGACCAAGACCAAGGGGGTACACGTCCATCCACGAGAAACCTATTCACTCGACGCTTAAAAGTAACAGGACTACACTGGTCAGGGAAAATAGACGCAGGCAGTTCATTTCAAACCTTGGCGACCCGTATCAAAGAGGAACTGTCAAAGCTTCGTTCGACTTTTTGGAATATCCACCATATACGCATATACGCATGGCCGATGGTAAAAGGGTGAGGGTTCAATTTGTTCAAACAGAGCACTCGCGCACTCACCAAAATATATCCTGTAGTACACGGTTAAACAAGAAACCTTACGACGATGCCCTAGGGTCTGCAGTTTTTTGGTTGTAAGGTCGACGTTGTTTATTAGTTTACGGGCTCTTCGGTCAACGGAGTCCAGCGCTTCTAGTTGGTATTTGGCTGAACCATCCCAAAGATGGCTGCAGTAGGGACTCCATGCATGATCGCACTTGAGCTGTGTATAAATTAAGAAGCTGTGCCGGGCCGAAGTACCGTCGTCGTACCTTCGAGATGATTCCCAACTTTTTCGAATATACTTGAGCTATGGACACAATTTTTGACCGAAGTTTAAACTGGATGTTACAGTTACGCCTAAAAGGCCTAGATGGTCGGTGATGGAGACAGATACATGTTGGAAAGTGGGCTTTAATGTGCAGGTGCTCTTTTTTGCGGAGAATTTTTGAGTTCATGCGAATCTAGGGCTTTGCTTCTGCGAGCATTTTCCCAGGCTTTGTACGCTTCACGTTTTCAAGGCAAGCAGTGTCAAACCATTTCTGTCCATTTGCTTAAATAAGGCTACTTATAAAGATTTCTTTGTTCGACCTATTTTTGTTTTGTCCGAGATTTTTCCCATCATAATTAGTTGCAACAGCTCATACCTACTTAAAATACATACATTAAATATTTTTGGTAGGTTAATCATAAGTATAACATTCTCATTTTTTTTAAATGCTGGAATTTTTTTATGCTCGTGCTTTACAATAATTTAGATTAAATCGTGGTTTACAATAATTTAGATTAAATAGATAGGTTTATCTCAACTCACGGTTATAAATTTTATTGCAAAATCGCTCCCGTCAGAGTCCGTCATTATCTATCATTATCTAAACGGTAATCTAATTTTCAACTGACTTCGAAAACAAGGATGTTATCGATTCGTCTGTATGATTTTTTATATACTACTTATGCGGTTTTTTCGAGCAAAGATTAAAAAAACAGCTAAGTGCGAGTTGGACTCGAGCACGAAGTGTTCTGTCCCGTAGGCAAGAGACTGATACTTATACGATAATAGTATTTTCATTTTATTAACACAGCATTAAGATAAGCTCTTTTCCGCTTTTGTTTTAAATTTCATAAAGACACCTCCAAATTTGTCAAACGTGACATCAGATAGGTCGCTGACTATTGATCTTATGAACAGGCTCAAAGTCGCTCAGAGGGCAATGGAAAGGGCTATGCTCGGAGTTTCATCAGGAATGAGGAGATTCGTAGGCGAACCAAAGTCACCGACATAGCCAGAAGGATTGCAAAGCATAGCTCGTAGAACAAATGGTCGTTGGGGCAGAGAAGTTCTCGAGTGTCGGCCACGAACTGGGAGACAGCGTAGGTAGGCCCCCCGCAAGATGGACCGAAGATCTGTCGAGGTCGCCAGTAAACGCTGGATGAGGATGGCGCGGGACCGAGCGACGCCGTGGAAAACCTTGGGGGAGGCTTATGTCCAGCAGTGGACGTCTACAGGCTGTTGATGATGACATCAGCTAATTTTATAGCCTCTGGAGATCGACCTTTCCCATAGTTGATACAGGTGTGAAGTTATGTATGTAGAATTTAACGAATTTACGGGATTCTTACCACGATTTCAGATTTTTAATTCGCGTGTCCGATATTTCGATGCTGTTGCAAGCACCATCGCCGCGATCATGGTTCGTATAACAGTAAAAATTGGAAATCGTAGTAAGTCATCCCGTAAATTTCTTAAATTTTAGTGAAAATAACCATGATAGTTTTATTTTATAGTTTTTTTTATTATGCCTGTAGGTTTGTCTAACTCACACGGTCCATAACATACTGCCTTACAGATGGACGGACAGATAGCTGTGTCTTAGTAGGGCCCCATTTAACCTGTTGGTACGAAACCCTAAAAAAGAGAAAGCTCGAGGAATTATGAACTTATAAAATCATTGAACTTTAAAAATGTTAGAGGTATATTCCAATAAAAAAATTAAGGTTGAATCGTTTTATTAACATCGACTTAAAGAAAAACAAAATAAAAATATTACAATATAAATGCATTATTTGCAGGTAGGTAAAGCACCTTGTTTGAATATTCTGGTGAAATTTTATAATCAGGGCTTATATGTAGGTACATGCTATTTTCGTAACTTATTTTAACTTAGATACACCTATGTCTTAGAATAAGGTAAATAAATACAGGGTCTGAGGTATTTGATTGTGACTTGTCATGGATCTATTATAAACAAAAAGGTTTATTTCTTTGATTTTTTTACGTTGCACATTTTTCTACACGCTGCTGTTATAATATCACACGTATAGCTACTCTTAATAAAAGCCTAGTCAACATTCCAGTTCAATCTTCTAAGCATCAAAAATATTATTCATGTAATAAAGTCCAGCCTCAGGAGATTCTAATGCAACCCAAGCAAAATTTGAATATAAAATAATTGTATCTTCACACTTTTGTTTTGTAGGTACTACATAGGTACCTAAGTTAAAGTTTTTTTGGATGCTTTTAAATAAACTCATCTTAAAAGGTATACTTCAAACTGAGGTTAATGAAAATGTTGCTTAAAACTTGAGGAAACTCCCACTACACAATATTTGGCTTTGAACCTTGACCGGACTTTTTACTCAAGACTTAATATATTCCGGTCTTTTTTAACCTAATTTTATAAGTATGATTCATTATCTGTCAACAAATTAACTATTTCTAGCTTTACAATTATAAATATATCTTCTATAGTAATTTTTAATGGTTTTTTGAAAACCTTTATGCCACCATGCGTAAATAAGTGGATTTAGTATACTATTCAGGAATGCCAAAATGATGAACGGACCTAGTAGTCTTCTTATTTCCAAGCAATGTATATTTGTTCTTTTGTTTTTACATAAAACATAGAATATAACAGAAACAAAAAACGGTAGCCATGCTATAATTATGCTTCCTGAAGTTAAAAAGACCACCACTATAGCTCTTAGCTTACATGGCTCACGTATTTTACGTTTAGGTTTTTCTGCGTTATTTTTAACGGTTTCTTGTTTGACAATATTCTTTGAGACATCAAGATAAGAGATATTTTGTTCAGATGAATTCAAATCCTCGGAAACAATACTGAAGTCGGAGTCTGCTGTGCTGCATCTTTGAGTCATAGGTTTTTGGATTTTAGGTCGTTCAGTATGGTTTTCATTGCTATTAAAAATGTCATGAATACTTTTAGATTTTAAATGCACATTTGTCCACTTCATGCAGCGGCAGTCCGAGAAGGAAGCGCTTCGTTTCAAATGGTTGTACTTATTTCTGGACGTAACTTCGCCTGAACTTTTAACTTGAGTATTATTTCCGTTACCACGATGTATGGCCAACGTTGTTAAATTAGTATTTGGTAGAGAGCTTGTTTTATTGCTAACGGCTTTCTTTGTAGCTTTAATTTCATTAACATTACGAAGGGCGTGGATTAATATAATTGAATACAGAATGACTATTAGGCCCAGCGCCCCAATGCTTAAGAATGAGTTAATTAATATGAGGGTGTCGGGAAACAGCGTGATGTAAAAACATGAAGCGTGCCCGTATTCCTGGTTGACCCACCCTGTGACGGGCAGAAATCCTAGGATGAGACCTGTAGACAAAAATAATATGTTTAAATCACAAACTAGTATGGGTTATCACATATTGAGAAAAATAGATATTTGGTTCTGGTATTTCAGAAATTACCTAATATCAACATTTTGTTTTTCGAAACAAAATATTAACAATAAACTTTTATGTGAGTTTGCATAACATACCACACCAGTATTTTATTAACTAGGGCCATTAATTTCTATATGCAAAATTATAGATTTTGATGAAAATTTACTGGAAATATTCGGTGTGAAAAACATATTTTTTTAATTTGCACAAAACATCATTTTGAATAAAAAAGTCATAGAAATGGCTATGGTTACAACATAGTAAATATAGCTTATACATACATTCTGTCAGGCTCGAAAGGAGCTCGACAAAAAACCTTTTCGATAGCTAAGTATGTGTTTTCTTTTGCACCGAAGATAGTTTTAAGGATTTTAGGTAATACTATAACATTTTGAATGGTCCGTAAACCTGATTCCAAAAAATGGTATATTACATTTTGGAGAGTATTTAAATTTAAATATAGGTATTCAATAATAATCTTCGCCATTTACAGCTAAATGTAACAGCTAAAATCGTAGGAAAATCTGTAGGTAGTTTTTAAGTTACCTACGCGATAGTTTAAATAAAGAAAGATACAGATAGAAACGAAGTGATAATAAACGAAGAAAAGTACATAATATATAATAGAATCTTTTATTAGCTTCCAATAAATTATTCTACAAATTGATCCTTCGCGGGCAATATACATTTCCTTTGAACTTTAATTAATTAAGCCACACCTGTTGTGCATTGAACTACCATAAATTACTAAGAAAGTTACTGCTTGCTTGAATAGTTACCTATTATCTCTAATTAATCGTGATTAACCCATTAGGGACGGAATTTTTTATTGCGTGATAATGCTTATTTTCTTTAATAAACGCTATGTTGGGTTATTAAAAATAATAAAAATAATATTTTTATAAATATTACTTTTATAGTTTTTTAGATTTTGACTGTGACCATATGGTTACGCTAGGCCCAAACAGAGTACAAAAAATCCTTAAGTTATTTGTGTGTTTCATTTGTACTATTTCATGTAGGAATCAATGTTAAATTTGAATATTTCGAAAGATAATATTCATAATATGTATAATTCAAGGTATAATTTTCGAGAATAAAACAATAAATGAGAAAAAGAAATGAAATATATATTTGTTAACAAAAATTATGCAATTGTGTGGTAACTTTCAAAACAGTTTAGACATAGACCAACGTCACATTTTACGCACACTACTCTGCCCACTGTCTTACACCCATCACCTGCACACCTTCGCCTATTCTCTTGTGACCTTGGAAAATGGGCTACACCATCAAATCGAACACCTCTCAGTACCTTGCCCCCTGACTTACTGGTAGATGTGCGGCCCCCGACATTGGTGGACGTTGATACTTCTTTAGGTAAGTTTGAGCTATCTTTCGACGAAAATCTAACTGTGGTATTTGGCTTCCATTTTTTCGCATAAGAATCCATGCGTTACTGATGGTGACATCAATCAACCACGTAAATATAGACCACCACCACTTTTGGCCTCTAATTCCAATCCGGTAACAATTTACATATGCATCCATCAAGTCGGTTCCACCCATGTGCTGATTGTAATTTCCAATCAAGTTTGGTCTTGGAACTTTTATTTTCTTTTTTTGAATCCTAGAATAGCGGTCAGCAGATGAAACAGGGTTTACTTTGTAATATGTAGAGGCCACCGTTACCACAGAATTATCCATCCAGCGAACAACGACTACATCGCCCTGGGTAGCGTACTCGTATAAGCCTCTGGCTCGTTTCTTCATGATTTCAACTTTCGCTACTGGACATTCTTTTGGCAATCTATTTTGCCGTAGTGTGCCAGTACCACCATATCCTATGCTTTTTAAATGTACTAGAACTGGTATTCCTGTAAACAAATTATCGAAATAAAATTGTAGCCTCTGAGACTTGATGCTATTTGGCAATTCTTTTATCATGGCCAGCATGGGCGCAGTTGCTTTGCCAAAATCTTTTTCATATTGAATGTTGCTCCCCGGAATGGCACCCTGGTAAATCTCAAAGTTAGCCAAATAACCGCTACTTGTATTTAGACACCAGCATTTATAACCAAACCGGATCAGTTTATTTCTAATACATTGCTTGCAACCATGCCTTCCGAAATATTCGATCATACTCTCATCGTAATTCAAATGTTGTTCCATAGGAATATGATTCAGAAATTTGCTTTTCAAATTATTCATCAAGGGTCTCAACTTTGACATTTTATCTCTTACATCTAAATTATTATTGTCAGCTGCATGTATAAATCGCATAATTTGTATAAATCTGTCTCGCCGCATACCATTATACACGAGAAAGTTTCGCATATCATCACTCGAATCCCAATAAGATTTTTTACTGGGCAAAACATTATACCCAGACACAATCAATATAGCAAAAAAACATTTCATCTCTTCTACTTTTATTTTTGGATCGGGACAGTTTCGAAATAACGCATATTCTGTACTTTTCTGAACAAAAAAGTTAAGTAATTCATCATCAATAAATATTTCAAAGAAGTCGGTGCATGTAAAATCTGTATAGTCGCGTCTCAAAGAAGTAATAAACTCAGCGGATTCAAAATCTGGTAAATCATCTTTTTTCCACTTGTACGTTACCTTCTGTTTTTTTCTTGGAGGCTCGGTTGATAGGTTTTCATCATCAGAAGATTCGGAAAGTTCTTGGTCAGCAACCAAAGACCGCGCTAAAGTGGCGGGAGCTTGGAGTTGCCTGCCGTTCAAATTCTCAATCAAACCTCCGTCATCTTCATCCGCAGAATCCTCATCAGTATATTGAGCTACTTCTGGAGGCTCAATAAATATGTCGCGGGTCAGTCCCTCCTCTTCATTTTCCAATGCATCCAAAATCTCAGTCACGCACAAGCTAAAAATAGAAAACAGAAAATATTGGAAAAAAAGTACTTCAAAATGGACTAGAGTGACCATACGGTAACACGCAATAAATTACGATATAACTACAGACATATCGAGAATTCAATAAATTCAATGTATTATATGTATGATGAAAACTATTATAAATCATTATTTTTCAAAAAAACACGTAGTATTACAATAAAACAATATTTAAATTATACTTACTTTTTTTTACCAGCCATTTTGCCGTAGTGAAAACAAACACTGTCAAAAAGCTTTAGGTTTACCGCCCAAATGAAAAAAAATAAACTGTCAAATGTCATTAGTCCACAGATAATACGTTCGGTTATGCGTTCGTAATGTTGTAATCGAAAAAAAAAGATTTCTTTTTTTTTTAATTAACAAAAATGTACATAGCATCTAACGTGACCGTATGGTCACGCTAGTACCTAATGGGTTAAGTGGAATGATGAAAAAGGGGACTAATTTAAGTGATGGCGATAGGAAAACTTCAGTGTCCACCATTCATATCAGACTAGTCAAATGTCATCACTTCGTCCAATAGCTTTTTACATACAGACATACATAACTTCACGCCTGTATCCTTTATGGGGTAGGCAGAACACCAGAGGTTATTTTCACGTTTGACAAATGAGGTATTATAATTCAAACTCAAACTCAAATATTCTTTATTTCGTAAGTATTTAAATACATTTGAAATAAGTCAAACAATTTACAAATTGAACTGAATCTACCATCACTTCGGAAAGTCGATCTGTTGAGAAGAAGTGGCAAGAAACTCAACAGCAATCATCTTTTAAAAATATGAGAAAAAAATACACTATAACAATTTACAGCCAGGGAATCCCATCCTCTTGCATCCGGATATCTTATAGTAAACCTTTTCGCATAACACTTATCCTTAAATCTATCGAAGGGTTAATCTTAAATATTTTGGAATTTTATTATAAAATAAAGCGTACACATTGACCCATGAACGAGTTGATCTTCTGGAGTCTACTATTATATTTATACAATAGGCAATCAAGTAGGTATTAGACAGAAACGTAGACATAGATATAGAGGTAAAGATAGAAGCAGAGATAGACGTAGCGATAGAGGTGAGAGAGAATACAGATGATGAATAATGTATAGAGACTATTGCAGTGACAGGGGGTCAGCCTATTGCCCACCAAACACGCCAGTAAAACCTCTGTCCCTTAACTGACTTTTACAGTATGCACGGGAATAGGAGCAGCTGGTACATTCTATGTTTTACTTTCGCCAGCATGGAAGTTAAGTAGAGTTTTTATCTGAAAAAGTTTTCCGAACCTAAGAACGGTACGCTGAACCCCTGTCACTGCAATACTCTCTCTCCATCATTTTAATGCCTCCAAATTTGTCAAACGTGACATCAGGTGGTTTTACTGCCTTTGGTGTTCTGCCTATCTCATAAGGGATACAGGCGTGAAGTTATGCAAGTATTGAACTCTACTTGATTATACATTCTTTGTCAGTTTTCTACGAAAAAATAACAGTGAATCTTTGTTTAAGTCATGATCAAAGCATAAAAAAGCTTTCCTATTACGGTTCTCAGTGTATAGAAGTAGACAATCTATACATATAATAAAATGGTAGGAAAGTCAAAACTGTACATTGAATATTTTTTTAAAAGAATACTTGGGGTATGATCTACAATCGAAACAGAAACAAAAAATATAGTTTTTAGAATTTTTGTCTGTTTGTCTGTTTGTCTTTCCGGGATAAACTCAAAAAGTACTGCATGGATTTACTTCAAATTAGGCATGAAGATAGTTAAGAAGTCGGGTCAACATATAGGCTACATATTATCACGCTAGCAGTGTTATAATCGTAGGTGCGTTTGGTGCTGCATAGCGTTCACGCAGACGACGTCGCGGGCAGCAGCTAGTTATTAAATAAACATCAATATTTTATTTTCTAGCTGTCCCAAATGACTACATTTTTTTGCCTTTATTTCCAACAAACACAAACATATCATTGTGGCGCCGTGGTTACAGTGCACATCGAACGATATCGCTGGTTAAGCGCTTTCGGCGCGTCCGCTATTAGGATGGGTGACCGCCGATTATTATTTATTTATCACGACTTCCGTGTTTTAGAGGGCACCCTGAAAATTCTGATATCCACCAACCAGCACTTGGCCAGCTTGTTGGATTACACATGTTAAAATTGGTGCTAAATTTGGCTTTTTTTAAACTTATTTGCTTTAGTGCTAAGAATGAACTTACCCATGAACCAGGTTATGACTACGCTTATTCTCACTTTGGTGCTGGTAAAGTATCTGTGGTAGTACAATCCATGCAGTATATAGCAGTACCGGTCAACCACGATCAAAGTCACAGTAAAGATAGACACCAAAGCTGGACATGTGATTATTCCTGTAAAGTAAATGAAAACAGGATAAGTAAAAGGATATTGAGATTACATATCGTATAGAAAAACATATCTATGTTTACCATACCGTTATAAAAGTAAACTGGAATGTTAGTTTACATGAAAACTTAATTATATGTAAAACGTTTCGTTTTTTGAGTTTAAACTCCGGAATTAAGATCCGAACTGGGTTGATTTTTGAATACCTAGGTACTTAACAATTTAAATCAATTTAAATTAATTGATTTTTGTAAAAAAATATATACAAAAATCAATTAATTGCTTCAAGACGGTAGTGTATACATTTGGTGGTAAATATTCGTTATTGAGCTCATATTTTACTGTCTTACAGCATGCAATATAAGTGTATAAACAATTAATAACTATATAATTCAATTAAAATACATGAAATAAAAAAATCATGCATGCATACAATTCAATTAAATATTTAATATTATGTACTTAGGTAAGAAAACAAAAACACATACTTTTATTTATTACATGTCAAATTTGCTATTAAAAAATTCATTAATTGTATAAAAACATTGCTCTATTAGCCATTGGCGAAGGATAAATTTAAATTTTGTCAATGGCAAGTTTTTTAACTCTGTTGGTAATTTATTAAATAATTTAATACACATGACGTAACTATTTCTAATACCTATATATCTCTTTCTAATACATAAACCGAACGTATGCCGATCAAATCGGCGATGTTCTTAAAAAGGGCCTAGTTAAAACTACCAGTAACCGTCGGTCATGTATGAAAAGATTAATGAACGTGGAGGAAGCGAAAGAGGTATGTCTGGATCGTAGCAATTGGTGTCCCCTAAGGAAGACAGGCGTGAGGTTATGTATGTATGTATGTATAAAACGAGTAGTATCTAGCATTTTTTAAAGGCTATGAAAACTAAATTTAAAACTATGACAGTATTATCATGAATAATACTCGTATACGAAGAACTTTGACTACATTTTTAACCCTCTCATTGATTTTTTGCTACGTACCTTGTTGACAATAACATGTCGTATAATAATGCCCTTTACCGAATGTGTAGACTTTATACTAGTCTAAAAGACGATTCCGATCTCTTTCATGATAATTTGAGAACTTTTAAAAATAATGTGCTACATGTATTATAGCTAAAGCAAGGGAAATAGTGTTTTTTATTTTATGGTTATTATGTGTTAGTTATAAGGAATTAAGGGATATTTTATGTAAATGCTTACTCTATCAATGTTTTTCTTAAATTTTAAATACAATAAAAAAAATACTGTTATAAAGTAATTTTTAAGGGTATTATAATATCATATAACATACATACATACATAACTTCACGCCTGTATCCCTTACGGGGTAGCTAGGCAGACAGAACACCAGAGGCTATGAAACCATCTGAGGTCTCGTTTGACAAATTTAGAGGTATTATAATGATGGAGAGAGACTATTGCAGTGGCAGAAGGTCAGCCTATCGCCCGCAAAACTGTCAGTAAAACCTCTGTCCCTTAACTGACTTTTACAGCCCGGGAAGAGAAGCAACTGGCACATTCTATGTTTTTCTTTCACTCCCAGTCCAGCATGGAAGAATAATATCATATAATTGAAATCTATCCATTGCCGCACGGTCAGCTTAAATAAATGTGTTCCTTGTTAATTTTGAATGTTTGTTAACAAGTTTTACTCTTAAATAACTGTAAAATAAAAAATTACATTGTTACTAAAAACTTGCAACCGACTCCATACTATACGAGCATTCGTAAACTTACGATCGACAAAAGATCCGTGCTAGCGCTGCACGTCTCACTCGGATTAGTCGCCATTTACGACACGCTTATCCGGAGTCGGTAGAGCTATTCTAAGCCAACCGTATAAGGTTCATTTTCAAACGACTTCAAAAAAAGGAGGTACCTGCTCAATTCGACTGTATGCTTTTTAAATGTTTGTTACCTTATAACTTTTGACTGGGTGAACCGATTTTGATGATTCTTGTTTCATATCATAGAGGATACTTCCCATTTGGTCCCACATCGAAATCGTACTTCATGTTTTTTTTTCAATATAAATTCAGAGATCGTTTACCTTTAAATAAAACACTTTTTAACCGGATTTATCATTCAGTCGCTCGTGACCATGGAGTCTGCAAAGACACCGAAACGTCGAGTTAAAATTTAAAATGTAAATATACGCGACAAATCCGGTTAAAAAGTGTTTTATTTAAAAGTATGAATCGTTTACCGACCTTCTACTTCAGTCAAAGTTTTGACGTGAAGTCGTTTTTTTAATGCTCTGCATTCGTTGATTATCAATATGATTTAGTAGGTTTTGTTCTTAAGTTTACAACAACTCACCTATTTTAAAGACACACAAAGAGCTTGAGGCCAAGGACTTCTTCCCTGTAGCACTGATTATCATTGACAGGCCAACCACAGTGTCAGCTAAAGAGACGTTCCCAAGTAATAAATACGTGTTCTTCGACTGTTGACCTGCAAAAAACGATATTAGTATGATAAGTATGACCATAGTTATCACCCACATTGATTTGATACCACGCGGAAGACTTGAATATATTAAAAATCTTCAATGTGTCCTTAAAAGCTTTGTAGATTTGGATGTTTTTAAGTTTTGTAGTCAGTCCGACAGATAATTTAAGGTGCATCAGATTCTAACAAGGAAACAAAAATGGTAAGGACAGATTATTTTCAAGTAGAAGCATAATTACAGGGTGGCTCTCAGGGTGTTTTACACAGTATAACGGTGACTACTAAATAATAAAAATACAGTATTATTTTAACGTAAATATCTAATTATTTTCAAAATAACCACCTTTAGCTTTAATACAAAGGCTTAAACGTTTTCTGAAGTTTTCGGCGATTTTCCGTACCTCCTCTTCAGATATTTTGTCCCACTCACGAGTAAGTGTTGCCTTCAGCGCGTCTACACTTCTGTGTGAAGTTACACAGGCCCTCGCCTCTAGAATTGACCATACGCTGTAATCCATTGGATTAAGGTCTGGTGAATATGGAGGCCACTCCTTGGAACTTATGAACTCTGGGAAATGGTCCATACACCACTGCTACACATTTGAGGCCCTGTGAGATGGAGCAGAGTCCTGTTGAAAAGTCCACGGTTGGTCGCCGAAGTGCTGCTGGCTCCAAGGAAGAACTACACTCTCCAAAATATCGCGTCGGTATATTTCTTGATTCATTTTCACACTTTTTCTACGAAAACAAGAGGAGTTTTGCCTGTTGAGCAAATGCCACCCCAAACCATGACTGAATCCGGTTTTTGCCGATGGGGGATAATTGCTGTGGCTCCAGGGTGACTAGAAGAGTAAATTCTAATGTTTGGCGGTTATAAGACTGTTCAATCGTACAAATTTTTTCATCTGTGAAAACAATATTTTTCCACGCTTCACCAGCGGAGCGCGCTTTCAGTAAACGACATCTTTCAAGACGTATTTTTTTATCTTTATCACCGCTGCGCTTTTCGGAGCTTGTATGCTGTTAACTTGAGCTCATTTTTAACAACTCGTTGTAACGTTGAATGACTAACACCTAAATCTCGAGCCATTTTTCTTACCTTGTCTTGTGGATTGCGGGTCAATCTTTGTTTGACGATATGTCGAAGCCTAGGCGTCCTCACAGTTCTTTTTCTGCCTCTTCCCGGACGATCACCAAGACGGCCAAGCTCATCGTAACGTTTAATAGCAGAAGAAACTAACTGCCGACTGATACCGAGAAGTGGCACTATCTCGCACTGCCGCTTACCAGCCTCATATGAGGATATTATTGCACCTCGTTGAGCAGACATAGAAAAAAATAACTAATTTTTTATTTATTATCTTCAGAAATAACGTTAAGTTGGCGCCAAAACATGTGAAAATAATAATTAAAAACAAAAGCAACGCAGCATGTTCCATTTTTGAAATCTATTATTTTTAAATTTGTCAACGTAATTTAGAACCACAGTGTAAATAAAGTTTTTTATAAATTAAATATAACGCACATTTAAATGGATATGTACTCCAAACTAATATATTAAATGCGAAAGTCTATCTGTCTGCCTCTCTGTTTAACGGTCGCACTTTCAAGGCTTTACCACTGGAGAGTGTTGAACAAAATACTTAGATGATAAACTTGGGCCACGGCTGTCTATTTTTGAAATACATCCCTTAAAGGGTTTAAGAAAGCGTTGAAAGTAGAAATGAATGAATTTTGACACAAAAATAATAAATTATACGCACTAACTCTTTTTTAAAATGCAGTTATATTTTTATATTCTTAATAATATTGCTGAGTCAGTGGTTGTTAGAACGTGGTATGCGTAAACCGTCTTAATTCATTTCGCGCAGAGGTCATTCGCACTACCATCATATCAAACTAATACTGTCGCATAGTAATGTATTGCACGATTTCGTAAAATTGGTATCATGTAAAAGCTAATTTATTGTGCTGTCAGTAGGTATGTTGCTTAAGAAATTAATTTTTACCTCGCGTTAAATAAAAATCTTAATCGAAAATATCATCAAATCAACGTATGTTTTCAAGATAGTTTGATAGCTTGATGTAAAAAAATAAAAAAAGTAAATAGATGAGGAGATATATATTTTATTTGCAATTTTTAACTAATATCCCTTTTTAAAATTATTCTGTATGACACACAGTAAGGTCATGCATTCGCAGCGTTATTGATAAAATGATTAACATTTTTGCATAAGATTCAGAACCCTATCTGTCATAATATTCATCTGCCTACGCTACGCATTAGGCGGAAAATGCAATACGCTCGCTCTATACCTACTGTTATTACTCTAAAGGCAGTAGAACTATCAATCAGTAATTCAACTTCATACAAACGGACGCAACGCGAGCTATACCTACGCACCTCGATCTCAGCATGCGCTCGGCATGCCGACGGTAGCGATTGCCGCCGCTGCTGTGACGAACGTACTGTGTGTTGTTTTTAACTATAACCGCGCGATTGTTGGCGATAACGATGAGTTTGCGATATTAAGATGTTTGTATGACTTCATGGTAACGGAAATATGTTGGTAGCACTGTTAAAGAGGGTGCTAAATGCAATGAATGACTGACATTCGATTGCAGCGCCATAAGTTATATCTTGAAGTAGGATGATGGCAAGTGACACAGATACCATAGACGATACAGTTAATATAAGATAGATGGGCAACTTGATTTTATTGGCAAAATAGAATAATACCTTATATCATAGATGGCGCTAGTAACTACATTTAATTCCAAAAATGACCGCTAGACGGCCCTAGTATATAAGTTTCCATTATAAAAAAAAAATTAAGGTAAAAAAAAATATCTTATCCTGTTTATCACATTTAATGTAACATTTTATAGAACTTTATTATGACAACTGCTTTATTACAGAATAAGGTATTTATATTAAATAAGTGGACAAAAATAAAAAAAGCGAAAATCTTTATTTTATAAGGTTATTTATTGTTTCGTTGAATATTCAAAAGCCTCTTTCTTCGCTCCATCTTCCTCATCAAATTTTGTCAATTGTCCATTTATTATTCGGTTCACCCCATTACAGCAACTGTGAATCAACATTTTCATTGACATTTTTTTTATGAAATCGACAAAATTAACCTTATGACTTACAGCAAGTCATACTTAAATCACATGCACAATCACTGTATATTTACACAATATATTACACAATTTTTACACTGTTTTCGCTTTCCCGCACTTGAGTCTTTATAAACTTTTGTTGCTGAAGCCTTTTAAGTTGTTAGTAAGTCACACAAGTAACTTCACGGCCAAATTCACAGCGAATTTGTTAAAATAATCTAAGTCTTAAATAAAATGGCGGAGAAAACAAAAAACGCAACAGACGCACACGCACACGATCATTCATAGACTATTAGATAGTCTGTCAAAGTCAACAATTTTCCGGTTCCTGATGAGATATTAATAAATCGGCTATCCCAGCGCTACCTAGTTAATAACAGGAGAAATAACTTACCGAAAAGTTGTAGTACGTCATATCCTAGATGGTGCAGAATTCAATTTCATTGACACTAGAGTTGCATAGGCCTGACAGATACGGTTAGGACGGCTAGGTGCGCGGACGTATCTCGGACTGACGGTCGATAGTAGCTAGGTATTAATTGAGTTGGCATTGTAACTGTAAAGTAACTGACGGAACGGACTCGCGAATTAAGATTTTGTTGAGACTAAGCCAGGGTTATACCCAAGCCCACAGACTCGGTACTAAGTAACTGTCCAGTGATTAATTCTATCGTGTTTTGCGAGTAACGCTTCTTTTCGTTTTGTTTGTTTTCCCGACACGATTGTTTTCTAAACATAAGTTGAAGTACATATTTACATATTCAATATGACGAGTAGGATATAATATGTATTGTGCTGTTTTCGGTTGCATGAATTCGTCAATAACGCATCCAAAGATAACCTTTTTTTAGACTACCTACCTGGAAATTCTGAAAGGTAAGACTTAAAATAATTTTACTTCCTAGAAGGTAGATACATAATTTGTGTCTTATAAATCGATAAGTGAGTAGTTATTTCATTTATCTGTTATAAAAAAAGATGTCTGGTTTAATAAATAAAGTGAAAAGAGTAAAGGAAAGTAATTGACACGAATAAAATAGGTAGTTACAGGCGGTTTATGAATCTTGATTTTAAAACTTCGTACCTACTAGTGGTTTCAGCGGGTCAACGAAAACTTTGATAAGTATAGTCGGCAGTAAATTAAAAATAGACATTTAGCTTTATATGAACTTTACTTTCGTTCATAAATCTTATGGGTATCAAATTGGCATGCCATCGTAATAAATTCTAATGTTTCAGGTTTTTTCGGTACACACACTTTTAGGGCTTTAACTCCAAAACATTTCTTACTAATTAAGAGCGTGTTTCCTATTATTTATACGTTTAGTTGTATTTTAACTTAAATTGCAAATTGTTTAACCTTTAGAGAGTGAGATACTTTTATTGGCGTCACGAGAGCGTAAGAATAGTAGCATTTAAAATCAAACATATAAATTGTAAAGTAGCTGCAGCCAGGTATCTATAACCAAGTGAAAGTTATTCCTTTTTCTCCACCTTGTCCATGTTTCCCACAACAATTTTTAATTGAGCTTTATACAGGGTTAATTTTAATTAACGCATCACCTCTTGCGGCAACCTCTCCACATCAATCCTAACAACATTTGCTCTACGATTTTTTACAAATCTTTTACCGCATTATATGCTTTTTACGGTTAAATACCACCGCGAGATGTCGCTAACGGATTGAAATGTGTATAGCAAGCAAGATGCGCGACGATGCCAGCTTCGACTGGCAAAAAAATCGGTTGAAACTCCCTATCTCAAAAACTCCTGAACTGATTTTGATGAAACTTATAGTTTACCCTAAGTTGAACAATACTTAGTACAACAAAAAAAGAATTACTTTAATTGGACGTGTAGTTCCGGAGATATGCGAATACAAACATACCCGCTATTAACCCGAACTGCATTTTATCGGTAGCTGCCCATAAATTTGGTTAATTAGCGGTAGCTAACGGCTTTTTTTATAACTATAAACAGCACGCATTTTATTGAACACTTCCTATGCCAATCACAAAGTATTTTATTTGTTTACTTATATAAAAAAGTTTATTTACAATTACAAAACTAAATCAAAACACAAAGTAGTCAAATACCTATAACTAAAATGCTGGAGGCGGGCAGCCCTATCGCATATTTACGTACCGCGTAACTGAAGGTATTTATTTCAAAGATTCGGCCGAGTTGAATTACTGATTGATAGTTCTACTGTGGCATTACCTTTTGCAATAACACTCTCAATGAAATCATCTAACCTCCCTCTTTCTACTATGATCTAAGACTTAAAAAAGTCAATTGAAAAAGGTTAGATCGTTTCGTGTGCTTTCATAAATAAATACTACATTATTATACTATTTCATTAGGTATATCATTGTATGGTTTTGTGACCCACAGTTATTTAACTACGCCTATATGTATTTATAGTCTAGGTTCCCCCTATTTCGCTACATGGTATCCCATATCACACAGTTTGGGGCCATGTAGTCTGGGAATTTTATTTATTAATTTATGTTGACAACATAATTGCGAAACAAAAATATAGAAAAAATAAACGTAAATTCTATTAATTTTTGTAAAAATAACCGTTTGTCTGGTACCTACAGAACTCCGAGGAAGTTATTTAGTACATAATATGTAAGATACGGTATCAGTTCGGTAGGGCTGTTGAACGTCTCATAAATACAATATAAGGTGCCACTAAGTTAAAAGAATCGAATAAACCACAAAGTCATCTCAATTAATACAAAGAAATAAAAATACCTCCTTCATTTATATTTAGCTTCTATGCTGGACTGGGAGCGAAGGAAAAACATAGAATGTGCCAGCTACTTCTCTTCCCGGGCATACTGTGAAAGTCAGTTAATGGTCAGAGGTTTTATTGGTGTTTTTGTGGGCGAAAGGCTGACTCCCTGTCACTGCAATAGTCTCTCACCATCATTATAATATCTCCAAAATTGTCAAATGTGACATCAGATGGTAACAAGAATATTCAAAATATTCAAAATCGACTCATAATAATCCAAAAAAATCGTGTAACAAAGATACAAAAAACAACATAGCTACACACGAATTGAGAACTTCCTCCTTTTGGAAGTCGGTTGAAAATAAAAAAAAAGATAATGCACGATAAATCCGGTTAAAAGTGTTTAATTTTTGACGACCACTTTGTCGATGGGGTAAACCTTTCAGCTTCAGACGCCAGTGGTTGCGGGTTCGATACCCGGACGGAACAAGAAAAAAAATGTTCCGGGTCTGGATGTTTATCTTTATATGTACTTATTTTATATTCTAGGTTCCCCCTAGTTCGCTACATGGTATCCCATAACACAAGCTTTGTTTACTTTGGGGCCATGTAGCTGGTGTGATTGTCGGGGGATTTTATTATTTTTATTATTATTATTTTAGATTATGAATCGTGAAAACTTAAGATAGTAAATTTACCGACTTCATCGTATGTACGTATGTTTAGTCAAAGATGTGTTTAAACGTAAGTAAAAGGAAACCTTTTACTGACGCATTACTTTATTGAATTATAAAAAAACATTATATGTGAACTAAAAAGTAAAGTAAATCATCCGTTGTATCATCATCCATGACATCCGTTTTCATCACAGACATACATCTTCATAGATAACGCAAATGCAGGTACCTACTTTGCGTGTCCGAACCCCGAATAAGCATCAAGGTATTCAAGGTTGGTCAAGGCCGCTAGATCAGTCCGCGCGTTATGTCTGAATTTATAGTATGTCTGAATATCGATATCGTTCTTAATAATCGATTTGATCGACGGCGTCGGTGTCTTTGAATCGGTTTGTATTTCCCAGCAAAAAATATCAGCTGTGACGTCACAGAAGGTGTTAAAAAGTCGGTGCGCATTGTTCATTTTTTTTATTTATTTCATACGAAAAACCGTTTCGAGGAATAAGGTTTCTGATTAATTTAGTCGATTTAAAACATTTAAACATGTTGGGGCTTAAGAGATTTTTAACAAAATACATTTGACCTTTATTTAACCTTGATGACGTCATCAAAGGCATCAAATCGATCAAGTGTTATGCATTAAAGCTGTTTAAAAAAAGTCAAACTAAACTCTATAGCTCTATGGTGGTTGTTTTGTTTTGTTTATATTTTAACGTAACCTCAACGTAACAAACTCAGCTTCTTTATTTTTCCCTGCGATTGATCTAAGTTTAATTAACAATTAAAATTTTAAGAATAATTAATTTAATTATTTTAATTATAGATTATTTATACAAACTACAAAGAAAAGAACAGAGGAAAAAGAGACGGTTAAGATTTGATTTGAATCAACCTCAACGTAACAAACTCAGCTTCTTTATTTTTCCCTGTGATTGATCTAAGTTTAATTAACAATTAAAATTTTAAGAATAATTAATTTAATTATTTTAATTATAGATTATTTATACAAACTACAAAGAAAAGAACAGAGGAAAAAGAGACGGTTAAGATTTGATTTGAATCAATGTTTGAAATGTTGGTCTGTTGTCTGTTGACAATCCATTGGGCGACAGTGACACAGCATGACTTTAGCACACAGACACAGCTAATGTTTTTTTTACTGACTGACACATGTTTATAAAGTTAATGCCAGTGATGACGTCATCACGTACTAATTTCATAAAATCAATATAAATTAAACGACACAGTTAAAAATAAAACTATTTAAATTGTTCTCTCAAAATAGGCTAAAGATTAATATAACATAATAAAAATAATAGGTTTAAAAAAGTGAACAATGCCAATTGTATTCATGGTAAGCGTCTCACAAGGCAGCACAGTAAGGCCTCTTCTTTTCCTACTAAGGGATTCCGGTCGGAAACCATTTGTGGGATATTCAAAAACTTACCTATATTTGTTCCAGGGGTCAATAAGTAAAAAGATTTTCTTAATGAGGCACGTAAATGCTTACACTGCGACCAAATAGAAATGTAAGAAACATGGTAATTATAAATGGGTAGTATTTAAGCGCAAATCAAAAACAGTACTTTTTGGATGCAATAATAATCCTTATCACCATCAAAATTCCTGATTGCACAGCAAAATACTCTTAGCAAACATAATATTACTAAGTAAACTACAATTTATGTTCACGGCGTACGTTTTTTATCTTAAAGCAAAGGTTTTTTATCAAGCCCAGCTGATAATGACTAATACACATAACTATTACCTCTTTTTTTTAAACAAAGATTCTATTTACGTATTACTTAAGAACAGTTTTTATC
The DNA here is from genome assembly GCA_944452665.1 of Stenoptilia bipunctidactyla. Classification (NCBI taxonomy): domain Eukaryota; kingdom Metazoa; phylum Arthropoda; class Insecta; order Lepidoptera; family Pterophoridae; genus Stenoptilia; species Stenoptilia bipunctidactyla. The sequence continues at coordinate 7,096,265 of OX101733.1, read as the reverse complement.
AATGAAACAGCAATGTATGTATAGGCTATAATGATCTTTTTATTAACTAAGTACAAAATAGTGAGATCAGCTAAACAATATAAAACTGTTTATTTATCTAATTTCATTTACGTGGCCTAATGTGCAGTCTGGTAATATACTTTCTTAAGCCGGCAGTGAGTATTTTAATTAAACTATAACTTCTAATGAAAGAGTAGAAAACACTAAACATACATACATACATAACCTCACGCCTGTCTCCCCTTGGGGTAATTGGGCATAGTTCATTTTTTAAATTTATTTCATACGAAAAACCGTTTCGAGGAATAAGGTTTCTGATTAATTTAGTCGATTTAAAACATTTAAAAATATTGGGGTTTAAGAGATTTTTAACAAAATACATTTGACCTTTATTTAACCTTGATGACGTCATCAAAGGCATCAAATCGATCAAGTGTTATGCATTAAAGCTGTTTAAAAAAAGTCAAACTAAACTCTATAGCTCTATGGTGGTTGTTTTGTTTTGTTTATATTTTAACGTAACCTCAACGTAACAAACTCAGCTTCTTTATTTTTCCCTAAGTTTAAGTAACAATTAAAATTTTAAGAATAATTAATTTAATTATTTTAATTATAGATTATTTATACAAACTACAAATAAAAGAAACAGAGGAAATAAAGACGGTTAAGATTTGATTTGAATCAATGTTTGAAATGTTGGTTTGTTGTCTGTTGACAACCCATTGGGTGACAGTGACATAGCATGACTTTAGCACACAGCCACAGCTAATGTTTTTTTTTTACTGACTGACACATGTTTATAAAGTTAATGCCAGTGATGACGTCATCACGTACTAATTTCATAAAATCAATATAAATGAAACGACACAGTTAAAAATAAAACGATTCAAATTGTTCTCTCAAAATAGGCTAAAGATTAATATAACATAATAAAAATAATAGGTTAAAAAAGTGAATAATGCCCATTGCTGCGATCCAGACATACCTCTTTCGCTTCTTCCACGTTCATCAATCTTTTCATACATGATCGCCGGTTACGGGTACTTTTAACTAGGCCATAGAAGGCAATAAACGAGAATCCAGGCGTAGTTATATTGATGAAAACCATCTTAGTTGCGATGCAAAAGATGTCAACGAGTAGGTATTGTTCACGGTCCATACATGTCAAACTACTTTTTGTTAGGTATGTGAATGTAGAAAGATAATATTGTCATTGAAATACTGCCTGTTTATATCTAAACTATTGGTGCACACTTGATTTAATTTGTTAGAAACGATATCGGGATTTTCATTTCAAGTGGATGATACTCGTACGTGTATTGAGTAACTTGAGAGGGTGAAATATTAAAATCCTTGCTTCGGTTTCTAATATCAGTAAATGATTTGGAATTAACCGAACATCAGCTATTATTTTCATCACCTATAAATACATTTCATAATTGTCAATTCATTTATTCAAATTATCATGCGTTCCAATCCATTCACAACGGATCTTCGCAAACGTGATTCCCCCCAGTCCCTTTTTAAAAACGGGACAATTAACTAACAACACTGTCCGTCTTATATGTCTGTCACCAGCTTGTATCTCGTGAGCCGTGATAGAAGTTAAGTACACAGTTGATATTTAAACAAATGACATATTTGTTTAGCCACAACAAATATTTAAAAAGAAATTATTTCTCATACCGTAGTCACTACATGCGTAGTACACAAATTATTTAATTTTGAACGCAATAGGTACCTACTGTTCTTATCAGTAACAATATCACAATGAACGTACAGGCTAAAACCCTCCGTAAGCACTAAGCAAGTCCGACTAGCACGAGGCCCGTCATCTCGTGCTGGAACATCGATGTTTTTCACATCACTAAAGGTAGGCAAAGTCTGGTATTGCTTGAACTTCGCCTGGGTACTTAGTTTGAGTTTGCTATCATAATGGTGGAAAAGCACGATTTATGTACAACATTAATATAAAAAATTAAACATTATTAATTATAGCATAGATAGTACAAACAAACAGAGCCATACTCAATACTTTATTGCAAACATAATTTTACAGATGACATGCACCCAATTTAGGTATTGCAATGCAGGGGAGGACATTTGTAGTCATTTTAAATTAGATTTATTGTTTGGATGTAAAAATTATTCGAAAATTCACTTATACCTATTTATGTCTAATTCATTTAAATTTGTCAATCAAGTATTCTTTGGTCGTTTAATAACATTCTTTATTAGGAGTTGTTTTAGTAAGAGTGTGAATCTTTTGTCATTGGTTTCATGTTTGATATATTCCGGTAAATGATTAAATAGTTTTATAGTCATAGTAAGAGGATCAGATGAATGTATTTTTAAATGGGACATTGGTTGTTAAAATTCATTTTTCCGGGACGGTCTAAGGACGTATTTAGCTTCGATTTTGAAAATTGGGGATGTTTTCGGACGAATGCATGCTACAAGTATGTAAATGCATGGTAGGCTAAAGAATTTTGTAATTTTTGAAGAAAGGTTTACAGATGTCATCATTCTGAATATTTACCAAAATTCTTACAAGTCTTTTTTGTGCAGTAAAAACGCAAGAGACTTCTACAGAGTTTCCCCACAAGACAATTCCGTCGTTTAGCCAGGAGTGCGCATAAGCGTAGTAAGTGGTAAGAGCCGTTTTAAAATTAGTTGTATTTCTAAATTCTTTTAAAAAAAAAATATTTACTTGGTTAATTTTTATATTAATTTGAAATCAATGTCAATATGTTTATTTTTTTGATAAGGGTGGAATGTCATTATATTAGTTTTATTAAAAAAAATATTTAAGTTGTTGTCAAGAAGCCATGTATCTATTTTGTCAAAATTAGAATTTAATTTGTCCGTTACGTCTAATATAGTTTTACATGGAACAAGCAATTTTTGGAAGGTCATTTATATAAATAAGAAAAAGTAAGCAACCCAGTACGCTACCTTGGGGAATAGACGCGTTTATCATTTTACTGTTAGATCTAACATTTTGAATTTCACAGGTCACATAATTAAAATGTTCTATTTCTGTATATTGTTGTCTATTTGTCAGGCGAAACACTGGTGAGCGGTGCCCCAAACGCCTATGCTATACAATTTATTTAGCAGTATATTATATTGAACTTTGTCATACACTTTTGTCATGTCAAGTAGGATACCTATTGCATAGTTTTTGTTATTTATTATGTTTAGAGCTTCTTGAATATATTTACAGACTGCCAAACTAGTTGAATGTTGTTTCCTAAAACGTTTTGGGAATCGTCAAAGATCTTATATTTTTCGCAGAAGCTGTAGACACGGGCATACATAGCTTTTTCAAATATTTTAGCATCGGTGGGCAGAAGAACAATAAGGCGAAAGTTATTTGGGTCCGTTTTTTTATTTTTCTTATGTATTGGTTTTATAAGGGCTATTTTAAGTTTGTCAGAAAAATTTTAAATATATACTTCACTATCTTTTGTATTTTCTTCGTGACGGAAAGTGTTTTGAAACTGTTAAAAAAATGCTCACCCGCTCCAGTAATATTTTGTCTCAACTGTGAAACACACTTTAAGTTAGCAGCTGATGGCCTCTATTGGTGCTGCCACACTTAAATTGCAAACAATTTATTAAAGGTTTTACGAGATCACAATCAGACATTTTTCTCCGTGGTCCTTTTTTCAAAATCAGGTGAAGTTTGGTGTACTAGGCGAAGCCAGGTGTAACGACGGTAATATAGCATTACATTACATTAGCCTTAGGAGATCCTTTTCCTAAGGATCTCCTAAGGCTAATTATCATGACTATCATTGGCTCAGGCTAGAGCACGTGATTAATGGATATAGGTAAACACAATAAGTTTACGACTTCAAAGTGACATCATTTTTTGCTTACATATAATATCGCTTCTGTGAATTAGCGTTAACATAGTTATTAAATTAACTTAGAAATGAGGATATTTATGAATTCACAAAGTAATCATTATTTTACTGTCAATTTGTACTGTACTTATTTGTATTAATTTGATAATTGTGACTGAAAAAGAGTGCCAAGAGTTTTTTTCCGCCGCTTTTTTTGTCTCTTGGTCCACTGTAATATCTTATTCAACAACTATCAACAACTAGTTAAACCGAAGTACCTATGTGATGACTGACTTCATCAAGTGTTTTGTGAAATTCCTAAGATGAATAAAACTTTTTGATTTAATTTAGCAAATAGGAACCAAAGCAGATCATCATTATCACCTTTCAATGGGTCCATAATTCTGTTCCCTGGGTTACGGGGCAGTAAATCAAGCTGGCCTAGTGTATCTTAGTTTACTTCTCAGTAGAAACTTTAAGGCCGCGCATCCGAATTGGCTCATGACAAACTTTTATGACTACTGGACACAAGTAAACAGCACAAGCGACCGACTGCTTGAAGTGATACAGTAAAATCAACGAATGCAGAGCATTAAAAAAACCACGTCAACACTTTGGGCGACTAATAATGTCATCCACGTAAACATTCTCCGAAATCATACCATATTGTTTCAAAAATTTGAAATTTTCAATGAAGTACCCAACCGATTTCGATGAAATATATCCTCTATCATATGAATTAAGAATTTTTAAAATCGATTCATAATGTCTGAAATATCGTGTAACAAAGACACAAAAAACATACAGAGGAATTGAGAACATCCTCCTTTTTTGGAAGTCGGATGAAAATACTGTTCGATATTCTTTTCAGACCCGAAATATACTTTATATCTAGAAAGAGATGGATTTTTGTATGTGAGTGGGGATCTCCGAGTTGATGATGACGATGAACCCAGCGGCAGTCTGATAATGATCGGTGTTGATCCTGGTGTCGAATGACTTTTTATTAACTTTGCAAGAGTGATGCTCGGCAGTTACCATGCCACGACAATTTTCACACGGAAGTGCTTGATTTCTTAATAATTTTAATATTAACTTATTGGTCTTATAATATTTCTAACATAATAATTATGTTTTATCATTTAATGCCAGAATATTGGTATAAATTGATTGATAAAATTGTTAAAAGGAATGTTTACTTTCGTCATGTATTGTAAGCATTTCGCTGTTTGTTTTTATAAGTTTGTGTATTTATTACATTCGCATTTTTCTCCATTTAATTGATGTTAAATAATTTCCGTGTTATTTTAGCTAGCATTTATATACCAAATATGTATAAAAATGGCATTGAATATTCCACTCTCAGAAGTATGATGGAATGTGTGTGCAATTCACATAAAATCATTTATTTCATCGTATAGTGTGTCCTTCGGGTCGTTTAAATTTCATCGGGCTTGGTCCCTAAGCGCGCGGTCCATTTCGTAAATTACTTTTAATTGCAAACATTTCTACTGGATCTACATCTCATTTTCTTCTCATTTCAACCCCTTCTTATGAGCCTAATATCTACTATGGGCTATGATCGAGGCTATAAAAAGAAAATATCCTACAACACTTAAGCGCTATACCTATCAATTATAAGTGCTCCGTTTGCCCGTACGAACTATCGCAAAAACTCATTTCTGATATCTTAATCAGTTGCTACATTTAACAAATGGACTCCGAAATCGATCTTTTTACCACCACACCTACTAAATTGAAAAATATATTGGTTAAGAAGTTGTTAAATTAAGTTTGGTCTCGTGTGGCATAAGGTATTGTATTGTTAATTATAGGTATTAAGAAGCAAATTGTCATAGCTGAGATACTGCTGTTATTGTTGTTATTTTTTCTTTATATAATTATCTTTTTTTTCGTGTATGTAACCATCTTTTTTCTATCTCCAAATGTATCTGCGGTGGCTTGTTAATGGCTTACTCGACATTTAATGTTAAACCTAGTTTTTAAGTAAAAGCTATTGGCCTCCCAAATAAAATAAAAATGAAACTTGGTCATAAATTGGCGGATAAAACAATAAGTAGACGTAAGGAAATGAATTCTTTTTAGCCACGTAGGGATGGCTTAAAATAACCTTACCACTGCACCACGGAAACCGTCATCAAAAAATATCTGACGAATCACAGAGTTTTTTTCTATTTAATAGACAAGTGGTTTTAATTAAAGTTTCTCGGGCTTATTCAACGTACTGCATGACTGTATGAGTCATGAGAGCCCCCTTAAATATAAATTTTGTTATGTTCCAGCAGGCTTCCATGCTGGACTGGGAGCGAAAGAAAAACATAGAGTGTACCAGCTGCTTCTCTTCCCGGACATACTGTAAAAGTCAGTTAAGAAACAGAGGTTTTATTGCCGTGTTTTGTAGGCGATAGGCTGACCCCCTGTCACTGCAATAGTCTCTATCCATTATCATAATACCTCCCAAGTCAAACGTGACATCAGATGGTCTTATAATCTCTGGTGTTCTGTCTACCCCATAAGGGATACAGGCATGAAGTTATGTATGTATGTTTTTTAGTATTTATTGTTATGGGTGCAACACGAAAACCTACATCATCTGTGAAAATTTCAACTGGCTGATTCAACTGGCTGATTATCACGGTTCGTGAATACAGCAAGCGAGGCAAGCATGCGAACATAGAGAACAATAAATCGGGCCTTTACATAGATATTTTCTTCGAATATGGCACTTACAGTATGTGTATGTAATCGTGGTATCGAATCGAGTAGTTCTATCTATTATGGTGCATATGTAAGCTAACATGATACACTAAAATAGTTCTGTAATATTTATCTTGTCGATTCGAGTCTTTATCGCATGCTAGCCCTGCTGGTGACAGACAGACAGATAGACGTACAGCGTAATCTTAGTAATATGTTATATATAGTATATATAATAGGTTCCATTTTCGTTCCCTTTGGGTACGGAACGCTAAAATTAAGATTAATAGAAGTATCTGTTTTAGCTCGAGTTTGTAACTGTTTTTTTAATTGAATTTAGAAAAAATCAACGTTTACAAAGATGCTTTTGGCCTTCACGCCTTTGTTTTAAGTTCGACTAAGTACTCGACGCGTAGACTTTGCCCTTTGTAATCATACCGCAGTTACTTTTTGTCGATCAACATGTCCAAGAGTTACCTACTTAACAACATTCGACAACAAAAAGTTATTTATTGCTAATGAATGTTGCCGTATTAATAATAAATATTTCTGACACTCACACAACATTATCTAGCCCAAATTAAGTTTCTTAAAGAACTTGTGTTATGGATACTAGTTAACTGATATACTTAAGAAATATATAAACATACATATTGAGTAAATACATATTTTTTATTAGATAATAAACTTAAATAAACATATATACGTCCATGACTTGACGACTAATATCTGTGTTCATCACACAAATATCCGTCAGGACCAAAGTCAAAGTCAAAAGAATCTTTATTTTGTAAGTATTTAAATACATTTGAAATAAGTAACACAATTTACAAATTGAATTGAATCTACCACCACTTCGGAAAGTCGATCTGTTGAGAAGAAGTGGCAAGAAACTCAACAGCAATCATCTTTTAAAAATACACAATAACAATTAACAACCAGGGAATCCCATCTTCTTGCATCCGGATATCTTATAGTAAAACTTTATAAAACACTTATCCTTAAATCTATCGAAGGGCCTCTGGCATAGAAGTCAATGTACGTTACCCCTACACCAGCCGGTAACGTTTTTTATATATGTTCTACAAGTTGTTCTACAAAAAATAACTGCGGTATGATTACTCCGTTTGTTATACTTTGTTACTAGCGGTTTGGGTTCGATGAGCAATATGCAACAAAGAGTAACGAGCAGTCTCAAATGTTACCTTAAAATTTTATCGTGTTCCATTCTGTTGCTCCACAAAAAGTAACTACGGCGTGGATGTACAGTTATTTTTTTTAAACCCAGACAATCACACCAACTACATGGTCCCAAAGTAAGTCTAGTTTGTGTTATGTTATGGGATGCCATGTAGCTAAGTAGGTAGGAACCTAGAATATAAATACAAAAATAGATAAACACCCAGACACGGAACATTTTATTTTCTTGTTCCGTGCGGGAATCAAACCCGCGACCAGACAGTGTTACCCCAGCGCTAAAGTGCTCGCCAAATCATGGATTATAAAATGGTTTTATGATTTTTCAAGTGATAATTGAAACACTCATAAATTAATTGGTAGGTACTAACAAATAAATAAACACCTACTAATAATGGTAGAAAATTAATGGGAGTAGTTCTATAGAATAACGAATTCCGAAACACAGAATAGAAATAGGCCGTGCGGTGTTTCCAAAATGTCACAAAACGTGTTTGCTATCGCTAATTAAAATCTACCCATCACTTGATGACTAATGCTGCCGCTATTTAAGGGCACGCACAGAAGAAAACGCTATTGAAACTTTTCTAAAAAAAAAAACATACCTACAACCTTTTTATTACTTTTATATTTATTTTATGTTTTTCCTTATTTTAATGTTATTTAATTTGTTTGAATTTAATTGGATTTAGTATAGTTTAATTCCATCTGGTTTTGACACTGTTTAATAATAATCTTATTTGACTTAATTGTATAGTTTTCAGTTCAATTTGATTTAATTTAAATGAAATTTATTTTATGTACTCTAATGTTATTTTTATGTAATTTAATTTGAATGGATTTAACTTTATTTTGATTCTCTTTGTTTTAATTTGATTTAATTTAACTTAATTGTAATTATTTTATTTCTTTTAGATTTTGGTATTTTTATTTATATTGAGTAAGTATTTGATTTTTATGGATGTACCCCTTTTTGTACATATCTAAAACTTATGGTTAACTGTATATCAAAATAGGTTTTTTATAATTGTGTAGCAAATAAAAAAAAATTAATTATGTAATCGATTGTGCTGTAGGAACCAGTAAAGTGAAATAAATAAATTACATTTGAAAGAAGGTGCCTTTCCTGTGACCGATTTTACTTTGATTACCGGCTTTTATCTTGTTGCATTTTGGATTTTAACTCGACGTTTCGGCCTCTCTATGTACAATCACGTGCATTTATATGTACACGCTTCGCAACTTATTCGGTTTGATAAGGTTCGAATACCAATGAAAATGTATACATATTATGAGACATGACTGTACATACCCTGTGGACACAAGTGACTCTTGATTATTTATTGATAACAAAATTTATCGACATTAAAAAAAATGAAAATAGGAAGAACATTTTCAATTTATTAGGTAGAAACACCGTTTTTCGTTGAATTAAAAGTCGAGATATTTCTTTGGCGCGAATCATCTTACTATTTTATTGAGCTAAAAAACGAAATAAAAACTTGTAAATATCAAAAACCAATTAAACAAATATATTTTGGAGCGTGTAGCGTTCACAGAGTGTTGTAAAAATCATCAGCATTTAGCAATTTAAAGTCAAGGTCATTCTCATTACTTTACGGATGCGCCTTAAGACTTTAGAGAACTTTAGACGGAACATGAAGGTTCATGGCTATGTCATCACGCTTTGTTTGCAGTTTCCCACAGACTACCTACTTAATATGTATATTTATTTACTTAAGGGTCCATTAAATTGTACGGCGAGCGATATCGTACATTAGGATAAAATATTATATTATCGTAGCCGTGAGTAAAATATATTATTGATTAATTAAACTCAGTTATAAATTACAAAAAAAAAAATTCTGCTTTCTTCGCAAACTATGGAGAAAGTTTAAAAAAAAATTTAAAAGCTACTTTAAAAGGTCAAATTGATTTTTCGAATATATGACACGAAAATACTGATTTGATTATATTTAAATAAACTAGTAACTAATGAACTAATAACTACCACCCAGCACTAAGCCAGCTTGGTGGATAATGGCCTATACCCTCCTCCTCGTCACCCAGGACTCATAACCCTGCAGTGGGCTCATTACAAAGAGTTGTGATGATGATGATGAAACTTGATGAAACTAAACTGTTCCAGTAGGTACTTTTGAAACTGTTTACTACACGCCTGTATCCCTTAGGGGTAGGCAGAACACCAGAGGTTATAAGACCATCATAATATAATGTTTGACTTTGGAGGTATTACAATGATGAATAGAGACTATTGCAGTCCCTTAACTGACTTTAACAGTATTCCCGGGAAGAGAAGCAGCTGGTACAATCTATGTTTTATTTCGCTCCCAGTCCAGCATGGAAGTGTACCTTTATTTAAAAATAAGATAAAGTTCTTGAAAGCTTACTATGTCTTTGACCATCAGGTGAGTTTCCTTGAAAGTTTCTGTACCCAACGCCCTGTGTAGGTATTATTATATTCAATAAAGATATTTCATCTATAGTTTTAAAACTGGACCGAAATTCGGCGAAACAAAAGTGACGCTTCGATTTAAGTAACTATGTAAATATGCACAAAATTTTGTAGTAATTAATTTAAAAGCATCAATCTCACCTTTTTTTAAAATCAGACCACTAGAAACAACAACACTGGCATTCACAAGCACTATTATAATTCCAACAACAATTGCTATATTCCTATACGACTCAATAGTTACCATTTCAACATGTGTATACTGTGAAACTAAATCCACATTTGCTGCACTTAGATTAGTAATATTCCATTCGAATATCTTAGAAAAATCATATTTATTTGTCATGTTAGAGTTTGAAATATTCACTGCCATGTTTATTTAGTTTTATACTTTATCCGCAACATCGATATTTTTTTCTCCAAAAACCGGTTAGTTCGTGGCACATGTTGGCTCCGCTGACCACAAAATTGTAATGACAAAATAGTTTGAACGGACAAGGACAAACAGTCCAAACGTTCTGTATACATAACTAGTCATTAATGGAATTACGTGCGTTGTTGAGTAGCCATTGGAGAAGAACTGTTGTTTGTCACGCAAACAACTAATGTGTCTTATTTTATGGTTTAATGCTACCGTAATAATCCTAGTGGTTTAATTTCGATATCTCTCTTATTATATCCATTAATAAGTAAATAGGTTATGAAATTATAGTAATCGATACATTGAATTGACATATATAACTAACTCTTACTCACCAGACCTTGCTCTAACGGAGTATATTTTTTCGGAATTTCGTAAATTTTCTACGTTATGAAAAAAAATTTTCCCTGGAGGCAGTAAGTACACAAAGCTTTTAGAAAGTTTGTCAAATCTACATCCCCTTACTTCTATCGCAAAGGATTGAATGAACTTTTGATTACAACAATGTCCCTGTTGATTCGGCTTAGAATATAACCCTGCCTCCCCTGGATAAACTTGTAAAAGAAAACCTGCTCTTAAATGCACTATTGCATCAGCGCTACAGAGCGGTGATGCAATAGTGCATTTTTGCATAAAAAGAAGAAGATTTTTTTTAAATGTTTGTTACATCATAACTTTTGACTGGGTGAATCGATTTTGATGATTCTTGTTTCATATCATACAGGATACTTACCATTTGGCCCCATACAAATTACATCGAACTCGATTGAGTACTTTTTTTTTAAATATGTATGAATGTATGAATGAATTCGTCGTGGTTACTTACCGTGTGTATCATACGATATCACAGATTAAGCAACGTTTGGTGCGGTCGGTGCTTGGATGGGTGACCGCCGACCATTCATTTCTCACGACGACTTCCGTACTTCGGAGGGCACGTTAAGCAGTCGGTCCCGGGTGCTGTATACTTGTATACAGTAGTCGTTAGGGTTTGTCAGAAGCCACTTTGGCGCCCTGAAAATTCTGACATCCACCACCCAGCACTGGGCCAGCTTGGTGGATTATGGCCTACACCTCCTCGTCACCCAGGGGAGAGACTCATAGCCCTGCAGTGGGCTCATTACAAAGAGTTGTGATGATGATGATGATGATGTATGAATTCGGAGATCGTTTACCTTGACGACCTTCTACTCCAGCAAAAGTTTTAACGTAAAGTCGGTTTTTTTGGTTTTTTTAATGCTTTGCATTCGTTGATTATATAAAAAGCCTGTTCCATCCTGTCTGTTGAGATATTTGACTTCATCTCTTTTCACTATCAGGTGAGATTGAAGTCAAACCCGTGTTTAGTCACCAATAAAAAAGAACTTTTATTTTACTAGCCACCGCGCGCGGTTTTACCCGCGTAACTTTTGATCCCGTGGGAATTTCGGGATAAAATATAGCCTATAACCTTCCTCAAGAGTTGGGCTATCAAATGAAAAAATTTTCAAATCCCACTTGTAGTTTCTGAGATTAGCGCGTTCAAACAAACAAACAAACAAACTCTTCAGCTTTATATATTAGTATAGATTTATGTTTAGAAGCATTAAAAATCAGATGTCCGAGTTCTAACGCCAATGCGTTAATGAATAGATGGCAACAAAGTAAGGTAAGTAAGTATAGATAATGAGACTAAAAATAAACCTTTGTTTGAAGCTCTTTTACTACTAGTTTTTGTGTTACACATGTAGGTATGTGTTGGTACAGCTTTAAAAACTATTATTACACAGATAGACAGACAGATATTTAAATTAATTCCGTTACTATATGGAAAATAATACTAATTTTTCGCTGAAGATTATTTTACGGATTTGAAAGGATATCCACCACTCTTTCAAAAAATATGACTACTTACTAAGTATTACAGATTCTTTTCCATGTAAGAGTTGTACCTATGAGATGAGTTCACTGGCGTGATTCAATAAACGCTCGTTCTATTCAGTTTCAGAGGCCCCAATTAACTGTAAGTTATTGCGTAAAGTAAATAAACAAAAATTGTGTAAAGAATAGAAGCAATTCTTCTTTACACAATGCTTCTATGCTGGACTTGGAGCGAAAGAAAAACATAGAATGTGCCAGCTGCTTCTCTTCCCGGGCATCCTGTAAAAGTCAGTTAAGGGACCGAGGTGTTATGGGAGGCTTTTTTGTGGGCGATAGGCTGACCCCCTGTTACTGCAATAGTCTCTCTCCACTATTATAATGCCTCCAAATTTGTCAAACGTGACATCAGATGGTTTTATTACCTCTGGTGTTGTGCCTACCCAATACGGGATACAGACGTGAAGTTATGTATGTATGTGTAAAGAAGGCTCCTATAAAATATCTGTATTATAACGATAAAAGTTCTTGGTTGTAATTATTTTTGAAAAGATTTTTGCTGTTAAGTTTCTTGCCCCAGGTCGACTTTCCAATGTAGTGATAAATTCAGATTAATACATACAGTCTGTATCCTGTATGTCCTAGCCTGCAGAACACCAGGAGGTTATAAAACCACCTGATGTCACGTTTGACAAAATTCGGAGGTATTATAATAATGGAGAAAGACTATTGCAGTAACAGGGGGTCAGCCTATCGCCCACGAAAACAACAATAAAAGCTCTGTCCCTTAACTGACTTTTACAGTATGCCCGGGAAGAGAAGCAGATGCTGGTACATTCTATATTTATCTTTCGCTCCAGTCCAGCATGGAAGCAATTCAGATCAATTTCTGACAACAAATGAAATTAAGTAATGAATATTTTTTGACATTGACTTTATTTTAGTTAGTTTTTACAAGTCTATAAACATATTTTTTTATCACCTAAAACTCCGGGGGAAATACCGATGCGTTGTTGACCCTGGGCCTTTTACATGGTTAGATAGACCATCACAATTATATCTTATACCTTTGATCTTAATTGCATTGACATTACAGGCATATTATCATAATTACAATAGCTACTTTACTAAACTAACAAAACAATAAGTACTTGCGGTACAGTACTGAGAGTTCAAAACATTAGTATGCAGGAGTACCAACGAACAACGCATCATTAGGTGATCCTACAAGAGCGGCATATAAATTGTTATTTTAATTTAATTCTTATAATGATGAAAAATTTCTTGAAAGAAATACTGATGTGACTTAAGCGATAAAGCAATGAGTATGTTATCCTACATGGCCATTTCCTCTTCATTAACGTGGTTTAATTTTACCTCGTATTGACTATAAATCTTGATTCAAGAGTTAGTACAAAATCAGATTCAACTGGAAATTTCAGAGATTAGTTATGCGTTTAAATAAACATACAACTTTATTACGGACATATTTCTGATGTAAATTTTGCTGTAAGGGCTATCAATACAGACCTGTGTCGAAGGGACTGGGTCTTTTAGTCATGGGTGTTTACGCGCGTACCGTATGTCCGTATCGTACGCGCGTACGGGACCCGTAACCCAATTTCGCTAGTAAAATTTCATTAGTGTGTTTGTACAGTCGTGTGCGTGTCAATACTAACCTCTTCATCATCATCATCATCATCAGCACAACTCTTTGTAATGATCCCACTGCAGGGTATGAGTCTCTCCCCTGGGTGATGAGGAGGTTCAGGCCATAATCCATCAAGCTGGCCCAGTGCTGGTTGATGGATGTCAGAATTTTTGGGGTGCCGATACGGCTTCTGACAAACCCTAACGACTACTGTATACAATTATACAGCACCCGGGACCGACTGCTAAACGTGCCCTCCGAAGCACGGAAGTCGCCGTGAGAAATTAATCGCAGCGGTCACCCATCCAAGTACCGACCGCGCTGAACGTTGCTTAACCTGTGATATCGTATGATACACACAGTAACCACGGCGCCACGACGACTTCACTAACCTCTTACTATTTGTCTAAACTTTTATTAAAATAGAAAAAGTATGTATGGGCGTACTCGCATACCACTAGCAGAAGCAAAACCGTGGATTCGCATGAACACAAGAAGAGGTATAATGCTGCCACCAAGCCCTGCATAAAGGTGTTTGAGAGAGCTCGTTTTGCCCACTTCGGGAAGTAAAGCTTTCTGGTCTGTCGCCAAGTCGATTGAAACGAACTTTTGTCCCCCGTCGCTGCCGCCTCTGCGGAAACCTGACGGTTCTCTGGCCCACACCGCTAACGAGAAAGCAGATTTATTTGCCAGGATCTTTGCGGAAAATTCTCGCAAAGATGGTCAAGGAAAAATCCCACGCAAATTACCTCAGTTTGGACTTATATTGCGGGTATCGTTCATATTCCCCAAAAGGATGCCCGTATACGCAGCAGGGCCCTGTCCTAAATTCAATCTACTCATTTTCATTTACTCATTTGCCCTGTTCTCAAATTATGATTATTTGATCGCCTGTGAAACGTTTTTCATGCCAGCAGGCTCATTTATGTTTTTACGTTTTCAGCCCAGACAGGCACATGTCTTGTAAGCTTTTTATTTGTACTTTCCAAAAAACATACATTTAATTAAAATATATAATATTTTAGCAGACAGATTGCTTGAAAACTTTTATTTTGTGTATGTATTTAACCCCGTTAACGCCGACGTAGGTAGGTACTATAAATAGTAGGTACGCAACTTTAAATAAGGATAACAGATGTAATGCTTTTTCTCATTCCGTTCAAATTTTAAATTGGTCAATTAGTATTTGTTAAAAGTTACGTTGCCTAGTTAGGTTATAAAATAGTATGTGTCGTGCGTGAAGGTCAGTATAGTCTGGCTAATGAAAGTAGAGACTGGAAAAACCTGGCGAATTATAAAAAAATGCATCATGGTAACTCCTACAATAGTTGATACTTGATTTATTTTTTATAAAATTATCGTAAAAATTAACAATATTGGTACTGTCCTACTTATTGATGAGAAGTATATTATTAAAATGATAGGCAACTAGTATTAATCAGATTAAAAATAAAATAACAAATTACAATAATTATTTTTATTCGTTGCAATCAAAATCTGAATCCAGCAATTCTATATGAAATGAATCGTCAGAGTCCCTGGTATCGCTGTTTCCTACATTGATTATGAAACTATCAAAATTTTAATTTTTTCATCATTTTCAAATACGAAAATACCATAATCTTAAGTACCAAAACCACTAACAACCGTTCGATTGACAACAGTGACACTAGAAAAAACGATTTTGACATTCGTTGTAGTACTGCCATATAAAAAGTTTGCTAAAAACCCCAGTGTCTACTTTCGTTAACCAGACTATTCATTATTTCCTTATCGCTGCAAAGCGATCTCTAACCGACAACATCAAGGTTGTCTGGTAGAGATTGCTTCACAGCGATAAGGCCGACTGTTGTACCTATGTGCATGTTTTTTATTGTATATTTTTTCCTTTTGTAATTGTGTGCAATAAAGTATAAATAAATAAATAAAATAAATATTTTATCATACTATACAGTGTGACTAGTGGGTAACTTTTGAAATTCAAGGACGTGATAGTTTGAGATCCTACATGAAGTGAAAAAATATAATAAAAATTAATTTTAATTATTTACTGAGTAAACTTAACCGAAAGTTATAGAATTGATTACGCAACGCATGGTCATGCTAGCGTTGGCAGCGATCCGGTCACGTGCCGCGATTGACTCAGGCCTTAGTAAAGTACATAGTAACATAGTAGGTAGTATTTATTTATAGAGAATTCTAGTGAAAAATTTAGTACCTATTTTTTTACATAATTATGAACAGAATCAAGTACAGAGTGCTCTCCTTCAGTATCTAAACCACCAATCACCCTGTATATCGCAGGAGAAATAAATAAATATTTCTGTTACTCACACAACATTATCTAGCCCAAATTAAGTTTCTTAAAGAACTTGTGTTATATATACTAGTTAACTGATATACTTAAGAAATATATAAACATACATATTGAATAAATACATATTTTTTATTAGA
Source organism: Stenoptilia bipunctidactyla (assembly GCA_944452665.1). Taxonomy (NCBI): domain Eukaryota; kingdom Metazoa; phylum Arthropoda; class Insecta; order Lepidoptera; family Pterophoridae; genus Stenoptilia; species Stenoptilia bipunctidactyla. The sequence continues at coordinate 7,079,640 of OX101733.1, read as the reverse complement.
AAATAAACGTAAATAAACATATAAACTTCCATGACTTGACGACTAATATCTGTGTTCATCACTCTAATATCCGTCGCCTCCGGGATTCGAACACAGGACCTCTGGCATAGAAGGCAATGTACGTTACCCCTACACCAGCCGATCGTCGTCGTTTTTATAGAGATAGAAACCCACTTATCTTAATAAAAAAACACTCTGGCGCATAAAACTCAAAGTAGGAGTGTTTGATCCTGAGGGGATTTTGAGGGGATTGGCCACACCATTGCATCCACCACCCAGCACTGGGCCAGCTTGGTGGATTATGGCCTATACCTCCTCGACACCATTCCCTGCAGTTGGCTCATTGCAAAGAGTTGTGATGATGATGATGAAACTTCATCGTAATCGGTTGAGTAGGTACTTCATTGAAAATTTTAAACTTTTGAAAAATATGTATGATTTCGGCAAATGTTTACGTTGATGACATTCTCAACTCAGCCTAAGTTTTGACGTGAAGTCAGTCTTTTAATGCTCTGCATTCGTTGATTATTAAGGTACTAATATGCCTCTAAACGGAGCCGTATGCCATTCGTCTGAAAACCTTCAAACGTCTGAGGGTCCTGCTGAAAAATAACTCATGATATCTTTGCAGCAATTGAGGTACATTTTTTTTATTACCTATACTTTTTAGAAGGTACTAAATACTACGGACGTTAAACTGTAGCTGTAGATCGAATTTAGGACAGGGTACTGCTGCGTATACGGGCTTACCAAAAGTAGGTTCTTAAATGCTTGCTGCACCTAGACGACAATAAGGCTAGCGGTCCAGATGGTATTCCTGCAGTGGTGTTGAAACGCTGCGCAGCTAAGTTGTCTCCAGTTCTGGAGCGTCTGTATCAACTTTCTTTGGAATCTGGTAAGGTCCACGAGTCCTGGAAGCTGGCTAACGTACAGCCAGTACCGAAGAAGGGAAGCCGTGCTGATGCTGTCAAATATCGACCAATTTCAATCACTTTCATGCTTTGCAAAGTCATGGAACGTGTATTGAACAATCGACTCCTGGCATACCTCGAGACCAACGAGTGAGCTCCTAAGCGAAAGCCAATATGATTTCCGCAGTGGACGCTCGACTTTTCGTGTATGCCGCTGACTTATGGAGCGATGCCTTGGAATAGTAGATGGTGAAGCAATAGCTGTATCCTTAAACATTTCCTAGGCTGTTGACAGGGTCTGGCATGACGGTTTGCAAAAATTGTTTTTATAAATGATACTTATTGTGTAAAAGAACTTGGCCGGTGACCAAAAAACAACCCTGTATAGTGGATTTACAAAGAAGTCGAACAAGACGCTTCGATAGTCTTGTTCGACTTGTTTGTAAATCCAAGGCTGAGTTACAATGTCATCAAATAAACATTCTCCGAAATGATACATATTTTTTCAAAAGTTTGAAATTTTCAGTAAAGTAGTACTCAACCGATTTCGAAAAAAATTATATGGGACCAACTATGAAGTTATCTTTTTATCATATGAAACAAGAATTTTCAAAATCGATTTATAATTGTCTGAAATATCGTGTAACAGAGACCCAAAAAAAATATACAGACGAAATTCAAAAATTCAAAAAATTCAAAAAGTTTTATTCATCTTAGGAATTTCACAAAACACTTGATGAAGTCAGTCATCACATACTTCGGCTTTAACTAGTTGTTGATAGTTGTTACATAAGATTTTACAGTAGACCAGGAGACAAAAAAAGCCGGCGGAAAAAAACTCTTGGCACTCTTTTTCAATCAGAATTATCAAATTAATACAAATAGGTACAGTACAAATTGACCGTGACATGAAAAAAAAACAAACACAAGACAGCTAATTGTGAGAGCCAATGTCATGCCACAACCAAATTGCTTACATAGCAGATGCAATTAGCTATGGATGCACAATACGAACATGACAAACTGGGACCAGAGTATTTGAACAAGAATGGAATAAAATAGTCATAGTATCATCAGCAAAACGACCTGGCACCGCTAGCAGCACCAGCCATCACCCTCCTCAACCATATTTTAGGGAAGAGGGTGACCCGATACCCGACGCTACCACTAGCCATGCCGCCTGAGGGAGCATGACGTTCTTGCTGATGTCTTGACAAGAAAATAAGTGAGACAGTCACCAGCATGTCATAAATATACCGCACAGCCAAGCCGTAAACAAAATTATTAAGTAATTAGAAACTTTTAGAAATATCCTGTTGTGCTTAATCCCATGCCTTTTTATCATCTAAGTAATCTTTAGTTTTATAATAAGCTTTTCGAGATAGAGTGTTTTTAATGATTGATTTAAATTTATTGAATGGCAGGAATTTAATTGACTTCGGAATTTTGTTATATAAACGTATTGACATTCCAATAAATGATTTGCTGCTTTGAGCCAGCCTTAATTTAGGAAACGCTAACTTATGGTCGTTCCTAGTCCTTACAGAGTAATTTGTATCATGATTATTTTTTCTAGTTTTAAATTTATTACTACGAATTGAGAACCTCCTCCTTTTTTGGAATTCGGTTGAAAAATATACACCTATCTACCTGCCTACAATAATACCAATATCAGATTCCTTAATGGCCTGACCTAGTTTACCCTACAACTTAAATTAAATAAAAATAAGAAATCAAAATATTCTTAAAATAATAAAACCGACCGTAAATTGAACTAAAAGGTAAAAAATAAAATACTTAAACTCACTTTAATATACCAACTAGGTACTTACGTATTCTTTGAAGTCGGTGCCTGCCCGAATTAAAGTTCAAAAAATACTTAGTTGGTATATTAAAGTGAGTTTATTTAAGACAGAGATTATCGTTTTTATTTTTTACTTACTTTTTAGTTCAATTTAGAAATCGGTTTTATTTTCTTAATAATATTTTTATTGTTAATATATACGCTATGGAAAGTATATGTGCCAAGTCAGTAAATCAAAAAAAGTGACTAACTGAGTGAGTTCGATTGGAATTTGGATTGAGTGAAATGATTGATAGCCTGATTATGTTTACGTTTTCCTTCAATTCTTTTTCCACCAGCCAGAACAAATAAATAAATACATTAATAATTGCTTGTGTAGTGTTAACAAAATGATAGCCGCAACCCTTTTTAAGCAATTCTCAAGGTGTCTATCAATAATCACTGTGCTTAAAATATCTTGAGAACATAACCTATACGGTATATTTTTTACATTATTTTCAGATTAACTCTAACTCCTGCTCCTGTTCTAAAGACAACTACAAAACAATTCGGTATCCTGTCAGCATTGCAATTCAGGATAACAGATCAACTATGGTATGAGTACTTTGTTTCTTTTATTTATACTTTATTGAATAGCTACTATGAAAATAAACTACTATTAAACTTATGTCTATAAAAATTACAGGGCTGAGCCCATGAAAAAGAAGAAAAAGGTGGATCCAGCTATAGTTAGAGCAAGGGAGGAGCGTCGCCGAAAGAAATTAGAAAAAAATATCAGAAGATTACAGAAAAATGCTAGACAACTAAAGCCAATTGATGAGATGGAAGTCCCACTAGATCTAGTTGATCAATTAAGGTAAATTTTATAATTATTAGTTTATAAATTCAGTTGATCAACTATTATTGTTACTATTATCAATTCAATTTAAGCAAGTAATTACTTATTTAAAACTTTATAGTAAAAGAAAAAGGACAAACATACAACTTACACCCGAAATTATTGAGGAGAGAGCCTTGCTTGAAAAAGAATGGTCCAGATATAAACGACAACAATATATGGCAAATGTTGCACAGATTGACAGGATAATGAGTGCTCAGCGACGAGCTTTGGATAAATTATATGAAGAATCAGAAGAATTATATAATGAAGCTATAATGGTAAGAAATTGTTTATGGTTTTCTTTAAACTGTTTATCATTTACAATCAGAACTCAAATTATTACTAAAAGTAATAAAAAAAACTATTGCTTAACATATAAATATAACAATTTCAGATCACATAGAGGTTAAGCCAATTTACAACAAACATTAACCTAGTAGAAGAGCACTCGTCTGGCAAACAAGAGGTCCAGGGTTTTGAGTACCGTTTGGGTGATTTTAATTGGAACATTCTTTTCAGTTACTTAAGAATAATTGAGCATTACTTAATGCAACAACTTAAAAATATTATATGTATTGCTTCATGAGTTACTTTTTGAAAGTATAAAAAAATAAGTGGTAGCCCTTAATAGGAGTGCTTAATGTTTGTTTATGGCCTCTATGCCTCTATGTGATCTGAAATTGTTATCTCATACTACACACAAAATTTCTTATACAGGGTTTAATGTTTGAATGCCACCTAGAGGGAAAGTGCTCTAAATAATAGAGATATCAAATTTTACTGCAAGGAAACATTCTTTAATTTTTGAAAAGAAATAAAACCGCTTTCAAAGATTTTTGAAAATTCCTTTGCTTCACCCTGGAATCCAACCAACAAAAATCTATAAAAATGACGCCCTGTAATTTTATTGCATCAATCAAAGTTAGGGTCAGTCACAAGGATGAAATCTCTCTAACATACTTGGTTAATATAATGAAAAAGAAACCATGAAATCTTCAATTATTTTAATTATTTACTAAAAGTGGTAAGTAAACGAATTTTTGTAAATTGAAGAATGTGGTTTTATTACATTCCAAAATAAAGGAATGTTTCTTTGAAGTAAAATTTGCTATTATTTAGAATAGGTACTTTCCCTCCAGGTGGCATAAATAAAATCACCAGCATACTTTACACTTTGTATGTTAGCATATTGTTTTGTTGTTTTTAACAAGGATGATTGTAGATGAAATTGAAAACATTTTCATGATTTTCCTTATAAAACCAACATAATATTGAGGTTTTTATCACCAACATGGTGGTGCTATGATAATTAATGGCGACAAGGTGATCCTCACCTTTATTTTTTTTAATTCCTAGACAATTACTCCAACTACATGACCCCCAACTAAGCAGAGCTTGTGATATAGATACCATGTAGCGAACTAGTAGGGAACCTAGAATATAAATACATATATGGATAAATGCCCAGACTTGCCACAATTTTTTTTCTTGTTCCGTGCGGGCATCAAACCCGCGACCACTGGTGTCTGAGGCAGACTGTGTTACCCTATCCCCAAAGTTGTTGTTGTAGACACATTGACATTGCAAACTATAGGACACATGGTTGTTCTAACAGTTAATACATCTTTAGGGAAATTGAGGATAACTCTGAGACCAAGAAGGCTAGCCAAGAATAATTTATCATTTTCTTCATCTTCACTTGAAACCTTTTTTGACCAATGTTATACAAAGTGTGATACTATCATTCATTGCTGAAGCAATTCCAGCACTGTTTTATACTAACACTTCTATCCTGGACCTGAATTATTACCATTATCAAGGGATCTAGATATTAATTGTGGAGATCTTGTTAAACTTATAAAGTCTGTTGTGCTTAATGCTTTTTTTTTGTTGCAGCCTGACCTTCAATTAATACCATATTCAATCAATGGAACTGTGGCAACTCCACCAATCAAAGGTTATGTTTCTCCGGATGGTGAATACATTGATATATCCAAGAAATGGGATAATTAAAGATATAATTTATACTATAGGTAGTTAACTTCTCAATAAAGATTGTATTATAATCTGTGTTATAATATTGGTTAAGATACCTTTGTCATTTATGCATGTGTCCAGTGTAAGTATAGGTTATCTCATGGATAGGCGTCTACCATCGTAATTCTCAAGTTTAATTTCCAAGTAAGTTTAGTTCTTATGCAAAAAAAGGTTTTAAATCACACTTATAATGTATGATAATACTTACCAATAAGGAACATTTAAACTGTGAAATATGTTATTTACCGTATTGAAATTCATTTTATAAACAGCTTATTCATGCTTCACCATGGTAATGATTTGCATGAGTGCCTAAATAAATAAAAAACATAGTAAATAAATATGCCGTTCCTAAAGATAATTCAATTGTTGAAGACGATTTTAGAAAAACTTACATATATTTATCATATTGAGGCTATGTTTAAAATTGCACAGAAAAAAAACGTCAATTTTCTCTTTTAAATTGCCCAATGCACTATTTAAATACTAAATTCAGCATATTTGAGAAAACGATTGAATCGGATTTAATATCGTATTCAATTGTATTCATCATCATCATCATCAACAGCCAGTAGACGTCCACTGCTGGGCATAGGCCTCCCCCAAGGTTTTCCACGTCGCTCGGTTCCGCGCCGCCCTCATCCTGCGTTTACCGGCGACTTTGACTAGATCGTCGATCCACCTTGCGCGGGGCCTACCCACTCTGCGTTTCCTAGTACATGGCCGCCACTCGAGAACTTTTCTGCCCCCAACGGCCATCTGTTCTGCGAGCTGTGTGCCCATTACCACTTCTGCTTTGGCTATGTCGGTGACTTTGGTTCGCCTGCGAATCTCCTGATTCCTGATTTGATCCAGCAGAGAAACTCCGAGCATAGCCCTTTCCATTGCCCGCTGAGCGACTTTAAGCTAGTTGATAAGACTCATAGCTAGCGACCACGTCTTAGTGCCGTATGTCCACACTGGCAACACATACTAGTCAAAAACCGTTGTCTTCAGACACTATGGTATTTGACACGAGAAGATTTTACGGAGTTTCCCGAACGCTGTCCAGCCGAGTTGGATTCGACCATTGACCTCTTTCTCAAAGTTGGACCTACCTAACTGGATTTTATATCCTCGGTATAGATAATCGTCGACAACTTCGAGCGTGGTACCTCCAACTACCACAGGATCAGGTGCAACATAGACCTCTGTTGGGGCTGGGCAAAGTATTTAAGCTGGGCTTCCTAATTATTTTAAAGTTTTATTCAAAGTGAAAACCGATTATTACACTGATTTAAGTAGGTTTGAATTACGAATTCTTGCCATACGAAAATAGTAAAGAAAAGATCGCACAAACCTTGAGCTGCCACCGCCAGCCACCAGTAAGTGGAGCTGCAAAGTTCATCCAGGGGCGTTTAGTAAGCACAATGATTGCAAACCACCTTACAAACGTTGCAAGAACACCACTTAGCACTAAAGTTATATGTAAGAGTGAAATGGTCAGCGGGAGTGCCACAAACGTCCGCTCGGTTCTAAGTTTTTTATAGGTTTTTTTTTGTTCTTGCTATGCCGCGCCCGACTAGCTCAGCACCATACGAGCAACTGTAGGTAGATACAAAGTTTTGCAATACTTAAAATTACTACCCTCATATAGCAAGAATCCAACATACCCCCCACCGAAATCAATGTAATGATTTCCACTTAAAGAAAATAAAAAGAAAAAAATACTATTCGAAGTTGTGTTCAAACTCTAAGGAGGACATGAAGTTCAAAACGTTTGAAATAATTAATTAAAATCTAAATAAAAATGGAACTTGGCAGTTGCACTGCCGTGCCACCGATTTCAAATAGAAATTAGGATATTATGATAACTAAAACTATACAAAATACTTAACATTACGAATGAAAGTAAATATTATTTTTAATTTGAGAAGGGTAATGGACATAATTTATTAACCGGCCTTTTCAAAAGACCACTAGCAGTTTTTAAACTGACAACACGAACGTCGGAGTCAGGGCCAGGAAAAGTTTGTACTATTCTACCTAGCGGCCATTGCAAAGGGCGAGTTAAATCTGACTTAATTAAAACGAGATCGCCGACCTTTAAATTAGGTGATGATACATGCCATTTTGATCTTTGCTGTAAGGTATGAAGGTAATCATGAGACCACCGTCTCCAAAAAGATTGAGATGATTTTTGAATATGTTGCCATCTAGACAGTCTATTGTGAGGAACGTCCTCAAGGTTATACTCTGGAACTGACAGAAGGCTCTGTCCAATAAGGAAATGTCCAGCAGTCAACACTTCAAACTCATTAGGGTTATCTGATAAAGGGCAAAGTGGCCGTGAATTTAATACAGCTTCCACTTTACAAAAGAGGGTGCTAAGTTCCTCAAACGTTAAGGACCTATCACCGACAGCACGCACTAAATGATGTTTAGCGGACTTGATGCCAGCCTCCCACAGTCCTCCCATATTGGGAGCACTTGGAGGGTTAAACTTCCATGTAATAGTGCGGGCTGAGCAACCATCTGCAATACTTTCATTAATTTTATTATTATTTAGAAAATTACCAACTTGTTGCAGATGCTTGCTGGCAGCAACGAAGTTTGTGCCACAGTCTGAATACAGACACGAACACAAGCCGCGACGCGCGATAAATCTATCTAAACAAGTTAAAAAACAATCTGCTGACAGATCGCTTAAAACTTCTAAATGTACTGCTTTAGTTGAAAAGCAGACATACAAACAAAGATATGCCTTAAATAACTTGGCATTACGTCTAGTACTCTCCTTCACTAGGAAGGGTCCACCAATGTCTACACCAACGTGGTTGAAGACCTTGTTGGGTTCTAAACGAGGCTTAGGTAACGTACCCATACTCGGTTGTACTGTGCGCGGGCTACACTTGAAACATACGACACATCGCGACAGCACTGAACGGATCACACTGCGAGCGGATACGATCCAATATCGCTGTGTTAATATACCTTGTAACGTACGAGGTCCTACGTGTAGGTATTTTTTATGAAAGTGTTCAATTATTAAGGTAGTCACATGACTACATTTTGGAAGCAAAACCGGATGTTTTTGACTAAAGGTAAGACTTGCCTGAAATATTCTACCCCCCACCCTGAGGAATCCTACTTCATCCAGGAATGGAGACAATTTCCGTAACGACGGAATAAAAGTTTTATTATTTTTAAGTTCAGAAATTTCTTTAAAATAAAATGCATTTTGTGTCAATTTAATTATTAGGTCATGTGCACTATTTAATTCAAAAGTTGTTAATGATTTATAACACCTATCTCTCTTTTGTTTACGTAAATTACGAATGAAACGTAAACACCAGGCGGTAACACGCTGTAATTTGTTAAAAGTAGAAAATCTTAAAAACAATTCATTTTCTATAGGTTCATGATTAATGTTAGTCACCAAGTTAAAGCTTTCTGTTTTTGATTTTAATTCTAAAATATCTGTTTCGTCTCGAACGTAGAATGTACTAATCGGCCATTGTTCAATGTCATCAGACAACCACTGAGGTCCGCGCAGCCAGCGCTGGCTTTCCGCGAGCAGCGCGTGCGGCGACATCCCGCGCGAGCACACATCTGCTATATTGTTTTCGCTGTTGACATGATACCAGCTGTTCGAGGGAACAACTTCCACTACTTGTGCCACACGATTTGAGACGAACACTTTAAGTTTATAAGGTTGAGTTTGTAACCAGCCTAGCACTACACTCGAGTCAGTAAGAGCTATTATTTTATAATTAAAATCTGTAAGATTATTTTTAATGAATAAAATTAATTTTGATAATAGTACACACGCCATTAACTCTAATCTTGGGATCGAAAGGGTTTTTAAAGGGGCTACCTTTGTTTTGCAAGCAAGTAATCTGATTTTGACTGAGTTGTTTTTATCAACACTGCGTACGTATACACAGGCGGCATAACCGCGATTCGAAGCGTCACAAAACGCGACTAACTGAACGTCAGTGAAGTCTGTTATTAGTAAGTGACGATCGATGCGAAGTTCAGAGAGTATCGACAACGATGAGATGAACTTCTCCCACTTCTCACGGAGAATTGGAGGTAGGGGTTCATCCCAACCAATACTAAGCTTCCATAAATCCTGCATTATACATTTAGCAAGAAAGACACAGGGTGCTAAAAATCCGACAGGATCAAAAATACTTGCTAGTAATTTTAATACAGAGCGTTTTGTAAATGTGCTATCTTTTAGGTTGTAATCAAAGAAAAAGTTATCATCCTTGGGGTCCCATTTTAACCCTAGGACCTTAACTGAAGACAACGTGTCTTCATCAAAGTTTATAATCGCACAATTATCCGCGCCGACCCGTGCAAGAAGCTCAGGCGAGTTACTCGCCCACTTCCTTAAGTTAAAGCCACCTTTCTTAAGAATGGCGATGACGTCATCCTGTAACGCACAGGCGTCATGTAGGGTTTGCGTAGAACCCAGAAAATCGTCAACGTAGGACCCATGCAGTATAAAACGGGCCCCAAGGGGGTGCAGCGCTGCCTCGTCGTGCGCTAGCTGGCGTAACGTACGCACAGCTATGAAGGGCGCACTACGCAAGCCGTAGGTATTTGTTTTTAACTCGTAAACTTGAATAGGTTCGTCAGGTGATTCTCTCCATAAAATGTGTTGGTACTTACGCTCTTTTGGAATAATTAAAACAGCCCTATACATTCTAGTTATGTCAGCGGTAAAACAAATGTCATACAGTCTAAAATTAAATAATATCTTTAAAATATCTTGCTGCAGTTTTTTACCACATAAAAGAGAATCATTTAACGAAACGCCATTAGATGTAGGCGCTGACCCATCGAATACAACACGAACCGGAGTGGTTGTGTTGCCTGGACGAACTACGGCGTGATGAGGGATGAGGTACTGGCTCGGCTCGGAACCTGTGTAGGGTTCCATGTGTCCAAGGCTCTCGTACTCGCGCATGAATGCTATGTAGGCCTCACGGAGGCTGACGTCACGCGCGAGACGCCGCTCGAGCTGCAGCAGGCGGCGCTCGGCGGCTGCGCGGGAGTCTCCCAGCGGCGCGCGGTCGCCGCGCAGCAACAGCGGGCACACGTACCTGCCGCTCGCGTCGCGGTATGTTTGTGAGGAGTACGACTCCTCGGCCTGCTGCTCTAAGGGATCGATAGGAGGTTCACACGGTGAGTCTTCTATCTCCCAGAAACGCTGCAGGAACACATTAATGCAGTCATTATCCTTAGTGTACGACACTAAGTTGGACGACATTAACGTACTACAATTATTATTATTCATTGAAGTACACGGTACTTCTAACTTCCCAGTTATTACGTAACCATAGATGCTACTTAACGCTAACGGAAGGGATGGACCGAATACGATTCGATTTCCATCATAAATGTGTGGAAATACGTCTCCAGATATAATTATATCTATTACAGAACGTCTGTAAAAGAAAGGATCCGCTAACACTAAATTTTTATACTCCTTAACAACGTGTTCCGGAATATCAAAAGTAGGTAAGTCGGAAGTAATTTGCGGAAGTACCACGGCGTCTATGTCAAACACCGGGTCACTACTATGTCTAGGTTTTATCGTGCACGAAGTCATTCCATATGTTTTTACGATTTCACCCGATAAGCCATAAATATTATAAGGACATTTAAAACGTTTTAATCCTAATCGTTCTAAGCAACTTAAAGTTATAAAATTTGATTGTGCGCCCGAGTCTATTAAAACACGACACGGCTGCTCGTTACCAAAAACATCAACAACATTAACTATAGCTGTGCCTAATATAACTGCATAGTTCTTATTATGCAATGAAGAAGCATGGCAGCATGTATTGTTCGAGTAAACAATAGGCGTCGCAGGAGCCGCGACCGCGGCGAGTGCCGAGACAGGTTCCCTGCTATCAGTACGACAGTCGAGATGCAGCAGCGCGTGATGCGGCTGTGCGCATGTAAAACATCTAAATTGACTCAAACAATCGGCAGCTGAATGATTTAACTTTAAACAATTATGGCATATCTTTAGGGTGTTTGCACGGCTAATGCGTTGTTGTGGTGTTAGTTTACGAAACTTACTACAACGAAAAATCATATGATTTTCACCACAATGAAGACATGACAGATTATTATTAGTTATTTTATTAGTTGACGTTTGTGTATAGTTTTTGCGTGAAGTTAAGTTTTTATTTGAATTAGTGTTAGTATTTTGTGTATTACGTTGTGTGCCATAATTTTGTAAACTTGAATTATACGATTGTGAATGTTCTAATACTTTAATCTGATTTTGTACAAAAGTTATTAAGTTTTCGTAAGATGGAATAGTTTTTTGATCAATACTTTGTTCGAATAATTTACGAGTATTTTGATCAAGTGATCTTAATGCAATATGACACATAACGTAACTATGCAAATTAGGTAACTGCAAAGAGGAAATAGCTTTGTATGAATTTTCAAAAACTTCAATGAAATTACTTAGGCTTATGGGTGACTCCTTTGAAATAGGTGTGAAGTTTAACATTTTATCAAGGTATTTACCAGCCAACATACGTTGGTCTTGGTACTTGTCAAGTAAAGCTTGCCACACGACATCGTAGTTGGACGATGTAATAGGCACACTTTTAATTATATTCAAAGCTGAACCCTTCGTACATGATAATAAATAATGAAATTTATCAATTTTAGGAATGCTAGGTTGATTATGTACCAAGGAACAAAATGTTTCATGGAATGTGTTGAAATTTTCAATATTTCCATCAAAACAAACCAACTCAAGTTTAGGTAACCTAGGACGACTGTCTAGATGGCTTTCACCTTTAATTGACTTCATCTCACATTGTTTTGCACAAAGTTTAACCTTGAAATACAACTCATCAAAGGCGTCGAGTTCCTTATTAGAAAACTGTAATTTGGGATTAAATTGAATTTCTAATTCGAAAATATTTAGGCTAACTTTTTCGTATTTATCTCTTAACAATGAGATTTCAGAAGCACGAAGCAAAAATAAGTCAATATCTACAGATTCAGGACAGGTGTCTATTTTCAAAGTTGTATCATATAATTGTTGAATCTGCGTAAATAATCTTTGCCTTAATGCAGTAAGACTACTCAATTTATGTGAAATATCATCATCGTCTGGTTTACTTTCATGTCTACTACGGGTGGCCATTTTGAAATGACGCAGTTGAGATTTTGAGGTTAACTATTAAAACGTGGTTGATTTGAAGAAAGTTAAGGTTTTTGTATGATTTATAGTTATGAAGGATTAATATATGAAGAAATATGAAATTAGGAATGATAATCAATGCACTTAATTGATCAGTTTGAACACATGTATTTATGATGGCGATACCTAGACTAAAATTAAGGGTTGAAATTGTTATGTATTGAAAATCTATGTTGTAAATATGTTTTATAATTAGGAAATCCGGGATCGAAGGACCAATGTTGGGGCTGGGCAAAGTATTTAAGCTGGGCTTCCTAATTATTTTAAAGTTTTATTCAAAGTGAAAACCGATTATTACACTGATTTAAGTAGGTTTGAATTACGAATTCTTGCCATACGAAAATAGTAAAGAAAAGATCGCACAAACCTTGAGCTGCCACCGCCAGCCACCAGTAAGTGGAGCTGCAAAGTTCATCCAGGGGCGTTTAGTAAGCACAATGATTGCAAACCACCTTACAAACGTTGCAAGAACACCACTTAGCACTAAAGTTATATGTAAGAGTGAAATGGTCAGCGGGAGTGCCACAAACGTCCGCTCGGTTCTAAGTTTTTTATAGGTTTTTTTTTGTTCTTGCTATGCCGCGCCCGACTAGCTCAGCACCATACGAGCAACTGTAGGTAGATACAAAGTTTTGCAATACTTAAAATTACTACCCTCATATAGCAAGAATCCAACAACCTCAATTGTAGGTATTAATTTCAATAAAATAATAAGGCTCTACATGGAATTAAAACAATAAGAATTGTGTATTTTCTATTTAATCAAATTTCAAGGATGAGGCCCCGGTAGCTCAGTGGAAGAGCACTCGTCCGGTCGGGTGATTTTTATTTATCACATTTTTTTAATTTATTTAAAAACGCGGTATTGTCAAACTGGTCGGATAAAACCGTGCCCACATTAATTACGTAGAAATCGGTAAGTAAGTCTTTTATTTTATAAAATTTGCCTTATTAATAACCACAATAGTACATACATACAACGGTTTATCGTAGGTATAATCAGAGACTAGTTTACTTTTCTAGTCTCTGGTTTAAGTCTAGTCAAAAAAATGTTTCCAGCCTCGCTTGCAATGATTTCATCAACCGCCTGAACAGACTTTTATAAATTTCGGATAATATCTATTAAATGAAAATCTCATATTTGGTACAAATAAAACTTTTTTGTTCGGGGTTTCATAACAAGTCAATGTCAATAGAACATTTTTTCATAGTTTAAGCCTTCGTCCGATCATACCGCGCGCCTCCTGGCGCGAAATTATCAAACTTAGTCATTTCATTTTATAATTTCAAAATAATAATGAAATATAAAATAAAAATCAAACAATATTCTGACATTAATTATACAGTATAGTAGCACTCAAATTGTATTGGTTCCCTTTATTATAATACAAGTACAGGATAATTACCTCTTTTCGAAAGTAGACACTAAATTATAAGGAGTGACGAAAAAATTTTCTATGCAAGTCCCCATATCGTTCCACAGACCGAACTGATGCTGTGCTAGGGAGGGTGTAGGCATCTCAGACTTCAATTTTTACTGACTATATAGTGCAACTAATGGAAAGATTTTGAAATATACTGATGCGCGGAATTATCAGTCGCGCGGTATTATCCATCTTTCCCCTATCTATAAACAAGAAAAAAATTAATAACGTTAGCAAAATAACGTAAAAACAAAAATGTGGTAAGTAATTTCGAGGCGTACCGCCAGGCCCCGGTAGCTCAGTTGGAAGAGCACTCGTCCGGCAAACCAGAGGTCCCAGGTTCGAATCCTGGTCGGGTAATTTTTATTTATCATATTTTTCATTTCTTTAAGAAAAAAATTCATTACACCTACGCCCGGCGTGGCGACGTAGACATGACCGTAGCTTGAAATGAGCGACCCAGTCAGTTGTCACTTACTCACTGCAATTGATGTATATGGGTGGAGGTAGTTACTACCCACCATTTAACTCACATTCTCGTGTGTCTTTCTGTATTCCATAAAAAAAACTGATATTAGACTGTATTTAAAAATCGTTCCTGAAGAAAAACTGTTAAGAAACTTACGTGTGTATATATTATTTTAAAGTCATGTTTTTTATATAGTTGATTTTGCCCATGTCTCCCTCTTCAGCCGGGTCCAATAAAAGTTACTTTATGGGTCCAATCGTGTGTAAGCCCTAAATGACTGTCTGATACCCTAAATGACTTTCTGTAACGCGTAATTAATATATCGTGTAATGAATAACATGTAAATCTCGCAGTGCCACTGCGTTCGTACACACTGTATTCGTACACAGGTTGCATTATGCTTTACACGACTTAGCAGAGAAAGGACCCGTCACAACGCTATGGCGGTAAGTACTAGTCTTTAAGAAATGAGAATAGCATTATAGCAATGTGATACTTGATATATAAGTCATAATATCGTTGTGCTCTCACAAAAATTATAAAGATAAATTAGTATACGGATAAACATGGATTCATGGATAAACGTCGGTATAACTCGGATACCCCGATAGTTATAGCGATTATGAAAGCATTTTTTAATGTACATGTTTAGCCTATTCAAACCTCACCTAAGAAATCTTTGACGACTCTGGTTTTTTTTTTGTATGGGAATTTGGCCATCTCTTTTGCGTGCACTTTATAAAACCCGTAGGAATCAGTAAACTTCAATATAATTTTCGAATAGGTTTAGTCTATTGATTTGGTAAGCCTTAAGTTAGGCTAGTAAAATAAGCTAAGTTCTGACTTGTTAGCCAAATAAACAAAGGTCACGCGAATTGAGTGTGTTTAGAGGTTAAATTTGCCTGCACTTTTTAAAACCCCTATGAATCGAATCGAATGGTTTGCGAGGGTTATCGACGTTTTCTTTATCTATTTACTAATACTTAGTGACTGAGAATTCACTCACATAGACCCGAAATTTTGTAGGGCGAGTGTTGGACCCAACTCAGGCACACTATCACAAATAAGGGACGAAACAAGTTTGTAAAGCATGATCCTTATCCCTTCATATTATTATTATTTATTGTACACATAATTAAGAGATTATTACAATATGATACAGTTAACAGAACGAAAATAGCAGCCCTATCATAAAAAAACATTATCTCTTCCAGGCTCTTCCTACTGAGCGATACAACCATATTCATACTTAAATACTGGCTTAGTACAGGCAATAATACCTAGGTAATTTATAAGTGTTTTGATATTTTTGCAGTGTTTATTTGAGACGAAGTTTAGTATAAATGGAACTGAGTTATTGAATTAGGGAAATATCTACCTTGTTATTTTGGCTTATTTAAAAAAGCGAATCATAAGTAACTTGAGAATGGCTTCATCTTCATGAAGTGTGTCAGGGTAGGTATGGCGTTCCTTCTCGGCCTTGAGCATGGATTAGTTCAGTGAAGTCTCTTAACATGTGATTAGCGTTAAGGTTTACGTAGGGAGTAGGTACTTGCTTTCACTGTACAGATTAACGACACCTGCTAAACTATCATTAGCAAACAAAAACATACGCACGTACCATATCTAAGTATTCTTAACTCACTTCAAATGAGTCAACATATATAATTCACACACGACAACGGATTACACTCCGTGAAGGCGTACGGCGGGAAAGTAAGCAAGCAGCAGCGGTACGGTAATTCAGGACACCCGGACCTGTCTTGAGCTCGTCGGAATTGCTCTAATTTATTAGGCCAGCACCTACGTATATACCGTAGGCGCTTCAGCCAAAAATTTTAATCATAGGAAATGGCCTCACGATGGTCTAGACTGTTAAGACGAATGTAGGAGTTACTAAGCATTGAATTAAAACTACGTGCGCGATCTATTATACAGATAGCGACATCTACCGAAAAATCTCAGAAGCTTTTGAGGGCGGGAGACTGTGTTTTTGTTTTTTCTTGTGGACGAATCAACTAGGTATTTAAAGTGGTGTTGGATTCATTTCAATTTGTTGACAACGTGACTTTATTATCTGGAAAATATAGAATACTACTAGATTTTATAAAATGGCCTGTGACACGCGGCCCCACATATCTACACTACTTAGTGGCTCCTTTAGGCGTTCTACTTTATATTTCTGACTTCATAGATACCTACTTTTCATCTCATGACTTACCGATATGGTATAGAAATTATTTAACAAATGAAAATTGACCACCACCGAATAGTAAATGTAGATGAGTTCAAAGATGGCGGCATGCACACGGATAGAGGAAGAAACTGGCTGTTCATAAAACTTTGCCTGAACACATCACCGATGGGGTGGTGATATTTAGCGGCAGATATTCCTATTAGTCCCGTTGACCTAACTTTTGCAACTTAACAGTTGCAGTTATTCGAATATAATTTGATTGCCTCTTTACTTTTGTTATAATTTCCCTCTCAGCTGCCGGGACAGCGCAACGATGCGTACCCCAGTCTGTCGGGACTCGATAATTGGGCTTGGAATAAATTAATTATTGAAAAGAAAAACGTATGGTGGACTTGTAACCAACGGTTTTATTTGAAAGAAAGATACCTACACACTATCTTCCAACATAATTATTTACTGCTTTGACATTTTTATAATATCCAACTTCCATGCTGGACTGGGAGCGAAAGAAAAACATAGAATGTGCCAGCTGCTTCTTTTCCCGGGCATACTGTAAAAGTCGGTTAAGGGACAGAGGTTTTATTGGCATTTTTGTGGGCGATAGGCTGACCCCCTGTCACTGCAATAGCCTCTCGCAATCATTATAATACCTCATTAGTCAAACGTGACATCAGTTGGTCTTATAACCTCTGATGTTCTGCCTACCCCATAAGGGATATAGGCGTGAAGTTATGTATGTATGTATAATATGTACTTTAAAATGGTTAATGTAGTAATGTATTTATCATGTGAAAATAAAGCGAATTTCGCATCCTTACAATTTTATGTATTATCCCTTTTAGTTCAGCTACTTACTGACATACAGGGTTAATTTTAATTAGCACATCACCTCTTGCAGCTTCTCAACAACATATTTTGTTCTACGACTTCTTAAAAAAGACGTGTGGCATTCGGAGACTGTCGCGGTAAAGCTATTGCATAGCATTTTTTATCAACTTATGCAATTATAATTGTTTATTTATTTAATTAATGCAGTAGGATGTAAAGTTATGAAATCAAAGTATCACCGCTGTGCCGGTCGGAGTGGGGGGTGTTAGGTTTTTTTCGTTACGGAATTTCTGGATTCGGTCCCCACGCTCAAGGCCCGCGATAGAAGCTATGCAATAGCTTAATAAATAATTTTAGAAATTTAAGTTATAAAAAAAAATATAGTCTATAAACTGGCGTTACTCTATTTACACTGATGCCACGCACCTTGCGTCACGCCACGTGCATTCGGGCGCGGAGTTTCGGGGTGACTTACAAATAACAGAGGGAGCAAAAATTTGTATTTTAATCTTTTTTTGTGTTATTTATCAAGATTTGTTAGAAGTCGAAGAGCAAATGTTGTTGATGAGGCTGCCTGCAAAAGGGTATGTGCTAATTAAAATTAACCCTGCATATAACAATAGTTTTCAAGAGAAATTTTACTTAAAAATCCTACGTTAAAGTCGACAATTCACTTAGAAAAAATTGCAAAGAACCAGTGTACCTACATTGATTCTCTGACCATTGAATAAACTGATAATATAAAAGCTAGAATAGAATTTCAGCTCGGTTATGTATAAATAAAAAAAAAGTCATCTTCATCATCATCACAACTCTTTGTAATGAGCCCACTGCAGGGCATGAGTCTCTCCCCTGGGTGTCGAGGAGGTATAGTCCATAATCCACCAAGCTGGCCCAGTGCTAAGTGGTGGATGCCAGAATTTTCAGGGCGCCGAAATCGCTTCTGACAAACCCTAACGACTACTGTATACAAGTATACAGCACCCGGGACTGACTGCTTAACGTACCCTCCGAATCACGGAAGTCGTCGTGAGAAATGAATGTTCGGCGGTCACCCATCCAAATACCGACCGCGCCGAACGTTGCTTAACATGTGATATCTATATTACTAATATATAAAGCTGAAGAGTTTGTTTTTTTGTTTGCTTGAACGCGCTAACATCAGAAACTACAAGTGGGATTTGAAAAATTCTTTTTGCATTTGATAGCCCAACTCTTGAGGAAGGTTATAGGCTATATTTTATGCGGAAAATCCCACGGGATCAAAAGTTACGCGGGTAAAATCGCGTGCGGTGGCTAGTCGTATGATATACACATTAAACATAGCGCCACGACGACTTTTTGACGAAAAAAAAAGTGTAAATAAAAAAAGCATTTCTAACTTTGTTGTAAGTATTTATTTGTTAAAATCTAAACAGTTTCCTCTCGTTCACTTTTTCGGTGCTTCGGCAGTTGAGTGCAGTTCGTCAGTTGAGATATACTGGGCGTCCGTCATCAAGGGATACGTCATATACCTTAAATAAAGTGAATACGGTATTTTGCTTAAATAAGCCTTTATATGACCTTTAAATATTAGTACGTCGTTACCCCTAGCTTCGCCTAGTACACCAAACTTCGCCTGATTAACCCCCGACGCAAAACGAGATGGGTGTTATAAGTTTAACGTGCCTGTGTATCTGTGTATCTGTCTGTGGTATCGTAGCTCCCAAACGGATGAACCGATTTTCGTTTAGTTTTTTTTGTGTTATAGATAATTTTATCCCGAGTGTTCTTAACCATGTTTCATAAATATCTGTTCAGCCGTTTGAAGATCATCAGCCCTTTCCAATTTGATGAGGGGATCTGACTACCTTCCATATGTCCTATCGATGCGAAATTTGGTACCGTATTGCTTCAATTATATTGAAAGTATATGGTAAGGTAACCATGACCTGATCAGCCGTTTGAAGGTCATCAGCTCTCTAACAGTTGAAGAGGGGATCTGACTAAATTCCATATGTCGTATTGATTCGAAATTTGGTGCCGTATTACAACAATGATATTGATAGTATATGGTAAGGTAACCATGACCTGATCAGCCGTTTGAAGGTCATCAGCTCTCTAATAGTTGATGAGGGGATCTGACTAACTTCCATATGTCGTAACGATTCGAAATTTGGTGCCGTATTACAACAATGATATTAAAAGTATATGGTAAGGTAACCATGACCTGATCAGCCAATTGAACATCATCAGCTCTCTAATAGTTGATGAGGGGATCTGAATAGCTTCCATATGTCGTATTGATTCGAAATTTGGTGCCGTATTACTGCAATTACATTGAAAGTATATGGTAAGGGAACCATGACCTGATCAGCCGTTTGAAGATCATCAGCTCTTTAATAGTTGACGAGAGGATCTGACTGCCTTCTATATATCCTATCGATTTGAAATTTGGTACCGTATTACTTCAATGAAATTGAAAGTGTATGGTAAGGTTACATTGACCTGATCAGCCGTTTGAAGATCATAAGCTCTCTTATTGTTGATGAGTAATTACTTTAAATACCTAACCTTACTTTAAATACCTTCCTAATATTAAAACCTACTTTAAAAAGTACAAAATAAATGTAAAATAAAAAATTTAAAAAACCCCCCCGACACAAAAAAAGACCTTAAAAACTAACAAATAATATTTTAAACCTATTCTAATTATTATCGTCCCATATACAATTGACTGTAAGACTTGTACTTTAAAATATTTTTATTTTCCGAGCGTCGTCGCCGCGTCGGGGGACCGCTAATTGAGAAAAACAGTTCTCAGTTGCAGATTGCATCAAAAGAATTCACTCCGAAAAATTCGTAAAATCGAGACAACCGTCAACGTCGTCTGCCCTCACGTGTCTGCCCGTTCGGGTCGCCGCACTTGGTGACGCCCAGCCCCGCACCGCAAGCCGCACACCGAGCTCGCCGCGCGCGGCATTACGTAGAGCGTAGACTATGCATGAAACTTAAGATCGCTCATACCTAAATGTAATAATAAATTAGCTGTTGTTGGCTTAATACTTTATATACTTGATTATATATGGGACAATAATAATTAGAATAGGTTTAAAATATTATTTGTTAGTTTTTAAGGTCTTTTTTTTGTGTCGGGGGGTTTTTAAAATTTTTAATTTTACTTTTGTTTTGAAAAAAGGAGCACGGAGAAAAAATGGCTGGTTATAATTTCGTACAACCTTTAAAAAGTGTTTGCAATTTAATTGTGGCAGCACCAATAATTGCTAACTTAAAGTGTGTTTCACAGTTGAGACAAAATATTACTGGAGTGGGTGAGTATTTTTTTAACAGTTTCAAAATACTTTTCGTCACGAAAAAAATACAAAAGGTATGGCTCTGTTTGTTTGTACTATCTATGTTTTAATTAATAACGTTTAGTTTTTTACAATAATTCTGTATATAGGTAAATCATGCTTTTCCACCGTTATGATAGTAAATTCAAATTAAGTATCCAGGTGAAGTTCAAGCAATACCAGACTTCGCCTACTTTTAGTAATGGGAAAACAATCGATGGTCTAGCACGAGTCGTCAGGTCTCTAGACCACCTTGTGCCTTAGTGGTAGGTATAAAAATAAATACAAATATAAAAATAAATAAAAAGAAACTCTTTTGATATTGACATTATTTTCCTTTTTATAATCAAATCATTGAGCTTTACTTCGCATCCATAATATTTTTTTATGTTTCGTCCCATCCCTAGACTAAATTGCTAATGTATGAAAAGGTTCATAAACAGTTTCAGACTTCGCCTTAACGTAGTTTTTTTTAAACAACCTTTACATTTCGCACAACAGAGCACATTTTTTTTTTAAATTATAATAAGCATAATAGTCTTATAAACTAATAAAATAACGTAAAGTTCCGAAAACTACAACTGCCAGGCGAAGTCATGGCATTATATCCAAACTTTGCCTACCGGAAAAATATTGATGTTTCTCATATCAAGCTTTACTTAGCTGTTACTACACTACGATGACTGCATGAACCTTTAGGCATGGATAAACTTGAGCACATATTGAACGTATACACGCGAAAATTAGTTAAATATATTTTTAGATGATCCCAAAAATCTGTAAAAAACCAGGCAAAGTCAGGGGTAACGACTGGTAATTCTGCGTTGAAGATTTCCTAAGAATTACTTGCTTCGTTTGGGAACCGAACCAACTTGAATTTGAAATAACCACCCCTATTTTTATGATGCCAATCGAATAAATGGGCAAAATATAATAGTTCTTCTGAAGTAACGTTGTATTTGAAAAGAAAGGAATTCAATTAATAACATAGGTACTCACATGAAACTGCTGAAGTCAATGAAGTTTCTATGATATAAAGTTCATATCATAGATACACATATCGACCCATGTTTTAACCTGTTGTTATCAAGTTCCTACTAAAAAAATAAGCTTAGGTACCTAGGTACTTACTCTATCTGTTGACGAATTAACGCTAAATCAATTAAGCAGCTATTGGTCTATTGGATGCGACGTTTTGTCTTCCATGTCACCTGATTCCTCATACGTGCATAAGTAGAGAGTATGATTCTAAGGAAAACAGGACCAAAGAAGCTTGAACATCTCAGGAATGGATTAGCTCAGCTTCAATGGAACCTGTACTGCTATGAGTTAAGCCTGATAGCTCGAATTCATTTGCTAGTATTTCGACCATTCCGAGAACATAACAAACATTGTAGTGTAGGTATTGATCCAATTCCCGTTATAACAACATTGATAGTTAACAAGACAATGTATGAGCAAGATGCAACGGAATTGACATAATTTTGTTGTAAGTTTACGTGATTCAATAGGTTTAATAAAATGGATAGACTAGCGCATTACAAAATCTGTAAGCATCTTAATGGAGAAAACAAAGTTGTAAACAAAAAGAACATGAACTTTAGTTAAAAAATCGAACGTTTTTTTTTAACCGACTTCAAAAAGAATATCAGTTCGACCCGTATGTATGTAATATGTTCAAAACTGCCCAGTTTTCGCATATGTTACTTAGTCTATAGCAGCGTCTGAACAAATGTGTGTGTAGGTATATAAGTTTTTATGTTTGTGTTCGCATATATCCGGAACTAAAAGTACGATTTCAGTAATTCTTTTTGTGTTGTACAAGGTATTTTTTAACTTAGGGAATACTATAAGTTTCATCAAAATTGATTAAGTAGTTTTTGAGATAGGGAATTTCAACCGACCAAAGAAAAATATATATGGTGACTGGTGGGTTTCTGGTCAGTTTGAAGTCGGTTTTATTTTTTCAGAATATTATTTTGAACATTATATAAATATTTGTAAAAATTATTTATTTTTATTTATTTAATTCTCACAGAACCAACAGCACTTTAGATTGCCTACAATAGAAAGAATCAGATACATAAAACTTACTGCCACAATTTGTACACATTTTTTTTCTTTTTAGAGTAGGCAATCAAACAAAAGTACACAAAAGAAATGAATTAAAATAAAAAAAAATAGAAATTTAGGTAATTATTAGTTGTAGAGATATTGAATGCATAACAATAGGTAAGACTTAAAAACAGAACATAAATTATTAATATCAATATCAATCAATTAGAAAAACCAAATTAATCCCTGTAACTACTTACGTCCACATTTCCTTTTCATATGTATGCAGGCGCGTACTAAGCAGAGTGTGCTTATGTTAATGCTAAACTGTGCCGAATGTAACTACTAAACTGCGCTGACCCCGCCGTGAACATTTACATAGTAGGTCAACTGTGATTTCACTAATCTTACTTATATTTTGAATGCGAAAGGTTGGATAATGGATGTATGTTTGAGACGTAATCACGGAAGAATGGCTATGAAATTTTTCACACAAATAGTGTTAACTCGAGAATAACACATAGGCTTTTCTTCTGAAAGAATAAATAATTCTTATAGGATGGATTTGTTTGAACAAAAACTTTGATTTCACCTTAAATATTGTTACTCTAAGGATTGAAACTTTGTGTGAAAGTGTGAAAGTTTAGAACGAATTTGTCTAGTTTTTTAAATCGCGCTATAAACTTATTCACTATGCGAATGTCGTTTCAAGCAATGGTACAGTCACGTCTAATAAAATGTATATGTTACCGGCAATCTAATGATAGTGTGTCCCACGACAGCACTGGCAGCACTTGCAAATACTCGCAATACAAGGATGGCCCAGGAGCTGAAAAAAAGACATAAGTGGATAGAATGGATCATCAGCGCAAACTTCATGAGTACAGAACTGCGACAAATTATAAAAAAATGATAGAAATGGGCAAAAGAATTATCCAATTCGTTATTTGTGTTTCAAAAAAAAATCTTCGATTAGTCTTTTTTGGTCCTTGCTTGTCCTATGCAGTTTTGCGTTCAGTCTGATAAATTTATTACATATTATTATATCAAATTTAAATTAAATAAAAAAAAATCTCTTGTATATTGGTAGGAAACTGATAGCAATACTAAATATATCTACGGTTATTTTTTTATTATTTAATGTTAACAATAACCCCGTCGTTTCATTACATTTGCACACAATGATTTAATCTAGAACAACTGCTGTGATTGGAATACTTATTTGATTAGAAATACTTTTACGGAGGTTCTTGCTCTGACAGTTATGAATTCTGTGGTTCCGTTCGCATGGTCAGTTGCAGTAATTAGACCTTGCCGTTCACGACACATAATAGTTATTCGATTTGAATTCTTAAGTCTTAAAGCATTGCATGACTGTTGCTTCTCACATAATGTCGAGAGTGTGGGTTCTTCCACAGTTGTGCCAGATCCTGCTCGAGAAGTTCGCTTTCTGTTTGCCTTTTAACACTTCATACGTTCTTTTTGCGAACCATTGAGGCGAAGGTTCTTAACTCAACATAAGTTTTGCGGAAAGCAACCGAAGCATTTTTATATGCTGACCGATAAGTGTTTTGAGACCACATTTTGTGGTATTTCTTATCAATAATAAAATCTGTGCAGCGAGTAACCTCTACACATCAAACAGACAACATCAGTTAGCTGTTGCAAAAGACTCGATTCAGAATTAAAATTTTCAACTGATCCATTCACAACTTTTTAACAGTAATTAGAAAACAGTATGCATTTTCCCATAGCCCATTCGAAAAGAAACGAAAGTTTAAATATAACTCTGTATTGTTTAATTTAGACGAAAAAATCCTGGGATCCCCGAAAAGCTGAAAAACAAGTTCTTTCAGATATAACTCTATAACAAGTGTAGGTATTATTTTTCCATTAAATATTAATAAAATTTTAACTCTAAACACACAGTTCAATTAAATTTAAAAATAATAAGTAGCTAAAAATAAGTTATTTTTATTGGATTATAAAGGTACAGAAGGCAGCACATCAAGTTGTGCAAGCAGCACGAAAATCTGTCAATTTTTTTTATTGAATCTGAACTCTATTCCCTCGACATTAATTTGAAATAGGTTGCGGGAATTTGACAGGTCATGTAACATCTTTGGAATTTAATGTTAAGAGTACATTTGTTACCTATATTGGATACAGCAAATAACAAAATTGTAATTAAACCTTTGAACAAAGAACTTTTTAGTAAACAAATCATGCGATGAATCCACGAGGAAGGAATTCTTCGAATATTAATCGAATAATTTTCCCTCTTTAGATCGAGACTCGAGCGAGAATTATACAGGGTTTTAAAGTATGGAAAAATTGCTTTATCTAGTTCCTTTAGATTTTTTTTTCATACAAGTAATAAACAATTTTTACGACTTTTTTAAACATAAAAGCATTGAGTTACTATGTCAATGGTTTTTAGTTATTTATTATTGGAGGTTTTGGAGTTTTGTTTTGTTTTGTTTCGTAATTGATGAGTTACTTTTATATCCTGACTGATAATCAGAATTTGAGCGAATACTAAGAAAACAGCAAGTTTAAATAATAATAATAAAGTAATTGATAGTTCAACATCCCAATTCTGTTTTCATAAGTCTCTTCTAGTTAAGACTTAATTCAAAGGACTAAAGTTCAAACTAGATTTTGATACTAAATATTGAACAAAGGATAAAGTTACTAACCCATTTGCCATTCTGTTAGTGAGAAGTTGACTGCAAAGATCTTCAAATTTTGAACTGAAGGGACTGCATATCAATACATTTTTTTTAAATTGTACTAGCAGTGCACTAATAAGGGTATTTAAAATTTATTTTTAAATAACTGTAAAAAAAAATCAGTTAACTGAAAAAAAAATCAGTTAACTGAAAAAAAAATCAGTTATGTTACAATAATAAAAACGGTAAGTACATGAATTATCTCAGTGTGAATTCCTGTACTGTTATTTCAAAATACACCTAATTTAACGGTATGACGTCATACAGAAAAAAACGCACAGAAATTCATACTGGTATGCAGTCCTTGCAGTTCAAAATGGATATGCATTAAACGGATGAAGTACTGAACGAGTAACCCAATTTTAAAGTATTATTTCTTTGAACCTAACTAGCACCTAAAAATTCATTATGAGCCCTACAGGAAAATGTGTCTCTGTGCTGGATCACGAGGAAGTTTTGCCGGTAAACCAACAAGCTAGCTCAGTGCTGTGTGGTAGGTAAAATAATTTTCAAAGTTACAACGTATTAACCTAACTCGACAATGACTACATAGGTAGGTGATCAATTTATTCTAAAAAGTGAATGAGACAGAGATCCATGCTCTTTTACCATCGGGCTAACATATGAACATTTCAGAATAACGCTAAGAAGATACCTAATAATAAGTAATAACGAATTTAGCAGTCACTGTTGCAATGTTAAAACGAAAGGCAAAGTTTTGAGGATTAGATGTTAATATAAGTAGGTAACATAAGAAAAAAAAATAGTCGATAGTCTGGCTAACGATAGTAGACACTGGGGATTTTAGCAAAATTTTATATGGCAGTACCGAATGTCAAAGTTGTTTTTCTGGTGTTACTGTTCGGTTGGTAATTGTGATTTTGACATTTTCGTATTTGAAAAAGAATAAACTAATGAAAATTAAGATAGTTTTAAAATCAATGTAGGAAACAGCGATACTAGTGACTGGCGATTCATTTCATATAGAATTGCTGGATTCATATTTTGATTGCAATAAATAAAATACTATGTCCAGCAGTGGACGTCTACAGGCTGTGGATGATGATGATGATAAATTATTATTGTATTTTGTTGTTTTATTTTAAACCTGATCAATACTAGTTGCCTATCATTTTAAAAATATACTTTTCATCAAAAAGTAGGACAGTACCCATTTTGTTATTTTTTACGATACCTTTCAATTTTTTTTATCAAGTATCAAGTTTGTTTAATCCATGTATTTCGTATTATCGTCGGGGTTTCCACGACGCTATTTTTTAAAATCGCCAGGTTTTTCCTGTCTCTACTTGCATTAGCCATACTATAGCTATATAATAAAAAATTGTTGGAGAACTGACATACCCTTATTAAAGGTCAGAGCACTGCCACACACTTGTCTCACGTCCGACGCCCGCACAATCTAATCATTGGTAAGTACGTGAGAACATATTAGTTTGGTCTATGTGTATTTTGTGCGGTATGAAAAATAATGAAAAATATGTATGTATATCCGTTCACCAGTATCTATCTGCATTAGACATTTGCTAAGTTTAGCTAGCAAAGTATGAATATACTCGTAAATACTGCAATAGATTATGTATAAAAGGTGTGCCGCTTGATTTCCCATAACATACGAATGGGATCATTTAATAGAAATGACATGTGCGTAATTTTTTTTTTGTTTTTATTTTTCATACAAAATAAGTTCATTCAAATAATTCAATTATTTTCATACAAAATAATCAAAAAACATCTTATGCAAAGCACTTTTATGCGAAGTATGACAACGTGGCATTTTCTATCCCTTTTTTATCGCTATGCACAGGTACAGTTCGCAACGTTTAAAATGTTTTTGTTGTTTATTGTATGGCTTCAGTGACACGCGTCTATTGAATGAATGTTAAAGAGATTTTACAAGGGTGATAATTTATGAACTCATTATATTAAGATTGATGATATCGTGGAAAGTATGCACTCTTGAACCACATATTCTTTGGCAAAAAGTATTATTTTTTAGTAAGGAACAAAACCTCAAAGTTACGGGATATCAAAAAGAACACCTTGTTTATAAGGTAGAAAATCCCAGCCGGGCCAGTTTAAAGTAACTAATCCAAACTGGCTCGGTTCTGGGATCTTATATTAAAATTAACTTTGGGGCCACATCGATTGTGTGTCAGTTTGGGCATATAAAAAAACAATTGACTATCTCCACGCAAATTTTGACTGGGACACATCACCGCTAGAACGGTTATATAGGGTGTCCCGCCAACCCTATATAATACCTTCATGGAGGTATTCTAGTACCCATATTACAGAAAAAACACAAAATCTATTTTTTTTTTTCAATTTTTGCATGAAAGAGTCGAAATTTATTGCTTTCATACAAAAATTGAAATATAAATTTCTAATTTTTCATTTTTTATATTTTTCTGTAATCCCTATTATGGGTGAAGGTATTATAAAGGGTTGGCGGGACACCCTGTATTCGGCGGAAGGCTTTAACTTAAGGCTGATCACTAGCTAAACTGACCCTGGAGGGATCCTACCAGTGATACGTTTTTCCAGGAGTTGTTAGTGACAGCCCGTTCACACATTGTCCGTTTTACTGGATACGTTTTACCGGACACGTTTTTTTTATCGATGGCGCATGGAGTTGCATTTGAGACTTCACATATGGCACAGTATTCAGTATACGTATTTACCATATCCAGTAAAACGGATAATGTGTGAATGTGCTGTTACGTACGTTGACTTATTTGACAGTTTTAAATCTAAAATATAATTCAGAAATCTAATTTTTTTATATTCTTTTCGTCATATTCACTAACATACAACAATAATAAGATTACTGGGAAGTGCTTTCTGCGTAGTTGTTTGCAGAATTTCATAACTCTGCGCATTACTTCAGTCACTTATTTCATAACTTTCATAGTTTGTAGTTAGACGAGATTTCATTGCTCTCTAAATTGCATCGGAGCCATCTCTTTGCTGGAATTCTTTGAATTTATGCATTTATAAACTCTGTTGTTATTTACCTCATTATTTGTTTAAGTGAGTGCAAATTTGATTATGATTTTTGAAATACTTAATTGTTTTATGTTTTTGGAAACAGTATTAATTATTTTACAAGATTTTTTTTTATAATAACATGCTTATGTTATAAGTACTAGACAAATTATAAAAAAACTATGTTATAAATACTGATGTTAATTTTTTTTAAACATTATTCCCGTATCTTCAATTTTTTCACCATGAAGACGTTTGCAGCTACATTGCCAAAACAGCCATAGCTCTAAATAAACTAAAAACAGAGCATGTTCCGTTCCTAAAGTTAATTTAAATAATAAAACCTTGATACCAAATCCAAAACATTGAACAAACTATTACGTATAATTATTAGAGAGAATGTTTAAAATAGAGAATATTTCCCTTCATTTTTATTATAAAATAATTACGTATACCTTGCTAACCCAAGGCGGTTGGCTGGAAAAACGCTTGCAATTATTCATGTCCATGCCAGCGGCGGGGCGGCTGTTTTAATGTGTAATATTTATATAAGTATATATATTTATGAGCTTTTCTTAAAAATGCAGACATAGTGGAGCAATGACGCGTGTGACGCCTTTGAGAATAAATTTGAATGGCCGACAGGGTCAACAAAATTTTTCAACTGTTGATAAAAATCGTTTTGAGCCTATATTGGAACTGAATTCGAATTGAAAATAAAATAGAAACACGACTGTTGCTATCGATTTTCAGGAAGTACCGAAGGTTTGTGTGCGCCTTGTAGTTTGTGAATAATGAGTTTATAAGCGCAAACCAACCTTGTGGCAGGTGTAAGGATTACATTTGGAATATTATAAATAAATATAGAGAAACTGTCAACAACATTTTATTCACTTCATTGTCTTTTATTTTATTTATTTATTTATTTAATTTATTCTGGCACAAAACAGTCACACATTTAACAAAAGAGAATATATTTTCAACAATTGTATAAGCAAAAGACAAGGAGTGCCCAAAAAACTTAATTTAAAAAAATAATTATAATTTCGGGACACACATATTTCATATCTTATATTCAAACATATATATTTATAGCTAACAAAAAAAAGTTATAAATATTAAACACTAATTCTTACAGTTAAACAAGAAGCAGTCCTTACTATAATATTATTGAGAAGGTTTACAGTTTTATTGAGAAGGCTTTCTTTGTCTTTTTTGAGATATACTAGAGGCCCCGTAGCCTAGCCCTGCCACCGTTTGATAATTAATTTACATCGCTGTATCACTAAAGTGCTAGAATAAAGTGAAAGAATACTAAACAAATTTATCTGCTACGAAGATTTGCCGCTTCTCGGTCCCGGTGTTACGGTACACCCTTCAATTAAGAACTCAGATTCCATTGTATCTTAGGTGTAAGGTTTAAGAGCTTTCTCATACTTAAACTCTTGTGAAGTACAGATATTTTGATATCTTTCTACCAATTTGTTTTTTTCTAACTGAAAAAAGTGCCGAAAGATTTTGTTCGCCGACTTTCTTTTGTCTCTTGGTCTAGTGTATTACCTTAATAAACTACTATCAACAACTTGTTAAAGCCGAGTATACAAAGATAATGTTCGTCAAGTGAACTCTAATGTACAGAAGGCCGTAGATCAAGCATTCCAAACCTTTCGAATTTCCCCAACCAATTTTTAACTTAATGTCGAGGGCACAGAATTCAAATTTGATTAAATTTTTTTGACAGATTTGGAAAGTTATACCAGAGCGGTCTTTTTATGGTGAATAAAAAATAAAAGACGTTAGCGTCCACGGTTAGCGTAATGTTACTGTTACACATGCTCATTTTGTAAGGTTTTGTCAAACTTAACCGAAAATGTCAAATGTTTGAATGAATAAAGCTGACACTCGGCGGAGTGACACATTCTACTTTGAATTCTTAGTGTGATTGGTTGTGTAAAACGCATCATAAGTGAAGGATAAGTCTGATTAAGATTTGTACAATAAGTTTTGAAAATCAGTTTTGAGAAATAAGTTTTGAAAAATAAGTTTAGACAATAAGTTTTGGGAAATCAGTTTTGGGAATATTTTATTATATTCCGTGATAAGTTTTGTCCCAACCCCGATAAGTTTGGAATTTATAGGTGACTACAGCTGTCTGGCGATTGTAAGGAATGATCATATAAGTGTGGCACAATATAAGATTGGAATATTTCATACAGTGTTGTTATTTATTGAGATTCCCAAAATCTCAGAAGCGGGATAAAGAAACTGTAAGTACACGCTCACTTGATACCCTCTTATTTTAACTTTATAGGTGATTGATTGTTAAAATTTAAAAAAATAAATATTTTGTTCCTAAATATTTATTGTTCCTAAATATTTTTTGTTTTGAAGTCTTACAAATTATAATATGTAATATGAGTTGAGGAGAAACATTGACATGTCATGTGTCAGCGCTAACGATAAGCGATATTTAGATGTTTGTATGACTTCATGGTAGCGGAATTATATTGGTAGTACTGTTATAGGGTGTGTTAAATGCAATCAATGACTTTTCGACATTCGATTGCAGCGCCATATGTTATATCTTAAGTAGGATGATGGCAAGTGACAAGATATCTCAAAAAAAAAGAAACTTTTTATAGTCGCTCGGAGTTAATTGAGTTAAGATTATAGTTATCAATATTGTAAAGTAGTTGACGGATGTATCGGCGAATAAATATTGTGCTGAAAATGGGCCGGTATCCTAACCGAGCCCCAATTCCAGTACTGAGTTAATCATGATCACCCCCTAAGTAAATGCCTTATTCTATCTTGTTTTCTTAACCTCATTGCTCACACATGTCGTAAGAAAAATGTCAAAAAAAAAAGTATTTGATTGTTATTTTAAAACTTGCGGACTAAACATTCGATGAAAATTAGATAAGTACTATAATTATCTTATTTAATCTATTAAACTTATTTCATATTTAATGGACTAATTTCTTAATTGATTTGATTTAAAAATGACCCTACATTTGAATAAGTTGCCACTATTCGCTTACGTAATTGGAAGATAAAAATGAGTTTTCAATCCAATTAAAGTTCTGCTCGAATCAACTTAAACAATAGGGCAATAAAACAATTTAGCCACTGCAATCTTAACTTGTTTAACATGAATACACAAAACGTTTTGAATCATGAAATGTTTTTTTTTCTTTTAAACGCTTTTAAGAATTTAGTAATTAATTTAGTGGCCTGAATAGTATTTTGCGAAAACAACTTTACTTATTGAATAAATATTTACAATCGCTAGTATGTTAGAGCATTTTATTATACAGATATTACAATGTTTAATTATTTATTATTATTTTTACTGCCGAATGGGTGACCATTTCAAATGTCCATATTAAACTAAAGCATCCTTTTCTAAGTATTCCATTTTTTTTAATATGTGTTTTCTTTATTGGATTTGTTTTCAAAATTAAGAAGTAGACACAACATCTATATTTTATTTTAATATCTTACGACTTTATTTTGACATTAAGCTTCTGTTTTTTCTTTAATATTTTACAACTGCTAATCTTGGTGACTTATATTCTTAGCTTTATTTTCGCTTTCGAGTTTTAGAAAATGGACGCAGAAAGTAGAACCCGAAGGAGCCTTGAGACTCCTCCTAGGGATCGTTCACGCTCCAGACGAACTCAGGATAGCGTTCGTCAGAGAAGCCGAAGCCGCAGCCATAGTCGCCGCTTATTGGAAAGAGAGCGGGCTTTGGAGCGGGAACAGGAACGGATTCGGAAGTTGCAATTGGATCTACAGAACGAACGCAGTACTAAACATCAGCGCCGGAGCGAACAGCGTCGTGATCGTTCCCGCGCTAGAACGAGCGGTGACCGACGAAGCCGCAGTAGGCTCACTGGTGAAAGAAGGAGCCGCGACCATAGTCGGCACCGTCGCAGCAGTCATGGTAAAAGAAATTATTACACTAGTCCACCCTCGAGAAGGTCGGCTACTCCTACGTTTTCGACTAGAGATATAGTAAATATAATTAAATCTATAAAAGATGTCCTGCCATCGCAGCCGTTAAACATAAGCACAGAAACAGCTAGTAGAAACTTAGATCACAAAAATATTTTACCTCAGTTTGATCCTTCAGAAAAAAACCAACGTATGGACGTGTGGCTTAGAAAAGTTAACGAATGTGCTAAGGTTTACGGCTGGGATGAAAGGACTGTAGTGCACTTTGCAATGCAGACACTTACGGGATTAGCTAAGATTTGGTACGAAAGCCTCAACACAATCTTATTTTCTTGGGAGGAATGGCAAATCAAATTGATAAACGCATTTCCTTCAGAACAAAACTACGGTCAGTTATAAGACATGCTTAGACGTAAAACCAAAACTAATGAGTTAATTGAAAATTATTTTTATGAGAAATTGGCACTAATCAATCAATGTGAAATAACAGGTAGAAGGGCTGTAGATTGCATTATTCATGGCATCACTGATCGGACAATGAGATCAAGTGCTTTGGCACTCCGCTGCGAGGAACCAGACCAACTTCTAAAATTTTTGTTAAGCAATAATAAGGAACAAATAAGTTCATTCAGAGATAGAAACAATTACTCGGAAACCAAACAAGGAAATAGGAATCTTGTCAGAAATACTAACTATACTAACAGAAATATTCCATTGTACTGCTTCAATTGCAAAGAAAAAGGGCATCCATTTTCAAGATGCCCTAAACCATTAACAAAATGTACAAATTGTCATAAAGTAGGTCACAAAATTGAATTTTGCAGACTTAGCTCTGCGGGGTCAACGAATGCTGAAGTTGTAGCTAAGACTATGGTTATGTCTACTTCGAGTCCAAGTAGTAAATTTGTTAAAATGATAGAAGTTAACGGTATTAAGATGGAAGCCTTCGTTGACCTTGGCAGCGAAGTCACACTTATAAAGCGGTCTAGTTTTGATTTATTCGGCCTTAATCATGATGAAACGCCAGCTAGTATGCGGGGATTTGGTAACACTTTAGTGCAGTCAGTAGGATCTGCTGTCTTGAACTTATCAATTGATGGCGTCTCCGCTAACGTTTCATGTAGAGTTGTAGAAGATCATTTGTTGGAGAGATCAATGCTGATTGGGCAGTCTTATTCGGAGCAGTCGTACGTTGTGGTGTACAAAGATGCCAACAAACTACAATTCCTTCACATAGGGACG
Organism: Stenoptilia bipunctidactyla; assembly: GCA_944452665.1. NCBI lineage: Eukaryota > Metazoa > Arthropoda > Insecta > Lepidoptera > Pterophoridae > Stenoptilia > Stenoptilia bipunctidactyla. The sequence goes on along the minus strand of OX101733.1, from coordinate 7,045,541 downwards.
GAGCTGCCTAACATCGATGAAGGTTGTGAGGATGTATACAAGGTCAGCTTTATAACTCATAACGAAATTTTTGGCCCTGCAAGCGTTAGATCTACAATTAGAAAACCTATTGATAATAGCTTAGTTTTAGATACTAAAATTGTCGGGAGGCCGAATGCACAATTTGTAGTATGTGGTGGTATTTATGAAGTAAATCGAGGCAATCTGTATGTTACAGTAACACCATGTTCTATACCGTGTCTCTTACAGGAAAATTTCATATTTGCTCGGGCTAGAGAGACACAATCTGTTTATACACTTAAAGATATAGAAAATTCTTCTTGTTCTAGAACTTGTCGACCACGAGATAACCTTGATTTTAGTAAACTGAATATAGGAGACTCGGTATCGGAAGGTGATAAGTTACAGCTTGTAGGACTTTTGCAGCGTTTCGAGGATTGTTTTGCATATGATCTGTCCAATTTAGGTTGCACGAACGTCACTGAAATGAAGATTGAGCTGACTAGTCAACGCCCCGTGGTATATAGACCATATCGATTATCATATCAAGAGCGAGAAAAAGTCCGAGTTATGATAGATAAAATGTTACACGCAGGCATCATACGGGAGTCAGTATCCAATTATGCCAGTCCTATAATCCTAGTCCGAAAGAAAGATGGAGGGGTCCGATTATGTGTGGACTACAGGATGCTCAACTCTATCACCATCAAGGAAAGATATCCCATACCGGTGATAGAAGATGAGATTGCTAGGCTTTCTGGGCAGGCATGGTTTGTCACACTCGATTTAATGTCAGGTTACTATCAAGTGCCAATTGCAGAGGAAAGCAGACACCTTACGGCGTTTGTCACGCCGGACGGCCAATACGAATATAATCGTATGCCGTTTGGCCTGGCAAATGTACCCGCGGTTTTTCAGAGAATGATGAACCATGTATTAGGCCCAGCGCGTTTTAACAAAGCTACCGTCTATATTGATGATCTATTAATCTTTGGTAAAAGTTCGACTGAGTGCTTAGAAAGATTAGAGGAAATCCTTACATTATTACGTGGTGCAAACCTGAAATTAAACCTATCAAAATGCAGTTTTTTACAGAACACTATTCACTATCTAGGATTTGAGATAAACTCTAAGGGAATGAGGCCAGGGATAGGCAAGATTCAGAGTGTAGTTGACTTTCCTCGACCTGAAAACGTTCATGGCGCTCGCCAGTTCTTGGGTCTGGTCAGTTATTTCAGAAAGTTTATCGAAGGGTTTGCACTCCTGGCTAATCCTATCACCAAGTTGCTGAAAAAGAATACGCCGTGGGAGTGGACTGACGCCCAGGAAAATTCTTTCAATGTGCTGAAAACTAAATTGATTAGTAGACCGGTTCTCGCTATATACGACCCTATGGCAGAAACGGAGCTCCATACAGACGCCAGTAGATTAGGGTTGGGTGGAATTCTTTTACAGCGTCGACAGGGTAGTCAGAGTACGTTACATCCAGTTGTTTACTATAGCCGCCAGACAACACCGGAGGAGCGGAATTTTCACTCCTATGAATTAGAGACGCTTGCAGTCATTTGCGGGTTAAAAAAGTTCAGGGTATATCTTTTAGGTAAAACATTTAAACTAGTAACCGATTGTAGTGCATTACGGTCTACTTTTGAGAAACGAGATCTCATTCCAAGGATTGCGCGGTGGTGGCTTGCTCTGCAGGAATTTGATTGTACTATAGAGTATCGGGCTGGCACAAAAATGGGACACGTCGACGCTTTATCAAGAAATCCAATTGAGGACGTTGAAACGTTGAACCCTGAACAATACCCCTCAGTAATGGTTATCGATGACGAGGACTGGTTATTAACGTTACAATTGGGAGACCCAGAATTGCAACGTATTTGTAAGGTCATCAACGACGATCTTGACCCTCAAGGATTAGAATATATTAAAAATAATTATGTGATTAAAGGAAACAAACTGTTTAAATGTGTAGAAGGTGACGAGGAGTGTGTGAGGTGGGTTGTTCCAAGGGGTGCAAGGTGGCAGGTGTGCAAGAGAAATCATGATGACATCGGACACGTAGGGTTTCAGAAAACCTATGAACGTATAAAAAGAAACTACTGGTTCGCTAAGATGAAGCGATTTATAAAAAAATATGTAGAGGCGTGCATAGAATGTGCATATGCAAAAAAATCGACAAATAATCGGGAAGGATTATTACATCCGATTGAAAAAGTTAACAAACCCTTTCACACCTTACACATCGATCACCTTGGGCCTTTTGTTAAGTCCAAAGCAGGTCATACTCATATTCTCACCATAGTAGATTCTTTTACTAAGTTTTTATTCATAAGACCGGTTCGAAATACAAACGCTCAAAATGTCATAAAGGTTCTTAGGGATATTTTCGATACTTTTAGAACACCTGATCGAATTATTAGTGATCGGGGTTCAGCTTTTACGTCACACAGCTTTAGAAAGTTTTGTCTAGATCGAGGAGTAAGGCAAGTACTAAATGCAGTGGCCTGCCCCAGGGCTAACGGGCAAGTAGAACGATACAACAGGACCGTTCTCGATTCACTAACAGCTCAGAACCTCAATGGAGATGAAAGAGATTGGGAAGACAAGCTAGGGAGAGTCCAATGGGGGCTTAATAATACGGTGCAAAAGACAATAGGTAGGGCACCCTCGGAAGTCATGTTTGGGACAGAAATGAACAGTGAGTTTAATCCAATACTTAACGACATAACTGAGAATGTTTGCGACAAACGTTCCTTATCATCCATACGCAGCGAAGTAAAGGATAAAATCGATGAAGCACAGCTAGTGCAAAAACAACACTATGATAAGGGCAGGCGCCCAGCGCGCCAGTATAGTACTGGGGACCTGGTTAAAATTACAAAAGTCGTTTTCCAGAATAATGGTAAAAGTACCAAACTAATGCCTTCCTATGAAGGGCCATATAGGGTCTTAAAGTTTTTAGGAAACGATCGTTATAAGGTGACCCCAATACCCGGCTTTGAAGGCATGAAAAATAAAAGGAAAACAATGGTTGCCGCGGACAGGATGAAACCGTGGATTCATTTAGCGTCGTTAGAGATTGATAATGACACGGATAATGATGTCAGGAATAATGCAAGTGATGGAGAGATAACTGAATGATCAGTAACTTTTGATTATGCTAATTTGATTACTTAAAACTAAAACAATCATTATATGCGTATGTAGTTAAAGTTTTTATAATAAAATATAATTAAAAAAAAAAAAAACATATAAGTATATAAAAAGCAAAAAAAATAAAAATGCATCAAAACAAGGGATGAATTTGTGTTGAGACTACAGTGCCTATGTAGTTGATATTTTAAAATAATCAAATGTTAAATTGTAATAGTTAGTAAGACAATATTAATGTATAACGTTAACTTGATCAAATGTAAAATTGTAAAAGTTGTTGAGAATAATTAGAACTTATTTTATTAGTTTCGTAATGATCATAGTGTGATATTATAATGTTAATATATTAATTGTCAATAAAATTGCTTACTGAGTATAACTACAAGGGAATGTCTTACTCTGCCAAGTGTAAGGTTTCACCGGATGCGTGTATGAGGACATACACGTCGTCAGGACGGTTGAGTGTAAGGTTTTGTCAAACTTAACCGAAAATGTCAAATGTTTGAATGAATAAAGCTGACACTCGGCGGAGTGACACATTCTACTTTGAATTCTTAGTGTGATTGGTTGTGTAAAACGCATCATAAGTGAAGGATAAGTCTGATTAAGATTTGTACAATAAGTTTTGAAAATCAGTTTTGAGAAATAAGTTTTGAAAAATAAGTTTAGACAATAAGTTTTGGGAAATCAGTTTTGGGAATATTTTATTATATTCCGTGATAAGTTTTGTCCCAACCCCGATAAGTTTGGAATTATAGGTGACTACAGCTGTCTGGCGATTGTAAGGAATGATCATATAAGTGTGGCACAATATAAGATTGGAATATTTCATACAGTGTTGTTATTTATTGAGATTCCCAAAAATTTCAAGCACGAAAGCATGCTTCAATTGAGCACTTCCTTCAGTTGAGTATGTGCGTCGGGAGTGTTGCTCAAAATTAGCATACTCATTTCGAGCACGCTCCTGAATCGACAGGCTTGCGATTTTTTAGCATGCTACCAGCAGCGCGGGTGGAAACCTGTTTGCTTATTGAGCATGCTAGTATCGATCAGTCGTTCATAATTAAATATACATGGTGACTAGTGACTAATTTAAGATACTGAAGGAAAGCACTCTCGATTCTGATCATAATTATGTAATAAAAGTAGGTATTTTTTCACCAGAAATCCCTATGAATAAATAAAGAGACCTTATTACACTTTTCTGGACGCGCTGCCTCAGTCAACACGTACACAGCAGTGTTCCCGCCACACGAACACCACCACCCGCTAAGTATCTATTGCATAACGCTTAGTAAATAATTAATATTTAATTTTTATGTTATTTTTCTCTTTATGTATGATCCCAAACTATCGCGTCCTGGAATTTCGAAAATGACCAACCAGTCACCCTGTATAAGCATACTTAAAACTAGCATGCTTAATGCTAGCAAATGTAAACTGCTCCTAGGCATGTTCGTATTGAGCATACTAAATAGCAAGCTTTTAGGCATGCTTTTTTCGAGCACGTGTAACAGTAGCGTTACTTTCTATCAGTTACGAGAGAGTTCAAACGCTGGTTTAATTACCTATTAAAAAGGTGCGTTCTGTAGTGTAGTGGATATCAAATTTGATCAAAAAATTGTATTAAAAGTTTCAATAGAAAATTATTTCATGCAAAGCAGAAATCAGGATTATCTTCGTCATGGCAACATTTATACATTGAAGTTTTGGAAATCAAAGATAGGGAATTGAGAATTATACCCGGCGCGGCGAGCCTTGATGACATTATGACACTGACAGTGATTTCCACAACACAACCTTGTAGGGTATTTATTAAATCATACCTTACGAAGTAACTTTTACAGAACGTAAACGTAAAGTATGATTTCTTGTAAATGTTATGAATTGTTATAATTCCAACGGAATATCATTGTATTGGAATATAGCTACGTAAAATAAATAAATGCCATTTTTAGACGCCTCCAATACGATTCTAATGTAACGGTGACGGCATTGCAAGGTTGTGTTGTGGAAATTACTGTCAGTGTCATAGGGATCAAGGCTCGCCGCGCCGGGTATAGTATTGAAATCCACTTGGGAGGTGCAATAACAAAACCTTACCTTAAAAAATCGTATTACAATATTACAGAATATAGTTTACAAGCACAAAATACGGATATTTTGTGTGCAAAGAACATCAAACGCTTTCGTGTTGAAACAACAACAATAACATCAGCGAAGGTAAACTTGGCGGTCGGCCAAACTCATACTCGTACGAGATCTCGCTAATATTGGTTCACTCCACGGTTTTATGAACACCGCAAACGTATTTTTTAACAGGCATTGGTGAAAAATCCCAATTGGGTACTGTCATGGACCTGTATGCAGTTGGAATGTATTATGATTGTTGCTTTGATTAAAGTTTTTTTTTTTTTTGCGAAATTTTTGATCATTTGTTGATTAGAATAGTTTGAAACTATACAGATATGGTATACTATTGAATCAAATAAAACTAGCAGATTCATGAGTTTGAGCTTCTTTTTTCATTTCCAAGCGTTCTTTTATTGAAGATAATATTCAATTGCAATAAACATTTAGAAATTGCTTTTTAATTAACTTTTTCTGCTTTACTTCTCTTTATGAACTTAATAATACCAAATCACACACTTCCGTACAAGCATTGTGGTTCACTGGACAAATTTCAATATTGAACATCTAATACCATAATTCTTTGATACAACATAAACGTACCATATTTATTTTAATATTGCGCAGTAGAAAAAAAAAGCTGATAATACTACGACGTAGTAGGTACTACAAGATGTTTCGTAGTAACTCGTATTCGTCTATATTCTAAATGGTATTATTGCATGAATCTTTGCTTCATTATGTAAGCGAATATATTAATTATCTTGCAAAAAAATAAATGCCATTTATTGCAAAAATGGTTTCTATGAATAAATGATAAATACTTATTGTGTGAAAAAAATCCGGTGATTAAAAAATAGCACAGTTTAATATTATACGCGATATGCCCGATTAAAAAGTTTTTCTTTTCAGATTATGAATCGTTAAAAATTTTGACAATATTACACATTATATCATTATTATTGGTACTATTTGGAATATGAATATTTTATATATCGATCAATCTATCGAATAATAAAGACAATTATTTGATTTACTGTTATAACTTTAATTATGTTAGTGCTGTTTTGCAATTGATCTAGTAGTGGTCATAATATATGCATTGAAACAGAATTACTCAGCTATATTTGTTATTCGGTTGTGCGGTGAGTGGTTTCATTAAATTAAAACAACAAGAACATTAGCTGATAATTGGCAATTACTCGTAAAACCTAAATAATAAAATATTAAATAGAATATTTGCATGTTTAAGGCTATCGCGGTTTATAAAAAGCTATTATGAGGATATTGCATCCACGGAGGGGTTGTTTGTAATGTACGCAGTAGGTACGGAGGCCGGGGTCGCTTACCCGGGTGTCTTTTTTTCATAGTCGGAAAGACCAATGAAGGGAACACCCCGTGACATCGGCGATCATGTATGAAAAGATTAATGAACGTGGAGGAAGCGAAATAAGTATGTCAGGATCTTATCATTTGGTGATCCCTGTCTCTGACTTTTTTTTTTTAATTGGGGAAATCCTCCATGGATGAAACGATGACGCTCGGGGGAGCGTCAAAGTTATGCCTGGACTTTAACCGGCTAAAACCCCAATGTGTTCCTCCTCCGCGCCTAGTGGCGGGATCACGGCAAGCCAAAGCATTCAACCGCGAAACCGCCGGCGCCATCCGCTTGCGCGGAACCCTCAACATGCAGCGTGCCGAGAACACCAGGCACGCCGCACCTCAGCGAACTCCCTTGAGCAGGGCGGCAGATACCCCCGTATCCACCGCTCAGGGACTTCACTAAAGCCGGAAAGGGTTAGGGACCAGTGAAATCGCGTCGCGTTAGATCACCAGAATCTAACCGCCCCCAGCCGCGCCTCAGTCTGGTGGAATCGCGTCGCGTTAGACCACCAGCATCCGGCTATCTGGCCTGCCATCATCCGGGGAAATCGCTCACGCGTTAGATCCCCGAAATCCGGATGTCCGCAAAGGGGATTCAAAAAGGTGGACGGCCCTTTCGCTTCCCCTCGGCAGACGGACTGACCCCCACAGCCATCCATCCCACGGATGAGGCACCTCGGGCACCCGGGGATTGGGGTGATTTTTTACAGAGGTTGTCTTCCTCGCAGCCGTTAAGCCCCCGGTCCTGTTTCTGCCCAGGATTACGGGTTGGCCGACAGCTCGGACGCCGAAGCAATCCAAGCCTGCCGTCCCTCCGAGCAGCTGGTTGCTCAAACCAGCGCTCCCCTCCTCATGCCCTCATCGATTCCCCAAAGTGAGCTGCTGATACTCCTTTGGGGAACCGACAAGGGCCCCGCAGCTGGTTTTGGTCCGCGCCGTCGAAACGGTACCCCCCATTTCTGGGGGATATTCCCCTATCCGCCACCTGGGGACGCGCCCGATGGGAGACCAGCAATTCCACACGGGTCCCTGTCTCTGCCTGCCCCAAAGGAAGACAAGCCTGAAGTTATGCTTGTATGAATACAAATTCAAAATTTACCCTGTATATTATATTTAGCCAATTTATCTGATAATCATGATCTTATCATCGCTTACTGTTTATTACACTTGATCATTCATTACATTTGAGGTCGAGGTTAAAAAAGTAAAAAAAGTGCCCGTATCAAACCAAAATTACTGAAACAAATAAAATATAAAAAGTCGTTTCAAATTCAAAGCTCAAAGCTGGCAAACGAACGAGCGCTCATCAGAAGATTTTAATTAATTTTAAGCGTAATTAAACCATGCATCTAGCATAGGCTTAAGGAGCTGAATGTAAAGATAGGATTTTATTATTTATATTTTGAACTGACCTACTAGTTATAATTGATTGAATCAGGCGTTACTTTGCGGAAATCCATGACAACTACTTTAACAAAGTTATAGTTAGTTAGTTAGTTCGGTGGTGGTCGTTGCACCCTAAAGATGCTTCTGGTTGAAGGGAAACACGTGTCGGTGATAGTTTGTGGTGTGGGTTACAGTATTCCAAGTATGTGTTCATTGCATTTCTTGCTTTTTTGCTTGAGGGAGGGAGGGCAGTGAACCAACGCACGAAAATCCTGCATCACGAGCGCAAGTACAAGTCGCGGAATTAGCAAGGTAACTTTGTTAAAGTAGTAACCTACCAGCTTTTATAAATATTGGAAATAGAGCCTTATGAATCAGTTACTTCAAAACTTGAGCACATAATTATGTAGATTTCTAAAAAAATATGATAAAATAAGGTAATAATACAAACTTCTCTTTAACGTTTTTAAAAACCTTAAGACCAAAAAGGAAATTATTGACTAAAACAGTGTAATCTCTTTATAAATATTATTTTTTGCTACCGTGAAGGATACTTCTACTTATTTTAGTAACAGCGGAGTTTGAGTTATTTTAAATTAAAATGAGGTGATGGAAAATAAATATTTGCATTTATTTTAATAAAGTATCCAAGGGAAAATACCTTTTACACTAAGTCCGATTTGTATACATTGAAAATCAAAAATCTAATACACTTCACAAAATACAGGGCTAGTTCTCAATCACCAGCCAAATTTTTTACACAATAAGTATCATTTATAAACGATTTTAGCATAAAATATTGGTTCAGCAGAGGACAGCACTTTTTGATTAAAATGTTTATTTTCCAAAATACATTAAAACACGCAGCGCCTTAAGAAAAGTTTTAAAAGGAACCTGTATATCAAGCTGACTCGGGCTAATTTTTACAAAAACGTTAAATCAGATATTCTAATGTCTAACCCGGGCGCCACACTTAGTTTCAACACATATTGACGTAACCTGCCAGACTTGCTTCGCAAACACTTTTCTCCACAGTATGCTAGTAGACAACAAACAAGATGGACAACGATTTTGTAGACTCAGTTAGCCTGTATTATTTGTATATATGTAATTATATTTTTTTATTTGTTATTTTTCGGGTTCCATGTACATAGTTGCCCCTGTAACAACTCTACAAATTCCAGAACGCACTCGCTGCCCCAGTCCATTATATGGCCGCATAAATACATAACATGCACACAACCGTCCCGCTCAACAACGCTCGAGCAACTGGACACTGAACAAGTGTGGCAGGCCACGCAAACATTTGCACACATTCAACTTTGAACGCTTTGATGTATAGAAAAAGACCGACACCGGATGGCAAAGTGCAAAGCTTTGTGCAAACGTTGAATACATATGCAAAGTCCAGCGCCACACATTTGTGCAAACATTTGTTCAAACATTTGTTCAAACATTTGAAGCTAAGTGTAGCGCCGGCTTAAGGAAAGTAACTTCTCAGTTGTTTCTTTTAACAGATGAGAGTAAAGTTTTAAGCAAATAGCTCGTTATGTATAGAATTGTTTGTCAGATGACATGCAAGGATATTTCAAAAACTAAATTAAGGAATTCTATTTTATAAATATATATTGTTTTAAGATTTTAGGGTTCAAAATAGCTTATATTAGGTACTCAAAACGATAATTTTTTCGTTAGTTTGATGCACCTGATGGTTACTGACATCTAGGACGTTGTACGGTCAATGATGACTGAAGCCGCAACCTGGAAAAGTTTACTTTTCATCTTTCCCTGTCCGACTTTTTCTATTATCTATAACACAATTATGCATACGCATGTTTATTATAGCTTATTATAGCGGTAAAATAGGAAGGACGGCAATTACCACTGAGGTGCGTACTCACTTGAAACCTAGTTGCTTTATATTTGGTGAACATCAACTGAAATAAAATGAACACCTAGATACAAAAAAATATTTTAAAGAGGGAGTACTATGAGTTCTACTATGAGTCGAACTATGACTGAAAAAACAATATTTATTCTGTGAAAATGTATTCTTTACAAGGAAATGTTTGAGGTATGATTTAGTGCATTAAACTTTACTTTGCAGAATAAACACTTTATCACGGTATCTTATTTCTTTTGAGAAATAAGTAACCTGTCTCCCTAATCTCATTCCAAGGAGATTACATTCCTTGATTACGTAAATTTTATTTCCCAAGTTATCCTTAAATCTACCTGTTAATAATAAATATCTCAATATCGTTGATTGTCAGCTGTCACTATCCCTGGGTGCCGGAGGGCCGTAAATTATTCTCATTTACATTAAAAAAAAGACGAAATACCTAACGGCTCGTCTGGCAGCGGCCATTTTGTTCGAGCACCTTAATTGGCACGGGTGACGTAACGCAGCGACGACGGAGGAGATGAATGTGTATTAAACAAATTATTTCTTATAAGTGATGTAAGGAAATTAACTATAAATGTTATGTCTAGAAAACTGTACTGTAAGATGCTTACTGATACTGTAGTGTTATAGCAAGTTATCTATCCTCTAGTTCTCTATCCTCTATTCTCTAGCCCCTCTATCCTCTTTCAAGTTGTTGTGCCCAACAGGGTCCATGATGTATGTACCTTAAATTGTTACCTGAATTTACCATTGTGGAATGCAATAAAGAATTGAATTGAATTCTATTTTTATATTTCTTAAGTACAAACTGAAATATACGACTATACCTAAGTTCTTTTTTCCAATTTTAATATAAATTATGAATATAAATCTGCATATCAGAAGATGAGGATTTTATCAACACTATGTTACTTAATTTCATAAACGTACACATACATCCATTTAACACCGTAAGTTTTACAAAAACCTATTCCCTCTGAGCGGTTGTAACAATTTACAATGTAAGGAAAAGTTTATCAAAAGTTAATCTGGGAACCTTACGGGTAAAAGAGCTTCTCCTTTAAGTTTAGTTTCTTAGGTCCGTATTATTTACCTGTTCGTTTATTTAAGTTTCGTTGTACATTATTATTATTGGGGGTTTTTGCGACTATATGAGCAGTCTTGTCCGCTCGTCACACTGCGACCTAGAAGATCTATTGTGTGAGCCCCAATTTATAACTCGCCGCACACTCCAATGGAGTCCAGGAAATTTAGGATTTTCCTTACGGAGATGCTACTTGTTCGCGCCTACTCTATTCGCAAATCTTAACGCGGATAAATTAAAAGCTCTCGCGCATCGCCGGTTAGGGACCTACCCTCGCACGCACCTTATGAGGAAGAACATACTGGAAGCAGTGAACGACCGACCGCTGTGCCGCTAAGACGACGTCGCTTGACGCCGTTATCCGCATACACCGCTGCAACACCTTGTGGATTCTTTGTGTTAATCTGTGCTGCTGGACTCTTTGTGCTTGCGTGCGCACGCATAGTGAAACTTAAACCCTGGACTTTCACCCTATCGCCGCCGGAGCAACCCCGACAGAGAAGCAAGGTGCGTGCCCTTTTCATTTCCCGCCCTTATATCGCATTATTTAATTGTAATTATTTTCCTGTGATTATCGTCCATCGAAGCTATTTAATATTTATCTACATTTCCGCGAAACATAATTAATTTGAACCATCGCATGGGGAGTGACCCTCTGTGGCGCCTCCATTTTTATTGGCCCAAACGAGCCGGATGCTCTGTACCTTTTTTATAATTACCGCTTGGTCCTTCGTTAAATTCTCCCGCCCTCACAGGATCGCCTTAATAAACCGCAATATCTATTAATAATATTTAGTTTATTATAAGATATATTTATAATTATTCCGCCATTACTCTTATTCGTTATACCTACCCTATACTAACATATATTGCTCAATTATGCCACGAGGTGAAGATAAATTATCATGTTCCTTAAGCCCTAAAGTAATAATGTTAGAAGCTAAACGGAACGCTCTTTTTGAACGCATTCAGGACATTTATGAACAGTCTAAGATGGCTCACGCCTCCGAGGAACGAAAAGAATCGTTTATTAGCGCGTGTGTAACTATTGAAAGTATTCGCAGCCAATTTCATAACGTGTTAGACGAATATAACGAAAATATTTTAACCGAAAATCCTACCGCAAAGCCTAATTACCAGGTCTATTCCGCCTTTGAAGATTTGTTTTGTTCAATTAAACAAGTATTGTCGCAACTAACCGCTACTGTGTCCTCCAGTATTCGTCAGAAAGATATTTCTAAACCTAGGTTACCGCCCATAGAACTCGTATCGTTTGATGGTGAAATACAAAACTGGCCCTTATTCTATGCGACTTTTAAATCTACCGTTCACGATAATTCGTCACTTACTAACGCTGATAAATTATATTATTTACTTGGGAAGTTATCATCTAAGGTACAATCAGTACTTGCAGGTATTAATCCGTGTGCTGAAAACTACGAAATCATATTTCAATCATTGCTCGATAGATATCAAGATGTCCGTGTTCTAGGTACTAACTATCTAGATCAAGTTTTAAATTTAACGCTTAATAATTCTCCGTCATCGGGTTCTAACTACTCACTATTTATAGATAAATTCGTTACCGCAGTTACTTCGCTTAAAAACTTAGGTATTCAAGACCTCACAGACTTTATTTTACTACATATAGCCATACGTAAATTCGATACCGATACAATACGCGCATTTGAAATGCATAGTTACGATATTAAATTACCTAAACTGGACAGCTTTATTACGTTTATAAAAACCCAATGTCGGATTTATCAAAATTCACAACCCGCGAGCACCAGTACGAAGTTAACTAAGAATAAGCCGCGCGTCGCTTTAGTTAAATATCCAAATCCGCAGTCTTACGTTACGAGCACAGGACAGAGTAAGTGTTCTTTATGCAATCATAACATACACGATCACTATTATAAATGTGTAGCATTTCAAAAGTTATCACCGTTAGATAGATTTAAATTTATTAAGGATAATAACGGGTGCATTAACTGTCTAAGTACGAAACATAAGGCTGGTCTGTGTAGTTCGAAGTCAACATGCCGCGCCTGTAGTCAGCGACATCATACTTATTTACATTTCACGGGAGCGTGCGACACTACCGCGCGCTGCGTATCCGGGAGCTCGACTGCCGGTGCCGGGCTCACCGCGCCTGCGTCTGCGCATACGCCGCCGCCCGCGCTCGCGCAGCCGCATCCAACCGAGAATCGATCCCAGGACGCGCATGCGCAACGCTCGCAAAATAATATGAACAATAACTTATCACTCTGTACAACGGCTAATGGTACAGTTTTGCTTGCTACGGCTCAAGTTATTGTTTTCGACGCTAATGGAAAACAACAGTTAGTTATGTAGATGTTTGTTAGACAGCGCTTCGCAAAGCAATTTTATTACATACGATTGTTGTAAACGCTTAGGATTATTGAGTAAATCGAGACCGTCGCATACTACGGTTAAGGGTATAGGAGGCTCGCAAAAATCAATAAATGGGTTTGTTGATTTTACATTTTACTCACGCTTTAATTTAAATGTTAATTACAATATGTCGTCACTTATTGTGGACGTCATCACGGACTGTTTGCCGTCCGTCCCAGTAGACATTAAAGGGTTCACTCTTATACATTCCTTACCGCTTGCCGACAGTGAGTTTGCTACTCCCGGTAACATAGATATTTTAATTGGTAGTTCATTATTCCCGCACTTGCTAATGCCCACCATAGTGTATAGCGAGTTTAGTCATATTCCGCCCGCAATACAAACTGTTTTAGGTTTTATTTTAATGGGTTCAGTTCCCGCCTTGTATTCAACTCCCGCTTGTAATATTTCTAATGTTACGACCTCATGCTGCTCGGTAGCTTGTGATCGAGTAGACGCACTTCTCAGGCGCTTCTGGGAGCTTGAGGAGATGTCCGCGCCGCCCATGTATACCGCAGACGAACTTGAGTGCGAAGAGTATTTTAACGCAACCACTTCCCGCATTGAGAGTGGTACTTATGTAGTCGCACTTCCGTTTCGCGAGGATCCGTTTTCATTAGGCGATTCCTACGCCGCCGCTCATAGACGTTTTTTATGTTTAGAACGCAAGTAAGAGGCTTCATTGAACGCTCGCGCCGCATATAACGACGTAATACACAGTTATATAGACAAGGGCTATATCTCACGTGTAAGCAATAGCGGCGATAGTTTACTCCCGTCATACTATATACCACATCATGGTGTTTTTAGAGAAGATAAAGCGAGCGCTGGTTATAATAGAGTGGATAGCTTCAATACGCTACGCTTTATATATATGTTTATATATTTAGTCTTTATATATATGTAGAAGGTGCAGCAAGGTATATGGAAGATGAAAGTCAACTCACTATGTTAAGTCCGTATATTGATTGAACTCACAAGTACTGATACACGTTACACTATTCACAATACATTAAATATAGTTAAAACGCAAGCACAAATTAGATAGATATAACGAGAGTTTTTACACAGGCACAAATAAAGTTCACATGTAGAAGAGTACGTAAGAGATGGAAAGAGTTTGGAGAAAAAGGTATAGAACGCAACAGTCAAATAGGCAGAAACACAATAGGTTAAGATTACTAAGATTAATAGCAGTTAAAACACAATGTGGAGATAGCGGTTAAGCAAGAGAGAAGCGTGCGCCCGGCGTAGTAAGCGAGTTACGACTGGCGGGCCAAGAACACGTAGGCTGCGCCTGCGCCTCCGCTGGCCGAATCCCGTTATTCGTGTCTTGCGCAGTGCGGGGAAAAGTCGATATCCGCGACGATAAAATTCCCGGTTACTCGGCCGACCGATAACTTATGGATTATAATAAACCTAAATAAACTTATTTTATTTGTGTAATAGTATTTATGTATTGTGTTATATATGTATATGTATATAATGATATAAATAATTATACTATGGAAATAAATGTAATTAATATGAAATATAAATAAATCGATGATAAATAATATGGATATTTATAAATGTGTAGGAAGGCGCCTACACCACCCCCCTCCAGAGACCGTCAAGGGCGATAAAAATCGGGAATGCGCACTTTGCGACCCGAACGGGTTGTGCGGTCACCTGGAACAATTGGTGGACTAATTTCTTCGTCGCTAAATCGTACGCGACGAATAGGGCGACTGGAATTATCGGGAGGAGTATTTAGAGAAGAAGGTTCTTCATCTCGTGAGGACAGTGTGAAGGCTGGTTTAAGTCGGTCTATCGACACTGTGACCTCTTTGTTATTGCAGAGGATTTTAAAAACTTTGTCTCCTCTTGCAAGAACCTTATGTGGTCCTGCATATGCGGCTTGGAGAGACCCCCGTGATGCGTCTACGCGAAGGAAGACTAAATCGCAGGTGTTTAGCTCTTTGTAAACAAAAACATTTTGTTTACCGTGCCGTGAAGTTGGAACAGGCCTCAACTTCTCTGCAAAATTTCTGATTCTTGCAGAAAAATCGGAAATGTCGGTAGTGCCTGCAGTGGTCGGTTCAAAAAATTCCCCCGGCAATCGCAGAGGTTCTCCGTAAACCAGCTCAGCCGAAGAAGCCTGTAGGTCGTCCTTAACGGCGGTCCTAACGCCTAAAAGAACCCACGGCAGGGATTCCGTCCATCTTTCGTTCGCATGGCAGACAATAGCAGCTTTTAGTTGACGGTGAAACCGTTCAACTAGACCGTTGCAAGCGGGGTGATAAGCTGTCGTTCTTTTATGCTCGAAGGAGGCCATCTTTGACAGATTTTTGACAAGAGCCGACTCAAATTGTCGACCTCGGTCGGTTATAATTTCTGTCGGACAGCCAAAGCGAGACATCCAGGTCGACAGCAACGCTTTTGCAACGGTTTCTGCTGTGATGTCTTCGATCGGTATTGCTTCAGGCCATCGAGTAAATCGATCTACCGCCGTTAAGCAATACCGATAGCCATTCGAAACAGGTAATGGACCCACCAGGTCTATATGGACCTGTTGAAAACGGGCACGGGGTAAATTAAAGGTGCCAAGCGGGGCAGACACATGTCGAGTGACTTTGGCTCGCTGGCACGCAATACACGAACGTGCCCACTCTCTGCAGTCTTTTCTAATGCCTGGCCAAACAAATCGCTCGGCTAACAGTTTCGCCGATGCGTTGGCGCCAGGGTGACTAAGAGAGTGTAAGCTCTCGAAAACTTGCTTCCTGAGCAGCTTGGGAATGAAAGGCCTGGAAGTCGAAGTACTGACGTCGCAGTACAGGGGTTCGTGACTTCCAGGAACATGAAGCTTTTTTAAGCGCAGGGAAGAGTCCCCGCTTAAAAGCTTCTGTAATTCCGGATCAGAAACTTGACTTTCGGCTAGTGTCTCGAGGCTAACAGGTGCTCCCAGTTCTTCAACGCGAGACAAGGCATCGGCGACAATATTATCCTTGCCAGATATATGCCGGATGTCCGTTGTGAACTGGGAAATAAAGTCAAGGTGCCTATACTGCCGAGGCGAACAGTTTTTCTTCCTTTCATGGAATGCGAAACTGATCGGCTTATGGTCAGTATAGACAATAAAATGACGTGCCTCGAGCATATGCCGAAAGAATTTTATTGCCTCATAGATGGCAAGCAACTCCCTGTCGTATGGAGAGTATTTTGTTTGTGACGGACTAAGCTTCCTCGAGAAAAACGCTAAAGGCTGCCAAACTCCGTCCTTGAACTGCTGCAGGACAGCGCCCATAGCGTTGTCGGATGCGTCTGTGACGACGGCTAGCTTAGCCGAGCAGTCGGGGTGTGCTAAGAGAGTAGCTTTGCACAAACTCTCCTTGCAAGCTTGAAAAGCCGTGAGGGTGTCGCCTGTTAAATTGACAGGCGTGGTACTCTTCACGGGGCCAGTTAGCAGTGCGTGTAGTGGAGCTTGTATCTGGGCTGCATTGGGAAGAAATCTCCTATAAAAATTGATCATCCCCAGAAAAGCTCTGAGCTGACGCACATTGGTGGGAGCTGGAAAATTATTAATAGCTTCCACCTTGACATCTAGGGGCTTGCAACCATGTTCAGATATGAGGTATCCTAGAAATGTTACCTCTTTCTTACCGAAAACACACTTTGCCGTGTTCACCATCATGCCGTACTCCTTGAGACGCTTGAATACTTCGCGCAGGTGTTCCTCGTGCTCAGCCTCGTCGCGCGAAAAGATCAAAAAATCGTCGAGGTAGGCATAGACGAAATCCAGCCCACGGGTCAACATATCGACGAAACGCTGGAAAGTCTGGCCCGCATTCCGAAGACCGAAAGTCATGAATGGAAATTCATACATTCCGAAAGGTGTTGTGATCGCGGTCTTCGGAATATCTTCAGGACTGACCGGTATCTGATTGTATGCCTTCTCCAGGTCTAAGGTGCTGAAAATTTTACAGCCTGTGACGTTGTGAGTAAAGTCATGGATGTGTTTAATCGGATACCGGTCAGGCACTGTACGGGCATTCAACTTACGGTAATCCCCGCATGGTCTCCATCCGTTGTTCTTCTTCGAGGCCAGGTGTAAGGGAGACGACCACGGGCTCTCCGAAGGTCTAGCTGTCCCATTAGCCAACATGGCATGGAACTCCTGCTGGGCAATCTTCAACTTGTCCGGAGCTAGACGACGAGGTGGAGAAGAAACAGGAGGACCTGGGGTAGTGCGGATATGGTGTACAGTGCTGTGTGGTGTTGTGTTAAGTGTACCAGCTGGACGAGTAATCTCTGGAAATTCAGAAAGAATTGTATGAAAACGCGATTCGCCAGTCATAACCCTAACAGAAGATATTGCACAGCTTCTTGCTACTTTACCTACAGCAGTTACAGAGGTTAAGTTGTCTATTAATTTCTTATTACGACAATCTACGATTAAATGGTAAAAATTTTAAAAATCTACACCAATAATTGGTTTGGTAACATTGGCTACTACAAATCGCCATGGAAAACTTCTACGGAGGCCAAAATCTAAATTTAAATTAACGTAACCGTATGTAGCAATGCTGGACCCATTCGCGGCACATAAAAAATAGTCCGTTGGGGAACGGCGATCGTGGAGTGCCGACCGTGGAAAGACGCAGAGGTCGCTCCCAGTGTCGACCAGGAACTGCGTCTTCGAAACACGGTCGGTGACGAACAGGCGGCCCGATGATGCAGTTGGAGATGGGCAATCGTCAGCCGCCATTATCGACTGCCCTTTGCGTTTCCAAAATAACATAATCACAAGGCCGGATACACCTGCTGGCTTTCTCCTGGAACTTGGCGTGGTACCAGCACAACGGAAACTTCTGGTAGTTAGACAACGACCGTTGTCTAGAACGGCTGCGATTGTCACGAGTGCGTGACCGGGGTCTGCTGTATCTGCTGGACCGGCCCATGGATAGCTGCTGGACTTGACGCCGCAGTTCTGCAACTTCTCTAGTGAGGTCCCCAAGGATAGAGGTGGGAACAGCGTCACTAACAGCTGCAACTCTTGGCGATGAAGATGCCAGGTCGTTGATCCGGTCAGCTAAGTCTGCCATGGAATCCAGAGGTGTAGCTGCTGGCTGGCCTGCCAGCACGGTCTGGATACTGTGCGGGAGACGACTGGTCCAAATGGTCCGCAGAAAGTCTTCGGGAACGTCACATCCGGCAAGGCTTTTGAGATGCCGGTAAAATTGGGAAGGCTTCCGGTCTCCGAGCTCTTCGTGCATCAACAGCTGTTTAATTTTATTCTCCTTTGATGCCGTCAGCCTTTTAATAAGTTCCGTTTTAAGGGTTTCATACTTGTTAATTACCGGTAAGCTTATGATTAAATCCTTCACTTCTCGGGAATATTCATTTGCTAAATGTCCAATTACGTAGCTAAATTTTGTCGAGTCATTCGTGATACCGGAAATTGCGAACTGGCCCTCCACTTGCGCAAACCAAATCTCAGGTTCTTCTGGCCAAAAAGGGGGAACTCGAACTCCAACCTTAAAAACATCGGTATCGTTTGTCGACTGTGTCCCATCACTACGGCCTGTTCTCGAACTTTCCGTGACGTCATCGCGTGCCTTGCTCATGTTCGTCTAGGGGTCACCAGTAAAGCGTATTTAGGTTATAATAGAGTGGATAGCTTCAATACGCTTTATATATATGTTTATATATTTAGTCTTTATATATATGTAGAAGGTGCAGCAAGGTATATGGAAGATGAAAGTCAACTCACTATGTTAAGTCCGTATATTGATTGAACTCACAAGTACTGATACACGTTACACTATTCACAATACATTAAATATAGTTAAAACGCAAGCACAAATTAGATAGATATAACGAGAGTTTTTACACAGGCACAAATAAAGTTCACATGTAGAAGAGTACGTAAGAGATGGAAAGAGTTTGGAGAAAAAGGTATAGAACGCAACAGTCAAATAGGCAGAAACACAATAGGTTAAGATTACTAAGATTAATAGCAGTTAAAACACAATGTGGAGATAGCGGTTAAGCAAGAGAGAAGCGTGCGCCCGGCGTAGTAAGCGAGTTACGACTGGCGGGCCAAGAACACGTAGGCTGCGCCTGCGCCTCCGCTGGCCGAATCCCGTTATTCGTGTCTTGCGCAGTGCGGGGAAAAGTCGATATCCGCGACGATAAAATTCCCGGTTACTCGGCCGACCGATAACTTATGGATTATAATAAACCTAAATAAACTTATTTTATTTGTGTAATAGTATTTATGTATTGTGTAATATATGTATATGTATATAATGATATAAATAATTATACTATGGAAATAAATGTAATTAATATGAAATATAAATAAATCGATGATAAATAATATGGATATTTATAAATGTGTAGGAAGGCGCCTACAAAGATAAGGAAACTACTAAGCTACGTATTGTTTTAGACGCTAGCTGTAAGTCAACCACGGGCGTTTCCTTAAACGACATTATTCATTCGGGACGTAATTTGCAGGGTGACTTGTATTCGATTTTAATTAATTTTAGATTATTTAAAATTTGTTTATCAGCCGACTGTCGTGAGATGTTTTTAAGAATAATTCTTAGAGAGCCTGACCGCCGATTTCAAAAAATATTATATCGCTTTAAAACGACGGATCCCATCGCTGAATATCAGTTTAATCGTGTTTGCTTTGGTATTAAATCAAGTCCGTTTCACGCACTTCGTGTTATTACGCAACTAATCGAGGACGAAGGTAAAAATTATCCCGCCGCCGCTTCTGTCGCCGCTTCCGCGTTATACATGGATGATGTCGCTTACTCGGTGATGACTGACCAGGAGGCATCTAGCCTCAGTAGAGATCTCATCGCGTTGTTTAAGAAAGCTCAGTTCGATCTCGTCAAATGGAATAGTAACTCAGACGAAGTACTTAAACACATTCCCGAATCGCATAAAACTGACGCAAAGAAAATTTTTGATGAATCTAACCCGCGAAAAATATTAGGTTTATGTTGGAATAAAGACACAGATTGCTTTTATTTCCAAGTTAAGATACCGAATGAGCCGTGTACTAAAAGAACTATTCTCTCCGCTGTAGCCCGCTTGTGGGATATTTTAGGATTAGTCGCGCCGGTAGTTCTTTACGCCAAGCTGCTTATCAAAGAGCTTTGGCTACTGAAATGTGACTGGGATAGTCAGCCGCCGCAGCGGATTCAAGCGGCCTGGCGGCAGTTCTGTCAAGAGATGCCATTATTAAACTCTCTTCGTATACCTCGACACCTAGGCTTAGTGCAGTCTTGTGAAATTAATATTATCGGTTTCGCAGACGCTAGCGAGCGAGCATATGGAGGTGTTGTCTATGCTCAGGTCCGCTCAGGGGACGATTACGTAGTCAACTTAATTACCGCGAAATCAAAAGTATCGCCCGTCAAAGTCGTGTCTATTGCGCGACTCGAGTTGTGCGCAGCGGTTCTGCTATCGAACTTAATACGCAAGGTTACAGATACTATAAAATCACGCTTTCCAATAAGTAAAATATTCGCCTTCAGCGACTCTAAAGTGGCTCTATGCTGGATCCACTCGTCTCCTCACAGATGGCAGACCTTCGTAGCAAACCGCATAGTAAGAATAATAGAAAATATTCCCGCAAGCTGTTTTTACCACGTCGTCGGCACTGAAAACCCTGCTGACTGTTTATCACGCGGTCTTACTCCAGATAAATTGTTAACGCACCCGCTATGGTTTCATGGTCCGCCGTGGGCCGCCCGCGATCCCGCCGAGTGGAGTCTTAAAAATATTAGTCAAGAGATTGACGAATCTATACCTGAACAGAAATCGCAGATTCTTTCGCTAGTCTCTAATAATTCAATGACGTTTATACAAGACTTTAGTACTCGTTTTTCTTCATTTTCAAAATTATTACGCACCGCTGCTTATATTTATAAATTTATAAAACGCTTACCGCGAAATTTACATATTACGAGTTCCGATCTAGATTTCGCTGAAATTAGAATCATACGCGCTTTACAAGAATGTTATTTTATTGATGAGATCCAAAGCTTAAAAAATAATAAGTCATGTTCAACCGTTTTAAGTAAACTAAATCCATTTATAGACAGAGATGGACTCATTCGCGTAGGTGGAAGATTATCTAATTCCGCTGAAGACTTTACCGCCAAACATCCTTTACTTTTACCCCGACGTGATCATATTGTTGACTTGATAATCGATTATTATCACAAAAAACACCAACACGCAGGGCCTGAACTACTTCACTCTTTGCTACGACAAAGGTTTTGGATTCTTTCCGCTCGCCGCCTCATTAGATATAGAGTTCACCGTTGTAACACGTGTTTCCGTGCTAGACCGCGCCCGACATTCCCGCTCATGGCTGATTTGCCTAGCCACCGCGTTAATATGGTAGATAAGGCTTTTACCCACGTCGGCTGCGACTACGCAGGCCCGCTGCAGTACACGCCCGCCCGTGGCCGTGGGGTACGCACTCGCAAGGCGTGGATTTGCATTTTCACATGCATGACAACGCGAGCTACTCATATTGAAGTGGCTACAGATTTAAGCACAGTTAGTTTCTTGGCCGCGCTTAAACGTTTTCTTTCCCGCCGTGGTCCAGTTAAGTGCTTATACACTGATAACGGTACGTGTTTTGTGGGCGCTAGCTCGTACCTTCGCGATTTATATAATTTTTTGGATCAATATCGCCCGCATTTGGAAGTAGAGCTAAGTGAAAATCGCATCGATTGGAAATTTATACCGCCTGCTTCCCCGCATTTTGGTGGATGCTGGGAAAGCGTCGTTAAAATCGTAAAATCGCATTTATTCAAGGTTATAGGACAACAGATTCTATCATACGAGGAATTGATAACAGTTCTCACACAGATCGAAGCTTTAGTGAACTCGCGCCCGCTTACGGCAAGAAGTTGTGACCCTTCTGAACCTTCCGCACTGACGCCGGCGCACTTCCTTAACTTGGTTCCTTTGTCTTCTATTCCCGCGCCAGAAGCTGAAACCATTGATCTTCATCAACGCCATTCGCTTCTTGACAAAATTGTTCAATCCTTTTGGCGTAGATGGCGAGTAGAATATCTGCATCAGTTACAATCTCGCGCCAAGTGGAACATTCCTACGGTTCCTATTGAGAAGGGCACGGTCGTGGTAGTTGTCACAGACAATGCGCCGCCATTTGCTTGGCCTCTCGCAGTTGTAGAGAAGGCCCACCCTTCAAAGGACGGTATAACACGGGTCGTTACTATTCGTACTTCGAAGGGCAGCTATCTTCGACCAGTCGTTCGTTTATGTCCTTTACCGAGTCAATAAACTAACTTTATTTATGTAGTTTAAGTTAAGTATTTATGGTATATTTTATTCATAAGTATTTTTAAGTTTAAGTATATCATACCGCCCTGCTTTATGTATCATTTATCACCGCAATATATTCCCGCATCATTAATATTATATATATTTAAATATTCACGCTTCTAGTCGTTTTTATTTAAAGGCAACCCTTTAAGGCCGGGGGAATGTTCGCGCCTACTCTATTCGCAAATCTTAACGCGGATAAATTAAAAGCTCTCGCGCATCGCCGGTTAGGGACCTACCCTCGCACGCACCTTATGAGGAAGAACATACTGGAAGCAGTGAACGACCGACCGCTGTGCCGCTAAGACGACGTCGCTTGACGCCGTTATCCGCATACACCGCTGCAACACCTTGTGGATTCTTTGTGTTAATCTGTGCTGCTGGACTCTTTGTGCTTGCGTGCGCACGCATAGTGAAACTTAAACCCTGGACTTTCACCCTATCGCCGCCGGAGCAACCCCGACAGAGAAGCAAGGTGCGTGCCCTTTTCATTTCCCGCCCTTATATCGCATTATTTAATTGTAATTATTTTCCTGTGATTATCGTCCATCGAAGCTATTTAATATTTATCTACATTTCCGCGAAACATAATTAATTTGAACCATCGCATGGGGAGTGACCCTCTGTGGCGCCTCTTTTGGATCAAGTTCGTGCTTATCC
Source organism: Stenoptilia bipunctidactyla (assembly GCA_944452665.1). NCBI lineage: Eukaryota > Metazoa > Arthropoda > Insecta > Lepidoptera > Pterophoridae > Stenoptilia > Stenoptilia bipunctidactyla. The sequence continues at coordinate 7,022,052 of OX101733.1, read as the reverse complement.
AGGTGAGCGGAGTGATTGTGCATAACTGCGGGGCAGTGGCACAGTAGGTCTAGAGGGGTTTCCTCTGCGCTTTCGCAGTATCTGCAGATCGCCGTGTCAGTGAGACCCAGATTGTACATACATAAATTGTTAAATAATAAATAAAAGTGTTGAGTACCGCTGGACGTACAAAATTCGACACCTTCAAAGTTGAGATTACTTTATTAGCTACGCGCCATAGTGTGATAAAGATATACAGCCACATTTTATAACCGAATTTAGCGCGTATAATGGAAAAATACAATCTATTCGAGATGAATCCGGTTAAAAAGTGTTTCATTTTAAATTATGAATCGTGAAAACTTAGAACAATATTAAGCAATATTTATGCTGAAATTTAGTACTTAACACAAAATTAATACTACGTCATGCCAAAGTAACTATTTATCATCCTAGCATCAAAACGTTACATATTTAACTTCTTCGAATTACTATTTTAGAATTAACAAACAAACGTAAATAAAAAAAATAAAAAAGAACATAGGTACCCATTCCTACACACAAAGAATACTCATTTGAATTCTTTGAATTTGCTCTGAAATACTGTTAATAACTTGCAGGTATAAATTATTATCCCAACCACAGAGTATGCTCACAGTTTAAATTGCTCACATACTCGTAGGTACATTTTACTGTAAATACCACATATTATATATCTACATAGACAACGCAAATGCACGTACTTCGCGGGTCCGAACCCCGACAAAGCGTCAAGGTTGGTCGCCGCTAGATTCAGACCCCGCGTATGTATGGCTGTTAGAAAATCGATTTCACAATATGAATATCATTCTTAATAATCGATTTCATCGGCGTTTTTGTATCGGTTTGTATTTTCCAGCAATAAATATCAGCTGTGACGTCACAAAAGGTGTTAAAAAGTCGGCACGCTTGGTTTCAATACAAATCGTGATACTTGCGTTGTCTATATAGATGTATGTCTGTGGTAGATACTTTTAGAAAACAAGTTTCACAAAAATATTTCTTTGGTAGTTTTAGTTTTAGTAGTTTCTTTGGTGTTATTTTTTTCTCGGTGATTAAACCCGCGTTTGACTTCAATGTCATCTGATGGTAAGTGAAGATGAGGTCAAAGATGACAGCACGCGGGCTTAGGAAGGCACTAGATCTTCATAAAATATTTCTAGATAGAATACATCACCACCGGAGTGGTTATGTTTGGCGGCAGATTTTATCTAAAGGGTGCTCGCAAGCGGACCGAGAAGGAATTTATTTTCTGAACTTTATGTGTCTCATAGGCTTTGTAAAATATTTCTTTAGTCTTTTGGTAAACATTTGAACTAAGTAATAAACTAAGTACAGATTACAAACAAAATTAAAAATTGTAAGTAAAACACACACAGCACCAGCTGTCGGCATTTACTTGAACAAACATTCGCAAAGTTGTTCAGAACTTTACCGTGAACACAAATCAGCAAGTTTTATCCCGAAAGTTTCCTCTTTTTAGTTCATAGGAAGTTGAACTAATAAAAAGGAAAACTCTTCTTATTAGGTACTTTACTTAATTTGCTATAAACAACGCCTAAATTACTGTTTCCGGATACTAAGAAAACGAGGGGAGTAACTTATTTGGGAACTGGTTTTCGTGTCTGTAAAATCACGTAGAGATTTTCCAATTAGGAACTTGACCTTCCCGTCCCAAGAAAAGAGCAAAGGCAGGCGCCCCGGGCTGCAAATGGTCCAACGGCTGTTTTCGGTTGTTGTCTACATAAAGTAGTTTGAAGGTACGTGCGCACAATGTCTGGTTGTCTGGTAGAAATCGCTACTCAGCGATAAGACCGCCAAGTTTTTATGTTTAATGTAAGTGTTCTTTTTTCTTTCACTGTACCTTTATAAACTGAAGTGTAAATAAATAAATAATGTCAAGCGGCAGCACCACACCGCAGGCTAAAAATGTGTTCGTGTCGCTCGTATACTCGTACATTTTATGCCGGGGCACAGCGGGCTGCATGATCCGCCGCGGTTGGACACGATGCCACCGGTGACGGTCCGCCCGCTGAACCACGCCACAGTGTGCTAACCGCAAGCCCCGTAACCGCAGAAAAGGTTGCATTTACGAGTCGCAGTGGTTAGCAGCACAACCCCCTCGGTATACGCTTGTCTAACGAGTTCCCTTTATACAGGCTGTTTGGTACACAGTTGGTCAAATTAAAAGGGGGGCCGGTGGGCCTTTTTTGAATTATAACCAAATGGGTGTGGCGTACCTTATTATAGGTAGCTGAAAGCAAAAAGGTTGCTACACTGGTAGAAAAACTTAGTGTCTATTTGACAATGTCATTTATGATTATTATATTTTATTCTAAAATTACATGGCTGTTGTTTACACTTGAATTTTATTGTAGTTAATTACTTAAGTTTTATTGGGAAATAATTTTAACCATCCTTTCCCATATTTGGTGACCTACGGAACACAATAAAAGAAAAACCTCTGATTGGATTGCAGCGGAAATTTCCAGATTTATTATTATAAAGTTGTGGTTACACCGAGTGGTGAGCGAAAAATTTTTAGATATATTTTTTTTGTTGGTGCTTAAATAAAAATTTTAGATGGCTAATGATGGTGACTATGGCCACGAAGTACTGCGCGTGGGTGTACGAGTACCGAGTTTCTGGCCACAAGAGCCAGGTCTTTGGTTCGCTCAAGTTGAGAGTCAATTTATACTTTCTAAAATAACAACGGATGAAACCAAATTTTGTTATATTGTCTCTCAATTGGATCATCAGTATGCTGCCGAAGTCAAGGACATAATTACCAATCCACCTGCAACTGACAAATACACAAAATTAAAATCGGAATTAATAAAACGCCTTTCAGCTTCACAGGATAAGAAGTTAAAACAGCTTTTGATGCATGAGGAGTTGGGGGACAGGAAACCCTCACAGTTCCTGCGCCACCTGCAGAGTCTAGCTGGTTCAGGTGTTCCCTGGGACTTTTTAATCACTATTTGGACTAGCCGCCTCCCTCTAAATATTCAGGCAGTTATCGCTACCCAAACTGATTTACCTATTGAAAAGTTATGTGACATTGCAGATAAAGTTCACGAGATTGTCCCTAATACCCAGCAAGTGTCTAGTGCATCTGCAGCGGCGACTTCGTCTTCTTCATCAGCGTATGAAGACCTGGCTATACAGGTATGTGAACTAACCAAACAGGTAGCGAAGCTGACGGAACAAGTTTCCAGCGGAAGCTCTTCACGATCTCAGTGGAATCGAAATAACCACCAACGCCAACGCTCACGCTCACGCTCACGCTTACGACCACATAAGCAACCACCACCAAACTCACCACTCTGTTTTTACCACTATAACTTCGGAGTCACAGCAGCCAAGTGCAAAGAGCCCTGCAAATTCGAGGCGGTAAACTCCCAGGGCAGTCGCAAGTAGCGGCCAACGACTGTCCTACTACTTCAACAGGCCGTCTATTTGTTACCGACCGCGCATCGAAAATGCAGTTCCTTGTGGACACTGGATCTGACCTGTGCGTTTTCCCGCGTTCGGCCGTCAAAACGCCCTGTTTCAAATCGAAATTTTCCCTGACAGCAGCCAATAATTCTATCATAAATACCTATGGTCCAACACAGCTGCAACTCGACTTAGGCTTGAGGAGAAACTTTACTTGGACTTTTACCATTGCTGATGTTTTTAGGCCTATCATAGGTATTGACTTTTTAAGTTATTATGGTCTTTTAGTAGATTGCAAGAATCAACGCCTAGTTGATGACAAAACATCTTTATCGGTAAGCGCTATTTCGTCCGGATTACCTGAAGACACTGTCTCAATCAAAGCAGTGACAGGTGACTCGGAGTTTCACGAGCTTCTGCGAGAATATCCTGAGATTACAAGACCTGCAGGTATGCCTCTTCCGTATAAGCATAACACAATGCACTTTATTAAAACAACTCCTGGTCCACCTGTGTCTTGCAAACCTCGACGTCTAGATCCTGTCCGACTCCAAGCTGCAAAGAAGGAGTTTGAAGACATGGTAGCTAACGGTGTTGCCAGGCGTTCAGAGAGTCCATGGTCTTCAGCGCTTCACCTTGTTAGAAAAAAAGATGACGGATGGAGACCCTGTGGCGACTACCGGGCACTCAATGCTAGAACAATTCCCGATAGATACCCTGTGCGGCATATACAGGACTTTTCCCACCAGCTGTCAGGATGCAACATCTTTTCGACGATCGATCTTGTGAAGGCATTTAATCAACTGAAAGTTAATCCGAGCGATGTTCCGAAGACTGCGATAACTACACCGTTCGGTCTCTTTGAATTTGAACACATGACCTTTGGCCTTCGCAACGCTGCCCAAACATTTCAGCGGTTCATCGACGAAGTCACTCGAGAGCTGGATTTTTGCTACGGGTTCATTGACGATCTGCTGATTTATTCTCCGACCATTTCAGACCATAAACGTCACTTGCAGCAGTTATTTGATCGTCTCAAGCAATATGGTGTCCTGATCAACACGTCGAAGTGTGTTTTGGGTAAATCTGAAGTAACTTTCTTAGGATTTAACGTTTCGTCTAAAGGAATTCGCCCTACCCAGTCCAAAGTCGAAGCAATCCAGAATTACACTGTTCCCAAAACAGTTAAGGAGTTACGACGCTTTCTGGGTATGATAAATTTTTACCGTCGCTTCATACCGAATGCAGCAAAACTTCAAGCGCCGTTAAACGCTGCACTAGCTGGTCCAACGGTAAAAGGTTCTCACCCTGTAGATATGACAGCCGATTTGATGCGTTCTTTCGAAGATTGCAAGACTTCACTATCGACAGCTGCTCTTCTTGCTCATCCAGACATTTCTGCGGAGCTAGCAATCGTAACTGATGCGTCAGACAAATCTATAGGCGCAGTCTTACAGCAAAGAAAAGGTACGGACTGGGAACCTCTTGGTTTCTTCTCACATAAACTGTCTACTGCTCAATCTAAATACAGCCCTTATGACAGAGAACTACTTGCCGTCTACGAAGCCATCAAATACTTTAGGCATATGGTCGAAGCTCGAACTTTTACTATATTCACCGATCATAAGCCCTTAACCTTTGCTTTTGTACGCCATAAAGAGAATTGTTCACCACGTCAATTCCGCCATTTGGATTTTATCGGTCAATTTACAACTGATATCCGATTCATACAGGGAAAGAAAAACGTTGTAGCCGATGCCCTTTCACGCGTTACAGAAATTCAATGCATAGACTATCAAGATCTTGCACATTTTCAGGAATCAGATTCTGAACTGCAAGATTTGATGACTAATGGCTCCAGTCTTAAGCTGGAAAGAAGAAAACCATTCGAGGGTGATGTATCAGTCTTCTGCGATATTTCGAATGGACAACCTCGTCCTTACATAACGCCACAGCTCCGCAAGCAAGTTTTCGACATGGTACACAACCTTCATCACCCTGGAAGCTCAGCTACAGTGCGACTGGTCACGCAAAGATTTGTTTGGCCAGGGATACGCAGCGATTGTAGAGAGTGGTCTAGGCAATGCTTGCATTGCCAACAATCAAAAGTTACCCGACATACCAAAACTCCACTTTCATCCTTCATTACTCCTTCCGCGAGGTTCATCCACATCCACTTAGACCTCGTGGGCCCTTTACCTTTGTCTTGTGGTTACAGGTACTGCCTTACCGTCATCGACAGATTCACACGATGGCCTGAGGCGGTTCCACTACAAGATATCACTGCAGAAACCTGCGCAGCTGCCCTTGTTTCAACCTGGATCTCCAGATTCGGATGCCCTGCTCGAATCACCACTGACCGCGGACGCCAATTCGAGAGCCATCTTTTCAAGTCACTGACTGCACTAGTTGGTGCGCGCCACTTCCGCACCACTGCATACCATCCGGCCGCAAACGGTATTATTGAACGACTGCACAGACAACTCAAGGCAGCTATTATGTGTCATAATACTACACAGTGGACTGAAGCCCTCCCGCTGGTGCTCCTTGGCATTCGCAGCGCCTGGAAGGAAGATTTACAGACGTCAGCAGCTGAACTTGTATACGGTGAGCCTCTTCGCTTACCTGGGCAGTTTCTCTCTCCTACTGACAACTCCAGCACTGATGACATCACGCAGTATGCTACTCGCCTTCGACGCCACATTCAACAACTGTCACCTCGACCTACTGCTTGGCACACTTCTGCACCATCCTACGTGCCACAGGACTTGAAAACTTCTTCGCATGTATTTCTACGCCAAGATCACGTGCGTGGATCCTTAGAACCTCCCTATGCTGGTCCTTATCGAGTCATCGAGCGAAAGCCGAAATACTTCACCATAGAAGTCAAGGGCAAGCCAACTACTATAAGCCTTGATAGACTAAAACCGGCATATATGGCTAAGATTGCTCAAAACCCTACGCCTATCACCGCTACTGAAGAGGACGCACTCCAAACCACTTCCGCTGCGCCATCACCTTCGGAGGAGAAGAGGACCCGCAGCGGCAGAAGAGTTCGCTTCACAAAATTTTACCGACCGTAGTCACGGTCTGGCGAGGGGGAATATGTGGCGTACCTTATTATAGGTAGCTGAAAGCAAAAAGGTTGCTACACTGGTAGAAAAACTTAGTGTCTATTTGACAATGTCATTTATGATTATTATATTTTATTCTAAAATTACATGGCTGTTGTTTACACTTGAATTTTATTGTAGTTAATTACTTAAGTTTTATTGGGAAATAATTTTAACCATCCTTTCCCATATGGGTATTGGTAAACGGTGAAAATTTACTTTTAAAAACTTTTTCGGTTTATTCTCTTTTTAATGATATGCAATACATTATTACAATTCTTAAATAATGACGACTTTTTTTTTTTAAAGTACTCCGATAACTCCGAATTCTTAATAATGCATCACCAAAATAAAATGTACTGTGAATTTACTAATAAAATTAATGTTTTTTATTGCAGATTTTCTTTAAATTTATTTATTTAAGAAACACTTATTTAATCTAGGTAATTACAATTTGTAACACACCTTAAATCACTAACATTTGTTTGATGTGTAATCACAAATCAGTTCTTCTACGTACATACATATGGCCTTAGTAATTATTTTAACTACAATATAACATTTTATTATAATAACTTAAGAAATCTATTAATTAACAGCAATGATAGATTTTATCTACATACTTATAAATTATATGTATACTTATGTTTTTTTTATTATATTACTGACTAAATACAAAATATAAAAAAAAAACGCAGAGTCTTAACACATCTTCGATACAACAAACATTAACAAAGAAAACATCTTCTTTTTAAACATATTTCTTAAAATTACGCACTAAATATTCTTTTGGTATGGCCAATGCTTATCAAAATTTCAAATGGATCAACCTTTTGAACCTCTAACTTATGCAGTTCTCTCTTAGGGCGCGGACCCATGTCTGCGGTGCGGCGCCGCTCGCCGCGCGGCGGTGCGGCGCCGCACCGCAACGCGACGCGGCGGCGGCGCGGTTCCGCGGTGCCGCAGACGGCGCCGCGGACAGTGCGCGGTGAGGTGAGAAATGAAACTAGCCTGATTGGATTAGGATATGTTTGTTTATAATTTGTAGAATATTTTTTTAATTCTGTGACAGATCCCTGAAGAAATTTTAATTGAACATAGTAGTGAATAAATGTGCGTTTGACCACTTTCTGGTAAACACTCTTTTGTTTTATATATTTTACTAGCTTTATCCCGCAACTTCGTATGCGCTTAACTACCTTTCTCGTGAAAATTTCAGAAACTATACAACCAGACACCCACTGCAAAGAACCTTTATACCAAGTATCACACCCATGCACTCAAGGAATAAGTTTTTTTCACACAAACTAAAAAGTCCTATATTTCCCGTTCCCGTGGGAATTTAGGGAACTTTTTTCGTAACACAACCAGTCACTTTTTGAAGAACCTTCATGCCAAGTATCACATGCGTACACTCAAGGAATAAGATTATTCATACAAACTAAAAAGTCCAACCCCTTCCCGTGGGAATATCGGGAATTCCTTCCATAATACAAACAGACACTTATTGAGGAACCTTTATATCAAGTATCATATCCGTGCACTCTAGGGATGGGATTTTTTCATACAAACTAAAACATCAAATATTTCCCGTTCCCGTGGGAATTTTGGGAATTCCTTTCATAACACAACCAGACACATATTGACAAACCTTTACACCAAGTTTCACATCGGTGCACTCAATGATTTTTCATACTAAGTAAAAAGTCCTGTATTTCCCGTTCCCGTGGGAATTTCGGGAATTCCTTCCTTAGTGCACCCCTACATCCCCTAAAGAATGTATGTTCCAAATTTCAGCTCTCTACACCCAGTAGTTACGGCTGTACGTTGTCTGTCAGTCACTCAGTCACTCAGTACCTCAGTCACTCAGTCAGTAACGGAACAGTTTTATATATATTGATTGTGACAGTGACTTTGTGACAGTAATAAAAAACCAAATAACTATTATTTATAGGTATGTGTAGGTACATACGCTTAAATCGCGTCAGAATGTTTCCAAATTAAAGTGAATCTACTACCACTTCGGAAAGTCGATCTGTTGAGAAGAAGTGGTAAGAAACTCAACAGCAATCGTCTTTTTCAACTTAATTTCTAATTTTTACATTAATAAGTGCATAAAAGAAACAAACACAAGACAGCTAATATCATCACATAAAAAAAATATACACTCAATTTTTAAGAAACAGCCTGTGGAGAACAACTATATATGTGCAATGCAAACATGGCAAACTAGGTACACTAGGTACAGTGAAACTTTTATAAGACTCTAATTTCCAAAAGGGAGCCACCAAACCAGATGTGTGTGTGCCACAAAAAAGGGCAATCCCAATGCTCCTCGGCACTGAAATGTTTGTGTCGGAATTTATTCACTACTATGTTCAATTAAAATTTCGTCAGGCATCTGTCACAGAATTAAAAAAATATTCTACAAATAATAGACAAACATATCCTAATCCATTCAGGCTAGTTTCATTTCTCACCTCACCGCGTACTGTCCGCGTCGAGCGGCGCCGCACCGCAGACATGGGTCCGCGCCCTTATATTTTGCGTTAAACATTATATCGATCTTTTTCCTCTTATCTCGTTCAATTAAAATATTCTTGTATTTTCGATCGTGCCAAACGGTTTTTTTAGGAATAGCAGAAGGTTTAGCTTTAATTTTATGTTTGCAATCATCCGTCTGTGCCATATTTCGAGTGCATTCTTGGTGCGAAAATCGTTAGGACAAATTTTATATCTGCCAATGATTGTGACCATTGTCTTTCAAACTAATGAAAAAAAATACTCATCTCCCCACTATTGGTCTGTTTTCAGTAAGACCCAACCTTGAGGATTTTTTCCAAACAGCATAACTAAGATGATAGTGACAACCAGGTATTTAAGTCTTCAGAAAGCTTTATTTATTATATTTAATTTTGTAGTTAAGCAACCAGGCATTTTGAGAAATTGACGATTCCCTAAGTAGACTTTTTTTTATACAGGGTGACTGGTGACAAATTTTAGATACTGCAGGAGAGCACTCTGTACTCGATTCTGGTGATAATTATGTAATAAAGTAGGTAGGTACTTAATTTTTCATTAGAATTCCCTATAAATAAATGAAGTTTTGTTACTATTTACTTTACTTACGCCCTAGTCAATCGCAGCACGTGATCTGGCACGCGGATCTCTGCCAACGCTAGTGTAACCATGCGTTGCGTAATCAATTCTTTAACTTACGGTTTAGTTTACTCAGTAACTAATTTATATTTACCTAGTTTTTATTATATTTTTACTCTTCATGTGCGATCTCAATATATAACGTCCCCGAATTTCAAAAGTGAACCACCAGTCACCTTTTCTAGACCTCTTGATAGTTAGACGGTTTTGCTACATGGACGATCAGCTAACTAGGGAAATTGCTCATAAGACGTTTCGCTATGTTGGACGTTTTGCTACTTAGGCTTTCTGATCGGGAGTCATTTATTTTAATTTATTTATTTTTAACTTCTTATCAAATACTTCAACTAATTGGATGAACCAAGTTAAGTTCTATCACATTTTGTTTAAGTGATTCGTGTATAATGAATTCTAGTAAGCCTTTAATAGCAAGGATATGATTATGATATGAGGAAAACCCGTGGAGATAAGTTTTTGCATGGATTGTAATTGGTACTTGGATATACACATAGGTCAAATGTATACAGTTGGAACTTTCGAAGCTGTCTTACTAAAGTGAGGCAATTCTTCGAGCAATTTCCAGAATGTTAGCCCAGCAGTGCGAGCACAGAACTTTATCGAATCGTAAGTTAACGAATGTTTACGAATGCTCGTATAGTATGGAGTCGGTTGAAAGTTTTGAGTAACATTGTAATTTTTTATTTTACAGATATTTATGAGTACAACATGTTTACAAACATTCAAAATTAACAAGGCACACATTTATTTAAGCTGGCCGTGCGGTAATGGATAGATTTAAATTTTTTCTTAAAAACCGTCTCCATACTATACGAACATTCGTTAACAAACGATTCGATAAAGTTCTGTGCTCGCACTGCAGGCTAGGATAACTTTGGGCTATATTCAACATTGCACACTCTAATTTAAAGTCTCTCTTATGTCAAGTTATGTAAAGGCATCAAAATCAGTTCTTTTAGTAACTTTTGAGGTCCCTAATTTGACATAGGAGAAACATATAATTGTAGATTGTAATGTCGCATCGAGCTCAATGTTTTTCTAACATAATCTAGTCTTGATGACGACATAATCAATAATATAAATTCTATTATCCTAGTATTATGAAACTTTTTCAATTTATATTCAACATTCTATTCCCTATAAAGAAATTCATAATATGATCAACCCTCTTTCCGATCAAAAAGTTTTTATCGCTTTTTTTGCATTATAAACGAGTGCAACTTTTTAAAACTGAATTTATTAAAGCTTGTGATGTGCGGTAATCACTTAAAAAATAAATGAAACGACCAAAGCGACGACGTCGGGGTGAGCACACAATAAATAAACCAACGAAAATGTATAAAATACTCGTAATTGTGCAAGAACAGTTTAACGCATACTAAATATGAAATAATTTGTACGAGAACTATTATAATCATGAAAGTTTGCTACAGAGTTTCTCTGTTTGTCTTTCGGCAAGCCCAAATTTGAGAGCGGGTTTTGAAGAAACTTGTAAATCATAAACTAAGAAAATACGTAGCTTTACTTCAGATCAAACTTTAGCAAGTAGAGCTTTTATTTAATAAATTCGACGAAAATTTAAAATTTAAGTTTTCCCATACAAAAAGTATTTCAGTATCTAAACTGGCGTTAATCTATTTACACTGATGCTGTGGACCTTGGGTTATGCCATGTGCAGTGGGGTGCGGGGTTTCGGGGTGACGCAGCAAAATAAAGAGGGAGCAAAAATTTATTTGTTTTTCATTTTTTTGTGTTATTTATCAAGATTTGTAATAAGTTATTGAACAAATGTTGTCGGGATTGATGTGGAGAAGGAACCTGCAAGAGGTGATGCGCTAATTATAATCAACGAATGCAGAGCATTAAAAAAACCGACTTCACGTCAAAACTTTGGCTGAAGTAGAAGCTCGTCAAGGTAAACGACGTCCGAATGCATACATATTTAAAAAAATCATGAAGTACTCCATCGATTTCGATGAAACTTATATGGGAAGTATCCTCTATCATATGAAATAAGAATCATCAAAATCGGTTCACCCAGTAAAAAATTATTCGGTAACAAACATAAAAAAACATGCAGACGAATTGAGTTCCTCCTTTTTTTGAAGTTGGTTGAAAATTAACCCTGTATAGACAAAGCACGATGTTTGAATTGAATGTATTGATTGAATTGAATGGATTGAAATACCTATAATGTAATATACTTACTGTTTTATAAGGCATTATTTTTGTTATATTGTATTAGGGTTTAGTTTCTTTTTATTTTGTATCTGAAAATGTTCTTAACTAAATTTATTGTTTACTTGTCAACTCTAAAAATTGTCATGTTGCTTATGTCACTTTTCAATACAGATAATTTATAAACTGTCATTAGGTTTTATATTCATTTCTTTCTCAATTAATTTTAAAATTGTATTTCTATACAGGGTCTTCTTTATGAAGATCAATATATTTTAAGAGAAGGTTAAGAATGATGTATGGGTTCAATTTATGAAAAAAATAAAAATATACATATAACTATATTTTTTTTTATTGAAATTTTCAAATCTTTTAAGTGACCGAATTTAAGTTTAATCTGTTATTTACGACAACCTTGCAAGAAATAAAAAAAACCTATCTATTTATTTTATGAAAATAACTTCACTAAAATAAAGATCTTACGCGGTTAGTACCTGCCTATCCACGCGAGCAAAGGTCGATGACTCGCGCGCCCGGGCGATGCGTGACCTACTTAGCTTGATGTATGACGTAACAATCAGCTGTTGTAATATCATACTTATTTCGTATAAAAGTTGATTCTAATTTCCCATCACACTTCAACTGTCAATTTAACGTTCAACTAATTGTAAATACCGTTTTAGTAATGTTGACTTCTTTGATAATGTTTAAATTAGAAATAAATTTAAAAAAAGCTTTCGTGCTTGAGCTGTTTGTCTTATAACGAATAAATGTATTTTACAATCAATTGAATGTTTAAATGGAATCACCTTATTATCAACTATTATTATTTACAGTTTATGTACAAAAATAACTTACATATTGCTTCCTGTCAATGATGTTAGGTACACAGCACACGAATACACATACACAAGCACTTTATAGTAACTGCTGCACATGACTACCTATTTGCGATACACAAAGTCTTGTTCGTTTAATAACATTGGCAGCACACAACATTGGGGCACGTGGAGTAAATGTGCAATAATCTCAATGGCGCTGCACAGCTCCTAGAATTGTTCGGAGGGCGGGACGCCTTCCATGTCGTACGTGTCACGAGCTCGTGACTCACTCGCAGCACTAGCACAAAGCCATTTGAAGATATTCTTGGTTCGTGTACGCGAAATTAGGCATTTTCATAATTATTAATTTACGCGCGCGTATCATTAGACAGACTTTTACAGACTGGCGAGCGCTCGCCGAGCGGTGAGCGGGTCGCGCGCGTTTGGCTCAAACAAAGTCGCCGCCGACGCGCCGCGCCGACAAGCCAACAGAGTGTTGTCGGCGCGGGCGGCTCGCTTGACTTTCGGTGTCGATAGTGCCGTCAGAGAATACCTACATACCTATGCCTAGTGCGATTTTTCTCTGTGTGTGTGAGTGAGTTTCGCGTAGTATAAGTTATTGTTTGGTTATGTATAACGTATTTCTTAATATAAATAGTTAAATAGAAACACTTTTATTTCTTGCTTTAGTAGTAAATAACAGATTAAACTAAAATGTTGTTAACTTATGAGAATTATAAAATATTTATGAAAGAATTTTTTTTTGTTAATTGTAACAAAAAAAAAATTCTTTCATAAATTGAATCCATACATCATTCTTAACCTTCTCTTAAAATATATTGATCTTCATAAAGAAGACCCTATATTACAAATTATTCTGAGACTTGCAAATTTAGAAGCAAGAGAAGTACCGGCTCCACTTTTACCATACCACAACCGCTGCTCCAAAAACTAAAACCTCCTTGATACGAGAAGTGACAGCCGCTGGCCGATGAAAAATGGATGTCTCTCGAAACATAAATTAATTTACGGCTGTCGAACGAAATCGAGGATATAAAAGGAGTGGCGAGCTGATCTCCTGGCTTTTTTGAAATCATAACATCGATCTGAGAAGAAGGAGAGCATGCAGAAAAGGAATACTAAAAGTCTGATATAATAACCGGAGTTACTGGAGTACCAAATAACTGCATAATCTTTTGGAGCTGTGGATAACTTGGAAACTTCTGGACACCTACTCATTTGGAAAATCTCAGTGTGTATATAAAAAACTATCTAAGGACTGTAAGTGAAATAGTGCTTTTTTATACCACCTTTGTAACCTTGTAAATATACCAACTTTAACTTTATTTCCCTTTATTTCTTTAACCTTTTCTCTTAAATAGTAGGTTACTCAGGCTATTACTTTTTTTTTTATCTTTATTGAATTTTGGGGTTTTTATCTATTTAGACATGCCAACCCCATCGTAACTTTACACAATTTTACACTTAATACTAATACAATTTTTAATACTATAAACTAATAATAATACTATTTTCTAATACTATATAAACTACTAATTTATACAACTATAAATATTTTCCTTATGGTGATGGATGACAGACAAATGGAACAAACCTTATACAATTCTTCAGCAGGCTATTACTTTTATTCTACAGTTGGTTGAAAAATTAACCCTGTATAGAGAAAGCACGATGTTTGAATTGAATGCATTGATTGAATTGAATGGATTGAAATACCTATAAAGGTTCTAAGGACAACTTCAATTTTGAGTGAGTCCATGTGACCTCAAATTTCACAAACGCGATGAATAAGTGTCAATAGCCTAGTTCGTAATGTTTGTATTCATCCTCGCGATTAAGGCTGACCCAGTGCGAGCAAAACAGAGCGCTCGGTGCCACCGCATTCAATGGTACGAATAAAAAATTCATGAAATCTCCAGAGACTAGAGCACATATCTTTGGAAACTGAAAACTGTGTCAGTCCTGGGAGTCTTTTTAAATTGTGCGTTAATATTTTCTATATACAGGGTGGGTGCAAAATAAGTTTTTGCTCTGGAATCGAAAACTCTGTGACTGTGCGAACCGTTCATATGCAATTTCTTGAAATATTGTGAAATAATGCATAATGTCTGACTTTAGGCAAGATTTGAATCCTACTTGGACTTATAATTACATACTTTATAGACGCCTGACTATAATAAATCGGTTGAAAAGTACTTGAGTCAGATAGAACCATATAAGTCCTTTCTTCTGCAACCAACTCTTGCAAAACTATCCTTAAATACATCTAACTATCTAATAACGATATTCGTCGTCGTGCAAAACCAATATTACCTAAGAACGTAAAACGTTTATCGTAATGTGAAAATTAATGCACCGAAGAGATTACTTAAAGAAGCAAAGCATGTTTAACCACTAATCAAATTTAGCTTTATGCAATAATTTTGTAATGTGATATTCTACAGTTTTTTGAAATGTTTCTTAGGGTGTGTCAAATAGTCATACCTATAAATTTATAACCTACAATAGCTTCAGTATAGTATGAACTTGTGGAACGTCGGCTGTTCTTCCTAAATATCCTTATTGCGAATAAGCTTTTACAGTATCATTTATCATAATACTTCCCTTCGGTTCAGCATCCGGGGAAAAAAAGACAAAGCGTAATAATAGATGAAAGATGGCGTTACGCTAACTGCGTCAGTTATATTCATAACGTTTTTAGCAAGCGCGCTGTGAATGATGTATGAATTTTGCTTATTTCTTTGGCAGCGTCGTTTTTGAAGAGGATATTCAAATTAGGAACGAGAAGTGTTTTATTGAAATGATTTTGTTTTTTTACTATTTCATAGTTTTTAAATGTTAAGATCGGAAATTAAATGCGGAACACTTGAATAATAAAATGCTATTTTGATTATATTCACGACGATATTTAATATCACGTCATTGATACAAATTGTCTATTTTGAGAATATAAATGTAAATATTCCTAACTCAGTGAAGTAGCATATTAAATTTCAACAATTAATAACATAAAGTGTAAAAACTTTCTACACTAATAGAATCAAAGTTGCATTGGTTTCATAATACTATATTTGGCATAGTCCCCATAAAACCTCCATTAGAGTTTCATGGGGATCTCTAGCGATTTCGCGGTTAAAAGAATTCGCTCACTGATAGAACCTGTATTTAAGATATTTTCTAAGTTATCTTATGGCCTCCTTCAATGAGAAAATGCTGCAGACATTAAAACGAAGTTCGCTTTGCGGAAAAGGGCTATTCATGAGATTTATAATATTAGATCTCTGAGAGAAAGAGATTGGTATTTTGAAATCCAAGGAGAAGAACATTTATGAAAATATATTATTATAAATATTCTTTATTGCCACTGAACTTAAAAATAAATATTTTAACAATATTAACAATGACAACTTGGGCGGCCTTATCGCTGAAAGCGATGTCTTCCAGGCAACCCAGTCCTTACACCTGAAGGTGACCGAAAATACATAGGTATGTTGTTCTATGTTTATTCTACGGTTTTTTGTAGTTACTTATAATTTTTTACTCCAAAACTATTTAAGAACATATTGTTGAATGGAATCTTCACTGTTTGAACCACCCTGTATACAAATATAAAATACAATTATTTTTATGTTTTTTTTTTCTATTATATTTGAATAAAGAAGTAAGTTATTGATTTTAGAAGCCTTAACGACAGAAGCCAGCCAAAAGAAAATATCACTTACCTTCCAAAGCGGGGTCGACATGTTTATTAAGAAACTCAATATATTCTTACAGAGATCGGGACATAAAATATTTTATAAAGCTTTTGGGATTTCATAATGTTTATTCTATCGCCATATTGACGAGACAAAACAATATCACCCAATTTTTGGTACATATTTAATTATACCAAATCATAACTATGGGGCTCTTAAGTTTGTATGTAAAAATGAAAAGAATAGGCATCATAATTATTGTTTACCTCGTTTAAGCTCTATTCTTAAACAAAGGTCACAGGCAGAAATAAACCCTGTTCCTTTCGCATTTGCATAATATCAGACCCATTACCGCTAGCCATCCTTCCTCATTTCGAGTAAGTACTGTTGTAAAGTTCCGATGAAAAGCGTCCCTATTAAGCATGCTTTACAAAGATAGGTATTTTAAATTTTAATCACTCTTGTAGCAAATCATGAATAAATGAGTTGGTGGCTTTTAGTATGTTCATGTGGAATTCAGCAATGTTTGCTTCTCTACTAATTATTATTTTTGTTTATTATTATGTATACAATCATTATAAATGTACGTTTACTACTGTTATAGAGATTTGAAAGAAACATTTATTTTTTTGGATGGCAAAAGGTAATAACTTTTATACGAAGAAATTATTTTTTTAAATTTACTTATCTTTTTTCAAAGAAAGCAAATAATTTTTGAAATAACTTTCGTTTAAAACATCTATCTCAAACGAAGTCGTCTTATTACTTTTTGTTGAAACATAAGTGAAATCCCTATAAGAGTTGATTAATAAATTACATTTGCGATAAATTAATTTATGGCAAAGAGCTTATACATATAACCTCAAATTCTAATTAATGGAATAAGAATATAATGCATTGATGCTCTATGCTAAATCAGGTTATTCCCTAACTGCATGCAACATATAAGCCGTTTCAGCGTAAAAGAGTAACAAACATACGCTTATTCACAAAAACATACAACCACAGTAAAGATATCTAGATATCAGTATAGATATCTGTACTGTGATACAACTTAATAATACTTATTAGTTCATTAATGGGATAGATTTTTTAATTTAGGTGCCAGATAAAGTCTTTCTGCTAAAGAACAGTGGCATCGGGCCATACATGATTTTAGTTGATGTTATTTTGTGGCGTTTAACAAACAGAAACATATGAGACTATTCGGAATTCATTCCTGAGTAACTCAGTGAAAAAAAATCCTTGTAGACGAACGTTACACGAAAAGATATTGCATTTTGAATATTATATGTTTTGTATGTCTTTGGTACTTACAACTCAATTTTTGAACGAATTTTATTAATTTTAAGTACGCTACACACTTTAAACCAATATGTTGAAAATTTATGGAAGAATAAGTTATCAAGATAGGTGATGATTAGATTTCTAAATGCTCATTATTTCACGTAGCTAAGGATCCGCCTTTGTTCTTTGTACCATATTTCTGCTTGAATTAGGTATGTTTGATTGAAAACTCTTGAGATAAGTACCTAAATATCGATAGTTTAGTGAGATAACCAAACGTCATTAAGTATTTAGTTTAGTTATGGAACTTAGCCAGATTGTTAAACATACATACATCTCCAATAAAATCCCTCAATATTTTAAATGACTGAACGTTTGTCACTGGTTTCAAAACTTTGAATCAGATAAACATGGTCAACATATCCACCCTACGATCCGTGACAAATCTCGGTGTAAGTTTAATTAGTTGCTTCACAACAGTAAAACTTCAAATTGGTACAAGACACACACAAACCAAAACTGTGATGAGGTCAGGACTACTGTTTGGACTCAGTTCTCAATTAGGAGATGCAAAGCCTTTACCGAATTTATTTCGCTGTTTCTTGCTTCATCGGCATGCCGTATTCCAGTTGTAATTAAGTTGAAACTCGTTTGAATCCGATAACTATTCATCTGATTCGTGCTATGTTTTGACCAACATCGTTACATCTACAAAACTTTGGCCGAATTCATTATTTATTTACTTTGTTGATTAACTAAGTTCTACAAGGCATGATAAATACAGGGTGACTGGTGGGTCACTTTGGAAATTCGAGGACATGATAGTTTTAGATACTACATGAAGAGAAAAAATAAAATTAAAAAATAAATATTAATTATTTACTGAGTAAACTTAACCGAAAGTTTAAAAATTCATTACGCAACGCATGGTTACATAAGCTTAATGCAATAGATACTTTGCGGGTGGTGGTGTGCGTGTGGCGGGAACACTGCTCTGTGCGTGTAGACTGAAGCAGTGCGTCAGAAAAAATGTAGTAAGGTCTCTTTCTTTATTCATAGGGATTTCTGGTAAAAATTGAAAATTGTTTGCTCTCCGTTTGATTGAGTGCTCTCCTTCAGTATCTAAAATTTGTCACGAGTCACCCTGTAAACAGAGTTGCTTTTTATTCACCAGCCAAATTTAAATATTGTTTTAAATTTGTTTTTGACTTTGTCTTTGATTTTAGTATCGCTCAGTACAAAAATATAAAAAGCCATAAACTATTTTACGAATAGTCGCTGTTGATGAACGTAGCTACTACGACGCGGCATTAAATTGATAATACTACGACGTAGTACAACAAGATGTTTTGTAGTAGCGCTTAGTCGTCTTTATTTCAATGGTTTTCATTCATAATTCAGAATGAATAAATAATGTCCTCAGTATGTTAGCCAGTAATAGTAATTTCCTAGTAAAAAAATACCTCCTTTTTTTGTAAAAATAGTTTCTATAAATGATACTTATTACGGTGACTACAAATCAATCCTGTATGTAGTAGCTTTATAATATACTGAGTCTTGAGAAATTCAAACAAAATTTAAATTGTTGACGCAAGTATTTATGTAGCCTATTATTTATGGATAGATTAAATTATTACTTAAAAAGGTTGATTCTTATTTTAATTACGCCAGAATTACTTAGGTATTGTGAAAATTACATCAAGCTCCTGTTTCATTCTGACGGTCCTAAACCCGTACAAAGTAGGTATAAAAATTGGAATCGAGATGAACGTTTACGAGTGTATGCAAGTAAGTAACTCCCTAGATGACTAAGTTTATTTTTTTATCTATTATGTGATTACCTCCTAGCTGATCGTAAGGCTCGCGCGTTATCTGGATAGAAAAAAGGTCGCACGCGCGCGCTTTTCTTGATATGTTTAGAATTCTAACATTCTTCCCTAACCAGTATAGTCCTATGACTTTTAAGCGTCGAGTGAATAGGTTTCTCGTGGATGGACGTGTACCACCTTAGTCTTCATGTTCACTTAACATCAGGTGTCATGGAAGACAAACGTCCCATCCATATATTATTAAAAAAAAGACCAAATAAAAAACGGTTTTGTGTAGTCGAATGGGGCAAAGTAGCCCTATCTAGGATATTTTTGTCCATAGTACTTTTTTGTACACCCTGTATAGTACAACAAAGTTCTTCGATAGATCCTTTTTGGTACGGGTGGCCCACGTGCGGAATGAACTGCCAGCGTCTGTTTCTCCTGACTACTACACTTTCAGTGCTTTTAAAGTGCAAGTGAATAGGTTTCTCATGAATATCGGTGTAACATCTCAGTCCTCATGAATATAAGGATATATGAGGAAAGTGAATACTTTCTTAACAAAAACCAATTTCACCCAAGTCCTTACCAAAACTGTGGCTACTGTGAAACGTCACAAATGAATATATTTTCGTTTGCACCGTTAAAAAATTTGCAGTTTTTGAGAAAAAAGATGCTAATTTTTCAAAGCACTTAATCGATTTTGATGCATATCATAAGGAAACTACCTCTAAAGAATCTTCTAGTAGAAGATTTTAGTTTTAAGTTGTACCTATATCTATCTAAAAATCAAAATCGATTCGTAATTGTCGAAATAAACGCGTAACAAACATACAAAAAAAAAACATTTAGACGGATTGAAAACCCCCTTTTGGAAGACGGTTGAAAATACCTATTATTATTATTTTACATCGTAATTGAACTAATTGGAAATCAAACAAGCAACCGCGATTATCTTCTCTCAATCCAATTCGAATTCATTCAACGCAGCAAATTTTTCACCTTTTTTCCTCCCATTCATTCCGCCTCCATATTTTGTAGTTTTGGAGGTTTACCCTGTTCGCAATTCCTCGTATTTGTTCTTAATAGAAATTGGTTAATCTATATCTATCTTCTATACTTATAATAAATCTGTAGGGAGGTCAATTCTGTACATGAAATATATTTTCAAAATAACTATCAGGGGGTGATTAGTGATCGATACTGATGCCAAAAATGCAATCAGTAAAATTTTTGTCTGTCTGTCTGTCTGTATGTTCCTTATAGAAACAAAAACTACTCAACGGATTTTAACGAAACTTGGTAAAATTATTCTTCGTACTCCTGGGCAGGTTATAGTATACTTATTATCACGCTACAATCAATAGGAGCAGAGCAGTGAAGGAAAATGTTGCGAAAACGGGAGAAATTACTTCATTTTTTAAGCTTCCGTCGCGTGTGCAGCCTTAATGGTTAAAGCTACATAGAAATCATGTATGACAGAAATATTCTACATAAAATTATATAAAAAATATCCCACATCAGTATATGTCTATATTTTATGGTTGACTCACAATAACACGTGTAAATTCCGATAGCTTAGCAGTTCGGAGCTTTCTGATTATATTTGTTTACTCTTACGTTTATAATACTCTCACTCATCCCTAATAAAAAAAAATAACATTATTACCTATTCAATAAAAAAAGAATCATAGAAATCGGTATAGAAACACCAAACTTATACATGAAATACGCTAATAACCCATCGCGCGTGAATACTGAATGATACCTATAAGGATTATTTTTGCGTAACGGTTGCCGCGCTCGACGCGACTCGCGGCAGGGTATAAAAAGGCGGGAGGCGAGCGCAAGCTTTATAATTCATTCAATATTTGACTGTTGATGCGTTCAGAGCGTTCGACTTTATTGACAGACTAGCTGTTGCGCGCGGTTTTACCCGCGGGATTTTCGGGATAAAAATTAGCCTATACGGATTCGGAAGAATCCCTGTAAGTAATGGTAAAAGAAATTTTGAAATCGGTCCAGTAGTTTTTGAACCTATTCAATACAAACATAAAAAATACAAAGGTTTCCTTTTTATAATATTAGTATAGACAATGATTGATATTATAAACCGTGCTTATCAGCGCGACCTTTAGTCTTTAAATAGTTTATTTGAATTTCTTTCGTTGTTATTTTATAAAATAGGTATTAGTTGCTTCCATGCTGGACTGGGAGCGAACGAAAAACATAGAATGTACCATCTGCTTCTCTTCCCGGGCATACTGTAAAAGTCAGTTAAGGGAAAAATGGTTTTATTGGCATTTTTGTGGGCGATAGGCTGACCCCCTGTCACTGCAATCGCCTCTCTCCATCATTATTATACCTCATTTGTCAAACGTGACATCAGATGGTCTTATAACCATTGGTGTTCGGCCTACCCCATAAGGGATACAGGCGTGTAGTTATGTATGAAGTTATGTAGTTGTTTTGGTAGAGTTTAAATATTCGGTCAAATTCCAAATTTTGGCTAATTTATGTTCAGTTTTTTTTGTATTTTTTAGGTAAAAGCGTAGGTACTTTTATTAATTATTGTAGTTATAGGTATTTATTTTTAAGTGAAGTAGGTATAGGTAGATAGCTGCGTTGCACAGGCGTTTCAGTTTTATTTTCATTTCTTTTTCTGTTGTAAGTTGTACATATTTCTGGGTATAATTATATTCTACTATTTGGATATCTCAAATTTTAACAGGTTGCGGCGCAGGAGAAACCGTCTTTATTCCCAGAATTCCCATAATACCAAATAATTTTCCATTCCAATTTAAAAGAACGCAATTCCCAGTATCGGTGTGTTTTGCAATGACAATTAATAAGGCTCAAGGGCAGACTTTTCGTGTTGCTGGAGTAGATCTCGGTGTCAGTTGTTTATCGCATGGTCAGTTATACGTCGCTCTTTCCCGGGTTAATAGTTCTTGAAATCTTCATGTTCACGTGCCGGACGGGTCAACTTTCAATATAGTTTACTCGGAAGCTTTGCGCTGAAGTATTTTCATTCCATAGATACTTAAGCCTCATGTGAAAGTGATCTAAACAATTAATTGTCAAATATTATAAAATGTCAATCCTTATCCTTACTAATATTATAAATATGAAAGCGTGGATATTTGTTCAGCTTTCACGCAAAAACTACTCGAAGAATCATGAGAGGTACTAGAAGTAACATAGGATACTTTTTATCCCGAAATTATCGCGAGCGGAGCCGTGGGCACAGCTAGTACGAACATAAACTCTTGCACAAATAAATGGAAAATTGTACACACTTATAATTTTTTTTGTTTCGTTTTATATACAGGGTCCGCGTATAATAGTCAATTATATTTTAATAGCAGATTAGGTATAGTGAGTGAGTCTGAATTTCGAAAAAAAAATTTTTTTTTCAATATTTTCCGAAAATTAAAATTTTAAAATTGTTCTGTGAGTAAAATTTAAGATTAATCAAAATTTTATTCCTATACACAATTAGATGGACACGTTTTCATTACTTGTTGTGTAGTCATAAACTACAGATCAAACTTAAATTTTGATCACTTAGAAGAATTTTGAAAAAATTAAAAAAAAAAAAATTTTTGGTAATTATGACCTACTCATCAGTATTAATCAGCTATTAAAATATTATTGACTATTATATGGCGACCCTATATATTAATTGATTTACGATAAGGTTCAAGTAAATAAATAAATGTATCAATTCTTTTGCTACCCGAAAATAGTGGTTCTATTTTCCTGCCAACTGAAACGCAATCAAGCCCCAAATTTGAAGCCAGTGCGAGCCAAACTACACAAGATTGTCTCAATTTCTCTTTTTGCTTTTGCAAAGCCAAAACCAAATAAATAGCCCCGAACGAAATCTAATCACACCTGACCATACTCCAAATGAACTGGAAATAAAACGAGGGACTTAGCTTCGATAAGGCCACGTTCAGACTACACGCGTCCGCTCAACGCTCGCCATGCGCCACATAACACCCGCGTCTAGCACGGTTTACAATTTGTTGTCTATATTAGGAGTTTTATTTTAAACATTCATACATCGCGGAAGATGTTTGTCTGGATCGTAACAATTGGCGTTCCCTAGTCTCTGCCAGCCGTAGGGGAGACAGGCGTAAAGTTACGTATGTATGTATGTACATCTTAAATTGCAATTATCAAAGTTCACCCGCATACGCCCCTGCGCCGGCTCCACGGCCGCCCTAACACGCGTTGCACTTGCCCCGTAAAACCTTTGAGCCCGCGCTATGACTAATCTCGTAATACTATGGACAGCATAACGGTCAGACTCCCTTTTCTGCGCGGCTAGGGTCGGCTTAGAATAGCCCTACCGCCCTTGGATAAGCATTTCGTAAAAGGCGACCAATTCGAGTGACCCCCCTGTTGGTAGGACCCCTTCAGGGTCCGCCATGTTTAGCTCATATGACGACCGGCTGGTGTAGCGGTAACATACATTGCCTTCTATGCCAGAGGTCCTGGGTTCGAATCCCGGCGGCGGCGGATATTTGTGTGATGAACACAGATATTAGTCGTCAAGTCATGGATGTTTATATGTTTATTTAAGTTTATTCTAATAAAAAATATATATATATATATACTTTCTTAAGTATATCAGTTATCTAGTATCCATAACACAAGTTCTTTAAGAAACTTAATTTGGGCTAGATAATGTTGTGTGAGTGTCAGAAATATTTATTTATTTATTTCTTATTTATATAAAATCTGCCACCAGATATCATAGCTCCTGCCCTGCAGTGACATGTTTCGGCAATATTTATAAAGAGCCATTATCAATACACCCGTGTGCTTCGACCTCAACTTAACTTAACAAAAGGTGAGATTAAGGTTGAAAACGGGTTCAGTCACCAATTAAAAAAGTCCTGTGCGTGTCATCACGTGTCATCTGAACACACCCTAAGAAAACTGTTTAGTGATTAATGGTCGTTATTCGCTGGGCTGGCTAAACAGGTTACATGGAAAATCATTCTGCTTCGTAGTTACGAGTTCAGTGGTATTGTGTTCCTCAGAATATTCATTTAAAATCACATTATTCAAACATTAGGGGTAAATATTATCTTAACTTATGTAGATATAATCTTATAATCTATACTAATATAAAAGTATGTAATATAAAAAGCTTTAAAACGCGCCAATCTCGGAAATTATCAGAATTTGAAAAATATTTTAGCAGTTTGAAGTTCACGGGAAGGTTTTTTTATGGGTTAAAATAAATTAAAATAATTAAAAATAAAGCGGGATGGTTAAAAATAAAGAAGAAAGCTTGTTTAGTTTATAAATCAGTGATAATTTTAATATTTTTATTAGAAATACAAGAAGAAAGATTAATTAATGTAAAAGTATCACCAGAAAGATAAATGATAGCGATTTTTACTATTGATCTAAAATATAGTACACTAGTCACCGCGCGCGGTTTTACCTGCGTTACTTTTGATCCCGTGGGAATTTCGGGATAAAATATAGCCTATAACCTTCCTCAAGAGTTGGGCTATCAAATTCAAAAAGAATTTTTCAAATCGCACTTGTAGATTCTGAGATTAGCGCGTTCAAACAAACAAATAAACAAACAATAAAACAAACTCTTCAGCTTTATATTTACTGCAGCGGCCGATTAAAGAGGCATTGATGGACGAACGTGTGAATGTGGGCCGAGGCACATCAATGCCTATGTATAGTACTTTTCTCAAATAATGCGCGCGAATTAAACTAAGTAGTACAATTCAGAACTTTTATTTGAAATACAATAATTATTGAATGTACAATTCTTATGGAAATAATTATGGAAATAGTTTGGTTTGAGATAATTATTTTGAGGTTGAAGTTTCTTGTTTGTTTTAGTATGAAGTTTGTTTGTATTCGGCGTCATCACACTCATTGTCTTCACTTGAACTCATTCTGTCAAATACAAAAGTATATAAAACCAATGACAAAATTGACGAACAAACTAATAACTATTGTTTTTTACGCGCCAAAGTATGTTTTTTTCCTATTTTATTTCTATGTGCAAGCCAGTTCGAAATTTAAATTAAACCTTTGATAAGTTACCACTTTGGTCGCCACGATGCGGAGTAGAAAATCGTTCCATTTTTAAATTACACGTCAAATATGATTTTATAGTAATTTATTTTGCCGCTAAACACGACTAATATAGATTTTCAAACAACTATTGCCGGTCGCAGCTCGACAACAGCAAGTTCGATTAATCTCGAAAATGGTTGTCAAAATCATGCTTAAAATTTCAAGCATGTTTGAGAAAAAACTGGTCTTATCGCGCATATTTTTTACAATAAATTCGTCGTTTCGGTTTCTTGAGACTCTCTTGTGACCGAGGGGACTGCAAAAACACGCAATATCCAGTTAAATGTAAAAAATCCAGTTAAAAAGTGTTTAATTTTAAATTCCATTTCTTCGAGGCATCAGGCCTGGCTCACTCCGTGTGGTACATTCGTTATTTACCTACAGCGAAGCGCTCCGCCGGCGTATTTCGAATGGATCGTGTGTCACGCGCGCGCCCGTCGGGACGTTGTAGATACCTACGTACCTAATAGCACTCACAGTAATTCTATGATCGAGGTCTCAAATAGTATTTAAAAATGGACATAAAAAGAAACAAATATTCAATTAGATTACGTTTAGATTTGATTATGTTCAATTTGGCAAACAAAACATAGGTAGTATTACTAATTATTCGTCGTAACTTTTTGTTCATTTTCTACTTTAGGTAAGTTGAAACAATATTTTTTACAAAGGTAGAATAACAGTAATACCTATATCGGTAGATACTTAATTACAAATAAGGAGATTAATTATTCTTCACTAGGCAGCAACCCTAACAGCGTAAGAAAAGATAAGAGGCATGCGATAGAAAGAGACAAAACTTCTAGGTATATAAATTTGCAGGTACGTAAATGCTGTGCGAGCTGAATTCCACCGTATCGCGTCGTCGTAGCAAGACTCGAATTTATTTAGATCTTCTTGCGGAGTAATTCTTCTGTACCAACTATTACTTATTCTGTGGAGGCATTCTTGTCGTACATATAAGATACTCATTTTTTTAACTTACCGTTCGGCTATAAATATTAATACTCGAGTTGTCGTTGACATATGCCGGCACTTTCAGAACATCCATGTGCTTTCAAAGCCCACGTGTTCCATCGTCAGCCTAGTCGTTTACTACTAAATAAGATTAACGTTGAACTCAAAAATAGTCTTAGTAAATAATACAAGTTTCTCAGCTACGCTTACAAAGAGATTTTGAAACTTACCACAAGATGAGATAGAAGCCAAATGCGTGACTAGACTTTTAGTAAGTTTTAAAACGCCTGTATCCTTTATGGGGTAGGCAGAACACTAGAGGCTATAAAACCATTACCTCGACTTTGGAGGTATCATATTCATGGATAGAGACTATTGCAGTGTCAGGCGGTCAGCCTTTCACCCACAAAAACGTCAATAAAACCTCTGTCGCTTAAATGACTTTTACAGTATGCCCGGGAAGAGAAGCAGCTGGCACATTGTATGTTTTTCTTTCGCTTCCAGTCCAGCGATGTTCTTGTGAATTCATGAATCATACTATGCAACTTTCTCTGCGTGTTTTCAACTTATTTTTCTAACCTATAAGACAAACCTTAAACAATTGTTTTTTGATTAATGAAAGGGCTTAGAAATACTTCCAATTCACACTTTGCCGTCGAAGTTTAAGATTCCTATCTTTTAACAGAAAATTACATATAATTTCTTGTATTTGCAAAGTGTAAGCAATTATATGAATCATAGCAACCGGTAGCTTTAAAAAAAATTCAACGTAAAAAAATTAAATAAATAAAATCCCCAGACAATCACACCAACTATATGGCCCCAAACTAAGCATAGCTTGTGTTATGGGATACCACATGTAGCGAACTAGGGGGGAAACTAAAATATAGATACATAAGTATATCAATATACGCCCAGACCCGGAACATTATTTTTCTTGTTCTTTGCGAAAATCATCGAACCCGCGACCACTGGCGTCTGAGGCAAACAGTGGTCGTGAATATTTGCCAATTTTGTCACAATTTGCTGCTCAAGGAAAGAACATTTCAAAATTCTGTAATCATCGCAAACGTACATAATATAACGACTTAGTTTATTATAAACTAAGCAAAAATAAGCATAAAAAACCATTCTGTAACGAAGTGAACTTTTGTAAATTCCATACGAACATACTAAAAGCCACCAACTTGTGTATGCGAATAATTTAAACTGCAAACAAACGTATTTATTCATAATTTGCTACAAGAGTGATTAAAATTTAAAATACTCCTCTTTGTAAAGCATGCTTAATAGGGACCCTTTTAACCGGAACTTTACAACAGTACTTACTCGAAATTAGGAAGGATGGCTAGTGGTAATGGTTCTGATATTATGCAAATGTTAAAGGAACAAGGTTTATTTCTACTGGTGGACTACTAGCATTGGTTAACTCACCTTTATAATTGAGTTTTAATGAAGTGATTGCGTAGCGGGTTTTAAATGTCGACATTAATATGAAACCCATTCCGTTCATTTTTACGTACAAACTTAGGAGCCCCATAGTTGTGATTTGGTATTAAAAAAATGTTGTTTTGTCTCGTCAATAATGCGATAGAGGTGACCATTGTGCAATTTTAAAACATTATGAAATCCCAAAAGCTAGATTAAAGATGTTGATTTTATATTTTACGGCCCCAGTGAGCGAAATATTTTAACCGCGAAAAGCGCTAGAGATGTGTGTTCCATATAAACATCTGAAGTTATGCCAAAAACGCTTACCAATCATGTCATGTTACTTTGATTCTAAAAGTGTACAATATTTTAAACGTAGCGTTATTAATTTTTGAAATGTAGTATACAACTTGACTGAGTTAAGAATATTAGAATTTTTGTTCTCAAAATAGACATTCGTCGTGCTTAGTTCCTGATCTAAACATTTACATTTTTTGTATCTCGAGTTATTTTTTAACTGTGTCACTGGTTTGTGAAGTAAAATTAAAAAAAAAATCATTTCAAGAAAACACATCTCGTTCTGATTTTGAATATCCCTTTCAAAAACAATTCTGCCAAAGAAATAAGCAAAATTCAATTCACAGCGCGCTTGCTAAAACGTTATAAATATAATTGGCGCCGTTAGCGTAACGCCAGCTTTCATCTATTAGTAAGAAAGCTTTGTCTTTTTTACCCCGGATGCTGAACCGAAGGGACGGATTATTATTAATGATACGATCTCATTTATATAATGATAAATCTCTAATCTCTAGACAGTGTAAAATCATATTCGCTATAAGGATATTTAGGAAGTACAGCCGATAGGAAGTTAGGAGTATACTGAAGCTATTGTAGGTTATAAATTTATAGGTATCACATGGACTCATAGCCCTGCAGTGGGCTTATTAGACGGAGTTGTGGTGATGATGATTACATATTTGACGTCACCTTGAGAAACATCAAAAAAAAATTAAATATGATTGATTAGTGGCTAAACATGCTTTGCTTACTTAAATAATCTCTGCGGTGCACTAGTTTTTAAATTTCGATAAACGTTTGATGTGCTTAATATTGGTTTTGCATGAGAACGCATACTTAGAAAGTTAAATGTATTTATAAGGATAGTTGTGCAAGAGTTGGATTCAGTACAGAAAAAAGGACTTATATGTTTCTATCTGATTAAAGTATATATTTTTCAACCGATTCATTTTGTTCAGGCGTTTGTCAAATGCGTAATTATTAGTCCAAGTATAAGTAGTGCGGACAAATCTTGCCTACAGGCAGACATTATGCCAGGATGATAAATTTAGGGCATTGTTTCACAATATTTTTCACAAGATCGCATATTAACAGTTCGACCAGTCACGGATAATTTTCGAATCCAGAGCAAAACTTTTCGTCGCATATTTTGCATCCACCCTGTATATAGAAAATCTTAACGCACAATTCAAAAATACTCCCAGGCCTGACACAGTTTTCAGTTTCGAGGACGAATACAAACACTATTAAGGAACTAAGTTCTCGACACTTATTCATGGCGTTTGTTTTATTTGGGGTCACATGGACTCAATCAGAATTATGGTTGTCCTTAGAAGGTTTGCATTTCAACTTCACAACGCGCTTTCTCTATGTAGCAAGTAGTTACTGCGATATTTTGAATGTTTCTCGTCGAAGTTATACAGGTAAGTATAAGCTCTTCAGATCAAAATTCAGCAAGTAAAGCTACGTCTGTTCTTAGTTTTTGATTGACAAGTTTCTTCAAAACACGTTGTCAAGTTTGGGCTTGACGAAGTGTCAAACTTTCATGATTATAAAACTAGTACTTATAATAGTTAATCTCGTTATGACTTAGTTATATTTAGCATACGTTAAATGACTCTTGAACAGATAACAGTATTTTGTTCGCGCCGCCGTTACTTCGGTCATTAAATTCGTTTTTTAAGTGATTACCGCAAAACACAGGCTATAATAAATTCAGATTTAAAAAGTTAACCTCGCTTATAATGAAAAGAAAAATGGAAAGAAAAAGCGAGAAAAACTTTTTGACTGGAAAGACAGTTTGATTATATCAAGAAATTAAGAAAGGAATATTGAATATAAACTGAAAAAGTCGAGTAGGCATGTAAGTAATGTAGTTAATATTTTTGATCATATCTTCATCGTGACTATAAATGTTAGCAAATTATTGTTATCCTATTAGTACATTCTCAAAATTGCCAGAAAAACAAAGCCTACGGGGATCTAACGCTTGCGATTTCCCCGGATGATGGCAGGCTGTAGCCGAATGCTGGTGGTCTAACGCTACGGCGATTTCACCAGATGGCAGCGCGGCTGGGGGGGGGGTTGGATTCTGGTGATCTAACGCGACGCGATTTCACGGGTCCCTAACGCTTTCCGGCCATAGTGAAGTCCTTGGTGGATACGGTATGATGTTTCCCAGATTACGTAGTAGACCTAAGTTGCTATAACCATTATAACTATTGTATTTTAAGAGCATTCAATAAACAGTTTTCATGTAATACACTCGTATCATTTCGCTGGCTGACGCCTAACCTCATACGGGGGTATCAGCCGCTCCTGCTCAAGGGAGTTCGCTGAGGTGCGGCGTGTCTGGTGTTCTCGACACGCTGCATTTGGGGCGGGTTCGCGCAAGCGGATAGCACCGGCGGGTTCGCGGAAGAATTCGTAAGCGTACCTGTGCTCCCGCCATATAATGCGTTGTGGAACAGATCGAGGTTTTAGCCGGTTAAAGTCCAGGCATAACTTTGACACTCCCCCGAGCGTCATCGTATCCATGGAGGATTTCCCCAATTAAAAAAAATAGGTGCTCATACATAGGTATCATGACTTTTAGAATCTTTTACAAACTTTTAGAATAACTCAAAAACGGTGGCTCGTAGAAAAAAGTATTGATATAGTTTTTATAGATATATCTATGGTCCTAGGTATTATTTTTCGTCTGACCGGGCTAAAAAGTAAACGTAACAATTTTCGATGCAACGAGTTCAATCTCCTCACAGCATCGAATATTTACTGTTCACTGACAAAAATAAACAGAATGGAAATGAAAAACGGGTGACCCATACTGGAATGTTACGGAAATTGGGAATCGAGTACTTTGCCCGACAATCGAAACCTACTTCTGGTTTTCATTCTCAACGCGTTTCAATCGGAACCATTTTAATTATACGAAAACTGCTTTCGTGCGAATACTGTCACTGTTGGGGAAATATTCATCATGATCGAATTTAATCGTTAGTCTCGAATGTAATTGAATTTCGCTTGTTTGTTGTTCGGATGAACTGGTACGAATATTGTTCAGTTGAGTGCGTTGATTGATCTCTCGGCACATGATCTGTAATCGAAGGTGTATTTACACTGATTTTGAAATTGGATGAGTAGTTTTGAATGAAAAAATGTTACTAATGTTACGACTCAGTGTTATGAATGTAGAAACTTGTGTGACAGATAAACGATTGTTTCATGCTGAAAGAATTCTATGGATTGAGCTGAAGCTATTTCACACACGAAATAGCACAATGTTATTTATTATTTTTTTATATTTTTAATTCAATCAATTATTTTTTATATTATAGGAGTCCTCTTTAATATTTATTTGTTGTTACAGTGGCAATAGAAATACATCACTTGCGAAAAAGTTCATGAGACAAGGATAGCCTGCTCTAGCCCTTTTCTTAGGAAGGGAAGACCAATTTCACAAACTAAATTTGAAAACCCCGACGTGATTTCCAGACACGAAAACCAGTTCCCAAATAAGTAGAACCCCTGGTTTCCTTATTATCCGGAAACAGTAATTTAGGCATTGTTTATAGCAAATTAAAGTAAAGAACCTAACTAGAGGAGTGTTTCTTTATATTAGTTCAACTATGAACTAAAAGGAGGAAACTTTCGGGATGAAACTTGCTGATTTGTGTTCATGGCAAAGTTTGGAACAACTTTGCGAATGTTTGTTCAATTAAATGCCGGCTGGTGCTGTGTAAGTTTTCTTAACATTTTTTTTGTAGTCTTTACTTAGTTCACTACTTAGTTCGAATGTTTATCAAAAGAATAAAGAAATATTTTACAAAGCCTGTGAAAGATATAAACTCTAGTAAATAAATTCCTTCAGGGTCCGCCTGGCTAGCTATACCCTATGTTTCTTCTAATATATAAAATTCTCGTGTCACAGTTTTCGTTGCCATACTCCTCCGAAACGGCTTGACCGATTATAATGAAATTTTTTGTGCTTATCCGGTATCTATGAGAATCGGCGAACATCTATTTTTTTATATATGGCAAAACAACGTTTGCCGGGTCAGCAAGTATATATATAAAATCTACCGCCCACCGCTCCGGTGGTGATGTGTTCTATCTAGCAATATTTTTTGACAAGCCCGTGTGCTGTCATCTTCAACCTCATCTTCACTAAACATCAGGTTATATCGAGGTCAAACATGGCTTTAGTCACCGAGAAAAAAATAATAGATCGTATTTACCGTAAAATGTATGTGAGCAATTTAAACTGTGAGCATACTCTGTGGTTGGGATAATAATTTATACGTGCAAGTTATTAACAGTATTTCAGACCAAAAAGGCGCAAACAAAAACTAGCCAGCCGTAATAGAGGCTTCACTGTTTTATGTTGAATAAATTCAAATGAGTATTCTTTGTGTGTAGGAATGGGTATGTTTTATTTATTTAATATGTTTATCCAAAATTCTAGGTCGGAAAAGTTAAATATTTTACGTTTTGGCTCTAAGATGATAAATTACTGTTACTTGTAATTACGTGTACCACCTTAGTCTTCATGTTCACTTAACATCAGGTGTCATGGAAGACAAACGTCCCATCCATATTTTATAAAAAAAAAAAAAAACGCTGTTTTCGGCGAGGGTTCTTATTTTTGGGTACCTAGTGCTTATTCATTTTATGTTACTAAATTTTACCATAATATTGCTGTATATCCCATATATTAGAAGTATATTTTGTGATCAGTCTGTGTATTACATTGTATGGCGCGTATTTATAAAACGATTTCATTTTAATTCTTAATAAGTATTACGAATTTCCTTAAGCAATTCTTAACACTGTTTTTGGAATCGAGAGAATTTTATTCATTTATTTAATATATTATGTATACACAAGGAAACTTAAATAAACAAACAGGTAAATAATACGGACCTAAGAAACTAAACTTAAAGGAGAACTTTCACCCGTAGTATTCTCAGATTTTAATATAATATTCTTACATTGTAACTTGTAACATAGGCAATGAGTTTTTCTAAAGCTTATGGTCTTAAATGTTTCGAGACGTAGGCATGTGTGTGTTTGTGAAATTCAGTTAAATGGTGTTAATAAAAGCACAATTTCCTGAGATGGTGATTTATTTTCATAATAAGACACTTCAAAGAAAATCTTAAAGTCATATACTTACATTAGCTAACTTGCTCTAAAACTAGAGCATCAGCTGGCTTATTTCAATACAATTTTGTAGACATAAAGGAGACAGAACCTGCTCCATACATTTCTGGGCCACGGTGTTAACAACTTGATATTTGCTTTTTTTATTTAAAATATAATCATGTTTCTTCACCGAAATTTTCAAGATAAACCAGTGTTGAGGAATTGAGATATCCATAAT
The DNA here is from genome assembly GCA_944452665.1 of Stenoptilia bipunctidactyla. NCBI lineage: Eukaryota > Metazoa > Arthropoda > Insecta > Lepidoptera > Pterophoridae > Stenoptilia > Stenoptilia bipunctidactyla. The sequence goes on along the minus strand of OX101733.1, from coordinate 6,988,302 downwards.
TTTGTCTATAGGTATACACAGAAGTTAAGTGAGCTTAGAATCACTTTCGAAAGCTATTCTTTTTCTTATCGTTGGGATCTATACATGGATTATTGTATTTCGAATTCTTTAGAGAGTTAATAATTAAAAATAAATAGTAGCACATTTTACTTAGATAGCATACTAGATAAAATAGGACATTATAAGATATTACCTATACTTACTTAGTTATTAGTTATAGTTTGAAACAACTATTCAAAGTAATAAATTGATACTAATAACTTTCATTTTTCTTAGGGCTATCTTAAAAATAGAAAAAACCATAAAAATACTCAAGCGCAAGGAAAGAAACCAAATAAACGAGTGAACAAATAGATCGATTGACTTACTGAACGAGTCAATTACCGTAGTTTCGTTCTTCATTCACTCAGTATTGCCAAACATAATAAAGAATTTCGCCTATTTTAATTACAAAATAATTATTTAAAATAAAACTAACGCGGTTAGTTTACATTCATTTAACCTTATAATGATTCTCATTCAATATTTCTTCTATTTTACTCAGCGTATTTTCAATTATATTATGAGTTATTCATCCATACTAAAAACCCATGACAGCGATTTCCATATCTTGAATTTACTTGTTTCCCCCTCACTAAATTTTTAGGGATTTTATGTATTTTGAATAAGGATAAAATAAGCTATTTTTTTTAGACCAAAGTCAACCTGTTAACCCTGTGGCCCAGGCTTACTCAGTTTCCTTTAATTTATATTTAATTTCTTTACAACACATTTAAAAAGTAACTTGATTGTAAGGTCGGGTGTTTCACATATTAATACACATTAATTATCGCCACCGGCCGCTGCGTTACGTCACCCGTGCCAATTAAGGTGCTTGAACAATATGGCCGCTGCCAGGCAAGCCAGGCGAGTCCAGGCTGAGGACATAATGAGCCTTTGAGATACTTTGAAACAGAAGTCTTTTCAGGTTAAGACTTGGGTCGGTCCTGTATGCCACTCACCATCAGATGCACCAAAAAATAGACAGATATTTTTTTTATTAAAAAACGCTTTTCACTGAATTGATTATAGGCATCTATACGATAATTAAACGCGATTTAATCCGATTGGAAAAAAACAATTAGAATCGCAAAGTCCTGTCTGAAAAAACAAACTGCAAAAGCTATTTATTGAGAACCTTTTTACTCCCATTAGCTAAGAGAAAAAACTAAGATACTCGTAGTATTTTTCTTTAGAATTTAGAATATCAGATTCAACGTTTTCTTATAAATTACCCTAGTCAGCTTGATATACAGTTCATCTAGATACCCTTTACAAACTTTCCTTAAGGCACTGCGCGTTTTATGCTATGAAGAAATCAAAAATGAACATTTTAAACAAATTAAGCCGCCCTCTATGGAACCGATAGTTGTAAAAGGTTTGGTTTTAATTCCTAAACCACTTTAAGACATTTAAGTAGGTACTTAATTATATTTTAGATTTGTGAAATGAATTAAAATATTGATACAAATCCGACTTATTTTAAAAGTGATTTTTCCTTGGATACTTTAAGAAACTAAATGCAAATATTAATTTTCCATCACCTCATTGTAGTTTAAAATAACTTAAACTCTGTAGTTCTCTGTAAAAAGAAGTAAAAGTTTCCTCTTTGACTATTAAGCAAAAATATTCTTTGTACAAACAAAGATTTCGTGAATATTTCTTATATTGTCTTAAATTTTCACGATTACGTTTAAGAGAAGTTTTGCGCTAATCCTGAAAGCAACGTTGTCAGTACCTAATTTTATCCCTTTTTCAACCGACTTCAAAAGAAGGAGGAGGTTCTCAATTCGTCTGTATGTTTTTTTTGTGATATTTCGGACAGTTATGAATTGATTTGAAAATTGTTGTTTCATATGATATGATTTAAATTTTATCGAAATCGGTTGAGTAAGTACCTTATGGAATAAGTAGGTATTTCAAACTTTAAAAAAAATATGTATGATTTCTGAGAATGTTTACGTTGATGACATTCTTAACTCAGCCAAAGTTTTGACGTAAAGTCGGTTTTTTAATGCTCTGCATTCGTTGATTATCTATTAAATAAAACACTTTTGAACTGGTTTAGGCGCGTATAATTTTATTTTAATAATTTAAATGGATGAAGTTCCGGTGTCTTTGTAGACCCCGTGGTCACGATAGACTGATTTCGTTTTTTTTCATATCTGTAATATGCATAAATTGCGAAGTAAATGAATAATTGAAATGAAGCTTAAATGATTTTTAGATATTTATAACAGCTGGTAGGTTACTTAAAAATAATCAATAAATAATAGAATTATATCTTTATATTCCGCGCTTTAAAGCCGTGCAAGATGCATGGTGGTATTTAATCACGCTCCAAATAATAATAAAGAAAAATCGAACGCGTGGCTTCGTCGTCGGGGGGAACTGTTTCCTGAAACGGAGGCATTCATGATAGCAATCCAGGACCAGGTGATTAAGACCCGTAATTTCAGGAAACATATCCTCAGAGAAAACCTTGCAAGTGACAATTGCAGAAAGTGTAACTCTGGCACAGAAAATATACAACACATAACAGGTTCTTGTAAAGCTCTTGTACAGACAGACTATAAGCATAGACATGATCAAACTGCAGCGATAATACACCAATACCTAGCACACAAATTTAAATTCATAGAAGAAAAAGTAGCCTATTACAAGTACAAACCCGACCACGTTTTAGAAAATAGACATGTTAAATTATATTGGGATCGGACAATTATAACAGACAAAACAATTACAGCTAATAGACCAGATATAACAATTCATGACAAGGTTCATAAAAAAATATTCTTAATAGATATAGCAGTTCCCAATACAAATAACATACAAAAAACAATCAACGAAAAATTAAATAAATACTTAGATTTAGCAATAGAATTACGACGACAATGGAGAGCAGAGACTGTACAAATAGTACCACTAGTGGCTTCATCAACAGGCATCATACCAAAACATTTTAAAACCAGTTTAGACACTTTAAATATACCACACCACCTTACTTATACCATTCAAAAATGTAGTATACTTAACACCTGCCGTATCACAAGGAAGTTTCTAACGTCTGGAACAAACGTAAACTAAACAACACAACTTTAACATGCTTGGTTTTAGGCCCGCATTGTTAAATAACTTACCTCTTTTAGAGAGAATATCCTTTTTTATATATACATAAATAATAATAATAATAATCGTTTATTACAGATATAAGCATCACATAAAACAGTAAAAGTTTTACAATATTTGATTAATCTAAGAATAAGGAATATAATTTTCATTAATTTTATAAATTAATTAAAATCTTCTGATTAGCACTCTTTCGTTTGTCAGTTTTGAATTTGAAATAAAAATTCTTTACCTACTTTAAATAAATATTTTGTTTTAGTAATTTTGGTTTTATTCGGGCAGTTTTTACTATTTTGACCTCGATATTATGTATTTAATGGTCGAGTGAAATAAATGGTATGACCGATGAAAAGGTAAAAATTATCAGCATTTCTAATCTCGGAATATAGGGTAATTTTAAAATTTGTATTTTAATGGCAGCTATTCTTCAAATTAAAGTACATGCATAAATGAAAAAAAAACATTACTTACCTAAGTAAGGTGGCAAACGAGCACTGTTGGTAAATAACGAGAAAGTTGCTTGGCTGTTAAATAGTGTCCAAGTCCGTGGACAATTGGACACCACTAGAATCAGGAGTAGTATTAAGTCTTTCTTGTTTTTTATTATATAAACTTTAGTGATATATTCACGCCTGTCTTCCTTTGTGGCAGGCAGAAACAAGGGAACGCCAATTGCTTCGATCTTGACATAGTTAGGTATTTCGCTTCCTCTTCGATCGTTAATCTTTTCATACATGATCGCCAATGTCATGGGGTTTTCTCTTCTACGCGGCATTTCGTTGATAATAGTACAAGATGTTTTATAGTATCTAACGCGTAGTCATCTTTATTTTAATGGTAATGTAGAGTGACCAAGCTTTGCTTAATATGTTAGCGGATTTCCTTGTTAAAAAAATTAAAACTTTTTGTTGCAAAAATTGTCTGTAAGTAAATGATACTTATTATGTAATACAAATTTGGCCGGTGGCTACAAATCAACCCTGTATAGTTAATTAATTCTATTTTAATGCATATAATAATATGAGCACTACTAGATCAATTGTAAAAAAGCACTAACATAATTAAAGTTATGACGGCAAATCAAATAAGTACGTACCTAGTTTTCTTTACTATTCAATAGATGGGGTAAACCTGTCTGCCTCAGTCAGACGACAGTGGTTGCGGGTTCGATTCCCGCACGGAACAAGAAAAAGAATGATCCGTGTCTGAGTGTTTATCTACTTATGAATTTATATTCTTAGTTCCCTAGTTCGCTACATGGTATCCCATAACACAAGCTATGCTTACTTTGGGTCCATGTAGTTTGTGTGATTGTCTGGGGATAAAGATTTATTGTCAACTTATCAGCTAATGTTATTGATGTTTTAATTTAATAAAATCGATCACCGAACAACAGAAAATATAGTTGAGTAACTCCCTTTCATTGCATATAATATGACCACTACTAGATCAATTGCAAAATAGCACTAACATAATTAAAGTTACGACGGCAAATTAAATAGTTCTCTGTATTATTCGATAGATTAATCGATAGGTATATAAAAGACTTTTTACAATTTTTTCACACTATGCTGCTATTCCCATCGAAAGTGAGAGGCAGTGGACTTTACCTAAGTTTTTCTTCTTAGATTGAGGGTTCAGAATAAAAGAGAAGTTTTCAGCCTTCCAGGTCTTTGGATGAGGAGGATTCTTGTTACTAGGGCTGCTGGAGTCAGAATGTCTGCCCTAGGCAGATGGCTCGGTAAGTAATTAATATATTCGCTAAGATATTGGCGTAAGATCGTGTTTTATTCTTGCACCTCCCAAGTGGAATGCAAGAAAATAATAGTGCCCGTTGTTCATGCAAGCAAACACCTGTCAGCCTGGTTTTTACTTGGCTAATGTATTATGATGTAAACAACGTTAAAACAAATAAGTTATATTCATAAAACTAACGTAAAATTATGATATAGGAAAAAAGTTAATAATAAAACGTTTATTTTCAGACCATTGATCCATAATTTTTTAGTACCTAAACATTGTAGAAACTTAAAGACTAGTGCTAGTAGGCATAATAATAATACCTATCTAAAATTAATTTAAGATATATTTGCAAAATTAAAATTAGGTATATTATATTACATTCAAATTATTCTATAGGTACCTATTATATTCAAATTAACACACAATTAAAATAATGCTACACAAAATCAATTCCTACGAAGTCATATTTTATTGTTATACTTACTTACGCCAAATTCAATCAACTGCCATAACCTAATTTGACAATCTTGAACTTGAATAAACACTCATCATTCAGTCAGGCAGGAGACGTCCACTGCTGGAAATAGGCGAAAAAAACATTAGTTCGAAATAATTCAAGAGAATGGGTTTGGACTGAAAGTAACAGGGAGCAAATGTAACTAACAGAACCTCTAAATAACTGTAACTCTAATCTCTAACTGCACTCTCGGTGATTATGTTAAAATTAATGGATGTAAATCCTAATTTAGTTAAAATATACATAAAAAAGCTCAGTTACTAGGTGTATCAATAAAGCGGGCAACTCGTCAGGGTGCTGGCCGCTGCACATCCGTAGATAATCTTGGCTCTTGACGCCAGCGGGCGCTCGAGCGATTTGTCGCGGTTTCATACAAACTCAATACTTTCTATCGTATCGCGGATATCGCTGCTCGCGCCCCTGCCCGAACCGCTATCGCTTTCGCTGCCGTCCAGTATGCAGCCTTAGAACCAAATGGCTGTCGTTCCTTCTCCTACGATTCAGTACCCACCTCTAGAAAGCCACGATCAGTCAAGCTAACTGAGTACCACATTGTCAGGGTAGTCTTACGTGCGTTCACTTACCTCGCAGTTTGATACTCTGCTGGGTGCCTAATTTGTCATTTGAACCAATCATTGGGCCCGATTTGACATTGTCGTGATAGAAAGAGAAGAGAGAGTTTCACGTCGTAAAATTTGACACTGGAGAGACTTAAAAATAAGAAAATGCAATGTGGAATACGATCCATTGCTGAAACTTAAGAAAACAATAAAATACCTACTAGAATTATTTTTTGTTGTTTATTGACCAACTCTAACTACAACGTCATCTAAAAAGGCTGCTGTAGCTATAATTTTAGGCTTGCACATCCCAAAAACCACACCAGTGTCACTGTATGTGCGCAACAGCCAACTTTTATGTAGCACTATCCTTCTAATTTGTGAGCATAAGTATTTTTCCAGTTCTTTGACACCAACTCTTTGCCGATATATTTCAAGGCAACTACAGCATATTATTCCATATTTCACAATGGCTCTTCGTCCATTTAGGTACTACCTATATCATTATTTATTTAAATCATACATATTTTTTCAAAACTTTGAAATTTTCAAGGAAGTAGATACTCAAACTCAACAGATTTCGATGAAATTTATATAGGACAAACTATGAAGTAGGTAAGTACTTATCTTATTTTCAAAATCGATTCATAATTGTCTGAAATATTGTGTAACAAAGACACAAAAAAAAAAACAATAAAAAACATACAGACGAATTGACCTCCTTTTTTGGAAGTTGGTTGATAATGTGAAACGAGGGACTGCCGATGTATTTTTTGTAGTGGTGCAGGTACTCACTTATACAGTTGCAATAACTTTATCCTGAATTGAATGAAATAATTATCAATAACATTTAAATTTTTTACGTAAGTATATAAAATAATTAAATGAAAAATAATGGATATTTTCTTATATTTCAAATGTTTGTTTGAGCTTTGGAACGAAATTTGGAACGAAACTTGTCATACGCCATACATTGTTCAGGGTAAACATAATGTCAATATATAACTAAGTATACAAAATTAATCAAAATATTTTTTTTGTACCATGGTGATCTTAAAAAGAAATTAATTACAAGATTCAGTAAAAAATGAGCTACCTATTATATTACAATATTATATGCCAATACATTTTAAGAGTTGTCAAAATGTTGACAGGTGAGAGCGTGACACCATTCTTCAATCTTTGATTTCAAATTCTATATTGCTTTGAATATCTTATATATAATCAAAGCTATGAATGAATATTGTCATAACGACCAAAATCCAGCACAGGCCTCAAACAATCTCAAAACAATGCGATGATATCATGAAATCGTGAGGACGTACAACATATCATGCGATCCTTTGATTATCTCATCAAAGATGCGATCATTATTTAATATTACGATTCGAAATATGAAATGTTTCGCGGTGGTGTAGGAAATATTTATTATCTGTAACAAGACGCGATTGGTTTGGCGTATTGTCATTTTTATACTGTGCTGTGAGTGACCCTTGACTTCAATTGACTTGACAGTGATTGTTGTGGTGATAGTTAATTCAGTCAGTGTGCAGATAATTAATTTGTTTATAAAACTTAAAAAACTTTCCCGTTTACATAAAGTTCTATAAAATTTACTCCATAAGTACATATATTATATTGCTTTGTGTATTTGATGCCTTGCCCATAGGTAATATCTTTTGTTATTGTAGGTCATCGATAATGCGTCGGCTCGTATCTGAGGGCCAGTTGTCCGTACTGCTTGATCTCCTTGAAGTGGATAGGGATCTAGCAATAGGGCGAATGGCGGGCATGCCCATGAGCCACGTCGAAGTTTCAAACAGGTGGGCCAGTATTGCTCATACATTAAATTGTCTGGGAGAAGGCGCCACCAAAAGTGGCCCGGAATGGAAGACTGTAAGTATCTAACGTTACTAGTGGGTTGGTTTGTGTTTAGTTGTGCTCATGCTTAACATATAACACTATTTATAAATACATTGCATGCATGCTTGTTTACTTATGCTAATATTTTATATTATTTTCTAGTATTGGCATGAACAAAAATATAAGGCCAGGAAGAGGGCTACGGATCTGCGGCAGAATACCGAAGGCTTTTGTGGTGGTCGAAGAAGGAAGCCACTTAATGAGCAGGAGCGGCGGATTATTAGCCTCATTGGTGAAGTGGCAGTTAATGGATACGCAGGAGTGCTCTTACCATTTAATGTTGGTATAATTGCATTAGTTCTATGATTTATTGTGATACTATGCTTAAAGAGTTGTGGGTTAAAGAGACAAAATGTATGCTTGAAAGAAGTCACTATGTGTGTTTTTTATTTTCAATAGGATCCTCTGCTACCAGCCAGCTCTTGCTCTGTAGACCAAATAGATGCTGCCAGGGCAGTGCCTAAAGTGCTGCAAAATGGACAAGGCTCCAATAACAGCTCAAGCGCCCCACCTCAATCAAGTCTGGCACAGCCAGAACCACATAAGGAATCTGGTAAGTAGGAGGTACATAGTGTAGAAATGATATAAATAATTTCTACTGGAAAATTTCATGCTGCACTGGGAGCGATAGAAAAACATAGAATGTGCCAGCTGCTTCTCTTCCTGGGCATATTGTAAAGTCAGTCAACCCTTAACCGCCATGGTCAGATATATCTGACAAATATTTTTGAGTCCATTCCGCCAAGGTCATATATTTACGACTAAAAACCACCATTTGTTTCATATGCTTTTTTTTACTTAATAATTTAATTTTATTTTATATTATTTGGGTGGCCAACAGCTCTTACTTAAAAATTAGGTTTAACATATAATGTCGAGTAAGCCATTAACAAGCCTCTGCAGATACATTTTGAGATAGAAAAAAGATGGTGTACTATATTTAAAAAATGTTTATATTTGGTAAATGGTTAATCAAGTAATCATTTACAATTGGTTACCCTTAAGTCTTTTAATTAGTAAACCTTAAAAATATGTCAGAAGTTAGATAAATTACTGATATTATTATTAGAAATTTTCATTGATGTCCAGCGCCATTGTCGGAATAATCTGACTGTAGGGACGGGACATAAGCAAAGATTTACTGATACCAAAATCCACTTAAGTAAAAATATTTCTGTTTAACTGACAATTTTTTAACAAATAAATTAAAACAATTAAACCAATCAGAATACAATAGAAATAAATATGTTTAATTTCTTTGAAAAATAAGTATAAAAATGTCAGTGACTAAGTTGTAGATTCCCATCCCTAGCGTACATGTTAAGAAACGAATTTTGCTAGTACACCCAGCGCCACGGTCAGAAAAAGACGATCACTTCTGACGTCATAAACTAGTGCCACATTGTGGAATTTTACATTAGTGTTGTGCTTACACGTAAAGTTATTATAGTTGTGTAATGTGTTTAACTACATTAAAAGATGTAAACTTTATCACAGTATAGAGTCATAAAAATATTAATCTCTGGCCTAATATATTAGGCGGAAATCAATAAATCTTTCAAACGATCTTAGTTTCATTTGGTTACTGAAATACATATAATTAGAAATTAAATAACAAAGTTACACATTCTATGTTTTTGTCTGTTTCCTCTGCAAGCTTAAACAGCTGAAAATATTAAGATTGAATTTGAAGCGTGTGAAGCTGGGACGGGCTTATCAATGTACCATTGAACATCCCTATTTGTTGTAGGTATTTAGGTAGTCTGAGTAGTAAAGGGTTAAGGGACAGAGGTTTTACTGGAGTTTTTTTTGTGAACAATAGACTGACCCTCTTATCACTGCAGTAGTTTCTTTCCATCTTTATAATGCCTCCAAATTTGTCAAACGTGACAGCATATAGTATTATAACCTCTGGTGTTCTGCCTACCTAGGCATGAAGTTATGTACATATGAAAAGTTATGCTATAATGAATAGGGAGTACATATAGCTAGCACATAATAAATAAATAAAAATATTAATTGATTTCAGATAATCATAAATTACAAATAATTGGCTTAAATATACAAGGAATGATAGAATATTGGTGCCTGAACTAGGATAATCCTGTTTTTTAAGCTGAACATTTGAAAATCATTAAATTAAATATAGCTTCTATAAAATATGGATCTTAATACAAACACAGTAGAATCTATTTTACTATTCTTAAGAAATAAAAATAAAATAGGAAATTGTGACAATTGTAAAGGGCATTGGGTACTTTACTATAGGGAAAATCCCCACAGCGGACAAAGATGAAACATATTTTTTAATACAGTTGCTCAAAAAGTGGCTTCTTTACCTTTTCCGCACTCGTGCGTTCTCTTTCCCAAATGTCAAAATAATGTCTATTAAAAAGAAAAAATCAACCACGAAGTTTTTACTAAAAAAAAATCATAGAAGTTTTTACGATTCATGCAAATATTTCTGAAAAGAAGCTACTAATTTGTTTCAATATCAGATATAATGATTTGATGCAATGAGTTAGGTTAGGTTTCATTTCATTTTATCTCATTAAATTCATTTTCATTTCATGTCAATACAAAAAATCGACTTGGCTGTATGGGCATAGTTCCCTTTGCCTACCCAGAATGGGTAAACAAACAAAAAAAAAACTGTGTTTATAATCTTTCACGGCTGGCGCCATTTTGTATATTTTATAAAATTGCTTAATTTTTTCGCAACTGTATTAAAAATAGTCGTTCAGTACACGTGCGGAACCGTCATTGCAACTGGTTCCGACTGTCAACCCTCGCCTTCCGCTGCGCCTCGGCTCGTGTAGACATTTGTCGGAACTCTTTGCAATGACAGGCTTTCCGCACTCGTAATGAAATATACTATTATTTCAAAGCTTTAGACTTGTAGGTATTGTACCTAAAGCGCTATGTTGTGGGAATTCTGAGGTACCTATGATGAGTCTATGTTAGAAATATCTAATATATAAAATTCTCGTGTCACAGTTTTCGTTGCCATACTCCTCCGAAACGGCTTGACCGATTTTGATGAAATTTTTTGTGTTTATCCGGTATCTATGAGAATCGGCCAACATCTAGTTTTTTTTTATTTATATGGCAAAACAACGTTTGCCGGGTCAGCTAGTTTTTGTCTAAAATAATTTGTATTATTTACAATTTATGTTGCTTTGGATCGCAGAATAACTAGGTAATAAGCATGTTATATATTTTACACTTATTTATTTTACACTAGTTTTTCACACAAAGTTGATTATTATTTGTTTTAAAAATGTTAAAACACAGAACTGGCCTTAGATTAATAAACTAATATACTGTATTAGACGATTTCAAGATACATTTTGTGACCTACTAAAAATGAATAATAATCGTCATCGCCAATTGTTTATTATGTACCTTGCAAATGTGTAGGCTGTAATATAGTGATCGACGAGCTGTTGGCCTACCTAAAGGCTAAATTGTCTAAAGCTGACGAAGAAACATTAGTGAAGTTATGCACGTCAACGTTTTCTAGTGATGATATAAAAAAATCACATTTGTTGCTTTTCGATTCAGTACCGTCAGAACTGCGTAAAATATCGCGAAAAGGAAAAGGAAAAGAAGATCGTCTGGTGTTTGCGATAAAATGGTACTTTACTGAAATTCATATATTTTTTAAAACTTCTATTATATAAATCAATGCTAAAACAACCATGTTGAACCAAGGATAAATAGAAAGATCAGGTATATAATAATAGCCTTTTATTATTTATCATAATCTATGACAATATTATTGTCCAAAAAGGCAGTTGGCGCAAGACTGATATCTTCATACCGGGCCCATGACAGATAATGAAATATGTGCACAACACCCAACAGTGCGGCGGCCATGGTTACAGGAACAATAATAACTATGTATTCCTTCTCGTCCATGTTGTGTAGTGTAAATTAAAACGTACGTATAACATTGCCTTAGCCGCAAATGACGTGACTGGATGCGGCCTCTTACCTATGTTTTATTTTCGAGCAACTCAGAGTGTCGATACATTTCAATTGTATAATTGCTATTTGTTCTTAAATATTCGTTGCAGTACGACCGGGCCAGCTTTAAATAGTAATACTTAGAGTTACTGATAACAGTTCTTCATATGTTAGCCTAGGGAAATCCGTTAGGTGTGGGTCATTCGTTTGCATTTTTAGTCTTATCTTTATTTTTATGACTTACTTATAAAGATTTACTACATAACTCTAGCGGCGTTGTTCGTAAAAGAAATTCCACTAATAGAGGTGCTATTTGTCTCAAGGAATGCTTGATAGTCTATGTTTTTTACGCCACAACACAGATCGACCACAAGTAGCACAACGATTTTGTCGATCCATTTTAACCAAAATCCAATAAGATAGCAAAGAAACAAAGTCCATGAAACAAAGAAATAAGTCAGTTCAGTAATAGGTTCAAAACACAGGGAGCGCACAGATCACAACGAAAGATGATGAAGGATTGCGAGTTTCGTATTGGGTGTTCGCGCGATGCGCGCAGGCAGGGAAATAGGGGTTTTCCACCATTTTGCTACTTGCATATTATCATTGCTATTTGGCGTATTTTTTGTCGATATGATTAATATTTAGGTGTAATGTGAAGTGTAAACTAAAATATTGAAACCTTATTTTCTCAATATTCCCGTATCTTACATTAAAAATAAAAACACGGCGATAAAGGGGATAATTGTATCTATTATCTGTGATAGGTTTCGTTCGTGTCCGCTACTTTTCGAAAAGCGGGGCAAAACGTTTCCAATATCATTTAAGAGATTTACCAACATAACTATTACATTTATTTATTTTATATATTTATTTATCAAGGTACAGAAGGCAGCACATCAAGCGTTACAAATTTGTCAAATTGTTTTACTTAATCTGAACTCTATGCCCTCTACTTACTCTACTCTAAGTTAAAATTGTATGGGGAAATTTGACAGGTAATGCTTGATCTGCTGGCTGTGTACATCAACAATAAACTTTATTAATTCTCATTTCACACTTATGCAAACATTATCAAAAATTAACTTATAACAGTCAGTAGCATCTCGGTTTCATCGTACGACAATTCCTGGAGAACTGTTTGTAAATCCTACAGGCTTAATTTAATAATGATCGGGTTCCACAATCAAGTCCGTCTTTTAATTATATTTGGATATCATCTGTAGTTAGTGCAAAAAGTACTCAAGAGTTGAATGCCTTGGAGTGTGGTTTTGAATAATCAAATGCAACATAAACAATCCAAGTTCATAACATTTAATTTCTTTGTATATTGTAATTAATGCTTAGTTAATTTAAGTATTACTTTCTCCAGCAGGTCTAAGTGGAAGCTCCCCAACTGCTCGTCGAGGAGGTCAACGCCGTAGACGTAGATGTAAGTAGTATTTTAACAATAGATTATGATGTCTTGAACCATGTATTGTTCCTTTACACAATTTAGAGAATATTGTATTTCTCACTCACTTTATACAGGGTTGATTTGCAGTCACCGGCCAATTTCTTTTTTACGTAATAAGTATCATTTATAGAAACAATTTTTGCAAAAAAACAGGGAATGTTTTAAGCTGTTGCATAGCTTCTATCGCGGGCCTTGAGCGTGGGGACCGAATCCAGAAATTCCGTAACGAAAAAAACCTAACACCCCCCACTCCGACCGGCACAGCGGTGGGTGATACTTTGATTTCATAACTTTACATGCGGGCTTTAATAAACAATCAGCGCCATCTACTAGGAACTTGTGGAACTTCATATTAGATCAAACATTACTGCATTAATAAAATAAATAAATAATTATAATTGCATAAGTTGATAAAAAATGCTATGCAATAGCTTTACCGCGGCAGTCTCCGAGCGCCACACGTCTTTTTTTACTAGGAAATAAATATATTCGCTAACATATTAAACAAAGCATAGTCACTATAAATTACGAATGAATACCATTAAAATAAAGACGACTACGCGCTACTACAAAAATCTTGTAGTACTACGTCGTAGTATTATCAGTTTTGGGAATTCCTTCCTTAGTGGACCCCCACACCATTTAAGAAATGTATGTTCCAAGTTTTAGCTCTCTACTAGTTTTGGTTGTACATTGTCTGTCAGTCACAATATAGTCAGTCTAATCAATATAGTCAGTAACGGAACAGTTTTATTATTAAGATCAAGGGCGCTTTCAATTTATGCGTTTCGTGTCGGTCCGCTTCCGCACACTTGCCGTGCCGCAGGTTTTATCACGCTGTCGGGCCGCTGCAGTACGTTAGCCGTCTGGCACCGAAAGCCTAAGTTGAAAGCGTATTTTATTGCCGTGCGTTTTTATCCCAGTGATATAACGTTCGTCAAACCATGGACTCCGACGAAGAAACATTACTGTTAGAGCTCTTGTTGAACACCGAAATACACACGTGATGCTTGCAACGTTGCCGTCCTGTTGTCTAGCGTTCGCGGTCCCGGCGACGCACTGTTGCCGCACCGCTCGTTTTGTATGAAAGAAAAGGATCGCCCTTGAGCTGTACGACTAACGCATCGCTTCGGCACCGCATCAGGCCGTCAAGAAACGCATAAATTGAAAGCGCCCTAAGAATAATCCTTATATAACTTGACTGACAAATGAGAATGGTATTCTCATAATTGAATTTTTAAATTGTGATATAATAAGTAATTTATAAGAACTAAAGCGGTAAATTAGTGTTAAATATTGAATTACTAGCTGTTGCGAATCCCCCGGGCATTTTGGGATAAAAAGTAGCCTATGTGCTATTCCAGACTGTATACTATCACTATGCCAAATTTCCGTTGAGCCTTTCTCTGTGATTGAGGAACAAACATTCATACATCCAGACATCCATACATCTAAACTTTCACGTTTATAATATTAGTAAGATTTGTCTTAACAATCAGTACCTATTTAATTTATCATTTGTATTCTTTTCAATTTAATTGAAAATGTACTTCTAATTATCGGAATAATGTATCTACTTACTTACTATTAAGAATTTTCAAATATAATATTTGAACGCCTTGAGAAGGCAGATTTTTCTAGACATAAACCTTTTGTAAGACCTCTCCAATGGTGAAAACTCTTTCAAATTTAAATATAATTTCATTTCATAAATCTACTTAGTGACTTTAGCTGTGTTGTGTATAGTGATGGGATTCCACCCGGGTAAATACCCAAAATGGGAAAATACCCGAAAATATTCCCATTGAACCCACCCATTGGGTATTTATTTGGGTATTTATAAATGTAATGTTAATTAGGTACTTTTTAAACAATATTTGTAATCTGAGTTATTGCTAAAACTACAATTTTTATAATACCTAAAAAAATACTATGTACATATTTTTCCAATCTTTATATGGCATTTAAAGACATAAAGTCTGGAATGACGTTTATGCTACCTAGCTTTTCGTCCCTAGTAGACGTCGATATAAGAGACAGGATTTTAAATGCCGTTGAACTGCGTAAAAATCATTGCATAAAACCCATACACCTTGCAGCCTACATGTTAGAACCTAAATCGCAAGGAATAGAATTAGAAGAAGGCGAAGAAATTACTGCGATGGAATTTATATATGAGAAAGGAAGACAGTTAAATTTAGATGTCATGGCTGACTTGGCCAATTATAGAGCAAGAGAAGGATTATGGGGAAAATCATTTGTTTGGAGTAATTTGGAAAATTACTGGGGTGTAAGGGGCCAAACCACCACCTTCTTGGCCCAAGCCAACCTCACTTGCCCGCGGTGCACCCTACCAAACAGCGAACGAAGCTCTGGCGATCGCCAACACGCATTTGCCCAGCGCGGCGATTATGGGCAAATCCTCCCAAAATGGAAAGTCCCGTCCCCGATCGGCCACCAGTTCCCGGTAGTTCCATTATTCCTAGCCAAGGTAGCGGCTTAGGTAACGGTGGAACAGGGGGTGCTAAGAATCCCCGGGCTACGGCAGGCTACCAAAAACAACTGACCCTGGCGACGTACAACGGACGAACATTGAGGCTCGACGCTAGTGTAACGGAACTCGAAGTAGAACTGGAAAAGATTCGGTGGCACATACTTGGGTTATGTGAAGTCCGAAGAGAGGGCGAGGATACCATAACTCTGCCATCGGGTCATGTTCTCTACTTTCGAGAGGGCGACCCACTCTCCCAAGGCGGTGTCCGTTTCCTCATCAACAAATCTCGCGCTGAAAACATCGTAGAAATCTCGAGCGGTCGAACAGGGTCGCGTATCTTGTACTTAAGCTCACCAAAAGGTACAACCTTAAGAATGTACAAGTATACGTACCGACCTCGACATCCTCTACGAAGATATCGTTAAGACCATGCTCTACGAAGATATCGTTAAGGCACTGCACAACACCACAAGGGCTCACTACAGTGTTGTCATGGGAGATTTCAATGCCAAAGTAGGAGTACACAGTCACACCGAATCTAGTATGGGATCCTTCGGATATGGAAGCAGAAACCAGAGGGGGCAGATGCTAGTAAACTTTCTGGAGAGCGAAGGATTGTATTTGATGAATTCCTTCTTCAAAAAGAAGCCTCACAGAAAGTGGACTTGGCAGAGCCCGGACGGTGTAACACGGAACGAGATCGACTTCATTCTTACGGACAAAAAGCATATATTCAGGGATGTCACCGTGGTTAACAGGTTTAATACCGGAAGTGACCACCGGCTCGTCCGCGGCACCCTGAATATCGATTTTAAGCTTGAACGTGCCAAACTAATGAAGCCGATACTCCGCCCGTCTGCTTTCCAAAGTTCCTTGGGATCCGAAAGATTCCAACTGGAACTAAGTAATAGATTCGGTGTATTGGAAACTACTGGCAACATCGATGAGGATTACCAAAATGTAGTTAACATACGGGAAGTGGGTATGAAAATCTGCCAGGGACGGCAAACGGGCCGTAAGGGCAAACTCTCGCATGAGACCTTGGAGGCCATGAGGGTTAGACGGGAAACACACTCTGCCACGTTGTTGGAGTGCCGAGTGCTGAACAAACAGATCAGGAAACTGATCCGACGCGACCTTTGGAGGTTCAATACGACTCTCATCGAAGAGACTATTGAGAAGAACCGAGGGTCGAAAGTGTTTGCTCAGCAGTTCGGTAAAAGCGCTCTGACAACTCTCAAAACATCACAAGGCACGACCGTCACCTCTAGACCTGAAGTCCTCTCCGAGATAGAGCAGTTCTACGGCAAACTGTATGCTTCCCAGAAATCACGGCAAGTGCCCACAATCACAGACCCCCGTCTACATTGACCCGCCACTACACCGACGAACTCCCCGACGTTAGTTTAGACGAGATGCGTTTGGCTCTCAAACAGCTTAAGAATGGAAAAGCCCCAGGGGATGACGGAATCACAGCAGAACTTCTCAAAGCCGGTAATAAACCGATACTGATCGAGCTACAAAAGCTCTTCGATTCCGCCATCCACAACGGGAGAACTCCAATCGCGTGGAGTCAGAGCGACGTCATCCTATTCTTCAAGAAAGGTGACAAAACCCTATTGAAGAATGATCGACCAATTTCGCTCCTAAGCCACGTATACAAGCTGTTTTCGAGAGTCATCACAAATCGTCTAGCGAGAAGACTCGATGACTTCCAACCTCCAGAACAGGCCGGGTTTCGGTCGGGTTACAGCACCATGGTCCACATCCACACGCTGAGGCAGATTATCCAAAAAACCAACGAGTATAATCTGCCTATGTGCGTAGCATTTGTGGACTATGAGAAGGCTTTTGACACGATCGAGACCTGGGCTGTACTGGAGTCCTTACAGCGATGTCAATTTGACTGGCAATACATAGATGTTTTGAGATGCCTGTACGAGAACGCCACAATGTCCGTCCAAGTACAGAATCAGCGATCGTGTCTTATCCAATTGCGAAGAGGAGTGAGGCAGGGTGATATTATTTCACCGAAACTGTTCACTAACGCATTGGAGAACGCATTTAAGACGCTCAGCTGGAACGGACGTGGCATCAACATCAACGGCGAACGCATCTCACATCTCCGCTTCGCGGACGATATTGTCGTTTTGGCAGAATCGCTGGAGGATCTCCAAGAAATGCTGCACGATTTAGCTGTGTCTTCTCGGCGGATTGGCTTGGGAATGAACTTAGATAAAACAAAAATCATGTTTAACAAACATATTACCCCAATGCCGATAACCGTCGCAGATACGCCTCTCGAATTTGTTACCGAATACACCTATTTAGGGCAGATTATACATCTGGGTAAAAACAGCTTCGAGAGGGAAATCGACAGGAGGATACAGTTGGGTTGGGCAGCATTCCGGAAGTTACGTCACGTCTTCTCGTCGCCTATTCCGCAAAACCTGAAGACCAAAGTCTTCAATCAGTGCGTCCTGCCTGTGCTCACGTATGGAGCCGAGACGTGGACCCTAACAGTAGGGCTAGTTCACCGACTTAAAGTCACACAGCGCGCTATGGAAAGAGCTATGTTAGGTGTTTCTCTGAGAGACCGGATCAGAAACGAGGTTATCCGACGGAGAACTAAAATAACCGACATAGCTCACTGGATTAGCACGCTAAAGTGGCAGTGGGCTGGCCATATATGTCGAAGAACTGACAATCGTTGGGGTCCAAAGGTTCTCGAATGGAGGCCACGTCAAGGCAAGCGTAGTAAGGGACGCCCCCCGGCACGTTGGGAAGACGATTTGCGGAAGACGGCTGGCAGGGACTGGATGCGCAGCGCTAGAGACCGAATTCGGTGGCGCGCGTTGGGAGAGGCCTACGTTCAGCAGTGGACTAGCGCGGATGATGATGATGATGATGATGATGAATTTGGAAAATTCCTAACCTGGTGGAGAGGAATGTGCAAAAATAAACCTCTGAGCAATGTAGCAACTTGTCTTTTAACTGCTCCATGCACCTCAGCTGCTACAGAACGCTCATTTAGCGTCCATGGAAATATACCTACATAGTCTTAAAAGGAATAGGCTTACTACAGACAGAGCTGCAAAACTTGCGTATATAGCATACCTATAATTGGAACTTGCTCCATAAGCAAAGCGACGTAGAAGTAGAAGAAGACGAAGAACTATTTTCAAGTCAATTATCTAGTCCATTAGTGAGTCCCACGCCAAACCTTATTGAAATGCAACCATCAACGTCTAGAGGCTTTAGGGAAATAGAATTTATTAACATAAATACAAGCATATATTCTGAGGTAAATAGTGACACGGAAAGTGACTATATGATTGCTCCAATTTCTGCTTAAATTTTAGTTTAAATGATATGAACGTGGAACAGTTATTGCTTGCTAAATTTCAATAAAAAAAAATATTGGTAAAACGTTTTTTTATCTATTTCACATAACTATATTTTAATTTATGTGATCCTACAGACATGTAATGAATCTACCCATCATTTAGAAACATTCCCGGGTATATACCCGTTTTGGGAATATTCCCGGGTATTTACCCGGTATATTCACGGAAAGATTCCGGGTTGCCCATCTCTGGTTGTGTAACATAAAGTCCACTTCAATGGAGTAATTGACATAGGATACGAAATACAACTAATTTTAGCACCTTCCCATTAAGTAGCATGATCTCTATTTATCCAATGCGATATGGTCTTTACCCATTGAATTTTTTAATGTTTTATTCCTTTAACTAAATTGTAATAATTAATGACGTTGTTGCAGATGTGCGAGTAACTGCGCCACCACAACGGAGACAGGATTTTGAGGAGAGGCGCTTAGCCGTGGACATCCAAACATCTGCAGCTATTCAGAGCATGGCAGAGTCCCTCACTGAAATCAGAGCATTGTTGGCAGAGCTTGTCAGGCAAAGAACTCAAGAAGCGCCATGACGCTGAGCTAACCTCGTCGATGGAGTTATGGCTGATTTAGCGAACGCTCTTTTGCTTGTTTCATTGTTGTAATGGGTTTTCCAATTGGGATGCTCGAACTTTGACGTTCGATGGCGGCCATGTTGTTGAAGTGACATCTGTCAAACTTCATACACATGTTGAGTTAGGCTTACCAAATCACCATGGAAAGGTACAGCGTCGAGCAGCACGTGCAAATAATAAAACTGTATTACGAAAATGGATCGTCCGTTCGAGACACGTTCCGCGCGCTCCGCCTATTTTACGGTCGGTATAATCGACCTGCCGAGAGCACTATCCGCCGTCTGGTGGAAAAATTCTAATCCACTGGTTCAGTAAATGCTCAACCATCACGCGTACGTTCCCGGAGAGCAAGAGTGTACAGAAGAACCCGAGGCAGTCAATTCCGCTTCGCTCACAAGAGCTTGGCCTCTCGTCGACCTCAACTTGGCGAATTCTGCGTCGAGACTTGGGCCTGCGCCCGTTTAATATTCAACTGACTCAGGAGCTCAAGATTACCGACCATAGACAACGTCGGGAGTTCGCTGATTGGGTTTTGGAGCAGTTGGAGACCGACCCCGATTTCGGCAAGAAAATCATCTTCAGCGACAAGTCACTCTTGGATGAACGAAGGATGAACATACATTCCCCAATGTGGAAGAGGAACATAACCACCAAGTGGAATTGACACAGTCGATACTCTCAGAAGAAGCGGAAGATCGTACTGACTTCTGGATTGGAAGTAGAGGAGGAACAGGAAGAGCAACCAATGGAGACTCCGCAAACCCAGACATACCGCTCACCCCTGAAGAGGACAGCAGCGAAGAGGAGATTAATAAATTCATTACAAGACGGCGAATCGAACAGCAGGAAGAAGAAAATCAGCTTCGACAGCAACAACACCAATTGCATTGCAAATTGGGTCAACGAAAATATCACACAAGAGCAAATACAGTATCTCCTTGGAAAGTCATCGTCAAACATACTAATACCCGAAAAACGCATTATCACATCATTTACATCTCAACCGCAAAAAACTGGGGGCATAATAGCAGGCTTGGTAAAGTTATACGATCCCAGGAGGACAAGTGTTTTGCGATATTATGTATTGAGTGCCTTTTGGAGTACCTTAATTCCGGCAATGATCGTATCACACTTAAGTACATTCTCACAGTCGCTGATAAACGATTGGCACGATGCGTCTCTCATAAAATGGAAATTCGTGCTCAGCAAAACCAAGAAGGTAACAGTAATGATTCCGAAAGGAGAAATAATATATTTCGAATTCATAGCCTAACACGAGGAGACGAAGACGGACGAGTGGATTCTGAGTCTGCTATATCCGGTGAAGGCGTACCTGCAAATGGAAGGAGTGAACTACCTAATCAGTGTCAAGGCGGGAACAATGGAAATGGAGTGGAACAGGCAATGGAAGGATTGCGAAAATAAATAAGAAAATAAAGACCTTGTGCTTGCACTATGTAAAAACAAAGCTTTCGACGAAGGAACCGCAAAGTACGTACTTTTTGACTCGGATGAAGGGATTAATTGTATCTTCCAACGAAATGCTTATGAAAGACTTGAAAAAGCTCTATCAGTTGCCCAAGTTTTGGTATTTCGCGAGACTGCAGGACAGAGACTACACAGATGCAAAGAATTTCAACTAAGAGAAAACAAAAGCGAAGTGGTGGCAAGAGGAGTGGCAAATCTGGAAAATGTGTTAAGAAGCAACTCAATAAATATTCCATTCTTCGCAGAAGACACGAGAAGACATTTTCATCAGCTATACAAAAAAAAGAATAACTTGATCTTCCATGGTCCACCAAATACCGGAAAAACAATGATAATGGCATCTCCGGTAGATCTACATTACAATTACTGTCATATATCTGGATTAAGTCCTACGTCACCGTTTAACTTTGCAAATTTGATAGACAAAAACGCAGTAGTTATGGAAGAATGCAAGTTGACGGACAATAAATTCGAACAGTGGAAATTATTAGCAGGAGGAGGACTAATGCCTACAGACGTTAAATACAAGAAAAAGCATTTAATAAAGAAATGTGTACTATACACTGCGAGTAACTATCCTCTAACAAGTTACATCCGGTACGATGCACAAGACGCGATAGATAAAAGGACAATACAATACAATTTCAGACAATTAACTGATGAATTCGAAATGAATGCATTCGTATGGGAAGCATTTTGGAAAAAACATGCCTGGGCTTACACTTCAGGAACATGAAGGGAGCATTGGTGGTTATACATTACCTGGATATAGATATCTAGGACCAGGAAATACATTGGGCGCAGGAGAACCAACAAACGAACTTGACGCAATAGCACAGGAACACGATAGAAGATATAGTCAGGTACAACAAGAATACGTGGAAAAAATAGCGAGTGGAATATTTACAGAGAAAATAATACGAGATTGGGCAACAGGCGAAATTAAAAAAGCAGACGAAGAATTTCTATCAAAAGTATATCAGTATACATCAACATCAAAATACGACTATATTGCAAAAGACGCTGCTCTGTTTGGAATAGGTACAAAATATCTTGGAGAAAGAGTATTAGCGACAGAATCAGGACCACTGATGGTTTTACCATCAATGATAACAACGGGAATAGATAATGCCATAAATGAACATAAATATTCCTTTAAAAAAATGTTTAACTTTCACATAAAAAGCAGTTTATGTACATATAAAAAGGAAGAACCATCAACAAGCAGAATTGCCGAATTTGGGATGACACCGTACCACACGAGATCTAGGAGCGTCCGATGCACTCCCAGAAAGTGACGGTTTGGTGTGGATTTTGGGCTGGCGGCGTCATCGGCCCGTTCTTTGAGAATGAAGGGGGTGTGGCAGTCACCGTCAACGGCGAACGCTACCGGGACATGCTGACCGAAATCTCGTGGCCTAAGCTGGACGACATGGACCTCACTGACGTGTGGTTGCAACAGGATGGCGCCACGTGCCTCACAGCGGACGCCACAATCGATTTACTGCATCAGAAGTTTCCCGGGTTCGTCGTCTCGCGCCGCGGCGACGTGAACTGGCCACCGAGATCATGCGATTTGACGTCGTTGGACTTTTTTCTTTGGGGTTACGTTAAGTCACTGGTCTACGCCAACAAGCCGCAAATAACTAATGACTTAAAAGCCAACATAACGCAAGCCATCAACGAGATTCCTTCCGATTTGTGCGAAAGAGACATCGAAAATTGGACCTCTCGGATTCGTGCTGTCAAAAAAATCAAAAAAGTCGGGGCGGCCATTTGAATGATAACATATTCCATACGTAATGGTATCGATGGGCCTTCCGATCGAATAAAAAATTTCGATGATATCTCACACTCAAAAACTCTGTATATTCATTGATAAACTGATTGTACTTTTCTAAGTACATTGGGTCTCGTTTAAATTTTTTCTCTTAATTTGAAAATCTTTGGAGGGCCACTGAAAATGAATCTCCAAGTTGTAACTCGTCCAATCAGAAACCAAAAGCATAAAAAAAATCTTTTCAAGTATGACAGAACTTTGGAAATATTGGTCAGATTTTTTGAACTCTTACAGGTTCTTTACATGAAAGTTTAGGCATGCAGGTTGTGGCATAATTTCAGAGAGCATTCATCATCATAATCTCAGCCCGCGCTAGTCCACTGCTGGACGTAGGCCTCTCCCAACGCGCCTATATACAGAGAGCATTGCTCTATAGCAGGGGTCGGCAAGTAGTTTTAAGTAGGGTCCGGATATTGCTCGAAAATTTTTAAAAGGTCCAGAAAAAAAAAACAACTGATAATAATTAAGTACAGCTATTTATTACCAAAAATTAGTGTGAAAAATTGCATCGGCGGTCTTGAGCCAGGTTTTTAAAGTTTGGCTCTCGTGAAGAACAGCTAATTCGAAGAGTGTCTTCTAAGTGAGCGTCTGTTAATCTCGAACGATATTTGTTTTTCAAAAAAATCATTTTTGAAAAAGATGTTTCGCATATGTATGTCGAGCCAAACATAGTGGCCAAATTGATAGCAAGTTTTTTGCAATTTTGATATTTTTCTGGGACATGTTTGACCCAAAATTCTTCAGTTGACACCTTTTTATATATTTGCAAAGACAGATCTTCTTGCAGATCGATTATTTCCATTTGAAGTGATGGCTTTGGCAGATTAAATAACTTGGCAGCCACATCTGTCCATTCGGCTGCTGCATCAACTTCAAAGGGTGACTTAAGAAACAGAGATAGCTTGCCCATCTCTGCAAAGTCTTGGAATCTTGTGGCAAATTCGTTGCTAAGATCGGCCAAAAATTTTGTAAACACTGCAACGTCTTCTTCAGAGTTCTCCTTATTATATTCCAGAATTGTCGGAAAATGAACAAATTCTTGTCTTGCAATATCTTTTTCAAAGATATCCAGCTTACGACGAAAAGCAGACACGCTTTGTATCAGATCACATATTAATTTTCCATTTCCTTGTAACTCTGTGTTGAGCGCATTTAGATATTTCAAAATATCTTTTAGAAAAGCCACAACCAACATATTGTGCTTATTTGTTACGAACTTAAGGTGCTTCTTAGCTGCCTGCGTATCTAAGTTTTGCAAGAAGGAGGTTACTTGTTCTTTTATTGACCAAAAACGTTCAATAACTTGACCCTTACTTAGCCAACGAACATTGTTGTGTTGCAGTAAGTCAGAATACGCTGAATCACATTCAAAAAGAAACTCTTTGAAATGTCGGTGCTGAAGAGCGGAATGAGATCTTATAAAGTTTATTAACTTCACCAAGCTGTCCATCACTTCTTTCAGTGTATCGCTAAGTTTTCCACAAAGGGCTGTCTGGTGGATTATGCACTGATATGATATTAGGCCTGAATTTTTATCCCTGATTCTCTTGACGACACCTTTTTCTTTGCCAATCATTGCTGGAGCCCCGTCAGTAGAAAGAGACACCATTTTGTCGTAACTGATGTTAGATTTAGTAATAAATTCATCAATTACCTTGAATAAATCTTCTCCTCGAGTGTTACCTTTTAACGGCAATATTGTTAGCAACTCTTCCCTAAAAGTTTTAGACTCAATGTCAAGAAATCTGACAAAAATTGACATTTGTTCATCATCAGTAATGTCACATGATTCATCAAGTGCTATGGCGTAGCAAGGTGCCTTTTGCAGAAGTTTGAGAAGAGTCATCTTAATATCAGCAGCTAAAATTTCAGTCCTTCGTGTATTGCTTCTTGCTGATAATGGAATACTTTGAATTCCAGTGATAACATCTTTTTTTTCTTCAAAAAGTGTTGTGACTACTGCCAACATACATTCCTTCACTATCTCCGAATCCGAAAATGGTTTTTGATGTTTATTAAGCGTCCAGCACACACGTAACGCTGCTTCTGTGGATTTTTCTTGGTCGCTCATGCAACGAACTAGTAATTTTGTGCTTTTATTGTAAGAACTGAGATGTGCCTGAAGTTTTTCTTTACGAGCCTCACTGCCAGGAGGGAAGTTTTTGTGGAATTGCTGATGTGTTGTTTCATAGTGTCGCTTCAAATTTCCACTTTTAACAATAGCAACAGTTTTATTGCATATAAGGCAAACTGGAACTGCTTGAGGTCTATCAGGCAGCGTAAAACAATATTGTTCAGTCCATTCTTCTAAAAACCTCCTATTTTCGCTGTCCACTTTTCGCTTTTTAGGATCCATATCACGCCTAGGTAAAAAAATATTTTTTATTAAACGAACTAAAACGCAAGAAATCACAAAACAAATGAACTGTTGCTCCACGATTTGCGCTGCGACTGACCGAGCGAGACCGACTGGCAGTCTGCTTTCCCCCGCCCTCGCGCCCGGACCCCCGATTTCGATACTTGCTCGCGTTTGTTACAAAACACAAAGTCGCAAGCGCGCCACAGTTCGCTCAGTACGCGAAATATGAAATGCTTTTCCATATATTACCATAAAAATGATACGCTCAATCTGCTGATGTTTCGTAGCGAATGGCTAAATCACATTTACATACAATAACTAATTCGCGCACGCTGTTGCTAGTGCATGCCGTCTCGCTCTCGCTCGCGTGTTAACAAAACCCGCTCGCTAGGCCGCGCTCCGCTCACGCTCAGTTACAAGTGGTCGTCGGAGCTATAAGTACGTATGAACAGAGCGCGCGCGGCGACTCGGCGGCGCGATGTTTTTGACCGATGTCGATATTGTAAAACAGATTAATTAGATTAGGTATGTACTCAGTTAGATTGGTTCAAAAATATTACGTATTTGTTTATACTTGACATACCTACATTACAATATTTGGCGGTCCGAGGTTCAACCTTTCGCGGTCCGCAAACGGACCGCGGTCCGCCTGTTGCTGACCGTTGCTCTATAGTATATTAAATTTTTGAGAATCAAAAATAGCCAAAAACTGTATTTTGTAAAACAAGACTATTATCTAATTTAATGTTACCACCTAGCAAAATCTTAATGTAAAAATCTGCTCCTAACCACATTGAAATGTTGTCAGGTAGGTATATTAAATAAAACCACTACCAATAAATAAAACCCCCAACTCCACCCAACGTTCATTTAACTTTAATTATTGTGGAATTTATTCCTGTTATCAAAAGCGGAATGTTTATTTCTTTTGCGGCCCTTAATAGCCTGAAGTGTTCAATGAGGCCCAAAATAGTAGTTTCAAAAACTTGACCTTTTCAATTGGCCTCTTCTAATTGTTGTTCGTTGTTGTTTAATGTAGGACTTACTCATTCTAAAGTTTCTTTTTTTATTCATACAACCACCAACTAAGTACTATAATCATATTATTCCATTGCAGCATTAGCGTGTTTATTCATAAAATTAAGAAAATCAATAATACCTTATGAAGTTTTAATTAACAATATATTTAAATGTAATAAACACAAGTGTTCATATGAATACCTACAGAAATCTTACATTTTAAATAATTTAATTTGTACTTAAGTACTTATTCTACTTTGTAAGTCTTTAGTTTAGTCTTTTTAGTTTCATTCATATACTTACCTAATATTAACAGTATCTCTAATCAATATTGATTTTTTTTTGGTTTAACGCAAATAATAAGGAAGAATTTTTATAAACATCTGAACTTAAAAATATTTAACAAATGAGTAGTGAAGTACTGATAATGTCTTACTTAAACTAATTAATCAGTTTGAACATATAAAATCTTGGTCATGTTTGACAAAACCGACACAAAGTTCGTGATACCATTTTTTGCATAATTTGCATTCCCTCATGTCTTCAAGTTTTTCTTCCAAACGAACATTTATCAGTACCATTTATCTTCTTGATATAGATCTTTTGTCAAATTTCATTCTGTTACTTGGTTACTCTTTTTCTGTTTCCTATTCTTCGTGTTTACTTTATTGCTCTCTTTCTTAGGCACCTCCTTCTTTATTTTTATTTTTATCTTTTGTAACTTTCAATCCCTTGCAATTTAGTGCTTTCTTACGTGGCTTTTTAGACTTCGTTATGGCGTAGTTAGGTGTAGGCAACTGTGTATGAAAGGAACCAACATTTGGGCGAATCTTAATCAAGGGAACATCATCTTCAGATTCTGAGGTACTAGATGTTCTAGAGCGATGTGACGCATCGTTATTGCTAGCTTTGGTAAGCTTAATTGGTGTTTTAGTATCACGCTTATTTGTAGAATTGTTTATCTCATCATCATCTGACGAAAAACTGTATAAACTCGAGCAAAGCATATTTTGTCTTAAGTTTTCGCGATTCATACTATTAAATAAAACATTTTTTAACCGGATTAATTCAGTCGGTCAGTCGCTCGTGACCACGGGGTCTGCAAAGACACCGAAACGTCGAGTCAAAATTTAAAATGCGCGATAAATCCGGTTAAAAAGTGTTTTATTTAAAAGCATATTTTGTCAGCAGAAATTTTTTTGACAAAGTAATTAGATGCATATAATTATATCGTCTCTGTTAGAGTAATCATACACTTAGGCCAAATGTTGCTGAACATTTTGTTGAAGGTGGCTTTAGTCAATCTTGTGTCCGGTTTATTGTACAATATCCTCAAAACTTGTTCGTCCCAATGATGCTCGAAGGATTTGTTAACTGACTTGTCCAAAGGTTGAAGTTCATGTGTGGTGTTGGACGGAAGGCAGTACAGTAATCCTGCATCTTTTTTCGTCCATATTGTATAGACGATCAGGGTGACTGATTACATCCAATTCATCATAAAGTCCTTGAACTACTTGAAAATGATGTTCCACTATCGGCTTATTCATTTTTTGTGCCCTTGCGGGGTTCAAAATTTGGGGTTTTCGCTTTGAAACTGAAGGATTTCGTTTAAGAAAAAGTCTAAGCCAATCTGGACCCGCCACTTGCTTTTCGGTGTTAAATGAATGCGGAATATCATAATGTTTCACAGATCTGAAAAGCCTCTTTTCTTATGAACCGTGGTGTGAGAGGTAAACCTATTTCTGCGAATCTCTTGATTCTCTGACAAAGTTCATTTTCTTGCTGTTTATTAAGAGTTGTCTGTTTCCCAATTATTTTTGATGTAATACCTGATTTTTAGTGATTTCTTAAAGTTCGTCTAGGAATATAGTATTTTTCAGATGCAGCGACTTGACTAAGTTGTTTGTTTTGAACTGCATTAATACGTAGGTGGGTCAAAAAGTTCGCGGAATGGGGAGTATGGAGGGGGAAAAGGTCACTTTTTTTTACCTGCACTAGTTGTGCCACTCATTAAGGGTATAAATATAAATTTTTATTAAAAACAGGTCATTATTCACTGAGATACACGTCAATCAACAAGTCAATCCGGAAGAAAATTTAAAACATGGAAAAAATTGAATTTCGTGCAGTCATAAAGTTCCTTACCAAGCAAGGAAAACCTCCTCAAACCATTTGGAATGAGATGTTTTCTGTTTATGGGGATGCTTGTCCTGGTAAAACCATGATTTACAAGTGGCACAACCTCTTCAAGCAAGGCAGGGATTCGATTGAAGACGATCCCAGGCCTGGACGCCCTGTCGAGGCGATCACGGTGGAAAACGTCGAAAAACTTGAAAAAATTATATTGGAAGATGCCCGTTTGAAGAAGAAGCAGCTTGCAAAAATGATCGGAGTATCAGCTACAACCATTTTGAACATCCTTCACGATCATCTTGGCATGTCAAAGGTGTGCGCAAGATGGGTGCCGAGAATGCTCACGCCACACCAAAAGCAGCGGCGAGTTGAGTGTTGTCGCGAGTTTTTGGCTCTCTGTGGTGAAAACAAGGACGAAGTTTTAGACCGGATTGTGACTGGAGATGAAACTTGGGTTCATCATTATGAGCCTGAGTCCAAACACGACTCGATGCAGTGGCACAAAAAGGGCACACCACCCCCGAAGAAATTCAAAGTGTCTTCGTCGGCCGGAAAACTCATGGCCACTGTTTTCTGGGATACAGAGGGAATCCTTCTTATTGACTATAAGGAAAAGGGTGTCAACATAACTGGAACTTACTACGCTACACTGCTGGAACGACTGCGAGATGCTGTGAGGGAGAAAAGGCGGGGAAAATTGTCCAAAGGGGTGCTCCTTTTGCACGACAATGCACCCGTACACAAGGCACAAGTTGCGGTGGCTGCTGTACAAAGAGTGGGCTTTGAAATCTTGCAACATCCTCCCTATAGCCCAGATTTAGCCCCGTGCGATTATTATCTGTTTCCAAAATTGAAAAAAGAGCTTCGAGGGAAGAAATTTTCCAGCGATGAAGAGGTGAAAAGCGCAATTTCGGCCTATTTTGACGACAAAGATAAAACATTTTTTTTCGAGGGTATTAATAAATTAATTCACCGATCTGATAAATGTATTAGAGTTAAGGGAGAATATATTGAAAAGGAAAAATAATTTTGTGTTTAATTTCTTAATTTTTCCCCTCCATTCCGCGAACTTTTTGACCCACCCTCGTAGCTGATTTTAATTTTTCATCAGTCCAAAGCCCTCGCTTCTCCTTTGGGACATTTCTTGCGGGGCAAGACATTTCAACGATCTAAAAAAATTGGAAAATAATGAAAGTGAACAGTGCTGTAAAAGAACAGTAGTTATGCCAAAATAATATTATGCAAATTAAAAAAAAAACTCAAAGAACCCATACAAAAAAGTGGGAATTTATACAAAAAAAATCGTATTGTGAACCAAATACGAATTTAAAATTCAAACATAAACTTTAAGAGGCCTTATTAGGCTGCAGTAGGATTAAAATGCCAGGTCGTGTCTAGTAAGGCCAGACCAGCTGTGTTTGACCTTCCTACACGGTTCTGGACTTGCAAAACAATATTTCACTTTTTCAAATCATTATTTAAATAACCACACAAGTATTTGTAAAGACCAATAGTATGATGATCAAATAAACTCAATAAATGAAAATCTATAAATAAATCGTAGTTTAAACATGTAAAAACTTACGTTTTGAGAGAACGGGAATCAGCTATATGAGCGGCCGCGACCGACGTGTACAAACAACGACGAGTCACTAATAAGATGGCGGCCAGCTGCTTGCCGCTGGCTCGTTTCTACGTTCCTATTGATAAGTTGTATACGTACTGTGAAGTTCACGCGAATCAGATGTATTTTAATAGGTTTTCTGCGATTTGGCCTTCTAAGCCCGCTGGCCTTATCAGGCCACTGTACTTCTCTCCTAAGCCCTAGATTTATATTTAATATAATTAACTATGTACATACTCTAATTTAACTTTTTAATAATTTATAATAAAGAACTTCTTTTAAAATCAGCCCTGTTAAGAGACCAAATCTATTAAAATTAAACAAGTAGAATATTTACAAAGTTGTCTTACGCAATCAGGGCAAATGAATGCTTCATTGTCGTCTTTGCTTAATCCTACACATTCTTCATGGTACCATCTAATGCATTTTTAAGACATTTTTATGTGTTCTTTTCTATTCTTACATTTATATCTTTTAAATTTCGATTAGCAATTTTATTTTGGGTTTTGAGTTTCTTATTTCTTTTAGTAGTTTTTTTTATTCCTCTTTTTATTCATACTCTCTTTTCTTGTCTTTCCTTTTCTCAAATAAATTTTTCATGATTCGCTGTCCTTTATAATTAATAGCTTTGCGTCTTGGACGGGACTTCACAATTACGGCAAAGTAAGGTGTTGGCATCAATTCCTTAAATGTTGTTGTGAAGGCTTTTTGTTTTTTGAATTAATCAGTGGAACATCATCTTCGAAATCATCTGCTGCAGATATTGGTGAACCTATTACTATGATTCCACTTGCATTTTTGTAATTTATCTCTGGAGTGCGTTCTCCTCATAATTAATTCTTAATAATAATTAATAACTCTTCACTTTTACTGGAATCACTATAAGGGTCATAAAAGCTGGTGCCTCGTAATTGTTGATGAAATCAGCTTTCGAAGTGTAAAGACGAAGCTGAATCAGAGGATATTGTTTTATTCAACCTGCATCACAATCCAGCAGCGATGAACTATAGTCTACCAAACTTAAACATTCAGGAAAGACTGGTACTGGACATAGAATGCGAGGCGTAGCTTATCCTCTATAGTTCTGCTCTTGGGAACTATTCAATAAAGACGGCGAAACAACGTCATTTCTGGAATCCACCATAGCACTTGAATCTTCAGCATCGGTAAGGTCTGTGTCTGACATTGCTTCGAATGAATGCTGCACTGAATTGTTACTCAATGTCGGCCGAGGATCCTGATTCTCAGTTAAAAGTGAGGGCAGGTAAGCATCTTCCGTTATAGCATTTGGATCGAATGGAAACAGTCCAGTTGCTCTAAATCCGTTCATAATATTTTCCGGAGTTAAGCTTTCTGCCCAAACTTTGGAAAATATAGTATTGAATCGCGCTTTATTGATTTTTTTAGTAGGGTTATGGTACATGAACTTCATTACTTCTTGATCCCAGTAGTTTTCAAACGATTTGTTTACCGATTTGTCCAACGGTTGGAGTTCGTGAGTAGTGTTGGACGGCAAACAATACAGAACAATATCATATTTTTCTGCTGCATCTACAATATCATAGTCAAGATGGCAGGAGGCACCATCAAATATCAAAAGACATTTTCCCGGAGATTTATATCTTCCTAGATGTTCTATAAAACTGATGAATAAGGAAGTCGTCATACTGCCCTTTGGTGCCATTTTACCATTGTACTACATTGGTGGAAAAGTTCGCGGCCTGGCCATTAAAAAAAAAACTTTTGTTATTTTTTCTGCCGTCATTTTGAACTTTCATTATTCAATTGTCAGCCCGCGAATTTTCAATTTGATATCTTGTTTAAATAAAATTTTACGAACAATATAAATACGTGTGTAGAACAAATTTTCACTAATGGAGAAATTTGAACAACGTGCTGTGATTAAATATTTGTTTAAAAAAAGATTAACACCAAAGGAGATCCATGATGACATGCAAACAACATTAGGGGAATCTGCCCCGTCTTATACCACTGTGAAAAAATGGGTTGCAGAATTTAAACGTGGACGAGAGAACATCGAAGACCCTCGCTCCGGCAGGCCAATGACGTCTACGACCGAAGAAAACATCAATAAAGTGTGTGATCTCATATTGAAAGACCGTAGATTGACTATCAGAGAAATTGCAGACACTATAGGCATCTCATATGAACGAACGCAAAACATCATTGTCCATGAACTCGGCTTTTCTAAGGTTTCGGCTAGGTGGGTCTCCAGATTGCTTTCAGTAGAGCAAAAGCGAATTCGACTCACGATTTCTCGCGACTGTTTGGAGATGTTCGAGGCTGATCCACAAGGTTTTCTTGACAGATTTGTGACAATGGATGAAACCTGGGTTCACCACTATACCCCAGAATCAAAACAACAATCCAAACAATGGAAAAAATCAGGTGAACCAACTCCGTAAAAAGCAAAGGCAATTCTGTCTGCTGGCAAGGTGATGGCATCAGTTTTTTGGGATGCTAAGGGTGTCATTATGGTGGACTACCTTCCAAAAGGCGAAACAATGAACTCTGCGTACTATAGCACCCTTCTGCGCCGTTTACGTGAAGAAATTAAACAGAAACGCCCAGGATTACTGAGAAAGAAAGTGTTGTTTCACCAGGACAACGCCCGAGTCCACACGTCTGTCGAGTCTATGGCTCAAATTCGTGATTGTGGTTTCGAATTGTTGCCACATCCAGCTTATTCTCCTGATTTGGCACCTTCGGACTTTCATCTGTTTCCAAACCTGAAAAAACACCTCGGTGGGCAGAAATTTTTAACGAATGAAGAGGTCGAAGCCTGTTAACCTGTATTTTGAAGACCTTGAGGAATCTTTTTTTAAAACTGGTATGGAAGCTCTGGAAAGCAGATGGAAGAAGTGCATAGAGCTAAATGGAGATTACGTCGAAAAATAAAAATATTTTTGTATGTACTTTATTCGGTTTTCTTGACTAGGCCGCGAACTTTTCAATCCACCCTCGTACCAGGAGGAAGATTGTCAGTGAACTCTTGTTTGAGTCTTTTACCCTTGAAAAGTATCATCGGGGGAATACTATTTCCTGTGGCACTGACACAAATTGCAATAGTTACATTTTATAGAATAGAATAGAAAATTGTTTATTTGATATCTAAGCATACAGAACAACAGAATATAATTTATAACTACACAACAGGTCGAAGATATCAAAAAGGCCTCCGCTCAGCTTAATGTCGCGGCGGAGACCACGACGCTGGTTTTCTGCGGACACCCTTATTTATAAATTAAACATTATATACATATTAAAAACACAATAATCACAAAAAATCAAAGTTAATATAAAAAACAGAAAAATAAAACCAGTAATTTATAAAAAGATACACTAAATAACACATATAAAATCTAAAATAAAATCAAGTCAAATGTCAGCATATAGTTATAAAATAAAAATTATTAAAAATTATTTGTTTTTTAAGTATTACAGTCATAAAATGATAGTAAAATTGTCACAAACAAATTATACAATTTCAAAATAAATAAATAAAATTGAAATAAAATTAATATATTATTATTAGACAAGCATGAGATATGATAAGTAGGACATAAGAGAAGCAGAGAGAAGCATAGAGAAGCATGCACATATATTCTAATGTAAATGAAATCATTCAGCTTAACCACCAAGTGCAAAGCACACACTCAGAGATACAAGTTAAGTGCAATATGTGCGTGAAGTTCAATAATTAACTTAAAGGAAGGTTTAAGGTTTTACAAAATCAGTTTTATTTATTTATGGCTAGAAGATAACACGTATTTATGTCACGTACATTTACATTTACAAGCTTTTTAGTTTTTGTTGTTCTAAAAGAAACGCTTTATATTTAATTTTGAATGCGTGAACGGAACTAGAGTCTTTAAAAGGTGGTGGAATATCGTTCCAACACTTGGTTGCTGCATATCTAAAGCTGCCCCGGAACGCCGCTGTTGTGTGTGATAGACATATTAGGCGATCACATCTCCTACCCGTTTGTTGTGTAAACCTTAGTTTGTGAAATAGATACGAAGGACTTTTGTACTTTACTATACCAAAGAGCAATACCGCAAAGTGTAGTTTGCGCCGCGATTCCATGTTCATTAAATTATTTCCGTTCAAATAAGGTGTAATATGAGCTCTTCGAGGTATGGGAAAACAGAATCTGGCGCAGGAGTTTTGTACACGTTGGATTAGCTTCTTTGTACGAGTCAACAGGCATGGTCCTATAACAGTATCCGCGTAATTTAATTTTGACATTATAAGACTCTCACATAAATGAACTCTCAGTTCCGTACTTAGGTGTTGTCGTATTTGATACAATACTTTCAGTCGGTAATAACAATTTCTGACGGTACTTAATATATGATTTTCGAATTTTAAGTTCTCGTCCATCAAAACTCCTAGATTTTTTGCTAAAGTCACCTTATTAATATCTATGTCATTAATTTTAAAGTCAAGAGAGCAATTGTTATTTATTTTGTCAATGACGCGTCTACTACCAAATACTATAAAATTAGATTTTGTCGGATTCACATTTAAGTGATTATGTTTTGACCACTCCAATATGCGCTGGAGATCCTCGTTTATTTTTGTTATAGCAGCTTCAGCTTCAGATGGTTTAAATGTCATGTATATTTGGAGATCGTCAGCGTAAAGGTGGTATTCTGTATTTTTTATACAATCTGGCAAATCGGCGGTGTACAAAATATATAGTATTGGCCCTAAAATAGAACCTTGTGGTACTCCCTTTTTTAATGGTAAGTTTGAGGAAAACATCTTAATACCATCGCCTTGACTAATCTCTACCCGCTGCGTCCGCCCAGTAAAATAGCTAGAGAACCATTTTAAGGTTTCACTATCAAAACCGTAGTAGGTTAGTTTGGCCATTAGCAGCGTCGTATTTATTGTATCGAAAGCACGCGAGTAGTCCAGTAAAATGAGAATAGCTGCTTCCCCAATATCCTGGCCAGCCAGTATGTTGTCAATCACATCGGAAAGAGCAGTTGCTGTACTGTGTCCTGCTCTAAAGCCAGATTGTTTAATAGGTAGAATATTATTAGTTTTAAGGTAGTTTACCAACTGAATGCACACCACTTTCTCCAATATTTTGGACATGAACGGCAACACACTGATTGGGCGGAGATCCTTTAATTCAGTGGGATTATTGACTTTTCGGATAGGTATAATATTAGCCATTTTCCATAAATCAGGAACAATACCAGTTTCAATTGACATATTTATTATAGCAGTTATAATAGGCAAAGTGCGTGGTAAAGTTAATAAAATCATATTGAATGAAATACCATCCACTCCCATTGCATTTGTTTTAATATTATTAATTATATTAAGGACCGTCTCTTCGTCCACTGTATGTAAGCTAAATGTTGATGAATTGTATCGATTAAACCAAAATTTATATAATTGAGAAATATTAACACTGTCATTATTAGGTATGTCCAAAAAGTTCTGATTTATTATGTCTGGATCGTTGAAACAAGCCGGTAAGTCAAAATGTTTGGTCTTAAAATCCACTATATTTTTTTTTAAATTCTTCCACAATGATCGAGGGTCCTTTAAATTATTATTTATTTTATGTCTAAAGAATGCTGTTTTTTCATTCCTTATAGCAACGTCAACAATTTTTTTTAACTCTTTATACGTATTTATATCGCGGTCATTTTTAGTTTTACGGCTTCTAACATGGGCCTCGTCGCGTAACTTAATCATCTCCTTTACTGTTTGTGTAATCCAGGGGTAACTCTTCTCTTTAACTAATGTCGTCTTTAGAGGAGCATGTACATCAAAAAGAATATTCAAAAATGTATTAAAAATTTTAACAGCCTCATCTACGTTTTTACCCAGTGCATTCTCCCATGGAATAGAATTAACATGTAGGTCAAATAATTCCCTATTAATATCTTGCAAAGGTCGATAGGTTATCCAATGCGGCGACGGCTTAGGTTTTTTTATGTTTAATTCAAATAAAACAAATGCATGATTACTTAAAGTTGGAACATGGTCAACTTTTATATCTGTTGCTTTTACTGTGCTACAAACGACATCTAAAAGAGTTTCTGAATGGTCAGTAAAATGCGTTGCTTCTGTAATATATTGTTTAAGGCCCATACAATGAAGAAATTCATTAAGTTTCTTAGCGTTCGGTTCAGTGGGTTTAAGCATGTCGATGTTAAAATCACCCATAAGTATGACGTGATCGAAGGTCGTGAAGGAACTAACAGACTCTGTCATCGCATTCAAAAAAGTGTCTACACTTAGCCATTGTGGCCGGTATGCCGTGCCTATAGCAAGTTTATAGCCTTGTAAAGATATACTGAGCCATAACTGTTCCACATTGGGAGCAGGAGGGTGTACAAGCGATCGCGCTGTGATCCCACGTCTCAGATAAAAGGCAACCCCGCCGCCGCGCGAGCGCACGTCTTTGGGCCGTGGCGTATGTCGCAAACGGTAGCCGGGCACGCGGGGCGCGCGGCCCTCCTCGCCCGCTCGCAGCCAGGTCTCGTTGATGGCTACAATATCCAGACTATGCTTAGCCATCGCAACAATGAACTCCTCATGACGAGTGCCCAGTGAGCAGGGGTTTAACAGCCCTAGAGAAACGTTTTTTCGTGATAAATATTGTATTACAAAACTAAAGGATATGTGTACATAGGCACAGTTAGTTAAAACATACTTTAAAATGTTAACATGTCTTTGATTTTTGTAAATCGTAAATAAGATAAGTATGTCAATGTTACGCTCTTTATTATTCCCAAAATATGCTACTCGTCCGTTTTCATAAATTAACATATTTACGTTACTACAGCTTGTTATGCTTTCATAATTTATAATAATTCTAATAGAAGAATATTTGTAGAATATATGTGCATGATCAAAATGAATCAATAAATACATTGGTAAAAATATATACAACACTAACAAATAAAAGCAGAGAACACTAAACAAAAATTTTGAGAACATATTTTTTAAGTTTTTAATTTTTAAGTTGCGTGAAACAATAAGAAAATTACTAAGTCTTTGCGGAAGATTGGAATGATTTTCATCCTTACATACCTTTAGAGTTGGTGCTAACAGTACTATGACCAAAAACCTTAACTAAGTCGGCGTGGGATCGTAGTCGATGGCGGGCTTTTCCCGCTTCGCTTCTCGCATAAATTTTTCCCTCTCGCGTCCATACATATCTCCAGCCAAGTTGTTTAGCGGTCTCCCTTGTTTTATAAAACAGTTGTCTATTAAATTTTGTAAGTCGCTCATTTATGTAGAAATTGCGAGTGGGTCCCTGAATACCCATGCCGTCCGTGGTGAGCGCGCGGTGAACGCGGGCGGACCGAAGCAGCGCATCGCGCGTGACGCGGCGCGCCAGCCGAATGACCAGCGGCCGCCCGCGCGCTGGCCCTGCCGCTCCCGCCACCGGCGCGCCCCCCGCACCTCCCACTCGCTCCGAGTGCACTACGTCATGTTCAGCTAGCTCCACGCCCAGCTTCCTAACAACGGTCAGCAATATGTGTGTAGTATTTTCATTTGCCGTCTCGGGAAAGTTGGCAATTTCTATGTCGTTTAATAGACTTTCTTGGTCACGTTCCTGTATTTCCAGTTTTAAATTGTGAACTGTTTCTTCCAACGAACTCACATCACTTTGAACGTTCGTTTCTAATTTGGCCTCCATAGCACTGACCCTTGTGTCTAAACAATCTAAACGTTTATTCTGTTGTTGGATAGCAGCGGCCAATGACGACATAGTCTCTCGGAACATACACATTTCCTGCCGTGCGGCTCGTATTTCTTGAATAAACATTTTAAAGTCTATTGTCGATTGACTCGTCTCCTCCGTTCCACTCAACAAAATAGACTCCTCCAGCTCCGACGGCGGTGTTACGGTTGATTTAGAACGATGCGTTATGTTGTTAAATGAAGGACTGTCCGCCAAGGTGGCGATCGCAGCGCCGCCGCCGCCTGTTGAGCCCGGCGGCGCGCGCATAGGTGTACTCAAGTTGCCACACTTAGGTAATTTACTCACACACTGTGGACACTTCCAAGTATTCTTACGCTCTGAGTTTGTAGCATAAAATGAATTGTACCGTTTTTCCGATATATTTAAGCACATTAAATCATATGCTAACTTACATGCCACACAACGTAGGTATTCACTTCGAGGCAACTCCTTGGTACAACCAGCGCAGAGCTCCTTCTGTATCGCATCCGACTTTGCAGCTGACATTTTATAGATATTATGTAACTCTTTAATTAATCCGTCTTAAATTTATCTCTAAATATCAACAGGTGTCCTTACAAAATTAGATTAGACACAACGCCCTCTGTGAATTAGGCTGGGAACTATTTTATTGATTAAAATTGATTAAAATGTGTAATCTCATCAATGTTCAACGCAACTAGACTAGATGGCGCTTTACTTAAAAATCTCTGCGTATTTGAGTTTCTTTGTTCTAGGTGTAACGGTTATTCACACTTAATTATTCTTGAACTATCACTATTTTAAGTTAGAATTTGCTTGTTTCACTGAGTATTAAGTAGCTTAACACTTTATCACTGTTCAGTTTTTTGAGATAGTTTGTAAAATAGATGGTAAATAACAATGATATTATATAAAACAAAAGCAGATATGTTATAAGCACGCGCGTTATGAAGACTCAAATACGAGCCAAATGGTAGGTCTTGTAATTAGTCTGTGTCGAGTGCAATCACAAGCGTGACGCACTTTAGGTTCCTGTGTCCTCACCAAAATAAATATAAAATGCCGTCGTGTGCGTTTCGGAAGTGTACCAATTATAACTCTAAAGTAAACAAAATGCAAGGGATCTCATACCACATGTTAGTATGTAAAAGTACCTAGATTTTTTAGTATTTGTAAATTATTTTTTCAAACAATCTAATAACTGATGCAGGTGAAGAAAGAGATAGCGATCTAGTTTTGACGCGAGAGCAACGCGAGAGCGATAGATGCGTGCTCTGCGGACATAGATTAATTAGTGCAGAACGAATATTGATAGTGAATAAAATGCCTACAATTAAAGTTCAGTTGTTCTTTATTTTTACTTTGTTTTGATCCCCATTTTCAATCATCGTGTACATCTGATTAAAGTCATAATTGATAAATACACAAATATTCGTCTCTATTCCGCACATAAAAATAACCCCGAAATACAAAAACTTTCAAAAAGACAAAAATAAATAAATTAAATCTTGATGAAGGTATATAATATTCATTGTATTTCTATTTTTAATTATTATTTGAATATTAAAATTTTCAATAAATATTATTTTCTATTATGTAATTACTTTTCAATCAAGTGTCCACTCTACGACTGTAAATATTAATCTATGACACAAGAAAACATTGAAGTGCAATCATTAAAACTATAGCTATCTCTTTCATTTGCGTGCTTTTTGTTATCTTTTGTTATAATTATTGATAAAATTAATGAAACTTGTCAATGCATGCAGTTTTTGATTGCTAGGAACAGTTAAGAACGCAAATTACTATGAACGTAACATATCTATAGTTTATAATATCATTGGTAAATAACAAATGACTCACAGTTAATGCTTGATAGTATTTATATGGTTATTCGTAGTAGTACTTCTCGAAACATTCCACAAACAATCACTGTCACGAGTTACGAACTTATAAGCATTTCAATCAACTCAGATGATGAAATTTGTAACAATTACTATTTTTTTTAAATAAATAAACACGGACTCGATGTAAACCTTTTTTTTTTTTTTTTTTTTTTCATACGTATGTTATTTTTTAGTGTCCACCGAAGTTGACCTGTATAAACTCCCCTATTGTTTCTGTCCTCGGATTCTTGATCTTTGCTGCTTGTCTTTTTACTGCATCAGTGACCACCTTGGGGAACAGGAAGCCTCCCGCTTTAAGAAGATTAAACCAGACATCCGGAGATCTACCTTGAGTGATCAACCACTCTAGGTTGTCAGAGCCATCATCCTCAGCCTCCTCCTTGTCTACTTCCCCTCCTGGTCTCACATCAACAATTGGCTGTCTTCCAGTCTGTCTATACTGGGGATTCAACTCCCCACCCCTGTCAAACACCCAGGCGAGTAACACAGCATTTTGTTTGACGTCATGGATGTTGCCTTCTAACGAATATCTAGCATTCAGTGACCTCTTATGCCCTAGTAGCCCACCTATGATGTGGATCCAGTGGAAGAGGTACGGGTTAGCATTTGACGAGTATGCTGACCTCACGACTAAACCGAGGTCGGACTGGTAAGGGAAATATGAGAACTTCTCTCCCAATTCTTGATTGGGAGCTGTCATTCTATGTATTTCATCTCCCATAACGCGGAGAAAGATCCAATCCATCGCCGGTCCTGGGGAGATGTTGAGAATCTTTGCTAGGTATCCGAATGATTGTAGCGCTGCACAATCTCTGTACCTACTTCCCATCGTACCGAGTCGAAGGATGGAGGCGTAATTGAACCGATACCTGTATAAGAACATGTCTAAGGCTGCAATCAACCTAAGGTAATCAGGGTCCTTCTGCCAAGAGCTGTAAACATTGGCCACTCCGCTCAAAGAAAGACCTTTACCTCCATCAGCCGTTATTTGGTCTTCCGGTTTTTTTACTATTATGTCCCTGTACTCTAAATTCGTGATTCTGGAGAGCCGATATAGACTTGTTATATAAAGAGCCATAGATATCTCCGTAGATCGACTAGGAGGTGCAGAGGTAGCTGCTACAGCTGTCATGTTTTCGGCCGGAGTATGGGGTTCTCCCAGGTCTACTTTGATGAGACTCCAAGGTGTTATCCGGTCTCCTGCAATTCCTATCACCACATCATAGCTTCTCCATTCTACGTCTAATGTCTCTTCTATTTTGACGCCAAAGTGATATAAGAAAGCCTTGGCGGTTTGCAATGTTAAACTGATCGTTTTGATACCCCCTTCCACAGATCTTCTCAGTGTTTCCGGGTCCGTTACGGGATTTATCTTCACTGAGGGTTTAATCTTCCCATTTCTGTCAAACCACTCTAAGGGATAACTGACGTCAGAGTCAGTGTCCAGATATTCGAACGCCCTGATCTCATTGGTTCTTAAGTGAATGGAAGATGTAACAAAATTCATGGTTTTAGATTCAATCATAAAATATCAATATGATATGTTCTATTTTCATTTTCAGCATGTTCATGTGCTATCATATGAACTCTACGGTTGCCTTTTTCGGCTAACACTCTTTGCTGGTGATGGACAGTAAACCGACATCCTTTTTCGTCAATGTTATATTATAACCTTTCTGGGTGGTTGGGGATGTGGAGTTCATCGTACAGTTTCTTCAACTCTTGAAAGTGATGCTGCACTATTGGTTTATTAAGCTTTTGCGCTCTTGCTGGGTTCATAATTTGAGCTTTGCGTATAGTTATATTTGGGTTCCGTTTTATAAACATCTTGAACCAATCTCTGCCCGCTCTACGATTCTTTGTATTAAAGTTGTTTTCGATTCCTTGCTGCTCACAAAATTTGTATGCTTGTGCGCGAATAACTTGTGGAGATAGCGGCATGCCAATTTTGGAAAATTTTATAATCCTCTCCACCAAATTCTTTTCTTGCAAATTTGACAATATTGGGGCACGTCCAATTACTTTTTGAGATTTTCCAGATGCCAAGTGGTTTCGGAGAGTTCTGCGAGGTATTTGGTATCGAAGCGCAGCTTCTCGTTGTGAAAGCTCGCCATTATTCACAGCAGCCATTGCCAAGGCCAAAGAATTCTCTGACCACAGGGCCCGTTTTTTCTTTACTGACAAAGCAGGCGACGACATTTTAATCTGCATGGAAAAAATACTTTAAAACTTAATTTGTTATAGGCAGAATGAACTATTTGTGACTATTATATATTTATTTATTTATTATTTTGTTTTATGTTTTGAAATTCAAAAGAAAGTTAAATATTTTATTTCATACGTCAAATAAGGCCCGGGCCTTGCTACCAACGGCCACTGTGGGCCTTCCTATAAGGTTTTAGAATATTGAAAGATTTTAATATAAACACATACATAAAAATATTAACTTACCCTTCTTTATACGGCTAGATAACTTGTTTTCACATTCAAACAGGAACAAACACACGATAAGTCAATAAAACTGAATAATAACTACGTTTGTTTTCTTAAAATTATATATCAAGCGACGCAACGACCTACCACTCCGAATATTTGAACGCTACTGACAAAATGGCGGCACGTGGAGGTCAAAGGGTTGTTGCCCGCTCGTTGCATTTGCTACGTCTATGTGTGCGTAAAGTGTTGAACAAATAATACGTTTAAAACATTTTTTTTTTTAATACTGGGCCTTACTACTAGCTGTGCCTTTCAACCCTGAACTACCTTAATTATATTTTCCGAAGTCAAGGTTTTTGCCCAAACTTTGGTGAATATTGGATTGAATCGCGCTTTATAATTTTTTTTGGTAGGGTTCACGATCTCTTGGATCCCAGTAATTTTCAAAAGATTTGTTCTTTGACTTGTGTAATGGCTGCAACTCATGGGTAGTATTAGATGGCAAGCAATATACGAGTAAAACAATGTCATATTTTTCAGCCGCATCTACAGTATCATAATCAAGTTGGCAGGAGGCACCATCAAATGTCAAAAGACATTTTCCAGGAGATTTGTATTTTCCCAGATGTTCAATAAAATTAATAACAATGAGGTCGTCATACCAAATACACTTTGGCGCTATTTTCACCAGTATCCCAGGAGGTAGATTGTCAGTCAATTCTTGTTTAAGACGTTTACCTTTGTAAACTATCATTGGAGGAATACTATTTCCAGCGGCGCTGACACAAACTGCAATTGTTATATTCTCCGCGTGTTCTTGTGCTGTCGTATAAACCCTATGATTGCCTTTTTCTGCGAACACCTTTTTCTGATGATGGATAGTTAGCCGACAGCCTTTTTAGTCAATGTTGTACAACCTTTCTGAGTGATTGGGGATGTCTAGTTCATCGTACAATTTCTTTAATTCTTGAATGTGCAGCTGCACTATTGGTTTATTTAGTTTCTGCGCTCTTGCTGGATTCATAAATTGAGCTTTGCGTATACAACGTGTAACATAATGAAGAGATAATTCTTAAGGGAATTGTATGTTTGGTGATTTAGTTTATAAGTAACAGTAACATAAATTTGTTATCCTTACGGTTCGGCCGAAAAACAAGTTCAAAGTTTAGATCAAAATATCTAAGTGTCAACCTTAAAAAAAGCTGTTAGCTTTTTATGTAATCTATTCGATAACAGATGGCGTAAAAATAAACCTTTTCTGGCAACGACACTACCAGCCGCACTACCAGTAGTGTCGTTGCCAATTGAACGACACTACTGGATGAAATTGTACAGTCAACACAACCCCGTAGTATCATCTGCACCATTGGCCAGCACCATTAATTGGGCAAACGACACTACCATGTACCGTTTGCACCATTCTGCTTAACGAGCTAGGAGGAACAAGACATCATTCGAGTCACCTGATTTTTTAAAATATAAGCAATAATTTTTTTTTTATATAATACTTTTTTAATATAAAATCAAGTGAACGTCGGAAAAACAATTGAACGTCGGAAAAAACAAGTGAACATCGGAAAAACAAATGAACATCGCAAAAACAAATGAAAATTGCAAAAACAAGTGAACATCGGAAAAAACAAATGAACATCGCAAAAACAAGTATCGGAAAAAAAACAAGTGAACATTTTAAAAACAAAAACAAGTTCAGCAAACAAGCAAAGACCTTAATGACATGTCTCGGAAAATTTGTTCATTTGTTTTTGCGATGTTCATTTGTTTTTCCAACGTACAATTGTTTTTCAGATGTTCACTTTCTTTTTGTAATTTATAACCTGTAGGTAACTGTATCTCCTTATCTGAGTTTATCAAGTGCATGGCCTAAGGTTATCTCATTGTTTATGAGTTGCATTTGCACATGTAAGATGAAATCGTCACTAGAGATAACTCGTTTAGTTCTTTTAGTTTTACTATTTTGAAGTTTTATGTCTGTAGTTTTAGAAATTTTTTGTAAAATGTTAAGTAAACGTAACAGATTTACAGTATTTTTGTTTAGACATTTATTCAATTTAGAATTCCAGCCTTCGGTGATATTGTTAGTACGATGATGTTCTCCATATACACATAGCATGGTACTGAAATATGGTGTCATCCAAAACCTCTCAATATAATTTATGAATTTTGACATATCCATGTCGATA
The DNA here is from genome assembly GCA_944452665.1 of Stenoptilia bipunctidactyla. NCBI lineage: Eukaryota > Metazoa > Arthropoda > Insecta > Lepidoptera > Pterophoridae > Stenoptilia > Stenoptilia bipunctidactyla. The sequence goes on along the minus strand of OX101733.1, from coordinate 6,943,748 downwards.
CTTTCCGACTTAATGTACTCCTATCCTTCTTTAATAAGTGGCTGTGGAATCAATGGCAGTGCAGCCGTAAGCGAAATAATTCTTTTTTCTGCCTTACATTTTGTGTAGCCCAAGAGTTTTGCCCTCTTCCAGACACTTTTCGACCAGTGATAAAAACAACCCTTAACAATAATGTCTTTGTAAATTTCCGTCAAAGCATTTATTGGTGCTATTTCATAATCGCAATGAACTTTTACGGGGGAGAACTTCGGTAGCTGCGATTTGATTAGACTAAATAAAATATAATAACTTGTTGTCTTTTTATCCGTCATTAAAGCAAAAAATAAAGGTCTCACTTTGTTTGAATTGATAGAACTACCAACATCGCCGTGAATTATGTAAATCTGAACAAACGGATGCGGGCAGCTGCTAAAAGTTCCATCAATAAAGATCTCTTTTATATTTTCAATTTTCTCACGTGCATCCGCATCCAACCAGCAAAACGCTATGATTCGATTACCGTTATCATAGTAGTCAGCTAAGATTGACTCACGAAATTTCAATGGTACAACAACGCTTTCTACATCTGTGAATGTGCTTCTAGGGACATCATTTGCTTTATGTCGAGCATCATAAAGGATACGGGAAACACTAGGAAACGGAGGTAGTTTCATTACAAACGGATGATTGCCGCTATTTTGAACTTGTGACAGTTTGTCATCATATATTTGAGTAACTGGTATGTCCGTATTTCGTGTTCTCTCCTTTAAGTCAACAATTTCCCTCAATAATAAGTTTTTCGAAATATCTGGATTGCAGGAATGGTCTTTTCTTTTTTGGATACTGTTGCCCTGAAGACGAGAAAAAATTGAAATGGTAGTTTGCTGCATGGTAGTTTCATACATGATAATAACATACTTAAAACATTGTTGTACATACCTTGACCGTAACCGTTCCTAAACATTTTCCTTTTTTGTAATTCGAGCACCTCCAAATAGATGCACCATTTTTGTATTTTTTCAGTATATGATACTTGTACTTGCCCAAAAGCAACGCAGTTCCACCATTTGTTGGTATGTATTGTAAATCTGATTCGTTTTCTAACGGATCAACTTGCGACATTTTACAAACGCTACGTAGGTATATTATGAAGATAGAATGTAGATAATGTGAGTAAATAGTCAGGCAATTAATTACATTTCTACCATTGAAAGTCAAAACAAATTATTGTGAATGTCATTTGATAATTGCGTCATTTTTTATTTCGTAATAATAAAAAGAAATTCTGAAAAGAGGTTGATCTTAAGTTACGACTTACAGTTAATCTCTTTGGTCTCAGTACTATCGAAGGAGATGATTACAGTCGGTTACTTATAATTAATATTTCTTTTTTATCTAAGTATGACTTAATTTTTAAGATAGAGTAAAAAACAATGAGTTACACCCTCTGTCCACTAGGATCCACCATCTCGATCCACCAGTGGATCCAATAGGACTCCGAAGTCCACTAGGATCCACCATTGATCTTGGTGGATCCTGTGACACTTTCGTCAATAAATTTGATCCACCATGGGATTAATCGAAGTAACTACAATTCTTATATTTATTTGTGTTATAAGAATTACTTAAAATAGCGTTGTGTTGACTGTACAATTTCATCCAGTAGTGTCGTTCAATTGGCAACGACACTACTGGTAGTGCGGCTGGTAGTGTCGTTGCCAGAAAAGGAAAATAAAGTGATGGGTAACTAAGACATATACTACAAAGTTCATCCGGTGCGGGAAAGGTCAAAAGGTCACTGACTGCGCCACAAGTCTTGTTTTAGCTTATTAGGTTGACTAGGGTTGTCAAAATATTTTGTTGTAAAATAATTAAATAAATTTGTATGACAAAAGTCTATAACAGCACTCATCATGCCAATTCTTTTACTGTATATTCTACGTATGTTATAGAAGCCAACCCTTAAGTTTTATCTTTCCATTTTGTTACACGTTGTATAAATCCAACATAGAAGAAAGCGAATCACCAGTTTGTAAAAGCCTTAAGAAACAACTAATTGGTCTGTTGGTGGTATGGAAAGCCTGAACCTTGTGTTCCTTTTCTTTATGATATGCTGTAATAAAACCTCAAAATCTTTTGGTGATAATTATGTATCTATGAAAATGCAATTCTGTTAATAACAAATTGCAACCACCTGTGACTGTTTTCCAAACCTCGGAGTTTTCTTAGGCCTTGTTTCTAGTAGTACACAAATATCACTCAAAAGTAATAAATCTTCATCACTGGAATCCAATGCGAGACAACTGTTTAGGCAAAGATAAAAAAATCAGTAGATATCCACGAATTCTCGACTATTGAATTCTCTCTATTGAATGTTTTGTTGTTAAACTTTTTCTTATTAATGGCAATTTTTTACGACGATGAAACATTTTGTTTTGACAATATAAACGCATTCAGATACATTGACAGAAAACATGTTTAGGGCAATTTACGTCTCGTGGTGACCTATTTGTCGGCGGCGCGGCGACGTTCAGCAGTCGCCAAATATAAAATAGTTCACAGCAAACTTGGACCAAAGGCCTCATACTCAATTTAAAGGAAAAATAAAATATTGTTACGGCTGAAACAATTCCTCCAATACGTACTGTTGCTCAGTCTTACCCTTTGTCCACTAGGATCCATTGAATGGCTCCATTAATGGATCCAAAAAAACTTTTTCCTCCTTTTTAATCCACTGTTCAAATCAATGGATTCAAACACACTTTGAGGGTTGGATCCTCTAATAAGATTGCTGGCTTAATTTTCTTTGTTTTGGAAGTACTACTGAATAGAAAAGTGACAAGAATTTTTTGGTTTTCTCAAAAATAAATAATAACAACATCCATTTTGAATTTTATAATTATACATTATATACTACTTATCTAATTTTTTCTAAAAATAGTGGAACAGAAATTTCCCCGTTAATTAGTTCCAATTGGCATTCTTGTATGAATTCATCATATTGAATTTGTTTCTGAGTGCGTTTGTTTTTTCGGCTAAGTTTTATTCGGACCGCGTTACGTTTTGCATCTTTGGTCAAATAATTTAACACCGTCACAAAATTCGGGTTTTTTCTTCCAAGCCGTTTGTTAATTATCGAGTTCCATGCCTCTACGCAGTTATTTGTGCGATGCCTTTCTCCAACTGTGATCCATATTTTGTGCCAGAAACTAGCTGGTTTAAAATATTTCTCCATGTAGGTCCGTAGTTTTGTAAATTGATTGTTATTGTTGGTCATTTGAGAACAGATGTAATTCCAACCCTGTTCTGTATGAGTATCTGGCAAGAGTGGCAAAACTGCGCACAATGAAATTATTCGCCATGACACTTTTGATTTTTTAAAACCCAGATCTCGTCCCTTTTTCCACAAGTTTCGCTGAAAATGGTACCAACAACCGATTATCGCAGCTTCCGGATACATTTTGCGGACCGCTTTTATAGCTGCAACTTCAAAGTCAATTGATATCTTGGTAGGATTTAACTCTGGCACTCGAGATTTTAATATTTGGAATAGTATTTCGTATGACTCTGTGTTTCTGTTTGTCATAAAGACATAAAATAAGGGTATGACATGGTTGTGAGAATGAGTACTTCCAAAATCACCATGAATTATGTATATTTGGTCAAATGGTACTGGGGTACTTTTGAAAGTCCCGTCCATGAATAAATGTTTTATGTCGGATATTTTTTCCAAATTTTCCTCTAGACAAAAAATCATAATACGTACACCCTGATCTTCATAGTCGGCGAACAAGAAGTATGTAAATATATCCGGAACTTTGACATCATGCACCTCTTTTGATGTCGTTTTTGACAATTTTAAATTTGAGTTACGCAGCTTATACAGCCCGCTCTTTATAGAATTATATTCGGGTATCTTACTGATTAAATTAAATCCAGAGTCCTTCACAGATACAACAAAGTTCTCGTATACAGATGGAATGGAAGGATTTTGAAGCGAAACGACTTCTTTTTTGCATTCTTCCAACTTTAATAAAATCTCATTGCCAACATGATCTTGCATGCAGCAATGAGGTTGACTTTTTATTAGCGTATTATCCTAAAAGTAAAATGAAAGAGAGTACGTTCAGTAAAATTAAAGTATGAAGGAAATTAACTAAACCATCAAGGACCCACCGACCTTTACGGCGACCTTCATGAAAAACTAGCTATCTGCCCGCGGCTTCTCTAGCGTGAACCTTCCATTTTGCCACAGTCGGTTAAAATAAACTAGATCAGTGTCCGAGGTCTAGTGTACCTCTGTACGAAATTTCGTCAAAATTGGTCTAGTAGTTTCGTAGAAAAACAATCAAACATTTCCTCTATAAATTATTATTACAGTATAAAAATATTCATAAAATACATACTTCCTTCAAGGTCAAAGTTCCACCACACTTGTATTTCCTCCAAAAAGAACACCTCAATAATTGCCAGTTTTATATTGTATTTTTTTATGATATTTGTAGCCGTCATGTAGAACCACATATCCGCCTTTGTATTTAATTTTATTTATTGTTTGATCCATTTTTCTCGTTAGCAAGGAAATAATAACAGTTTGACTTTTATAAATGACAGGTATAGCATATCTTTTACAAGTGGCCACTTACTTTTCTATTTAATAGTACTTGAAAGCAAAGAGTATGTTATGGACAATAACAATCTTATTAGAGGATCCAACCCTCAAAGTGTGTTTGAATCCATTGATTTGAACAGTGGATTAAAAAGGAGGAAAAAGTTTTTTTGGATCCATTAATGGAGCCATTCAATGGATCCTAGTGGACAAAGGGCAGTCTTACTTAACCAATCTTCACCATTCTCATTCCAATCCAATTGAACGAAATGTCAAATAAGTACCAGAATACGCATTTACTATCAATTGGACTTAAAGCGACACACGTTTGAACACCAGAATACCAAAACAGTTCTATCGTTGTTCTCCCGTTAACCGATGATTCTTATTAATTAGAAGAATGCCAAGTCTGTCAAAAAATACAATCCCAAGCTGATTACGAATCAATGGACTCTTTTGTAAAATAAGCGACTTGCGGCCCTGTTCTAACTGTATGGACGCTACTGCCAAAATGGCGGCGCGTGGTAAGCAAAGCATTGTTGCCAGCTCATTGTATTTGCTATGTCTATGTGTGCGTGATGTACGGAACGGAGAGTATAATAAAAACTGTTAATTTTGAATGTAGGGCCTAGTTACCGGCTGGGCCTTCTAAGCCTTTCTGGGCCTTCTAAAGGTGAAACTTTATAATAACTACCTTATTATAAAGTTTCACCTTTACTGTAGGCAATAAAACTTAGGTAGAAGGTTATGGGTGGATATCTCGCATTAAAAGCTATCTTATGCTCCAGAACTGCATCGCTGTCTCTATTCAAAAGAGTAGGTATTGTGGCCCTCTTTGCATTTAAAATAAAATCTGCAGTGACCCTTGTGGTCATTAAGACAAGTTAAACAAAGCATATGATCGACATATTGTATGCAGTCTTTATAGACTGTTAATTTAAATAATGGGCAATCAAATACTAAATGACCTGAACGACTGCAAAATTTGCAAATTTTGGAATAAGTGTTATTGACTTTTGTGGCAAAACTGCTCACTCTAATATTCTTTTTAGAGTAGCCTTGTCTCCACTTTCTCAAAGAGCAATAGCTCTTTTTAAAAAATGTAATAAGTTGATTGTTGTTAGGGCGCAGTGACAAAGAAAAAGAACGTGTATACCCAACCAATGTTTTATTCAAGTGAAGTACATTTCAAATTGTGACAGAAAGAATGACTGAATGTCACATCGAATGTCAAAGTGACAGAATGACATTTATTATGATAACAACAACAATAAATATATTTTCAACACACTTGCTCGTAAAGTGAGCCTTATTCTATTGAATTTAGAACTACGAGGGTCATTTGAAAAGTTCCTAGCCTAACGTACTTAATGAAACCACATGATTTTGATTATATTTAATATTTTTCAACATACTCTCCCCCGAGTTCAATACACTTTTTCCATCGACCCGGTAAGGCTTCGATACCCATTTTAAAAAAATCTTCGTCTAACTCCTCAAAATAAGCGTCTACGGCGGCTATGACCTCTTCATTTGTAAAAAAATGTTTACCACCTAAAAATTTTTTCAGCTTTGGGAACAGGTAGAAGTCTGACGGTGCTAAATCCGGTGAATATGGGGGATGAGGTAACAATTCAAAGCCACACCGATGGATTTCTGCCATGGATTGCACAGAAGTGTGAACGCGTGCATTGTCCTGATGAAACAAGACCTTCTTCCTCAATAAACCTGGACGTTTTTCTTTGATTTTTTCTCTCAAAAGCCGCAGCAGGTTGCAGTAGTAATCAGAATTTATTGTTTCACCCTTTTTTAAATAATCCACCAGAATTATACCCTTTGCATCCCAAAAAACTGATGCCATGACTTTGCCAGCCGATAAAACCACTTTTGCCTTCTTTGGGGTGGGTGATCCTGCCCTTTTCCATTGTTTCGACTGTTCTTTTGTCTCAGGTGTATTGTGGTGAACCCAGGTTTCATCCATGGTTATAAATCTTTCAATAAATTCCTGTGGATCAGCTTCATATAACTCTAAACAGTCGCGGGAAGTTGTGAGTCGGTTGCGTTTTTGTTCCACTGAAAGCAGCCGTGGTACCCACCGCGCAGACACCTTAGAGAATCCAAGTTCAGAAGTAATTATATGATGTGTTCGCTCAGAAGAGATGCCTACAGTCTTAGCTATTTCCTCGACTGTCAATCTTCGGTCAGATAAAATTAAATCACAGATTTTTTCTTTGTTTTCATCAGTGGAAGCCGTCGAGGGCCGGCCACTACGGGGCTCATCTTGAATGGACTCACGACCACGTTTAAACTCTGCCACCCAATTTTTAACAGTCGCATACGAAGGAGCGGACTCACCTAAAGTGGCAGACATGTCTTCATGTATAGCTTTTGGAGTTAAACCTTTCAAATACAAGTATTTTATCACTGCACGATGTTCAATTTTATCCATTTTCAAAAATTGCTCTGACTTGACTTACGGTATCACGTGTAAACGAACAATTAATTATTGCAAATAAACTAAACTGTGCATACTTGTTGCTAAATAATGTAGCTATAAAATGAGGGTAGTTATAAAATATACCGACGAGTCTAACAATGTTAGGCTAAGAACTTTTCAAATGACCCTCGTATAAACTGGGCTATAAGTCACGCGTGCAGTAATATATTATACCCTAGTGCATAATATAATGAATCCTACAAAGTTGAATTGTACCTAAGTGCAAATTACATGCGAGTAAACAAAGTATATTTTATTGATTCGGGTTATACATTAAATATATGAGCGCGTCCAGGCGGCGCGGCCAGCGGACAGGCGGCGCGAGGACAGGCGGCGCGCGTGCAGCAGCAGCGGCCCGCACAGCAGTGCCTCCAAGCAACAATAGCGTGTGTACGTCTAATGGGACAGGGCTACTGACGCGCAGCAGCTAACAGCTGCTTCAAATAAATTTTATGACCACGTATGTCTGTCTTTTACTCACAAGTGTGTTGAAAAACGTCGTATGTAACTCGTGAGCGTTGCTAATTACAGTCTCGGCTCATTATTAAGCCCTCGCCTGCGGCTCGGGCTCAAATCACAGCCTCGACTGTAATTAGCAACTTCGCTCACTTGTTACATAATATACTATTATGAGTACTTTCGTTATATTCCAACACTCCCCCTCGAAAATAGGATACATTTTTATATAAATCAATAATCAAAATAAATTTAATTTAGCTCTTAGTTCACTAAATTTCGTAGACGGCACCACTTTTGTAAAGATATCAGCTTGTTGGTCTCCTGTGGGGATATATTCAAGCTTTATTACTTTGTTACTAATTTGTTCCCATAAGGTGCTCCCACATTGCCGTTAGAAAATGTTTGTAAACATTTTATAACACCAAAACATTTACTAACAAAAGTTAACAAGTGTTGCATTTTGTTAGAAACTGTTACATGTTATAAGTGCTCCTACATTGATGGAAAATGTTTAAACATTTTATAACATCTAGTATTGGCTCGCAGTTTGGTTTCGCCTTCTGAGGGCCGAGGACGTCTACACGAAAATAGAAGAAGATTTGCTCATTGGAATAGCTTTTATTTTTTGTTTAAAAAAGAAGAAAAAGCGCTCTTATTGGATGCGCCAAACGCTAAAAGCTAGAGGAAAATATAGTGCCACAGACTATCTCAAGGATTTGGGTATTGACGGTTGCTTAAAAGATTTTATAAGAATGAACAGTTCCGAATTTGAATATCTACAAAATTTAATTGGGGCAAAAATAGCCAAACGAGACACTAAATTTAGAAAATCTGTAAGTGTGACGGAAAGACTTGCGGTAACGTTAAGATTTTTGGCAACTGGTAGCAGTTATAAAAGTCTTGGAAATGTGTTCAAGTTGTCAGACCAAGTGATATCTATTATCGTACCAGAAGTGTGCGAGGCTCTCAATGAGGTTTTAAAGGAATACATACAGGTAAGTCAAACAACATTTTTAATTATTTTTTTATTTACTTTTAATATGATCTAATCTAATCATACTTTAGGTAGGTACCTACCTTACCTTACTAATAATGTTTTTAATAATTAACAAACCAAACATGTATTTTTTAATTTTTGATTGATTCCAACAAATCGTTTAATGATTGGGTCGAATCTTGGCTTGATTCCGATAAATTAGACGGACTCTGTGTTCTTGCGCTGGTACGAGTATGTGTCCTGGAGTTATCCGAAGAGCTGGTTTCAAATGAAGCCAAGGGACTTGGTGCGGTGTAGTATCCTCTCGAGCTACAGTCAGCATTATTTTCCGAAAAAGTGGATAGATTTGGTTCAGAGTTGTATCCCCAGGAACTACTAGCGGTTGGGTCATATTGTCCCATTGACGCATTGTACAAAATATTGTTAATGTGATGTTGAGCAGTATTCTTAGCATGACTGTTTTTTATTTGTTTCAGTTTCATCGCGACATACTCTCCAAATGCGTCATTTTCATCCCTGCTGTTTCTAGATTCGTACATTCTTTGTAAAATATTTACAGCTTCTTGTTGTGTTGTATCTTTTTCTACTTCAGGCCGTCTTCTTTTCCGAAATGGTTTTGGGGTGGCGAAAGGCGTGCCCGTAGTTTCATTTACAGTGACAGTATTTCCTGTTTCGTTCAAACTGAGAGTGTTTTCTGAAGCACTTCTGTTTTCTTCGTTACCCTGAAAGAATAGAATTAAACGATAATTTCAAGTTATAGGCGCGTCAAATTAGCTAAAATTGTAAAAAAATCTATAACCGCGATTTTCTTTTTCTATTACTTAACAACCCTTAACTGAAATCATATTTTTTTTATAGTGTATCCTATTAATATTTCATACTTAATAAAAATATCCAATAAAATTTGTTAGAATAACGAGTTATAGATTTATTTTTCGCGCCTATTTCTTAATCTTCCATTTTTGTTCCAGATACCAACAACACCTCAAGAGTGGCTACACGTGGCAAATTCATTTGAAGAAAAATGGAATTTCCCAAATTGCTTAGGAAGTATCGATGGAAAGCACGTAGCCATACAAAAGCCAATTGATAGCGGCAGTGAATATTACAACTATAAAGGATTTTACAGCGTTGTACTTTTAGCGATAGTGGACGCAGAATACAACTTTCTGTACGTGAATATTGGCTGCCAAGGACGCATAAGTGATGGTGGAGTTTTCGCAAACACAAAATTTCGAAATAAAATTAACGACAATAGTTTGAAAATACCCAGTGACAGCTCACTACCAGGCAGAAACAAACCTGTTCCTTATGTGTTCGTAACAGATGATGCGTTCCCTTTAGAAAAACACTTATTAAAACCTTTTCCAGGACCACAGGATAGCAATTCTAAGGAAAGAATCTTCAGTTATAGACTGAGTCGTGCGAGGAGAACAGTAGAGAACGCATTTGGGATTTTGTCAGCCAGATTTAGAGTTTTACGAACTACAATATTATTAGATCCAGAAAAAACTACTACTTTAATTATGACATGCGTGCTACTGCATAATTTTATAAGAAAAACTGAATCGAGCATGATTTACGCTCCATCTCAATACTATGATGGCGATGACATAGTAACTGGTACACGTATCGATGGACAATGGAGATTAGAACAGCAGCAATTAACACCACTTGAAGCATGTGAATCCCTGACAGATGATGGGAAAGAAATAAGAAAAGAATTCGCAGAATATTTTTCAAATGAAGGGTTTTTGGACTGGGCATCTATATATTATTAAAAGACGTTAAAATAAAACTCACCTGCAACCCTCCATCGACAGTTAAACTTGGAATATTTTTGCCTTTAAGGAACATGAGTTTTTTAAACGCAAACCATTTACTTGACTCATTAGCTCCTGCACCAGATTTATTAGATTTACATTCTCGGTTAAATTGACCTACGAGTGATCGAATCTTTTTTTCAATTACTTTTTTATCCATATTATATTCACTGGCAATTTCCATCCAAGCATCGTGTTTTTTATTTCGGTCTTTGTAGCTCTCTGACGTCGTGTTCCATAGTACTTCTCTTGCTTGAAACATTTCAATCAGTTTGTAAACATCATCGTTATTCCAATTACCGGACATATTTTATTGCTTGGCGCACGCGCAACCACTAATACACACGCACAGCGATGCACGCTGACACAAAGGGACTGACAAGCGAGACACCACGCGCAGCGACCTACTCTAACCCCCCACCGCACCGCACCGCCTATCCCGCCATCACCCTTATAAAATGTTTACAAACAAAAGATAACCCATGTTTTATTTTGTTATAATTTGTTTTGTTATAAAATGTTTACTAACATTACTAAACATTTTCTAACATGAAAATTTATTTTAACATTTGTGATTAAATGTTTGCTAACAAATGTTTACTAACGTTATTAAACATTTTCTAACGGCAATGTGGGAGCACCTTTATAAAATGGTACTTTATATCTATATGTTTTGATTTTTTATGATTTGTGGGATTGTTAGCTATGCTGATGCAACCATTGTTATCTTCATATATTATTATTGGGATTAAGATACTATTTAATAGGGAGTTTATCCATATTGCTTCTCGCACAGCTTCAAATAACGCCATATACTCGGCTTCTGTCGAAGAAGCGGCTACAGAAGTTTGTTTACGCGTATTCCATGAGATAAGACAATTATCAAACACTTTGAATAAGTACCCAGTTGTGCTTTTCCTATCTAACTCATCGCCTGCCCAATCTGAATCAGCATAGCCAACAATCATATTATGTTAATAAGTTCATTTTTTAAACGTCAATTTTAAAACTTATCTTCCTTTGATATATCTCATTAAATGTTTTAAGCATTTCCATAATTCTTCATTATTCTTACTTTGAAAACGACTTAAAATACTTATTGTAGCACAAATATCTGACCGCGTACAAAGCATAGCACACATAAGCAACCTATCAAGTTACGACAAGGTGCGTCATAATATTCATCTGAATTAAGCTTTGAATAATTTAACTTAGAAGGAAATGGCGATTCTGAAGGGTTGCAGTTATTCATTGAAAATTTATGTAAAATATTTTGTAAATATATTGATTGATCTAATGTTATTTTATCTTTTGACCTTTCAATTTTAATACCCAGAAATAATTTTATCTCACTTAAATCTGTCATATCAAAAGATTTCATCAGACAGTTTTTGTAATATTTTAAAAGACTTTCATTGTAGGTATGTACATAAAATTAAATCGTCGACATATAGAACAATATATACGTTGTTATGTATTGATTTTTTATCGAGACAATAAAGACATGGATCAATTTCGGAATTATGAAACCCCATACTTTTAAGAGTATGATCAAAACGTTCATACCAACATCGAGAGGATTGTTTAAGGCCATATAAAGTTTTATTTAATTTACACACTTCATTAGGTTTGGACGGGATACCCTCTGGTGTTTCCATATAAATTTCTTCCTTAAGAATACCGTTTAGAAAAGGTTTTACGTCCATATGATGGACCTTTAAATCAAATTGAATCGCATACGCTAAAATAAATCTCAGAGAAGTAATGCGTGCAACTGGTGCGAAGGTTTCGTCATAATCCTGGAGGTACCGTTGCGTAAAACCGCGCGCCACTAAACGTGCCTTATATCGCATCGGTTCACCGTTCTCATTATTTTAATTGTAAATACCCATATATATATATATATATATATCTATACATATAATAAAATGGTAGGAAAGTCAAAACTGTACATTGAATATTTTTTTAAAAGAATACTTGGGGTATGATCTACAATCGAAACAGAAACAAAAAATATAGTTTTTAGAATTTTTGTCTGTTTGTCTGTTTGTCTTTCCGGGATAAACTCAAAAAGTACTGCATGGATTTACTTCAAATTTGGCATGAAGATAGTTAAGAAGTCGGGTCAACATATAGGCTGCATATTATCACGCTAGCAGTGTTATAAGCGTAGGTGCGTTTGGTGCTGCATAGCGTTCACGCAGACGACGTCGCGGGCAGCAGCTAGTATCTATATATATAAAACTGTTCCGTTACTGACTGAGTGTCTGAGGTACTGAGGTACTGAGTGACTGACAGACAACGTACAGCCGTAACTACTGGGCCTAGAGAGCTGAAATTTGGAACGTACATTCTTTAGGGGATGTAGGGGTGCACTAAGGAAGGAATTCCCGAAATTCCCACGGGAACGGGAAATATAGGGCTTTTTAGTTTGTATGAAAAATCTTATTCCTTGAGTGCACCGATGTGAAACTTGGTGTGAAGGTTTTTCAATGTGTGTCTGGTTGTGTTATGAAAGGAATTCCCGAAATTCCCACGGGAACGAGAAATATATGATGTTTTAGTTTATATGAAAAAATCCCATCCCTTAAGTGCACGGATGTGATACTTGATATAAAGGTTCCTCAATAAGTGTCTGTTTGTATTATGGAAGGAATTCCCGAAATTCCCACGGGAAGGGGTTGGACTTTTTAGTTTGTATGAAAAATCTTATTCCTTGAGTGTACGGATGTGATACTTGGCATGAAGGTTCTTTAAAGAGTGACTGGTTGTGCTACGAAAAAAATTCCCAAAATTCCCACGGGCACGGGAAATATATGATTTTTAGTATTTATGAAAAAACTTATTCCTTGAGTGCATGGGTGTGATACTTGGTATAAAGGTTCTTTCAGTGGGTGTCTGGTTGTATAGTTTCTGACATTTCCACGAGAAGGGTAGTTAAGCGCGTACGAAGTTGCGGGATAAAGCTAGTTGTATATATACAGTGTGGAAAAAAAATAGTGGCCCTGGAGGGAAACTGCCTTAAATCCTATAGTTAGCTTATTTTACTTTAAGGAAACATTCCTTTATTTTTGAAAAGAAACAAAACTGCATTCATATATTTTTTTAAATTTGCTTGTAACACTCGGGACTCAAACCAGTAAAAATTTTAAAAAATTAAGATTCGTTATTTTACTATACTAATCGATAGGACTATTGTTCAGGATAAAATTTCTCTAACAAACGTTTGGTCTTACACTCGTCTGTCGTACAAGATATCCATGAAAAATAACTACACAAGTTTACATACATTACCTAGTACAGTTCACTTTCAACAAGTAAAAGACACGTTATAATTCTCTTATCTCTCTAACATTCAAAGAATGAAGTTCAATTCATTCGTATGAAGTACAAGCTTGCTAATTAATTTATTTCTAAGTACCTTGTTGAAGAATTCTACAAGAAAATCGTTTAATGGTAATAATATCTCTATGCACTTCTTACACGATATTACTTCTCACACGATACGAGGCGTTTTGACGAAAAGTTTTAAAATGGAACGTTTGAATTTGTTTGCAATGCTCCAGCAATTTTAAAATTCGAACTAATATTTTTTATCGATCGATAATTTTATCGATTATCGATAATTTTTTATCGATTTTATTTAGTATTGCTTCTATTACGTAATTGTGTGATCATGGCGTGTCTGGATAGGTACAAACGGGACGATTAGATGGCCTGCAAGAAGTCCAGACCTAACGCCTCTAGACTACTTTTTATGGGGTCACATAAAAATATTATTTATAAAACGTGTTATGAGCCTGTACAAGAGCTAAGGGTCGCGGTAAAAAATGTGATTAGGGGCATACACCGCAACTTTTTGCTGAAAGCTACACGAAATTAATTTCAACGAAGACTAAATTTGTGTATCCGGAACGAGGAGGCTCATTTCGAACAATTTATCTGTGTCAAGCTTACTAATTTTGGCGGGGATTTGTATCGGCTCTATACAGTTTTACTATATAGTTTTACTCTGTCTAGAATTTACAGAATTTAATTCGTCAAATATGACATCTCGTGCATAGAAAAATTGATTATTATCAATGTTATATAATTTGTATCCATTTGCGCCGTAACCGACTAATATGGATTTCTCCTAGGGTCTCCAATGCCGTTATCACGCCGTCATATGAGGATGGTAAAGTTATCAGTAAATGCGATATTTTATCCATTTCATCGATTTTAGCTCCGGCAGAAATCAACTCGGTGAAGATATTATCAAATATTGTGAAGTGCTGCAATAATGTGACATCAGGTTGTAACTTTAGGGTTAACAATTGCTTACGTAAGGCTAGTTGGATAGCCAAGCTTCTTCGTTCATATATTTGATCAAGATCGGGCATGATTGATCTAGCCGTAGCGGAGCCTTTAGCAAAACTCAAAAAAGCGTCACCCAAGTATTCAACTATTGTACTTTTAGCTACCAATTGTTTTCTCTTCCACTCTTCGCTAGGATCAGTCGGTATTTCGTCATCAATTAGTACTTGTAACTCTTCTAATAATTATCGGATTATAAATTTCCACGTGCTGTACCGTTCACCGCTGAAATGCTGGATGTTTCTTTTATTACGAACTTCCATTTTTTAGGATTTACTTTATTAGACACTGATGTGATTTGGCACTGATTATTTTTTTTACTAGATACTTTTGATTTATGGTCCCTGGGCCCATAACCTGTTGTTAGGGCGCAGTGACAAAGAAAAAGAACGTGTATACTCAACCAATGTTTTAATCAAGTGAAGTACATTTCAAATTGTGACAGAAAGAATGACTAAATGTCAGATCGAATGTCAAAGTGACAGAATGACATTTATTATGATAACAACAACAATAAAAATATTTATGAGTATTTTCGTTATATTCCAACACTGATGTTAATGACTGTGAACAAAAATGTTAGTAGACTATCTTGGTTCCTGTCAAATTTTATTGATCTGTTAGTATAAAGATCTAATTCTTTTGTTAAAATACTAATATGCAATATGTTACATTTATCAACAGGTTGTTCTACGTTCTTTAGGGCATAAATTTGTTGCTGCACTTCTGAAAAAAAATACCTTATAGAGGCCGCAGCACCCCGCTGCATAGACGGTAGGATTTGTTACCCTCTCATCCGGATGAATTTTAATAAATAACGTAATACCTACGATATTTTCCCCATTCATCCGTGTAAAATCAGTTCGATTGTAGGATATGTAATAGAATTACTGGCTCGCACACGCACTTAATGGACAGACACCAACACGTCTACTCTCGCCTATGGCTCTCGTATGTCATTGACGTGGTGCGCCCGAGATAGTAAATGTCTGTTGAACTGAATGAGTGAATGACCTAAATGAACGCATACACTACATCCCTTCCTTATCATATCTTTAAATGAAGATGTGATACCTGTAATAAATTTAAATCAAATGCCGATTTATAACATTATTATTTTATTTCCTTTACCAGGAATCTGAAATTTTAAATATGTAATAATCTAATCTAATCATCTGCAAATAAACGTTAATCGAAACAAATGTTAGAAAACGTCTCAGAAGGGAGTCACTCAATCAAACAACTTATCAGTTTAAGTTTTCTATTTATTATAATCTACCACCACTTCGGAAAGTCGATCTGTTGAGAAGAAGTGGCAAGAAACTCAACAGCAATCATCTTGTAAAATACATAGTAACAGTTTACAGCCAGAGAACAATAAATAAGTAAATATCACAATATTAACGACACTGACCTTTATCACAAAGCGGCTCGTTCTCCACTCCGCCATTTTTAACCCAACCTATCCGGAAAGTCAAAATCCCCCCAACTCTCCAATGCTACCAACATACCAATTTTAATTAAGTCAAATCAACAACTTTGGCTTTACGGGCTCAATGCCCACATCCTGCACTTCCGTATTTTATGAAAGCTAACACAAACTTAATCACTTCCCTGAACTTACTTCTACTTCTTCTTTTTCCGGCACTACAGCCTTCTTTTCTCCCTCTACTTTTTTTAAATGAACAATATTACTTCTTTAAGTTTGTTCCGTTTCATTATTTCTTACACAGCAGTCTCCTGCATTGTCAGTTTCTACTGTATGTAGTCGGATTGAAATTAGTGCCAATTTAATCGTTCTGTCCATATTTTTAACATACACTTTTTCACCCTCAATTATTTCCGATTCAGCAGCTCTTCGTTTTCTATCTCCATGCTCCTTACCTAACTCTTTCTGGAATCTGTCCTTATCTCTCACGTGCAAATCACTTATCTTCTGTTTGAAATTTTGTAATTTTTCTAAAATTTGTAATTCTATTGTAAATTATATTTTGTCTCTGTTCTGTCTTTGAAAAAATTGCTCCGAGGGAGTTCGACCAGTTACCGAATGAGTAGTACCATTGTACATCATTAAATTTTACGATACCTTCAGTTTCGCGCTAAAGTCTATATCCCCGACTACTTGGCAAGATGTCGTAAATTTCATTTTTTCCCTCTGTACGAACGAAGAAAAATATCTGACTTATTATATCTAACAGGTATAGCCAGGGGAACGGTGGACTGCCCGGAGCTTTTGGAGCATTTAGGTTTATGCACTTATAGGCCTACACTAAGAAACCCTAACACTCTGCACGTACCGCGCTGTAATACGAACTATAGGCAGAATTCATTTATCATTAGAGCATGTACATACTTCCTTTAATAGTCTGATCAAGAGTGACACCAATATTAATGATATTGATTTATTTAATGTCACAAACTGCAAGTTAAAACAACTGAACGGTTTTGAAAGTGGACTGTATGCGATAAATTAATGAAGTATGAAATGAAATGGATGTGAATGATAGTGCAAAGAAATAACTGCGAATGAACTCACCTTGTACAGTTGAAACCTCACAAGTCCAGGAACCACGGTATCCTTGGATTGAAATCAGTTTATCTAGACTTACCTCAATCGCTCCGCGAATACCTGGTAGTGGATAATGAGCGGTGATGATGACTCGATGAAGTCCAAACACAGGTTTCCTCTTACACGTCACAGACACAATCACAACAAAATAAATAAATAAACAACTTAAAATACACTAAAATAACGACAAACGAGAATTAATTTAACGAGAACGAAAATGCGACAGATTTACTTAAATTCGAAAGAACAAGTGAGCGCGAACGATAAAGTGTTGCCAAATGATAAAATAAAAACTACACTATTCATTATCAGTGTGGCCGATGCAAAAATTAAAAACTACTTATTACTTAATCCTAAACATTCCGCCCACCTAAATGCATAATTTACGAAAATAGAAGAAAATTAAACTAGCTTAAGGCTCGCGAAGAATGTTCAGTAATTACGATAAGAAGCGACAACGAAAAATAGCAATAAATATATAAATAAATAAATAACTAAGACACAGAGAAGAATGGGTAGGTACAAAATTTACTGATAACAAAGGCGGAAGCTTGACGCAAAAGCTGACATTAGCATCAGGCAAGCGGCCGCCCACCCTCAAAAGACCAGCCTCCCATAACGATCCAACCAAATGCTGTGTTAAATGCCTTCGGCTGGCCCTGACTACCCTGTCTGAGCCCAGAAACGAGAATTGATGCGAAAACATCTGCATTGAGCAGCAAATCAATCGGGCCGGGACAAGCAAAGTCGGGATCAGCCATAACTAAATTATTGATATGTGTCCACTCTGAGGTATCTATGTGGCATGATGGCTGATCTGCACAAATTGAAGGCAGTGCTAGCGCTTCCAAATTTAATTTATATTTGCTATCATGGAGTGACCTTAACTCACATGATAGCATTCCTTGTGGTTGGGCCAAAAAATTTCCTATACCGCTAATGGTCTGGTTACTTTTACAAATTTGCAACCCTAACCGCTTAGCGCATGATGCTGTTATAAAATTGCATGCACTAGCACAATCCAGCATTGCCCTGACTGCTTGCCAATTCCCCCTGGAGTCCCTCAACAAGACCCTAGCTGTGGGAAACAATACATCCCTAACTTGGGTAGCCGATGTTAAGGCTACACTAGGAAGCCTGTTAATGGTGGACTGGCTTGTACTATCTCTTTGGGCTGCTGTCTGCAAGGGCCTATTAAAGTGCAACAATGTATGGTGGGAGTAGTGACATTCTTTACATCTAAAGCGAGAGGTGCAGGATCTTACCTGATGGCCACTTGCTAAACAGCACACACAAAGTCTCCTATCTTTAACAAATTTAAAGCGTGCCTCAACATCAAGCTTTATAAACTCCGGACAACTAACAATACTATGTAGGCCAGAACAAAATGCACAGATTCTGGTATGGTTTACTAAAAGTGCTGATTTAGATTTATGTTGGGCATTAAAATTGGATAAGTTCATTCCTGTAGTATCTAAAGCTCTACTATGCTTTTCTATAAATGCTTGTAATTCAGCAAATTTCGGAATGTCATCAGAATTAAATTCCAACAGGAATGCCTCTTGCGTCAGCCGATCTAATTTTGACCATAGCAGGTGGAAAAGCATGAAGTTCCTATCAGGCAACTGAAACTTCTCCAACACTGCTAGGTTTTGAGTAAACGTCCTGCTTACACGCTCTAATTCAGGACCAGTTTTGCATGAGATCGGTTTACAGAACACTAATTTATCAAAATAATTGGTTGCTATCTGTCGCCTCCTATCATAATATTTGGACAGACTCTGATACGCATCTAAATAACTCTCATTAGTGAGAGGATAGTTTTTAATTAACTCGTATGCACCATTCTGCACACTAGATAGCAAATAGTGCAGCTTTTCAACATTTGCAATATTCCTATTATGTATTAAGGAATCAAATAGCTGTTTAAATGAGATCCAATTCTCCAGCTTCCCATCAAAAGGCTTTATGCAGATTTTAGGCAACTTAGCACTTACGGGTTCAGCTATATTTGATTTAGTCACACTTTGAGCTTGTAGTCTAATAGACCCTAGAACCCTTTTGAACTTTTGTTCAAAGTTTATGGGAACCTCGCACTCGGCCCGTTGCTCAGATTTGTTGCAAGTTGTCAACAGCTTGCGCTGAGCATCGTGGAACTCATTGGCTATATCCTTCACATCGTCCTCAATATAGCCTACAAGGTCCGAGGCTTCCATGTACTCGAGACGCATTACCGCGTAATCCCTAGCAATTCTGTTCACATCCGCAATGTCATCCAAGTGAGCATCACTTTTCCTGTCTGCCATGTTTAATCTATTAATATTTTATTTGAACTAATACTTTACCACAACAACAACAACAAACAAACAAAGTTAGGTTAAGATTGAAACTTGATAGATTCGAAAGGTGACACTGACAGATACTGGGTGATTGACGGATGTGACAGATGTCAATGAACGAATGTAAGAATAAATATGAAGAAGAAAATTATTCAACAATACTATGCAACAGTGCCAACATAAAAATACAAATTATTATTCTACGACTACCTACCACAATTTTATCGAAACGGCCGTTGAAATATTAAAATTACCCACGATTACAAATAAGAAGTTAAATACAATATATAAATGAAATACGATAATACGAAAGGCACTGTACCTAAGATCCGGCTCGAAGGACCAAAAATGAACGGTTTTGAAAGTGGACTGTATGCGATAAATTAATGAAGTATGAAATGAAATGGATGTGAATGATAGTGCAAAGAAATAACTGCGAATGAACTCACCTTGTACAGTTGAAACCTCACAAGTCCAGGAACCACGGTATCCTTGGATTGAAATCAGTTTATCTAGACTTACCTCAATCGCTCCGCGAATACCTGGTAGTGGATAATGAGCGGTGATGATGACTCGATGAAGTCCAAACACAGGTTTCCTCTTACACGTCACAGACACAATCACAACAAAATAAATAAATAAACAACTTAAAATACACTAAAATAACGACAAACGAGAATTAATTTAACGAGAACGAAAATGCGACAGATTTACTTAAATTCGAAAGAACAAGTGAGCGCGAACGATAAAGTGTTGCCAAATGATAAAATAAAAACTACACTATTCATTATCAGTGTGGCCGATGCAAAAATTAAAAACTACTTATTACTTAATCCTAAACAACAACTATTAAGCGACGACTCGCGGACTGAATTTCGACAGTTCAATACTTCGACATGTAGCGAACTTCGAAAACACTTAGATCGACAAGTCATTGCTTCGACAGACAATTATTAGACAACACACACCTTCGAATTACCACTACTTCGACAGACGATTATTCGACAGACAATACTTAGACAACACTTATCTTCGAATGACCACTACTTCGATAGATTTTTATAAATATTCTATCGAAATACTCTAATGCTCAGAAATGTAATAAAATGTACCTATTTAAATATGTACCCAATCAATTTATTTTCTGATTAGATAAAAACACAAATTTTACAATCAAAAAATTTTCTTTTATCTATCATAATCTTTTCATTAAATAAAATCAACAATGTGTACATTGATTATATTTTGATGTACTTGATTTATCATTTTTCTTACACAAATATAAATATGGCCTTTTTATTTATTACTTCGACATATACGTGACATACGCTATACCACTAAGGAATGAAATTATATCCATCTCATCTTTCAGTAACAAATGTTTTTGTAGTCTTTCATTCAGTTGTAACTGTTTTTTTTTCTTTGGTTTTTCAATTTGAGCAAAAATTCTCTGTATATCGTTTTCTGTGCTTTTTATTTCTTTTTTAACTTCGTCCAATGTTTTGAAGATGTTCATTTTTTTCTGTTGAGTAGAGTATTCCATCTCATATGCCAGCTTTCGACAGAGTTTTGAGTCGTCGGAAATCCACATTCAATCGAGTCTGCAACTGACCACAATTCTGGTGGAAAAGTTGGTGGTATTTTTTTATAAATTATTTTGAGGGGACTTGTCTTGTTTTCTTTTTTTTTAAATATTCCAGTAACGTATGTTTTGGAAAACCAATCGCAAAGTGGTTTCGCCTCAGCGGATAATACTTTTTCTTTAATTTGTTGAAATGCAGTTGGAATTTCCGACGCTGGTATATAAGGCAAGGCTGAAATATGTTTTAACTTGTGAGCAAAATTGCTGTCATTTACGTACTTTTCATCAAGGCCAGCTCCTTCGATATGCCGCCAAATAATTTGTTTAAAATGAAATAAACAACATTTGTGCTTTGCGCTAGGAAACACGCGTTGACTAGCATTGATTGCCGCTTTCTCAAAATCAGTCATTATCATTTGTGGCTTCAGCACAATATCACCGTCCGAATCATAATGAGCAATCAAGAATTGTTTCCCATCGATCGTTTTGTACTCTTCTGGAATTTCCAAGTCTTCCAGCTTGATCGGAATTTTTGGTAGCCCTTGGTTTCTAGTTCTGTTGATCATTCTTTTCATGGATGTTTTACTTGGCATAAATGGTGCACTGGTAGATGGAACATCTTGACTACATTGTTGAATAATTTGCACTGGACTATCCATGCTCCCTCGAGCCTTTTCTTTGAGCTTCTGATGTAACTTACGTATTCTGATTTTTTCTGGATCAGGTATATGGGTGTGTATATTAGTATATTTTTACTTGCAACGTAATGTTTTCCATCTCCTTTTGTTGTTTTTAGTCCTACGTTACACTTTTTAGAACACTTATCAATGCAATTCCAATAATACACATCGTTTCTCACTCTGTTTATACAATAAATGTACCCATTCAATATCAGTTGCTCCTTTCCGTTTCGAGATAACACAATTTCGCACGAAGACATGATGTTAAAGCATAACTCAATTAAAACACATGTAAGCAATGAACTACTCAGCCTCCGATATAAAATTGAAACATTGGCAAATGTGACAAGAACAATATAAAAGTACCCTCATTCATTTTTCAAATATGACACAAAGTAAAAGCCAAAGTAAAATTTGTGTTTTTATCTAATCAGAAAATAAATTGATTGGGTACATATTTAAATAGGTACATTTTATTACATTTCTGAGCATTAGAGTATTTCGATAGAATATTTATAAAAATCTATCGAAGTAGTGGTCGTTCGAAGATAAGTGTTGTCTAAGTATTGTCTGTCGAATAATCGTCTGTCGAAGTAGTGGTAATTCGAAGGTGTGTGTTGTCTAATAATTGTCTGTCGAAGCAATGACTTGTCGATCTAAGTGTTTTCGAAGTTCGCTACATGTCGAAGTATTGAACTGTCGAAATTCAGTCCGCGAGTCTTATTTATTTTATTTTTTGATATAGTTATTAGTTCTTTTTTTTTCTTCATTCATTTTATGTAACTTTAATTTTTAAGATAGTTTATCATTTTAATTTATCTTAAAATTAATCATAGGATTTCTTTTTTTCCTTTCTTTTCAACCCCTTGTTAATATCTTTTAGTTTTATAATGTTTCTGTTTTGTTTATAATTTACCATAATTTTGTAAAATTTTCATTTGCTTTTCTCCCTCTTGTCAACGCCTTTAACTATATGTGGAAACTTGTAATTGGCCTTCAGCTTCCAACTCATGTCCTGCATGTGTTGTTATTTATTCATGTTTAAATGTAACCACCTAGCTGTAAGTTTTCCTAAGATTCTAAAATTAAAATAAAATAAAAATAAATATCCGTACAAACATTCTTTTATGTCTTTTTGTTCTATTCGACCGATACGTAATCTCTTCAAAATGTCCTTGTTCTGCCTTTTGACCTCCCCATTCAATTGACGCCAATATGGGATTGTATTATGAAGATGGATATTACTCTCTCTACAATTGCATGAAATTCTTCGCTGACAAACTGCTTCCCGTTGTCGGCAGTTATAGAAACTGGGTAACCTAGCCTGCTAAATATTTCTTTAAGTACAGGCTAGCCTGGAAAATTTGCCAGCTAGTATCGATACAATAAATAAAGACCTCTCAAAAGTGTTTTCGTGGCGCACTGGTCACGGCCTTGTCGTAAATCCGTCAAAGACCCAGGCAATTATCATTGGTAGTCAAAAACTTATCAACCGCATAGATTGGTCACTCTGCCCTAAATTATATTTAACGGAGAGGCACGATTTTTTTTTATAGCAAGAACGTAAAAAACCTCAGTCTTATTTTTGACACTACGCTATCCTGGAATGCTCAGATAGACGAGTTAAGCAGAAAAATGTTTGCAGCTACCTACTCGCTGAAGCGCCTACGCAATCTCCTTCCTTTTTCCACCAAAACATCGATTGCACATGCTCTCATTTTATCTATTCTCGACTACGCAGACGTATGCTATCTGAATATCACTGAAGACCAACTCAATAAACTTGCAAGCTTACAGAGATTTTGGACTACGCAAATATGTTACACCGCGCTAAACTCAAGTGGCTTCCTATTCGCTTTTGCCGTATATCCACGTTCTCTGTCTACTGTTCATTCCTACTGCACCGCGCTACTTTCATGAGTATCTTAAATTTCGTCACTCCCTACATGAGCGTATTCTACGATCAATGGACAACCTTATGCTCAGTATACCTTTACGCTCTACGGATTACCTTCACAAATCATTTATGGTTTGAACGGTAAGCTTGTGGAACGAACTTCCTCTAAACATTAAATCCGCAAAATCACTTCTATGTTTAAAAAACTACTTAAATCCCACAACTTGTCAGCGTTTGAAGTAAGCTAATCATTAATTTGTGTACTATAATATGTCTATATTTATATATAATAGTCATACATATACATATAGTTATTCGTTTATTATATATCTTTGTGTATTTTTATCTTTAAACATGTTCATAATTTAATTATATTGATATGTAGTCCATGTTTTATAGATTAACTAGTATGCCTTAACCCCAAGCTATTTTTTACGATTATCCCATGTCCATGGTTGTCTGGCAGAAATCGTTGCCAGCGATAAGACCAATTGTGTAATCTAAGTCATTTTGTTTGTATTTTAAATTGTTATAATATAAGGTTAACAATAAAGTGTAAATAAATAAGTAATTGATTGATCTGAGAACTTGTGATTGACTTGGTCACTTTCACTTCTTTGTACCTACTATAGTAGTCAATGATAACTAGTAGGTATTCGCCATTAGGAAGGGGACCTAAAAGATCCATTGCCGCGTCTACCCAAAGCCCTATCGGTAACTCTCGCCTTTTCATAGGAACTGGCGGGCTAGGTAGAACTACCAACATACATCCCTTGCATGACTTTACAACGTTTTCTGTATCCTTGTCGATGCGTGGCCACCACACCTTCGATCTTAAACGTGCCTTCTTTGCAACAACGCCCCGCTATAAAATATTCTCAAAGAAACACAACTCATTCTCGATGATTTCATAACTTTTTCCGACATTGTCCTAGTTATTTTTATACAACCATTTCTTAGCACTGCATATTTCTTTATCCGTCTCAGAAGCACTTATAATGTCACGCATTGGTATTGCTTGTGGTCGCGCAAAGAAATTTCCTGCTTCTCAAATCCGCATTTGTCTGCTTGATTGCGTAACTCTTCCATTTTTCCCCAGTTTCTTGTTTTAATTGTCTAAATACATGTTGTTCATAGGCCTTACTTTATTTAGGTACAAAGTATTCATTTAGTTTTTCTAAAGCAATTTCAAAAACTTCCGCTGTAGTACCCGACAAATCTGTTGATGCAATAACTACTGCATTGGCCCCAGGTAAATTTGAATAAATTTCCTTAGACCTGGTCCTCTAAAATGCTACAGAGTTGCTCTTTTCTTTGCGGAAATATGAATATCAGCCGCCTCAAAGTAAATTAGCAGTGATCTTTTCCACCGTTCCCAACGAACGCCTACTGTTGAAGTGTCACCTTCCACATCAAGATTATCCGGCCCTTGCATGAAATTTGCCATTTCACCTTTTTACTTACTAACTTTCTACGGGCTACCGAAAAAACCCTATAATGAAACAACCCCATCTTTGTGAAAATATACAAACATATACTTTATGCCCTACTCTAAATAAAAGTAGAATTTAACCAGCCACTTTGTAGGAGCGTAATATAACCTACCAATTTAATGGCAGCATAATATAACCTACCAATTTAATGGCAGCACCCCATAATCTACCAATTTAATGGCAGCACCCCATAATCTACCAATTTAATGGCAGCACCCCATAATCTACCAATTTAATGGCAGCACCCCATAATCTTCCAATTTAATGGCAGCATAGTATGACTGACATACTTATTTCGACATAATTTTAATAATATACGCAAAGATCCAAAGATCTACACTCGGTTGTGTACACTCAACCAGTACTAGTTTTAAGACTTGCGCATTGAAATCAAGAATATTCAATGATCAGGATACATAAAAGATAAATCTTTAAGTAAAAACTAAATTACTCATTTGAAGGAAATATCTGCATACGAAAAACAATAATAAAAGAAGTTAAAGAAGAGTGGCTACAAGAAAAATAAGAATAATGATAATACTTTAATCAGTTAATTTAATGCACACTTTTGTACTAATAATGTCTATTAGAGTTTCTTAAAACATTATTGAGATTTAAAATAATATTTTAAATATTGTGATTGTTTGTATTACTTTATGAGAATATAAAAGAAATATTTTTCTAATAATCTTAACATTTCTCATATTCTATAACCTGTATGAGCATTTCTATAAGTGACATAGTATGACGTGACTGAAAGGTAATGTAAATTATTATTCAATCACAAAGTAATAATAAAATACTTGTCTATGATTTTTGATAATTCATCGAAGAGTCTGTCTGTATGGTTAAAAACTTTGCCTGGCAGAATGACATATATAAACAACAATAACTATAATTTTTAGAAAGTTTTCCTTTTTTTTTAACATTTGGCAGTATTCCATCTGTTAACCAATCAGAGTAATTTTATTGTTTTGACCTTAAATAAACAAGGAATAGCAACAATAATCTGGAACATTCGGCCATTTTATATTAATGCAAATGAATTAATAAAATTGGTTATAGTTAAGGTGGTATAAATTTAAGTGATGAGATTGTGAGAATTTATGTTGTATTATCATTACTTAAATTATTTAATATTAGCACTTGACGTCGACAATACGATTTTAGCCATTTAATTAGGTTATACCATCATACAATAATATTAAGGTTAATCGACTGAAAATAATTAATTTACAAATTAGTAACTCTGATGAATATGCTTATCATTACTTTTAGCTATAGTAATTCTATTTGTTGATTGAGATAGAATGTATGACCTGTCGAGTTATTATTGCTACTTATATTTATTTCCTCTTTATTTTTTTATAAATATGAAACAATTAAAAATGTACCTTTTTGCTCGTCGCCACTTGTAAAATCAGTTCGATTGTAGGATATGTAATAGTATTACTGGCTCGCACACGCACTTAATGGACAGACACCAACACGTCTACTCTCACCTATGGCTCTCGTATGTCATTGACGTGGTGCGCCCGAGATAGTAAATGTCTGTTGAACTGAATGAGTGAATGACCTAAATGAACGCATACACTACAATCCGAATGGCAGATGGTATGCCCTAATCATCCGCGTGTTTTAGTAATCGTTATTAATAAAAAAAGTGTTGGAGGGTTGACAAAAAAAATAATACAAATATATTTTAACTGTGTTAAATAAAATATTTATTAAGAAATTCTTTTTAAATCTTAAAAAGTAACATAATACCCTTCCTATACCTACCTACAAATTTACATAACAATACTTAAAAAAGGAAATGTTAATTACAGTCTATGTCGAAAGCGTGCGATGTACAGTTTTCCGATGTTTATATATTTTTAATATCTTGTTAAATTGCAAATTTTTTCCAAGCAGTGTCCTAATGTAATTTCGCTATTTTGATGCTGTGAAATTATACTAGCGACACGTGCATCAAAATCAATTATTTTTATATTTCTATTTGAAATTGGAATACCCTGTTCAAATTGTCTTATTTTAATGGTGAATTCATTTGTATTTTTTAATAGGTGATCTAAAAATTTTAAGAGCATTGGTTTAGAATTGGATATTCCTTTATTTATTTTTGAATGCCAGCCTTCTTAATGGTTTGTAGTTCTGAATCGCTCACCATAAAACGACCATGTGCCGAAAAAACTTGATTCGATCCAAAAGTTTACAAAGTAGTTATTAAATGCTATTTGTCCGTTATTAGAACAATCTTCCATGATATATAAATAACCATCACTGATTAAATGCTGTGGAAGCAATGACAGGGCACTACACATGGCAACGTGAGTTTTATATAAGTACGGGATTTTTAATCAATTTTAATTCCTTAGCTTCTTTCTCAGTGCACTTTTAAAAAAAAATAACAACCAATTGTTTTATATTTCGGCATTATTTTATGCATTACGTTCACAGCTGCTGCCTCGTAATCTGTTTGAAATTTTTTTGGATTCCAATCCGGCACTTGCGACTTTATTAATTGAAATAAGATTTCGTAAGTTTCTTGTTTTTTATTTATCATTAAAGCGTATACCAGCGGTACAACATTGGGTGTTGCTTCAGAGCTGCCCAAATCACCATGTATTGTGTACAATTGGTAGAAGGGCTTCGGACATATTTTAAAAGTACCATCTGCGAAAATATGGTCTACAGTTGCTAGTAAGTGCTTAGCATCTTGAGTGCCGAAGACTATTATCCTATTCCTTCCATCAATGTAGTCTGCCATAAATAGTTTTTCTTTATAAGCATCTGGGATTTCAACCGAAGAAGCAGTCTTAAAATTGGTTTTTTGTACACCTAGTGCTTTGTTTATGGCATTGTATAATATAACACACAACACCAAACAGTTGTACCATTTTTGTTTTCTCGTTTTTTGTTGTGCTGATAGCCACCACACAATAACAAAAGTCCTCCACGTTCTGATTGCTCAAACACTAAATCAGTCTGGCTGGAACTACTAGGCTCACCAGTAGAATCCATGGTAAACTAATCCAAATCGTAGACAGAGCAACAAATCCGATCGCAAGCAAGGGTCAAAGATTCAAAAAGAGATTACAGTAGGCAGTATGGAAAGTGATGTAGAGATGTTACCTGATCGCGAGCGAAACGTCAACTAAGTTTTTATTTATTCAATATATGCACAAAATTTTAAAACAAAAGACTACATTTCTACGAATAATATTGTTTGTTATTCTGCGTAACTGGCTAATATACCAATGTTTTTATATTGTAAATGATTTTTTAATGTTAAATAAAATTTACTTATAAATAATTGTAAATGACACTTAGATATATATATATTTTTTTCTCTTGACATTAATATAAAATGAAATAAATGTAATCCTATAAGTGCGACATTTGTAAAACCCTAATACTATATGCATGCTGTCTGACAGTAAAATATGCGATCAAAACCAAAAACCCTACAACCTAAATGTACCACATTTTATGCAATAAAGGAATTTTGAATTTGATAATTGGCCGGCAAGCCTTTGAGTAAGCGGTTTACAATCTGGTCGTCTCTTCGAAACATTGCTTTACAATAAGTTTCCTATAGGTAACAACTTTACCTCAGCTGCACTTAGATTGTATTGTTAAAATAATAATATACAATAGTCCGTATTATGGTAGTTGTCCAAATTATCTTTGCAACAATTTAAAAACAAAAGACTATGTTTATACGAAAAGTTTTTTTTTTTTTATATGTAAGATTATTTAGTGGCAGCCTTGGCAGCAATATATTCGTCCATGCTCCCTTTCCTAGGCTCAGTGATAGACCGGACGACTCGCTGAAGAAACTTTTTTACCACGGTGGGAAGCTCACCTTTGTGAAGCTTCATATGAGTGATCCAGTCCTCTGGTTCTCGTGATTTGATGAGATTCTCAGCATCTTTATCGTCGTCTTTTTCTTCCTCTTCGTCTTTTGCACCCCGAAGTTGAAATATCTTTCCATCCTTATTATAAACTTGTTCAAATTTGAATTTCGTGTTAAAAACATAAGCCACACAAGCTGCATTTGCAAATATTTCTGATGCTTGCTTTTCAGATATATGTCTGGCATGTCTTGACCGTGAAATTCTCATGAGCGCACCTATAATGTGTACCCATTCATAAAAGCATGAGTTGATCGTTGCAGAATACGAAGATTTTGTCACGATCCCTAAATCTATTTGATAGGGAATGTATGAAAGCAGATCGTCTAGCTCATCTTTAGACAACATCATACGATCTACATCGTTTCCAATCTGTTCCAGGAATATCCATTCCAAAACTGTAACTGCCGATGTAAACCCTAGGATGTCAGACAAGTATCCATAGGAGAGGATTCCAGCACAATCTCGGTGTCTAGTTCCTGTTGTGCAAACACGTAAAGCTGAAAATTCGTGCTCCGGAAATCGATTAAAGTACATATCATACATTGCTACAAACTTGTTATAATTTTTGTTGCTCTGCCACTCTCCATAGTGGTCAAACACGTCTTGTACATTCTTGTACATCAAGTACATCAAGATGACAGGGAATCGAGTTGTTTATTTATTTTTTCCATTAAAGCGACTTT
Source organism: Stenoptilia bipunctidactyla (assembly GCA_944452665.1). Taxonomy (NCBI): domain Eukaryota; kingdom Metazoa; phylum Arthropoda; class Insecta; order Lepidoptera; family Pterophoridae; genus Stenoptilia; species Stenoptilia bipunctidactyla. Next base: position 6,913,865 of record OX101733.1, on the reverse strand, counting down.
ATAGGTGGCATTAGTCGCTCTCAATAACCGGTAAATAGGGAGAATAATTCCCGCTATCCAGGGATAGTCTGCTGGCCCTACCGTATTAACTCCTGGGCTGTATTTTGTGATGACGGCGCTTTCTGCATTGATTATGTCCAATGGGGTGACTGTGTCTCCTGCAGACCCAATCTTTACTTTATAAGAGATCCAAGGTTTGTCTAATGTGAAATTGATGGTTTCGGCAAAATAGTATAAAAATGTCAGAGCATGATCCAGGTCGATGGTGTTATCTATTATAGATTTTGTAGAATCCTACGGGAATTTAGAAGATTCGAACCTGTTAAATTGATCTTCACATACGGCTTCCTTTCCTCTTCAATATCAAACCATTCATGGGGGTATTGGAAAGGAGTCAATTGAGTAACAATCTTAGGTGTTACTGATTTTTTAGTAGATACGCGAATGAGACTCATGGTTTAAAGATGATTACAATTTGTTTAGAACCGTTGAACTGTATTGTTTGATAATTTTTGAATTAGCGGCACTTAGATGTATTTTTAGACAATAAGAACAAAGATAAAGTTAAGACACCGAATTTGAGCTGTTTTTTTATAATCCCCATTACCTGGAGGGGGTGTAACCGACTAACCCGTTAATATATTGTAAAAAAGTGTGTATATGTTTAATGTCAATATAATTATATATTTTTAACAGCAACCAGTTTTTCTTCTATTTCTACTTTTTTCTTGTTGTATTTATAAACAGTTTCATGCCGGATGAGTGGGGAATATGTTTTCGGATGAATGGGTAATTACATAATTATAATTCGGTTTTCGGATGAGTCGGGCATATAGATATGGCTGAGTGGGGAAGTAAAATAATTCGGATGAGTTTTGCGGATGAATGGTCAAACCTCTTCTTTAATTGATCAAGAGCCTCTTTGTAGGACTCATTTACAAGTGGCATGTTTATGATTACAGCTAATGCATTCTATGAAATTTTTTTTCTTATATAAAATAGTTTTTGAACATAACTAATGGCTTTGCTTTTTACCTTGGCTTTTGTATCTTGACAAGTGTTTCAAAAATATTTTGAAAAGTTCGTTGGTCATATACCCCTATGTCGATTTTTCTACTAAAGACCCTTGAGGCAAATTATCGTACAATTCTGGTTTCAAACGTTTTCCTTTGAATATGATCATAGGTGGTATGGCTGTGCCAAGAGCATTAACGCATACTGCGATCGTAACGCTTTCAGCATGTTCTGAAGACTGCAAGTGAACCCTTTTAGCCCTTTTTCTAGCCAAAACACTTTGCTGGTGGTGGATAGTGAGACGACATCCTTTCTCATCCATATTATAAATTCTCTCGGGATGATCAAATAGGTCAAATTTGTCGTAGATCTCTCTCAGTTTTTTAAAGTGGTCATCAAAAATAAATTTATTTAGCTTTTGGGCTCTAGCGGGGTTCATGAATTGCGCTTTTCTTAAGGATATTTCATGGTGTCTTATCCTGAACGCTTTGAACCAGTCTTTGCCTGCGCATTTGCCTACATCATTAAAATTGTATTTTATATTATTTTGCTCGCAATATTTATACACCAATCGACGCAGTATTCTTGGTGTCACAGGCAAGGTCATTTCAGAATACCGGATTATCCTTTGCACAAGTTGACCTTCTTCTTCATCATTTAATATAGGTTTACGTCCCAAAGTTTTCTTTAGACTGCAGATGATTTCTGATTGTTCTGCTAGGAACCTTATATCTCTCTGCAGCCTTACACGTACTCAAAGTGCCCCTTTGCACTGCTCAAACAGCTGCAATCAGATCGTCTTCTGACCAGTATGCCCGTTTGGAAGGCATCGTGACCGTAAGCACTGTAAACAATGATAAATAAATTGAAAATTTATAACTACGAACAAACTACCCACCAACAAACATTTTAATAATCAACGAACGCAGAGCATTAAAAAAACTGACTTCTGAATGCAATTTTAAGACTAAGGTATTCTTCGTCGGTGGGGGACGGCGAAGAAACAGACCAGTAGGACTAGCATGCAACCATCGATAAATAGTCGAATCGACAAGATAAATATTATTTTGTTATTTTATCCTATTATGTAAGCTAATATGCGCACCATAATAGATAGAATTACTTGATTTGATACCATGATTAAGACCACAGGACCAAATATGTCATAATCTTAATAAATTACATACACTAAATACCATATTCTAAGAAAATATCGATAAAAGGCCCGATTTATCGCTGTCGACGGTAGCATGCTAGCCCCGATGGAGACTTTGTTTATATAATCAGTATATTTCCTTTTAGGTATCACCAACATATTTTAATAATAGACTTATGAAAACACATTACACCAGTTTGACGATTTTACGAGAAGTGATTTCACAACAACAAACTATTTGTTATTATGACATTCTAAATACATTCCAAGATTCTGCTTAACATGTGTCAAGTGTTGCCTGTAAATACTTATAAGTACTAAAAAGGATACAACCACAGCTACAGCCAAATTCAAACTCCAACACACCCCCTCAACACTTGCACACATGTTACACCCTGTAGTATTACAATATACCAACATACATTAAAAATCTTTCAAACAACAACTATAGTATCTCTATCTTATCTTCAATCCTTACTCTACTCCAACAATAGTCCAACTCCTAGAACCTTAAACTCCTACTCAACTTCTTCTCCAACATGAACTTCCTTCGTTCACTTAAAACCTTAAACTCCTACTCGACTGCTTCTCCAACATGAACTTCCTTTGTTCACTTAAAACCTTAAACGCCTACTCGACTGCTTCTCCAACACGAACTTCCTTTGTTCACTTAAAAACACAAACTCCCACTCGAATCCTCTCCGACATGAACATCCATTGTTCACCTGAAAACACAAACTCCCACTCGAATCCTTCTCCGACATGAACTTCCATTACCTGAAAACATAAACTCCTACTCGAATCCTCTCCGACATGAACATCCATTGTTCACCTGAAAACAAACTCCCACTCGAATCCTTCTCCGACTCTCTACAACATAAGTTTACTTTTCCTTTGATACCTGAAACTCAAAAACATAAGACCCAATACTCTAATTAAGTATTACCATCCCTATTCAAATTAGTCAACTCAATTAAGATATCATACCATAACTCATTTGAATTCAAAAAACACTTTTCTTAAATTTTATCACTTATTGTCACATGTTTACAATTTAATTATTTTATTATAAAATCAAAATTAAACATCCTAAGGACTAAAGCAAAATAACAATAAAACAACAATATAAAATAAATAAAAGAATATTAAAAAATAAATGCCTACTCCTTTGCTGTTGTGTATTATTTTAAGTTCCATTAATAAACAATTATATCCTTACGTTCACCCCCTTAATTGTTTATTTTTATTAAAAGACAGACATCCTTCTAATTGTTGAATGATCTTTGTCTGGTTTTCATCTAATTTTTCTTTTCTGTAGTAATGTGCTTTCTTCTTGAATTATTACGCCGCTCCATTATCAACAACTTCTTCAAATACATTAATTCCATGACAATAATTACTTCCTCGAATAACATCTTCTCAAACTTCATAAACTCTCCAGTACTAGTACCCCATATCACCTTCTCGAACATCATTTACTTCCAGTACTAATACTTTTTCCATTTTCTACCGTTCGACCTTCCTCCATTTCTACATTATCAAAAAATACTTCACTTTATTCTTGTTGTATATCGTTATCAAAATTTAAATTATTTTCAAAATTGTTTCTATTGTACACTATTCTTATTTCCATCTTCTTCATTTCTTCTTCTGAAACTCCATCATTAATGGGAAGTCACATCGTCACGATCATATTCATTTATGTTTTTTTTTTTGCGTCTTTTAATTTCATATTTTCAATTTTCCAATAAAATATATAAATCCTTTTATTTTTCTTCACTCCTGGTCTTCTGGGCCCATAACTTGTTCGACGGTGGGGGACGGCGAAGAAATAGACCAGGAGACTTTGTTTATATAAACAGTATATTTCCTTTTAGGTATTACCAACATATTTTAATAATAGACTTATAAAAATACATTACACCAGTTTGACGATTTTACGAGAAGTGATTTCACAACAACAAACTATTTGACATTCTAAATCAGTAATTCCAAGATTCTGCTTAACATGTGTCAAGTGTTGCCTGCCAATACTTATAAGTACTAAAACGGATACAACCACAGATACAGCCAAATTCAAACTCCAACAGGTATATGGTTTTCTCAAGGATACTACTACCAGAACTACACTACATGGGAAGAATAATCAGAATCGGCACACCCAGTCAAAAGTGATGAGGTAACAAACATAAAAAAACGTACGGTACGAATTCATAACCCCCTCCTTTTTTGAAGTCGGTTAAAAATACGCTTCTACTTATAAAGCAGTTTAAAACAATAGGAGTATAATACATGATCAAACGAACTTCCAAGTGAAGTTCGATCAGTATTATATGAGTCACTTTATTCGAAGATATAGGTGAGAACATATATGTATTTTAATATACATATATCAGTCTAATATGTAGTCCTTTTATTGTTTACTCAATCATTCGCACGCTTGTAAGATTTAGAGGTATAAGTACCATAAACAAAAAGAAAAACTTAAAAACAATAGGAAATTTAAGACTTAACCTGGTATCCCCAGCGTCCCTTCCTCCGGGACGGTTGTGCCACAGACTTCATTCTTAAGAGTTCTACTAATATTTGGCAAAACGATTTAAATATTGGGCTAGGGCGGGCGGGACCTTATGTATATCTTCGAATAAAGTGACTCATATAATACTGATCGAACTTCACTTGGAAGTTCGTTTGATCATGTATTATTATTTCGTCACTTTATTCGAAGATATAGATGAGAACATATATGTATTTTAATATACATATATCAGTCTAATATGTAGATGTTAAGAGCTGTTACGTTTTGCCGCGTTGTTGATTTTTATAAATTAAACTCAAATTATAAGTATTATCAAAGTTTTATTTATATCATAATTACACACTAATTTATTTACTTTATCAAAAGAAGACAATAGGTAGGTTTACTAGAACGAAATAACTACTGATTCTGATAACAAATTGATCTGGCAAATATACCATCATCTACTACGGGTCGATCATAAAACCTAGCGAATGTACTAGAGGTGAAAGACCAGCCCGCCGTTTTCCTTATCACGTCGAGTGAGATGCCCGCGTTCTTGGCCGCAGATGTGGCAGCGTGTCGCGTACTATGTGCACTAAACGCTGTCACATCCACGCCACTCTCAGACATAACTTGTTTCACCCATCGCGAAATCGTCTGACTCGACGCTGGTTTGTGAGGCGGTTTAAACGTTAACAAAAAATTAAATATGTTATCAGTTCTTAATTGTTCCGTTCTTGACAAATAATCTTTAATAGCAGTTGCGGGGCAAATGTCCGGATTTTCATGGAAAAATGGAAGAGTCAGTATAGGTTGTATCCGCCCGGCACCGGATGTTTTGATTATGTCTGTTATCTTTATTTTGATGTCAATGTGACTGATCATAATGTTGTTAATTTTAATTAATGAAAATGTCTGAGCCCTGTGGGCAGTACATAGTGCCAGAAGAATGGTGACTTTCTTTGTTATTTTCTCAATAGATATGTCGCTATGAGGTTTCCATTGTGCTATATGATGAAGGACAATTTGAGATTCCCATGTACCTGTATACTTTGGAACTGAAGGCCTCAGTTTATACACACCCTTGAAATATCGCGAAATCAATTTACTGTTGCTTAAATCACTATTAAATAAGAAGCTCAAAGCAGATCTGTGGCTATTGAGTGTTCCGTATGCTGCACCCTGGTTGTAGAGGTTTGTAAGGAATGATAAAACCTCTGGTTCCGAACAAGCATTATAAGGATTAAAATTTAAATGATTACAATACGACCACCATAATTTGTAGGTGCAACTGTATTGTTGAGCAGTGTTTTGAGATAAAGAGGCTAGCATGATCTCTAACGCTTCTTCCGGGGTCCCTTTTCTAAGGAAAGATTCCCGGAGAGCCTCGCGACACCCAGGGTAAGTTTGAACTGTTGCCTTTTCCTGTAAAAGAAATTAACCAGGTGTTCATTTGCATCAAAATAAAGAATTTCGGAGATGCATAATTCTCTTAAAAACGGAAACCATGGCTGAGAAGGCCAATGGGGAAAAACCAAAATACCTTCAGCTTTATCTGCCTTAATTTTCTGAAGACATTTAGGTATTAAAATAAGTGGGGGGAAAGCATAAAAGAAATATGGTCTCCAATTGATGGTAAAAGCATCAAGTGTGAATGAATCCGGATCTTGTTTCCAAGACACATATTTTCTACATTTGGCGTTGGCGCGAGAAGCGAAAAGGTCGATATCTGGAGTACCAAAAAAGTTAGTTACTTCTTGGAACATTTTGCTTGATAATTCTAATTCGGTGTCAATATTTTTATTGCGAGATTCCTGATCTTCCTCGATATTATCTTTCGTATTGATATATGATGCAAAAAGCCAAATGTTTCGCTTCTCACACCACTGCCAAATATCTCTTGTAATTTTATTTAAATGGGGGAATTGGATGCCACCCATTCTATTGATGTAGCTAATAGCTGTGACATTATCGCAACGCAATAAAATGGCACAGTCATGCATATTTCGGGCAAAAGTTTTCAATGTAAGGAATGCAGCTTTGATTTCCAAATAATTTATGTGAAATTTAAGCTCGTCTTCTTTCCATTTACCACCCGTTCGTGTATTGTTACAGAACGCCCCCCAACCATACCTAGATGCGTCAGAAAAAAGTTCTAAGGAAAATGTAGGCTTTTCTAATTGATTACCCTTATTAAAAATATTATTTTTCCACCATAGAAGGTCTGGTATTATAATAGCGGAGGGTGTGAATTTGGCGCTGTAGTTATTATGATTTTTAATTAAGGCTAAATGCTTTTCTCTTTCTAGCATTTTCGTATACATCCAGCATAGCAAATGGCTGGACAGGCTGCTATCAAAACTCCTATTAACTGAGCGAACTTCTTAATAGTACATCTAGCCAAGGACATGAATTTTTAACTAGATTAAAAATATATTCTTTTTTACCAATGGGTAAGCTAATAGTCATATCTATTGAGCCAAAAATAAAGCCTAAATATTTACATTTGGTAACGGGATTCAACTGACTTTTGTTATAGTTAATGACAAACCCTAAACACTGCAAAAGATTTACAGTCTCAACAACATTATTCTGGCACTCCGAATAAGTTGATCCTAAACAACAGATATCGTCCAGGTAAATAACCGTAAGCCACGATTTCTCAGATGACCTACAACTACCTTCAATATTTTAGTAAAAGTTCTCGGCGCGGCAGAGAGACCGTAAGGCATCGCATTAAATTCATAAGTAATTATCTCAGACTCATCATTTTGAAATTGAAACCTCAAATATTTTTTGTGTTTGGAATTAATTGGCACCAAAAGATAGGACTCCTTCAAATCAATTGTAGCCATATAACAACTTGGTGAGATTAAAAGTGAAACCGTTCTGAAAGCTTCCATTTTAAAATGTAACTTTTCTACATATTTATTCAATGACTTTAAATTAAGGATAAATCTACTATCGCCATTGGATTTTGGTGCTAAAAATATTTCAGATAAATACTGGTTTCGAGATGGTTTGCACCTAGAAATTGCTCCTAATTCAAGCAATTTCTTAATAGCTTCGGACATTTTAACTTTCTCGCTATTAGGCCTTTCACGGTGTTTAGATGTCGAGTAGTTGACTTTTCTACAAAACGGTATTGGAAAACCATGTCGAATCCAATTTAGCACAAGTCTATTATCCGTAATTTTACACCAACAATTATAAAAATATTTTAATCTGCCTGCGTGTACCTTTATGTCCGTGGGCCTGCACGAGGGGGTCTGTTCCATGCTCTCGATGGATGAAAGCTGTTCTGCTGCACTGTTGAGACATGCTTCTGGTTCATGTATGGGGTCCTTCTGGAGCCCCCGCGCCCCCTTCCCCTGTTCATTGTCGAGCGAGAGGGGCCCCTCCAGTTTCCCTGCATCTTAGTTGCACGGGAAGCCGATGATGGTCCTGGGGTGGTTTTATTCTCCGGTTTCTTAATCTGAGAACCCTGCTTCTCAATAGCTTTAGAAGCCTTTATTTTTTCTGGAAGATTACTACCGAAAAGCATCTCGTCGCGTTCGGTATCTTGAATAAGATTCAGAAAAGTCTTATCCAAACCCTGTGTTAAGGACTTGGTTCGCGTTTGGGTCTCTGCAGCATGCAAGTCTGACAAGATTCTGCAGGCATCTGATAAATACCTTATAGCTTGTACCTTGTTGTCACTTGAAAGGAGAATGGTCGGTGGTAGGATCCCTTCTGGGTCCGCCTGGCTAGCGACCACCCTTTATATAAAGTCTGCCGCCAAATGTTACCGCTCCGGCGGTAATGTGTTCCGGCAATATTGTATAAAGAGCCAGTTCCTTCCTAAACCCGTGTGCTTTCATCTTCGACCTCATCGTCACTTACCATCAGGTGCGATTGAGGTCAAACGCGGGTTAAGTCACTTATAAAAAAAAAAAAAAAATGGTCATAGCCCTGTTTATAGCCGTAAAGCCTACCCCTAGCTGCTGCTGAGAGGTTTCGATCTTGTTATATATTCTTGGGAGCGACGTTTAGACGTCAAGCAAACACGCGAGTTAGTTGCACACTGATTTATTAAACTTATAGACTGTTGATACTTTGGCAGGACACGCCGCACGCACACATACATATATAACATCCCTTCCCCTTAATGATCTTATAACTAAACTTATTCTACTTATACTAGTTAATACAATCATCGGATTTATCCGAACTTGGTGTCGAGAATATCGGCGTTATGGCATATCGTCTTCGAGCAACGGCGGCGTCGGCAGGCGGTGGTGTAGACGGCGGTGTCGCCGCCGACTGTAGCTCGCCGTGGGACGACGATGTCGCGGCGGCCGCCGTCGGCTCCGGCGCCAGCGAGCTGTCCCCCTCGCTCACAGATACTCCATCTCCCCGCGGCTGTGAGGCCGCCGACGAAGGCGGCAGGTCAGCCACTGCATTTGCGTTCCAACGCAGGTCGTCGCCTGCGGCTGCAGTACGTCGCATTATTTGGTCGATGTGTCTTCTAACTTCACATCCCAGCTGTGGCTCGAATACTAAATACATAACCTGTCCAATTTTATTGCTAATTGTTCCATGAATCCAAGTAATTTTTTTTAAATTTATATTTTTTGTAATCCATACTTTATCGTTAACTTTTAAGTCCGTTCTACTTGCACCTTTATAATATTTAGCCTGTAAGGACTGATTTCGTTGGACTTTTTTAGTGAGGTCGGTGTACGGCAGAGACGGTGGTGGTGTCGGGTGCATCAAGTCGAGTCGTGAACGCAACGAGCGTCCATACACTAATTCCGCATACACTTATTAGTGGTACTGTTTTTAGAGTTCCTGTAGTCGAATAAGAATTTAGCGATTTTTAAATTCATATTTTTTTTATTATAGCCCCCTAAAAATATGCTCTTTAACCCTGTCTTTACAATTTTAACAAAGTTTTCAGCCTGCCCGTTGCTTGCGGGGTGATAAGCAGGTGAGGTTACATGTATTATACCATTAAGTTTACAAAATTCATTGAATTCTAAAGAGGTAAAGGAGGTACCGTTGTCACTTACTAATGTATGAGGAATGCCAAAACGAGACATAAACTCGTAAAGTTTATTAATAATTGCATTAGAGTTGTACGTGGTAGAAACATCATAACACTCCACCCATTTGGTATACGCGTCCACAACGATTAAAAACACGAAGTCGTGAAATGGGCCCAACAAGTCGATATGGACTCGGTAAAACGGTTGTGGCGGGTGCGGCCAGACGGCGAGCCGCGTGTGTGGCGGCGCGGGGTGCAGCGCTGCGCACACGCTGCAGGCCCCCGCCAGCCGCTCGAGCGCTGCGTCCACGCCTGGGAACCACAGCCGCCTGCGCGCCTCAGCCTTCATTTTAATTACTCCGAAATGCGAACTATGTAATTCTTTACACACTATTTCCTGTAATTTGCTCGGAATGACGACCTTATGTCCCCGCATTAATAAACCATTTTCGTAAGACAACTGTGATCGACAATAAAAATATGGTTTTATTTCGACTTCCGCGACTTTCCTAGGCCAACCATTTAACACATATTGTTTTACGACAGTCCAGACGGTGTCGTGGTCCGTCTCGTGACGCAAGTCACTCAACGTAACCGGTAGGTATCCGTCTAACACGAAGTTGACGTATGCTGCGCGGTCCTCGAACCCCGTACCCGGTACGTTCGCGCCATACGCCTCCTCGCACGCCCGCGATAGATAATCCGCGCTGTTTTGTTTACTACTTATGTACTCTATAGTGTAATTATAAGCCGATAAGAATATTGCGTATCTCTGAAGGCGATTAGCGGACACCTCGGGGATGCCTTTGTGTGGCCCAAAAATAGCTAACAGGGGTTTGTGGTCCGTGCGTAGGACGAAGGGAACGGACCGACCATATAAATATTGGTGGAAACGTTTAACGCCATATATTATAGCCGTCGCTTCTTTCTGAATTTGAGCGTAGTTTTTTTCTGCCTGTGTCAGTGTTCGAGAAGCATAAGATATAGGCCGTTCTAGTCCATCGTCCCCTACTTGAGACAGTACAGCACCTAAGCCAGTAGGTGACGCGTCAACCGTTAATATTATCTTAGCGCTTGGATTAAAATGTGCTAATGTCTTATCCGATGTTAACATTTTTTTATACACACAAACGCCTCGTCGTGCATAGGAGTCCATAACCACTTTGTATTTTTATTTAATAGGTCATATAATGGGCTTAACACAGATGACGCATTCCGTACAAAATTCCTATAATAGTTAGTAAGCCCTAAAAAAGACTGTAATTGAGTCACGTTTGTCGGCTTAGAGGCTTTTAAAATAGATTCGACTTTATCCGGTGATTTCCTAACCCCATTTTTATCTATTACATGGCCTAAATACGAAATCTTACATTTAAAGAATTCACACTTATTCATTTGAACCGTTAACTCAGCTTCATCTAGACGTTGTAATACAGTTATAAGCCTTTTTTTGTGTTGATGAGTATTAGCCCCCGTGATAAGGATATCGTCTAATAGGAAGATTATTCCTTCTATTCCCGCTAGCAAACATTCCATTGCGCGTTGGAAAATGGCGGGCGCACTCGACAACCCAAATACCAAACGAGTAAAATTAAACAGACCCCGATGAGTATTAACGCATGTTAGTTTTTGCGATTCTTCTTGTAAAATAAATTGATTGTACGCCATAGACAAATCGATCTTACTAAACTGAACACCTCCATGTAATTTCGCCAATAGGTCATTTACTGTAGGTAGCGGATACTGATCTATGACTAACTGTTTATTGATAGTAACCGAGTAATCTGCGCATAACCTAATGCTACCATTATTTTTTAATACGGGCACCACGGGAGACGCGTATTCCGAATGTTCGACTGGTTTCAAAATACCTAACGACAATAACCGATCGAGTTCCTTATCGATTTTGTCCTTTAACGCGTAAGGCACTGGCCGCGCTTTAAAAAAAATCGGTTTAGTATCGGGCTTAAGATGTAATTTAACTTTGTATTTGTTAAATGACCCTAAATTACCGGAAAAAACTTTCGGAAAAAGAATTATAAGTTCCGATACAATTTAATGGTCGTATTACAGAACAGTACTCATGTATAGATACTAGTTTTGAAACTAGTATCAACGACTTTCTTTATTACAAAACGTTGCCTAATACTAGATTCAATGACCAGATATCACTTGAGTACTAAAGGATTTGAACTGTGTTCACGCTTATTATAGAACTTTACTTATGCATATGCCAATGATTGAAACTAGTTTCACAACTGTATTCACTTGAGTGTGCTGTCTACCATACTTGAGCGTACTTCAAAATAAGTTTTTGATGTTGTAAACTGTGGCTTAGAGAAAAACTAGATAGGTACGCGATTCGTGCCTTCTTTAATAGTGATCTGTATTAACTACAATAGATCCTTTCAGTGATATTGACCATTACTTTAATATTTTTATAACAACTTTGAACTTTTTAAAACAAGTTTGGACTTGCTTTTCGTAAATAAAAACTATATTGGAATTTATAATTTTAAGTGACTTTACTTAGTAGTTGGCAACATTACATTTAGCTTTTACGTTTCGTATTATTTTTGAGTGATAAATATAAATATATTTTCATAGTAAAAAGAGGCGACAGTTTTAATTAAACCTTACTGCTTCTATCGAAAAACAGATAAATAATTCAAAACATTGGCAATTTTGTCATATATCATATAGAATTCAACGCAATTTATAAGACATTATAATCTAAACGTTGCGTATAACGTAACAGACCATTAGTTTTTGTTATTAAATGTAGGGTGATGGAACCATTCATCGACACTTTAAGAGACTTGACGACTTTACAGCCACATAAAAAAATATATATTTTAGTCACGCGGTTCTTTTAAATCAGTGATGGTTATGCTTATTGTCAAGAATAAAAATTAATATTTAAAATCCAAATCAATATATATAAAACTGTTCCGTTACTGACTGAGTGACTGAGTGACTGAGGTACCTACTGAGTGACTGAGTGACTGACAGACAACGTACAGCCGTGACTACTGAGCGTAGAGAGCTGAAATTTGGTACATAAATTTTTTAGGGGATGTAGGGGTGCACTAAGGAAGGAATTCCCGAAATTCCCACGGGAACGGGAAATATAGGACTTTTTAGTTTGTATGAAAAATCTTATTCCTTAAGTGCACCGATGTGAAACTTGGTGTAAAGGTTTTTCAATGTGTGTATAGTTGTGTTATGAAAGGAATTTCCGAAATTCTCACGGGAACGGGAAATATATGATGTTTTAGTTTGTATGAAAAAATCCCATCCCTTGAGTGCACGGATGTGATACTTGATATAAAGGTTCCTCAATAAGTGTCTGTTTGTATTATGGAAGGAATTCCCGAAATTCCCACGGGAAGGGCTTGGACTTTTTAGTTTGTATGAAAAATCTCATTCCTTGAGTGTACGGATGTGATACTTGGCATGAAGGTTCTTCAAAGAGTGACTGGTTGTGCTACGAAAAAAATTCCCAAAATTCCCACGGGCACGGGAAATATATGATTTTTAGTTTATATACAAAAACTTATTCCTTGAGTGCATGGGTGTGACACTTGGTTCTTTCAGTGGGTGTCTGGTTGTATAGTTTCTGAAATTTCCACGAGAAGGGTAGTTAAGCGCATACGAAGTTGCGGGATAAAGCTAGTAAACTATATAATTTCTTTGATAATTGTAAAATATCAGAAAATACAAAAATATCCAGTGGTCGACTTATAAAATCCAATGTTCAACATCCAGTGATCGACATTCACCAATAATCAACAGGCAGCATTCGACATCTATTTAAACCGTCCTTTCTAATTAATCAGATCCCGTGAATGAGTTTTGTGAAAGGGACCGTAATAAAGTGTTAATTTGTTTTTGGGAATAAAAAATAAAAAGTAATAATAATAAATGTTTATAAAAAAATTTACAAGTTTCAACTAATAACTATATGACAATAACTATATCAGTCTCAAAAAATATCATTAGAACTAAATAGTCTCTTCTCACTGACAATAAAGTATGTAATAAAAAATTGTATTTAATTTTTCGTAATTCTACAAAAAGTGATTCATTTAAACAGTCTTAGCTTGACAAAATCAATAAAAATACCTCTAATCATTATAACAATTATTATATCAGTCTCAAAAAATAACGTTATTATTAAAAAGCCTCTTCTCACTAACAATAAAAGTAATAACAATTAATATTAACCTTTTAAATTCTACAAATAGAGTTTATCGGTCTCAGCTTGCCAACATCTTGGTTACAATCGTTAAAACTCCTGTCTTTTAAAAAAATAACTTAAATAGCATCTTCTGGACAACATTAAAGATAAAACAATATACTCTTCTAAAAATTGCTGATTACTACAATATTTTGATACCAAAATCAACGTTAAATTATAAAATCAATTAAAGAGCTACATAAAGAAAGAGCTACAAATTAATAGGTAATTAATTTGGTGCAACAAAGTTTTTTTTTTGCTACAGATAAATATCTGGTAAATACTTCCTCATCTAATTAATCTTGTAGAAACCTCTGTTATTTAGACATATAGGGTCATTTATTTTTTCAATTACTTGGTCATTATTATACCATATTGTATCAGGTTTTTCTGGCCATTTAAAAGATTGTCCTGAAGACAAAACCATTGTAGTTACTTCATATTGAATCCCATCTACGTTTATGACTCTGCCGGGGAAGTATTCACCCTCATATTTAACAATAACATAATTACCTTTCATAATACTTTTTCTTTGGTCACATCCACTATTTTTACAAAATTTGGCCAAAGGTATGTTTTCTGTGTCTGTTTCAATAGAATCTTCACTTTCCGCGTAGCCAACTTCTAAATCAGTATTGTCAGAACTAGACTTTTCTGATGGAATCCGCTTTCGTTTCAAATTCATTTTGCTTTGCTTTTCTTTGGCAATTTTCTCTTTCAATAACTTTTTTTCCAGTCTTTGCTTTTTCCTTTCGTCTTTTTCTTCTTGTTGTTTTCTTTTTTCGATTTCTTTCTTTTCATAATATTCTTTCCAAGTGTTGCTGGTAACCGCCGCAGGTATTTTTTCCCTCTTGAATCTTCTTTTCTTTTTGTCGTCATTTTCAGGCCAAAACAGATGTTTTTTAAAAGGAGTAGGTATTTTACATCCTAATGCGTCAGAAACGGTTTTTTTTGCAGGTGTCGACAAATCGGTCTTGTTTGATTCTAAATCAAAACTATTATCATTTTGAACTAGAATATTTTCACCCGTCTTGTGAATGCTAGAATTAGGTCCCATTTCGTGAATTTCTAAAGATATTTGGGAAATTCTGGGTTCCTCGACATTATCACCAGCATCATTATGTTCAGTTGTTATGGGCTCAGTTTCACAATCTAACAAAACATAATCAGATTCAATAATTGAAGGTGAAACTGGATTACGAACGATGTGACCTGCCTTAATATCAAATGTTTTGACAGCGTTTGGCGATGAACAGTAAGGTGCAACCCTTTCACACAAATTGGTTGTATTACCCAAACCATCTTCTATCAAATCATTTTCTGGTTGTCTTTCATTTGAGGTTGAAGGCAAATGACTTATTCTTTGCCCAAATTATGTAAAGAGACATGTCCTCATTAGGTAATAAGTCTTCCATTGATGACCTATTCTCGAAATATAATTTATTGAAAAAATTCAACTTTTCCATTGAAAATGTTTTGATTATTTCTGAGTCTAAATACTTTGAAAATTCTTTTTGAGCTGGATCAGTTTTATCGTTTATTGTTTGAGTGCGGTTTTTAATTTTAGTTAAGTCAATATAATCAGGACCAAATGGATGCAAGCCTCCAGCCATAAAGCCATTTTTAATGCAATCTTGAGAAATTTTAGAAATTGCTTTTTGCAAAACTGGAGCAAAATTTTCTTTTCTCAAAGTTTTACCAAGATTTTCCAATTTCCAATCGTGAGTAGCTTTTTTCCATGCCACTTTGAGCGGCCTAAATACCGACAAATCCATGGGCTGGAGGATGTGTGTTGTGTTCGGGTATAATGCAACAAGTTCGATTCCATTCTCTGAACAGATCTGAATTTTCCAGGCCAAAAAGAAACGTTAAGAAAAATTATTACTGGGCAACTGGGATACAAATTTAAAAAGTGTAAAAACGCCCGGCAGGTCTTAATCCAAAAACCTGAAATAGCTGCTTGGAGAGCTCACTATCTGCGGCGAAAGAAAGATAACAATCACCTTGGCGCCGACAAAAAACTTGTTACGTACCTCGACGAAACCTGGATTCACTCCCATTACACAGTGAGCAAATGCTGGCAAAATAGCACCGACAGCAGTGTTAAAAAAAATTCAAATCCAGGTCAACGGTGGATTATTGTTCACGCTGGGGGAGAGAATGGGTTTATACCGGGCGAAGATCTTTTATATAAATGCAAGAGTACTACAGGAGACTATCACCATGAGATGAATGCGAAAAATTTCACAAAATGGCTTGAAGAAAAATTGATACCAAACCTGCCATCAAATGGGATTATAGTAATTGACAACGCCCCCTACCATTCGACCCAAAGCGAAAAGGCGCCAACAAGTGCATCCCTAAAACGCGAAATGCAAGAATGGCTACGCGCTTATAACGTGCCCTTTGAAGAAAATATGGACAAGAGGCAATTGTATCAAGTTATATTAAGAAGCAAACCACCGAAAAGATATGTTGTCGATGAAATAATGAAAGCACACGGTCACGAAGTTCTGCGTCTGCCACCCTATCATTGCGATCTAAATCCAATCGAATATATATGGAATTTGTTGAAACATAGGATGGCAGACAAAAACATAAACCAGTCGGAAAAAGACATCGAAAAACTTACACGGGACGCTATAAATTCAATCACACCTGCCGATTGGCGAAAAGAGGTAGGTAAAGTGTAGACTTATCAAGCAGTTCTTAAATTAACCATAACCTCAACGATTATCTAGTGATTTATATAAAACTAGCTTTACTCAGTCAGTAACGGAACAGTTATATATATATAATGATTAAATTATTAATTGCCTAATTTTGACTTTAAATTGTATAGGTACAAATTAATACTTGGTTAACGCTAAAACTGCAAACTTAAAAAATCGGATTCTGATGCGTTTTTTTTTTAGGTGAATCACGTCGAAAGGCTTGAGCGACAATATTGGGAAAGCGACCGCCTCGAGGATATAAATCAACGAGAATAACTTGTTCTCCTTATTGGTCTGTGACGAGAATTAATTATATCTTTTGGAGGAGAAGCAAGTGATGATTCCGACAGTTACATGAGTGAGAGTGAGAGCGAAAGTGAAATGTCGGGCATTGAAACAAGACAGTAGTGATTCTTCTTAATTAGAGCTATCCCAATTTTTTGTATATGTCGCCGCGATAGCTTCGCCGAGCCTCATCGAAATGATTATCGTAATTTATTGAATCGTTTTGCTGTAAGCTCAAATTAAGAAATCTAAATCAATTGATTCTGAATATTTGTAATCCAATATTAGGTCTATCAATCTAACTATTGCTATCAATCAACATATTGAATCCTTTATTATCTGTGATGTTTGGACAAACTGTTGTCATGTGGAATGAGCAGTGGAAATTATATTGAGTAAAAGAGTTTAAAAAAAAAATATTCAAAATATTTCTGAGCTGTTGTCATGTGGAATGAACAGCAGCAATTGCATCTAATAACATTATGCATTAGCTTATCTTACTTTAGGGTTACTGTGGAAGTAGCACCTATACTCTCATATGAATTTTTCTTACAGAACAACTCTGAAGAGATAAAGCGTGACGGAAGTTGCGCTGCAGAGCACGCAGCGTCCATCAGTATGGCCGTGTCGCCGCGATAGCTTCGCCGAGCCTCATCGAAATGATTATCGTAACTTATTGAATCGTTTTGCTGTAAGCTCAAATTAAGAAATCTAAATCAATTGATTCTGAATATTTGTAATCCAATATTAGGTCTATCAATCTAACTATTGCTATCAATCAACATATTGAATCCTTTTTTATCTGTGATGTTTGGATAGCAAAACAATCTAACGTTTATTATTGATTATTTTGGTTTCTCATGGTAATGTTTTGAGAATACTTTAAAGTAAAATTATTAAATCTAATCATCAAAGATAAGTATTCAAATCAACAAATACCGTTTGTAATAAGTGTTTTGTTTTAATAAGTAATTCTGTTTACTAAAGATAAAGATTTAGTACAGATCAAGCGCAATGTTAAAGTAAGTTCAATATTGGTTATTGTGACAATTACTTATGTGATTTGTTTTTAATTAAGCTTAAATAATTAAGATGTTTCCTATTGCTTTGTTAATTGCTTTGATAACAGAAAATGTTGATAAAAAGGATTATTCAGTATGTGTCATGACCACCGGCTTTCTGTTGGCTGGTCTCTGGCTAGAATCCGGCCAATAGGAGACCAGACAGTAGAAGGTTTTGGGCGGTACGAAAACCAAGATGGAGAGGGCGTCACTTTGGTGGCGGCCTTTGCCTTGGTGAGTACTTTTCTTGTTGTTAGGGTTTGTTGATAGTTCTTAAATTAAAGAGTACTGTAAGTTTTCATCTTAGTTGTTTTTGTTAACTGCTAACTTTAAATAAATTGTTGTGACTCGAATGTGAATAGTTGTTTTCCTTTCTTTTCGTATTTTCATATTAGTTTGCTTTGCGATCCTTTAGTGTTTTTAATAATCAGTAGTACCTAATTTAAAGTCTATAGATTTAACTTAACTAGTATTGCTCTAAATAAATAACTAGCTTTAATATGAGTCAATCGCCTAGCAGGACTGACAACCCTGATGGGGTTGCCGGTTCTGCCCATTTTAAAAACCCAAGCGATCTCCCATTTCCGATATCAGAAGTGGGATTCGCGGAGTGATGGGTAATCGGCATGAGTTACTGGCTCAAAAGCCCCAACCATATTAAAATTACTATTTAGGGTGGCTAACCAACCCCCTGGCCCCTGACCTGCCGCAGTGGTACAGCAAAAACCATGCGCATTCGGTGGACCAGCTATTCTCCGACGATGTAGACACTCGATATTTGACTGGTTTGCTACAGCAGCCCCTTGAGCTCCAAAACTATGGACGGCTACATTTCTGGTGTATAATGGGATATTCATGTCATTAATTGGACCAATGGATTCAAGGAAGGTTAAGTTGACGGAAGTTACTTTATGGACCATCTTCTGCATAACGTTCAATCCATTTACGTTCTGTTCTCTTCTGAATTCTACCATTTTAAATCTGTCTTTCATTTCAGCTAGTATGATGTAAACACGGTCCTGCAACTGCTGGGAATATCGGTATCTCCCTTCTAGGGTGTCATCATCGATAAAAGCAATTCCGGCCAACCTGGATTGCGCTCCTGCATTTTGAATATCTATAGGTTCAAAACCAAGTAGATTACGGTTTTGAACAAGTTGACCCGGTATCATATCTTCGGGTAATGGTTGGTAATTGGGGTTGTTCTGTTGGGATGCGATGACTCGATTGGATGTTACAAGTGGCGAGATATAGCACTCATATACATTGTGGTTCGCAGCATTTATTGCCCCGAAAGAACCACTTGGTTGCATCACTCCGTTAACTTCAACAGGGCCTTGGGGAATGGCGACCTGAGGAAGATTCAACCGTACCTCTTTCCCATCTTGGGTTATGACACTTGATATATGTGACATATAGTCACTCAATGCCTGAGGTATAACTTGATAATCAGGTAGGATCTCGCGTGCGTCAGTTCGTAAATTGAGCACATTCTGGCCGGAACTCCGTGCCAACTCCAGTATCTCCAGATTAAGATGGGTGGTCATGGCGTGAGTAAACATGGACTCTGGGAGTCTTTCATGAAGCCCAGGATCTACACTCCTGATCTTTTCGTATGTCTCATGGACTAGGGGGATAAACCCCGAATAGTCAAAATTTTGACAATACACATCTTGTGCTGGAAGTAATGAAGAATGAGGCCCAATATCGTATAGCGGCTCATCCCTCATAGCGTCCTCTGTTGTACTGGGAACAACGGTTACCTCTGGTCCGGTATGTGGCTTCGGATTCCTCAAGGCGGACGATCTTGCTGTTTGCTTGCGATTTACGGCCCGCGAAGGATCAAAAGGAGCAGGCTCGTAAGCCCAGTCCTTCATCTCTTCTCTGTTATTAAAGCGTGTATAGGCACGTTGAGCATCGCGCATTGCTCGGCGGTTACCGCCGGAATTATCGCTTCTGCCACGTGGTATTCCACGATTATTCTGGTTCATCTTTTCTTCAAAGGAATAAAATTTCTTAAAAACGACCGCTACCTCGTGAGAAAGGTCGTTGCCCATCACGGACGGTCGCGAAAGGATGCTCACGACAACTTTGCCGAGCTCCTCGACCTGGCATGGACGCGCAGCTGGCCGTGTCGCCCCATGAAGAATCGCAGCCTGGGCCATCGGGCATTGTAGCCGTAGCTCAACCCCAGTTGGGTGATATTGCTGATCCAAATACGGTGAGCTCCTTTCATGCTATAACTTTTATTATTTATTTTATTTATTATGAAAAAAAAAGAGAAAACAAACAAAAAAAAAACCAACAAAAAAAAATATGAAAACAAAAACAAAATAATTAAAAAAAAAATGCTGTATACGGGTGGACACGTATAATGGCATATAACAAGAAGTCTTACAAAAAGACAAATCCCCTCCCAAAAAAAAAAAATAATAAAAAAAAAATGAATAACTAAAATCCCCTGTGTACCACGGCCAACAGGACAGCCCAGAGCACAGCATCGACCTCTCCCAATATTCCTTAGGACCCCTGTTTAATTACAGCATCGACCTTTTCTACGCCTATCCTTCCCTTGATTAAAATATTACATCTAAACTGTTGTCACGTGGAGTGAGCAGTTTCAGTATACAAAATATCAAAATATTTCTATAAACTGTTGTCACGTGGAGTGAGCAGTTTCACTATACAAAATATGAAAATATTTCTACAAACTGTTGTCATGTGGAATGAGCAGTGGAAATTATATTGAGTAAAAGAGTTTAAAAAAAAAATATTCAAAATATTGCTGAGCTGTTGTCATGTGGAATGAACAGCAGCAATTGCATCTAATAACATTATGCATTAGCTTATCTTACTTTAGGGTTACTGTGGAAGTAGCACCTATACTCTCATATGAATTTTTCTTACAGAACAACTCTGAAGAGATAAAGCGTGACGGAAGTTGCGCTGCAGAGCACGCAGCGTCCATCAGTATGGCCGTGTCGCCGCGATAGCTTCGCCGAGCCTCATCGAAATGATTATCGTAACTTATTGAATCGTTTTGCTGTAAGCTCAAATTAAGAAATCTAAATCAATTGATTCTGAATATTTGTAATCCAATATTAGGTCTATCAATCTAACTATTGCTATCAATCAACATATTGAATCCTTTTTTATCTGTGATGTTTGGATAGCAAAACAATCTAACGTTTATTATTGATTATTTTGGTTTCTCATGGTAATGTTTTGAGAATACTTTAAAGTAAAATTATTAAATCTAATCATAAAAGATAAGTATTCAAATCAACAAATACCGTTTGTGATAAGTGTTTTGTTTTAATAAGTAATTCTGTTTACTAAAGATAAGATTTAGTACAGATCAAGCGCAATGTTAAAGTAAGTTCAATATTGGTTATTGTGACAGTTACTTATGTGATTTGTTTTTGATTAAGCTTAAATAATTAAGATGTTTCCTATTGCTTTGTTAATTGCTTTGATAACAGAAAATGTTGATAAAAAGGATTATTCAGCATGTGTCATGACCACCGGCTTTCTGTTGGCTGGTCTCTGGCTAGAATCCGGCCAATAGGAGACCAGACAGTAGAAGGTTTTGGGCGGTACGAAAACCAAGATGGAGAGGGCGTCACTTTGGTGGCGGCCTTTGCCTTGGTGAGTACTTTTCTTGTTGTTAGGGTTTGTTGATAGTTCTTAAATTAAAGAGTACTGTAAGTTTTCATCTTAGTTGTTTTTGTTAACTGCTAACTTTAAATAAATTGTTGTGACTCGAATGTGAATAGTTGTTTTCCTTTCTTTTCGTATTTTCATATTAGTTTGCTTTGCGATCCTTTAGTGTTTTTAATAATCAGTAGTACCTAATTCAAAGTCTACAATGTGTTAATTTTATACTTGATCAAACGAAATGTGCGGATATAACATTAAAAATTATCGACAAAACGCGAAAAAAAAATTTTTTTTCGTACACCATTTAGAAATTAAAGACAATGAAAAAATTTTTTTTATTTAATTCCCATTTTTCTTTGTTCATTTTTTTCCTATTTTTTAAATTAGTCTTATTTTGAAGGTAAAGCCATGAACTAGTAATAAAAATTAAAAAAGATCACAATATCAAGGCGGAAAGTTGTAAAAACATTAATTTATTTTGATTTTTTCATAAAAAAATGTTTTTTTTTAAATGTTTTACCTTTTACTCCGAAACTAGCACGTCAAGGTAACTTTTTTAGCATGTTTTATTAAATTTTATAACATACCCTACAAGTTTACCAAAATAACATAGGTGCTATCTCTCTTCGTTGTTACGATAGGTACTATCCGAATTAAGTAGGTAATTTTAACAAAATTAAATAAGTACTTGGATTACATCAATAGTGCAATAAAAAACACAATTAAACTAAATCATTTATTTAAATCAAGTTTTCAAAGTGTACACCATTCTCATCCATGCAAACAATGGCACGCATTGCCACACTACGTACAGTTTTTTTTAAAACATTGCGTTTTTCTCTTACCCCCTTTCGTTTTCGAAAAGTGCAAAATTTACATGAGCCGGACAACCAAGCAAGAAATGTTTTTTGTTCATGGCTATTGCGGCAAAGACGCATAGTACGCAATTTTTGTGATCGTATTTTATGGACGGATGAGGCAAATTTTAATCGGACTGGAATCACAAATTTTCGCAACCAACATTTGTGGATGCCGGAAAAAGAAAACCCTTTAGCAGTTCGACCAGCATCGTTCCAGGTCGAATTTTCTATTAACGTTTGGGCTGGGATGATAGGAGACTATTTAATTGGACCATTTATTCTACCATCAAGATTGACGGGGCCAACTTACCTCTTGTTTCTGCAAAATGAGCTACCTTCCCTGATGAGAGATGTGGATCTTCAAACACGGAGAAGGATGTGGTTCCAACATGACGGCGCTCCAGCTCACTTCAGCACAATCGTACGTGAGTACCTAAATAAACGTTATAGAACTAGATGGATTGGACGAGGCGGACCAGTGGCGTGGCCGCCGCGCAGCCCCTGTGGGGTCATATGAAGCAGATGGTGTATAGTACTCCAGTTGCAACGCGCGAAGAGCTTTTGCAAAAAATAATGGCTGCAGCTTATGAAATAAGAGAAAAACGCAATGTTTTAAAAAAAACTGTACGTAGTGTGGCAATGCGTGTGATAATTTTTAATGTTATATCCGTACATTTCGTTTGATCAAGTATAAATTAACACATTGTATAGATTTAACTTAACTAGTATTGCTCTAAATAACTAGCTTTAATATGAGTCAATCGCCTAGCAGGACTGACAACCCTGATGGGGTTGCCGGTTCTGCCCATTTTAAAAACCCAAGCGATCTCCCATTTCCGATATATATATTTTAATGTACCTTTGTATAATATTAAAAAAAATATTAAAAACAATAAATGCAAAGTAGAATCTAACAAATACTTGTTTACTTTTTTTAAAGTCATAGCGAAACCTTTTTTGCAGACCGTGCGTAAGCGTTTGTGTGACGTCATCGACGCGAGGTGCAAACTTAAGTTGTTGGAGTAGTACGTATATTTATTATCATTACCTACTATTTGATTGGCATTAATTTATTCATTAGTTAATACGTAAATATATAAATACGTAAATAATAATATTTACGCTTAAGTAATCTGATACCTACAACCAACTAAAAATATATTTTAAAATATTTAGAGAAGCGAACAATTTGTTATTATTATTACTACTTAGGTACTAACAATCGAACATTGCAAGTCAATATAATAATAGGCATAGATAAATAAAAAAAAACTCACAAAATGCACATCACTAGTGTGCAAGCCAAGAGTGGTCTCGCGGACGCCTACAAACTTGTTTTGTTAGGTTATGAAATATATTAAAATGAATTACCTCATTAGATGGTGGTTTTTTTGCTTGGATCACCTTGCCTTTACATGTTTGGTACTGTTTACCGGCATTGGATGATACTACCCAGCAGTGGACTGTATGGAACTGTGGAGGTTGGGCAGTAAAAATGGGATCTTGAATAAAACTTCGTGGTAACTTGATAATAACTTGGCTTCGTCGCGGTATTTTTCAGGCAGGCAGTATGAAGAGATATAGCACAATAATAAGCAAATCTTGAGTAAATTAGTTAATACAAATCAAACTGATAATTTAAAGAAGTAAATGTGATAATTCAAACAAGTCAATGTGATAATTCAAACAAGTCGATAATTTTCTCTCAGACTGCCGTTAAGACCCCAAAACTGAGCAATACCGTAAGGAAAGCCGCAATTAAATTTTATTTTAATTTGTTTTTCTCTTACATTTCGAGTCATTTTTATAATTTGTTGTTATGTTTATAACTTATATTTAAGGTTACATATATTAAAAGATGGACAATTTTAAACGTTATATAATGCCAAAAAGCCTAAATTAAAAGTTTAAACGATTAAAATGTAAAGACCTTAAATATAACGAAGCTTACAATTTTTCCCTAATGACGTTAACATATTTTGCAATTTGTTTTATATTTAGCCTTATATACATAGGATTTTAGTACTCAAGTTTAAAGGTAATCCTATGTGCTACATGATTATATAAAAATTATTTTCAATACAAAAAGGTAACTTGGTGTAAAAGACCCTTATATGATGGCATTAATTTTCTACTAAGGCCATCATTATGTTTACTCAAGATTTTAATCAACACTAAATCGCCCTTTTCGTACGTTTTAGCCTTAGTACGTGTCTTGTCAAAACTTTCTTTTTGTTTATTTGCATTGGCTTTAATATTTAAATCTACTTCGCGTCGTAGGTCTGACACATCCGTAAAATCCTCGCTATCAGGCGTCAAAAAATCGCTATCGGTTCTCAAACGGTATCCAAAAAAAACTTCACTAGGTACCGCTTTTGTAGACTTATGCATGGTACTGTTGAGGTCTTGTTGCAACAGTTTAATACACTGATCCCAATTATCGTCAGTAGTATTCGCACCTAACGTTCTTAAAGCATCAAGGATCGTTCTATTAAACCTTTCGACCTGACCATTGGAACGAGGCATACCGGCAGTTATTACATGTAATCTAATATTTTTATTGTTACAATAATTATTAAATTCTTTAGAGGTAAATGCAGTGCCTGCGTCAGATATTATTCTTCTAGGGTTTCCGAAAGTTTTGCCAATCTTGTCTAATTCTGTTATTACTTGAGACGATTTAGTCGTACGAACGGGAGATATAAAAACAAACTTTGTAAATGCATCTACAATTACAAGTAAATATTTATTTTTATGTTTAGTCTCTATAAATGGACCAAGGTGGTCCATATGCAAAGTGTGAAAAGGTTGGGCGTATTTAGGTAACGGGTACAACTCTCCCTCCTTAGGGCCTGCTTTGTTTTTAAAATAGATACAATTAAGGCAATTTTTGATGTATTTTTTTACTTTATGTCTTAAACGTGGAAACCAGTAACTGTACTGAATACGCTCAACCGTTTTATCAACAGAAAAATGACCTTAGTCATCGTGATTGCTTTTTATAATTTTCCAAATACAAGATTTAGGAACTACCCATCTCCGACCCTGATTTGTCCTCCTGTAAACTTTATTTCCTAACAACTCATAATTATTAAATATGTCACTATTATATTCAGCCTCCCCTGATTCTAACTTCCATTTTATTTCAACTATATTGCTGTCCTGTAATTGGACCGATAACAGCCAGTCAGCTTCAGTTATGGACATTACTAATTCGCTTTCGGTATTATTACCATTGTCAACGGGATTCCGACTTAAAGCATCAACATGCTGCATACGCGATCCTTCTCTATGGATTATTTCGAAAGAAAATTCCTGAGTCGAAAGAACCCAGCGTGCTATACGAGGAATTATACCTTTTTTAGTTAAAGCTTGACGTACCGCATTACAGTCTGTGACAATTTTGAAAGATGTGCCTAATAAGTACAGCCTGAACTTTTGTAGTGACGAAACGATAGCTAGAAGTTCTAACTCGAAAGAGAGGTTTCACTTTCTCATCGTCAGAGGTCTGTCGACTATAATAGAATACTGGTTTCTCACCTTCGTTCGTTAGCTGCATAAGTATTCCAGCAATACCTTCCCTACTAGCATCAGTATAGAGGATACTATCTTTTGAAGGATCAAAAATCATAAGAACACAATCAGAAGTTAATTTTTCTTTTAATGTTTGAAAGGCAAGATCTTGGGCATTTTCCCATTTCCATGCTGCATCCTTCTTTAAAAGTTTCGTTAATGGCGCCGATAACATTGCGCAGTTTTTTATAAACTTTCTAAAATAGTTAATCAATCCTAGAAATTGTCTAAGTTGATGCACAGTCTTGGGAATGGGGAAACGCTCAACAGCTTCTAACTTTTTCTCATTAGGCATTACATGGTTAGATTTAATTTTATACCCAAGAAATTCAATTTCATTCTTGAAGAAGTGGCATTTTTTTAAATTAAGTGTCAATCCGGATTTTTCAAAGATTTTTAATACTTGTTCTAAAACAATTAAATTCTCTTCTACCGTTTGCGTAACAAGATAACAGTCATCTAGGTAAACAATAACATTACCGAACCTTAAACTGCCTAACACCTTGTTCATCATCTTTTGAAAACATGAAGGAGCATTCACTAAGCCAAACGGCATCCCCAGAAACTCATAGTGACCGTCTTCCGTTATAAATGCCGTTTTTTGTATAGAATTTTGATCATGACTCATTCTAATTTGATAATAACCGCTTTTTAGGTCTAGGCTAGTGAAACATTTATGACCTTGAAGTCTATCAATCAAGTCCTCAATCCGTGGCATAGGATATTTATCCTTTATAGTAATTTTATTCAGTATACGGTAATCAATACATAAACGTTTTTCACCATTTTTTTTATTCACTAAAAGAGCTGGACTAGCATATGGGGAATTGCTGTTTTGTATTATATTGTTCGCCAGTAATTCATCTACCATTTGTCTCATAATTTGCCTATCAGTATGAGAAGTTCTGAAAGGTCTACGCTCTACTGGACGCGAATCAGTGACATTTATAACCATTTCGAAGTTATTTACTGTGCCTAACTCAGCTATGTTGTTCGCAATACATTGCGAATATTTATTTAATAGGTTCAATAAATCAGCATGGTGTGAATCTGCATCGAGTTCTATTTCTGAGATCTTATTACACTGATCTGTTAACTTATGCGCGTAATCGAATCGTAATATGTCACCTATACGAGTATAAATCAAGTCTGCCTGTTCCGTGAAATTTCTTCCTATTAATTCGTCAATAACATAAAATTCTATGTTGTTAACGCATACTGAATCAACCTCTAAAGTAACTTTAATAAACTTACTTACTGGTTTTACTGAATGGTAAAAAAAACCCTGTAAAATTACTGGTGAGGCGAGATCAAAATAATTTATTCGCTCACGATTAACTAATGACTCTGAGATCAGCGAACAACTGCTGCCTGTATCAATGAATGCGTCATGAACTAAAACAGAGTTAATTTTAATTGATTTCACTAATTTGTCGCGAGAGTTTGAATTGGTTACTAATTTGATTTCTGATTCCGTTTTGTTCTCTCTCTTTAAAGAGTTTTTGTGAAAACATGATGCTTCTAAATTACCCCGCCGGCCACAAAAATTACACTTATGAACATCACATTGGTTTTTCTTGTGATTGCCTCCACAAGAATAACATTTTATTGATTTTCTATCACTAAGATTATAATTACTTGACGGAATGCCCTGACTTGGATTGCTACTTTGAATACTTTTAGTAATAGCGGATGGAATGGAAATAGATTGAGAGTTTTGTGGTTTTAGGTGCGTTTCACGTGAACTTGAAATGAATCTCTTAGGTTTAGAGATACGACTATGAAGAAAACTAGCTAATTGATCACAAGATAAGAAACTATTTGCTTCTATATTATTATCCCCAATATTTCCCAAAATAATCGAAATAACATCCATATCAGAAAAGTTTAAATTCAAGCGGTCAAACCTACATTTCTGTTCAAAGTAGAATTCATATAAATACTGGTTTTCCACCGGTTTTTTCTCTATTATTGTTTTTAATAACTCAAACATGTTCCTTTGTATTTTAAAACTATTTGACAGTTTATTCCGCCAATCACGCCATTGCCATAGAGGCCAGTTATTATCAGTACGTAATAGTGAGTCATACCAAATTTTAGCTGAATCTCGCAACTTATTTAACGCCTGATATCGAATCATTTCATCAGACCACGAGAAAGTGTTCGCATATGATCGTATTATATTAAGCCACGCATTAATGTCGTCCGATAATGGGTCAAACTCTGGTATCATACTGGCGAGAGAACTTTGGTTGGAGTGACTTACAGGAGTAGCTAAGGGTACTTTATCCCTGGTTGTCCGTTTTCCATTCTTCCTCTTACGAGATTCCCTCGGTAATGGCGGCGTACTGCCGCTTGTTCCACTACTCGCTGAACTGCTAGACGATGTTGATTTGGTACGTCTACGCCTTTTTTTATGTTTACCCATAGTGCAAGCAGGTAATCCACTTCTGATGATAACTATTACCAAATTTAGCACACAGTTTCCAATTTAATAGTTTAAATAATCAACTTTCGATTACAAATCTTGCTACGAAGCAATAATCTTGGAACTTATTGTCTTGAGATATTAGTTCTGACCGCGCCCAAACAAAACGTTTCCCTTTTTTTTTCTTCTTGCAATTGACAGATGACACCGCACGGCCCTTTCCGGCAGAGAGCCCGGACGCGTCATGTCAAATGTTGCCAACACTATTAAATAAAAGAGGTTTTAAAGGCGTTTTTGTGGGCGATAGGCTGACCCCCTGTCACTACAGTAGTCTCTTTCCATCTTTATAATACCTCCAAATTTGTCAAACGTGACATCAGATGGTCTTGTAACCTCTGGTGTTCTGCCTACCCCATAAGGGATACAGGCGTGATGTTATGTATGTATGTATGTGTATTAAATAAAAGATAGTTTGCCTACAAGTTGAGATTAATTATAAAGTTTACATATAATTTTGATTGCTAATATCTTTCTAGTTTTTAGTACCTAGCTTACTTCAGTCTCCCCCTCGTGCGCAAGCACCGTTTTTTGTAGGCTAGGTCGGTCGAGAAGGATGATACGCGATACTGGGTGGCGGATTAATCCTGCGGACGTTCTGACTTCTACAGTGCGTACTTTACCATCTGGACCAGGGTAAGTATTATTAATTTGGCCTCTTGGCCATGTACATCTTGGCATAGTGTTGTCTACTATGAGAACGATGTCACCGTGTATCAACTCGATACCGTGTGAATTAATTGTTTCTTCTTGGTAACAATAAAGGTTTGTATTGTTCGAGCCATTTCTTCCAGAACCGGTCAGCTAGTACTTGTGTATCCTGCCATGAATTAGCACGTGTCTTTTGGTCATGGAAGCTGCCAAAAGGAGTCATCCCACTTGATCGTTGTATTAAAAAGTGGTTCGGTGTCAGTGCTTCTTCTGACAAGTCTGAACTGATTGGTGTCAGTGGCCTCGAGTTCACTATGTGCTCAGCTTCTAGAAGCAGTGTGTAAATTACTTCCTCATGTGGAACTCTACTTTTTAATATGGCGGCTAAGGCACGTTTAATGGACTTTACTAAGGATTCCCATGCTCCGCCCATGTTGGGGGCACCTGGTGGTATCCGTTTCCACACGATACGTTTTGTGGTGGCGAAGCTCTCTACTGTAGATTCATCTAAAGCTTCTCTTATTTCACGCTCGGCGCCGACGAAGTTCGTCCCGTTGTCGCTGTATATGACGGTTGGGGTGCCGCGGCGTGACATAAATCTTCGTAGAGTAAGTATCATCGAAGAGGCCGAAAGAGTGCTAGCCAATTCGATATGTACTGCCCTAGTGGTTAGGCAGGTGTATAGTGCGCCCCATCGCTTTTCGGTTCGACGTCCTATAGTGACTGTCATGGGACCGAAATAATCTACCCCTGTTGCTGTGGGTAACGGTGGTTGATGGTGACGTAGACGTTCTGGTAGTAAGTTACCTTCTTGAACGCTCGTTGGCTTGGCTCTGTGCACTATGCACCACTGGCATTTGCTTCGTATGTTTTTTATGTAGTTTCGTAGTCCTATGATATGGAACTTTTGTTGCATCTCATTTATCACGGTGTAGTGGTTGCCGTGATTAAACTGAGCGTGGTAGTGATGAATGAGTAGGCGCGTGATTGCGTGTTTTGCATCTAATATCAGTTGCTGCTCTTGGTTCGACGGGTAGTTTAACCTGTACCGGCCATCTAGGCTTATCAAGCCGTCGTCTTGCAATTTCACTGCCAGGCGTTTGAGCTTCGAACTGCGTGGCACAGGTTCGTTTTTCACTAGACGTTTTCTCTCTTCATGGAAAGATTCCTCTTGACATCTATGGATCAATATTCTCTCGGCTATGAGTAAGTGTTTCGTTGAAACATCTTTTGTTCTTGACTGTGATTCTCGTAGCCTTTGGGTTTTAAATACCTCAGCTGCGAGTAGCAGCCTCGCCGTAGCACGCAACAATCTATTATACGATGAAAATCGCGAGGGATCGGGTAAGTGATCGTATGTTTTGCTAATTATTACCGTATTTACAGGTTTACGTTCCTCCCCAGTTGACTCGACTTTCGTTGACGTTTGTATAACAGGCCAGTCCTTTTGTTCGCGTGTTAGATATGCTGGTCCCGTAAACCACCTGTGACTCGAATTGAATTGGGTTAGTGTACCTCTCGTAGCATCGTCAGCTACGTTATCCGACGTAGGTACCCAACGCCAATCTACGGGTGCCGTTAGGCTTTCAATTTCCGCCAACCTATGAGCTACAAAGGATTTGAAAGTTCGCGGGTCTGCTTTTATCCATGCTAAAACGGTTCTAGAGTCGGTCCAATAAGTACATTTGCCTGTATAGTAGTCGGTCTCCTTAATGGAGTGAGCTAATCTACAACCTAACGTTGCGGCTTGGAGCTCTAATCGCGGTATTGATATCGGCTTAAGTGGCGTGACTCGTGCTTTAGCTGCAAGCAAGTGTGATTGTCGCGTACCGTTTCTTTCGGTGACTATATAGACCGCGGCGGCGTAGCCTTTCTCGCTCGCGTCACAGAACACGTGTAACTCCCCCTCGTTAGAGGGTTTAGGTATATAGCGCGGGATACTTAAATCTTTTAACAAGTTTAGGTTTTGTAACCACGCTTTCCACCTAACATGCTGGTCGAATGACACTGTTTCATCCCAACCTATCCCAGCGCGCCAGACATCTTGATTGAGCATTTTGCCCGCTATCGTGATCGGTGCGGCTAGCCCTAACGGATCGAATACTGACATGACGGCACTGGTAATTTGTCTTTTTGTGGGAGCCGTTTCTCCCTAAATTACCTCCGGAGGTGTATTTCTTAAATTCAAGCTAAAACCTATAGCGTCCTTGCGGTGGTTCCATATTAAACCTAACGTACGTTCGTAGTCCGATTTACCTAACGCGGTCGACTGGCTATTTTTCGTGTCGATTACACCGCTGATTGCGTCGGGCTCGTTCGATGCCCACCCGCGTAACTCGAACGACGCGTTACCATGTACTTTGCACATGTTCACTACTGTAGATTTTGCCTGCTCTACTGTATCGAATACTCCGAGATAATCGTCCATGTAAAAATTCCTGAATGTAGCGCGCGCGACCTCCGGGTGATCCTGTTTATGGCAGTCTGCGTTTTTATTTTTACCGTATATCGCAGTACATGGAGATAATGCGGCGCCGAATATTAAGGATGTCATACGATATTCCCTAGGCGGTGTACTGCGGTCCTCGCCCCTCCATAAAAATCGTAGACTGCCACGATCGCGCTTAATTATTTTTATTCGTAAAAACATGTCTTTAATGTCTGCCACAACTGCTACTTGGCCTTCGCGGAAGCGAATTAATACGCCGAAAAGTGACTGCAATAAGTCGGGACCCGCTACGAGTGCGACATTTAGGCATTTACCGGCTGTTCTACACGCGGCGTCGAAAACTAGCCTTACTTTACCCTTTTGTGGGTGCGTCACAGCAAAGTGTGCTAAATACCATAGACGCGGTGATGACGACGGTGCCTCGACTATTTCGGCGTGACCTTTTTCGATAAGGTTTTTTATCTGTTTACTATACTCCGCTTTTAAAGACGTATCTTTATCTAATTTCTTTTCGAGGTTATACAGACGGCTGAGGGCTTGTTGGCGGTTATCGGTCATTACCTCATCGTCCGATCGCCATAGAAACCCTACCTCGTATCTATTCTCGTTAGGTAACTTCGCGCATGTAGAATCTAACAACTTTAGAGCCCGTACCTCGGGATCTTTTTCCGGTTTGCGCGGTTCGATTCCTAATGATTCTATAATAAAATGTTCTTTTACGAGTTCTAATACGGCATCCTCGTTGGTCACATGCCTAACGTGGCTTACCGTACCTAGGTACAGTACGATTCATAAGTGCAGTAGCAACTTGCTAAAACAACACTGTGAGGAGAGAGCGGCGCATGCGACCTTTTCAAATCAAGTCATTACAATATGCAAACATTCACACACACATTTATAAAATTTCAAAGTTGATTGTGACTAACTATTTCAACATCGTTTGTAAGTAGATTCATAGCTCAGCGGTTAAGGCGTCGGAATTCAAAATAATGGCTTTGAATAAATGTTATGTTGTGGATTCAAACCCGGCCGACGACGTTTTCCATATATCATTAATTTCACCTTTATGTTTTTGTTTTTGTATTTTGTTATGTTATAAACCCAACGTATAAAAAATATTAAAATCGTTGGACAAACTAAATAGTTGTTTACCGAAACGTTCAGCACTAAACTGGTTTTAACTGATTAATGGCGGGTTTCAATATTATGAAAACTGTTCGTTTTGCCTACGAACAATAGAAATCACTACCAAAATGCCTTTCTATATTCAAAATCTTGACATCTAAACCACTGCTTACGAACTGTTTGACTGTAATGGGTTGCTAGGTTACATTTGACCATTTACAAAATAAGTCATTATATCCAGCCAACGAAGACGTAACAAGTTATTAATTTAAACCAATGAGGTAAAGGTAGCATGGCAGTCTGCTGCGGCCAATAAGAGTTATGTTTTCATTTCGTATGACTAATTAAAGAATAGGTCATTTTATGTAGCCAACGACGTAAAAATTTATTCATTTAACGAAATATCCCATCAAATATCTGTTAACATATCAATAATACAGTTTTCTCTTTCTAACTTATCTATAACTGTTTTTGAAAAAAAGGACAAATATTATTAAATGACATAATTTTTCTTTTAAATATTTACTTTGACGTCATAAAAATGTGATTCAACCAATGGCAAAATTAGTCGAAGGATTGGCGTTTCGTTTTACGTAAGCAGTTAAAAGCAATTATTAATAAAAAGCTCTAAAAACATACTATAATATATTTATCGAATACTAAAACATAGCAAACATAAATTGAATAAGTTTATATATTTATTTAGTTCAAATATCCTACCAATAATTTGCTAATGCGTGATATTCTATAAATCACATATCACCTATTTTCTTGGAAGAACGTCACGCAAGGAGGGCCCATGCCAAATTTGAGAACTTACAGCCCGTAGCTAGTAGATATTGTGAAACGCTACTTTTTTCCTACCAGTTTTGTACCTGTACCGGTTACGCATAGCAGTCAGTTGAATATTGAAACCCGCCATAAATTGTAAAACCAATTGTAGGGCAGGAGGTTGTAGGGCAGGAGGTCTTAGGGGACTGAAAACTGCTCGCGTCCGCAAGGTTTAGCCCTCGATGCCTTGTACGTGGTCCCTGGGTGGCGCTAAACGAGCGGTATCATCTGGTGGTAGGCTTCGGCCGCGGCTTGTCACCACCCACTAGACAAAACCATGCCGCCAAGTGACTTAGTCGCGTTCCGGCATGATGTTTAGTGTAGCCATTTAGGAGGGTAGGTCTGAGTAATCGTGCTGCATTGGAGAACTGTTTTCAACTCGTAGGATAGTGACTCACCGGGTAACTCGTTTTGGAGGGTAGCGGGATCCGAAGCACGGTGCACCGCTGGCCGACCGCAGGTAGTAGGGGGCCCAAGTAGCATGCCAGCCACATGCGAAAGGCTGCCCCGCCACCTCGCGAAAAATCCCGGGAGGCTCCATCGTGCCGGTTGGCGACCGGTTGGAGAGGACCCGATGGCGACCTCGGGGGGGTTCGGGCGTCCCCGCAGTCTCCAGGCGAGTTCCCCAATGGTGCGTTGTTCCCTACGAGTTGCTTGGTTCCATTTGCAGCGCTTCACTCAACTTCTATTCTCCTCCCTATTCACTCCACTACCAATTCACAATGAAAGGTCCCAAAAAGAGTACGGTTCAACAGCGGTTGCACTTCCTCTCCCTTAAAGTGCACTTCTGTAACATCCGAGGAGTGCACTCCAATCTGAATGATGTCCACCACCATCTTGAGACGGAGAGACCACACCTACTCTTTCTAACGGAGACGCAGATCTGTGATCCGTCAGACTCGGCATACCTTAGTTACCCAGGCTATATCCTGGAGTCTCTTTTTCGCCCGCACGCCGGGGTGTGCATGTATGCCAGTGACGCGATCTGTTATCAGCGTCTCCGTTACTTGGAAGTGCCGGACCTTTCAGTCATGTGGGTTCACATAGATACTGGCCTAGACCAAGTGGTTTACGCCTGTATCTATCGTTCACATAGCGGAGATCGGGAGACAACGAGGCTTATGGAATACCTTGGCAATACAGCAGATAAGATTCAGCAACGTTTTCCCACGGCGCAGTTGGTGTTTCTGGGGGATTTTAATGCTCACCACGGGCAGTGGTTATACCCGTATCAGGACACTGACCATGCTGGCAGAGAGGCCTTTAAGTTTTCGCTGACTTACGGTCTCTCACAACTTGTTAACGAGCCTACGCGCATCCCCGACGTTGCTGGCCACACTGCGTATTGCTTGGACCTTTTGCTGACAACCGATCCTGACAGATGCTCGGTGTCCGTCACTGCACCTTTAGGGACATCCGATCACTGTATGGTGAAATCTGTATCGCTGTACTCGCCACCTGACACCCGCCCTAAAGGCTCCAGGCGAGTATGGCGTTACAAGTCAGCAGATTGGGATGAAATGCGATATTTCTTCGCATCTTATCCATGGCGGCAAACATGTTTTACATCAACCGATCCATCGTGCTGCGCTGATGCTGTCTCAAGTGTGATAGTTCAAGCAATGGAGTACTTCATTCCCCACGCTGACCTATCCCTTGAAACCAAAGCTTGCCCATGGTTTAATAGTGCTTGCCTTGCCGCTGAAAAGCGAAAGCGGGAAGCATACAAAGCCTGGGCAAATGCTCGCAGAAGTAAAGCCCTGGATTCGCATGAACTTAAGAAAAGATACAATGCTGCCGCCAAGTCCTGCAAGAAGGTGATCAAAAGAGCTCGTTTTGCCCACATAGGCCGTATCGGAGACAGAATAGCAGCATACCCTTCGGGAAGTAAAGCTTTCTGGTCCCTTGCCAAGTCGGTCGAAACGAACTTTTGTCACCCGTCGCTGCCACCACTGAGGAAACCTGATGGTTCTCTGGCCCATACTGCGAAGGAGAAAGCAGATTTATTTGCTAGTATCTTCGCAGAAAATTCTCGTCTAGATTGCCAAGGAAAAATCCCACCCCAATTACCTCAGTTCGGACCTACAATGGGTACCGTTCACATTCGCCAAAAGGAGGTTCTTAAATGCTTGCTGCACCGAGACGAGAACAAAGCTAGTGGTCCAGACGGTATTCCTGCAGTGGTTCTAAAACGCTGCGCAGCTGAGTTGTCTCCCGTTCTGACGCGCCTCTATAGACTTTCATTGGTATCGGGTAAGGTCCCCAAGTCCTGGAAGCTTGCTAACATACAGCCAATACCGAAGAAGGGAAGCCGTGCCGATCCTGTCAACTATCGACCAATTTCAATCACCTCCATACTTTGCAAAGTCATGGAACGTGTATTGAATAATCGACTCCTGGCATACCTCGAGACCAACGAGCTCCTAAGCGATAGCCAATATGGTTTCCGCAACGGACGCTCGACCGGCGATCTTCTCGTGTATGCCACTCACTTATGGAGTGAGGCCTTGGAGGGTCATGGTGAAGCAATAGCTGTATCCTTAGACATTTCCAACGCCTTTGACAGGGTCTGGCATGATGGTCTCTTAAGTAAGCTTCCGTCATATGGCATACCGATAAGGCTCTGCGACTGGATATCTGATTTTCTGAGGGAACGGTCAATTCGAGTAGTCTTAGATGGCTACTCCTCCGACCAAATGGCAATTAATGCCGGGGTACCTCAGGGATCTGTTCTCTCTGCAACATTATTCTTGCTGCACATTAATGACCTTTTAACACCGGGCATTATTAGTTATGCTGATGACAGCACTGTTGTAGAGAGATACGTATCCAATGCGCGAGCGAGCCCCCGTGAAATCCAGAGTTTAAGAAAGTCAATGATTGAGCGCGTTGATTTGACCTTACGAAAAGTATCCGATTGGGGTGAGTCGAATTTGGTCAAATTCAACGCGTCCAAAACTCAGGCGTGTCTATTCTCCGCAAAAAAGAGCACCTTCACATTTACGCCCACTTTCCAAAATGTATCTGTCCCCATCACTGACCATCTAGGGCTTTTAGGCGTAACTGTAACATCCAGTTTAAACTTCGGTCAACAAATTGTGTCCATGGCTCAAGTAGCTTCGAAAAAGTTGGGAATCATCTCGAAGGTACGGCGGTACTTCGGCCCTGCACAGCTTCTTAACTTATACACAGCACAAGTGCGATCATGCATGGAGTACTGCAGTCATCTTTGGGATGGTTCTGCCAAATATCAACTAGAAGCGCTGGACTCCGTTGACCGAAGAGCCCGTAAATTAATTAACGACGGTGACCTTACAACCAAAAAACTGCAGACCTTAGAGCATCGTCGTAAGGTTGCGTGTCTAACCGTGTACTACAGGATACATTTTGGTGAGTGCGCCAGTGCTCTGTTTGAACAAATTGAACCCTCACCCTTTTACCATCGGACTACTAGACGCAGACAGAACTTCCATCCATATGTGGTAGATATTCCGAAAAGTCGAACTAAGCGCTTTGACAGTTCCTTTTTGATACGGGTCGCCAAGGTTTGGAATGAACTGCCTGCGTCTATTTTCCCTGACCAGTATAGTCCTAGTACTTTTAAGCGTCGAGTGAATAGGTTTCTCATGGATGGACGTGTACCACCTTAGTCTTCATGTTCACTTAACATCAGGTGGCATGGAAGACAAACGTCCTATCCATAATTCATAAAAAAAAAAAAAAAAAAAAAGATACGTCACTGTATGAAAACTTAAAATGCCTTACGAACTTAGATCGTATGTCGTTGGTTGGTGAACTTTGCTCTGTGCGTTTGTGCTCTTTTTTTCGTTATAACTAATTACTAGAAAGAATGCAGGCCAATATAAATATTGAAGCCAGGGCTAATATTATTACGTTGCATGAAAATGGACGTAATATATCACAAATAGGTGATGAAACCGGACTCAGTGTGAGTTTTTATTATAAAATTATTTATACTTTCGCGTAGTCTCCTTTTTTATTATTATTAATCGAACTTTCATTGTTTTAGAGAAATACAGTCAGCCGTTGGGTGAAGAGGTTTGAGGAGGAAGGTAATGTTGCTACTAGAATGCGAACTGGAAGGCGACCGCTTATAAACCAAACTCAAAGACGTTTCATGATAAATGAATACGAAGCGAATGGATTTATGCCTACAAGACGTTATGCGGAATTATTTGATACCTCATTTCTCACTGTTCGCCGTGCACTTCACGCTGAAGGTTTGCATCACCGAATAGTATATTAATTAATAAGTATAGTAATTGCAATAGAATTCAAAGAGTTGATATTAATGGAAAGAGATCATCGGGATCAGCAGTTCATATGGGAGTGCCCCAGGGCTCGATTCTTGGGCCTTTCTTATTCTTAGTTTATATAAATGATTTGCCATTTGTGGTAAAAGAGAAGTGTGAGGTCATATTGTTTGCTGATGATACCTCTTTTCTATTTAAAGTGAGTAGGCAATTGAAGCACTGCTTTGAAGTAAACAGTTGTATTGAAACTGTGGAGAAATGGTTTTCAGCCAATAACCTACTCCTCAATGAAACTAAAACAAAATTTTTAAAATTCTCATTGCCTAATGTCCGGTATGTTGATACTAACTTAATTGTAAAGGGACAAGAATTGAGACCTGTAAATTCAACAGTGTTCCTTGGCATAACCCTAGATGCACAACTACAGTGGGGTCCACATATAGAAAGGTTGGCGAAGAGACTTAGTTCTGCAGCATATGCCGTCAAAAAGATGCGAAATATCTCTAATGAAGCTACTGCGCGGTTGGTTTATTTTGGTTATTTTCATAGCTTAATGACATACGGCATTCTCCTGTGGGGAAATGCTGCCGATATTAAAACCATCTTTGTGCTGCAGAAACGGGCTATTCGCGCAATCTACAAACTTAATTCCAGAGCGACATTAAGAAATAAGTTTAAAGAAATAAATATTCTTACGTTTGCATCACAATATATCTTTGAAAATCTTATGTTCGTAAAAAAGAACTTAAACATGTTCCGTAGAAAATGTG
Source organism: Stenoptilia bipunctidactyla (assembly GCA_944452665.1). Classification (NCBI taxonomy): domain Eukaryota; kingdom Metazoa; phylum Arthropoda; class Insecta; order Lepidoptera; family Pterophoridae; genus Stenoptilia; species Stenoptilia bipunctidactyla. The sequence continues at coordinate 6,875,170 of OX101733.1, read as the reverse complement.
ACTTGCATAATATTAATACTAGAAATAAGTACAAGCTAGCCGGCTATGATAGTAGACTTCATAAAGTCACTAACTCATTTATGGGTCAATGCATACGTTTTTATAATAAGGTTCCCACAAATATTCAAGACTTACCACTTGATAAATTTAAAGAAACTATTAAACAAAAATTGTGTAATAAAGGCTTTTATACAATATCTGAATATATGGACGATAAAAGTCCTTGGTTGTAATTGTTTTTCTAAAGTGCTCAATCTCCAACTCCACCTTCAACTCCATCTCCAACTCCATCTCCATCTCCAACTCCAACTCCAACTCCATCTCCTTCTTATCCAACGCCATCTCCATCTCCTTCCAATCCATACAACAGCAAGAACGTCATGCTCCCTCAGGCGGCATGGCTAGCGGTAGCGTCGGGTGTCGGGTCACCCTCTTCCCTAAAATATGGTTGAGGAGGGTGATGGCTGGTGCTTGCGTTATACTCGTGAACGGGTGCTGCTAGCGGTGCCAGGTCGTTTTGCTGAAGACTTTATGACTATGTTACTTTTTTGAATTTGACTCTGACTTCCCCATCTCCATGTCCACGTCCGTGTTTGTGTCCCGTCTCTTTCCACGACTATTCCCATCTCCATGCACATTATCTGTATTATCTCTCACCTCTATCGCTACATCTATCTACTTCTATCTTTACCTCTATATCTATGTCTTATGTTTCTGTCTAATATTTGATTGCCTATTGTATAAATATAATAGTAAACTCCAGAAGATCACCAACTCGTTCATGGGTCAATATGTGTACGCTTTTATAATATAATTCCAAAATATTTAAGATTAACCCTTCGATAGATTTAAGGATAAGTGTTATATAAAGTTTTACTATAAGTTATCCGGATGCAAGAAGATTGTTAATTGTTATTGTGTATTTTTAAAAGATGATTGCTGTTGAGTTTCTTGCCACTTCTTCTCAACAGATCGACTTTCCGAAGTGGCGGTAGATTCAGTTCAATTTGTAAATTTTATGACTTATTTCAAATGTATTCAAATACTTACGAAATAAAGATTCTTTTGACTTTTGACTTTGACTTGACCAGCTAAGAAACCATATTTAACGCAAAGACATAAGGATCAACGATTACGATTTGCTCGCGACTACTTAGACTTTAATTGGGAGACTACTATATTTTCTGACGAAAAAACTTTTAAGTCCAGTCAAAAAGGAAGAGTCCATTTGTGGCGCAGAGACAACACGCGTTGGTTTGAACAAAATATTGTTCCTAACACCGAGTCTGGTCGAATCTGTGTTAATATGTGGGGATGGATCAGTGCGGCGGGACCGGGAGAGTTAGCATTAATTCCTACACGTGCCAACAGTGCAAATTACGTCGAAGTGCTAAGTGATATTATGTTGCCGACTGTGCGTAACGCTTATCCCAGTGAAGAGCTTAGTGATATAAGTTTTGTGCAAGACAATTGTCCTATTCACTGTGCGGGTATTGTGCGACATTGGTTTAGTCAACACGCAGATATTCATGTAATTCCGTGGCCAGCACGATCCCCTGACCTCAACCCCATTGAAAATGTGTGGGATTTAATGGTGCAAAGATGGGAAGCACGGGACGAGAGGAGTCCTGAGCAGTTAAAGTCCCATTGTTTAGAGTTATGGGAAAATTTAAGAGGCACAGATATTTGTCAAAATATTGTAGGCTCAATGCGTGAACGCCTACTTAATTGTATATAAAACAATGGTGGGCATACAAAATATTAGATATTTAAGAAAATTATACCTTTTATTGTTTTTTAATATTATATTGTTTTGTTTTTAAAAGCCACTCACATTGTCAATGTGTATTCGTGTTTTTTTAAGTCTTGGCAATGAAGTTTTATTGTTTTGTATACTTAGTAATAGTAAACTTTATTGTGAAAAAATCTTTGATTTCTTTTTAAATTGAAAAAGAAATGTTCAATGTGAGTGGAGTCTGGCCACTAGTTAGGTTTAAGTAGCTTCAATACTCTTTTCTTCAAGAAAACGATCATTAAGCTAAGCCTTTGCTAATAACATCATAAAATAGGGCAGTTATTGATTTTTGCTTTGGAAAATAAACACTTTTATCGAAATATCATTATTTTTTATTTACTTATCCTTTTGTCATTAATAAATATAAAGTATTCATACTAACAATGTCTTAAGTTTTCACGATTCATAATTGAAATAAAACAACTTATTAACCGGACGAATTAATCGCGTATAATTTAAACTTTACATTTGAACTCTACGGGGTCTGCAAAGACACCGAAACGTCGATTGTACATTTCTATAGCAATAATATAATGAATCCGAATCAATTTGGTTTCACACGGGGTCGCTCAACAACTGATGCCGGTGTTGAGCTTATCAAACATATATTTGACGCCTGGGAGGAGTCACAGGATGCCTTTGGTGTCTTCTGTGATCTGTCCAAGGCTTTTGACTGTGTTCACTACGATACACTCCTCATGAAGCTTCACCACTATGGAATCAATGAATGAAATGATAGGGCACTTGATTTTATGAAATCCTATTTATGCAATAGAATGCAAAGAGTTGATATTAATGGAAAGAGATCATCGGGATCAGCAGTACATATGGGAGTGCCCCAGGGATCGATTGTTGGGCCTTTCTTATTCTTAGTTTATATAAATGATTTGCCATTTATGGTAAAAGACAAGTGTGAGGTCATACTGTTTGCTGATGATACCTCTTTTCTTTTTAAAGTGAGTAGGCAATTAAAGCATTGCTTTGAAGTAAACAATTGTATTGAAATCTTGGAGAATTGGTTTTCAGCCAATAACCTGCTCCTCAATGAAAATAAAACTAAATTTTTAAAATTCTCATTGCCTAATGTCCGGCATGTAAATACTAATTTAATTGTAAAAGGACAAGAATTGAGCCCTGTAAATTCAGCAGTGTTCCTTGGCATAACCCTAGACGCTCAACTACAATGGGGACCACACATAGAAAGATTGGCGAAGAGACTTAGTTCTGCAGCATATGCCGTCAAAAAGATGCAAAATATTTCTAATGAAGCTACTGCGCGATTGGTTTATTTTGGTTATTTTCATAGCTTAATGACATACGGCATTCTCCTTTGGGGAAATGCCGCCGATATTAAAACTATCTTTGTGCTGCAGAAACGGGCTATTCGCGCAATCTACAAACTTAATTCCAGAGCGACACTTAGAAATAAGTTTAAGGTAATAAATATTCTCACGTTTGCGTCACAATATATCTTTGAAAATCTTATGTTTGTAAAAAAGAACTTAAACATGTTCCGTAGGAAATGTGACTTACATAATGTTAATACTAGAAATAAGTATAAGCTAGCCGGCTATGATAGTAGACTTCATAAAGTCACTAACTCATTTATGGGTCAATGCATACGTTTTTATAATAAGGTTCCCACAAATATTCAAGACTTGCCGCTTGATAAATTTAAAGAAACTATTAAACAAAAATTGTGTAATAAAGGCTTTTATACAATATCTGAATATATGGACGATTAAAGTCCTTGGTTGTAAATTGATTTTCTAAAGTGCTCAATTTCCAACTCCTTCTCCAGCTCCATCTCCAACTCCATTTCCAACTCCATCTCCTTCTTATCCAACACCACCACCATCTCCTTCTTGTCCATACAACAGCAAGAACGTCATGCTCCCTAGTTGGCAAGGCTAGCGGTAGCGTCGGGTGTCAGGTCACCCTCTTCCCTAAAATATGGTTGAGGAGGGTGATGGCTGGTGCTTGCGTTATACTCGTGAACGGGTGCTGCTAGTGGTGCCAGGTCGTTTTGCTGATGACTTTATGACTTTTTTTCAACTTGACTCCGACTTCCCCATTTCCATGTCCACGTCCTGTCTTTGTCCACGACTATCCTCATCCCCATCCACATTATCTGTATTCTCTCTCACCTCTATCGCTACGTCTATCTCTGCTTCTATCTTTACCTCTATATCTATGTCTACGTTTCTGTCTAGTACTTGATTGCCTATTGTTTAAATATAATAGTAGACTCCAGAAGATCAACTCGTTCATGGGTCATGTAACGTTATACGTTCAATTTTGTATTAAAACATAAAAACGTATTTCAAATAATATATTTCATAAATATTAATATATATAAATTTCACATAATTATTTTTTTCCAAATTAAACCTAACTTAAAATACTACAAATAATTCGATCTAAAAATAATATATTTTATAAACAATAATATATTTACAATCATATAAGTATTTACATATATAGAAACTTTAATATATTAAAAAACAATAACTTATGATTACTCAACTACGTAAAAAATATAGTAAGCTAAGGTTTTCGTTATTTGCCGCGGATCTCTAGACCACCCAGAAGCCATTCCTTTGTTCTCAAACATCGCGTGATTTTGTGGGCGGAGTTTATGCGTCGTCCAAAACCGGTGCGGGAGACGTCCTGGCCTCAGTTTGACATTCATTCCATTACGAGGACTTGAAGAAGACAGTTGCTGGATCGTATTATCCAAAGCCTATATATTGACTCTTTAAGTTACATATTAACCTAAGAATCTCCTCTTATATATTGTGCTTAAGTAACGAACGTCCTGTACGAAATTATTTTTATATTGAATAGAAATCTGTATTCCCCGACACGGTAAGTTGATGATCTATTATTTATTTAAACGGAACCTAGTTTATAAAACGTAGTGTGTCGAGTTTTATATATATTAGTGTACCTAAATAACTTAGTCTGTATTCTTTTTCTTAACTTTTTGCTTTGCCTTTGTGCTTGTAAGATTTTAAATTGATTATCGAAAGGAGGGTAGTGTTTCTCTTCGATAATTAACGTTTGTTGTTTCAAATTTACTTTTAATTTCCTAATTTCAATTTAAATAGTTTTTTTTAATTGTACCTAAAAGATTTTAAATTAATTGCTGAGCTTATTATGCTTACCCGACTGTGCGGCGCAAAAGAGGGTATTGTTCTTTTCTAACGATAATTCTTTTTTATTTAAACATTTCTTAAAATACCTTACTTACTCACTTTAAATAGCCTTTTAATCGATTATGTAAAATTTCAAATCGGTTGCGACCTCAATTGTGCTTACCCGACTGTGCGGCGCAAAGGAGGGTATTGTTCTTTTCTAACAATCATTCTTTTATTCAAGCATTTCTTAAAATACCTTACTATTCACTTTAAATAGTTTTTCTTTTATTGAGTACGACCTCAATTATGCTTACCCGACTGTGCAGTGCGAAGGAGGGTATTGTTTTTTTTTTTTTTTTTGATTTAATCAATAATTAATATCTGTAAAATTTTGTGGAAATTCCTTAGCTATCTAAATAAATTAGTAGTTTAATTATAACATTAGATACTGAAGTACCTACTCATGTATTTTAAATAGTTTTTTTTTCTTTGTGCACTCCGTTCTGATTGTGATCTTATCAGCCACCTCACCATCTACTTTTTTTATATACCCGTCTTCTTTGCTTTGGCATGGCTTAGGAATGTTTGCGATCACAATCAGCAACGGTTTTTACTGGAGTTTTCTGGACCTTTTCTTATGGAAACTTTCTTCCAGGGAACTAATTTGGAACTAATTTGGAAATAATTTGGAACTTGAAAGTTGAAGCTAAATTGGAACCAACTCAACGTTGATAACCACGAGGCCTACAACCTATCCACAATCTACTACCTACTGCTGATCACCGTGCGACGAGCCACCCTCCATCTTTGGCTGCCTTCGTCAGGGAAGTACGGGTCTGTGGAGGCAAATAACAGTTGGCATACAACTTGCGACCCTGTATCGCTTTAAATTAAAATAAATATTCTTGTTAACCAGTTTGCTGTGTATTTATTTATGCCTACACGGTAAACTCATAACCGTTACAGTCAATGTGTACGCTTCATTTTATAATAAAATCCTAAAATATTTAAGATTAACCCTTTGTTAGATTTATGGATAAGTGTTGATGTGAAAAATGATATCCGGATGCAAGAAGATGACATAGCGGAGATCGGGAGACAACGAGGCTTATGGAATACCTTGGCAATACAGCAGATAAGATTCAGCAACGTTTTCCCACGGCGCAGTTGGTGTTCCTGGGGGATTTTAATGCTCACCACGGGCAGTGGTTATACCCGTTTCAGGACACTGACCATGCTGGAAGAGAAGCCTTTAAGTTTTCGCTGTCTTATGGTCTCTCACAGCTTGTAAACGAGCCTACGCGCATCCCTGACGTTGCTGGCCACACTGCGTATTGCTTGGACCTTCTGCTGACAACCGATCCTGACAGATACTCGGTGTCCGTCACTGCACCTTTAGGGACATCCGATCACTGTATGGTGAAATCTGTATCGCTGTACTCGCCACCTGACACCCGCCCAAAAGGCTCCAGGCGAGTATGGCGTTACAAGTCAGCTGATTGGGATTTCTTCGCATCTTATCCATGGCGGCAAATTTGTTTTACATCAACCGATCCATCGTGCTGCGCTGATGCTGTCTCAAGTGTGATAGTTCAAGCAATGGAGTACTTCATTCCCCACGCTGATCTATCCCTTGAAACCAAAGCTCGCCCATGGTTTAATAGTGCTTGCCTTGCCGCTGAAAAGCGAAAGCGGGAAGCATACAAAGCCTGGGCAAATGCTCGCAGAAGCAAAGCCCTGGATTCGCATGAAGTTAAGAAAAGATACAATGCTGCCGCCAAGTCCTGCAAAAAGGTAATCAAAAGAGCTCGTTTTGCCCACATAGGCCGTATCGGAGACAGAATAGCAGCATACCCTTCGGGAAGTAAAGCTTTCTGGTCCCTTGCCAAGTCGGTCGAAACGAACTTTTGTCGCCCGTCGCTGCCACCACTGAGGAAACCCGATGGTTCTCTGGCCCACACTGCTAAGGAGAAAGCAGATTTATTTGCTAGTATCTTCGCAGAAAATTCTCGTCTAGATTGCCAAGGAAAAATCCCACCCCAATTACCTCAGTTCGGACCTACAATGGGTACCGTTCACATTCGCCAAAAGGAGGTTCTTAAATGCTTGCTGCACCTAGACGAGAACAAAGCTAGTGGTCCAGACGGTATTCCTGCAGTGGTCTTAAAACGCTGCGCAGCTGAGTTGTCTCCCGTTTTGACGCGTCTTTATCGACTTTCATTGGAATCCGGTAAGGTTCCCAAGTCCTGGAAGCTTGCTAACGTACAACCAGTACCAAAGAAGGGAAGCCGTGCCGATCCTGTCAACTATCGACCAATTTCAATCACTTCCATACTTTGCAAAGTCATGGAACGTGTATTGAACAATCGACTCCTGGCATACCTCGAGACCAACGAGCTCCTAAGCGATAGCCAATATGGTTTCCGCAACGGGCGCTCGACCGGCGATCTTCTCGTGTATGCCACTCACTTATGGAGCGACGCCTTGGAGGGTCATGGTGAAGCAATAGCTGTATCCTTAGACATTTCCAAGGCCTTTGACAGGGTCTGGCATGATGGTCTCTTAAGTAAGCTTCCAGCTTATGGCATACCGATTGGGCTCTGCGACTGGATATCTGATTTTCTGAGGGAACGGTCAATTCGAGTAGTCTTAGATGGCTTCTCCTCCGACCAAATGGCAATTAATGCCGGGGTACCTCAGGGATCTGTTCTCTCTGCAACATTATTCTTGCTGCACATTAATGACCTTTTAACACCGGGCATTATTAGTTATGCTGATGACAGCACTGTTGTAGAGAGATACGTATCCAATGCGCGAGCGAGCCCCCGTGAAATCCAGAGTTTAAGAAAGTCAATGATTGAGCGCGTTGATTTGACCTTACTGAAAGTATCCGATTGGGGTGAGTCGAATTTGGTCAAATTCAACGCGTCCAAAACTCAGGCGTGTCTATTCTCCGCAAAAAAGAGCACCTTCACATTAACGCCCACTTTCCAAAATGTATCTGTCCCCATCACTGACCATCTAGGGCTTTTAGGCGTAACTATAACATCCAGTTTAAACTTCGGTCAACAAATTGTGTCCATGGCTCAAGTAGCTTCGAAAAAGTTGGGAATCATCTCGAAGGTACGGCGGTACTTCAGCCCTGCACAGCTTCTTAACTTATATACAGCTCAAGTGCGATCATGCATGGAGTACTGCAGTCATCTTTGGGATGGTTCAGCCAAATATCAACTAGAAGCGCTGGACTCCGTTGACCGAAGAGCCCGTAAATTAATTAACAACGTCGACCTTACGACCAAAAAACTACAGACCCTAGAGCATCGTCGTAAGGTTGCTTGTTTAACCGTGTACTACAGGATACATTTTGGTGAGTGCGCGAGTGCTCTGTTTGAGCAAATTGAACCCTCACCCTTTTACCATCGGACTACTAGACGCAGACAGAACTTCCATCCGTATGTGGTTGATATTCCGAAAAGTCGAACTAAGCGCTTTGACAGTTCCTTTTTGATAAGGGTCGCCAAGGTTTGGAATGAACTGCCTGCGTCTATTTTCCCTGACCAGTATAGTCCTAGTACTTTTAAGCGTCGAGTGAATAGGTTTCTCGTGGATGGACGTGTACCACCTTAGTCTTCATGTTCACTTAACATCAGGTGTCATGGAAGACAAACGTCCCATCCATATGTTATAAAAAAAAAAAATATGATTTCGCTTATTTTTAAAAGATGATTGCTGTTCATGGTAGGTAGTAATAGACAGGAGATGCCCTTAGAATGAAAACCATGAAACACTTGACAGTGGCTATAAAATGGCTGCTGAAGAGTTGAGCCCTAATTAAAATTACATATCGATATCGATAAAGTTTTCGTAGTCATTGTGTACATATACTTAATGAATAACCCAGTATTGGCAGGTAAAGGAACTAGTGACTGCTTAAAAAAAAAATAGATGTTTTTTTTTAGGAAATTCCCTCATTTTCTATCTAAAATAGCCAATATCTCTCATTGAGTAGTGACTTCATTATAAGGTTACATTATTTTTGTAAAATCGCAAACTACGATAACTCTATCCAATTTTAGGTAATTGCCGAAAAATAGCTCTTAACACATTAAATTATCAATATCTTTTATATTTTTTAATCAAATAGTAAATGTTATATCGCTTTAGAATGAGGCAATTTTTTGAGAAGTTCCAAAGTGTGGCAACAAAATTATGAAAACACAACAATAAAAGTTCTAGCGCTTCTTAAACAAAAACTGCTGAAGGAATTCTGCTTATTCTGATTTTATTTAGTGGTTATTCAAAATTGTTATTCATTAAAAAAAAAGAAACAAAATCCCATACTTGTGGCCAATATGGCTATTTTAGTTAGAAAATGAGGGAATCCCTCAAACAAATTTAAAAAAACACAGACCTACTTGCTGAAGATTTTTTTTCTAAGCAGTCACTAGCTCCTCTACCTACCACTACTGGGTTATCCATTAATTACTGGACACCCGATATATTATACCTAACTTTTATGTTCTAATTTTTTATTAAGTGGACAGGTAAACCCAGGCATTTGTCCATATTTATATGGAGCATCTCTGTTTGCTTTGAACAAGAAAGAGGGTGGTATTAGACCTATTGCTGTGGGGAGTACATTTCGTCGTTTAGTGGCAAAGTTAGGTTGCCGTGCGGTCAGAAACGCGATGGCTGGGCATCTTCAGCCACATCAGTTAGGATTTGGCATACCAAGGGGATGTGAAGCGGCTATTCATGCCGTGCGCAAATTCTTAGCAGAACCAGAGAACGAAGACTGTGTTGTCATCAAATTAGATGTCAAAAACGCATTTAATACAGTGGAATGGGAAGTAATTCTAAGTGAGGTAAGCGAACATGTTCCCTCTTTATATCCTTTTCTTTTCCAAGTTTATCAGTCTCCCTCTAACCTTTACTACGGTGATTCCCTTATCCTCTCCCAGGTGGGCGCCCAGCAAGGAGATCCACTTGGGCCGTTAGTTTTCAGCCTTGCAATACACAAAATCATATCTTCACTGAAATCCCCCCTCAATATTTGGTACTTGGATGATGGGACCATAGGAGGTAAGCCAGAAATCGTGAAAGAGGATATCACCAAGCTTCTTTCTAGTTTTAAAGAAATTGGACTGGAAGTGAATTCGTCAAAGTGTGAGCTGTTCTCTTGTGCACCCACCACCAATTCCTTTTTTTCCTCTTTCCTCACCTTGCTTCCAGGACTCAAAGTAATGTCCCAAGATAAATTTATCCTCTTAGGCTCACCCATTTTCCCAGATGGCATTCCGGACGCCATAGATACTAAAAAACGGCTCCTACTCCTGGCACAGGAGCGTCTGAAAGAAATCTCTGCTCACGTTGCCCTGGTGCTGCTGCGATCATGCCTTGCAGCTCCTAAGATCACCCACCTATTAAGGACAGCTCCAACTTGGTTGTACCCGTCTGAGTTGGCTTCTTTTGACGAAACGTTAAAACACACGGTCGAGCTGGTTCTCAATGTGTCACTTTCCAGTAATCAGTGGGATCAAGCCTCTCTTCCAATACGACTTGGGGGTCTTGGCGTGCGGCGTGCCCGGGATTTGAGTTTGCCGGCTTTTCTTGCATCGGCCCACGGGGTGACTGACCTCGTCTCTGAAATTTGTGTACCTGATGGAGTCGGGGTCAGCTTACCATTCGTTCGTGTAGCTCTGGAGGAGTGGGTGGCCCGTTTTCCAAATGCTGCGGTTCCCACGAGTTCCACAATACAGCGAGCTTGGGATGACGTCGGCACAAGGATGATGCTCTCACGGCTTATGGATGCGGCTGCAAACGTTGATTTAGCCAGACTCAGGGCAGTTTCAAGAACTGAATCTGGAGCGTGGCTGCAGGCGTTGCCTTCGCCCTACATGGGAACTCTGCTTGACAGCGACTCAATGCGTGTGGCAGTAGCACTTCGCCTGGGCTGTGATGTCTGTGAACCTCATCAATGCATCTGCGGGTCCAAGGTGGAGGCGAATGGTCATCACGCATTGAGTTGCTGTCGTTGTGCAGGTAGATTCCCCCGTCACCACGCTCTAAATGACATCGTCCGGAGAGCGTTGATTTCAGCGTGTATTCCGTGTGTCTTGGAGCCACCGGGACTTAGTCGCTCGGACGGAAAAAGGCCAGATGGCCTTACTTTAGTGCCATGGGAGCGCGGAAAGTGCTTGCTGTGGGACGCCACTTATGTCAGCACGTTTGCTGCATCACACCTCCAGCGCACAATGCGGTCAGGTGCAGCCGCCGCTGAAGCGGCCGCCATTAAAAAGCGGGAAAAGTATCGTAACTTAGAGCCTAATTATTACTTTGTGCCCCTCGCTTTTGAGACCTCAGGTTGTTGGGGGTCGGAGGCATTAGCCTTCATAAAGCAGATTGGTTGCCGACTGAGGGAGAGAGGCTTAGATGCCCGCTCTGGGTCTTACTTGGCGCAGAGGTTGTCCATTGCCGTACAGAGAGGCAATGCGGCTAGTGTGATGGGTACCTTTGCGCCCGGTATGACTCGGGGAGGCCTCTTCAATTAGAAAAATATTTAGATTAATTTTTGTATATATTTAGGCACTAAGAAAGGTCATTTATGTACTTAGTTTAAGGTTTTCATTTTGTTTATTCTTTATTTGATTTTTAATTTAATTTGGTATGTTACCTTTAAGTAGATATAAGTATTTTGTACATTTTTTATTTTATTGGTAAATAAAAATTATCTATTTAAAAAAAAAAAAAAATTAAAGATGTATTCGTTTAATCCGCTGTTTAGTAATAATAAAAAACAATTGTCTTATGAGGTAGTGGTAACCACGGAGGAAATATATAGAGGAGCTGCCCTATCCAGTATTTTCTAGGGACTCAAGTGAAGCCTACGCGAGGGGTGCGGGAGGGGTAAGCGGTGGGTTATGGCCAATCATAGCCAAACAGGCGATGGCATTAGTCACCTAGTAGTGAGTAGTAAAAACCGGTTGAAACATAAGGTTAAAATATTCACATAATCATCAAAAAAGTTCAGCTATACTTTACTAGGTGGCTCTAGTTTTTTAACGAAATTTCATACGTTCCAAATCTGTCAGAAAAAACCGCGCAATAAAAGTATTTCTACTTGACGCTAGATAGCGCAACCTTTTTTCGCGGCATAAAAATCACCTAGGCAACAAATAACAATCTGGAATTTTGGACACAAATAATTGGACAACAAACAATTTTGTAAAAAATAATTATGAATGAAATTATCTTCGTGGTAAGTTAATTTTATTTAGATTGTCAATGTAATTCCTTTATAAAAGTATAGAAAACTAAATTTTACATCGAGAAACAATGGAGAATTTAATTTTTTTTTTAATATTTACGCGTGTACATACTTCACAGAAGTCAGCGACGAACTGACGCCAGTGCCTCTAGCGAGGAATAGCTTGAACTAAAGGCTGTGACGTCAGGACAACCCAAATTGAAGCTGTGCAACTTTGCTTACAGCAGCTCTACTATGAAAATGAAAATGGATGAAAATAAAAACTTTTTATTCGTAGTAGGTAATTTTATACACTTTACGAACGTCAAATGCTGGATGAGGGCGGCGCGGGTCCGGACGACATGAAGAATCCAGGGGAAGGCCTCCGTCGAGAAGTGTGCGTCTCTCAGCTTATAAAGATAATGATCGCCCATTATCCACCAATGTCTTGGTGATGTCTACTACTACTTCTTCTTCGGCTTTAAAAAACGAAATGAAAGTAGAACCCTAGGTAGACCGAAAGGAAAAAAGCCGGCGGAAAAAAAACTCTCGGCACTCTTTTGTAAAAAGTGCTTATTATAGGTACAATTTGGCAGAAATACAGCTCTGCTATGACATGAACAAACAAACAGAAGACAGCTATTCGTGCTTGCCAATATCATGTCGCAGCCAAGCTGCTTACATAGTGATTAATGTTTAATATTTGGAAATAACCTGTGGAGACATCAATCCCACGCTCTTTTGTCATCTAAATAATCTTTGAGTTTATAGTAGCCTTTTTTGCATAATGTTTCTTTGATAGTTCTTTTAAATTTATTAAACGTTAGAGATTGAATTGACTGTGGTATTTTATTATAAATACGTATTGACATTCCCATAAATGATTTGGTGCTTTTAGCCAGCCTTAATTTGGGGAACGCTAATTTATGGTCGTTCCTTGTCATCACAGAATAATTTTTATCATGCTTATCTTTCATGGTTTTAAATTTACTACTATTCTTATAAATATACATAATGTTTTCATAAATATATTGTGATGCAAAGGTCAAGATACCAATCTCTTTAAACTTTTCTCTTAGAGATTCTCTACTTCCAAGTTTATACATTCCACGAATAGCCCTTTTCTGCAGTGTAAATATCGTGTCAATGTCTGCGGCATTGCCCCAAAGTAGGATGCCGTAGGACATTATACTATGAACATAACTAAAATAAACCAGCTTCGCCGTATTAACATCAGTCAATGAGCGAATTTTCTTTACCGCGAACGCTGCAGAACTAAGTCTACTCGCTAGCTGTGAGATATGGGCGCCCCATTGCAATTTAGAATCTAAGGTAATTCCAAGAAAAACAGTGTTATCTACTAGATTCAACCTGTTCCCATTAAGCCGCAGATCAGACTCAACTTGTTTTACATTTGGTGCGGAGAATTTTATACATTTAGTTTTTTTATCATTGAAAGCTAGCTGGCTAGCGACCACCCTTTATATAAAGTCTCCCGCCAAATGTTACCGCTCCGGCGGTAATGTGTTCCGGCAATATTGTATAAAGAGCCAGTTCCTTCCTAAACCCGTGTGCTTTCATCTTCGACCTCATCGTCACTTACCATCAGGTGAGATTGAGATCAAACGCGGGTTTAGTCACTTATAAAAAAAAAAAAAAGCTAGATTATTTAAATTAAACCACTGTACTACATTAGAGAGAGCATTGTTTACATCGTCGTAGTTGGTTTTCTGCCTTATCATTTTAAAAATGAATGATGTGTCATCAGCAAACAATACAATATCGTGATTATTGCCTACCATATAGGGTAGATCATTTATATAGACTAAAAATAAAAATGGGCCCAGAATTGAACCTTGAGGCATTCCCATTCTCACAACCGACCCAGCTGACCTTTTCCGGTTAACCTCAACCTTCTGGATTCTATCACTCAGGTAAGAATTCAAAAGTTTGAGGTCAGTGCCTTTGATGCCGTAGTGGTGGAGTTTCCTGATGAGAGTGTCATGCTGAACACAGTCAAATGCGTTGGATAGGTCACAAAATACACCTAGAGCATCGTGTGACCCCTCCCAGGCACCAGCTATTACTTCAAACAGTTCAACACCAGCATCAGTTGTCGAACGACCCCTTGTGAATCCAAATTGTTTGTTATGAAGTAAATTGTTTTTTGTGAAGTGAGCTATTAGTGTTCAACGGATTTCCTCTAGTAGTGTTCAACGGTATCTCCATACCATACAGCGAGACTGTAAAAAACTTGGGAATTATCTTTGACCGCACGTTATCATGGAAACCACAAGTCACCGAGCTGAGCAGGAAAATGTTTGCCGCGGCGAATTCGCTGAAGCGTCTTCGTAATTTCCTCCCTACTGCCACTAAAATTATGCTTGCACAATCTCTCTTACTTCCCATTCTCGACTATGCTGATGCCAGCTATCTAGATTTAACTGAAGAACTTCTTAACAAACTTGAGCGGCTACAAAATCTCTGCATAAGGTTTGTATTTGGATTACGCAAATACGACCACATATCTGATTTCCGCAATAACCTCAAGTGGCTTCCCATTCGCCTTCGCCGGAATACTCACATTCTTTCTCTTGTCTACCGTATTCTGTACGATAAAGCGATACCTTCGTACCTAAAAGACCGCTTAAATTATCTGTATACCAATAACGACCGACACTTGCGTTCTTCATCAAATTTGCTCCTGGCGACACCATCGCACACATCCACATTTTTAGGTAAATCCTTTTTCATTCGATCAGTGTCGTTATGGAACGATCTCCCGATTGAGATCCGCTTGGCGCGCACACCGCGCATTTTTAAACGAATGCTGAAACGGTATTACCTGGCAAAACACTGTCCATCTTAACTATCTTTATATATTTATGTGATGTATATTATTATGTATTTTATTTATATGTACTTAGGTATATATGTAAATATGTATGCTGTCATTATGTATGTGTATGTAATTATTCGTATGTAGTTTATTTTACGAGCCGTACACCTCGCCCACATTCTTCTCCACCAATGCCTGGGTTGCCTGGCAGAGATCGCGTTTCGGCGATAAGGCCGCCCTTTGTGTGTAAATTATAATAATTTTTTCGTTGAACTATGTACCCATGTTTGTGTACAATAAAGAGTATTATTATTATTATTATTAATAGCTGGTTGAGAATATTTTTCATAAATTTTGCTACATGTTGGTAAAATCGAAATTGGTCTAAAATTAGTAGGGTCCGTAGAGCTACCCGATTTAAATAAAGGAATAACCTTACTATGCTTCATTAAATCAGGAAACTCCCCACTTATAATACAGTTGTTAAATATTTCAACAAGGCAAGGAGCTATTACATCTATGATAGAACTTAAGATTTCAACAGATATGCCCCACAAATCAGTTGTCTTTTTAACATCAATTGTCTTAAATGTTTTAAAAATGTCCCCGGTGTCTATGGGTTGGAACTTGAAAGACTCCTTGCACTCACTTACATGATTTTTCAGCAATGATTCAGCCACCACAGGTGAAGAATTTAACAATTTAGTAGTTGAAACTGGAATGTCAGCAAAACAATTTTCGAATGCTGTCGCAACATTTTCATCTACATTAATGGTTTTATTGTCAATTACAAGTTTAAACTCAGTATTGCGATCCTTAACTTTTCCAGTTTCCTTATTTATTATGTTGCATGTTGTTTTAGTCTTATTGGAACTATTTTTTATCTTATTACTTAGATATATAGATTTGGCTGCGGCACATACTCTTTTAAATAATTTTAAGTAAATTCTAACGTAGTTGCAAAAACTTTCACTTTTGTTATATGATTTCTCATGATAGAGATCATATAGGTGCTTTCTACTTATATGTATACCTGTGGTAGCCCAATCACTGAAGGATTTATAATTGTTTGGAGAGACTTTTTTCGGAATAAATACACTCTCATGTTGTTTATTTATTATACTACTTAAATTACTGTATTGTAAATTTACATTGTTGGAGTGGGCTATACGGGGCATATTTTTAATAATACTACATCTAAATCTCTCCAAACGCTTTTTATTGACTGGAACAACCATTATATTCTTATTAACCTGTTTTTTCTTTGAGTATTTAAAAGTAACCAACTGACCGCTGTGATCAGAACTTAGTTTATTTATAACTGATGAACTTACCGGAGTAACATTAGAAAACACATTATCTAGGCAAGTTGCACTGGTCCTTGTTATTCTAGTTGGTTCTAGGAACAGGTTACTAAGATTATTACATTTAAACAAATTTATTAGTTTTTTACTCAATGATGAATTTTCTAATAAATTAACATTAAAGTCCCCGCAAACAAATATTTTCTTAGTTTTATTACATAATTTATCCAATACTTGTTCTAAAACAAGTTCAAAACTATCATAGTGTGATTTAGGGGGTCTATATATACAAACAATTATGCAGTTTGTCAATGTGTATCTGCTTTGTGGTGGTAACATACATTGCCTTCTATGCCATAGGTTCTGGGTTCGAATCCCGGCGGTGGCGGCGGATATTTGTGCGATGAACTATCGTCAAATCATGGATGTTTATTATTTAAGTTTATTCTAATAAAAATATGCATTTACTCAATATGTATGTAATATTTTAATACGTATGTTTATACATTTCTTAAGTATATCAGGTTATCCAGTATCTATAACACAAGTTCTTTAAGAAACTTAATTTGGGCTAGATAATGTAGTGTGAGTGTCAGAAATATTTTTTTATTTACTTAGGTACTCGTATACCTAAAAAAATTTATCAATGCGGCCACCAACCTAATACAAGACTTTTCCAACTTGGAAGCAGTAGATACGTTAGCTCGTATGAATTTATAATACCTATCCATATTCATTCTGTATTCTATTTATAGTCATTCTGTATGGTTAAAATTAGTATTTAAAATTACCAAATAAAACACCTGCATTGTGAATAGATTTTGATGTATTGAAATCAACAATTTTAAGGTCACTTAGCGACACTAAAGTAAACTTATCTTTGAACAGGTGTCAACATTTTGAATTAACTGTTAATACTTATTACTAATTAAAAAACAGTCTGATTTACAAATAATACGGTAAGTACAATTTCAAGGTCACTTAGAGACACTAAATTAAACCTTATCTTGAACATTTTGAATAGATGTTAATAAAATTGAACTTTTAATGCTTATTTCTAAATAAAAAATAGTCTGATTTACAGATAATAAGATAAGTACAATTTCAAGGTCACTAAGAGACAATAAAGTAAACTTATCTTTAACATTTTGAATAGGTATTCATAATAACTTTAATTATTTAAGCTGTTAATTTGATTCAAATTTTCCTAAAAAAAATATTTTAATAACAGCTTAAATTAAATTAGAAACCTTGCGCAGGACACCCTTGATTTAATTTTAGTGCGGTCCAGCACATTCTTTCAACATGTTGCACTCTTCGTTTGTTATTAACTTTTCAGCTTTTAATTTCTCCATGACATCTTTTTGTTCTGCTATTTTCTTATTTTTTCGATATACTTGAAGTTTCAGATTTTTATTTTTTTTATTAAGCTGTCACATAATTTTTCTAACTTGACAATTTTGATTTCATTTTGATAAGCCTGAAAATATTAAAAGAAAAATATTTTATTTAATAAACACAAGTTAGAAACGCCTGGTATCCTCAGGAAATTATGCACAAACAGTTCTTTCACTCATTTTACTACTAAAAAAAGTTAGAATCAATAACTACTTATGTTATATTGTAAAACCAACCTTATCGTGACTTGAATTTAGTTTTGGTTCTTGTTGGTCAGAACTTTGTGGTATGACCTGGTTTTTCAAGTCTGTCAACTGCAATGGAAAAAAATGGTTGAAAAAAAATGGAATGAAAGAATGTTGCTGTTGCGGAATGTCACATGAAAACTTGAAGTTTATTTCACTTACTTCAGTGAGTGCTGAGTGTGGGATTCTTTTCTGTGAAGCCACGCTCCGAACACTAGTAATAGTTGGAGACTGAAAATGAATACAAAGTTTGTATTAATAAATAGCAATTCTCCAAAAATTAAATTTTCTTTTAATTATCATCATGCAAAAGTTATATCCTTCGATGACTATGTAAATTTTTAAAGATTTTAATTTATATAAATTATAAAAGGTACAAAGTAACAATTCTCTACAAAACACTTACTGATAAGTAAAGTGAGGGCACTGCATCATCTTTTAGCCTGATGACTCCAAGTGTTCTATTGATGTTATCATCCTCAAAATGTAATGAACATATAAATAGATTCTTCCTATGACGTCGGCTTATATTTTCTAATCCAATTGCGTTTATCCACCTTCGCCGCATATTTAAATTAGTGGGAAAACTGAAAAATATCGATAAAAAAGACGGTTTACGGATGCCCATCACTATGTTTACACTTGGTAACTAGGAAGCAAGGTTATAAATTTAAAACCTTCTAAACATTCACTATTACTCAATTATTATCGCTTATAGGTACTTGTTACAGTAAACCAGATGATGATATACGCAAATAATTACAAAACATAAGAATTTGAGATAACTTACTGGTGTAAACTTATGTTTTGCGACTTTTTAGCGCCACAAACTAAAATCAAACACTTATGCATATTGTATACGATAATTCAAATCAAACTTATAAAATTGATATTTATTAAAGCATTTCATAGTCAAATCTCTAAAAAATCCCGAATATTTTGCACTTTTCCTGAAAGTAAACAAAACACACTGACGCAAACGTATAAGTAAAATGGCGACTGCATTTCACCAAGCTGACAACATAGCGTAAAAAGAAAATCAAACCAAAAAAAGGAAAGGAAGAATTTGACTTCGAGTCTTTCACTCATGTCAAATGTACGCTTGTTAGAAAGAAATAAAGATATGTCCGTAAATTCATCGCACGTTTGCCACATATATCCTACAGTAAACAATTAATGGGCATCTCCTGTCTATTACTACCTACCATGTTGCTGTTGAGCACTGACCTCTATATTTACCACTGGACTGGCGGCTGTCAAAGTGCTTTTGTGCCCGTTTGATAATCGCCATTTTGGCGCTGTCGGACGTAGCGAGTGTCCCTGGTACTAAAACTAGTCGCTTGCAATATACACATGTCCTCATTCTTGATAACTTTTATATAATGCTTATAACAATAACAACATAAAATTCGAATTAATGTTTAAAAAATATAAAATCACTTAACAATAAGCAAGCACTTCTCTGGCGGCCACTTGCAATATACGTCAAAATTTGTTCTGCGGACACTCGCTACTCGCTAGTGGCGCTTCAAATAGGCACAAAAAAATAGCTGTCAAACTTACGGAACAGCCAGTCCAGTGGTAAATATAGAGGTCAGTGCTGTTGAGTTTCTTGCCACTTCTTTTCAACAGATCGACATTCCGAAGTGGTGGTAGATTCAGTTCAATTTGTAAATTATTTGACTTATTTCAAATGTATAAAATACTTACGAAATAAAGAATTTTTGAGTTTGAGATTCAAATTGTAAAATATAAATTATACACCAGAAAAGTTGTTTTATTTAAAGTATTTATACTGCATTTTTTCTTAATTATTAGTAAGCAATATTTTGAGGTCTATAATCTTTTTATATAAAGAACGGTTTAATTAAAATTAAATCATAAGAATGAAAAGGTTTCTCTTTAAAAATACTTGAAAATATTGCTTAAGACGCAATGACGTCAAATATATAGACAAGTAAGAAGTTCTCTGCTGATTGGTCGGCAATCCGTTAAATAAAGACTCCGACCAATCAGCAGAGATATTAACCAACCAGACGATGCATAGTCTAGTAGTAGTGTTACAAGTATTCTGTGATACGTTATAGTGTGTGTTGAGACTTCACTCACATAATCAAGATAAGAACACTGTGCAGGCGAATACTAACAGTAAGGTGCTACTGGATTTATGAACTCTTACTGTACCTACGCGGCTGTGAGTTCTGTCCGTGTAGAACCCAACCTAATTTAGTGAACGAGGCTACGGGTTGTGTTTTGTTTCCAACGCGTAATTGGCGCGAAACTATTAAATGCCTAAACTATTATCTTGGCCTATAATAGAAGATCAAAAGAACTTCTAAAGTGAAGTTCGATCGATATTATATGAGTTGCTTCATTCGAAGATATATTTATTTACCAAGTAGTCCTTTTGACTTACACGGTAGCAACGCACAAATTAAGAGTACTTAAATGACTAAAAAGTAGACTCGACTATTTTAGTTCACCTTTTTGCCGCTACGCGCTTTCCTCCTGGCGCACACCTGAGCTCAACTCATTCTTTCAGAGCATTTAACTTTATGTAGCAAAACTTCACTAGGGTGATATAGATAGGCAACTATATCAGTAGGGTGGGTGGGACCTTTATCTATATCTTCGAGTGAAGCAACTCATATAATATCGATCGAACTCATAAAGTAACTTTTATAGGTTGAGATAGAGATATCAGCTAAAACGGAGAACTAGCGCCATCTAGAACTTAGTGCTGGAAACTTTTACTAGAACCAGTCGGGAACTTTCCCTGTATTTTTCTTTAAGAATATTTAAGATTCCCCAATATGTATATTATCATGATTATATGAAATATGTATATATCAGAAAATCGTTATCACTATCGAAATTCCAATAAACATGCAAAGGTCGAATAGCAGCGTTGTTTCCGAAATCGGAATCGAAAACGGGTGCGCAGTAATAATAATAATAATAATAATAATTTATTTATTTGTAACCAGAAAAAAAAATAAGTACAAAAAACATTATAGGTACATTGTTATGGGCTTTAAACAATTAAGACTTAAATCTAATGGTTACATAGTATAATGGTCACAGAGAGAATGTCCCTGACTCCGAAACTACTGTAAGTGTGCTATCGGAGCCAGTGATTCCTAAGGAAAGGCATCTGAATAAGATTTATTGGTAGTTTTGTCACGTATACAAGATTTCAAAAGCTGTTACAAAAGTAGGAAAAATAAACTATTTTTGTACATATGAAAGGAGAAGTGTGTGTGTATGTATGTGTGTTTGTGTGTGTATTTGTGTGTGCGTGTGTGTGAATGAGGAGTGTAATTGATGGATGAGTAGATATAGTGTATGACAATATTTTATTTATTGAAATTTAATTGAAATGTATTAAATGACCTTATTAAGAATATTTTCGGTTTTTTCATAATCTAACGTTAAGAGGTAGTTTGTCAGTTTTTTCTTGATTTCAAATATGGTAAGTTCATAAATTGAGATGTTTTTATGGATATAATTATAGATTTTTGAGGAAAGGATGTCAAAGTGATTAGAGGCAGCTGAGGTTCTGTGATTATTTATGTGACAGACTTTTACACGGGAACGTTTCGTCAATTGGTAAGACTCAAGTGGCAAGTCCTTATGCTTTCTGATAATGCATCTGAGAATAAATAATTGACGCACAGTCAAAACTTGACACTCGTTATATAAGGATGAAGTAGAGTAGCGAATGGGCTTAAACGTCATGACTTTGAGTAATGCACGTTGTGCTCTTTCCAGTTCCAGCATGAGAACTTTACCTGCACCTCCCCATACAGGGATGCAATAAGAAATAATTGACTGAGACAGTGCCAAGTAAACATTCTTCACTGTTCTGTAATCTGCTATGTGTCTGAGAACTTTAAAAACGTAGATTAGTTTTCTAGTACGTGATTTTAGCGATTTAATGTACAAGTGCCACTTTAAATTAAAATCAATAATAATACCAAGATATTTAACACTGCTTACAAAACCTATAGAGACACAGTCACAGATACTAGAGGCAGAATTACAGGAGTGTATTGTCAAGTTACAGTTATGAACTGGAGGAGCGCTTGCTAAGGTTAAAGAGAAGGGTATTATGTGGGTTTTTTTGTAGTTTAAGGTCAAAAAATTTGTTGAGAGCCAGTTACCAACACATTCAAGAGCCTTAGTAGCGGACGCTTTGGCACTATCCCAGTCTTCTCCGTGCACAATTAGCGCAGTATCATCTGCATAAACGAAAGTTTCGCAATTCGGAATAGGAAGCTTACATAATTCGTTTATGTACACAAGAAAAAGCGTGGGGCCCAAAATACTACCCTGTGGGACGCCAAAATTAATAGGTTCAATGTCACTGATGTATGAGTCAATTTTCACCCTCTGCATACGATCAAGGAGATAGCTCTTGAAGATATTCAAAGAGTGACCACGAACCCCATACGATTCCAGCTTGTTAACAAGTATTGGGATCGAGACTGTGTCAAAGGCCCTGGAGAGATCAAGAAAAATGCCTAAACACTTTTGTTTATTGTCCATTTTGGAAACTATGAAACTTGTAAGCTTGGTGACTGCATCTTCTGTGGAAACTTTTGAGCGAAAACCGAATTGATTGCTGGCTATCAAGTTGTGTTTTTCCAAGAAACTAATGAGTGCATTGTTCAAGATTCTCTCCAAGACCTTCGAAAGTACAGGCAGAACAGATATTGGTCTGTAATTTGTGACCTCGGATTTATTCCCTTCCTTATAAATGGGATGGACCAGTGCTGTTTTAAGTGCTTTTGGAAATACTCCAGTTGAAATTGCGAGATTACAAATATGCGTAATTGGGAGCACGAGAGCATCTTTGGAGGCTTTGATAATGGAAGGGGAGATATTGTCCCAGCCTGATGCACAGTCAGATCGTAAACCCATTATAATGCGTTCAACCTCATCTGGTTCCACTTCAATCAAAGCCAATGAATTGGGTGGAGATACTGTAGGAGGACCTGCAATTGACGTAGGAGGTATAATTTTATCTGCCAGTTTCCTTCCTATGTTAGCAAAAAAATTATTTACCACGTTTATAGATTTATGTGCTTCCGCATCCAATTTAAGTAAATCCTTAGGTGATTCTTTATTTATGTTGAAATTTGTTGCTTCTTTGATAACATTCCATAAGACTTTGGAGCTCCTAGCATCTGCAAGTTTAGTTTTATAGTAATCACGTTTAAGTTTACGTACTAGACAATTAATGAAATCACGATACCTTTTATAAGTTAAAGCAAGAATTTCATTATCTGGGGCTTTTCTTACTTTACTATGAAGTTTGTCCCTGTTACGTAGGCAACGAAGCAGGCCTGGAGTTATCCAGGGCTTAAGAACGTTTTTCTTGTGAGGGATTGAATTTTTTACGGTATGGGATATTATGGTCTTTCTGATTTTATCGATGAGAGTATCAGTAGCAATATCTGCATCCAAGCAATTCAAAACTGGAGAATAATCCATGTGATCAAGATCATCTTTTATAGCATTAAAATCAGTTTTAATCATTATCTTTGCGGATTTGTCACGAAAGCGATTACGGTTATTTAAGCATAACATAGTAGGGATATGATCAGTGATTGGGGATTCAATAGCAATAGCTATGGAGTTATATTTATTATTAGAGTTTACCATAATATGGTCTAAGCAATTCTTAAGTCGGGTGGGGAAAAGATGAGCTGGTAATAAGCCAAATGAAGCCATGGACGTAAGATAGTAGTCAGAATGAACATCAGTGTTATTTTCTTTTATGTCTACATTGATATCCCCAATAACTGCAATAAGGTGGTCGTTTTTTAAGCCTGTTACGATACTATTAATACTATTTATAAAGTTGTCCAGATTTAAGTACGATGGAGATCTATATATAGCAAGGATTGTAATTTCTTTATTAATTGTACACACTAAACAGTTGCCATCGATAAAATCAGGTTCCCAAACATGGACTTCAATGTCATGTCTGGCATATATAACCACACCGTCATTTTGTAGCATATTATTGTTTGTGTGATATGTTGTGAACCCCTGCAGTTGTGGAATGTTACAGTTATTTTTAAGCCAACATTCACTTAGGATCAATATATCGAGGTCAAACTTTAACAACGCAAGGGTAGCAATGCATTGATCTATGTTTTTATTAATACTCCTAATATTAACGTGTAGACACTTAAAATAATTAGAAGGGTTGCCAAGTATCTCATAACAGGTGTCAGGAATACACCTCAAAGATTTTGCAATAGCAAAGGAGTCAATGTCGTTGTTTACTGAGTTAAAATCGAATTTTGATAACTAAAACACTATATATATTTGCGGCAATAATTATATGAAAAAGCATGTGCGATGTGTACAGTAGAACTAGCATTTTAACTGGGTCAAAATAAAGATCATAGACCATTATCCAGTTTGAAACAAGATGAATATGAGGAAATGCCAAGAAGCCAAAGTTAAGGAATGCCATTTTTATAGCTTGTTGACAAATTATGAATTGTCGAAAAAATATTATTGTGATTGTGTTGTTTGTAAGTGTAAATGTGCAGTGTGTCTGTGTGTGTGTGTTTTGTAAATACAATGGCAAACAATTTCTTAACCATAAAAACATTAAGATATTAAGATCTATTTTAGAATAATTAAAGTGTAAAAAAAATAAAAACATTAAAGGCAATAAAGTGTTATAGAAAATTGGAGTTTTATCATTCTTAACTAAAGACTCACTTGAACTAAATGAAGATAGTCACTTTTCAGTTTTAAGATCACACAAACACTGTTCTGATATAATACGGATTGGCGAAGAACCTTGTTCCTTACGGAGGAGAATTTTGCTGTTTGATATCCAACAGTATTTGTATCCTTGGTCTTTAGCAAAACAACGCGCTTCGTAGTATAACTTCTTTAATGATGGCGGCAAGTGTTCATCTACATAAAAAGGTTTCTTTTCGCCAGGTAGTCCAATGTGTTTAGTGTTGATTTTTTCTTCAGGTTTACGTGAGCTATTGAATTTTCGAACTAGGGATAGAAACTCTTGTTTAGTCTGTACTTTAGAGAACTCAACGACAATGTTAGCGGCTGAGTTCGGTTTCCCTGGTGCACGGTATATATCACGGAGATCAAACGGCTGCAATTCCATATTTACTATCTTCCCGATTCTTCTTATTAAGTCGGTAAGGTCGTTGGTACTTTCCTTGTCCTTCGAAGGGAGGTTCCGAATTTCGATGGTAGCGGAGCGCGAATATTTCTGCAGTTCCTGAACTTTGTGTTCCAATTTCAGAATACAACCCCTGCATTCCTTTTTTTCAGCTTCAAGAACCCTGATCTTCTCCTTCATTTCCTCATACATTTCATTTATCATACCCATCGACTTATCGAGTTCTTGGTTAGTTTTCTGTATGGAATTGCACTGAAATTTCAAATCCGATAAGTCGAAAGCAAGTTTCTTTAGAGTTTTCTCTTGCTCGGTTTTCCAGGATGAAAGAGTAGTATTTTGCTCTGTTTTCCATGTAGCTAGCATGTCTCTTATTTCATCCTTAAATTCCGTAAGAATTTTATTTAGGGACATGTCAGTGTTGAATTTCTTTCCCCTCACTGTAACGTTAGTTTGATCAAAATCTTGTGTTTTATGTGGAGTATCTGAATCTGATATATATACATATTTCATATAATCATGATAATATACATATTGGGGAATCTTAAATATTCTTAAAGAAAAATACAGGGAAAGTTCCCGACTGGTTCTAGTAAAAGTTTCCAGCACTAAGTTCTAGATGGCGCTAGTTCTCCGTTTTAGCTGATATCTCTATCTCAACCTATAAAAGTTACTTTATGAGTTCGATCGATATTATATGAGTTGCTTCACTCGAAGATATAGATAAAGGTCCCACCCACCCTACTGATATAGTTGCCTATCTATATCACCCTAGTGAAGTTTTGCTACATAAAGTTAAATGCTCTGAAAGAATGAGTTGAGCTCAGGTGTGCGCCAGGAGGAAAGCGCGTAGCGGCAAAAAGGTGAACTAAAATAGTCGAGTCTACTTTTTAGTCATTTAAGTACTCTTAATTTGTGCGTTGCTACCGTGTAAGTCAAAAGGACTACTTGGTAAATAAATATATCTTCGAATGAAGCAACTCATATAATATCGATCGAACTTCACTTTAGAAGTTCTTTTGATCTTCTATTATAGGCCAAGATAATAGTTTAGGCATTTAATAGTTTCGCGCCAATTACGCGTTGGAAACAAAACACAACCCGTAGCCTCGTTCACTAAATTAGGTTGGGTTCTACACGGACAGAACTCACAGCCGCGTAGGTACAGTAAGAGTTCATAAATCCAGTAGCACCTTACTGTTAGTATTCGCCTGCACAGTGTTCTTATCTTGATTATGTGAGTGAAGTCTCAACACACACTATAACGTATCACAGAATACTTGTAACACTACTACTAGACTATGCATCGTCTGGTTGGTTAATATCTCTGCTGATTGGTCGGAGTCTTTATTTAACGGATTGCCGACCAATCAGCAGAGAACTTCTTACTTGTCTATATATTTGACGTCATTGCGTCTTAAGCAATATTTTCAAGTATTTTTAAAGAGAAACCTTTTCATTCTTATGATTTAATTTTAATTAAACCGTTCTTTATATAAAAAGATTATAGACCTCAAAATATTGCTTACTAATAATTAAGAAAAAATGCAGTATAAATACTTTAAATAAAACAACTTTTCTGGTGTATAATTTATATTTTACAATTTGAATCTCAAACTCAAAAATTCTTTATTTCGTAAGTATTTAATACATTTGAAATAAGTCAAATAATTTACAAATTGAACTGAATCTACCACCACTTCGGAATGTCGATCTGTTGAAAAGAAGTGGCAAGAAACTCAACAGCACTGACCTCTATATTTACCACTGGACTGGCTGTTCCGTAAGTTTGACAGCTATTTTTTTGTGCCTATTTGAAGCGCCACTAGCGAGTAGCGAGTGTCCGCAGAACAAATTTTGACGTATATTGCAAGTGGCCGCCAGAGAAGTGCTTGCTTATTGTTAAGTGATTTTATATTTTTTAAACATTAATTCGAATTTTATGTTGTTATTGTTATAAGCATTATATAAAAGTTATCAAGAATGAGGACATGTGTATATTGCAAGCGACTAGTTTTAGTACCAGGGACACTCGCTACGTCCGACAGCGCCAAAATGGCGATTATCAAACGGGCACAAAAGCACTTTGACAGCCGCCAGTCCAGTGGTAAATATAGAGGTCAGTGCTCAACAGCAACATGGTAGGTAGTAATAGACAGGAGATGCCCATTAATTGTTTACTGTAGGATATATGTGGCAAACGTGCGATGAATTTACGGACATATCTTTATTTCTTTCTAACAAGCGTACATTTGACATGAGTGAAAGACTCGAAGTCAAATTCTTCCTTTCCTTTTTTTGGTTTGATTTTCTTTTTACGCTATGTTGTCAGCTTGGTGAAATGCAGTCGCCATTTTACTTATACGTTTGCGTCAGTGTGTTTACCTCTGCACCCACCAAAATATCAATAGCTGATGGAATGCAGAAGGAAGGATCAGCTAACTGCAGGTGAGATGGTATTGGAATATTTTCAATATCAATCATAGAAGGCGGCAATACTTTTGTGATCTCGGGCAATATTAAACAACCAATATTCGCCTTGTATTTACCGTTAAGTGATTCGATATTAAAATTACAAGACTGTGTACTTATTGAGGCCTGGTTATTAATACCTGTTACCGTGGAGTTTGTGTTGCGCCGCACTAACCCCAGCTTATCACACATATTCTGCGTGATAAAGTTGGTTGTGCTGCCATTGTCGAGCAGCACTCGGGCGTCGTACCTCTTTCCTCCATTCACGACTTTCACCAACGCTGTGGAAAGTAAAATATGCTTCGAAGTAGTATGCTGTAAAGAAGCGTTGCTTGATAAGGTGACACTGTCTGGCGTGCAAGTAGGTAAGGAGGCACCTCCAGAAGTATCAGTAGGCAGGGCAACACTGCTTGGCATAGGATCTTGGAAGGATGTAGAATTAAGCTCTTCTACATGCAAAAGGGTATTATGTCTGCCTTGGCAGTACTTACAGCGCGATAATCTACATCGTTTAGTAAGATGTCCCAAACGTAAACAATTGAAACATACTTTTAATTCCTTTGCTTTATTAATTCTTGTAGCTACGGGCATGTTCTTAAAAGTTTCACATGTATACAATAAATGGTTTTTTAAACATAAGGGGCATTTTATAATATTATTCATTTTCATACTTCTACTATCTGTTATTTGATTTATATTATTATTACTATTACTTTCAACAATAAAACTCTTTGATCTACTTTCTAATTTAATTGATTTAGTTTCCTTTTGATTATACTCTAACGTCTCTAATAAATCAGCTTTGTTACTAATAAATGTGCAAAATTGTGATAAGCTTGGTGCTTTACTAAGAGTGTTACGATATTCTTCCCAACACCTACTTGTAATTGGATCTAATTTATTGGACATCATAAACACAATCAGGGTGTCCCAATACTCCGTGGGCTCGTTCAATGTTTTAAGCGCTCTGATGTTTTTATTTATACCATCTATGAGACGACGCAAAGACACACTTGACTCACAAGATACATGTCCAACATTGAACAAAGCCTGCACGTGATTATTAATCAAAAGCCTACTATTGTTATAACGCTCACAAAGTAAATTCCATGCCAGCTCATAATTGTCACCTTTAAAATCTATGTTTTTAATAATTTCCTGTGCGTTATTCTTAAGTGAAGCGCGAAGGTAATGGAATTTACTAATATTGTCTATGCAACTACTATTATGGATTAGTGATAAAAAAGTGTCTCTATACTCAAGCCAGTACTGATAACTACCATCAAACTTAGGCAAATCAATCTTTGGTAAGCGAATAAAGTTTTGTTGAAACGATTCACCTGCTTGTTTGCTTGCCGAGCCCGCTACAGACCCACCATACGCGACCCCAGCGCCGGCGCTGTCGCTGCCCAGCCGGGAGCGCGCCTGCGCTGCTAACATGTAGTACTGCTGCTCAAAATTGGCTCGTTTCGCGTACTCGTCGTCCGGCACGTCAGATCGCACTTCTATCTCCAACTGTAACTGGTCAAATTCGTCGTATAAGATTTCAAATTTGTTAATACGACTCTCTAGTTCGATACGTTGGAGGTCACTTAGTAAATTGCAACTATACAGGGTTTCTAGGTATTTAGAAAAGTTGGTAAGCTTAGCTTTCATAGCACTGCGTTTTCTATAAAGCATATCCTCGGTAGCCATTTGTATGTAATTTATCGCAAACTAAGCAAAAAAAAACAAAAGATAAGAATGTAAATACGCCACAAAAAATGCGTAAACAAATAAAACAAAAGGCAATCAACAGGTGCAATTAACAAAGGGCTGACCTTGACCGAGAAACGGCCAACTGATTCTTATTATCAGCTGTGCGTGTGATAAGAAGTTATTCACTTTTTATGCACCTTAGTGTGAAAGGGATGCTGTTATGCGCAAGAGTGAAGCAAATGGCGAATGGAATGCGAGGAAGCTTACTTACTTAACTCAATGAGATAGTAGAAGATTTATAGATATTTAAATTTAAGAAATTAAAGTTACAAAGCTTGAGAATGTTAAAAATAAAAGGAAGAAGGGATAAATTGGAATGGACTCACAAAACGTCGTAATCCTTAACCAACAGGCGACCAAGCTCCAACAAAGAAACGATGATTCGGCGTATTTTTTCGACTGCTAGTCGTCCAAATCTTCTAAGACCGAAATTGAAGACGCTCTCGAGATGCTGTGGTCCTAATACGAAGTCCTCTTCTTCAAAATCTTGTGACTTCAATCCTCATACACTAGATGACGCGGCGATTTCGCAACTCGACGGGTCCAAAGTCTAACTGCCGCGCTGTACTCGTTTAATACGGAGATTTTTCTCGATCGAAGGACCAAATGTTAGGGTCCTATGTAGGGACTATAGATTAAAACTAGTGGACTGTAACTGTTATACTGGTTATTATTGAACTACAAGTACAATCGGTCTATTAGATGGTGTGTCGAGTAGGTACGTCGCTCGCGGATGCGTAAGATGAAGTGGCGGCCCCCTCTCACGTCCCGGCCGCTGAGCCGTCCAAAACCGAGCGTAGCCGAACGCCGGCGGAGAAACCGGAACAACTTTAAAATTAGTGAAAACGGTGGGAAGGCATAAAAATTTAAAGTACCCCAAGTAAGGGTAAAAGCGTCTATTACCATAGCGTCAGGGTCTCGTTTCCATGAAACATATTGTGTACATTTGGCGTTGGTGCGAGAAGCGAAAAGGTCGACTTGAGGTTGGCCAAAATATTTCACAATTCGTTGAAAAGCGTGCATCGGAAGTTCCCATTCTATATCGGGATTTAGTTTTCGCGATTCTTCGTCAGCTTCTACATTTTCGCTTGAATTAATATAGGAAGCATAAAGCCAAATATTTCTCTTCTCGCACCATTGCCAAATATTTTTTGCCAACTTGTTCAAATGAGGAAACTGAGTTCCTCCCATTCTATTTATATAACTTATAGCCGTCGTGTTGTCAACACGTAACAATATTGCACAATCATGATAATCTTTTACAAAGCACTTTAGCCCATAAAAAACTGCCAGCAGTTCTAAATAATTAATATGAAAACATGACTCACTTTGTTTCCAATGCCCATTTGCGCGGTTATCGTTACAAAACGCACCCCAGCCCGACCGTGAAGCGTCGGTAAAAATTTCCAAAACAAAAATTTCCAAAACCCATATCTAACCGCGGGGCAGGCTGAGGTCAAGGTTCCGATAAACTGTGCAAATTCTCTTATACTGCAAGATGGAAGTTTTATATATTTATCAATTAATCGCGCAATATTGTTTCGTTTTTCGAACGGTAAAGATAATGTCAAATTAACGCTATCGAACATAAAGCCTAGATATTTACACTTCTGGTTTGGTATTAACGTGCTTTTATCGAAATTAATTATAAAACCAAGACATTGAAGTAACCTTACGGTTTCGTTTACGTTTTGTTTACATTTTTCGTAAGAATCGCCAATGCACAAAATATCGTCCAAGTAAGCTACTGAAGTGAATCCTCTCATTCTCAAGTACCCTACGACTTCCCGCATAATTTTTGTAAATGTTCGAGGGGCAATTGACAACCCGTACGATGCCGTACCACAAATTCGAATGTTTGTGATAAGAATTGAAAGCGTAAATATTTACGATGTTCTTGTTGTACGGGTAATAATAAATAAGATTCTTTTAAATCGATACAAGCTAAGAATGAATCTTTCGTTATTAACCGTGAGGCGGTTCTAAAATCTTCCATTTTGAAATGTGTATTAGTGAGGAATTTATTTAGATACTTTAAGTTTAAAATAAATCGTTTGTCTCCATTCGATTTTGGAGCCAAAAATATATTAGAAACGTATTGATCAGAAACAGGAGAACATGGCACAACAGCTCCTAAGTTAAGTAGTTTTTGTATGGCTACCGCCATGTCTCGATTTTCTTTCGGAGAGAAAGTAGTTGTAGGAGTAATTAATTGATTAATTAGACAATTCATTGGCAAAGAAATACCGTCATGGATCCACTTTAAAATAACAGGGTTATTGGTAATTTTAGTCCAACAATTATAAAAATATTGAAGTCTACCACCACGCACCTGTATTAGCGACGATTGAGAACACGTTGTCTCGATAACGCCGACCGTCTCGCTGGATGAGGAGCCGGAGGCTGCGCTGGCATTGTGTAGCTGTGTGATGGTAGCTGTGGTCTGCGCGTCTGCCCTCCTCGCCCCCCCCTGTTCAACGGATAGCGAGAAGGGCCCATCCAGTTTCCCTGGAACCGTGGGCGCGTTGTCGGTTGACTTGTAGATGGTTTTGGTGGGTCAACGTGTTTCTTTATTTGTGAACCTTGTCTTTCAATAGTTTGTGCAGCCTTAATCTTTTCGGATAACTGGTTGCCAAATAGGGTTTCGTCTCTTTCCTCGTTCTCTAATATATTGACAAAGGATTTATCTAAACCATGCACCAAAAGCCTTGATCTTGTATCCGTATATGTGTGATGTAAGTCCGACAAAATTTTACAGGCATCTGATAGATTTTTTATGGCACTTACTTTGTGTTCCGATGTCAATAGCACAGTCATGGCTTTACTGATTGCTGCAATGCCAAGCCCCAGCTGTTGTTGTGTTGTTTCTATTTTCTTATCCCTGCTTTTAAATGATTCAGGAACAGCCGCGGATATTTCGGGGTTTAGGCTAGGGGCTTTCAACAGCTTGCAGTTTTCTGGTATTAAATAATCTTTGTATAGCTGGTCTTTCATCTCTGTCGATAAACCTTTACGTAGTAAAGGCAGCAAACGCTGGGCCAAATCTGGGTGGATGCATTCACCGTATTTGGGGGTATCTTGAATAGTATCGCCTAAAGCCGATAAAAATTCCATTGGAAGTGGCTGAGGTTCTGCTTCAGGTATTACCGACGAGGGCTCCGGTTCTAATTGAGTTTCTGTAGCCAATTGCGGTGGTATTTGACACACCGGGTCGAGATCCAATATTGAATCATCGTAGTAATCTGCAAATAAATTGCGATATTAATTTTATTATTGATTTAAGCCTCCGTGTCGATTTTTATAAATCAACATCCTGGGCTGGCCTCCGTGTCGATTTTTGTAAATCAACACCCGGGCTGAATATTTAAGCCTTCGTAATAACCCAAGGTTATGCAAATAAGTTGCGATATTAATTTTATTATTCATTTAAGCCTCCGTGTCGATTTTTATAAATCAACATCCTGGGCTGGCCTCCGTGTCGATTTTTGTAAATCAACATCCGGGCTGAATATTTAAGCCTTCGTAATAACCCAAGGTTAATATCCAGGATTGGTTAAATTAACCAATAATTAATGCTTACTTTGAATGATTTCTTCTTCTGAAGAAATAGATAAAGGCCTTAAGCGTTTACTCCGTTGGGGTCTTTGGATGATTTCTTCTTCTGAAGAGCTGGATAAACGCCTTATGCGTTTACTCCGTAGGGGTTTTTCTTCTAACTTCTTTAACTTGCGCTTGTAATAAGCAATTCTTTCTTCTGCACTCCGCTTTGGCATTTTCAAAAAGATACGTTTGCTACCGCGCACGAAAAAAGAATGAGTTGAGCTCAGGTGTGCGCCAGGAGGAAAGCGCGTAGCGGCAAAAAGGTGAACTAAAATAGTCGAGTCTACTTTTTAGTCATTTAAGTACTCTTAATTTGTGCGTTGCTACCGTGTAAGTCAAAAGGACTACTTGGTAAATAAATATATCTTCGAATGAAGCAACGAAATATAATTATGGTTGGCCTGGCTTGACTATAACACAACTCGTCCTCTAATTCTATGAGATGTTCACACTGCATTATTAATTCGCGATTTATTTCTTGCGGAGCGAGGCTCAAAGCGCTTATCGTGTGCGCGGTCATGGTTTCTAGCTCGCGGCTACATATGCCTCGGATGTTCAGCTTAACCCTTGTTGACTCCGAGTCATTTGTTTTACTACCGCAGACAGCTTCGATGGTGAGCTGTTCCGACCTACCGGGCGATAATAATAATAATAAATTCTTTATTTGCTGGTATATGGTAATTACAAGTAGGTCTTAAATTATTGTATATGTCCAATCACATACTGCTGTAGTTTCAGCGTGCAAATATACATGTCAAATTTGTTGATTAAGCTAGGTCAGGTTTACGATTCAAATTACAATGTATGTCTAATAAAACGCCAATTCAACTAAAATTAAATTAAAATTGTACCAAATGTCAACTTCAATTAAGATAAAATTTTAAATTTTAGTGTATGTCCAATTATATTAAAATTATAGCAAATGTCAACTTTGATCAAAATTAAATTAAATACAAAATTAAAATACAGCTAATTCATACAAAGAAATGTCAAAAAAATATATAAATATATACTAGTTCAGGATACAAAAAGAAAGATAAATAGGAAATTTAGTTATTAAATGTCATAAATCTTTATCATTTAAATATGTACGAATGTCATAATACATTTTGTTTAAAAGTAAATTGAATAAACTATTTTTAAATTTCATCACAGGTAATTCTCTAATTTGACAGGGTAATTTATTAAATACTCGTATGGCCATACAATATGCGTTGTTGCTGTAAAGTGCGAGTTTCTCGTATGGAATATACAGCTTATCTTTTTTTCTACCACAGCGTCCAGTCACCGTACTGCTACTTTCAAACAAATGTTTGTTCTGTTTTACAAAACAACAGATTTCATAAAGATAGAGACAAGGAAATGGCAAAATTCTTAATTTATTGAAGAGAGGTCTACAACTATCCAAAAAATGTGCCCCGCAGATGGCGCGTATGCATTTTTTTTGTAGCATAAATACCTTATCGGCTTCTCCTGAGTTTCCCCACAAAATTAGTCCGTATCTTATAATTAAGGAAACATAGCCATGATACGCCAGTTTTGCCGCTTCAACGGAAACTATTTGAGCGATGCGTTTTAAGGCATATATAAATCTATCGATTCTCAGGCAAACGTTTGTAACGTGGTCTTTCCAATTACAATTTTTATCTATGATGAATCCAAGGAATTTAGAAGAATCAACGATGTTTAATTGTATGTCTTTATATTTAATGTCAAGTTGGCGGATTTTTGAATTGTATGTCTGGAATTGAATTATTTTGGTTTTGTCAATATTTAATATTAATTTATTTATGTCTAACCATTTTGTTACGTCATTTAAAGCTTTGTTTATTGTTTTTTCAGCGTCTAAATCTTTGGCACACCTAATTGTTACAAGTGTGTCATCTGCAAATAAAACACATTCGTGGTCAATAAAGTTAGGGAGGTCATTGATAATATATATTAAGAATAGTAGAGGTCCTAATACGCTACCTTGCGGAACTCCATGTGTGTTAAGCGAGAAAGGAGACTGAAAATGTTGCAAGGTGTTTCCTGTTATGCGAGTTATTTCAACACATTGGGTTCTGCCGCTTAGATAATTTTGGATCCAGTCTAAAGCTTTTCCTCTAATGCCATAGTACTGCAATTTTTTAACAAGTATGTCATGCGAAACACGGTCGAAGGCCTTTGACATGTCTAGTAGTATTTATACGGGATATATTCCACTATTTAAGGACTCAGTTACATTTCTTTTAAGAGTGAAGCATAATTTTGTAGAGCTATGCTTTCTAAAACCATATTGTTTTGAGCTAAATATATTTTGATTTGTAAAGAAACAATACATTTTATCATATACAGTTTTTCAAATATTTTTGAAAGAACTGGTATGCGCGTAACTGGTCGGTAGTTATCGATATTGTCGAAGTCTCCTTTTTTATGTAAGGGTTGTACAATAGATTTTTTTAATCGATTTGGAAAAATACCTTCTGATAATGACAAATTTACTATATAAGCTAAGGGTCCTACAATATATTTGGCAATGGCTTTTAGCATTTGGGTAGAAATAAAATCATAGCCTGTACAGTGGCTATTCTTTAATGTCATTATTATGTTAAAAACGTCATTTGGTGTTAATGGATTCATAAATACTGTATTATTACACCTTTTTATTCGTATGTCATGCTCTCTAAACGTCTTTTGGGTAGTACAATTATTTGAATTGTCAATAAAAAAATTATTAAATGTCTTACATATGTCCGTGGGGTCTGTGTATATCTGATTATTAAATTTAATGCGGTCAATGAGTTTAGAAAATAAATTATTATTTACAGTATTTTTTATCAATGTCCAACTTGCTTTGCATATATTTTTTGCGTTAGCCAAATATTTAACGTTTTCCGACTTTTGTACAGTAGTGAAACATTTATGTAATATTTTACAGTAAGATTTGTATTTCCGTTTATTGTATAGTTTATTATCTCGACAAAGGCGGTACTTAAGGTATAGCTGTCGTTTGACTATGCAAGATTTTTTCAGTCCTTTAGAAATTAACTTATTTCGTATAGGTTTATTAACGATTTTAACTTTTATGAATGGAAAGCACAAATTGAAAAACAGACTCAAACAATCGTGAAATTTATTGAATGCTTCTTCTGTTTTTGTTTCCGTGTACACTTCATTGTATGTTAATATTGACATACACTCTATAAAGTTATCAACATTCTCACGAGCAAAATCTCTTCTATAATCAAAATAAAAGTGTTGTTTCCGATCTAGGTTATGCCTACAATTTTGAATAAATGTGGCTGTTTGAGCTGTTTCGTGGTCAGAAAGACATAATAAATGAGTTTTAGTACTCACGCAGTTTAAGTTACTGACTATTAAGTCTAGGCAAGCACTTTTTCTAGTTGGTACGTTAATATGGGAATTCAAATTGTACTGTGTAAGTAAACTCAATAGTCTTGTGGACGTTTTATTTGTTTTTAGCAGATCTATATTTGAATCCCCGGTCAGCAAAATATTTTTATTACGTTTTTTTGTCAGAAAATGTAGTAGAGTTTCTAGTTCACAAAAAAATAATTCCAAATTTGAAGAAGGTGTCCTGTAAATGCAAACAACATATAAATTAAAATCTAATAATTCAATGGCACAATACTCAAAATAAAATAAACTAGGTTTTTGATTCATAATTTTCAAATATCTTAAATCATTTCTAATTAGGATGCAGGATCCACCCCTTCGTTCGTTAGGTCTTGAAAAATATGAGGCTAGTTTATAGTTACATAGTTTAATATTTAACTCCGGACCGCTTTTCACGAACTTTTCTGTAAAGCAAAGTATATCTAAAGAGTCGACTTCTTGTTTGAGAGTTGTAAGGGTTGCCTCTAACAAGTCTTGTTTATTAAGATCTTGCGACACTACTTTGTGAGCCACATCCCGCTCTATCAACGTCATTGTTGACCCTTCGTCTAACAAGGCGTGTGTGGTGACTGTACCTAACGGCCCACTCAGCTCAACCGGTAAAATCTTAAGGTACGTGGTTGACGCGCTAACGTGGTTAACTGAGTTTATCGTCGCATCCGCAGTTCCCGGGTTCGATTCCTGCCCGTGATGTAGAAGGCGATGATGCGACGCTTCACAACCATTTATGCCGCACGGTTTATATTTGCATCTCATTATGCGTTTGTGTGCTTCATTTAAACATCTAAAGCACAGCCTGTTGCTCTTCGCTGTCTCCCACCGTTTTGCGACGTTTAATTTGGCAAAATCCGCACACTCCTTTATTAAATGAGTACCTCCGCACAATGCGCACTTGCCCTTATCGACTTTATCGTGGCAAGGTGTGGCTTGTGGGGGTTTCGAGTTGCGTTTTTTATTTAAACTCTTTCGGTGAGCCACTGCAGCAACGGTTGCCTTTTTCGGTTCGCGCTCGTTTTCCGACGGACATGATGAGTCGCTACTGTATGAACGCGAGCGATGTTTGTATGTTTTCACGGCGTTAACCGGCCTCGGTTGCAGACTAAAGGCGCGTTCTTCCCTATTTAAATTGTATGAAAACATAGCACCGCACTGATCTGCCATTTTGTTTAAAAATTGTGACAATAAAACTAATTCTGGTATGTCGGCATACATTGATTTAAATTCGAACCATTTATATTTTAAAATTACGCTTAATTTATCTATAACTCTACTTACTAACTCTGGTGAGTATAAATATTGAGGTTGATTTAAGGTTTTAATCGAGGCGACGGTGTTAGCTACCTTGCTAGCATACATCGTAATATTTTTCCCGTCTTCTGACATGCGGGGTAGCTTTTTTAAAGACTCTAACTCCGATAATATCAACATTTCCGGCCTACTGTAACGTCTTTCTAATGTTTCCATTATAGCACTTGGTTCGATGCTAGTATACATTAAAGACCGCACGTTTTCTCTAGCATGGCCGCGGAGCGCCTTACGAAGCCTAGCTACGTTTTGAACTCCCGTGTACGAGTTCTGAGTGTCTGTAAACACGGATTTAAATGGAATCCACTCGGATATGTTGCCCTCGAAATAGGGCAACTCTTCCATAAATTTAGGTATGGATTGACTGTTCGACTTACTAAGATTGACTGCCTTTACTATCGCGTCGGCTAGCGCCGACATGCCGCTTTCATCACTAATATTTTCGCGACTCTTAACTGGGTGAGACATCTGAACGTTTACACACGGAGGTACGCTAGCCGGTTGTGCCCTACATTCCCGTTCGCAAATTACTCGCGCGTTATTTTGATCATTGCTCCAACTATGAACCCTACCGTCAATAGGTTCGGGGGTGACATCCGCCTCGTTGGAGTTCTCAACAGTTGCCAGTTCGAATCTGGCTAACTCCAAACGAGTCTCAGCATATGCGGTTGCCGCCCGCACCCGTTCTAATTCGGAGGCCCTAAGTTCTAACTGCGCTTTAATCTGAGATAATTTACTAGACTGCGAAGTAGATATATCGATTCCGGGCCTATCACTCGCGACAGGCATACCTACAACCGTCCCGGGTGCACTGTTTGCTAACGTTTGCACTAACACTTCCGTTGCTTCTATATTACCGCTCGATTCAGTCACCCGTTCGCTACTTTGTTGCGTGCTATTGCGTGACTGCTCTTCTGTCTTGGTCCCATGGCTTGGTCTCCATGGGACCAACGTATTGGTCTCTGTGGTTCCTGATGCTTCACTGTCCAATGGTGTACCGGTTTTCTTGCCTGACCTTAGCTTCTTTCCGTTCGATATGGTGCTACGAGGGGGTTCCCTAATCTAAATATTTACTAAACACAATAAAAACCCTAACTTATAATACCTATTTCCTATCACTAGCAGTTCGACTGACTTTCTAGCGTCATGACGTCAGCCGAAGAAATAGGATAGGGCGGGTAGGGGAACCACCTGGCAGAGAGCGCTACCACCTTGGGCTGCTCGGAGAAGGGTAGGAACAACCCAACTCGTCAGCTTCCTCGAGGCCGTAAAACAGCTCTGAGAAATCCTCAGTAATAGAACCTTACCAGCGAGGTCAGACTATTGAGCCCTGTGGACTCGTGGGCGCGTCTGGTAACCCACACTACCATAAATGGCATTAACGCACGCTGTTTGATGGCCGTTTAACACCGCTAGGTGGCCGCGTGATGGCTTCTTCCAGCGCCGTCCGTCTTGCCTCTCGATCCTGGGGCTTCACGACGACACCACGACGGCACCACGGAGACTGCACACGACGGCTCCACGGAGACTGCTCACGACGGCACCACGGAGACTCTTCGACGCCACCACGAAGACTGCACACGACGGCACCACGGAGACTCTTCGACGGCACCACGAAGACGCGAAAACGGAGGAGGTGATTATCGCCTAAACCGGAGCTGGGAATTCTGCTTCGACTGAATTGTTGCACTTCACCGGCACAACCACTTATGTACTTATAACAATCCAGTGGTAATAATCTGTGACGGTTTAATTTGGTTCATACGATATTATGTGAAATGTAACGGAAAATGGATCCAGCAAGGAATCGAAACGCATTAGATGCGAAGTTCAATAAGCTCGTTACGTCGACAAGTACGTGAAGGAGGTCCTGCTGCTGGCTCGCAATCAGTACCAGTGTAAAGTGCTAAGTGAAAAAAAAGTTTAAATGCAAGGCTAAGTGTCAAGTGCTATTGGGAACAAACACCTTGTTATTAACACAAGCTATGCTTACTGTGGGGCCATGTAGTTGATGTGATTGTCTGGGGATTTTATTAAAAAAAAAAAAAAAACAGAAAAGAGATGGCAGGCCGCGGCCCACGGCCCGACGTTTGATGTCGGGATGTTGTATATTTACTTGGTCTCTATAAGAACTTTGATAGCGCGATGTAGGAATTTCGTCATGTCGTCGTCGTTATATGGCGCGTTGCTAGATATCGAAATATGCTAAAGGTTGGTAAAATTATGTAGGTGTAAGTTAGTAGTAATAACTTAAGATTTTATACTTAAAATGTGTACTCCAAATATATACATTATCAAATTTAATTTCTCTGAATTTAGGAACTTACTAATTTATTTAGTAAGTATTTGTTAGTATAATTTTGTTAAGGGCCTACACTACCTCAAACACGCTCCGAATCCAGATTTTGATCTCAAATATCTATCAGAGTACTGAACTAATAATTTTAGAAAAAACATATAGCAAAGTTAAGAGTATAAACTAAGAACCATATGTTTTGAAAACACGATTAATGAAAAAAATCTCGATCGAAAAAAATCACAAACTTACCTCTAAAATTAACAAAGAAACCTTATTACTTAATTAGTACTTAACCTACACTAATGTAACTTGGTATTTAGTTTCAAGGTATGACAATACGTGTACTATATGATCTGATTTTAAAATAATTTTATTATTTTTTTTATTATAAATCTTAAATCTAAAATAATGTGTTTGGCACGACGGGTGACCTGCGCCCGCTCAAGGATTCAGTTGCGCTCCTGCATTCGTACGAGGAACCTGTGTCGCTTTCACGCTTGCCGCCGCCGCTACAACATCACGTAAATATCGTGTTTTCCATAAATAAATTTGTGGTGTGTTTTATTTCAAAATGGGAAATGAAAGGAATAAGATACGGAAAAGGCAGAGTTGGAGAAAACAAAACGCAAGTGAGTAAGATAGCTCCGACGCGCGTTGCGGGGTGCTTCACGGCCGGGCGGTGAGGTGGGGGCGAAATTCAGATTCTAGCTGGAGTAGTATGGGCTCTTAATGAGCTGAGGATTTTTTACATCATGTTATGGCAACTGAAATAAAACAAATAGTTTTTGAACTACAAAAAATAAAAGATTACCTCACTAACCTAACCTAACCTTTTTTTTTTACGTGGAGAAATCCTGCATTGGATACTCGTAGTGGCGGGGGCCAGACTTCGGGTTATGCCGGACTCTTGCCGGCTAAAACTCCACGACGTTCCTCTGGACGCTTCTTGCCGGGGCACGAGTACGCCGAAGCATCCCCACCTCAATGTCCCTCGTGAGAGTGGCGCGCAGAACGTGCACACACCACCTCGAGCCCCCTTTTTTTGTTTGGGTTCAGACGCCGCCGCGTTTGACCCAAGGGCTCATGGGACTTGGAGAAGGCGGCCTCTCGAAAAGACCGCCCTGCGGCGTCCCATGCGTCTGCGGCGAAGCGGCTGGGCTGAAGAGTCATCTTCCCGAACATGCTCCGCCGCCTCCTTCGCGAGCATGACTGCTTCGCAGAAGGAGAGGACCGCTTGCCACGACCCCTCGCTCCCTACCATAGCACTTACTACGGCTTAAAGAGAGAGGTCGGCTCACCCCACTGAGCTGAGCGCGTTGCGCTCCGCATTCCACACAGAGCATATCTCCAGCGTATGCTGGGCGTCGTCTTCGGGGCAACCGTCGCATTGATGACACCTGGCATTCGGCTCCCTGCCGGCTATGCGACACAAGTAGTCCCCGAAACAACCGTGTCCGGTGAGTACCTGGGTCAGCCGGTAGCTCAGGGAGCCAAATCGCCTGTGCATCCATTGCTTCAGAACTGGACGGATTGCCTCGATGGTCCGACGGCCGGCGCTAGGTTGCACCAGCCGGGACTCCCACGCAAAGGTAGCCCGTAAACGCAGCTCAGCCCTTTTCCTCTCCACTTCCTGCCCCGCAGGCGGGCAGCCTAGTGATTGGTGTGCCCCCTCACGCCATTGATGCAGTGACACAAGGGCCTTTGCCTCCAAATCCCAGGGCAATGATCCCGCCAGCAGGCAGGCCGCCTCACGGGAGATCGTGCGATACCCCCGAATCACCCTGATCGCCATCGCTCGCTGCACACGGCCAAGCAGAGTGATGTTGTGGCGATCCAGGGCCTCGGCCCACACCGGCGCCCCGTACAGGGCCATGCTTCGCACAACCCCCTCATACAGACGCTGGCAAGACTTCTCGGGTCCTCCGAGGTTTGGCAGGAGCCCGCACAAGGCAGATGCCGCCCCCATTAGCTCGGACACCAAGCATTTAAAGTGTGCCCCAAAGCTCCATCTTCCATCCAGGACAAGGTCCAGATATCATGTCACCGGCGGCACAGCCTATGGACCAGATGGTTCCGTAGCTGCAGGCATCATGAGGAGACAGAGATGTTCTCCCCTCTGTGGAAACAGAGCCTCAACGACGTCACTCAGAAATTGTGGTCGGAGGCTGCACGTCGCTGGGGGCGCCCAGGGGCGAAGCTTTCGCATTGCCAGCCTGTATGGCCTGCCCCACGGGTCCCGGCTAAGGCTCCCCATCAACTCTTCCCTCGCTGCAGTTTTGGCCCTGCAGATTGCTGACTTCAGCTGCTGCCTCGCTTCGTTGAAGGAAGCCTGCAGTAGCGCAATCTCATTGCCTCAGCTGCCACCTTGGTGCCACCCACCGAACCCCGGTTGAGAAGGGCCAACCCTTGTTCAAGGACCCATTCCTCCAGCGTCTCCCCCCGCGCGTCCGACTGCGGCGAACCCCAAGCCACAGAGTGGGCATTTAAGTCACCAGCTAGAAGCATTGGGCGGGGGTGGCTCCGTCGTATCAGAGCACCCACCTGTTCAAGGAAGACCTCAAACTCGGCGAGTGGCGTGTTAGGAGAGAAGTAAATTCCGATGAATACAACATCCCCTATCAAGGCACCGACGCATCCCGAGCCCCTCACTACGTGTTCAAATGGCGGGGAAGCAATTGCTGCCTACCGCACGAGAGCCACCACGCCATCGCGGTCCCTCACCCAGTTATCACCGGGGGGAACAAAGTACGGCTCGGAGACTACAGCCACGTGTATCGACCATTGCGCTAGGCTTTGGGACAAGAGAACCTGAGCCGCTGCACAGTGCTCGATATTCGCCTGGAGAATTCGAAGGTCGCGGTCCATTAACAGGTTTCCATGGCCGCGACTCCGTCTTCAGACGTTCCTCTTGGGTCACAGGCTGCGTCGGCTGCGAGATCGCTGCCACTGCTCTGTGCCACTTAGGCCGGGG
The DNA here is from genome assembly GCA_944452665.1 of Stenoptilia bipunctidactyla. Lineage (NCBI taxonomy): Eukaryota > Metazoa > Arthropoda > Insecta > Lepidoptera > Pterophoridae > Stenoptilia > Stenoptilia bipunctidactyla. The sequence goes on along the minus strand of OX101733.1, from coordinate 6,832,228 downwards.
TGCATTGCACGCTTTGCCCCCGTGCGTATGGTCCGCCCGTTTCTTCGTCGCCGCCCAAACTTTGCAATGTGCTTCGGCGGCGGTGCAGTTGCGGGCAATATGGCCCGGTTCACCACAACGGTAGCAGTCACTGCTACGGTCTTCTCGGCAGTTACACTGCACCCTGACGTGCCCCACGATATGGCACCGGTAGCAGCGCAGGGGTCTCGCCTCAAGTAGCGTGACTCTGGCTGAGACCCAACCCACTAGAATGCGGCCAGCCTCTGCCACCATCTTCGCTGCGGCAACAGGACAACTAAGCCACAGCGTGCCCAACCCCGAGCGGTCAAGGCGAATCTCGCCCGCACTGATTGATTCAGGATTGCATCCGCCAGTACGGGCAAGCACCGCAACGACATCTGCAGGAACGACGGCGTCGTCCAGACCAGACACTCGCAGCTCCGCACACTTGGTGGGCCTAGACACAACCACATCTGCCCCCAGCTTCACCCTCAGCCTCTCGGCCAGAGCGTCCGCTTTCGTATCATTATCGGCGCCAGAGATCTCAAAGATCCTATCGCCAGTAGCCGCCACGCGGTAACCCATATGCTCTATTCCGAGAGCGTGAGGGTCCACCTTCTCCTTCGCTTTGGCAAGCATGGTGGCATATGTCATGCCGCCTTCTACTGTTTCCGGCGGCAGCTTTAAAACCACGGCCGCAGTGGTAGGCGTGCGCGGCTTACGCGGACCCCTCTTCCGCTTCCGCTTCTTCGAAGCCGTCTGCTGGGAAGGATGGGTAAGCTGTGCGGGCTGTGGTCGCTGAGGCGCCTTTTCGCGCGTGGCTCTAGCACCCTTCGTCTTTTTCACAACCTTCCACCCCTCTTCCTGGGATGCTGTGGCTGGAGGCAGTGGTTGAGGTTCATCGGTGGTAGGGACAGGCGCAGATGGAGGCACCGACCCTTTACTCGACCCCTTTTTCTTCTTCTTGGCCGCCTTTTTCGTGGGCCGCTTAGCAGACCCGGTGGGCTGCACAACCTTATCAGCTGGCATTTGCAGATCTGACCGCTGCTCGGGTGGCGATTTCTCACTCAATTTTTCATCAACCATCTTGCCCACCTTGAGCATGATGGTCCGCTCGATGCCCTCGAGATCTGCTAGTGGCCCTACAGATACATGAGGAGGAGGCGGGGAGACCGATACAGCAGGCTCCTCTGCCAGCCCGCCACGCCCAGCCCGCATCTAGAGATAGGTCCGCTCTTAATTAGGAGTTACATCAGGATGTACATCCAGCTCTGGTGATGTACATCCAGGTCCCGTGTCCGTCGGACCCATATGGGTCCGGCGGCAGACTAACCGTCCGTCGTGAACCTCGACGATCCCCTACGGCGGAGTCGGATCGGAATGCGGATTGAGCAGGATAAATAAAAAATAAAAGCAGTATGGCACAAATCAGTCTCATTTATTTTGTAATTATCAAATCAAAAACTAAAAAAATCAACATAAACAAAAAACCCTCATTGGGTAGTTATCTAAATAAAAAAATCTTTTCATTTTTACGTTATTCGTAAAACTAATTGCTTTTATTTAAAGTAGTTATCACTGTTAAGTTTATATAACAGTGATGACTACTTTAAATTATGCGCAAGAAAAATAATTTGCGAACTTTTTTCTGGCTTCAGCCTGCTTCTCCTATCATTTATTTTTTGTCCCATCTTAGTGTTATGTGCTCGTATTAGGCACGTAAGTATCAAGTGGGAGCAGGATGTTGGGAGACAAGTGAAACACTCGGATGTTAGAAACCAACTGTATTATATAAATCACATCATAAAATTCAAACTTATATTACACACACAAATACAATGCGCGTGCGTCATCATTCGCACACCTATGTGAAGTATACTAGACCTAGGTACACTGGGATTAGGTATTACAGAAACACGGTGTAGTCTTATTCGCCTTTATTCGGGAACTGACTGCCTAAGTATATAGGTACAAAGAATACTTAAAACTACCCACATACATTACACCTCCCTTCTTATTTGACACATCTCTTATGTTATATAATATTATATTTCGTCGCTTCATTCTTCAGATATTATATAACAGGTAGTCCTTTTTAGGTACTAGGTAACTTCGCACAATTTAAAGTATCATAAAAAAAAACACTGTGGTGGGGCGCCGCGTCGCATGATCCACCCGGTTCGCGCCAAGCCCTCATTCTTTTTTCGTGCGTGGTAACAAGCATACGTCATTTACTTTAATCATTTACTTAAGTTTTTACAAAATGCCTAAACGTACAGCAGAAGAACAGCTTCAACATTATAATAAAAAGATAAAAAAGTTGGAACAAAAAATAAATAAAAAACGGAAACAGCGAATTATTTCTTCCAAAGAAGAAATCTTCCAAGGTACGACCTACTTATTCAGTTTAAAAATGTTATTTAAAAAATCAGAGCAGAAAATGCGTGTAATCTATAATAGATATATCACGTTAACTGCTCAATATCGTAATGATGTAAACTTTAATAAATTTTATCTGATCTTATCGATCACCTTTTGTTTTCAATACGATTACAGAAAATGCGGGTAATCTCAAAGAGATCTATCTCGTTGTCTGTAATACGTTATGGGCGTTATATTAATATGAATTATATGTTTGTTAAAACATAAACATGTCGCCTCCAAGGTATGAGTTACCGCTACCACTGGATGATGTAAACCTGGATAGCCAGAAGACTGCCGCGTCATTCACTGTGGCCCAAGAGCTATCTGCAGAGACGCTCCCTAATCCGGAGCCGTCAATATCACAAGACGCACCAGGCATATCGGGAGAACCTAATCCCGATCTGGATCCAGAGCTGCTTACTGCACTTGGAGCTGCAAATTCCGATACACCCTAATTTGGCGCTATAAAATACACGATGCGCTCTCAAATTTATGGACACCTTTACTAAGAAAAGGACTGTCCAAAGAAGACAAAGATAAATTAACCATAGAAAATACGGTACCCGAAAACTGCAAAAACTTGCAAGCCCCAAAATCAAATGCTGAAATCTCAGCAGCCATAACAGACCTAGCACGAGCACGTGACAAAAAAAAAAAAAAAAAAAAACAAAACTTTCAGCAACAGCTGGGGTACGGTATTACCGCCATAAATCGAGGGATGGACGTCCTCCTTGAGAAGGAAGAAAACAAAATGAAGGCCCTGCGTCACGTAAGTGATGGATGCTGCCTATTATCAGACCTCCACTTTATGTTCATCAAAGATAGGGTAAAACTGATTTTACCTAATTTTGATACAAACTTTAAACATGTTATACAAGACTCCGAAAGAGACGAAACTTTATTCGGAAGTTCGTTGCCGGAAAAAATAAAGGCAAGTAAAGCCATTGAAAAGCAGGGAGCCCTAATTAAAAAAGGCCCAGCCAAAACAGTCTCCTCTCAAATATCAACGGTCAACCGGTCGTCTCAGCAGGGAAACTGGACAGGACCTCCTCGTTACCCGTTGTTCAGGGGGGCGCGGTGAGGTCAGAGGAAACCGATAGCAGCTCAAACACAGCGGCGCCCTCAATCGAACTCTGCGTTCAACGCCAAGTTCCAGCCGCAGACTTCGTCCAGGACGCGTGCTCCGACCCAACATTAATCAAGGTACATGCAGGTCAAATTAATTTATTTTATGATTGTTGGAAAAAAGTAACTAAAAACGAAGTCATATTGAAGTGGATAAATTATGGATTTAGAATACCATTTGATACTCAAATTTGTCAGTATTCTATTCCTAAAAATAATTTGTCATCATGTGAAAAAAGAGACATGAAAATAGCTATAAATAAATTATTAGACTTAGGGGCTATAAAACCTTGTTCTCCTTCAAATGATCAATTTATTTCAAATATATTTTTAGCTCCGAAACGTAACGGAGAAAAAAGGTTTATACTAAATTTAAAATCTTTAAACAAGTTCGTAACAAAAGTACTTACATTTTAAAATGGAATCTTATAAAACAGCCTCGAAATTAATTCCTCGTAATGGATACTTAGCCAACATAGATATGAAAGAATCATATCTACTTATACCGTTTTTTGTTAGTGACAGAAAGTACCTACGATTCGAATTCCAAGAAAATGATTCGTCTGAGCCGATCACTTACGAGTTCACAGCAATGCCGTATGGATTATCGGTAGCTCCGTGGGTATTTACAAAAATTATGCGTGAAGTAATGAGTCATTTGAGAAAACAAGGTTTTTATTTTTTTTTATTTTATTAATCATGCATTCTTCATATGTACCTACTTAGGAGATACATATGAAGAATGCATGATTAATGTGAGAGAAACTTTGAAGTTATTACATTGTCTAGGTTTTATTGTAAATTTCGATAAAAGTCACATTGTACCAAAAAAGTCAATCAAATTCTTAGGTTTTATGTTCAACACAGAACATATGTCTATTACGTTACCTGGCGATAAGCGGCATAACATTGCACAGTTAATAAATAGGTACATTAATCTTAAAACTTGTTCATTACGAAATTTCGCTAAACTTATAGGTGTATTGATCGCAGCCTGTCCAGCCACAAAATAAAGATTCTTATATACAAAAATATTAGAGAGACAAAAGTTTTTAGCCTTAAATAAGTTCGGAGGAAACTAACTATGAGGCGAAAATGAATCTTAATAAGATATTACTAAAAGATTTATGGTGGTGGAAAAATAATATTAATATTATTTCTTGTCCAATCATTACTCAAAATTAAAAGTTAGAAATTTACACCGACGCATCTAGGACAGGCTGGGGAGCAGTATGCAAAAATAATAAATATAGTGGTTCATGGACGAACAGTGAAAAAGAAAATCACATGAACTTTTTAGAATTACTCGCGGTTTTGTTAGGTCTCAAAAGTATAGCTAGTGAAGGAAAAGATTGTGCAATATTATTACATATTGACAGTACTACCGCCATTAGCTACATTAACAGGATGGGAGGTATTCAGTTCCCACATTTGAATATTTTAAGTAGAGAAATTTGGCAATGGTGTGAAAAACGCAATTTATAGATATTTGCTTCTTATGTTAACACCAAAGAAAATCGAGCAGATTTCGAGTCCAGAAATGGGCCCTCTCGGATAGCGCTTTCCAACTTATTGTAAATAGTTTCGGGCCCATTAAGATCGACTTGTTCTCAAGTCGAGCCAATGCCAAATGTTAATTATTTGTCACCTGGAAGCCTGAACCTGATGAAGTCGCAGTTGATGCATTTACAATAAGCTGGGCTGACTTGGATTTTTATGCATTTCCTCCTTTTTCTCTTGTATTAAAATGTATACGAAAAATCATTGATGATAAAGCCGAAGGGGTACTTGTATTCCCCTTCTGGCCTTCCCAGCAATAGAGTCAGCACCCACTGCACTCCAGCCTTACCCTGGGTGCTGCGAGGCTCTCCGGGCGTCGTTCAGCCGGCGCGGCTGCCCACCAGAGGCTCTCACGTTGATGCTCGCCTCGCTCGCAGACACTACTGTTCGCCAGTACAACGTCTCATTGAAGTTATGGTTTCAAGAAGTGTGGTTATGCATTAATAGTTTCGAAAAATCCATTCCATTAGTTCTTTGATTCTTAAACGAGCAATTTAATAAAGGATGTTCTTACGGTTCATTAAATACACATCGATCTGCATTATCTCTTTTATTAGGAGAAGAGATAAGTGATAATAGTTGTGTTAAACGCCTCTTAAAAGGAGCCTATAAAACTAAACCTATTTAGCCTAAATATTCATTTACTTGGGATCCAAATTTAGTACTAAAACAACTGTCTTCTTGGTATCCAAATATAAATTTATCATTAGAAAATATTACAAAAAAAAAAAAAAAAAACTCGTTACATTATTAGCTTTATGTACCGGTCAAAGAGTACAGACATTGTCTTTAATTAAATTAGAAAATATTGTTTTTCAATCTGATAAAGTAAATATTATTATAACAGATATAATCAAGACTTCCGCTCCAAATCGTGAACAGCCCTTATTATCTCTCCCAAACTTTCAAAGCAATATCAACATATGCCCAGTATCAACTTTAAAAGAATATATTTTTATTACAAAAAATATCTGAGGTTCAAACTCCGGGAATCTCTTCGTAACATTCAAAGCTCCCCACAGAACTGCATCAAGTCAGACGCTAAGTCGATGGATTAAGCAAACGCTTGCCACGAGCGGCATTGACATGAGCGTTTTTGATGCGCACAGCACACGACACGCGTCAAACTCAGCCGCGCGCGCGGCTGGTCTCAGTGTCGATGTCATTCGAAAAACGGCCGGGTGGACACAAAACTCACAGGTGTTCGCAAAGTTTTACCATCGGCCTTTAGATGATCAACAAAATAACTTTGCTTTGTCGATACTTAATCGAGACATGAACAATACTTAACCTAATATTAAAAATAGTTATTGAATATTACGTATTTTGATATTAAGTAAATTACTACATTAAAAATTATGTGTCTATAAATAGACTATCACTAAGTTTCATTAATTTAAGCTGATTATAATTTCTAGCAACTCAAATAAAGTAAGATTATTTGAAGCTCATTATGTAATAATACTAATTATTAAGTACTATAATAATAAAATATGTAATAACATATTTATATCATTAAGTACTTATTTTAATTTCAAGTATATACCTAAACAAAACTTTCTATCTCTGAAAATCTACCTGTTATATAATATCTGAAGAATGAAGCGACGAAATATAATAGATGATTAAACGAACTTCTAAGTGAAGTTCTATCGCTATTATATGAGTCGCTTCATTCGAAGATATGACGTACCCACCCACCCCAGAACCCATTTAAAAGTTTCGTTTAGGGTCTCTAAAGAATGAGGGCTTGGCGCGAACCGGGTGGATCATGCGACGCGGCGCCCCACCACAGTGTTTTTTTTTATGATACTTTAAATTGTGCGAAGTTACCTAGTACCTAAAAAGGACTACCTGTTATATAATATCTTCGAATGAAGCGACTCATATAATAGCGATAGAACTTCACTTAGAAGTTCGTTTAATCATCTATTATGCAGCACAATACGTAGGTAAAATAAACTATAACTAAATTTTGACCTTATGTAAGTATTCGGTACAATAATTAAATGTTTATCTAAGCTGAATACTTTAACTTACAACTACTTTTGATATATCAATAAGTAAACAATATAAGCATTATATCTTAGCATTATAGGTACCTTGTAACAATTAAATAAAACTTATTCTACTCGGAATCTTACAACCGGTTGTCGGTTCCTTTTGACGGGAGCCACGGAAGGTTCACTTGCAGGTGCCTGAGGTGAAGTAGGCGGCGTGCCAAATGGATCGTTGTCTGATTTGGAAGAGCTCTCCTCCGTAACTAGCTCATCGCCCGGGTCTGCGACCGCGCGCGGGCCGTGCTCCCCTCCCGTACTGAGCTGCGCTCCCACCGGGCCACTCGCTTCTAACGGACATTGCACATCTAAAAGACCTGACCTGCGCCTCATTTGATCTACGTGCCTGATTACCTGTCGACCGTCCCCCTTATCAACCACGTACCTCCTAGAACCTTCCCCGTGAACTACCTTACCTTTTACCCATTTATCGCTCTGACCGTACTCCCGCAGCCATACAGGCTCTCCGTCCGCGACTGACCGCTGCACCCCGCCGGCGGCGTCTACCTGCCTACTCTGGGCCTGCCGCACCCTGTTCACGAGCGCCTGCCCACTCCGCAATAGATCGAGCCGGGAACGTAACGACCGTTTTTGTAAAAGCATTGCCGGGCTGTCGCCTGTACTAGAATGGATTGAGTTACGATAAGAAAGTAAAAAAGTTTGTAATGCGGCATCAATGTCGATGGACTCCCGAGTTGCTTTTTTAATGGCTCTTTTACAAAGCTTTACCGCATTCTCGGCCGCCCCGTTTGAAGCGGGATGATACGCAGGTGAAAATCGTTGTTGTATACCATTATTCTGTAAAAATTGTTTGAACTCAAAACTTGTAAACGGCGGGCCCTGATCAGATACTACTTCAGTAGGTAAACCAAATCGAGCAAAGGTACTCCTTAAAGCTTTAATTACGGCAGTAGCATTGGTTTTCGCCATTTCAAAAATTTCTAGCCATTTCGTACTAGAATCGACCAATACTAAAAATGTTTTATTGTATAAGGGACCCAAAAAATCAATGTGAATCCTACTCCACGGCTGTACGTGGTAAGGCCAGGGCTGCGGCGGCGCGCGGGGTGGCGCCTGTGACTCCGCCGCGCACGTATCACAATTTTTGCACATTGCTTCGATATCTGTGTCGATATTAGGCCACCAAACGTAACTGCGCGCTATTGATTTGGTTTTTACTACGCCCATATGACTTATGTGTAACTGAGACATTATTTTTTTTCGTAAGCATTCCGGTATTACAAGCCTGTAACCCCACATAACGCAGCCTCGTTCTACATACAATTCATGACGCTTAATATAAAATTGCTGAAGTACCTCGTTAGGACGCGACGTTGGCCACCCTGACTGTATATAACCTAACAACCTACTGAGTTCCAAATCCTTAGAAGTTGCTTTTCTTACCTCTTCGTTTGTAATCGGAAGAAAATTCTCTACAAAATTAACGTAATTAACTTCCTCCGAGCGGCTAGATAACCTCTGTGTGTTTTGTGGCAGCCGTGACAACGCGTCCGCACAATTTTTGTTTGTAGGGACGTATTCTATGTCGTAGTTGTACCCGGACAATAACACGGCCCAGCGTTGTAAGCGCGAAGCCGCCATTACCGGAATACCTACCCTATTGCCAAAAATGTAAGTTAAAGGCTTATGATCGGTTCTCAATATAAACTTCCTGCCATAAATGTATTGATTAAATTTTTTAATACCATAAATAATAGCTAATGCTTCCCGGTCTATCTGCGCATACGACTTCTCGGCCTGCGTGAGTGTACGCGACGCATATGCGACCGGGCGCTCCCCCTCCGGCGCGAGGTGGGACAGCACGGCGCCGACGCCGACGCCGCTGGCGTCCGCCGTTAGTACTATCGGTAAATTTAAAGAATAATGCGCTAAAACTTCACTTGAGCTTAACTTGTTCTTAATTATTTTAAAAGCGCTTTCACACTCAATGCTCCATTCGAATCTAGTACCTGCTTTTAATAATCTATACAAAGGGGCCATAATCGTGCTTACGTTTTTTACAAATTTACCGTAATACATAACTAACCCAATAAATGCCTTCAATTCTGATACATTGGTAGGTGCCGGAGTTTTAGTGATAGCCAGCACTTTCTCTGGACTAGTGTGAACGCCGTCTTTGCTAATCACATAACCTAAATAATTAACCGACTCGGCAAAAAATACGCATTTCTCTTTTTTTACCCGCAGCCCGTTCGATCGCAACCTCTCAAATACCTGATTTAAACTTTTAATATGACTACGGCTATCTGGCCCTGTTATAATTACATCATCTAAGAATACCCCCACGTAGGGTATTCCCGCTAATAACTGCTCTAAATGTTTCTGAAAAATACCAGGACTCGACGCCAGTCCGTACACTAGTCGGTTATACCTATACAGACCCTTGTGGGTATTTATAACGGTATATTTTCTCGTATCATCTAACTCAAATTGAGCGTATGCTTGAGATAAATCAATTTTACTAAAACGTTCGCCTCCGTGTAAGCGCGATAATAAATCCTCAATACGAGGTAAAGGGTAACGGTCGACTTCGAGCACCTTATTTACTGTTAGTTTAAAATCAGCGCAAATTCTTATATTACCATCTTTTTTAAGTACCGGTACAATAGGAGTGGCCCAGTCGGAGCGCTCGACGGGCGTGAGCACGCCGTCCCGTACCAGCTGGTCCAGCGCGCGCTCCACCGGCTCGCGCAGCGCGTACGCCAGGGGGCGCGCGCGCAGGAACACGGGCCGCGCGCCCGCGCGTAGTCGTATGCTCACAGTACCGCCCGTGAACCTCCCGAGGCCCTCCGCAAACACATCACAGAATCTGGAACTGAAATCATGCTCATCAAAGTCTTTATTCTCAATTTTGTTTATATGACAGTATTGAAGGATAGGTATTTGAATTCTAAGTTCGGCAAGCCATTGTCGCCCTAAGAGACTAGTTTTACCGCCTTTAATCACATACAAATCTAAATCTTTTTCTAATCCCTTATATTTAACGCGAGGCTTAGCTACCCCCATCGGGTTTACTAGCTCTCCGGTATAGTACCTCAGTAAAACATTACATGGCTCTAATTTTATATTTTTAAAATAATAACAATAATTTTTATAACTTATACAGGATATGGCACTCCCCGTATCGCACTCCATTGATATTTCTTTGTCGTTAATATTTAACTTTATCACTATAGGTTTGCACTGTTCGATCGATAGTTGATTAATTTGAATTATTTTTACCTGGCTGTTCTCACCATCCGCTTCCACATCAGAATCGGCACTTAAATTGTAGGACTCCGACCAATGATAAGGGCAAACTCTCTTTAAGTGCCCTTTTTTGTTGCACTTCCGGCACACATACGACGTGAACCGGCAAGTGGAAGTGCCGTGAGCTCCGCCGCAAGCCGCACAACGCTGCTGGCGCAGCTGTGGCCGCGCTCCGCCGCCGCTCGTGCCGCCACCGTACCCGCGGCCGCCGCCGCCGCCGCCCTGCTGGCGAGCATAGCGCGCGACCGAAGTAGTGGCCGCCGCCGCCGCCGCCGTCGCCGCCGCCGCCGCGCCGCGCTCCACCGCGCACGCCGGCTCCGCTGTCCGCCGCTGCGGGCCGCTGCCGCGCCACCCGGCCGCCATCGCCTTGCAATCCGCCGTACTGGAGTCACCCGCCGTCGTCGTTCCCTTGTGCCCTTCGACCGCCGCGGCATCTTTCTCTGCCGCTTCGAGGCTCACCGCCAAGCTATACGCTTTCCCAAAACTTAACTTTTCTTCGGCGAATAACCGTTGCCGTATCGTTTCACTCAAAATACCGCACACTAACTGATCTCTCAAGCTTTCTTCCAACCATTGTCCGAATTCACAAAATTTTGACAGTTTTTTTAATACCGCCACATATTCAGATATCGTTTCCCCGTTATATTGTTTCCTATGACGGAATTTATATCGCTCGGCAAGCGCGCTCGGTTTCGGTTGCAGATGTTTTTCGAGAATGTTCGACAGTTCAATAAACGTTTTCGTATGAGGTTTTACCGGAGTACACAAATTGACCAAAAGTTCGTAACACTCCGCTCCCATTACTGTGATTAATGTTGGCACTTGTAAATCACTCGGTATCTTATTCACAACAAAATACTGTTCTAACCGATCGACATATAATCTCCAGTCATCCTTACGTACGTCAAACTCCGAGATTCTTCCGATCGACATTTTGTAAAAAACTAAAAAAATACCACGCGTACACACGACACTGCACTTAGGTTCGTATCGATTCGTCGCCACTGAAGTATACTAGACCTAGGTACACTGGGATTAGGTATTACAGAAACACGGTGTAGTCTTATTCGCCTTTATTCGGGAACTGACTGCCTAAGTATATAGGTACAAAGAATACTTAAAACTACCCACATACATTACACTATGCAATACCCCACAATATTCCCCCCTTTTTTAAAAAAAACTTATTTTTACATCTGTTCTTAATTTATACCGTTTCTTTACAATAATACTTTAGGAAAGTTTAGCTATTCCTGTTAAATCGCAAGAAACCGCTGCTGGTAGTCAAAAAGAAACTTCCGAAAACTCTGAAGATGAAATTTTATCATTCCCTTATATACACAAGTCATTCCAAGAATTATTACAATTAGATTCGAATCCGAGTAACCCAGTACAAGAACCATCGGACCCTGATAAAGGTTCTCAAACGCCCGAATATCATGAATCCACTTCAGCAATTGAGAAATACACAAATACAGTATTAGTTTCTGATTGGCTGCCTCCAGAGCCGTTAAAGTCTATATAAGAATATAATGAATCTACTTCAACAATGATAATTTATTTCAGATACATTTATTACATTGTAAGTTTCACAAAAGACTAAATTACAAACATTAAAATTTGTCGGTTTGATCCAAAAATTACGTTCAATGCTCTGTTATAACTTTTTACTAAGATTCAAATAAAATTCGTAAGCAAAAATATATTCTATCTCTCTTACGTAATTGGCATTAACTTTAACTTTTACATTTACAATTGGGAAGATAACAATAAAACCAAGAGAGAAAAAAAATCAATACTAAAATCTGTGACCCATATAATATTGTCAAAACTAAACTTATTATAAGAGTGTACAAAACGACGTTGATTCGTCGGAAATGCTGACTCTATGTCTACAATGCGGGTCAATAGGTACTTGCATCGCATACCAAGGCTCTTACAATCTATTTATAGAATATGTTAAGGCGATGCTTCCTAAAACTTGTAGCTGTAACCAAATCAATTTACGAAATTAGAAATAAGGAATAACTCTTTAGCAACAATAATTTATTCTACTGGTCTACAATATTATATTTATAATAAGTACATTATTCAGTTAAAGAAAACACTAAGTATTTGATGTTTTATAGATTATCAATCGATCATTACTTTACATATTTATATAAATTATTTTGGAAAAGAAAATACAATAAGAAATAAAATATTCATTTTTTATATTTATATTGTACTCTAAATTTCGCGGACACCTATTTTTCAATGGCCGACTTAATGTACTTAACCTACTGATATATGTTTTCATAAGCACAAAAATTAAGGGTGTATTGCCCGAGAGGCCGGTCTGCAATACAAAAATAACGTCTCTTAGGATTCCCTTGGGACCCACCTAGCCTCCTCTCGCGGCAATAGCCAACAAACTCCTTTCTCTAAAAAAAACTTTTTTTTTTTTTATATATCACTTTAGCACTTACTTATACAATGTTATGACGCGGCTGCGCCTGTTGCGGTGCCATTTGCGATCCAGTTGCGCTATACCATACTGATATTTCCTTTTGCAATGTCTTTCTGGTATCCTGTTTAAATTTTTTATACAGTTTATATGCTATATAAATGCTAGCCAGTACTACAAAGATTATAGCTATCTTGCCATACTTTTCCAAGTTTTGTTCAAAATGCGAAGTAGTTGCGTCATTCGCTCCATTTTGAGCAATAATAATTTCTTCCGACTTTTTCTCAACACTGTATGATTTGCCCATTTTGAAAATTTATAATTTACAGCTTGACCGCTAAAATAGTAACTTTTTACGTTATAATGGTATACGTACTTTTAATTATCTGTATATGATATATGATTATTAATACAAGTGTTACAATGAAATGTTAAAAACCTAATTACATTACATATTGCAAATCTAATTCGTACGTTCATGTTTACTCAGCAATCACCTACATTGTGACAACCTTTGAACTAACTTACTTAATCATACCATTATGATACGCTGTATACTTTATAAGCTAATTGAGTTACCAGGATTTGCCTGTCGATATTTTATTATTTTAAGCATTTATGAATCTAACAGGGGTTTTTATTATTCTACCAGATTTCGTGAACTTCATATTATTTTTTACCTCGCTATCCTGACTATCCTGTATTGAGATATTTTTTTCTAATAAATATGCTGGTTTTAATCTGTCTATCGATACTGAAGTAACTCTATTTTCCAATTGAATTTCAAATATCTTTTCCGATTTTTTTATTACCTTGTACGGACCTTCATATGGACAAACTAAGGACTTTTTATTTCTGTCGATTCTTAAAAATACGTATGAACAATCTTTAAGATCCGGATGTACGAAAAATGATTGTGAACTATGACATTTAGTACTGGTAGGCTTATATTGTTTAATGGTTTCTCTAATGTTTTGTATTACGGTATGCGGATCATAACTATCAGTACTTTCTACAAAAAATTCGCCTGGCAATCGCAATGACCTACCGTAAACCATTTGCGCGGCACTTACGCCTGTGTCGTTTTTGATGGCTGCTCTAAGTCCTAACATTACGCTAGGGAGTTCGTGATTCCAATTTTTACTACCATTAAGTCTTGCCATTAATGATGCTTTCATACACCTATGCCACCGTTCAACGGCTCCGTTGCTCTGCGGGTGATATGGAGTCGTTCTTATTTTTTGTATACCTAAATAAGACATTAAGCTAGAAAATAACTTACTTTCAAATTGCCTGCCCTGGTCACTTGTTAGTTTAACAGGGCAACCAAATCTACATATCCATTCTCTATACATAACATTTGCTACGGTTTCGGCTGAAATATCTTTTAATGGGTACGCTTCCGGCCAACCTGTACCTCTGTCAATAATCGTTAAACAGTACTTGTAATCATCTGTTGTAATAGGGAGAGGGCCTACTAAATCGATATGTATATGGTCGAATCTGTCAACCTGTGGATAACTACCATAGCTAGAAATTGTATGTCTATTTACCTTGGACCTTTGACACCTTATACATGTTTTTGTCCATAACTTTATGTCTCGATTCATATTTGGCCAAAAAAAATTTATCTTTAATCATACGACACGATGATCGTAGACCTGGGTGGCTAAGATTATGTATAGCGTTAAATGCATTTTTTCTAAAAAAATCTGTTAAATATGGCCTTGCACTTTTATTCGATACTAGCTGCTGCCCGCGACGTCGTCTGCGTGAACGCTATGCAGCACCAAACGCACCTACGATTATAACACTGCTAGCGTGATAATATGTAGCCTATATGTTGACCCGACTTCTTAACTACCTTCATGCCAAATTTGAAGTAAATCCATGCAGTACTTTTTGAGTTTATCCCGGAAAGACAAACAGACAAACAGACAAAAATTCTAAAAACTATATTTTTTGTTTCTGTTTCGATAGTAGATCATACCCCAAGTATTCTTTTAAAAAAATATTCAATGTACAGTTTTGACTTTCCTACCATTTTATTATATGTATAGATTTCACAGTAAATAGACTGATTAGTATTCGGAATACAAATTTTCTTAAAACTGAATTTGGGGTTGCTTAAAATATTTTTTAATTCAATATCCTGACTTTGTTCTAAAGCTAATTTCTCGTAGTCTATTATGTTCGATGTGCATTCTATGGTCTGTATACGTGATAACACGTCTGCTACAATATTATCCCGTCCACACACATGACGTATGTCCGTTGTAAATTCACTAATAAAACTTAGTTGCCTAATGCGCCTAGGGCTTTCTTTCTTATTATTTTTACACAATTTTGAAAAAGCAAATGTCAGAGGCTTATGGTCTGTGAAAATGATTAAGTCGCGGCCTTCAAATAAACTTCTAAAATGTTCTACACCTAAAAATATAGCAAGTAACTCGCGGTCATACGTGCTATAATTTTGTTGTGTTTCCGTTAACTTTCTAGAGAAGTAACCTAATGGATTCCACGTACCTTCAACGTATTGCTGCAAAACAGCACCTACGCAACTATTTGATGCGTCTGCAAAAATTGCGAGTGGCGCGTTATTTACTGGAAACGCTAACGTGACTGCCTTCTCGAGACTGTTTTTGCATGTTGCGAATGCTTTGTCAGCATCCGGTGTCCAATGTATCAATGTTTTGTCGTTCTTTTTGGCCTTATGAATATATTTATTTAATATTTCTAAATATTGTACTGCTTTAGGTAAATGATTTCGATAGAAATTTACCATGCCTAGAAACTTTCTTAACTGACTCACATTTTGCGGTTTAGGATAATCTATAATTGCCTGTACTTTAGCTTGTAATGGTTTGATACCGATTGTAGTGACTTTGTAGCCTAAAAATTCTATACTAGTGGACCTAAAAGTACATTTCTCTAAATTTATTGTTATTCCGTAACTGTCTAAACGCTGAAATACTTGTTCTAAATGTTCATTATGCTGACTTATACTAGAGGATCCTATTAATATATCATCACAATAACAGTATAGGAAGTCTAAACCTGATAGCACAGTATTTGTCATGAAACGTTGAAACGTTTGTGCTGCGTTTCTCAATCCGAAGGTCATGCGTTTGAATTCATATAAACCAAATGGCGTTGTAATATATACAAATATCGTCTGGATTTATTAAAATATTATGGTATGCCTTTTTTATGTCAATTTTAGAGAATATTGTTTTACCAGCTATTAGATACGTAAAATCTTGCACACGTGGGATAGGGTACCGGTCAGGCTTGGTAACGGCATTTAAGGCTCTATAATCGCCACAAGGACGAACTTGACCATCTTTTTTGGGTACCAAATGTAGTGGACTTGCCCAGGCCGATTTCGATGGCCTGCATATACCTGCTTCTAACATATTACTGAATTCCTCTTTAGCAATTTTATAGCGCTGCGGAGCTAAAGGTCTAGGCTTACAAAAGACAGGTGGACCCGTGGTATCAATATAGTGATAAACTGAATGCTTCGGTACCTCTTTAAATGACATGGGCTTAAGGATGTCAGGGTACTTTTTTAATATATCGAACACTGGGTGATCATTCTGTAACATAGAAATCGTCGGTTCGAAATGGTTTACGATCGTTCCACTTACGGCCAGGTGAGTTATCTTATCTATTAAGCGACGTCCATTTATATCTAGAATTAACTTAAAATGGTTCAAAAAATCTACACCTAATATGGGCTGTTTGACGTCACAAACAACAAAGGACCATTTGAAAGATCTTCTTAATTTTAAATCTAAGCTAAGTATCTTTGTGCCATATGTCTTGATACTAGAACCATTAGCTGCAAAAAGTTTATAACTAGCATTTATATTTAAATCGGATCTATTTCTTACATAACTTTTAGGTAACACAGAAATGCAAGCTCCAGAATCTATCAAAAAATGTATGTTATTTAACCTATCACTTACAATAAGGCGGTAATCTTTGGCTGCATCACATCCCGCCACCGGCTGCAGCTCTGCTAGTTTTCCGACCTTGAGGTTTGGCTCCTGTTCATCCAGCTGCATGGGGCGAGGCACCTGCGCGCTCGTTCTCGAAACTTCCAGTGGTACGAGCACAGCCAATCTGACTGGACTCTCCGGTGTTCTGCGTGGTCTGGACTGGGAACCGTCCCGTGAGAACTTCCTAGGTATGCTCCTGCTCCTGTTCCTGCTCCTGAATTTGCCTCTTTGAGCGTCCATGTCTTGTATTTTCAGGTTGATTTTCGCGATTTCTGCCATAATTGTCGCTATCTCGAAGTTGACTGAAGACTGCTGCTGGTTACGGGTGACTTCGCTGACCTGCACAGGCTGGTGGGTATCCATGATTTTGTCTGCTATGACGGCTAATTCTTCCAGTTTGCTCGTTGATGTCACGGTGAGTACAGCTTGGACTGATGAGGGTAAGTGTCCTTGCCACAATATTTTAAGCGTCTCGTCTTCTATCTTTCCTCTTGCCAATTCTTTCATTCGCCGTAACATTTGACTAGGTTTCTGATCTCCTAGTTCGATTTCAGTTATTAGTTTTCGGACCTGTTTGGCTTCAGACTCTTCATATATTTGCAGAAGTCGTTTTTTTAGTGCTTCATATTTGTTTGTCTCGGGCGGGCTGGCCAATATATCTGCAACTTGCTGTATAACTTCTTTGCTCAACTTGGCTACAACCATGAAGTATTTATTAGCGTCCGATGTTTTTTGCGGCGCTAGGATGGCTTCTACTTGGTAAAACCAAAGTCTCGGGTTTTCAGGCCAAAACGTCGGTATTTTATTTGAAACCGACAGTGTGGCTATACTGGTTTCACTCTCTTCTGACTTCATGGGGGCTGGCGCAGATGGAGTTGTCGGCACTTGCGAGTACATGCTAACTGCGTTTGTGTTCACGTCGGGTTGAGTCGGGGTCACCACTGTTATGTGCTCGTATTAGGCACGTAAGTATCAAGTGGGAGCAGGATGTTGGGAGACAAGTGAAACACTCGGATGATAGAAACCAACTGTATTATATAAATCACATCATAAAATTCAAACTTATATTACACACACAAATACACTGCGCGTGCGTCATCATTCGCACACCTATGCAATACCCCACAAAAGATTCTCTCACACGGTACGGAAGTAGCGGTGATACAGAGACGTTTCAACATTACTTTATATAGTCGAGGATATACATCTTTCCTTTGCTTCCACCATGTGAGAGGATCTTGTTTCCTGTCAAGAACTACCTCATTCAAATATTTATCAATTTCAACTATCGCTGAGGCTGTGGGATTATTTGGGGCTAGTAAATTTTTTACCTTTGTGTCGAATTTTCCCCATAATAACGTGTCAGTATTGGAAGAATCTGATCCAGTTTGGGTTCTGCGTTCTACGTTGACAACATTAGTGTTCTCAGTATTATCATTAATTCTTATTCGAGCGCACACATGCTTAAGCTTGCAATTGCTCGTTCTGCACTCCTTGTATCAGAAAAACCATGGGATTTAACTCTCGGATCTAATAATGTTGCTTCAGCAATGAGTTCCTGTGTCTCAACGTCACCAAACCGAGTTTGTATTTCAGTGAGGATTGTTCTACCAACTGTATGATACAACTGTTACTCTGACTATCATATGCCTGTTTAATGTCTCGACCATAGATGATACAAAAATTGGAACTTTTGATAGAGTAACATGTTTTTCGGAACATAGCGTCTCAGTTACAAGCTGAAATATTTGGAGTATTTCAACCCACTTTGCTAAGATCTCCCACTCATCCACTGTAAAATTATTAAGTTCAGGATTCTCAATAGCCAAAGTAGTTATTATAGCATTTTTCATTTTTAGAAATCTGTACATCATTTCGTACGTTGAGTTCTATCTAGTCATACAGTCTTGCTTTAATTTCAAGGTGGGAAGATTCAATTTATTGGCATTGTCCTGCAACTTTGCTAAAGCGTATGAGCTCCGCTTGAAATACTCAACAATGTTTTTAACTTTAGTTATTATTGATTTTATACTTTGTTGTTGTAAGCCACAAGTCACAGCCAAATTTAAAGAATGCGCCATGCATCTTACCTGTCTCCAACCTAAATGTCGAACAGCTTTTAACATGTTACTTGCATTGTCAGTAACTATGGCACAGATATTATTTTGTAAGTTCCATGCAATAACAAGATTTTTTAACATATTAGAAATATTTTCAGCCGTATGTCTGTCTTCAAAATGTATGCAATCCAGCAGAACATTCTTATGCCATTCTTGTCAATAAAATGAGCTGTGATAGCGTAAAAATGATTTTGATTATTCTGGGAAGTCCATCCATCGGCTGTCAAACAAACAGGCGTATTTAGTTCGAATTCGAACATAGATTTGACTTGTTCTTTTGTTTCATTATAAATAGCGGGCAACAAAGAGGAAGATATCGTTTTTCTACTAGGAATTTGATAATTTGGACAAAGTAAATTAATTAGGCTTCTAAACTCTGGGTCTTCTACAATTTTGAAAGGATGATACTCTTTCACGACCATTTTTAGTAATTGGTGGTCTATCTGTTTGGAACGATTAATGGATAGAGGTCTTAATGTATAGTTAGTTATTAAATTGGCATTTGAACGTTGTATTGGCTGAAGCTGTTGTGTTTGCGATGTCGACGGTACTGGCTGAGGCTGTTGTGTTTGTGATGTCAACGGTACTGGCTGAGGTTGTCGTGTTTCCGATGTAGACAGGTTTGGATCCATTGGAGGATTTGGAGGTGCTATCACGCTTGCACGGCGTATTTCAACATTGGCATGCTTCCTTTTTATATGTCGCACCATATTACCCGTACCATAACGTGGAATATAAGAAAGATTAACTGAGCAATATCGGCATTTGGCATTTTTATCGGTACATGTAAAGTGGTTCCACACTTCACTGTTCTTAAGCGGTGGCATGATGATGAGAGGTGAAGTAGTTTATAGGTTAAATCTAAAACAAGCCAAAACCCAAGCTAAGCAACCAAGCAGTGCAAATCACACAAAAGAGAAATCATAATAAAAGTGCAAAATCATTAGCACAAAAATATTAAACTTTATCTGTAGGTATCTTAAAAAATTTTTATTCTGTGAAACTCAATTCACTATTTCTTGTAAATAGACCGAGCTCTGGTTCTTATAAAAGAGCTTCATTTCGTGAATTTTCGTGATGTCGTAGTATAACATAAAAAAAAACAAATAAATCGCGTTTAAAAACATTTGATAAGTTCCACTTACGTATCGCTCGACGAAACACTTGATTTAACTTATACTACAGTGTAAAATATAAGTTGTTAACTTCGTTTACTTTACTGACAAGCACATTAATTATACACGCATATTTTTTTTGTCAATAATATAACAATAAATAAAGGTCCTTAATCGTATCATATGACGCGTGTTGCGCTTGCGTGCGTTGCATGCGGAGTTGCGGAGCGGAACAAGGACTGGAATCAATTTGACTGCGCGAACGAACGTTGAATATCCCCACGCGCGGGTGCCACTCCGACTCCAGCCCGCCGCCGCCGCACCGCACCTCCCCCCGGTCCGTTATCCCGTGATTCAGTTCCACAACCGCTGTGCAATCCGCTCCGGGGGACCGGTATCCAACTGGCCGATGGATGTACATCCATCACTGTCGCATGTGATGCAGGTCCAATGATGCGTTTCCAACCGGACCTACCCATCTCTACCCGCATCTCCAACCTCAGTGCCGCCATATCCCGGCGGAGCTCGGCAACCTCCGTCTGCAGCTAGTCATTGGACGCCTTGAGGCGCTCATTGGCCAGCCGCATACGGTCAAGCTCATCAGAGGCAGAGCGCTTCTCAAGCTCTTCATTTACCTCTTTAATGGAGGAGGCAGCCTTCTTGAGGGCCTTAACATATGTGTCCTTCAGTCTGCTGGAGGTCTCCGCAACACGAAGCACAACGCTTTTGCAGTCTTCAAGACGTTTGTGAAGCTCATCCACTGAACACTTCTCTACAGAACCTTGCGCTAAAGCAAGCTTATTGACTGTCTCCGGTCGCGCTTTGTGCGTCACCTGCAAGAACTCACGTTCCACAAGCGCGTTCCACTTACGTTCCACTTAGTGCCGCAGCAGCCGCTGCCTTCGCCTTGGCCAGGCCGACGTATTGGCCTGTGGTGGGCGGTCGGCCCCTCCCACGTCGGGCTGTGGAGGTCTTCGAAGCCGTGCTGGGCTCCTGACTCTCCTCGTCCGAAGAAATACGGGGAATCCTCCTAATGGTTCGCCCAGTTCTCTTGGCCGCCATCTCTGAGACATCGCTATCGGTGACATCACTACCGTCTGGGGAACCCATTTTTCGACCGGGTTCAAAGTCGGCGTTATCCGTGTCCGTTGAGGAGTTGCGTGGGTTGTGTTCACGAAGATCGGCGGATTGCCGATCTACGGAGCGATTGTTGCCCCCCCCAGAGTACGAGGGGCAGCCCTCCACCGAGGCGGAGGGGTGGGATTCCCCCTTTCGTGGACCCACCTGGGGAAGAAATTGACAATTGCTCTTTTTTCCATACCGGTTTCTTCTCCGATGCTCCACATCGTCGTCTCTTTTTTCAAGGGTGAGCCAGTGTGCGTCAACGAAGACACGCCCGTCTCTATCGGCAATATCAGAATCCATTGAGAGGTTGCATAAGTCGTGTTTACGAAGATCGGCAGACTGCCGACCTACGGAGCGATTGTTGCTCCCCCCAGAGTACGAGGGGCAGCCCTCCACCGAGGTGGAAGGGTGGGATTGCCCCTTTTGGGGACCCACCTGGGGAACAAATTGACAATTGCTCTTTGGGTCCGTTATAAAACCTTCTCCGATGCTCCACATCGTCGTCTCTTTTTTCAGGGGTGAGCTCCCCTGCCAGCATGCCCTAGCGAGGACACGCCCGTCTCCGCCTGTCAGGTCTATAAAAGGCCCCGCCGAAGAAACCGACAATTCACCGGTGACACGACTGCCGCCCGATACGGAACAGACGCAGTGCGTCAACCACCTCCCCGGGCGCCGCTGCCGCCCGCTATGGAACAGACGCAGGGCACCGACGACCCACTGCCGCCCGATACGGACAGACGCAGTGAGCCAACTCCCCCCCCGGATGCCACAGGGCACCGACGACCCACTGCCGCCCAATCCAGACAGACGCAGTGAGCCAACTCCCTCCCCGTCCCCGGGTGCCACAGGGCACCGACGAGCCAACCGTAGGCGTGATTTAGCTTCACCCGATCGCTAGATTGCGACGGGCTACTGAGCCCCCCCGCCACGACAAGGCACACTCCACTTGGGGGGGAATCTAACCTAACCTAACCTTTTTTTTTTGTTTTTGTTAACGAGGGGGAAATCTTCAAAAGATACCCATCGTCCTGGGAACGACGATGGGTTATGTGAGATTTTTACTCACTAAAACTCCCCCCCGCTGGCCATCCTACACGTTTATGAAGAGACCCCGGGATCTCCCGAGGAACGCACCGGTGCCTATATCGGCTAGCGCTTCAGTAAGCCGTTTGGCAAGTGAATCCGCCTTTTGAGAGTTATCGGGGCCAGGTATCTCCAATAACAGCCCGCCATTAGCTGCCCTCCTTGGACGCATATCAGAGATTTCTAACTTTGGAAGATTGACTCTCTGTTTTGCCTTCGTCATAACTTCACAATAAGTCATCGTCGACCCTTCTGGTATTGTCAGCGAGACTGCCGCTGTTGCAGGCAGTCGCTGAGGTTTTACTGGCTGTGTCTTTGCAGACTTTTCAGTACCCTTCGTATTATTTTTAGTTTTCCGGCTGCTAACCGTAGCCCAATTATGTCTCACCTGAGGCGTAGGTTCTAAACTTTGTGGTAATAAAGGAGCTTCCACCGGAGCTGGTGCTTGAGCCAATGTGGCATTCTTTGTTTTCAGTTTCTTCTTTGCGCTTTTCTTTGGAACAGAATGTTGCGCAGTCTCTGTTTGAGTATTTTCCTTTTGAGTCAATGTGACCTTGGCCGCCACCTGCTTTTGCAGTGGTGGTCGGATCGCTCTTCCAGGAAACAGCTCTTCTTCCTATCTATTACAGTAGAAATTTGATCCATGAAGTTTTTGCTCGACGGTTCAACTTCTGGTTCTCGATTTTCACGTTGCTGTATTCCAGCCACCGTCGTAGTCAAACTTTGCAGTTTGTCTTCCAGGGACGCGACTTTGGATCGCAACTCCTGGTTTTCCCGCTCAAGCCTTTCAGCATGCAGATTTCCAGACATTCTTTGGGTCAATTCCGTGGTCGCGGCTTGGACTAGTCGAGCTGCCAAGCGAAGGTTCCGCTTAAAGTTGCCTCCCAAAATCCCAAATCCCCCAAAAAAAAAAAAAAACCCAAAGAATAATTTGCTTATCAATCTATAACACAGTGCTGAATACAGTGAAGTGAAGTCAACTAAGTTATTGTGTCAAAAACTCTTTCTTCTAAATCGTGTCATCAAGCAACAAATATTAAAAGTGCCAATCTAGAAGAAATATATTCCAGTGATAAGCGAGGGTGTCGTCGTTATATGGTATTTTCTGTTCTACCCACGTAAATCCATTCGCAGTTATCTAGCGACACAACTTGGAAGTGACATCTTATTTCATCATTCTCTGCAAAAGACAGCCGGTATAGTGGTTAACAGCGCTGGCTATAAATCGAACACATCCGGGTTCGAACCCTGAAAAGACTATAAGTTTCTTTTTTTTTGTTTTATTTTCATTTTAATGATTTTGATACTTTTTTTTTACCATAAGTTATTTTTTTTTAAATCTTGCTTTATTATATAAATTCAATTTTGTCTCAATAGTTGTCTTCAGTGAATGTTAAATCCAAATAATAATTACTATAACACAGGTATTTGCTCAAATTATATTTTATTCAACCATTATTTTACTGGGATAGCATTAACATAATAAAAAAACCGAATTAGTTTTAAAATTAATATTGCTTTTAGGTGATTTCCACAATTCATTCAATTTAATGTACTGTTGCTTAAGAACTTAAAAATTGGCTCACTATTGTTTTGTTCTAATTGGATAATGTAACTGGTTTAGATTAGATAAATCACTATAGTAACCACAATACAGGCTTTTCCTTCAATTTTATTTTCCAACCATTTTCAAATTTGCGCAAACAATTTTGACCAAATATTTTCGGAATTGATATAATTGAATGCAAGCAAATAGGTACTGCTGTTTTTTTTCTGTTTGAAGACTTAACATACAATTACATAATTCTTTATCAGAGAACATATTATAGGTTTTGACTTTTTCAAATAATTGATTAATATAATTTATTGTTAGTGCCTACCAACGCTTTTTTTTTTAGAATAAAGTGATTTATATTTATGACATTTATTATATACTTATCTTTTTAATAACTCAGATATTTAAAGTTTTGACTTATCTACGGCATTGAAAAAAATTAAATCAAATCTATAGTTTTTTAAGTTATATTAGAATAAGGTTGTCTTTTTTTGTATATTATCGAAACGACATTCTTTTTTTTCTTATTCTTGATCAAGATGGCAACATTAATTAAATGCGGTGGCTGTAAAAATGTTATTAAAGGCAAAGACTTTTTGACTTGCTCGACGTGCGACCTAAAGTTTGATTTACTTTGCGCCAACATAAGGGACAAGAAACAATTTTATGCTATGGACCTCGAACGTAAAAGAACTTGGACATGCCCCGAATGTCGTAGTAAAGCTCCAAAAACAAACAACGCCAATACTCCTGTCCGTTCCTCCACAACTCTTGCAACTGACGAACTAAATAAGGATAAGAAATCTCAATCACCTGCAGCTAATATGGTAAACTCAGACTGTAGTCTTGAACATCTCAGAAACATTATTAAGCAATAGATGACAGCAATAGTTCGAGAGCAAGTTACTAACGAGCTCAAAGCACTCAATCGACTAGTTGCTGACTATCATGAGGCTGTCTCTTTCCTCAACAAACAGTACGAGGACGAATATCTTAAAATAAAAACGAATATCTTTATTTTCAAGCTGGGTACAGATTGATGTAATTAAATATTAATTGCAACCAATTTTCATGACATCTGCCAAACATGAGCAGGTGTTTTACCGTTTACGTAATAAATGAAAAATGTGATAAATAAAAATTACCCGACCAGGATTCGAACCTGGGACCTCTCGTTTGCCGGACGAGTGCTCTTCCACTGAGCTACCGGGGCCTGGCGGTACGCCTCGAAATTACTTAGCACATTTTTGTTTTTACGTCATATTGCTAACGTAGCTCCATCTTATAGTATAAGCTTTGCAGCTAAGACCACCCGAGACCAATTTCTGTACAGAAATTGTGAATCCAGTTAGTTCAATTATTCAAGAAATATTCTTCTGTATGGTATTTTCAGAATAAAACCTCATTTGTTTTGGTCCGCTAAAAACGTCTTTTACTTAAAATAATGAATCGAAAAACTTAGCTCAACGCTAAAGAAAAGCTTAACTATTAACTTAAACAAAGCAAGTATTCTTTCTTTATCCTTCGCGTTCTTGACCCGAAACGTATTTTCCCTTGAAATGGTAATTTCTCACTACAATTCTCAAGAGCATTGATATTTCTGTACAATTTATTCTTCGATAACATTCAACCAGCCATTATAAAAGAAGATAGCTCCGAACTCCATAACTTCCATACTTGCAGTTTCAGAATTCGCAACACTTGAAAAAATGAGCGATATGGCAGATTTACTATTCGAAAACGCCAAAACAAATTCTGTTAGTAGCAATGAAGTTAACGAGGTCACTAGCCTTGCAAATCAGCTGACGCAAATGAATATAGAAATCGCTGCACTACGCAAAGAAAACGAAAAGTATCGACGCAGTAAATTTCGTTTAAAATCAAGGTCAAGAAGTGCGTCAAGGTCTCGTCATCAAGGTCTGTGTTACTTTCATAGGCGATTCAAGGAAAATTCATCCAAATGTCAGCCACCATGTGCTTGGAAAAACTCAAACAAACAACAGAAGCATCAGGGAAACTACAATTAGCACGAACCAGGGCGGAACTTTGTGCTATTCACCCCTACGACCGCCTTATCCTAGCCGACCTACAAAGTGGCGAGAGGTTTTTAGTCGATACCGGGGCAAATATATCAGTTTTAAGAAGAAACTCATTCAAGCACAAGCATGCTACAAATCATAAAGTACGCGCTGCGAACGGTAGCGTTATAAATACATACGGTGAAAAAACACTGAACCTTAACATAGGTCTAAGTCGCCAATTCAAATGGAATTTCGTCATTGAGAAAGTTACTGAGCTGACAACGCCTGCAACAAGTATCAGAGCAAATCATCCTATCGTCGAAATTGTTTCACAAGAAAAGAGCATAAGAAAATTGCGGGGAAAATATGATGATATAACCAAGCCAGCTGCAAACATATCTAACTCCAAGTGTCAAGTAGAACATCATATTGAAACAAAAGGAGCGCCCGTTTCAGCACGTGCGAGGCCATTACCACCAGACAAATATAAGATCGCAAAGCAAGAATTTAATGAAATGATAAAAAGGGGTATTTGTCGTCCATCAGACAGCCCCTGGGCCGGTCCACTTCACCTGGTAAAGAAAAAGAACGGAGAATGGAGACCATGTGGTGACTACAGAATGTTAAATAAAGTCACAGTTCCAGATAAATACCCACTGCCCAGATTGTTAGATTTTACCTACATCCTGGAAGGAAAACGTATCTTCAGTAAACTCGAAATTTTATCTCGAATCTCCGAGAGTTCTTTACGAAGAGTCGAGAGTTCCTCTTTAAGGCGAGCGTTGTCCCTATGCAAACGCGCCGTTTCATCGTTAGTGGTATTTGCTAGCATAACACCAACCGCCTCTTTCAAGGGGCCTCTACACGATGGGCCATGATGGACAATCTAGAATATGCCTTGAATTGTCACCATGATCGCGGATCTGTCTACACGATCGCTGCACCTCCATTTGTTAATTGTCGTTTCATAAGTCAAATTCATATTGAATGCGGGCAATAACAGCTTTTCCTACGACAACAGAACGAGTCCGAGCTACCTTTAAAATGAAATCTTTAAATTCGAGTGTAGAGACATTATAGTTTCTTATGTTCACGTATATTGAACGACCGATGATGTGTACAGGCTGAATCTTAATACATCTTAGTACAAGTATGAACTTTCGAATAATTAAAACCGCGATATCTCACGAATGGTGAGTCGTAAGTAAAAAAGTGACTAGACCATTTTTGTAGAGAATTGTATGATCTACTACTTTTATCGGACCTATTTTTACGATAAAACTCACCGTTTTCGAGAAAAATGGAAAAAACCTGAATTTTGCACCTTTGACTTTAAATAAAAAAAAATTCAGAAGTGCGATCGATGGGGACTTTTGACATTTTATTTATATTGACGTATTTCACGTCTCTACCAATTTTCAGCTCTATGCGAATTTTTCCTGGGTTATGACTTATTTTTGTTTATTTTGACTGGACTAATATTTTATACATTGTGGCGTATTTGTCATTTTTTTTAAATTTACAACAATTAAAATGAGACTGCTAAAGTCATGAAGTGACACTTCATAAGATCGCGGTAAGTTCAATTTTTTGCCACACGCCAAAAGACCCTCGCAGGCCTATACATTCACAGATACATACGTCATATAATTTAGGTAGGGTGTGTGTATAAGGTGTGCCATTTTTTTGTTAAATATATTGGGTGTCGACTTGCGCGATCTATCTCTTGAATCGTGATCTTAAGTATAAAAAACCTCAAGCATAACCTTTTAAGTGTCGAGTGAATAGGTTTCTCGTGGATGGACGTGTAACACCATAGTCTTCATGCGCACTTTCCATCAGGTGGCATGGAAGACAAACGTCCTACTTATCCTTACAATATAAAAAAAGCATAAATTACCTAGTATTGTGTATTAAGGGCCGGTATTTCAATGCTACCTTATCTCAAATTGATCCAGGATTGAAGATAAGAACGACATAAGTGTATTTCAATATAGGATTAAAGTTAAGCGGCGAATAAAGTCCTTCCTAACTAGCCTTAATCTAAGTGGAGGATTTTTGTCGCTTAGGTTCCGATCTGAGATTGGCGCGAGGCTACCTCGAAAAAAAGTTGCTTTAGGTATGGTAGTTTATTTTTGACCCGCAAAAATCAACATGCTATGGTAGGTAATTAAATAATGGCTATTTGCTAGTTCAATAATTATTTTCTTACGTAAGTACGCGAATTAATAGGAGCCAAGCCAAAATGAAAAAAGAACACTTACAAGCCCTTATATTTATTTATTTATTCTTTATTGTACAAATTATGTTTACATAGTTTACAAAAATACAATTAGAGTACAATTGGCGGCCTTATAAATAAATTATGATCTCTTCCATCCCTTATAACTGAAAGTGAATCAAGAAAACGCTACTATGATTTGCAAAATCAATTATTAGAATTAGAATTAGCAAAGTAACAGAAAGAGGATTCACTTAAGGAAAATTAGGCTTTTAATATTATAATAGTAGCTAGCGTTTTCTTGATTCGCTTTCTTACTTGTAAAATAATTTAAATTTAATAAATAAAACACAATGTAAATTCATATAATTTATTTAATTACCCCTTGCTACAAATTATTAAAATAATGAATGTATGGCACAACATGTGACGAGACATTCTGGCTGCCACTATAAAATGGATCTACTGGCACACCAATTACAGTCTCCAAAATGGCCTGTTCAATCGCTGGAAAATTGGCAGGCGGATCACTATTATTCATTTCTACTGCAATATAGCACAAGCTACACATATATGCTGCACTTTTGTAAGTGCTAAACGAATAACAAGTGCTAATATAGGGAACCTTCTCTTCAGAACACCAAAATATGTCCTTTCAATGGGATTTCTAGTTCATTGAATTCTCCCCTTTCAAATCTCTTTTTCACCAGACTATTTTGAAATATTCTTGAGTCATGTGCTGATTCGGGCCAACGAGCAACAATATCTTGAATGATCAAATCAGCTGTACATACGGCTTGAATATTTAATGAAAAAAAATGTTTTCAACAATTTGCGTACAGTAATGTCATGTCCATGTCAGTCAATTATCAATGTCAACCAATGACAGCAAAAATCATAGACAAATGACTTATTCTGTTTATTATGTTGCAATATTGCGATTTATCCTAGATTAGTTGAGGCGAGGAAGATCCGGATTGAAATACGCTTCTGTCTTTCAAAAGTGAGACTTAGCTTAAATGTAGGACTTAACTTAAGCAATAAGATAAGGTAGCATTGAAACACCGGCCCTAAGAAAGTACTTTAAAAAAGCTCCTATTGAAAAATGTTCCATACCTAAGGTATTACTTGGTGGTAGGTAAGTTTTCATTTTCTGTACAATTTTAAGTATTTTACTATGACAAAACGACTTATTTTATAACATTATTTCATTATTACAATAAATTTATTTTCTGTGGTGTACTTAGCTAACTGTACACTTGGTAGCCGGCATATGTAATTTAAAATATGGCGGAAAGCCTTTAAGCTAATAATAAACAGATAAATATCTAGTCAAGATCTCGGGAGCGGGAAATAAGTTTTTAAAAACTAATTTAAGTATAAAAACTACTTTATTGAGACGTGTAGTCAGAGGCTTATGTCTAACACGAATGAATCTAATATTAGGTTTTACAATGAAGCTTAAAACTAGTGCTTATCTCTAAACTCGCAACGCACCGGACGTCAGCGTCTGGACGGCAGACGTTGCGTTAGCATTTTCATGAGAAACAGTAATAACGCGTCCCGGTGGCCGTTACATAACTCCTCCCTCATCAAGCGCGAAATTATCGGGTTCCACTGAGATTTCGATCGGGTTCCGATGATTTCGCCCTTTAAGTATATATCTAATACATGAGTAGAATACTATGCTTAACACTAGTACATACAAGAAAAGGGTAGGTGCACTGACACTTTTTGTATCGATAATATTATAATCGATATTATCACTTTCACTGTTTTCACTATCACTATTTAAGCTCCATGAGAAACGTCGTAATTCTTCCAAGTTCATGCTTTTGATGTTAATTGGTTGTTGGAGGCTGAAGTTCTGGTAATTAAGATCAGGTAAGGTAATAATAGGTGTAAATCTGAACTGGATACTTTCAGCAAATGAGCGCTGGTAGTTTAGCTTCACACCGTGCAGGAATAGGGAACAGTTTTCCGTTGTAGACACCATGTAAGTACCATGTAGAGATTCTTTGGTTTCATCATGGCCGCAAGTCTAAGTAATTAGTATAGGGTCCTGAGAGAATACAATCCAGGTCCCAAGACGGTCGCAAGGCTTACGAACTGGCAGGTATTTAACATTTTTCACCAAGAGGTAGGGGAATTCAGGGAGAAGAACTATAGTTTTATTAATCGCGTTTTTATATATCGGAAGAGAATAGATTTTGAAATAATTAAACACGGTTTTCTCGACAAGTGGAATTTCCAAAATAAACGTAATCTGATTTTCCTTTACAAAGGATTTAACTGTAATACTTTTTTCAAATTTAAAAAGGTTTTCCTCTTTAACTTCATACATTAAATTATAATTTTGACTAATTTCCTTTAAATAGTTTAACATTTCACTAGAGTTAACAATAGACTGATGAAGTACAGATACTTTGGTAAAGGCTAAGGCAGTTTCTATTTCATTGAGGTAAGTGTGAATAGTTCTAAAGGTGTTCATAAATATTTCAAAAATTTTAAATGTGTGGATCAGATATAGATATTTGTTTTCTGCATTTGAATTAGATTTTACAAGCTGTTCGATATATCTTAGGCGTTTGTCGATGATAAGGCTGTTGTTATTTAATGTCTCTGTACTGTTCACAAAACTATCCAACATTTTCGTTACCAATGTCATTTTATTTTCTAATTTAACTGTATTAGTGCCAATTTTAGATAAAACAGTATCATAATGAATCGCGTCTTCGTGATCCAGATTACCAGTTATTGCTTTGATAAATGATCCAAGGGGATTAAACAAACTACGCCTCGTTCTCTGCATAGGAACTAGCTGCTTCAACTTGAAATAGTTATATTATTTAAATACTCGACTTGCAATTGCACATCTGTAAGCTCTTGAACTTTATGTGAGGTTACAATATTATTGAATTCCCTAAACTTAAGAGTGTTACTTTCTAGGTCAGTTACTAACCCATTAAGGTCAAGTCTTTTTACTATAGTCTATCTATCTTCCTGCCTATGTGCTTGTCCAACCTTGATCGGTAGTAATCCAGGATTCTTTCCAAGGTTCTGTAGGTGTAAGGCCTTACCGTGAGCTAGAAGGCTCATTAGGGCCAAGCTCCACCTGTGGAGGGCGTTTGATATTTTTAATCGCTACATTAGTATCTCGCTTTCCTACTTGTAACGGGACTACATTTTTAACGGCTTTTCCTTTAACTATTGCCTTTCGATACCTAGGTTTATCCTTACTTTTCCTTGTGTTCACATCTTTAGAAAAAACAATGCCACCTTCTTTTAAGTCTACGTTTTCGCCTAGTCGCTTTTGTCTAATCTTTTCTTTATGCAGTACGATTTTGTCTGCTATATACTTATATAGATAACGTGTCCGCTTTGCATGATCTTTCATAAGCTGTTGCATGTATGATTTTTCAAATTCGCCATCAAAAATATTGCTACTATCTGTATGACCGAAAACTATTTCGAAGGGGGTTAAACCAGTAGTTGAATGTATGGTGCTATTGTATGCCATAATTGAATAGGTCATAATAGATGCGGCATCAGTGCATTTTTGTTCGTATTTTGCTAATCTGTGTATTTCTATAAGTGTAGAGTGGAAACGCTCAACGATACCTGTAGAGTTGGGGTTGTGTGGCGTGCAAATGTGGAGTTAAATTTTGTACATAGATGTTAACTCTCGCATGAGCTCGTTGTTAAATTCCGTACCAGGGTCGCAGTTTATTTTCCTAGGTACGCCGTACATAGAAAAGTATTTAATTAAGGCTCGTACAACTTCTGCTGTTGATTTATTATTAATCTCTATGGTCTGTGCTAATTTACTAAATGCATCGACAATGCTTAAATAGTAGCGGTTTTCTATTGTAAATATATCTATAAAAACTTCTTGAAAAGGGGAAAGTTGAGTCTGTGTTAACTGTAAAGAGGGTTTAAGTGGTTTCCTGTCATATTTCATTATTCTACACGCTTCGCAACTGTTAATGACAGCTGATATTAATTCGTGCATATTATTCCAGAAATACGTTCTTTTTATTCTAAGCATGGTTTCTTTGATACCCCTATGGCATGTCTTTCCTTCATGGTATTTTAACACAATAGCCTTTTGCTCATTTTCGTCTTCAACGTACACGACTCTTTCCGTGCATTCATAAAATTCTACCATACCTTCTTTAAACAATTGTATAATGATCATGTTAAAGTCCTTCCTATGTTGCTCGTCTTCAAAGTAAATAAAATATTTAATTTTGGGTCGAATATATTCTTTTAAAAATTGCTTTATTATATCTGAATTATTTATTGGCATGAAAACTTCTAAAACCTTCTGTTTGTCCCTAGATATATCTTTAACCTGCAATTCATTTTTGAGCCATGTAAACACTAGGATTTGATTAGGTTGGGTATCAATAGCTTCATTTAAAATTGGTATGCCTTTGGTTTCTAAATCAACTGCTGAATGTATTGTTTCAGTGCTACTAGATTGTGGTGGAAGAGGATAAGAACGTTCTAAGTCAGATGCATCGCTTATAGTCAATGTTTCAGAGCTGTCAGCTATGGTTATGGTCTCTTCACTGTCTCTTTGTCGTTTAGCTAATTCCGATATTTTTTCAGTTAGTTCCGTTACGTAGTCTTGAAATTTCTGTTCAGATTTGTCAACGTTTACCTTCGTGGATTCTTTGTCTAAGTTATCTATTGCGTTAAGTTTTATTCTAGAAAGAGCGTCAGCGTTAGTATTTTGTTTTCCGTTTTTGTAAATAATCTTAAAATCGTATTCTTGTAAGCGTAATCTCCATCGAGTTAATTTACTATTGGGTTCTTTAAGAGAATAAAGCCAAGCAAGAGGTCTATGGTCTGTAAATATTGTATAGGTAACACCATATAGGTACGGTCTGAAATGTTTAACAGCCCAAATTATGGCTAAGAGTTCGCGTTCGATGGTACTATATTTCATTTTCGCTTAGTGTTCTGCTAGCGTAAGCAACAGGTTTGTCGTTTCCTATACTGCTTTGGGATAAAACGTCACCTAAAGCTACTGAAGAAGCGTCAGTGGTCAAAATGAATGATTTGGATGGATCCGGATATTGAAGAAGAGTTGAATTTGTTAAAAGTTTCTTACATCGTTCAAATGCGTCCATATATTCCTGATTGATTATAATTTTGTTACGTTTCTTTAGGCATGATGTCAATGGTTAAGTTATTTTAGCGAAGTCTTTGATGAAGCGTCTGTAGTATCCTATGAGTCCGAGAAAGCTCTTGATTTCTGTCACAGTTTTAGGTAAGGGGTAATTAAGTATTGCTTTAATTTTGTCGTCATTTGGTTTCAGTCCTTGGTCAGTGATTGTGTGTCCAAGGTATAAAACTTCCTTTCGGAAATTCGGATTTGTCTAGCTGAACCTTCAGATTAGTTGCCCTGAGTCTGTCATCGTATCGCATCGTAAATCTTTTATGTGTTCTTGTAACCTAGTACTATAGATTATCATGTCATCCATGTAGACAAGTGTGTGGTTTCCCTGTAATCCTCTCAAAATATTGTCCATGAGACGCTGAAATGTTGCCGGAGCGGTTTTTAGACCGAACGGCATCCTTAGGAACTCGTAATGTCCATCTGCGCTAAAGGCTGTCTTTTGTTGGTCGTTTTCATCGATTTCTATTTGACGAACACCGTTTGCAAGGTCAAGAGTAGTGAAATACTTGCTTCTGCCTAATTTGTCGAATAGGTCTGTTATGTTGGGCAGTGGGTATTTGTCGTCTATTGTTATGTCATTAAGTCGTCTGTAGTCAACTACCATCCTAAATTTCTTTTCACCTGATGCATCGGACTTCTTTGGCACTAGGTGCACTGGAGCATTCCAGGGTGAATAGGATTCTTTAATAATGTTGTTTTTTAAAAGTTTTTGGACTTGAGCTTTAATTTCGTCTATCTGAGCAGGGGGTTGTCTATACGGTCTAACATAAATAGGGTCTTCGTTTTTAGTTCTAATTTTATGTTTAATCTGATTTGTAAAAGTTAGTGGTATTTTATCACAATAAAATATGTCTTTATATTCTCTACATAAGTTACTAATTAGTCTTCGTTTATGTGATCTAGTCTAAGTCTTGTCAAGTTTTCATTAAGTGCGTCATCAATTTCGAGGTCTTTCATCTCTACATCTGTGCAGTTAACGTTCTGATTGTCATATTCCGTAACTTTGAATGGTTTTGTTATTGATAATTTCAGAGGAACATCTGAAATATTTTGAATAACTGTTGAAGCATAACCGTTAACACAACTAACTATGGCTGATGGCATACTAACGCGGTCACAAAATTTTGTAAAATTTATGATAGCTTCGCCTGAGTATTGGTCTATTGGTATCTTTACTAGCTGTTCCATTCTGGGTTCTACTTCTATAACCTAATTAGTTTCGTTTATTATCGGTAAGGTTGTCGATTTAGTAACAAGTTGTTGATTTTTAAGGTCTACTACGGCTTCTAGTTGTATCAAAAGGTCGTTACCAATTAGTCCGTCATATTTATGATCAACGTCATAGACATAGAACTTATGGTAATCGTTACTGTTAAATGTTGGCATTGGTGGTATTTGAATAACTTTGTCATGAGTACTTGAAGCATGGGTGCTTATAACTGTAAAAGGTTCGTGAAAGGTGTATGATCTAAAATACTGTTTAGCTTTAAAAGGGCTTATGAGCGATCTAGTACTACCAGTATCGATCATAAACCTTGAGTCTATTTCAGGTACATATATATAAGGTACCTTAAGTTTTGTGTCACAATTAAGGTATACTATTCTTGGCTTTTCTTTGAGGCCTGAATGTGAAAATTTTCTACTTGTTCTTTCGGCTCCCTATCTTCGCTATCTAATTCATCGGGTTGTTCAATTATACAGTTCTGTTCAAAATAGTTGCTTATTTCTACGTCATCCGAATTTTGATAGTAGTATTGTTCATCGTAATTATTAAATTCAAATTCAAATTCAAATTCAGACATTTATTTAACATACAAACAAACAAACAAGACAACACATAAAAATCAGCAAAATCAAGTACAAAAATTCTATATAAAATTAAATTGAAATATTAATAAAATAACAACACAAACAAACTTAATTAAAAATAGTCACAAAAATCTTTAAACAAAAGAAAAAAAAAAGAATATAAAAAACACAATGGGAAATAATAAAATGTTGCCCTGTACTGCAGTGAGTATGTTAAAAAGGGTACATCTCAGCATTATGCTGCAGCAGAAGCCGCAGCGCTGGTTTTCAGATGTACCCTCGTGATGCGTGTGCTCGCGTACGCAGCATGTCACTCACAGCTTAAATATTAAATATAATTACATTATGCTTGCTTCATAATTAAACATATACACTCAAATACATAAATATAAGTACAAAAGATGTAATAATAAGGAAATGAAAAATATAAATAACTAACTCACTATAACTTTGTATTGTTAAAATTAACTCCATATATATTATAAATACAATAAAGCATAAATAAATATAAATACCTAAATAAATTATTGAAATTAGCATAGCTGTAAACTGTAAATACAATAAATGCATGTAGGTATATAATAATGGTGTAAGTGTTACTGGTATGTTGGAACAACACGTACCCCACTCGGCATCATTGTTTGGTGTTGTATAAAGTGTTTTTTTAAAGATGATTTAAATGTTTGCAATGAGCCGAGTCCACGTATTGGAGGAGGTATGTTGTTCCAACATTTAGTAGCCGAGTACCTAAAGCTACCTCGAAAAGCAGTCGTTCGGTGCCAAGGCATGCTCAGGGGCCTACTCAATGCTCGGCAATTCCTAGATTTAGCACGCCATTCTAGTTTACGCACTAGATATTCGGGACGGCCAGATTTTATCACACCGAACAATAGGGTGGCTAGGTGTAGTTCCCTGCGCAGTGCCATCTTTAAGATACCTGCGCTGTTAAGGTAGGGGGTTACGTGCGTCCGAGGAGGGATCCTGAAACAGAACCGTGCACACGCATTCTGGACTCTCTGTACTACTCGATCTGTGCGTGCAAGTAGTCGTGGGCCGTAAACCAAGCTACCGTAGGTCAGCTTCGAGAGTATCAATGCCTCGCATAGCTTGATACGCAGATCGACACTTATAAAATCTCGAATGCGGTACAGAATATGAAGGCGATAAAAACATGACTTGACTGTTTGGACCACATGCTGCTCAAAGCGCAACTGCTCATCAATAAGTACCCCCAAGTTTCGTACTATTGGCACACGTTCTACCTGTTCTCCCATTAACCACACGATAGGATTGTGATTCGTTATGTCAAGTATTTGGTTCGGAGATCCAAATACCATCAGTTTAGTTTTTTTTGGGTTTAGTGCAAGTGAATTGGATTCCGACCAAGCTGCAATTCTAGATAAATCACCATTAATATTATCCACTGCTGCTTTAGTGTCACTGGGGTCAAAAGACAGATATAATTGTGTATCATCTGCATACATGTGGAACTGACAATGTAGAATAACTGAGCAGATGTCTGAGGTATACAGAGTAAAGAGAAGGGGCCCCAATATAGAACCCTGTGGGACGCCTCTGGAGATGGATGAAGGGGAGGAAAGGAGATAGTCACCATTACTGGCAGTCAATCTAACCATTTGAGATCGATTACTTAGATAACTCGAGAACCATTTGACTGTGTTTGTAGCAAAACCATAATAGGTCATTTTAGACAGCAAAAGAGAAATATTTATCGCGTCAAATGCTCTCGAGCAATCCAACAAGACCATGATGGTTCCCAGACCTCTGTCCTGCGCTGTCAAAATATTATCAGTTACGTCCATCAAAGCCGTGACTGTACTGTGCGCCTTCCTAAAGCCTGATTGTAGGACTGGTAATACACCGTTTTTCTCCATATAAGCGTTTAGTTGTATATGCACAACTCGTTCTAATACTTTAGATAGACACGAAAGTATACTGACTGGGCGTATGTCGTTGTAATCAACAACATTAGGCTTCTTAGGTAGCGGCGTGATCAGCGCAGTTTTCCAGGCCTCCGGGAATACACCCGTGATAAGTGATCGGTTGACGATTGCAGTAATGGTGCTAAGGGATTCAGGAAGGGTTTATTTAGTTTACGACTATTACGACTATAACATTATAGTTATAGTCGTAATAGTCATGGTCTAAGTCTGTTTCATTCAATCGGAATCCTTGTTGCGGTAATGCTGATTGATTTTTCGAAGGTTGAGCAGTTCTCATAGATACTTCATTATCATATTTATTCATGACCTGGTTTGGTCTGTAGCCAAATCGTTGGGGTGAATTGAACTGATGGGGTTGCATATTATTAATTTTCGTACCGAATTGTTGTGGTCCTAACTGAGGCCTATAGCCTATTTGGTTTCCAAACTGAGGTCTATAACCGGACTGCGTACCAAATTGAGGTCTATAACCAAACTGAGGTTTATAACCGAACTGAGGGTTGTTGTTATTAGGCTTAAAGTTAAATGGGGCTTGAGCATTATTAAATTTGTAACCTAACTGGGGCTGAGGGCCATTTAATTTATATCCAAATTGTGGCTTCATGTTTTGGGGTGATTTAGCCTGATTTTGAAGTCCAAAATAAATTTAGGTATACTAGGTAAAACCGGATGTGAACTTGAGTTACCAAATTTAAATTGTTGAAGTGTACTAGGTGTTTGAATTTTAGGCACATTATTGGACTTGTTCTTTAAATTATATTGTTCGAAGAAATTAATAATAATAATAATATTAATTTCTTCGAACCGGCGGCCCCCGGTATAAGGCCGCTACCCGGGGGCCGCCGGGGCGCGTCTGGTGCTGGCGCTGGGCGCGGCAGCATGCGATCCGCCAGCGCACAGAGACTGAGGCGACCACCAGCCCAGTCCTCACCACCATCATCACCTTCAGGTAGCTTGGCACCCGCAGGGGCATCACAACCCCCGCAATCGATGCCCGCCCCTGAAGGACGGCGCATGAGATGGACGCAAGAACAAAATGCCAACCTCATGCGAGCGTATTACGGGGCAAGAGAGACAGAAACGGGTAGAACGGGGTATCGAGCACGCATGCACCGCGCTTTCATGCTGCTGGAGCCTCATTTAACCGTCGCCGAACAAAACCTAGCGGATAGAGCTCGGTGGATTATGCGTTCCAACATCTTCGCTCCCACTGAGCTCGAACAACTGAGACACGAAGCCTTCTCGGTGGTGCCACCCCCAACCACTGCGAGTGTCGCCTCTCCAGTGCAAGAGCCTGCTTTAGAGCAGCGTGCAGGAGATGAGGCAGACCGAAATAACCCGGTGGAAGGGGGAGGCACCACTGACATGGCTTCCCAGGATTTAGAGTACACGAGAAGGCTACTAGAGGAGGCGATCGAGGAAGTACGTAATACTCCCCTTGAAGGAAGGCCGAAGCTTCCCAGACTACCAAGCAGTGTTCGTAATAGGCAAGTCGTTGAGGCCGTTAATCAGATGCTGCCCCAACATTTGGAGAGCAGCTCTGATCTTGTCGAGACGAACTCAATCCTTTTTGGAGCGGCTATGGCGGTATGTCGGTTTACTGGCGCCATGACTGCTCCAAGCCCAACTGCTGGACGTGCTACTCCTCGGAGTAACGCTGTACCAGCTTGGAAGAGGAGGATTGAGCGTCGTATCGAACAAGCCAGGATCCTCATCGGCAAGCTAACTTGCTTCAGCTCGGGCAACACCAGGCCAAAGATTGTGCGTTTTGTCAGGAGGGAGTTTTCCGGAATGGACAATAACTTGACCAAACCGGACTTCACCCGAAAACTGACAGAGCGCATCGACTAGCTGAAGCAAAAGATCGCTGCATGGGCGAAGCGTATTCGGAGGTACTCCCAAAGGGTTGAGAGATACAACCAAAATTGCCTCTTCTCGAGTGACCATAGGAAGTTCTATAAATCCCTGGAGAGTTCCGAACCCTGCTCGACTGGCCGCATACCGGATAAGGCCGATGCCATTAACTTCTGGCGAGGCCTCTGGGAGCGGCCAGTAGAGCACGAAGAGGGTCCCTGGATTGATAGGGTTGAGGAAGCGTGTGCGGAGGTGATCCCTATGAGTCAAGTCCTCATATCAGGGGAGGACGTAAGTGCTGCAATCCGCCGGAGCCCGAACTGGAAAAGTCCGGGCCCTGACGGATTGCAGAACTATTGGCTCAAGGGATTTTCTCTGTGCCGTGTAACTTTGGCCCGTCAATTCCAGGAAGCCTTAGACACCGGAGCTCTCCCGAACTTCCTCACTACTGGGGTCACTCATCTGGTTCCTAAGTCCAACGATACCGCGGATCCATCAAAATATCGGCCCATTACGTGTCTGTCTACCACCTACAAGACACTTACCTCCGTTCTGAGCACCAAGATTCGCCAGCATTTAGATGCTAATCGCGTTATATCTGATGCTCAGAACGGATGTAGGGCCGGTAGCCGCGAATCAAAGGAACTCCTTCACGCTGTCGTTGGCAAACTGGTAAAACGCAACCGTCGCAATTTCTCCGCAGCCTGGATTGGCTACAGAAAAGCATTTGACTCTGTGCCTCATACATGGCTCTTGAGAGTTCTTGAACTGTACAAAATCGACGGTACAGGTCGAATATTTCTCGAGCGATGTATGAGACAATGGAGTACAATGCTCAGTCTCCAAGGCAAGCGAATGACGGCTGCGGAAGACCGAATCCAGATTGGTAGGGGAATATTCCAGGGTGATTGTCTGAGCCCACTTTGGTTTTGTCTGGCTTTGAATCCTCTAAGCACATTGCTGGAGAGTTCAGAGACGGGCTTTCAGTTTCGTAGAGGGGGCATGCGGTTATCCCATCTTTTCTACATGGATGACCTCAAGCTGTTAGCTCCAACGGCTCCACGATTGAGGGAACTGCTAAAAATCGTGACAGATTTTAGCAGCTCCATCAAAATGGAGTTTGGAGTGGACAAGTGTGCGGTTGTTCATGTGGAAAGGGGAAGGATTACCCCGTTAACCTGAGAGCTCTTTCCGAAACTGAAACATACCGATATCTGGGTATGTCACAGAACATCGGTGTCGAAGAAGCGAGCGTAAAACAGTCTGTACGCGAAGTCTTTTTTGAGCGCCTGACAAAGATACTAACTAGTTCTCTGTCGGGTCTCAACAAAGTCCGAGCGTTTAACGGATGGGTTATGCCCGTTCTTTCGTACACCTTTGGCGTACTCAGATGGACTCAGACCGAATTAGACGCCCTGGATCGGAAGGTCCGCACTACTATGACCCTCCATAGAATGCATCATCCTCGGTCGTCAGTAATGAGGCTGTATATCTCCCGGAAGTGTGGAGGAAGAGGCCT
Source organism: Stenoptilia bipunctidactyla (assembly GCA_944452665.1). NCBI lineage: Eukaryota > Metazoa > Arthropoda > Insecta > Lepidoptera > Pterophoridae > Stenoptilia > Stenoptilia bipunctidactyla. Next base: position 6,791,768 of record OX101733.1, on the reverse strand, counting down.
ACTTAGCGCCAAAACCTTGCACAATCGGGAGATATATAGCCTCCGAGCCTATTTTATGGCGAAGGCGGACGTGGGTATGCATAGAGAGGTTGTAGCGTGTGACAAAGGACTCACCCCTCTCAATCTGGGCCTCGAGACATGGCAGACACCGGCGGTACTAAGCATTTCTGATCGTGAGACCGTATGGAAAGAGAAAGAGCTGCACGGAAGGTTTTACAAGGCTCTACACGAGCCACACGTGGACCGTAAAACCTCCGTGCATTGGCTGCGCTTCGGGGACCTCTGTGGGGAAACCGAAGGGTTTGTCTTTGCGATACAAGATCAGGTTATTAAGACGAACAACTACCGGAAATACATTATGAGGGACGGCACAGTGGACGTATGTCGGGCGTGCCGCCAACCTGGCGAGTCCCTCAGACATGTAGTTTCGGGTTGTTCTGTTCTTGCTAACACTGAGTATCTGCATAGACACAACCAAGCAGCCAAGATTCTCCATCAAGAGCTCGCTCTGAAATACGGTCTCATCGATCAGAAACTGCCCTATTACCAGTACACGCCGGAGCCAGTTCTCGAAAACGGCAGCGCCAAGCTCTACTGGGATCGACCCATTATCACGGACAGGACTATTCTAGCGAATAAACCTGATATCGTGTTAATGGACCGATCGTCGTCCAAGGTGTTTTTGGTGGACATAACCATACCACATGACGAGAACCTCGTGAAGGCCGAAACGCAAGTACTTGGACCTTGCACACGAGGTGACCGAAATGTGGGGGGTTGTGTCCACCGAAATCATCCCAGTTGTAATATCCGCAAACGGTTTGATCCCAGCCACACTGGTCAGACACCTTGAAAGGCTGGGATTTGGCGGTGGTTCGCTTCCAGCACGCATGCAGAAAGCGGTGCTGCTCGATACTGCCCGAATCGTTCGGCGGTTTCTTTCTCTCTTGCCCTGATACCCGACCGACTGGTCTTATTGTCGGGTCTTTTCCGCCGAAAGGCGAGTTGCTTTTGATATGCCGGATAATAATAATAATAATAATAAATTCTTTATTTGCCAGTATAAGCGTTACAACAGATGTTACAAAATTTTTAGCTCGATCATATACTGCTTTAAATATAGCGTGCAAAACAGTTTCATTTCATAAATTTACACATTAACAAATTATCCTTTTTAACTAACCTACTATTAAAAAGAAAATCTAATACATAATATTAACATAAAAATGGGCAATATGTCAAGGTAATGCAATAGTCATTAAAAAATAATCAGTTCACAAAATAAAGCTACAGATCTTTAAAATAAAAAAATGAACTAATTTCAGTTTATTAATTACCTACAATTAAAAAAAGAACTAATGATTTTGTAAAAATAAATAAAGGAACATGTCAATAAGGAAAAAATATAGAATATTTCCTAGTCAAATCTAAAAATTAAAATATCAAAGTCAAAGGGCTGAGTCCAAAGGGTTTGAACGATCGGCTACAGGTGTTTCAGTAAAATAAAGAGTAACAATTATTTTTATTAGAATAAGGAGTAAGCGAAATACTACATTTTATCATCAAATGAACCAAAAACTTATTAGTTATTTAAAAAAAAATTAGTTGAATTAGCCCGCAGTAGTGCAACTTAAGAGTTTGTATCTTTATATAACTATGCTTTTTAGCACTACTGATCCCTTAGTCTGATACTATCAACTAATATTACTTATTTAACAAGGATATCTGTTATAAATTAACAAAATGAACAAGTGATTACTTATTTCATTTTGAATATTAATAACCCCTTGTTCGAGAACCTTGTCCGTGTCCGTAAAGATGCATGCGGAAAGAGATTTCATGCTTTGATTTAGTGTCTTTTATATTATTTGGTACATTTGGTGGTTCCGACTTCGTTTTAAATAATCGCTATAGACTGATATATGAATTAGCGTATGGTTATTTTTTTCCTATAGGGCTGAAATAAAAAGTAGCCTGGGATGGACTCCACTATTTAAAAAAATTAAATAATATAAATGTATTCTATTAATTGTTCATAGTTCATTCAAATTTAAATATTCATTTGCACTATAAAACATTCTATTTAATAAAATTTTAAATAGTTCATTTTTAAATTTATTCATGGGTAGGTCCTTTAGACTTATAGGTAACTTATTATAAATTCGGATCGCCATACAGTGGACATTATTGCTATACAACGTCAGTTTTTGAGTAGGTATGTACAGTTTGTCTTTGTGTCTACCGCGTCTGCGGTAACTTCCTCTAAAACATATTCTAGGGCTTTTTCCAACGTGTCTGGGTTCTTAAGCTTTACTACTCTAATATAATTTTCGGTTAAATTGTAGAGAAAGACGTTTAATGCTGTTTTATTATAAATTATAATTTTTACCCTTCTAGTTTCGTCGTCGGATATTTCATTTACTTTAAAGATTAAACAAGATCGAACGTTCTGAATTCTATTGCAAAACTCTAAGTAACTTTCACCATGTTTAATTTTTAATCCTTCTAACTCTATGGCTATACACTCTTCACTCCTAGGGTCTAGGGTCACCAAAATGTTGGATAAGTAACTCCTTAAATTGCATCCACGTAATAATATCATCGCGCTCGCTCATTAAAGCAGCAGCTTCGTCTACTAATCTACAAGTTATAGTATGCATTACGTATATATTCTGTTCCTCACTGCCATGATATTTATCAATTAAGTATTCGCACTTTCTTATAAATAAGTTTAACTGCCTTTTATCGCCATTAAAAAGAGGTATAAGTTTAAGCATTTCGTTGGGAATAACTTGAATAGTGGTTGTAGCCATTTTGAGAATATAAAATTAACTAACACACAAGTAAAAATCAAAATAAAATGTCGCAAAGTAAAAAGTATAAAAAAACACACAATAAAAATCACACAAAATCAAAAATCACACAAAATAAAGTTCAATGAAATAATAAAATCAATTTATAAAATTCAACGCTAAAAATATAGGGTTTTACGATGTTTAGAAAAACCAGATAATTATTATTATGGAAAATTCGATTCCAAAATTCACGATTTAATATTTTAAAATAAAGTTTTTCAATTTTGAGAAAAACAGTTAAAGTTATGATGGAAAAGGTTCGATTCCAAAAATAACAAAAATTAACACTTAAAAATAAAGTTTTTCGATGTTTAGAAAAATGGTTTTAACGTTATGATGGAAGAAGTTTGATTCCAAAAATAACAAAGAAAAAGGGGTTGGGAAAGGATGGTGAAAAAATGCACTCACCAGCCAGCCGCCAGCATGCTCTCCTTGGATTTGACGAATTTATTTGGTTCGAGGATCGTTCGCTTGCACCGAACAGTCGCGTAAACGCACGTTTGTAATTGCGTTTATTTTAATACTCGCTAAGTACGATGCTTCCTTCAAACGATCCTACCGGCTGCGCCAGTCAAGATCTCGGGAGCGGGAAATAAGTTTTTAAAACTAATTTGAGTATAAAAACTACTTTATTGAGACGTGAAGTCAGAGGCTTATGTCTAACACGAATGAATCTAATATTAGGTTTTACAATGAAGCTTAAAACTAGTGCTTATCTCTAAACTCGCAACGCACCGGACGTCAGCGTCTGGACGGCAGACGCTGCGTTAGCATTTTCATGAGAAACAGTAATAACGCGTCCCGGTGGCCATTGCATAACTATCTAAAGTAATATTATAGTGTTTATTTTGTTATAAATACCAACAGCGTAGTTAATTAAATGTACAACAATATTTACAAATTACAAGCTTCCGCGATCCCTAACTCAAGAGCTATTCCTAGATCGTGTAATGAGCTACCACCCCGTGGGATCCGGGGCGCGCATCAGGCATCCTGGCGGATGACCCGTAGTAAGACACTGTAAAGCTCAATGGCAAGTGTAGAGAATGAAGAAGAATGCTACCTAACTGCTCCTCTTCGCTGCGCTCGTCGTCGTTCTTACCCATTCCGACAAGGACTTTGTTTTTTGATCATTTGTTTATTATGAACACGTGAGTGATTCAACTAATATGAGCTTACTTACTACTTACGCGTAAGTTCGGTAAGTTTATCAATGTCTTATTAAGTTTTATCACGTGCACCTACTGTATAATTTTCATCAAAGTTTATATTATAAAAACGAATATCTTTATTTTCAAGCTGGGTACAGATTGGTGTAATTAAATATTAATTGCAACCAATTTTCATGACATCTGCCAAACATGAGCAGGTGTTTTACCGTTTACGTAATAAATCATTTATAAATATTTAGTATGGTAATGTTTTTAAGTTTTTGCATTAAAAATGCTCAATTATTCTTAAATAAATGAAAAATGTGATAAATAAAAATTACCCGACCAGGATTCGAACCTGGGACCTCTCGTTTGCCGGTAGAGTGCTCTTCCACTGAGCTACCGGGGCCTGGCGGTACGCCTCGAAATTACTTACCACATTTTTGTTTTTACGTTATATTGCTAACGTAGCTCCATCTTATAGTATAAACTTTGAAGCTAAGACCACCCGAGACCAATTTCTTTGCAGAAATTGTGAATCCCAGTTAGTTCATTTATTCAAGAAATATTCTTCTGTATGGATAAAACCCCATTTGTTTTGGTCCGGTAAAAACGTTTTTTTACTTAAAATAATGAATCGAAAAACTTAGAACAACGCTAAAGAAAAGCTTAACTATTAACTTAACAAAGCAAGTATTCTTTCTTTATCCTTCGCGTTCTTGACCCGAAACATATTTTCCCTTGAAATGGTAATTTCTCACTACAATTCTCAAGAGCATTGATATTTCTGTACAATTTATTCTTCGATAACATTCAACCAGCCATTATAAAAGAAGATAGCTCAAAACATCTCACTTATGTTTGCATTATTCAAGTGAATCTACAAAAGCGAGGCTTCAAAGGAAGGTAAACTTTTCAATAAGAACTGCTGTTCACATATTGAAACTTTGAAACGGATTGAGTGGGAGTCAAGAATACATTATCTGGTTCGTCTTTTACAAAGAATATTTAACTTTATACAAGGTGTTCCTATTGATTTCTCATAACTCTAGGATATTAATGGGACCATATAATAGAATCAATTGGATAAATGTGGATAAATGTTCACTTTTATGTTTTTTGTTTTTATTTTTCATACAAAATAATTCAATGAAGTCAAAACATCTTATGTAAAAACACCTTTATTATTTATTTATTTATTTTCGGAAAACTTACAGCTATTTATTGTATAATTTGAACATTAGAAAAATAAGGCCAATAAGCAGTTTTCACAAACAAAGATATGCGAAGTATAACAACACAACGTGGCAATTTCTATCCCTTTTTTATCGTTTGTACAGGTACAGTTCGCACGCTTTGCGTTGTATACTGTATGCAACGTTCCTCAACGCTTAAAATATTTTTGTTGTTTATTGTATGGCTTCAGTGACATGCGTCTATTGAATGAATGTTAAAGAGATTTTACAAGGGTGATAATTTATAAACTCGTAATATTAAGATTGATGATATCTTGGAAAGTATGCACTTTTGAACCACATATTCTTTGGCAAAAAGTATTGTTTTTTTAGTAAGGAACAAAACTTCCAAGTTATGTGAATCAACAAGAACATCTTGTATAACTTAAAGTCCTGAAAACAAATGTTCATTATAGTTTGGTTCCTAACTTTGAAAAGTAGGTACACAAGTATCCATCGTTGGAAATATAGGTTTTCAATTTCGATACATCATCGCACCGTTTTTAAATAGGTAACACGATGCCCACAACAGAATATTTATTTCTTATAATCTTCGTTAATTTTAGAAGACAATGGCTACAATGGCTTGCGGGAGACATAATTAAGAAAACGTAATTTAACTAATATTAAAATATTAGACCGCTTTAGTGTAATGTTAACACAGTAGGAATATGATGAAACATACCCTCATAATATTTAATGTTCTACTTGTATAGTAGTATAAGTAGTACATTGAATATTATGAGTACCTAATGTTGAAACCTGACACGACATCTGATTCGACATCCAGACACAACCGAGCGAGCAGCTCGCTCGACGCTGAGTGTGGATTCACCGACTTTGCGGCGCGCTGGAGATCGTAATTTTTGTCCAACATAAAAAAATCCAAGAAGGAAATTGTAGGTCTGAATATGCTCTACAAGTTTGAATTCCACAATTTTTCATATTTATTAAGACCCAAAGAAAAAAAAAGCAAAAAACAAAAATTGTGTCCTAAATTTTTGACTTTATCGATCGATATATCGATAACGATGCATGAAACGCAAAAAATGATTCAGGCGTTATTGTAGAGCACAAAGAAAGCTACAAAAAGTGTCCTACAAAAATTTTCGAAATCTCATCGGATAGCCGAGTTATTGCCGAGAAACAAATTTTACCCCTTTTTTCAACATGGCGGCGAAAGCTCCTAGGAAACCTTGGTCGACAATCTCAAGTTAAGCTTTTCTAGGTATACTAAAAAACATATTAAAAAATTAGAAGCGCAAATTCATTTTCTTTTTTGAATGTACGTAATGACTGGACTGAAATATCTGCTTCAAATACATACATGATACAGACTGTATCAGTTTGTGAGCGATCACAGAAAACATTCGGTTAAGTTGTCGAAAGTAGTTTTAAGTATAAAGAAAAATTGTTGAAATGCAGAGAATTTCATACTAGCACGATGTAATTTTGAAGACTACTTAACACGATGATATTTTATTGATGAACTACAATAGATTAATCTACCTGATCCCTTGATACTAGTGAGATGACGGTAAAGTACTTATTTATACACATATGAATTGTTGTAAACACAGAATACAATACGGGAAATCACGGTACCAAATAAACAAATATTGCTATAACTATTAACTAATTAATTGAAATAAAAACGTTGAGTGAGTAGTTCTATTGGTTATATTGAAGTCTCTGTAAGCCAATCAAAACGACTATCGCTGTTAACACAGAAACAATTTTTTATTTGGTCAAATCTGGTGGATTTCCGATGAATGATGGCAACATTCTACAGCCAATTAAATTGATGAAATAACTTTGAATCTAATTGATTTGTTCAATTAAAATTATTCGAATTGAGAGATGAATTGCAACGTAGATTTCAAGCTTATAATTCTCATAAGCGGTGCACTAGCCCTTTTTTTTTTTGAGCGACGGGGTATGTTGGGATGATCCGGCAGAAGGCCAGACCTACCCACTAAAAACCTCAAGGTGTACCTCATCTGCCATGGATGGAGCTCACGGTACCGCCATTGGCATTACCCGCGAGCCCCGGCAGATTGCGTTCAGCCTAAGCCGAGCGCCCCCCACGTGGGAAATGGTCCAGCACACGAGACCATTTCCCCACACATAGCCCTAATAGCCGCAGCAGGTCCCCTCACCCGCTACGGCTGGCTAAGGCGTCATCCTCCCGGCACCGCTCCCGGCACAAGCCCCTACATTGTTGTTGCTACGTGGCATGTAGAAAAAAAGCATGGCGTTTTCTTCTGGTATTAGGTAGAGGAACGCAGTGTGCAATGTCTGTTAGATCTTGACCTAGATGTTATTTACTACTTTGTATAAGAAACTCAAGTCCAACATCAAGCGACGGTCTATTTAATTTAAAAAAAGGACCAGCGATCCTCATAAGAAGCTTTGTGACTGATGCCAGCTGAACTAGGCCAAGTCAAACTCAAACTCAAAAATTCTTTATTTCGTAAGTATTTAAATACATTTGAAATAAGTCAAACAATTCACAATTTGAGTGCCTCGTAAAACTTCGCCCTAGACGTTCCAACCTGTGAGAATGTATTGCGTTATTTGGATTCCAAATCACACTAACAATTTTGGCGCATGATTATATTTCATTGACCTACCATAACTTTTTACATGTTTACGGCCAAAATTTCCTCGCCACCCAGGGGAGCTTGTCCTTATTGATATTATGTATTCGAGTTCCGACGTTTTCAATAGCGCATTAGCACGGGGTAACAAAATTAACTTATTAATAAAAAAACACAGTTTAAGCATATATATCAAAACAAAACATAAATTAAGTCTAAATCCTAGTTTTCAAAGAATACCAGCATCCAGAAGAATGTCCTGCAACTCGTTAAAACTTTACGGTTTAAAAATGTAGGGCTCACGCGGCGCGAAGAGGAAAGTCAAGAGATCCAACTTTGGAAAACGACTTCCCTAGAACAATAACTTTGGTCAACACTTGCAAGTTGTTTTAAAATTGTGAGCTCATATTTTTAACTGAGATCAGTAGTGCAAAGAATACAGGTGTGTTTGTCAAATATTGGATGTCTTATGCAGTGCGGTGCTAGCAGTTGAAAATGAGTAAACAGCATAAATTTTAATTTCTCAGAATTTTTTTGATATTTTATATCAAGGATACCATCACAAACAGGTTCTCGGATCTTTTGCTCGGTTAGGGCTCCCTTGAGTGTTGAAACTATAAATAAGTACTTTACTTCCACACGATGTACTTGAATGAGTTTCACAAGCTGAGGAATTTTTGTAAAAATAAATGTTAAAAATAGATTGAGCTGTTTAAACTTCAATTGTAATCATGAAGGTATAGTATCTTATATATTATTTTATACCCCTAGGGAATAGTGAACCCGTCAGCTTACAGTTTCACTCAATAAATCAAGACGGCAGATACAGAAGGTATCTTATAAACTTGTTTCCTACATCATACTGTAACACTTTTTTTTTAGGGCCCTCGTTCCCTTGTTATTGATTGTTAGTTTTTTATATAATCTATGCCACCTTTTGGGCTTTAGTTCCGAATCTCTCCACCTGAGTGAGCGGGAGTGAACGAGACTGGGGAGCGTTCGATAGATATCGGTCGCGGCCATTTGGTTTTCTTTTCGGCTCGCAAGATTGGAGCAAGGAGGAGTGCCGGAGTAACCCCGTTATGTGAGGAAATTCGGTCCTCATTAGCCAGTGGGCTATCTTTTTCATTAATGTAATGCATTATGCATTGGTAACATTTCGTAAGTATTGTTGTTATTGAGTTTGGCTTTCTCTTGGTAAGCGTAATGGCGGACCGTAATTACATGGATATTGTTTCTCTTCTTCCAGCCTCGTTTCCCACAGGAGCGATCCGTCGCCATCTTCCCCATGGTGCTGTAAAGTAAAAAGGAAACCCACTTCGTTGGTAAGTCTCATCGTGTCTGACCCTCACGTGGTCATATTTATCTTAGTTTTCATGTTTTTGAGCTGTAACATAGGGTGTTGATTACATTTATTTTGTTACAGGGTTTTCTATTACGCCTACAATGTTTCCTGTGATGGTTTTCTAACACAATATTCTCTGGAGTACTTTCAACTTCACCTACAGTGTTCCCCTACAGTATTTCCTTTTTGTGAACAAGGATGGTTTCCTGAATCTGCAGCCTACAATGTTTTCGTGAATGTTCTGTGGAAAAGTTCATAAAATCTTGGCCTGACGACGCCATTGCCGAGCTCTCAAACTTTTATCGGAAGCAGGTCCATATTCCCTAACAAACATCTAACCCAAAAAGGAAACAAAGGTATGCCCTCGTCATCCTTCTTTTTACCGTTAGAATAACTATGCCTATAATGTAACCTCTCACCATTATCTAGTGTTAATCTAGTATAATTGATTTTCAATAAGTGCTACTTAGTGACTGAATGTAATTTTCAATAAACAACTGTGTTCTGTATTCGTTGTTTGATTTCTTAGTATATCTGTCTTCTCGTTTGTATGTGGAGAGGGACTGGCGCTCATTATTCATAAATTTTGTCCTCTCTCCCATCACTGAGCCAAAACGGTCCCACGACCTGAGAAAGAGCTAGCCGACCAACTATCTCAGGCACCTCTATCTGCCGTGGGTTCAATCTCAGCTGGTGACAAGTGGCCTGTAAGGACCCTAGCGCCTACACCCACCAAAAAAACAGTATTACAGTGGCGCCCAACGTGGGGCTCAGAGAGAACAGATATCCTAGGAAGTCTATAGTAGCTTTTTTTTGTTCTATAATGAATTTTATAGTAAAACTTATAAATTAAGTCTCATAATTCCAAAGAATTCTTTATATTCTTTATCTAATCGTAATTTACTTATATCGATGGCACTCTTATAGTCCATATATCATTTTATAATCGTAACTTTGTTATTCTAATGTCCAAGCGACTTGTTTACAACAATAACTTTTAAAAGAATGTTCTGTTAAAGTCATTCATTTAGTTTGCATTAATAGTAAATACCACTTTACTACCTCTTATATACTACTTGTATAAGGGGGCAATTTTTTCTTCCTGAAGTAAAAACATTAATTTGTTTATCAAATGTTAAAAATAGGTTTTATCCTCGGCAATTTTTAATTGGACAAATCCTTTAAGTTGGAATTTATTGTTTGTTGTCATAGTAGGTCAGTGAAAACTTAATTTGTTTTAATAATAACTTTTAATGTGGTGTTATTGCAATACAATTTCTAAAATAAGTAAATAATTACTAATTGTTTAACCTGGTAAGTCTTGATGTTAATATTTACTTAATAATCTGGTTGTTTTGTGCACTGTTGTTAGTAGCACTGATATTGTTTATCTGAGTTTTTATAATTCAACTTAAAATTTTAAATATATAAACTAGGGAATATTGTAGGTGCTATTTAAACTAACTATTTGTTCAAAATTAGAGTAGTACCAGACTCCAATACTTGTCAATGTTTTTTTTTTTTTGAAATAACAAAATACTTATTTGTTTTGTTTTCTTAGGTTCTTTAATGGGAAGTCATAAGTAACTAGATACTGCAATCTTATAAACTTGTAGTCTGCATTTGCAAATATATTCTCAACAATTCAATAATACTACTTGTTATATTTAACTACTTATTAATTGGTGAATTAATTCTTTTACTTTTGTTTGTGGAGTCTGATGTAGCTTGGTAAAATCTGTCTATAAAATAAAACTGTAGGTCGCTCCTAGAGGTTTTCTGTTAAACTTTAATAATGTCGTAATTCTTTTGTTTATATACTTGTATGGCATACAAATATAATTGAATGTAGCCTTATAAAGCTATCATTACTTTTGAACTTATTTCATGTAAAGCTTAGATGCCATATTAGTAACTTTTATACTTTTTATGTTCTTATAGGACATGTTTATATGTTTATTTTGTTTAGAATTTGTAATATACTCTTTGAAGTGTTAAGTTAAGATACTTGTGTACAGTCTTATAAAACTGTATGCAACTTGTTTTTGATAATTTTGTACTATAATACTAAATGGTAAATAGGAAGTATAATTCTTTTATGCCCTTGTTAGACATACCTTTTATGTTCTTTATTTAAGAGTTTTTGATAACTAAATACCGCAGTCTTATAAACCTGCAAGGTACTTGTTAAAATAGTTTGTGTGATTTCCATTGTTATAACAACCCTGCGCTTGTATTGTCACTGCGTGTGAGATATCGTTAATTGAAATAACTACATAATACTGTTAATGCTGTAAATTTAAATACCGGTCTAAATTAAATTAACTCTAATATTAAACTATATTTGCATATATAAGGAGAGTTGATACTCATCCTAACTTAATTAACTCGGCCAAGGAATACCTTTGTTTTTTTTTTGGGTTCTGTTTGTTTGACCATCTGTTTCTATACCAATTTCAGAATGTCGATCGGTTGCGACGTGAACTTTTTATTAAAGGATGAGCTAATCCATGAGCTTAATATCCGGAATATACCAGCTAGTCCTGATGATACATGTGATGAGCTAAGAAGATGCCTTAGAAAATCAATAAGTTTGGCACGGCGAGGTAGTATCAGGCTTTCACCTGGTGTAGTAGTAGCAGATCCTGATAGCGAGCTCGAGGCTCTGACCCCGAAGGTAAGTGAACTCCTTTCCTTGTTATCTTCAGGTGACCGGACTAAGCACTCTCGTTGGATAGGTAGGGTAAATTACCTGCTGGAACGCATAGCGAGAATAGATAAACCTTCCGCTGACCTGTTATCTTTGCGAGCTTCTTTGGTCAAATGTTTGTCTAAGCATGAAGGGGCTTCTGACAGTTCCTCAGAATCAGAGGCTGAGGATACTAAGTGTTGTAGGGGTCATCGGACTATAATTCGGGATTCGTCCGTGAAATATAATTTGCTTTCTCTAAACCTGAAATTTAATGGTAGTTCCTGTGTTCGCGCTTTTGTCAATCGACTTGACGAGTTAAGGTTGAGCAGACAAATCCCTACCCAAGTTGTTTTTGACGGTTTTATTGATTTGTTGGATGGACCAGCCCTGGACTGGTACCGAGCGTATAGGGGTAATTTCAAAACTTTCACACAACTTATAGATAAATTAAAACTCGATACCATCCCCAGACCAACCAATGTGAACGTGTTAATAGAGATATAGTTGGGGCTATTGCCTCATACGTGCGTTCTGACCATCGTAAATGGGATCAGAACATCCATGAGATACAATGTGCTTTAAATTCTTCAGTTCACGAAAGTACTAAATATTCACCTTTTTATCTGAATCACGGTCGTGAGATAATCATGGACGGTTCTATATACGGTTCTCATTCCCCTTTGGACGGTTCTGCAGTAGTTGTGAGCTCTGAACCTTTTGCTGCTGAATTGCCTAAACTCAGAGATATATATGAGAAGGTTCAGTTCCATTTACACCGTTCCTACAGGAGAAATGAGCAATTTTATAATCTGAGAAAAAGACCTTTACAGTTTGGAGTTGGTCAAATCATCTATAAAAGGTGTTTTCCTCTCTCTAGTGCACCTAAATTTTTCTCAGCTAAATTATCGCCTAAATATGAACGGTGTGTAGTTGACAAGAAGTTGTCACCCCTGGTTTATTCTTTAAAAACCTTGGAGGGAAAACCTCTAGGTAATTTTCATATTAAAGATCTCTTAGATAGAGATAAACATGGTACTTGAGTTGTATGGCTATGTTCCTCCTCAGTACCCTGGCCCTGTGTTTTCTTACACGGCGTGCTTTAGAGCCCCTTGGTGTGGTTCCTTTTTTTTCCTTGTATGCTAGTTGACTTCGTTCACCTGCAAGGTGCCTGTTCCACTGAGGTATTGACTTATTCTCATGGACATGGTTTGTATAAGCCCTGTGTGCTCATCCACAGTGTGCGTTAGTCCATAGTTGACTCTTGTTTGATACCTGAGTGTATGAAATGCTCATCCTCAGGATCCTAGCCCTGTACCTTGTGTTTACAGGGCACCCTTTCTAAAATCCTTGATATGCTTGATGGCACGTTCGTCAGCAAGGTGCCTACTCACTAGAGGAATAAATTTATTCCCATGAGGATGGTTTGTATAAAATAACCCTGTTTAACAGTTTTTTTTGGAAATCCCAAGTGGATATGTAAATATTCATATACTTGTTGTTTATGCCATGAATCTGAAAAGGTATTAAACCAGGTATTTGTTTTGTTTTGTGCTGCGCAGCATTAGAATTTAAGACTATGTTTAGGATTAGTTTTGTTTCCAGCATTAGAATTTAAGACTATGTTTAGGATTAGTTTTGTTTCCGGAATTAGAATTAAGATTGTGTTTAGGATAGGTTTTGTTTATGGTCTAGCTTAGGTCGTGTAGGTTATAATGGGTAACTGATAAGTTGGTGTAGGTATAGATTTGGGTTGAATATGAAGGTGTGTGTTGATGTTAAGTGTTTAGTTCTACAAGTTATGTCGTAGTTCCGTTGTTGAAGTTTTTCCACCTCTTTTTTTTCCATCATGTTGCGGAACTGGCAGAGGTTTTTCATTCTGTTTTTTTTCTGTTAAGAGTAGATGACGGATAAGGTCATTTTATCTCTATACATGTGGAACAGGTACTGGTTTAGGAGGTAAATCCTGTCTCTTTGTTTGTTTTACATGAGTAGATGACAGTTGGTCATTCTATTTATTTATTTTTTTTTTCGCTTTCCCATCAGCTTGTGAACGAGCAGGTGCCCAGTCTAGAAGGTAAGTCCTGTCCTTTGATAGCTGATGACAGATAAGGCGTTCTGTTTTTTTTTTTTTCCTTTGTAATAGTTGTTTATTGCATCTTTGGTTTAATAGTCAGTTGGTCTGCACGACCAAACTTGTCATTGTTATTAAACTCATAATGTAGTTTATTTTTCCTTTTTGCCATTGAACCAGAGATAGGATATACTAGTTTTCCGTCTCGTTGAGTATTGGTGAGTTTGCAAGGGGACTTGCAGAGAAAAATTTTCAATCTCAAACTCCGTTTCTCAATTTAAAATTTTTCTTCCGGAGGAATAGGGGTACTGTAACACTTTTTTTTTAGGGCCCTCGTTCCCTTGTTATTGATTGTTAGTTTTTTATATAATCTATGCCACCTTTTGGGCTTTAGTTCCGAATCTCTCCACCTGAGTGAGCGGGAGTGAACGAGACTGGGGAGCGTTCGATAGATATCGGTCGCGGCCATTTGGTTTTCTTTTCGGCTCGCAAGATTGGAGCAAGGAGGAGTGCCGGAGTAACCCCGTTATGTGAGGAAATTCGGTCCTCATTAGCCAGTGGGCTATCTTTTTCATTAATGTAATGCATTATGCATTGGTAACATTTCGTAAGTATTGTTGTTATTGAGTTTGGCTTTCTCTTGGTAAGCGTAATGGCGGACCGTAATTACATGGATATTGTTTCTCTTCTTCCAGCCTCGTTTCCCACAGGAGCGATCCGTCGCCATCTTCCCCATGGTGCTGTAAAGTAAAAAGGAAACCCACTTCGTTGGTAAGTCTCATCGTGTCTGACCCTCACGTGGTCATATTTATCTTAGTTTTCATGTTTTTGAGCTGTAACATAGGGTGTTGATTACATTTATTTTGTTACAGGGTTTTCTATTACGCCTACAATGTTTCCTGTGATGGTTTTCTAACACAATATTCTCTGGAGTACTTTCAACTTCACCTACAGTGTTCCCCTACAGTATTTCCTTTTTGTGAACAAGGATGGTTTCCTGAATCTGCAGCCTACAATGTTTTCGTGAATGTTCTGTGGAAAAGTTCATAAAATCTTGGCCTGACGACGCCATTGCCGAGCTCTCAAACTTTTATCGGAAGCAGGTCCATATTCCCTAACAAACATCTAACCCAAAAAGGAAACAAAGGTATGCCCTCGTCATCCTTCTTTTTACCGTTAGAATAACTATGCCTATAATGTAACCTCTCACCATTATCTAGTGTTAATCTAGTATAATTGATTTTCAATAAGTGCTACTTAGTGACTGAATGTAATTTTCAATAAACAACTGTGTTCTGTATTCGTTGTTTGATTTCTTAGTATATCTGTCTTCTCGTTTGTATGTGGAGAGGGACTGGCGCTCATTATTCATAAATTTTGTCCTCTCTCCCATCACTGAGCCAAAACGGTCCCACGACCTGAGAAAGAGCTAGCCGACCAACTATCTCAGGCACCTCTATCTGCCGTGGGTTCAATCTCAGCTGGTGACAAGTGGCCTGTAAGGACCCTAGCGCCTACACCCACCAAAAAAACAGTATTACAATACATATTGTGAAGCGAAAACATTTTTTCTATTTCCCATGAGCGTAGAGAAAAGCCTTACTGTTCTTGACTAAGCGTGTCTTAAAAGGCAACTAATCCAAGTGACCTCCGCTAGGTGGTATAACTCCTTCAGGGCTCGCTTGGATAGCGAAAACCTCGACAACAAGCCTACCGCAGACTGTCGCAGCACGAGCGGTGACGCGCTCCAGTAATGTGTTTAACAAGCCTGCCGCCGACTGCCGCAGCACGAGCGGTGACGCGCTCCAGTAATGTGTTTAACAAGCCTGCCGCCGACTGTCGCAGCACGAGCGGTGACGCGCGCCGGTAATGTGTTTAACAAGCCTGCCGCCGACTGTCGCAGCACGAGCGGTGACGCGCGCCGGTAATGTGTTTAACAAGCCTGCCGCCGACTGTCGCAGCACGAGCGGTGACGCGCGCCGGTAATGTGTTTAACAAGCCTGCCGCCGACTGCCGAACGGTGACGGTGATGTGTTGTGAAGCGCCGGTTCCTTCATAAGCCGTCACCTTTGCCCGTCACCCTTAAAACAACAGCACCTTTCTGGAGGATGAGATATAAATTGTGCTATTAAAGTAATGTTCAATTAAATTAAATTTAGTGACAGATATTCAGAAACCATAAGTATCTTTTTCTCCAATACAATATAGCATGCCAATACATTTATAAAATCCATCATGTAAGACGTACAACTTCTGTAAAATGAAATTTCATTAATAAAACTTCTACAGTAGCTCTGTATTCAGACCGCATTTTCTAAGATTTCTTTCGAGTTGAATATAAAACAGCGAAATGTTGCTTTCAGTTGTATGAAACGGGCGCATTAGTAGAAATTTTAGAAGATGTTTCGTAGCATTGCATGTCACACATTCCCTAAGGGGATCTTCAAAACATGCATCCACAGAATAACATCTCATTCAGAGACTGTCGACGTAATTTTAAAAGCAAACAAGAGAAATGTCGAATAAATAAAGAATAAAATATGTGATTACTTTAGGACAAGATGGCGCAAATATATTATGTTGAAAAATTTATTGGCTCTCCACATATGTTCAAAAGTTTATTATATTTTAACAAAGCTATTGATTCTCCAAAAAAACGACATTCTAGTCATTCGGTGTCTTTTATGCACTTGAGACCACGGTGTTTGTAAAAACAATTAAACGGTAATTTACTGTTTACATACTTTTAATTGTAACTTTTATAATTTATATTTTTCATGTGTGAGTTGGTATAATATTTGCTGTAGCAGTAGCCTGAATGACGTTAAATCTTTCAGATTCAAGATTTCATTCTGATTGGTTTTAATGTAGTTTGCCAGAGTTCTTAAAGATCTAATATATTCCTTCCATGCTGAACTGGATGTGAAAGAAAAACTTAGAATGTGCCAGCTGCTTCTCTTCTCGGGCATACTGTAAAAGTCAGTTAGGGGACTGAAGTTTTATTGGAAGCTTTTTGTGGGCGATAGGCTGACCCCCTGTGACTGCAATAGTCTCTATCCATCATTATAATACCTCAAAATTTGTCAAACGTGACATCAGATGGTTTTATAACCTCTGTTATTCTGCCTACCCCATAAGGGATACAGGCGTAAAGTTATGTATGTATATTATGAATGTGGTACAGCTGAAATTTGAAGTCATAATACTGCAACTTTCAGAAATGAAACGATACGTTACCTACCTAAGGTGTCTTCCGTTCCACGTTACAGCGCAGATATACCTAATAGTTTTTATAGCAATCTTAAATAAGTTTATATTTACTCTTATAAATGTATGAAACATAGATTTGCAGTTATGCGACAATCAGTTAGTTAGTTGAGCATTATAAAATTTAATATTTTTTAGGTAACTCCATCAAATAGACAGCTAATTAGCGAAGATTAATTAAACAGTGGTAAAAATACCGTAGGCTACTGGTTGACCATTGATAAATTAGTGGTACAGATTTAGTATTTAACGAATAATGATTATTCAATCATTGCAAAAAACTTAAAATTTATGTAGCAAAAATCCAACTTGTGGAGGTTACAGTGTCCGCGTAGAGTACACGTCTGGGGCGGTACTACAGTCCTTCCTATTTTAACCGCAATCGTAACTTGAAAGCGTAGGTGGGTTTATGGTAAAGGGGAGGAAAAACAAGTAATAAATAAATAAACCACGGGGTCTGCAAAGACACCGAAACGTCGAGATAAAATGTAAAATATAAATTATACGCGATTAATCCGGTTAAAAAGTAGTTTTATTTAAATTATGAATCGTGAAAACTTAAGACAATATTAAATAAATATTTCTGACACTCACACAACATTATCTAGCCCAAATTAAGTTTCTTAAAGAACTTGTGTTATTGATACTAGATAACTGATATACCTACTTAAGAAATATATAAACATACATATTGAATAAATAAAATACACATTTTTTATTAGAATAAACTTAAATAAACATATAAACATCCATGACTTGACGGCTAATATCTTTGTACATCACACAAATATCTGCCGCCGCTGGGATTCGAACCGAGGACCCCTGACATAGAAGGCAATGTATGTTACCACTACACCAGCCGGTCGCCTTAGGAACAAAATTATAGGAACAAAAGTTTTTAACAGCTGAATCTCACAACCTTTAATTAATGATGTCCCGGGGCCTAGTAAATGCTTCCCATTAACTGGATCCAGAGCCCGCTTGCCGGCTTACATAAATAGTCAAAAATGATGTTGAATGCTTAAAACCAATAGTTTTTGAGAAACCTCTTGGCGTCATATCTCGAAGCAAATACTACAAATGCAATATTTCGTATTAAAATTGATTGTCTAGCGAGCTGTATATTGTAAATGGACATATTCGCGGCTCCGCGAACAGCTGACATGAAGTGCAGAACACCCTGTATGTTACGCGCGGTCCAACCGCTGCTGCAATACTCGAGTCACGGAACTGAATTCCATTCTGCGACTGTCAACATGAATGTTTCATTTCAACAGAGCTCCGATTCAGAAACTTTATACTGGGGACAATATTATGGAATACTGACGTTATTGTATTGGTTTTTTCAACAATTTTTTGCGATTTTTTTGTGTAAGGATGGACTTGGTACGCAAAACAATATTTAATATCATAAATACATACATACATAACTTCACGCCTGTGTCCCTTATGGGGTAGGAAGAACACCAGAGGCTATAAAACCATCTGATGTCACGTATGACAAAATTTGGAGGTATTGTAATGATGGAGAGAGACTATTGCAGTGACGGAGGGTCAGCCTATCGCCCACAAAAACGTCAATAAAACCTGTGTCCCTGAACGGACTTTTACAGTATGCCCGGGAAGAGAAGCATCTGGCACATTCCATGATTTTCTTTCGCTCCCAGTTCAGTATGGAAGTTAATAAATATTTAGATAATTGTTAAACCGAATTCACACAGCGGCAGTGACATGCCTACAACGGATATACATAAGTAGTGCTTTTTTTGTAATGCATACAAAATACATTCAGACACATGAAATATTTGCATTATCTGGGGTTGGATCCCCGATCACTGGCGTGTGAGTGTATGGATAATATAATGTTTTCAATTTGTACTGGCATTCTCCGTTATTGTTATAGGTATACAAAGCAACCTGCCTGTAAGTATACAAGCTAAAGATAATTACTGAGATAATTGCGGTCAACTCGTTCAAACAAGCCAATTCTGTTATGTAATTTTAGAAGTAATTTATAATAGATTTATATATCACGTGTAACAAAATGGAGAGATTAAACTTGAGGGTTTGCTTCTATACCATACGTAGAATATACAGTAAAATAATTAGCATGATCAGTGCTGGTTTAGACTTTCATACAAATTTATTCAATTATTTTACTACAAAATATTTTGACAACCCTTGTCAACCTAATAAGCTAAAACAAGACTTGTCCCGCAGTTAGTGACCTTATGACCTTTATCACACCGGCTGGACTTTGTAGTATCTGTCTTCGATACCCATCACTTTATTTTTACGCCATCTGTTATGGAATAGATTTCATCACTAGCTAACAGCTGTTTTTAGGGTTGATATTAGATATTTTGATCTAAACTTTGAACTTGTTTTTCAGCCGAACCTATTACAATTAGATAACAAATAAGTATATGTTACTGTTACTTATAAACTACATCACCAAACATACAATTCCCTTAAGTATTACCTCTTCATTAAATTACACGTTGTATATATAGAAATATTTTAATATTTTTTATATATATTTACATATATTGAATGAAAATGAAGATATAGAAAAAGATGAAGATAAAATTATATGCCTAGATACTAAAAAAAGAAGAGATTTACCTAAGATCTCTCTTAGGTAAATCTCTTCAAGATGAATTATATTTTACTTCGCGTATCAAAAGGCACATATTTCTCATTTAATTAAAATGTAAAATCTGAAAAAGATACCTTCTGTTAAATATATTTAAAACATAAAGTCAGAAAAAGACACGTTCTGTTAAACGAACTAACCGCACATTTTTACCGACCGCTTATGCTAACCGAGTTAAACTGGTTGTGTTTTTTTGTCTTTAAAAGCTTTTAGGAAAAAGTAAAATGAAAGGAGAATGGTTTAGCTCATAATTAGCGACGTAAGATTATATCATATAATTTTTGTATGCCATATGAAGGTATTTTTGAAATGCTGGAATGTATACGTTTCCAACTGGGGTGTTAAGTGCTACGTACTGCCGCTTATGTCATATTGCCTTTGTTTTCGAATAAGTTTTAAAAATTGACACTTAATATAAGACGTCAATATTTTATCTACGGTATCAAATTATAAAATCTCATTACCTGAGTCAATAGCCCATAGAACTCGAAGCACAATGGCAATACTGCCGGAACGTCGGATGAGCTTTTGATTTTGTCACTGAAATATTACCAGGGTTTTAAAATTTTATAAATTTATGGCGCTCTTCATTTTAAACAACAGTGATTTAGGGCGCGTTCACATATAACGTCCGTTTTACAGGTCCGTTTAAACGTGTATGTTATTAGCGTATGTAGTTGTATGAGCGAGTTCACACATAATCCAGTATTCCGGGTCCAGTAAAAAAAAACCGATCCAACAAAATAAGCAGCAATCCGTTTTACGGGTCCGTTAAAACGTATGTGTTATTAGCGTATGTAGTTGTATGAGCCAGTACACAAATAAATACAGAATAGCGGATCCAGTATACTAATCAGTTTTATCGGATCGATCCACGCGTGGCTTGGTTCGGGGGGACGCGCGGGGTGTGGGGTGCCGCCGAGCCGCCATTTGCCGGTTTAATTTTCAGACTCGTGCACGTGCCCAGCCAGTGCTCGCATAATCATGGCAAACAAGGCGTTTGAAAAATATATTGATCAAGAAGTCTTGATAAATTGTGTTGAAGTTAGACCAGTTTTATGGGGCAAAACACTAGAGATTTATAAAGATAAAATTGCAAAAGCCGCAGCTGGGCGCGAAATATGCGTCATTCTAAAGGAGGATTTTGAAGCTATGGAACAAAAAGAAAGACAAGACTTTGGTAAGTACATATTTATTTTATATTTATATTGGAAAGGATTATTCCACTTTGCCCCAGCAAAGCGCCCCACCGCCAACGGAAAAGTTAAGTATTAATTGAACAATGATTATTTGATTGGTTTTATACCATTTATTTATTTTATACCAGCGTGTGGGGCGTTTTGGTGGGGCAAAGTGAAATAATCATAATGGAAACGTTATTTATTTTAAATAGCTTCAGTCTGCCAAGGAATAGACCCAGCTTCAGATACGAAATAGTTTTCGAATTCGGTTCGGACTGAATTTGCAGTTCGACCACCTCGTACTGTTTCATCATGAGGTAGGCTATTGAAACAAAATGCTTCAGATTCGGATGTGTTGCCATCATATAAGCCCTCTTTTTTTCTTACAAATTTGTGTAGAACGGTCCATGCCTTAACTATCCATATAGCTGTTGTTTTCTTGACGTCTAGAGGCCGGTGGAATACTCTCCACTTATTAGCAAAAATGCCAAAAGCACATTCAACGTATCGTCTGGCTCTGGTCAAACGGTAGTTATATATTCACTTATTTACGTCCAAATGCGTCCCGCTAAATGGCCTCATTAAATTTTCGTGTAAACCGAAACCTTCGTTGCCGATTATTACGTAAGGAACTCTAGTTTCTGAGTTTGTTGTTAATGGGCGTGGTCCTGGTATTTGTAAACTGCCGTCTAGCATCATTTTCCAAAATGTCGACTCCTTGAATATAGAGGAATCACATTCTTTCCCATACGACCCAACGCTAACATATAGAAAACGATAGTCAGAGTCTATGATCGCTAACAATATGATGGAAAAAAAGTCTTTGTAATTTAGGTACATCGAGCCACTTTTTGCTGGTTTTCAAAGTCTGATGTGCTTACCGTCCACTGCTCCTAAACAGTGAGGAAAATTTGCTTTTGTGTCAAATCCATTTGCTATATGCTCCCATTCACTCATTGTTGAAGGAAGTCGCAAAAACTCGTCACTCAAGTTGTTCCATATGCATCGTGAAACTTCATTAATAATGTTGCTAATAGTGGATACGCCGACACGAAAGACGTAATAAAGTTCTTGAAATGTACACCCAGATGCTGCATACCTAAAAAAAAATAATAATTATTAGTGTAAACTATAAGATACATATAGGGCGTAAGGGACAGCCTCCCAAAAATTTTAAACATGGACTCAGGGCACCATTCTGAGCAACTTTCCCAAAGAAACCCTCAAGAAGCCCAAAGAATGATCGTCTAAGTACATGGTTTAAGTTTTCGGGAGGCTGTCCCTAACACCCTGTATAAAATAAAATAATAAATAAATAAAATGACAACCATCTTATACAGGGTGTTAGGTAATATCCTTATAAAGCCGAAATACGTAGGTGCTAACTGATGCAAAAGTGAAATTGGCACATTCAATTTTGTATGAGAATTGAAAAATTAAAAATGATAATATTTTATTTCTGACCATGCCATAGTGTTAACATGCATGAGTTAGCACATACGTATTTCGGCTTTATAGGGATATTACCTAACACCCTGTATTATTATTTAGTTGTTTCAGGAAAATACGTTATAAAAAAATGGAATTCGACTAGAGATGCCTGGCTACGAACATTGGCTGATAAAAATAAATTGAAGAAATCTGGAGCTGCTGCCTCGAATACCAAGCCTTACAAATATCACAATCTAATGTTATTTTTGAAAAAAGTTATTACCCCAGGTGAAACACACGAGAACGTCCCAGAAAATGTTAATGAAACAAATAAGTCAGACAACACAGAAACAGAAGAAATTAATAAAGAAAACGAAGAAGAACCTGATCAGATTACGGAACAAAGTAGTATTGACAAACAAAATTTAGCCCCTCCGAAACGCAAGGCAATCAAAAGAAATTTGAATGAAGTAGATAACAAAATGATTGAATACATGAATAAACAGTTAAAAAAAAGTAGAAATGAACTTGAAGATCCGAATCTATCGTTCTTCAAAGGTATTTTGCTGCAACTATCTTCTCTTAACGAGAATCAAATTTTGGAATTTCACTCTGGAGTGTTAAATCTTTTACAAAATATTAAAAATAGGAGATATGGTGAGTCAAACTACGAGTGGTTTCCACATTCACAAAGTTCTAGCACTCCTCATTACCACACCCAAGGTTATTTTAGTAGGCCACATCATCTTGACTCTACAACAGCAGCAGAAGGCTCGCCATCAGTACAATCTACAGTGAGCCAGGAATCAGACTTCCTAGATCTAAGTAATTTTTAAAATAAATCTTTGTTTTCGTAAACCTTTGTCATTTAAAATTAAATTAATAATTACAAAAATTAAAGTTCTTACCTTAAAAATATCGCTAGTTTTACTTCAGGGCACAAGCTTTTTCTCCACCTTGTGTCTTTCTTTTTTAAATCCTTTTCTAATCGTTTAAAAAGGCCATCAAAAGTAGACGTCGACATTCGGAAATAAGCAAAAAACTTGGATTCGTCTTGTTTTAGCTGACGTACAAAAGCAGCACCTCTATAATATCTTTCGCTTAGTAATGGATGGGTCCAATAACGCCGGGGCTTCCTCAGACGCAGACGACGATAGTACCAATGCAGCACGACAACGTCCATCCTCGTAGAAAAGTAGACGAACACTGAAGAACGAATGTGGAGCGTATCTCTAGTAGCGACGTATCCGTTAAAAAGGATCCTGTAAATTCTGTGTGAATACTATCTCCATTAGCGACGGATCCGTTAAGAAGGATCCTGTAAATTATGTGTGAATACTATCTCCAGTAGCGACGGATCCGTTATAACGGTACCCGTTAAAACGGATGTTATATGTGAACGCGCCCTAAGGCTGCACTCGATCGAAAATATGCATTGGCAGTGATATGTAGGTCCCTTTTTTAAATATCTATAGGTAAATCTGTTTGAATACAGTTATCTCAGAATTAACCAGTTGGATTTATATTTTTCTTTTTGCTATTAAATATTGCCCATTCCATGCCGATTCCTTATCGGATAAATAGTTACGTAATCAAACGTTTTGTGGGGCGCAGAGCAGCTTGCAATAAAGTAAGGCTTCACTCACTACTCGTGATTAAGGTTGTAGGGGTACAGTGCACCCAAACATACTTACTTCTAGTACCTACTTGTATGATGCAACATGTATGTTAGTTTAAGTTAGCCAGTAAGCTTTATCCCTGTGTCGCGTACTGTTGTGTACCGACAATAAAATTGAATACCTAATTGAGTCGTTTATTTTATGAGGTCCACGTAGGGAAGATAGTTTACTCAAACTCCACAAGGTGTTTGTTAATATCTGAAACTTCGACTAAAGTATATTATTTAAGGCGACAAGATTGGATTTTATTTGTCTGTAGAGTCTATTTGATATTAAATCCAAGATATAGGTAAGGGAAAATGCATGTTGTAGGTCTTTGAAGGAGAACGCTATGCTCTGCCTATTTATTTTCCATTCAAAATTTCAATAACAAAAGCTTTTTCATAAATTTGCTTCATATAATTCCATGGTCACAAATGAATATGGACAAACGAGGACTAAGCCACATAATATGAAAGCTATCGTCTCATCGATCTCTCAATCAACGTTCTAAAAAATACTGCCAAAAAAAATTTATTGGTGACTCTATCTCACTTAGTGGTAAATGCAGATGGGGTCTAACAGCGAAGGGACAGAGCAAGAAACTGGCTCTTCATAAGACATTGCCGGAGCACATCATCGCCGGAGCGGTGATGGAGATTTAATATGAAGGGTGGTCGCTATCCAGGCGAAACTTGAACGAGCCCTACCTACACACCGTCCAACAACATAATCGATATCTGAATATGTAAAAAATATTTTATTTTTTAAAAGTTCCGCTTTCAATTTCCTAGCTAGACAAGTTTTTTTTCAGTCGCTCGTGACCACGGGGTTTGCAAAGACACCGAAACGTCGAGTTAAAATGTAAAATATAAATTACATGCGATTAATCCGGTTAAAAAGTAGTTTTATTTAAGTTTTTTTTAATCTGTTTTTTTTTAATCTGTGAATGCAATTTTGTGAATAAAAATCGATGACATGGCTCATAAGAACAGTATTATTTCAGTTTCAGACTAACCCTTCCAACTTAATAACTTAATGTTTTAAAAAATAAAACCAAATCACACCAACGAAATAGACGACGAAACTAGGTGTGCCTTAAAGAACATTTTTTTCTTGTATCGTGCGGGAATCGAACTCGCGACTTCACAATTGGCGTAATAGTGTCTAGACCACTGCACTATACAAATCCTTTTTAAAATGGCCCTAAATATCCTAATTTATTTTGTAGCTATAATGCATCTACAGTAATAGTTTCCCCTTCATATCTAGTACTTCCTTTTAGTTGCCAAGTTTGTAGATATTGCTGCAATTTCCTTATTATAACGAGTTCCATAAACTGATTTTCTTTGGAAAGCTGAGCAAGTTCATAATTTATGAATATTCGAAGTGTTGTTATTTCGTACTGATGCACTGGCTAACAGCAGTTCATGGGCATTTAAAAATAAGAAAATGCTAATAAAATGGTCGATTTTAGCCAAATTTTACTATAATTCACTTATATTTTATGTTATTATCAGAGACTCTTGAAGGCAATAAGAGGTTATAAGTCGACCCTAAATGTAAGATTTTAATTAAAAAAAAGGGTTCACTTTTTTATTTCGTTTGCTGAATTGTAACAAATAATACACAACCTATATATTATACGCAGAGCGTATTATAAGTTTTATTTAAGCAAAACGTTATGACATAGCACTAATATACTGTTACAACATCTGTGGTTAAAACCTTATATTTAAATATTAATTGGATGTTAATCACCAAAAAAAAGCATGGTATCGTTATAATATCTCCTTATTAAAGTCTATAGGAAGTATACATAGTCTATAAGTAGTACCAATACAATGTCAAAATAAAATAAATCATAGAATTTTCGGTTTTATTTCCAATTTGGTCCCAATAAATGTGTTTACGTGTGTTTATCAAATGAAATCGTTACTTGAAAACATAATCTAATAATTTTCTAAAATATTTTGCAAATCAATTAATATAAAAATGTAATTTACAAGAACCAGGGTGAAATAAGAATAATTTTGGTATGGCTTTGCAGGTTACGTATTCTCTAAAATCAAACAAACGGGCGCAAGACTTCTTAAAATGTCGCTAAAGTATCACTAAATGAACATTATTTCCCAAGTATCAGCTTAAATATAATGGATATATTTTCACGACAGCTTAAACGTTACATTTGCGTTTCAAATTGATGGCGGACTCATCAAGCACATTCAGGTTTTTTAAACGCTTCAGTAAAAACGAAATACGCCGCTTCAGGGCGTTTTAAATAATCATTACTGTGGATAAACGTTTCATACAGTCTACAGTATTAAATCAATGTAAATTTTCCATATAATCTATCTATCTATATCTATCTATATACTTATAATAAATCTGTAGAGAGGTCAATTCTGTACATGAAATATATTTTCAAAATAACTATCAGGGGGTGATTAGTGATCGATACTGATGCCAAAAATGCAATCAGTAAAATTTTTGTCTGTCTGTCTGTCTGTATGTTCCTTATAGAAACAAAAACTACTGGACGGATTTTAACGAAACTTGGTAAAATTATTCTTCATACTCCTGGGCAGGTTATAGTATACTTATTATCACACTACAATCAATAGGAGCAGAGCAGTGAAGGGAAATGTTGGAAAAACTGGAGAAGTTACTTCATTTTTTAAGCTTCCGACGCGTGTGCAGCCTTTATGGTTAAAGCTACATAGAAATCATGTATCACAGAAACATTTTTCATAAAATTATATAAAAAATATCCCACAACAGTATATGTCTATATTTTATGGTTGACTCACAATAACACGTGTAAATCCCGATAGCTTAGCAGTTCGGAGCTTTCTGATTATATTTGTATACTCTTACGTTTATAATACTCTCACTCATCCCTAATTAAAAAAAATAACATTATTACCTATTCAATAAAAAAAGAATCATAGAAATCGGTATAGAAAAACGAAACTTATACATGAAATACGCTACTAACCCATCGCGCGTGAATACTGAAACTGAATGATATAAGGATTATTTTTGCGTAACGGTTGCCGCGCTCGACGCGGCCGGCTCGCGGCGGTAGGGTATAAAAAGGCGGGAGGCGAGCGCAAGCTTTTGCGCGATTTAATATAGGTAGGTACAGAAGGAACAAGCGTTACATTACCTGTCAAATTTCCCCAACCAATTTTAACTTATTATCGAGGGCATACAGTTCAAATTCAAGTAAAAAATTTTAACAGATTTGTAACGCTTGATAGCAGTACGCCTTCTGTACATACAGAGATAAAATGGAAATCAAGGTTTTGTTTATTTCATGATCGTTTCTGCCTCTTGGAAGTCAGAAACCGTAGATTTCTTCGGAATAAAAAGTAGCGCGTGTGTTAACTACTATACCGAATTACATTAATATTGGCTTAGCCGTTTGGTAGTGAAAAGCAGCCATACATAACTATAGGTAGTATTGTATGTACACTGATAATGGCTGAATGGATGGATTTTTGCTATTCTTTCACGCAAAAACTACTTAGCTTTACCTAGAATAACAATAAGCTAAGTATAATTAATGAAGATATTGCATAAATTAATTAAAATTGAAAGCATTAAATAAAACACTTTTTAACCGGATTAATAGCGTATAATTTATATTTTACATTTTAACTCGACGTTTCGGTGTCTGCAGACCCCGTGGTCACGAGCGACTGTTAAAATTTAAAATGTAAATATACGCGATAAATCCGGTTAAAAAGTGTTTTATTTAATAGTCATACATAATAGTCATCGCGACAACTTAAGACAATATTAAAATTTAAGGCACTTCGGCACCCGATTTGTTTATAACGCTATGTGCCTTTGTAATGTACCTAATAGATAGTTACCTACCTATGTTTGTGGTTAGGAGTTATACATGTTATATGGGCGAAGATTCTTCATTTTTATTTTTGTCATTAAAGATAGTTAGGACCTTGGAGAAGAAAATAACCTACTCGAAATACTAATTCAATACAGACGAAGTCGCGGGCATCATCTATGTAATATACCTACCTACCTACCTATACTTTTTCACAAAACCTAGGTGAAACTGCGGATCACTGCTTTGTTGTAACAGTTTTTGAACACGCTTTCACAGCTAAACTACTGAGTCGATTTTGACGAAATTTAGAATAAGGTAAGTTTTAACTTCAAGGAGGATATAATAATAGTATTTATCCAACTCTAATAAACGGTATCCACGCGGACGAAGTTGCGGGTCACAGCTAGTATTATATAAAAGACTACATTGGAATAAGATATAATAAAAGTTCTGTCGACAACCTATTAAAAAAAATACGAAAATAAAACGTAATTAAAGCAGAAATTCTGGAAATTATTTTTAATCTAAGTTTATTTGCATAAGTTCTATGTATAATTTTTTTTGAAAAACTTTTACATCTCTCTCGTTGTATAGGTATACGAGATAGAATTATTACCATTTAAATGCATGCACAGATGAAGAAAAAAAAACACACACAAAACCGAAACAGAAAAACTAAATTTGTAATCATATAAAGTGTTCCTGTCATTCAAACGATAACTTATAGCTGTCAATTTTTTTTCAATCATGTAAATTCGGGTTCAATAGCAATGATTTGAAGAATTGGAACAAGTGGCGAAGATAAAATGTTCGGATCATGCTATTTGTATTTTTTAGACGCCCTCTTTATTGTGCCAATAACACTTCAAACTGGCTTACTTTAATGGACGACGTTATTTATCTTTCTTTTATTTGGCTTGTGCTGAGCAACATGATCATAGCTATGGAACCCTTCATGCCATGCCTTCTGGAGTTTACAAATGAATTGTATCCGGCTTTTCCAATGGCGCCGCTGCACATGCTTGAATAGAGAATTAGTCTAGATTTTTTAAGCGCTGGTTACCCCATACGAGCGTCACGAAAGATAAAAATAACGGAATCCACTAAAGTAAGCCAACTCGGAGGTTCATAGTTAAGGTAAAAAGAGCGTAAAAGACTTCTTAGTAATAAAAATAAATTGGCGGCAAATCATTGGTCAATTGTTTTTGGTCACACATCAAAGTTCTACTGACGCAACAAAAATGGAACTAAGTCGAAAAGATTTTAGAGCGATGATTTTTTGTGATTTGTCTCCGCAAAAGTGGCTCGTTTTCAAAATACTTTTTGGAGAGAAGTGCCTTGTTTCAGCAACATGAGGCGATTGTTTGCTAAATTTGAGAGAAAAGAAAGAAAGAAATCATTTATTTGCTGAATATGGTCGGTAATTACATAGTAAGTTAACATTATTGTGCAGCATACTCAACCGTGCAACGGTGTGCAATTTTTTTCTATGTCCTAAATGAATTACATAATACCCGTCAACATTAATATTGAAAAAAGAAAAACACAAGTGTCATTCAAAATTTAAAATTATAAGGTCATAACAAACATAACAAATATAAAAATTATTGGTAAAATATGTCTTAATATAAGGTATGTATGTCAAAGTAGTACAATAAAATCACAATTGTCAGCTTAAAAAGTCATTCACCCTATAATAACATTTTTCGACCAAATAATTGTATAATTCCTTTTTAAAATTTCTCAATGTCATATTTTTTTAAAAACTTGGCAGTTTATTATATATTCTAAAAGCCATACAATACACATTTTTAAAATATAGGTTCAGTTTTTGGGCAGGTATGTAAAGTTTATTCTTGTGCCTTCCTTTACCATTTAACATTTCTTCATTTGTTTTGAAAAAGTATGCATTTGTTCGTACAAAAATGCATATTTCAAAAATGTATAAGCAGGGAACAGTTAATATTTGATATTGTTTAAACAAGGGTTTACAGCTTTCAAGATAACCCGCACCACATAGTGCTCTTATACACTTTTTTATATTATATTATATTTTTATATTATGTGTTTGAAATTGCAATAATTTAGTTTTGGTCAAATTAATTTTTAAGTCAATTGAATGTAGTCAATCTATTACCTTTGTCAATGTAGAATCAACTTCACATTTAAGTTCATTTTTAAGTTCAGAGATTGGGTTTCTTCACATGACGAATATCGTGAAGGTGGCCTTGAACTATCGACAACGAAAATTGGATTAAGGAAAACCCCGCAGATTATCTATGAAGCAATTCGAGGACTATTGGGGATTGTTATGAGAAAATTTTACACATAAAAAAAAAAAAAACGGAAACTTTGTTCTAGTTGGAACTCTCGTGAACCAACAGTGGAGCACAAGATTTAATAACTTATTTATTTGAATCCGAAAAAAACAGCAATCTTGTGAATGGGTGTTTGTACAGGCCAACAAAAGTACGACGTACATGTTTAAAAAAAAAAAAAAAAAAAAAACATTTATTTTATTTATTTATTTATTTTAAGTACATCAAAGCCTTATGCAAATAAACATATCATCATCATCATCACAACTCTTTGTAATGAGCCCACTGCAGGGCATGAGTCTCTCCCCTGGGTGGAGAGGAGGTATAGGCCAGAATCCACCAAGCTGGCCCAGTGCTGGGTGGTGGATGCCAGAATTTTTAGGGCGCCTAGATGGCTTCTGACAAACCCTCACGACTACTGTATACAGTTATACAGCACCCGGGACCGACTGCTTAACGTGCCCTTCGAAGCACGGAAGTCGTGAGAAATGAATGGTTAACCTGTGATATCGTATGATACACACAGTAACCACGGCGCCACGACGACTTCCATGTACGCCGTAATAATAAATAAACATGTACGTCGTAATAAGTATTTAAGTTTTATTTATAAAATTTACAATTCATAAACTCTCTATTTGATATAGAACGAATTTATACGTCATCATGAACATAGTGGTCGACGGCAGAGGTGGTCATGAATAACGGTTCCCATTACTGCCGATTCCACCATAAATTTTCACTTGATCACTAATACTAATCTTTTAGGTTATTTCTATCCATTGACAAAATTGAACATCTGATGAATGCTGTAGGCAATCATTTTGTCGCATCTGTGAAAGCTACCTCGATATTTAACTCGACAATAATCAACGAATGCAGAGCATTAAAAAAACTGACTTTACGTCAACACTTTGGCCGACTAATAGTGTCATCCATGTAAACATTCTCCGAAATCATTCCCAACCGATTTCAAAGAAATTTATATGGGACCAACCATCAAGTATCCTCTCTCATATGAATTAAGAATTTTTAAAATCGATTCATAATTGTCTGAAATATCGTGTCAAAGACACAAAAAAAAAGTCAATCCAAAAAATGTTGCTTAAACCAAATAAGTATCCCGGAGATCCTTAAGCGTTCCATTGCGGCAAACAAATTCCCAAAAAATACTTTGTTAAAGTACATGCTCCGAAAAAGTAAGAAATTTTTATGTGCTATTTTTAAACAAATCAGTTATTAGCCCAACATATGGTAATATCGTGCCAGTCTAATAAATGAGTGAAAAGTATCTCAGTTCTCATGGCATGACCCTCGGATAAGGTATAACTAAACCAGGGAAAACCGCAGGTACCAAAGATTTAAATCCATAGATTTGCCCGTACGTGTCTGAAGGTTGTCATTTTTACCCACACAAGCACGGCGCGTTCACGTCAACAAACGTCATAGAATAATATCAGATGTAACTTACGCTAGAAACATGCCTAAACAGTTATATAGGATTGCAGAGTAATAAAAATAAAGATGAATATTTTTAAATCGTTTATTTATTAAAAACATACAAGATTATTAAGTACCTGCAAAAAGCACCAACTTATTAAATTTTTGGCGTTTTGTTGTCTGTGTTATTTTGTGTAAATAATGAAGTCGTACATTTATATAATTATCTATTATTACTTTTATTATTAAAACTCTATGATTTAAAGTCGCGGGCTGTTCTTGGGAATGTGTATGTAATGTATCGAATATATTACTGTGTAAAAAAGACTCTAAAATATGTAATTTCATGGAATTTAGTTCGTTTTCGCTATTAAAGTAATGGGTTGATTTTTGTATTATATGGGATCGTATAAATTTTTCGGATTTTAAACAAACATCAAATAAATCGCGAGCAGGAAAGACAAACCCACCCATATTTTTTATTGAGATTAATTTATGGAATTCAAGCCTTTCATTAGACATAATTGCATCAACGCATGTAACGAATTTTAGTTTTTTTATTATTTTTCTTGCTACCCAACCTGATATATATCCTACAACTTGCTTTGAAATTTCAGTTATTGTATAATTTGTATCTAAAATGTTAGATAATTTTTTTGCAGTTAACATCGTATTGGGTTAATATTGGTAAAGTACTAGAAATATTTTCCCCGCGAATAGTACAAGTTTCATTCATATTTTATAATGGTCTAGACTTAAAGCAATTTACTATAAGAGAATTATCGAGTGGAATACAATTTCCAGAAAATGAACCTCGCAGTTCTAAATGATTCAACAATTTCCGATATATTCCTTTAAATTGCAAAGCATTGGGTTTATTATTATGACCACCGTGTTGTCTTATTTTTCCAAAAAAACAGTTCTATGTGATCCTGACTAAAACGATATGTCGAAATATACTTCATCATTGATTTTTTTTCTACTAAGTTTCTGTATAAAAATATAAAACTTTCGATATTAACCAGAAAACCAACAAATCCTGTTTTACATTTTGATTCACAAATATTTTTTTGTTTATATTGATTATGGTCATTCCCCTTTTAGTGGACTTTATTTTGTTGTATATCTGCAAATTTTGTATATAATATTTAGCGCGTTCCAAAAAAGATAATATTTCGTTGAAGTTTTTAGTACAAAGTGCACTTTTGAACCCGTGCTGATGTGCGCGTGAATTGAAAATGTCAAATAGATCATTTAAAAAAATTAAAAAATTAATTGTGCCGGAAAGATCATCAATTTTCCAATATTAAGTAATTGGGTGCACAATTCTAGTGACCTTGCAACACTTCTACTCAATAGCTGAGCTGCCAAATTCACTTTCATTATTTGGTTCCTGAAGTTAATGTGTCGTTATGTCAGCTTATTTGCAAATTTAAAACCGTCTGACTCCTGTAATTTTTGCAACCTCATCAAATATTTTCATTCTATTTTATTACCGGTGTTGTCAAAAATTATCTTTTTTACCTCAAAAGTATATCTTATTAATTTCAGTATGTGACAGGCATCTAAAAACATAGCAACTTTATTGTTTTTATCGGATGGGTGGTCAAATGTTGTTTCTAGCGAATGGACATTTCTCAGATTACAGCCAAGGCTTTCAGCAGCAGTAATGTTGGCTGCACATCCATCAAATGTTATGGCTACAACATCAACACCAACTTGGTAACATTTTTCTAGACAGGTTTTTATCAAATTAGCTCTGAGTTCTCCCTGAAGACCATTTATAAAAGAATAGCCAAGTGGCACTTTCCAGTTTTCAGTATTTGATGTTAACATGAAAACAAACGCTTCAGTAGCTAATTCGTTAACCTTACCAAACCCTGTATCTACTAAACCCAAAGTACTATGCCCATTCCAAATCCCTTGTTTTCGAATCGCAATTTCATCTATGATCAAAGTTGCTAAAATCCTTCCATTTGCACATTTCGATTTTAGTTTTTCAAAAACCTGTGTAGTAAATCCCGGGTCAGCATTACTATTTTCATACCATTTAGCTAAGGTGCGAGGATGTGGTAAAATATTATTGAATTTACTTCAAACATATTTATAGCCAGCGGGGGAGTAGTAGTGAAGAGTAAGTAAAATTTTTTTAACGCATGAGTAAATTTATTAAGATTGCGTTTATGGCGATACAAACGAAATAATTGCCTTAAACCTCTTCAGCTTTTAATTCTAACTCATAAAATTGTTCTCGGTTGAAAGATTTTTCCAAACTTTTTAATGCTATTTTAAGGTGACTATTTTGCTCTTTTAAATTTGTGTTTTGCTTTTTTAAATTTTTATTTTGTCTTTTGACTTTAAGCAGATTTTGCCCATACCACAATTTTTTTCTTCTAACAACGCAATTTTTCTTTTTAAAAAAGTTTTTCTTGGTGAAGCGGCGATCCCTCTCTGTCATCTGGCGTGAGGATCGGCGGTGGCTGAAAGTAATGTTTTGTTTTTAAAATAAATTTCATGAACGTACCTAAAATTTATCATTTTTCACATTAATTTTAGTAATCGCATGCTTAAACGATACGTACTCTAAAAACTGGTATAACAGAAGTTAAAATTTTTCGCCTTCCCGATTTTGTCACAGTTAAATCATTTTTTTAAAATGAGCAGAACAAACTTTGCTGGAATTGTTCGGTAACCATGCATCTTCTCTTCGTTCGAGCTGAATTGCTTTTATCCATTTTTCTTTAGTACGTAGATCTCGAGGAAACCTAAAAACCGTCATTTTTAAAAACAATATGTTAATATAATAAACCAATATATTTTGCCATTTACATTAACAAGTCTCAAAATAAGACGTCTTTGTAAAATAAAATAAAAACTTCAAAATTTTTCTAATCTGATTTTTATAGGTTAAATTAAGTATTGAGTTGATCTTTTATTTACTTTCTGATTACTTATTCTTTGGCGACCGAGCTTTTGCTTGCCTGACTAAGATGAGAAATGCATTACACAATATAATTAGTTACTTACGCATGAAAAGTAACACCTTTTTCCTTGTTTGTTTTGCGACTTGTATTTTTACACCCCCGAAATGAACAAGACAGCATAATTAAGTGTTTATGTAGATATATAAAGCAAAATAATATATGTCAGCGTGCACAACAAGCGCTGATTAGACACTGACACAAGACTTGTGCATGCACCTCTTTCAGTAATGACAATATTTCGTAAGTTCTTTGTATTGAAGGGGCGCATCTATGGATTTAAATCGTTGGCAGGTACTATTTCCTCAGTCGCAAGTAGGGTTGCCAACTTTTTTCTAGAAATAAAGTATATTTAAGTCTGAAAAGTATATCAAACAGTAGTTTGAAAAAAAAATAAACAGTATTCAGTTAAATTAATGTTTTGAACACATATTTTTAGAACTTCTTGTATAAATTATTAATTAAAGTCAAGCATATGAAGTGTTTAGCTTTTTATGCTGAAAACAGTATTTTGTATACTTTATTTTTATTTAACAGTAAACAGTATAATGTAGTGAAAAACAGCATAATACAGTTAAACCAACCAACAACCCTAGTAGCAACAAACCTTATGAAATTGCGTTATTTGCAAAGAGGTTGGTTATAGTATAAGTTCTTTTTTCTTTTGCTGAAGTTATTATGTGGTAAATTTAAATTAAAAGGTTAAATTTCTTATTTGTTTGATTTCATGACGCAATGCGATACGAGAGGTTCCATATAAAACTTGCCAGTTCGGAAAATAAACTTTGATGCCAAGTAATTCAAATTTAAAATTAAAAAGACGTCATCTAGTTCAAGCGTGCAAATTTATTTTCATGATTTTTAACTTATTTTTTATTTATTACCTATGAAAAATTAAAAGTACAATAAAGAATCATACTCAACTAAGATATCACTGTTTCATAAAATCTCTTTGATTTGGAGATTACATAATCACAGATAAAGCCGGTTAAAAACAAACAAAAAAAAATTACAAATGCAAAAAAATCAAGTAAAATTTTATTTATAAGTACGCGGTCCAGTAGTGAATAAACTATTATTGATATGATAGTTTATGAACCACTTGTATTTTTTCACAAATGGCAACCAAAAAGGAAAGAGGCCATTTTTCAGGAGATAAGCCTACTTTTTCATAAGGACACCCTTGTGTGTAGGGGAGACAAAATTGATAAGCTGTATAAATGTTATGTAATCTTATGCTCTCGGGTTAGGTTTTCTGGGCTAGATGACAATTAGAGTCATTAGTTTTATGAAATAGACATATTATGTATACAGGGTGGCCCGTAAATAGTGGACCAACGGAAAACTGGAGATACAAAGTGTAGTCGGGAATCCGAAACACCATTTTTTTTCCTAGGCTAAGTTAAGTAGTTTTTGAGATATACTGATTTTGAATAGATATTTATAGGATTTTCAGAAAATGTATCATAACTTTTTTTATGGACTTTTTTAACTTTTTATTTTTGCAGATAGTTAAGAAAAGATTAATCTCTCTAATGTATTTGTAATTTGTGAGGGATTATTGGTAATCGGTGAAAAGTATGAAAGTATGGCAGCTTTGGTGAATTTTTTTTTACTATAAAATCATACCAAACCCAGCTTAGTCTTAAATTTCTTTATGATTTTATTTCTTATTTTAAGATCTATGAATAAATGATGGCTGGACATAGAATGGAAAACTTTATTTTAAATCAGTCACTTAAAAATATGACAGGTCAAATAATTCAAGTACCTAAATGAAAAAAAAAAAATTTTTCTCAATTGTTTATATTGTTCAGTTATCACACATAAATAATATTCGATTATTCTGAATTTCTGAAAATGCCCGCTGATTTCACTGCTCGTGAATACGAAGAAATATATTTTATATAAGTACGGTTTGTGTTACGGTAATGCTCGGGAGGCTGCACGTAGCTATCGTATGCGGTATACAAATCGCGAACGCTACCCGATTGAGTTTTTCTCCGCGTCAGCAACGCGTATTTGGAGGGTCGAATCCCTGGCGATATCAGACGTGAAGGAACACCTAGACAGATGGATGAAGATCTGGTAATGATGGAAGTTAGACAAGATCCTTCTACTAACATTTGCCGTGTTTTTAGACGCACGGGTATCGCTACAAGTACGGTACATAGAATCTTGAAAAGAAACCGCATGCACCCGTATCATGTCCAACGGGTGCAAGCATTGCTGCCAGCGGATTATCAACGTCGCTTAGATTTCTGTAGGGAGATGTTGCGCCGCTGTAGTCACGATCCGCTGAAGAGAAGTTCGCAATAGAATGTGGCTACAGCATGATGGTGCACCCGCTCACTATTCACGGCAAGTAAGAAATCACTTAAACGAGTCGTACCCAAACCGATAGATAGGACGCGGTGGTACAATTGCATGGCCACCACGCTCGCCGTATTTAAATCCACTTGATTATTTTCTGTGGGGCTATTTTAAAGAAGCCGTGTATGAAGCAGTAAACGACAATGAGAGGGCGTTACGTGAAAAATTTAACCATGAAGCTGAATTGGTGAAAAATAAAGGAGTGGCTCTTAGACGATTGAAAAAAAATTTCTTAAGGAGACGAGCATTTACTGTAATGAAATAAGGCTTAATAAATGTTAAAAGCTCGATTAGCTTACTACTTTTATTTTATTTACCTCGACAATTAGGTCTCTGATCCATATCTGAGTAATGATAAAAATACATTACAAATTTTTTTTTTGTAGATTGTTTTACCTTTTTGAAATCTGTATGAATTGTAAATGTTTCTAAAATAAAGTTCCATTAGGTTGTTATACATTTTTTTACAGCAGCTTAGTTGAAAAATCTAGTTTGAAATTCTTTAATGAAAAAGTCTACATGTTTTCACTGTAATTTTTTTGTTACAGATAAACATTCGTTATTAATACATTAAATTAAAAGAATGATCTTTCCTTAATTATCTTATGAAATAAAAAATTGGAAAAACAGCATGAAAAAAGAATTATGACACATTTTGTATAAGCAGTAGGTAAAAATTTTCAAAATATTTAAAATCGGTATCAGTACTAATATTAAAAACTACCATTCCAGACATTCCAGACAACCCCTTGTATCTCCAGTTTTCCGTTGGTCCACTATTTACGGGACACATACGTAAAGTCTATCCATCATAATCATTAACGCATAATTACCTTTACGTTTCACTTTATTAATGTGTTTGCTTTATTTGTATTTTAAATTGTTAAGTAGCTATTATTGTTTCTCAAAAAAAAAAATCTGTTTATTATTTTGAAGTTCAAAACGTATAAGTATTTGACGTAAAGTAGACATATTGTAACTGCAACGTCTCCGAGGCATCTTAGAGGCAGCTAATAATATAAGAGTTCTTTATTCGAGTGACACCAGTTTCGTGGTGGAACACTCGCAGGGTCCACAAGGCTTGCTTTTCTGTAGTCACTCTGATTTGTTCCGATAATTATTAATTTTCGATGTAACTTATCATTCAGTTAAAAAAGTATAAAGTTAATTACTGGTAGGTTATAATAACACTTTCACTTTTTTGTCATCCAATACAGTAAAAAGTACAATAATTATAAGTAGATTAGTTATTTAGCATAATCGCTGCATGCAATTTCTGCCACGTGATCCCAGGCAAGGCATTATTTTGCATAGTAAAGTAAAGAGTAAAGAGATTCAGTCAATTCGTCATGTTTTTGGAACTATTTACTTATGTACTTATGTAAAGAGTTCCAAAAACATGCCGAATTGACTGAAAATGATTTGCTTTGAAAGTTGTTCCTGTTATTGTTTACATACCAGCCTCCATTAATTTGTTTAATGGGTTTTAGTTTCCATACTTAGCAATAACTTGGTGTTTTTGTAGGCGATAGGCTGGCCCACGTCACTGCAATAGCCTCTCTCCATCATTATAATACCTCCTGTCAAATATGATACCAGATGGTTTTATAGCCCCTGGTGTTCTGCCTACCCCATAAGGGATACAGGTGTGACGATATGTACGTATGTATGTTGAAATTATTTGTAGTTAAAGCGGCTTGAACATTGCCAACGAAGTTATAGAAATTACAATCCAGATAAATCCAGATTTTTCGTTTGACTCTACATAGGTGTAATTTTGTGAAATTTAATTTAGTTTGATTTGGCTGATTTCATTTGGTTTCATTTAATTTCATTTGATCTGTTCTGATTTAATTTGTTGCGATTTATTTTTATTTACTTTGTTTTAATTTGATTTAATTTAACTTCATTGTAATTTTTTTATTTTATTTCTTTTTGATTTCGGTATTTTTATTTGATTGGTATTTGAATTTCATGCATGTTCCCCTTTTTTGTACTTATCTAAAACTAATTGTTAACTGAATAACAAAATAGATTTCTTATTGGCTTCTGTGTAGCAAATAAAAAAAATGTAATTATGTAATCGATTGTGCTGTAGAAACCAGTAAAGTGAAATATATAAAAAAATAAATAGATATTATAACTCACAACTTAACACACGTAGAACTCTTTCAACGCATAATCGATGTTGCTAATATCTAAATAGCTCTAGCCCTATACACTAACTTAGCTTGCCCGCGATGCCACAAAAATATTGATCACTTCGTACGTGCATGGGTCCACCCGCAATACCCTTGCACATGCCGGGATAAAGAACGTGAATTATGTAAGAAACTACTATAAAATGAGCATAAAAAATTGTAGTCTTTCACGCTGAAACTGGTAGACGGTTTAGGCTGGAATTTTGTAAACAGGTAGGGAATGGAATAAATATTAATATTTAAGCAGTAACAACCAGCATA
This sequence comes from Stenoptilia bipunctidactyla, assembly GCA_944452665.1. Taxonomy (NCBI): domain Eukaryota; kingdom Metazoa; phylum Arthropoda; class Insecta; order Lepidoptera; family Pterophoridae; genus Stenoptilia; species Stenoptilia bipunctidactyla. The sequence continues at coordinate 6,752,196 of OX101733.1, read as the reverse complement.
AAATTCAGTATCCGTTGCCTAAGTTAACAAGAAATACGACGCGATACGAATGTAAATAAATATAAAATTTTTCTTCTTCCGTGCGAGAATCGAACCCGCCACCTCACGATTAGCGTAGTGGCATCTCAGACCACTGCACCGCAGGGGCCCTCAATAGCTTACCTACATATAGGGTCGCCATATAATATTAAATAATATTTTAATAGCAGATTAAGACTGATGAGTGGGTCAAAATGACGAAAAATAAAATATTTTTTAAAAATATTTTTCATAAATTAAAGGTTCAAAATTCTTCTAAGTGATAAAAATTTAAGTTTGATCTGTAGTTTATGACTACACAACAAGTAATTAAAACGTGTCCGTCTAATTGTGTATAGTTATAAAATCTAGATTAATCTAAAATTTTACTCACAGAGAAAAATTTTGAAATTTTAATTTATGAAAAATATTGAAAAAAATATATATTTTTTTTCGAAATTCAGACCCTCTCATCATATCTAATCTGCTATTAAAATATAATTGACTATTATATGCGGACCCTGTATAGCACGTGTTTTATGTGATCGCTATGACACTTGTCACCTGCAGGGCTATTCGCGTAACTAAATAATGTCGCTGTGCTCGACGACGAGCTCGTCGACGAGATGTCAAACAGCGACATGAATAATAATAATAAATCCGCAAACGGTTTGACCCCAGCCACTTTGGTCAGAAACCTTGAAAGGCTGGGATTCAGCGGCGGTTCGCTTCCAGCACGCATGCAAAAAGAGGTTTTGCTCGAAACTGCATGAGCCGTTCGCCGGCTTCTTTCTTTCTTGCCCTGATACCCGACCGACTGGTCCGATTGTAAGGTCTTTTCCGCCGAAAGGCGTGAAGTTGTAAAATATGCAGAATAATAATAATAATAAATTTATTCAGATCAACAATAACAACAAATCAAATTCAACATCAACTTATGACTAATATACAATCAGATTTAATTAATTAATTTGTAATTTTAATAATAATTATACTTGTGTCTAAACTAGGCTGAGCCTGTTTCTTAGACACGAGTCTTCCCTGTAGAACATAATTCAAAAAATTTAAATAAGGTACAAAACAAAACAATAAAGTAATTGTACATTTGCAGAATTGAAATAAAAAGGTAAAAAAATGAATGACAGTTCAGCGGCGAGTGCTGGTGTCGTTTTATGTGCATCGCTGATGCATCGACGAACTCGACGCTGTTGTTTAGGAGAACAACCCTGAACTATCGATCGCTTTGCGTCGTATCGCTTCGCGTCGCAAAGAAGCAGTTTATTACAGTTTGTAAACAAATCAGGCATAAAGTTGCGTTCGTTTCTAATATTTTCTTCAGCTCTTGCAATATTGCAATATCTCGTCTCACTTTCGAGTAGTAAATAGAATAACTAGAGCTGCGACATAAATTTGTGAAGGTTGTATAAAATAAATTACAAAAAGGTTTTTATCTGTTTCTCTTTTCAACCAAGTTCCAAAAAAGGAGGAGGTTCTCAATTTGTCTGTATGTTTTTTTTTGTGTCTTTGTTACACGATATTTAGGAAAATTATGGATTGATTTGAAAATTGTTTCATACGATAGAAGATACTTCATAGTCGGTCCCATTTAAATTTCATCGAAATCGGTTGATAACTTCATTGAAAATTTCAGTTTTGAAAAAATATACAATGTATAATTTCGGAGAATGTTTACGTTGATGAAATTCACAACTCAGCCAAAGGTTTCTCTCAATGGAAATTCTCAATTTTCTCTCAATGTTACTCAATTGAATATATGGCTATTGTTGGTGATTGCTTGTGAAATTAAATGTAAAGCAAAAGTTTATTGGCATACTTGTCTTGTGAACAACTTGAGTATATAGTGAAGATGTCGCTAGGCTGATATTGAGTAGGTAACAAGTATATGTTGAGCTCGAATTCTTAATTTTAAGCTAGTTTAAGTGTCTTTGCATAAAATTGATATTTTTATGTATTCGTAACATTATTTTGAACAAGTTTATGAATCTTTACCCTCAAGTGGAAAGACATAAACAAATCAAGTTAAGACGAGGATTCTCGAGCGCAGTAGGCATTAACGCTATATGGGACTGCGTGGCGGGCAGTCGCGTAAATGAACTCGTCAGCGCACAGAAATGTCACAGAGTACCTAACAGTAGTTATATAGTAGTTACAGTGCTATTTTTATAACTATTATACGAAATTCGTTTTGACAATAACGAGGTTTAGTTTTTAAGTAAACTTATGTCAAGGATAGGTAATATAATATTTATATTTTATTTCTCTGGATTTAGTATTGCGATACCTATACTTACTATTTAATTTTTTATAAATATTGTAATGGTCGAATTGTTTTCTTAGCTATATGAAGAATACCTAAAATATATCCTATAAACTAGCTGTACTACCTGGCTCCACTCGGGCGCAGTTTGCCTTTAAATTGTTACTGATTTTATAGATTAAATATTTAAAAAAAATTCAGTATAATTAATAGTAGTCTATACCTACAGTAGTACTATACCTACAGTGTGGCTTTTTATACGAAATTCGTTTCTACGATAACTTAAACTTATGTCAAGGATGATAATATAATCTATATTTTTAATTTATGTGGATTTAGCATTGCGATACCTATACTTACTATTTTATTTTTTATAAATATCGTAATGGCCATTTTATAGATTTAATCTTTTTAAATTTATATGCTTACTGAATTCTGTTGTAAAAAAAATAAATAAAAAAAGTCATAAAACCAAAACCAAAATGAAAGCAAACTAATTATTTCTTTTTAAGAAAAAGTGAACCGCATTCAAAAACGTTGATACGTTTGCCTAATAATTTTCTATGTTTGGCAGCAGTCTTACTTGTATTGGTTTGGCACCGACTTCAAAAACTATGTAAATACCTACCCAGATAAATTGTTAATGTTCTTATTACATTCATTAATATTAATTAATTTTTGGCAGAAATTTACTATACGGGGTAGTAATATGGATGGAATAGAAACAGGAATAGGATGGCGTTTATAAAAATTATTTAAACATTTTTAGTGGGTTGGTTTTTTGAATGCGGTTCACTTTTTCTTAAAAAGAAATAATTAGTTTGCTTTCATTTTGGTTTTGGTTTTATGACTTTTTTTATTTATTTTTTATTTCATACTTTTTAGTGTTAGGTTTTTGTTTTGGACTAGTTATTAGTTTTTTCATAGTAAGTTAGGTTCTACAGTTATAGATATTGGTGATAGTTTTTTAGTGATAAGTTTTGGGCTAGTTTTGGTATCAGTAACTACCTACTTCTTCTTGTAATGTGATGTTTTGGTACTGTAAAATCATGACTTTGACCTACCTACTATTGTTATATACGTTTTACCTGTAGGCCTAGGTAGAAAAATATGGAGAAGGACGCTTTAAGAAAGAAGAGGAATTAAATCCCAACGAAAACTAACGACGACTTGATGCAGCACGAGATGGTCTTGTTTAGGTATGCATGCTCATGCTGCAGAAACTGACAAACGAAAAGAGATTCGCTTAAAACAATCTTCGTGCAAACAGTCAGCTAAGAACTTATCCAAAGCTTATCACTAAAAAATCTATCACTTTTATCTACAAATATGGAAAGTAACTTACTATGAAAAAACTAAAAGCTAGCCCTAAATTAAAAGTAAGTAAAAGGTAAAAGGTTCTCCTAAATGGGACAAATACCCTTTTAAAAACCGCATCAACATAGGTTCAGCCAAATGCAAGATAATCGATGACAAACATAATTAACATACAGGTTAAACTCCTCTTTGTAAGTTGGCTACTTTTAATCAGAAGTTGTGCAGGTAAATCTGCGGGAAACTGCTAGTATTCGGTAATTATTTGGCAAATCAATCAAACATTCGGCTGAATACAAATGTTGTACGAAATACGAATGTTCGGCCGAACATTCGGCTCATCTCTCATACAAAATAAACAGATAAATTGAGAACCTTATTTTTTTAAAGTTGGTTAATGTACTAAAACCTTCTTCTAAACATGAAAAATCTTTTTCTGAAAACCGCATCCAAATCGGTTCAGCCAAACGTGAGAAAATCGCGGACAAACATACATACATACAGGTCAAACTGATTACCTCCTTTTTTTGAATTCGGTTAAAAATCGTGCTATTTTGACTTGAAAGTATATCGTGACGTTAATTTATAACTTTAATAACTTATTTGTTCCCAAATTCATTAAAATCAGATAAGTAGGTAGTTGAGATCTTTTACATAAACTTTTATCTCTTTTTTCAATCCTATAGGGGCTGGTGTTTGAAAAAAAGGAGGGTTTGGGAGCTATTTTCATTACTAATTTTCTACAAATCGGTCGCATGGTTTAGCTGGAATAAAGGAACAGAAAGATAGACTTTCGCATTTATTGTATTAGTATGGATCCGTTATTTAGTCACTACAGCACAAGTTAATTTGAGCTAAATAATGTAGTGTGAATGTTACAAATAAGTAATTTTTTTATGAAATGAAATTCAATCCACCCCTTCGGAATGTGCGCCTGTTTACACGAAGTAGTAAATTTTAGTAGTTATTAATATCAAAAAAATAGTTATGTATGATTATATTCTTAAATGTCTATGTGTCATCATAATCTATTAGCCGTCTAATCTATAAAGCCGAAGGGTTTGTCTGTTTGAACTTTGAACTAGATTATTCGTGAAAGAACCGATCAGATATAACTTAATGTTATGAAAGTTGATGTATAAAAGTCCAAAATACTATATTTTTGAAAAACATAGCATATGAAAGTTTAACCATATAAAGTCACCAATTTAAACTAACTTTTAACACTGTGAAATTATAACTATCTGGAATCATAATTTTAACACACAGGAAAATTGGTGGTAGATGCCATCTATATTCCCTTAGATATATAAAAACGAAGTTAGTACTTTTTATTTATTAATAACTAGGTACATCAAAAGAATTGTAGGTGGCAGCATTACTCGAAAACATATTTGTTGAAATTATAAAGATACCAAACTAATTTGATATCTGTAACTTTTGAAATAGAGTCTATTTTACTCGTGACGAAAATAAATACAAGAAGGTATTTTAACGGACAGACATTTTTAATCCATTATTTTATTTGACGTTTAAGTACAGGCAAAGCAATATTATTTGACCCATTCAAACAAATTAACTAACAAATTAAATGATATTCGTTTCGAAATTAATAACTAATACCCATCAGCACTCACCATCAAAGCTAATGTCTTATCAGCACCCATCAGTAACTATCAATACCCAATTAGTACCTATCAGTAGTTACCCATCTGCACCCATCAACACCTATGAGTAGCCATCAGCATCTATCAGTACCCATCGGAACCCAATAGCACCTCTTAGCATCCTTCATTACCCATCAGCACTTCGAGCACCCAACCTATCAGTACCCAACAGCATCTATCAGCAACCATCATTATCCATCAGCACCTGTCAGCACCCATCAGTTACAATAGTCACCTATCAGTAACTATCAGCACCCATCAAAAAGAACACCTATATGTATAATATATACTTTGCATATGTAGGTGTTCTTTAATACTTATATAATATATATCTTATATAACTTTGAGGTTTTGTTCCTTACTTAAAAAATAATACTTTTTGCCAAAGAATATTTGGTTCAAAAGTGCATACTTTCCAAAATATCCTCGGTCTTAATATAATGAGTTCATAAAATCTCATCCACTCAATAGACGCGTGTCACTGAAGTCATACAATAAACAACAAAAACATTTTAAACGTCGAGGAATGTTGCATACAATGTACACCGCAAAACGTCGCAAACTGTACCTACCTGTGCATAGCGATAAAAAAGGAGTAGAAAAAGTCATGTTATTTGATTCTATTACATGGCCCCACAAATACCCTAGAGTTATGGGAAATCAAGCAGAACACCTTGTACATATATACAGGGCAGATTTTTTTAATGTCACTTGGAGGTAAAGTTCTCTTAATAATAGAGATAGCAAATGCTTGCTTCTTCACCCAGGAATCGAACCGACTTAAATCTAAAAATGAAGATTTCATGTTTTTCCTTTCATTAAATTAACCTAGTATGTTAGAGAGATTTTATTCTTGTGATAGGCTCTAACGAACCACACAATAAAATTACAGGGTGTCATTTTTACAGATTTTAGTCGGTTTAACTTCCAGGTGAAACGAGCGAATTCTTAAAAATCTTTGAATGCGGTTTTATTGCTGTTCAATAATAAAGGACAGTTTCTTTAGAGTAAATTTTGCTATCTCTATTATTTAGAGTACTTTCCCTCCAGATGGCATTACAAAATTCCACCCTGTATATTAATCGTTAAGCACTTATCAGTATCTCTACGTTGGAATTGATGTGGAGAGGCAGCCCGCAAGAGGTGATGCGTTAATATTATTAAGATTTATCGCAAAAAAAATAATTTGCTTTTTTTGCACTTGTTGTCTAATAAACTTAAAAAAAAAGAATTAAATATCAGAAACAAGTTTTTAGCTCTATATTCATCAGTGATAATTGTTTATAATACTCTTTTAATTTATCAATCAAAACATAAAATGTGACTTAACAAAAATTAAATAGTTAAATTGTCGTACTGTTATGTGTACGCTATGGTCAATAAGACGATCAATTACGCGGGAAAATTGGGAGCAAAAGCGACACAGGTCCTACCTCCATGACGCCTCGCGTGGTACTGAATTGTATCGCGCCGCCGTCTTTATTATATTATATTATATTAGAAAAAATAGAACGGGTTAAGAAAAAAATTATCCAGAGAAATTAATTTTATGCTACATTACCAATATTATGACAAGTTTTTGTAAGTATAAGTTTGATATTCTCTTAGAATATCGGAAAAATACTTAAAATTTTCATCTTTTTCGTAATTTTTTATGATCGAGTAAAGTTTTCAGTATCGTGTTTTGATCCACAGATTTATAAAATATATTAAACAAACTTCAACGTATATTTTTATCCGATCCAAACAAACAATACTGGCCGGTTGTAATGAATTTGAAAACGCATAGATTTCGCGAATGGGGCCCTTAAAATTACCATATTCACAATTTCTTATTCCCTTGTGTTTAGACTATCGTTACGAACGTTTCTCGATTTGTTTCGCTACTTTTTTGAGTTTTAAAATTAGAACTCATTACAATGCCATGTATTTGGCACCATATGAGCATAGAAACTGCTTCTAGAGCACTAGTATTGCTGCAAGAGGGAGAATCTCAACGACCAGTAGCTTTACGCCTAGGTGTATCGCGGCGAGCTATCCGAAATGTTTGGGCTTGCTACCAGGAGACTGGTAGAGTTGTTAAAAGACACGGATCAGGAAGAAACCGGGCCACAACCACTAAAGATGACTAATACGTTTGTTTAACTGCCCGTCGAGAGCGTACCGTTACTGCTCGTGCTTTACAAAACCCACTGCAGCATACCTAATACCATTAACACTAGTGGCTCACCACTCTTAAAAGGCGTATTCAGCTAAGATCATAGTTATTTTTTCCTGTACCTATATCCATATGAAAAATAAACATATGTCTTTACATAAGGACGTACACGCATAAACTCAAAAGATCTATTTTCCGTTCCCGTGAGAATTCCGGGAATTCTTTCCATTATACAAACAGACACTTATTGAGGAACCTTATAGCAAGTATCACATCCGTGCACTGAAAGAATAAGATTTTATCATACAAACTAAAACATCAAATACTTCCCGTTCCCGTGGGAATTTCGGAAATTCCTTTCATAACACAACCAGTCTCATTTTGAGGAACTTTTACGCCAAGTATCATATCCGTGCACTCAAGGAATAAGATTTTTCATACAAAATAAAAAGTCTAATAATTCCCGTTCCCGTGGGAATTTCGGAAATTCCTTCCTTAGTGCACCCTTACATCCCCTAAAAAATATATGTTCCAAATTTCAGCACTCTACGCCCAGTAGTTACGGCTGTACGTTGTCTGTCAGTCACTCAGTAACTCAGTCAGTAACGGAACAGTTTTATATAATACGAGCTTTTTCCCGCAACTTCGTACGCGCATAAACATAATGTCTTATTTTTCCTGACCCCGTGGGAATTTCGGGAATTCCTTTCATAGTACAATCAGATACCTATTGAAAAACCTTTATACCAAGTATCACATCCGTGCACTTAAGGAAAAATATTTTTTCATACAAACTAAAACATCGTATATTTCCCGTTCCCGTGGGAATTTCGGGAATTCCTTTCAAAACATAACCAGACCCACATTGAAAAACTTTTACACCAAGTTTCACATCGGTGCACTCAATAAGATTTTTCATACAAACTAAAAAGTCCTATATTTCCCGTTCCCAAGGGAATTTCGGGAATTCCTTCCTTAGTGCACCCCTACATCCCCTAAAGTATGTATGTTCCTAATTTCAGCTCTCTACGCCCTGTAGTTACGGCTGTACGTTGTCTGTCAGTCACTCAGTACCTCAGTCACTCAGTACCTCACTCACTCATTACCTCAGTCACTCAGTCAGTAACGGAACAGTTTTATATATATTGATTGATTGACTAGCTGCTGCCCGCGACGTCGTCTGCGTGAACGCTATGCAGCACCAAACGCACCTACGATTATAACACTGCTAGCGTGATAATATGTAGCCTATATGTTGACCCGACTTCTTAACTATCTTCATGCCAAATTTGAAGTAAATCCATGCAGTACTTTTTGAGTTTATCCCGGAAAGACAAACAGACAAACAGACAAAAATTCTAAAAACTATATTTTTTGTTTCTGTTTCGATTGTAGATCATACCCCAAGTATTCTTTTAAAAAAATATTCAATGTACAGTTTTTACTTTCCTACCATTTTATTATATGTATAGATGAGGAATGAAATCTAAAAAAGTTCCCGTGAGACGAAAATATGGAAAATAGGCCCACTCAGACGAACCGTTTATTATTTACATCACAAAAGATAACATATTCTGAATAAATCACTCGCTTTATGTGAAGTACTGTTTGTGATACAGCCGGGTTAGAAGAGGATATGTGTTGGCGTGAAAAATTGCAGATTGGCCGCTTTTTGATATATCACTGTACCTACGTCCGATTTACGTGAAAAAACATACTTTTTATCAAGTTTACACGCTTTATTATTTAACAGATATAACCAGAAGATGCGGAAGACCGAAGACAAGGTTGAAGAACATCGTAGCGAAAGAAATGACATTCTGAAAAGTTACTGAAAATTAGAAGAAAGAAAGAAAGAACATTTATTTCATAGCCACGGATACACAGATCTATATTCAAGACAATACACAAAAGATATAAAATTAAAAGTGAGCTTCGGCTTATAATTTCCATTTTTAAATTAATATACTTTTAAGCTATTAGATAAATTTATAAAATAGTAAGTAAATAAACTACCCAACCAAACTGTCACACCAACTCTGTGGCTCCAAAGTAAGCATGTGTTCGGAATTATGGTGAGCTAAGAAAGATAGCTACCTACCTAATCTGCCTTGGTCTGTAAGCTCAATGCCAGTGACAAATTTTATATATTGACGGAGAGCATTATGTACTCGATGCTGATCATTATTATGTAATAAAAGAACCACCAATTGGAAGAAGGGAATAAATCCAAAAAATAAGAATGGAGATAAATCAAAAAAACTTTATAACTTTTTCCTTTCAACTTATAGGCTTATGTGTTAGAATGATAATGAAGAAAATATAAATTCTGATTTATTTACTTATGGACCTGGCTGAAATATGTTATATTCCTTTATATATTTATAAGTAAATATGTTGGATTTATTCCCTTCTTCCAATTTACCATATACTATGTACAAAATAATGTGAAAAAATAGACAATATAATGACAAACTATTTATTTATTAGAAAAAACGTAAGGACACTCTATTATTCATCTATTTCATCACTTTCGGATCTTGTAGTTGGCCAGGTCAGAATAATATGGTAAAAATCTTTGAATTCGTCAGGAATATATTGGATTATTTTTTTTATGTCGTTCATTTTTTTCTCATTTATGGGTATTTTTGTAACATATGCCGGAGTTTCTGGTATTTTCGGGATTGTAGAAGGTTTTTGGAGCAAAAATGTAGCTTTAACAAAACCATCGATAAATTCGGAACATGTCAAGTAACCTTTATGACTTGAACTATACTCAAAGCTTCTATATTGCGAAATCTTGAATGTTGTTGCCTTGTCTAATGACTTACAGCTTTTCTTGAAACATCGCTGCCATGAGTTTTTAAAATCAAGTATGTCATTAGAAGTAACGGGTTTAACTGAAAAACCCCTGATTTTTGCTGTCAAAATAAGACTATTATATTCGTTTGGAACGTAAATTCTGTCCTTTCTCCTAATGAGTCTTTTAGCGGTCCCGAAATTTCTGTCACACTGTAAAAAGTATTGATATATTTTCTCAAAACGATTAATTGCAACAAGAGTGAGAAAGAATCTCATAAGGGTGTTATTTCTATTTTGTCCCCCGCAAGCATCGCTAAAAACGTGTAGTTCTTTGACAGAGGGATCTATGTTCTGTATCGTTTTCCACAGTAAACTGCATACTTCATCCGGGCCCCGTTTAGCTTCACCCTCATGGTAAGTATAGAAATCTGCTGAGTTCGTCTTTAAATCGTGAACACAAAACACGTACAGCCATAGTTTTCTCAAATAGAACATCTCTTGAACTGGGATCTTAGGAATGGGCAGATTTTGCATATAATCAAATACAATGGCTCCTACATCTTCTCTTTCTTGACACAAGGCCAAAACTTCTTTCTGTTTATTATAAAACTTTTTAGCCCGTTTAAGATGTATCATTTTTTCCGCAACCGCCACTCTCTTCGCATTCTCATTAAGAGATGGACTTTTTATTTTTGCTTCGAGTTCTTCGCAAGTCGAGCAAACGTCTACTTGAGGCCGACCGAATCTGTAGCCATGATTATCATTTAAATATTTTCTGTAATAGTCGTATTTTACGCATTGGTATTGGGGGTGCTTATTCAAAAAAAGTTCATGCATTATTTTGACGTTTAGGTTTGCTTCTAAATATTGTATATTTTTGCTGCTGTAATGAGATTGTTTTAGGGGAAATGACCGGATATGTTCATCAATAGCCATAATTGCTTCGTTTGCTAAGGCATTACCTCGATTATGATGCTGCCCTCGTTTATCTTCAGGTAGTTTTCCCACCGATTTAAGGGAGGTAAGGCGAAAAATAGCCTTATTTTTTATAGAGTATAAAATGGAGAAAGCTTGACGGCATACTTGAATTTTTTCATTTCCTTTCATAGCAAAATACATGAACGTATTGTCACGTTTTTTCGGATTTTCGCTTTTTGAACGGCGGCGATCAACTTTTGCGTATTCAATGAGACTCATTATATATACGTCATGTTAATTTTTCGGTCGTCCATTGTAAACGAATTCTAACAACTGCTGTTTTTCTTCACTACTAAACTGCTGAGTGCAGTTTTTTTTACAGACACAGTCATTATTAATGTTAGATTTAGCTGACACTAACCTCCCAGTACTTGTACTCACATAAGATTGACCGTGCAGTCGCTGTGACTTCTGTTTTTCTTTTTTGTACAAATGGATATTTCTAACACCTCTTCTCTTCTTTTTCGGAGTCTCAGTTTCTGACTCATTATCATGCGAATCAATACAGCTACTTTCACTGGTCATATTTAAACTTTAATAATGAAATAATCAAATTTGTAGGTTAATAATCTCCACGACGCGACGCTAAACGAATGCAGTCTCAAACACAACTAAAATGGCGGCTATTAGGTCGCTAATATTGCGTACACCACCAATTTTGTTTCCTTTTTTAATTATCCAAAAAAAAATAGGCAAAAAGAAACACTATTTTTATACTCTTTCAGTCGATAGTTGGAAGAAGGGAATAAAGGAAGGATTTGTTTCCTTCTTCCAACTAACTAGTTTTATGGCCGCATGAATCTATACGAAGCAAATGGTTTTTGTTCCTTTCTTTGAACTCACAACCAAGCGCTACGTCTAAAGAATGTAAAAGTGTAGAAAACTGAATTTGTCAAAAAGTGGCGCTTATTCCCTTCTTCCAATTGGTGGTTCTTAAAGTACTTAAATTTTCGCCGGAATTCCCTATAAATAAATAAAGAGACATTACTACACTTTTCCCGACGCGCCGCCTCAGTCAACACGCACGTGTTCCCGACACACGCACACCACCACCCGCTATGTATCTATTGCATTACGCTTATGTAACCATGCGTTGCGTAATGAATTTTCTTTTATGAATGAAACCCGAAACATATGAATGCGCTTTCTCTGGGTCGTTCACCCACTCCGTCGGGTGTGGCGCTGCGGTCGCGTGAAATCGCTCCTAGCCCTTAAACTCAGGATGACCATAAGGTTGGCGTTTTTGCTATTTTAAAATATTTCTATAAAGTTAATATTTTAAAATCCAGTTACATATATAAACATAAAAAAAATCATTTATTACTTAAGTTTTACCTAGTAGTCTAACAAGTTATTCTTCCATATTTTATCCATAAAATATGTTTTTCACATAGAAAATATTGCGTCTAATAAAATGAGACATAAATTAGTTTTACATATTTTAGATTACGTATAGTTTTAATAAATTGCTCCTAGAACTTTATGACGGACACGCTCCTCTCAGTCTAGTAAAACTCAAACGGGGTTCCGCTCCGTGGTTGTCGGATACTATAAAAGAGGCAATTGCTCTTAGAAATAAAACCAAAAGTAGATACAAACGTTGTCCCTCTGAACGTAACTTAAATAGTTTTAAAAATCTTCGCAATTGCTGTAACCGCCTATGTCGTGATGCTAAGAGACGCCACTTTCATGAATCCCTCGTCAATCGTAGCTCTGCTACGAAATATGGAAGTTCTTGAAGTCTGTAGGAATAGGCAATTCTCCCAACATTGCTCCCAACAATTTTGACTTGAATGCTCTAAATCAACAATTTCCGCAACCCCCTATTACTTTAAATCCCAATATTAAAGTTGACACATGAAAGTCGCTAGTAAATATCTCCTCTCCGCACCCTCCGTTCTCTTTTGTCTTGGTTTCGAAAGACAACGTCAAGGAATCCATTCTTTCGATCTCGTCAGTCGCAGTTGGTAATGAAAAGTTGGTCTCAAAAATGATGACCATGATCCTGCCTTATTTGTTGCCTATCCTCACATATATGTTGACGACCACTTTGGCGATGGGGTAAACCTATCTGCCTCAGACGCCAGTGGTTGCGGGTTCGATCCCGCACGGAACAAGAAAAAAAAAATTCCGTGTCTGGGTGTTTATCTATTTATGTATTTATATTCTAGGTTCCCCCCTAGTTCGCTACATGGTATCCCATAACACAAGCTATGCTTACTTTAGGGCCACGTAGTTGGTGTGATTGTCTGGGGATTTCATTTTTATTATATTTTCAACTATTCGCTGTCCACTGGCACTTTCCCGATTTCCTGGAAACATGCAAATGTAATCCTTTTACCTAAAGTTCCATCACCTAGTTCTCTCACACATTTTCGACCTATTTCAATCCTGTCGTTCCTCTTCAAAGTCCTTGAGCACCTTGTACACAAAAAGTTGTCTTCATTCGTACCCTCTAACAGTCTTTTGAGTCAATATCAATCTGGTTTTCGACCAGGACATAGTGACTGCCCTCATCAATGTGACGGACGATATTCGGTGGGCAATGGAAAATAGATTTCTAACACTGCTTGTGCTACTTGACTTCAATAGCGCCTTTAATTCAGTAGATTTCGATATCTTACTAGGAATATTGAAATCCCTCAATTTCACTCCTTCTGCATTAGCTTGGTTCAATTCATATCTTCGGGAACGGTCTTAGCGGGACCGCCTTAATGAGTCTTACTCTAAATGGTGTGATCTTGTTGCGGGCGTATCCCAGAGTGGCGTCCTTTCTCCTCTACTTTTTTCTAATACCATCACTAAAGTTCGTTCATGTAAGTATCACCTTTACGCTGACGACTTGCAAATTTACCTAATTAATAATTTATTGTTTAGTTATTTGTAGAATTTAATATTAGTATATTTTAATGGAATATTATTTCTGTTTGGTACACATGCACTAATTTTGCTTCTGTTACAACTCTCCATTCACAGGTCTGCTGGTAGAAATTTCTTTTAGAAGTAAGCAGTACCTTTGTACATATGTTAGATTTAAGTAACCCTGTATTTTTATATCTGTGTCTACATAAATATTTCAATAAAAATAAATAAATAATTTCGTTCTTCGGTTATTACATAAATAAAAGCTATCAGTGAGACCGTTCTCAAGTCTCCAGCATGTTCAGTTAATTGTGTTAGGCGCACACAATCGAAATGTTCGCCTCAAATTGTCTCTCAATCGTTGTGTGGGAGTCCGCTTCAAAGACAGCTATTATCATTCAATATAGGTTGAAATAATTATTGTAAGTTATGAAGTAAAATAAGTTTTTTTATATGTTGAGAAATAATATAATTAAGTTGTTTCGACTTTCAGTGTTATTTTTTACAATTACAAATTAGTCTGGTCCACAAAAAAATAAAAAAATATGAAAGCACTTAGTTTCTGGGACGATGGATCCGCGTATTGACTGGAGGGGCAATTGGCTATGCTATGACTTAATGTAGATTTCTATTTTATTGTTCGTGTTGCTTTTTTTGGAGAGAACATCTTTTTAAAGATTTTTTTAAATAATGACACACTAGACTGACAGCTAGGCTTATCTCAAGTTTTTTTTTTAAATATGTGACCTCCTTTAATTCCTGTTATGTGATTCTGCAAGCATTTCTTCCCCTCAGCCCATAACCACGGCGTGGGTAGCTTAACTAAAATATTCGCATGTGTAAATCTACGCTAACATGCAGTTAAGAAGTTTTATGAGTCAGAATGGTCGAATAAACAACAATACACGGTTTACATAGAACACACTATTTTGTTGATAAAGCTTGTGCTAACTTTTAGTTAAAGTTTACTGTAAAATATATTTGTAGCATCAGAAGAGGGGTTGTATTTTCATAAGCGTGTATATATATTTTTTAAATCGTTTACCCGACTAATATATTTTAGTTTTGTTTTCATAAATTTTTGGATGATTTCTCAGAAACTTTCAAAACAACTATTTAAAAGTAAACAGCACCCCGACGAATTAACGTACCTCCGAAACATGAAAGTCTGGCCCGTTGTTCGGAATTAAATGAAAATATTGTAAGTATAATGAATTTAATGATATAGAAGTGCTAAGGACTTACAATGAAAAAGCTAGTTGTAATTGTTATTTCACATGGTCATATTCTTTCTTTGCTTCCATGCTAAACTGGGAGCGAAAGAAAAACGTAGAATGTGCCAGCTGCTTCTCTTCCCGGGCCTACTGTAAAAATCAGTTAAGGGACATAGGTTTTAAAGGCGTTTTTGTGGGCTTTCCATCTTTATAATACCTCCAAATTTGTCAAACGTGACATGAGATGGTCTTGTAATCTCTGGTGTTCTGCCTACCCAATAAGGGATACAGGTGTGACGTTATGTATGTATGTATGTTCTTTCAGGGAAAAAAACACTTCTTAAAGCGGCTTGAACGGAGGAGAATTCTACCGCAAAAATATAATGTGTTCCATTAATGTTTTATGTAGTAAACTTCGTTATGTACGACTTATGTAGCAGTTTCTTAAAGCCCTTTTCTATGTGAAGTTTTATTGACGGCCAATGGATAAATTGAATTCAAACGCGAGTGAACGGAAAATTTAATATTTGTAATTTCATATTCTTGAAGCTCTGACAAAGTTCCTTGATGTCACGACTTTTCCTAAAGAGATAGCTCTAATGAGAAGTAGCTGTAGGAAAGAATACCTATTTGGTTCTTAAAGGTTATGCAATTCAAATGCGATATTGCTGCTTTGTAACGCACAGGTGGCGGCAGGTCAGTCCAAATGTTTACAAAGGATGTTTATATACTACTTGATTATTAAGACGACGAATTGGAAATTTGGGTGGTGGGGATCTCGATTTTTCCCAGCAGTTACAAAACATATGAAAGTGATATTTTATAATATGATTCTTCATTTAATTGACTCCATTTTAGCCGTTGCAAAAACACGATTTGTTAACTTTTTTAACAGAGAAAAAATTGTCAAAGAATCCTCTTTTAAAACAGAGATTTGTGTACTACGGGCAAACTAGACCAGTTATAGAACCAAAATTTTCTTAGTAAATTAGTCTTATTACACACTTCAATATGCCCGTTATGTTTTTCAAAACTTTTTTGTAGGTTTTGATTAAAACGAAATAAATCATTTTGTCGTATACGACCTTTTTGAACAAGCTAGTCCGCGCGCGATCTTGTATGAAATCAATCTCCCCTCAGTGACCTCAGTCCCCCGGTGACCACTGTCAACGACGGGTTTATGTCAGTCGAGCAAGCGCCCGCCCTCGATCGCTGTGCAAAATTTAACGCAAAATCGACTTACAAATAATTAATTTAAAATGGGAAAAAAATGTGTTGGCTATTCTAAAAGGAAAAGGAAAGCTTGTTTTATTGAGCTATGTAAAATTTGACTAAGAAAAAGTAAGTAATCGTCATTTTTATTTGTCAGTCACATTGTTTGTTTATAATAGTATTTATACTTAGTAAATAGGTAGGTCTTATTTTTTGGGTACTTAGTAGTCCAAAAAATATTCTAAAGAATGTGAGAGTAGTTATATTGCGTTTGTAATTTATTTATTTTTATTTATGAAAAGTCGATCGCAATTTCGTGGTAATTGTAGTATGGGTTCACAATTGCAATTTACTGTTATTATAACTAAAAGTCGACTGCTACATATAAAACTATTTGAATTTTAATAAACGGTTTATATAAATAATTACAAAAATACTTTTCAGAAAAAAATTGTTAGAACAAAGTTCGGAGAGTACAGTCATGGAGTCGTCTTTGAATCTTAGTGAAAATAAATCAATGACTTTTGATTTTACGGAACAGTATGTATACGTAATACTTGCCTACATTCATATTAATTTAATGATCTACTTGCTTCAAATATCAGTTCTCTTTTGAAGTAATAATATTTTAATTTATAATTTCGTTTATTATAGAAAACAAGACCATAATTCACCGATCTATACAGAGTTACAAAACGTGCTGCCCACGTAAGATTTTATCACGTATCCATCAACATTATGATATTATGATTAATGAAAATTCAAAGTTCACTAAATGTATTATTTATTTAGGTCTGTGGATAAAAACGACAAGCATCTTCCATGTAACATTGAAAGCATGTTTAAACTTACAGGGGTATATTGTTTTTTTTTCTTTTTTGCAATATTCATAATGATATGTGTAATAATGTAAGTATATTATATTGCAGACAGAAAAAAAAGCGAAGAATAGCGCTTCTCCAGACATAGCATTAGATTACGCGCCTGAGGCAGCAGTAAGCGAAAAACGAACCATATTACGAGTACAAAGTGAATCAGGGGAATGGTTGGAGCTGCGACGGAATATGTTAACAGCCTCAAATTTCGGCAAAATTATTAAAAGAAAACAAACAAATTCTTGCAAGAACTTCGTTAAAAATTTATTGTATACACCCAGAATTGACCATGTTCAATCTATTTGCCATGGAAAAAAATATGAGGAAATAGCTCTCGAGCAACTATCTTCAATAAATAAAGTCAAAATTGAAAATTACGGCTTATTTATCGATGAAAAATATCCTTTTCTAGGTGCTACGCCCGATGGTATCACAAGTGATATGCTGATAGAAATTAAATGTCCCATAGCGCCTTTTAAAATTGGCATAGAAGAGGCAATTAAAAAGAACAAGCTACACATTTATACAAAAAACAAAAATGGCGACATAATCATAAACCAAAAGTCGGATTGGTATTTCCAAATTCAGGGACAATTGCATATCTGCAAAAGGAAATATTGTCTGTTGGGGATATGGTATGGCGACAACAAAATTAAAACGGAAATCATAGAAAAAGATGACAAGTTTTGGACAGATGTTATGGAACGAAAATTGCTAAAATTCTATTACGATTGTCTTCTTCCTGAACTTGTCGATCCAAGACATATTAGGAATAAGCCAATTGATCCAGAGTACGTTATTGGCAATAGCAATGAAAATACTGATCCAAATATTACTCATAATTCTGTTTCTGGCGTTGATGAAGTTGCTAATGCTGCAACCTCAAATATCGTTATACCATTTTCTAAATATTAACTACAAATATGTAAATGCTAGTGTGTCTTGTATTTTATTTGTTTACTTCTAGTATTTTTTATATGTGAAAAAGTAAATGTTTTCAATAATAAATGATATTATATTACTTAAGTAATGTGAAATAAAAATATGTTAAGTAATTTGTATTTAATTTAGTAGATAAACTGTAAATAAGTGAAACAATAAATTTATAAAAAATCAAATGTTCATATTTATAACTTTGTAAATTGTTAATAAATATGTGGCGTTATTAATATTCAAATGCAAATGATTACATGTAATAAAATAAAAAATACCTTTCATGTTTATTTTTGCTATAATCTGCCGTATCTAACTTATAAGTGGCGTGGCCTTGACATTGCATTCATACCTCACTTTTAATTAGGCATTACAAACTATGTTTTATTTTGAAAGTGTAGTTAAAAACTATTAAGTAGTTTAGTAGTAGTAGGTAGTGCAAGATAAAATAAAAGTTATTCAATTTTATTGAGTACTGTTGCATTTAGAAATATTAAAATAAAAAAAAAAAACAAAAAATAAAAAAAAAGAATTCAAAAGGTCATAACTTTTTTATACACTGAATTTGGCCAAATATTTTTTGTTAATATTCATCAGTACTAACCCTAACAACCTGTATAAATCATCATACTCTCCAACTGATTGTAACTAGGTTTATTGATATTTATAATTATGTAAATTAAAATAAATTAAAAAGTGTTGTTTGAGCAACTCTATAGAAGTCTCTGTTCCAGCGGGCTCTCTTGACAGCTATCAGGGGCCCGAGTCTGTAACTTTGACGCACCATTGGTTTTACTCACCGATGGTAGACCATCGGGGCCATCGAGTGCATTTCGTTGGCAGTCTGTAACGCCACCGATGGTAAACCAGTGGTTCGAAGAACCAATGGGGATTCGAGCCATTGGTATTGTGGGTTCATTCAGTGACTCATTATTTCATTCGCCTGTCTTTTTAAGAACTCGTCAATCATTCATAAATATTGATACAAAATTTATTTGTTAATTATTTAAATCTTGCTAAAGTATTGTAAAGCAATATATTTTTAATGCGTAACCATTAAAACAATGATAATTTATTTTTTACCGATAATTTTTCTACTAAAAGTTTGAAAAATAACATGTCAAGTACACTTCAGATTGACAAAGACGTTTGACTGACTGCTAACTTTAAAAATTCCCTCCACTTTGTTGTGATAATTTCATTGAATTGAATTCAAGTATTTAACTATGATTTTGGCGCAACAAATCGACGTCCTCCTGGACTTCCTAGAGCAGCATCCAGGGCTAGCACTAGGGTACGTGAACCGCTCAGCGGAGGCACGAAGCCTTAGCACTAGGCTGTGGCAGCAATGTGCAAACTTATTAAACTCCGTATGCCATCCAGCGATGGTGCACAGAAATCTTGGTCGATGTGGAGAACTGTAAGTTTTGAACATTATGCTACGTATTTACGCTCGCGTTCTAATATAAGGTCTTTCTCCTTGTATTTTTTTTCAGTCTACCATCTATTTTTGTACAGCCAAAGTAGCAGATACCTCTTTTCTCTAAAATACTGCATTCGTATACCTATATCCTTTTTTATTTAAGTTTTATGCGGACTTCAAATCCAGGCTGATGCGTAGGATCAAGTTAAACAGGCAACAGCTTATTACTACTGGTAAGAGAATACAAATCATGTTCTTACTAATGTAGGTAAATTGTAGGTAGTGTAAATTGGATTATGTACTGAATGTATTTCTTTCAAACTTTTTTTTGTTCTATTTAAATATATTATTTTCAAAAAACTAGATAACTAAATAAAAGGTATTATGTTTAAAACTGACAACTTTATTGTATATGGATGGACCCAGACAATTTGATACAAAAAACACTAGAAGAAAATCATACCAAACAAATTAACACATTAAAAATATAATCAAAGTTTACTAATTTTTTAATAACTAATTTTTTTTTATCAGGTTCTCCTTCAGCTCTTGCTTCGGCGCGTGAGCTTTTCAACGACGATGGAGCTCAGCCGTTCAAACCAGCAGCTAACAGAGGCTATTAGAAGTTCTTCTGAGCTGCTTGCAGGGGCTATAGATAGGATGACTGCTGCTATTGAAAATGCATCTGCAATGCAGAGATAAAATAAATATATTTTATACTATGAAAGTCTTTTAGTTGCCACACTTAAGATCATAATGGCTTAGACCAGCCCTGAATGCCATCTAGATAGACACATAAATAGTTTTATAAGTACCTAAGTGTCAGGATTTATTTTCATGTGTGTCTCCATAGTAAGTCCACAATCCTTCTTTGCATAGCCCGGCCTTCCAAAAGCTCTGGGTTGCTTCGGCTATGGCGTCTGGAGTTATCTTCTTCCATTAAGACATTTTCCTCCTAAATCGAATTAAATTGAGTAATTATTAAGAAGACACAAACTAAATAATAATTATAACAATCAGTATAAATAGTATTGCACCAAGTGTAGTTTTGCAGATAGGAAGCAGATGATTAAATCTGCAGAGAGCAACATCAATTGTGTGACCCTAAACTAAGCTCAAGCTTTAAGTGTGTACTACACTGGTTTAGTGGAAAACCTTTCTAAGTTAGCCTGACCTGGAAATCGAACCTGGAAGTCTTTCAAATACTGCCGTGCTACCAAGACTACCAATCTTTTCCTACCAGTGGAAGTAGCTGGGCTTCCTCTTCGGCCTCCTCAGCAGTAAAGTAGCTCTAATGGCCTTAATGCTTTCCGCATTTCAGCTCTTGCCTGACGGCGTCTTCGTATCTCGGCCTGCCGTCCTCGGCTAGCATCAACTGCGTAGGCCAGCTCGAAAATTGCCCAACCAAGAGAATTCATCTTCACCTTATAAATTAAAACAAAACAATAATCTTCAAAATCACTTAACACTCAATGAACCATTAAACAATAAATAAAAAGTCACGCACCAACAAAACTTATCTATAAACTTATTTTTTTCTGTTAAAAATAATAAAACTTTTCACAATGGTTGCTTAAACAATCGTCCCAAGATCAACTGTTGCAAAACGCACCGATGGTTCCTATCACGTGACCAAACATGTGTCAGAAATCCTTACAGACTACCAATATTTAGCACCGAACCGATGGCACGCCGATTGTTCGCGCTTACAGACTACGCAATTTAGGCAAAAGACCAGTGGTCACCAGTGGTGCGTATGACGTACGTGTGTGCGTTACAGACTGCCAAAATCGAACCATCGGCAACCGATGGCTTGTTTTAAAAGTTACAGACTCGGGCCCCTGGGCTGTCGTGACGCTACGAAGTCGACTGCGAGATGCAACTCGCAAGCCGCGTAAAAGTATCGGGGTGTTTGCGGGTAGCGGGGCGCAAACTCTCAGTTTTAGATAAATTGTTTAGCGATTCGTCACCTTAAGCTATATCAGTTCTTTGAATGTTTTTTTGTTCTTATACTTTTCGTAAACTTTTTTTAAATAGTTTCAGATCAACAGCAGTTATGGTTTCATTTTATGCCTCTCGCTTTTACCAACGTTGTATAATTATAATCTAAATTGAAGAAATAATAAATTATTATGTTACACAAAGCTTTCTTATAAAGAAAATGGATTTAACTTCTCTAATTGAAAACCAGATGTTTTTAAGATTTTCCATTGTGACTTTTCATTGCAATGAATATCCTGGGGCGGTAGAGCTATTTTCAGCACACGCGGCTATCTCAAAAGGTACCCAATATTGGTGTTCAAATGAATTCAAATAATATACAGGGTTGATTTGTACTCGCCGGTAAAATTTTTCTTACACAATAAGTATCATTTATAGAAAGGATTTTTGCAAAAATAGGTTTTTTTTACAAAGAAATAAATATATCCGCTAACATTTTAAGCAAGCCATGGTCACTCTAAATTACCATTAAAATAAAGGCAACTACGCGCTACTACACAACATCTTGTAGTACGTCGTAGTATTATCAATGAAATGCTGCTTCGTAGTAGGTATGTTCAACAACAGCAACTATTTTTTATAAAGTTTGTGGTTCCATATTTCTACTTTTTTGTACTGAGCGACGATAAAATAAATATGCAGCTACGTTTATATCTTATCCAAGAAACTAACAATTAAATTTGGCTGGTGTCTACAAATCAACCCTGTATAAGGTTTTTCAATAAGGACGGGTCGATTTCAAAATGGAATTAAACAGGCTTTATATGAGATATTAAAGTTGTATGAAAGATCCATTCATGGCATTTTGTTTTGAATATGACATCATACAACTATCCACCGCGTCTTCGAATGGTTGCACAAAGGGAGGTTCAAGTTTCAACAGGCAGACAACAATCAACAGGCAGATCCATTTTAATCCATTTTTTAAGCCTCAATTGAACCATATGGATATGATATTTTCTTGTGGGGGTTTTTGAAGTCTCCAATAACCAATTGAAATTACCAATAAGCTGCAATAAACTAATACCCTGAAAGTCGACATAACCTAGGCCATCACTCAGTAGAATTAATGCAGCGGAGGCATTGAAAATTTGCCTTCCCGGATCCGTGCGAAACTGCGGCGGACATTTGAGTGATGTTATATTTAAAACAAAATGGCATGAATGGGCTTTTCAGATAAAATAATGATTTCGTTTGTATCTCACGCATAGCCAGTTTTATTCCACCTTGAAATCGACCCGCCCTTATTGAAAGACCCTATATTAACCGCGGTAAAAAAAAAAACATGAAAACTTAGAACCACAAACTAAGTAGAAAGTTTTGTCATATTCGGCTAAAAAGGCTGTAAGATGTTTTCTAAATAGCAACAGATTATTAATTTTATCATAATTATGTCAGACATACGCGTATTAATATCTTATCAACCGACTTCCAAAAAAGGAGGAGGTTCTCAATTCGTGTGTATGTTTTTTTTTGTCTTTGTTACACGATATTTCGGACAAATATGAATCGATTTTGATATGATACCATATCGATTATCATACGATTATCACATGATAGAGAATACTTCATATTTGATCCCATATAAATTTCATCGACATCGGTTGAGTAATTCATTTGAAAAAAATATGTTTAATTTCGGAGAATGTTTACATGGATGACATTATAACTCAGCCAAAGTTTTGACGTGAAGTCGGTTTTTTTAATGCTCTGCATTCGTTGATTATTACATAATTTGCTTTTACAGGACACCCGTCATCATATTTTACACAAGTTTTAAGAATGAATCGCACCGAAAACGAAAGGCAAGTTACAGTTAGGAATAAATTATTAGAATTGCTCAGAAATTAAAAACTTTTTTGAGACTTTTGCGTAAAACTAAATTATACTTATTATGTAGGCTACGAAGATTGATTACTTTAATAATCGTTAACTCAAGAATTTTATTGGACTGAAGTCAGACTTTATTTAATGATGTTTTGACGATTAATATAAAAATACTTATAATAATTTGAATGAATATCAGAATAAAGTCAAAGGCTGAGTTTCCATTGACACAGAGCTGGGTGGAGCAGAGCTTAGCGGTGCATGAATAGACCAAACACAATGCTCGGAATCTCCTCTCAGTTTCAATGGAAACAGCACGGGCGGAGTAGAGCAGAGCTGAACGGATATTCATACAATCAACGAATGCAGAGCGTTAAAAAAACCGACTTCACGTCAAAACTTTGGCCGAGTTGTAATGTCATCTACGTTCTCCGAAATCATACTTATTTTTTTCAAAACATTAAAATGTTCAATGAAGTACTCAATCAATTTCGATGAAATTTATATGGAACCAAATATGGAGTATACCTAATTCTTTCACTTCTACAACTCGAACCAAAGGACAATGTTGTATTGTATCAACGTTGTTATTATGTGTTACAGTTTTTAATACATAACATCAAGCCTGTCTCCCTTTGGGGTAGGCAGAGATTAAGGAACGCCAATTGCTACGATCCAGACATACCTCTTTCGCTTCCTCCACGTTCATTAATCGCTTCATACATGATTGGCGGTTACGGGTTCTTTTAACTAGGCCCTTTTTCAGTATGTCGTCAATTTGGTCGACATACGTTTGCCCTTCCGACATCACCATCCAATCGTGCTCCGTGCACCTCTTTCGTAAATATACTTTCACTCATCCCTTCTTACCCACCGTAGCGTACCGTTTTCGATGTTAGTTATTACGTCTTATTCCAAATGAAATAAATTATCGACCTATGATTTTTCATTGACGTTCAAGCAGATTTTATAGCATATAACATCACGGGATCCGTAAAGACACAAAACCTCTAGATACAATGTGAATTGTAATAACAAAGTACGATTGAAAAGATTTTTCTATAATGAAATTGATAAATCAATAAAATCAATTACTTCCATGCTGGCAGCTGGACTGGGAGCAAAAGAAAAACAGAGAATCTACCAGCTGCTTCTCTTCTCGGGCATACTGTAATAGTCAGTTAAGGGACAGAGACAGAATCTATTGGCGTATTTGTGGGCGATAGGCTCACTAACCCATTGTCATTGCAATAGTCTGTCTTTATCATTATAATACCTTAAAATTTGCCTACCTCAAAAGGGATACAGGCGTGAAGTTATGTATGTATGTCAAAGTGTAGAATCGTGAAAACTTAAGACAATATTTCAAAACAAAGACAATTAACTAACAATTACCGAGTACCTCATAACCAACAGCTAAAAGCTAATATCCCATTCTAAAATTGCATAATAGCATGCAATAAAGGCACCAGTGCCGTAGCTCTCATTACCATTTCAGCGGCACATTGCCCGGACAAGACAAAAGCAAGAAGAACTGAAGGAATTTACTCTGTGTCACCACGACTAAGATTGAGGCTATGTTAGTGCGTTGCGTCGTCGCAGCGGATCAACGCAATGTATGCCACACCCGCGTTGCATCATCACAGAGTATCAACGTCATGTACGCCAAACCTGAAAACACACGAAAACGCACGTCAACTCAACGTCTCACAACTCGTTTGACGTAGTATTAGAACACGAACTGTCCTTTTTCACTTCGAAGCTCCTACAGCGCAGCGCATCATGCGTTGATCCCATAGAACTCGTCTATGCGATCATATCGCGATTTTCCGATTTGAATTCGTTCGAATCCGCGATCAAAGATGATATTTAAGGCGAGGATGCAGCGTTTGTACGCTTTTTTGAACGTTAATATAACAAGTAATGTGTAAATGTTGTGTCTGAAAAAAATATTCTCAAAAATTAACCATATAACTAACCGCTGTGCGAAGATAGAAACATGATTTATGAAAATTGCTCCCTAAAAAAAAGGTCACAAATATAACATTATTTTACCATTCTAAACGGATATTGCTACGAAATATCATAATAGATTCATATAAAAGTTACATGAAAACATGATCGAATGGTATGGTAACGTTCAATTAGGACGATGCCTTAACCTCTCGTTCGTCTATCTGTTGAAACGTGCGATGATGCAGCGCTTTAAAGTGGCATTTCCTTTAAAATATTTGGAAAACGGCGGCGCAGCGTCGTTTCTGCGACGACGCGACGCGACGCATCGCAACACAATATTGGGGCTTCACTCTAAAAGCTATTTTACTTGTTCTTTGAGGTATGCCTTTGAATTATTCGCTTCCAATTTTTCTTTAAAGACTTTGTGATAGTCTATTACGGTATGATGGGAAAGTTTTAAATTACCTCTTGGATTTTCGTTCAGTATTCTGCAGGCCAGGTTATTGGATATCGCTTTTTAAAATTCGGGAAGATATGATTTATTTAGAATTTAATGCTGGTAAGGTTAGGTAATCTTTTCTAATACTTATGCAAAATTACTAACGAGACTGTTTTTACACTTTTTAAACATTGTACTTATACATAAATAAATAGAACAAAATCCCCAAAAAACACCTATCACATGGCCCCAAAGTAAGCATAGCTTGTGTTATGGGATACCATGCAGCGAACTAGGGAGGAACCTAGAATATAAATACCTACATATAGCGCAATTCGTAAAACAATGGCGCAGATAGATTTACGTCATTTTTTTATTGCTTTATCTGATAAAGGAAGTTGCATTAGATATTCTCTCCAAAAATTAAAAAATATCGTGGAAATTTTCAAAGATACAATAAAAGATAAAAAACTTACGTCTTCTTCTTTTTTAAAATATCCCTGTTAGTAAAAGAGTACCCGTGCTTACTTACACGTACTTTCATATTATTATCATATTCATATTATTACCTATAACAATTACTCAAACATATTTAGATCTTTTTTGTACGGTATTTCATAAACAATTAAACGTGTAAGTTAATTTAAATACTTTTTCTCGATTTTTAATATCAATCATGGGAAGCAAATCAACTTACGCCATTTTTTAAGGGAATTTTATAGAAACATTAACGCATAACTTGTTGTGTCTAGTTATTGTACGTTACAAATTCAGAATTCCGTGCCTTAAATATATTTACTGAGTGGTGTGTGGAGTAGAGCTAAGGAACATATTTTATTTGGAATCCATATGAAGACTTTATAATAATTAGATTTAAAAGTGTAACACAACTTAATCATACTTCCAAATATAGTTGTTTGAGCTTCGCCTTTGTAAATATGGTTGCACCCACGCGGATCGGAGTGAAGTACCTGTGTGGGCAGATTAATGGACTAGTTCTCTTGACGGATGATAAGTGTTTTAGTGTGAATTTTGTATTTAAGACTGAATAACTCTGTACCTGACAGACAGCATTATATTTTATCTGCAATGTTTTTCAGTACTACTTCAGATCCTGGAGTTCATTAATACGTTTTGTGGACGGTTTATATAAATAATAAAACCGCATCAACTTATTTCGCAAACAATATTTACACTACCTGCGCCAAAAATCTGAGAGATTGTAATTGTGTGAAAACCTATGTCGTAAACAAATGTAGACTGTACCTAAACTGGTTCAAAATAATTCAGACTACAAGAATGACGTCCCTGCTAGTGAACGATTCTACTGCGACATTCTACGCATGTAGATAATTCCAAACTTAGTGCTTAGTCTGACTTTTTGGAATAAACACCATGTACGGACCGAAGTTCTGTCCAAGTCTAGTTGTCCGATGGTAAAAAGATGTGGGTTCAATTTGTTCGAACAGAGCATTTGCGCACTCTTCGAAATATATCCTGTAGTACATAGTTAAACAAGACACCTTACGACGATGCTCAGGATTCTGCAATTTTTTGTTGTAAGGTCGATGTTGTTTATGAGCTTGCGGGCTCTTCGTTTAGCGGAGTTCAACGCTTCCAATTGATATTTGTCTATATTTGAACCATCCCAAAGATGACTGCAGTACTCCATGGAGGATCATACTTCAGCTCCTCTGACCTAATGCCACAAATTATAACACAAAGCAGATGTATAGACGAGCTGCTGTAGGCAAAGATGCACAGCTACAATTTGGGTTGTCGTGACATCACAGCCTCAATAGTTCCTAGGCACTGGCGTCAGTTCGACGCTTACTTCTGTGAAGTATGTACACGCGTAGATATTTAAAAAAAAAAACCCAACATTGTTTTTCGATGTAAAATAAAGTTGTCTCTACTTTTATAAAGTAATTACATTGATAATCCCAATAAAATTAACAAGCCACGAAGACATTTTTATTCATAATTATTTTTTACAAATTGTTTTGTTTTAGAATTACTTATGTCCAAAATATCAGATTGTTATTTGTTGCCTAGGTTATTTTTATGCGGCCCAAAAATTGCTGCGCTATCTAGCGTCAGGTAGAAATACTTTTCGTTCGCGGTTTTTTCTGACAGATTTGGAACGTATGAAATTTCATTTAAAAGCTAAAGGCACCCAGTAAAGTATAGCAAAAATTTTTTGATGATCATTTTAATATTTTAACCTAATGTTTCAACCGATTATTACTACTCGCTACTCGGTGACTAATGCCATCGCCTGTTTGGCTATGATTGGCCATAACCCACCGCTTACCCTTCCCGCACCCCACCCGTAGGCTTCACTTGAGTCCATATAGAAAACGGGATAGGGCAGCTCCTCTATATATTTCCCCCAGGATTTATACACTTAATTTATCTGTTTATAGGTTTTTATTACAGTTTTATTATTAAACTATTTGATATCTATATACAATTTTTATGAAACTTGACTCATAAAATTAATATAACTATACTCATATCGTTTATCAAAGAAACCTGTGTACTTAATATCACAGCAATCCCTAAATCCAATATACCAGGAAAGAGTAACAAGCATCTGTCCATCTTCTAAGTAGTAGTTAGGATTATTTTATTATGATCCTGTAGAGTATGTTTCTGGATAAAATATAATGCAATTTCTTGTCAATGTTTAAAAATCGGTACCCGTTTCTTTTTGTTTAATTATTCAACAAGCATACGAAACTCGAATCTTTCTCTTTGTTATTTAAGTAGTATTGTAACAAGTTATATTCTGCTCAAATTGTAAGGAAATATATTCCGACCGATATTAGCGCTAACCTCAATCATATAATCTCATCCCTTGGGGACATCTGAAGGATTAATTCAGGCATATCTACGAGTTCCTCATGTCTGCCTCGTCCCTTTGTAGCGAAACTTAATTTATTAGGATCTTCTGGTGTGGATAAACAACGGTTTGACGTTAATAAGGGTAACACTCGACTGAATTTCTTGATTGCATTGTTTTAAAAGTTGCACTATTATCATTCTGAATTAAAATTTACAAGACAATGTACTAGAGTGTAAAATATATTAGTTTAGTATTTTAAGTTTTTAAGGTTCTATGGCGCTTAATTTTATTTTACATTTGGACTCGGTGTTTGAGTGTGTTTACAGACATTTTATGACTCAACTCAGGAAACATACTACAATATGATAATATGTTCCTATTCCTAAAATATTATTATATTAGGTACTAGCTTTTGCCCGCGACTTCGTACGCACAAAAACATTATTTATGTTTAACACAGCCAGTCACTCATTGAAGAACTTTTATGAAAAGTATCACATCTATGCACGCAAGGACTAACATTTTTCATAAAAATTAAAAAGTCCAATGATTCCTGTTCCCGTAAGAATTTCGGTAATTCCTTCCATAATTCAAATGAACAACCATTGAAAAATCTTTATACCAAGTATCACATCCGTGCACTCAAGGAATAAGATTTTTCATACAAACTAAAAAGTCCAATAATTCCCGATCCCGTGAGAATTCCGGGAATTCCTTCGTATTGTACACAAAATCTAAGAATTTTATGTTCGTTGTAGAGTTGTATAGGTTGTACGTTGTCTGTCAGTCACTCAGTCAGTAACGGAAGAGTTTTATATATTAGGATAATTATAATTTCGAAGAAATCCGGTTCGAAAATAATACTTTTGATATTGTGTGTTTTTGTAATTATACAGTGTAAAATATACAATAGCTAATGTTTCCCGCATTCAAAATGGCTACCTGCACATTAGAAAAGTAGAACATTGCTGAATCATATAGGCGATCCCTGAAATGCTGGAATACCGATATATCTTATTAATTCTCCCAGAACGATGATTAACGCTCCTAAATAATGGTTAGGTTCTGTTCACACCAGACTATATGTATTTATTTCAATATAGCTAATTTAAAGATATAATAAAACTGATAATCAGAACGTATTCTAAGATAACGGATAAGGAAACGAAATAAGTATATGAATATTAGAAATAAACTAAATTACAAACATAAACACGCTTTATGGTTAATATCTGTGCTCATCACGCTAGTATCCATTACCAGTGGGATTCGAAGCCTAGAATCGGTCAGTAGGCAAAAAGTTGGATGAGTCATCACGATCCATCTGTATTCAAAGAGTAATATTCACGGTCCATACAGTCTCTGACCTGTCAAATTACTTTTTGTTAGGTATGTGAATGTATAAAAATGATATTGTCATTGAAATGCTGCCTGTTTATATCTAAACTATTGCTGCAGACTTGATTTAATTTCTTAGAAACGATATCGGGATTTTCATTTCA
Organism: Stenoptilia bipunctidactyla; assembly: GCA_944452665.1. Lineage (NCBI taxonomy): Eukaryota > Metazoa > Arthropoda > Insecta > Lepidoptera > Pterophoridae > Stenoptilia > Stenoptilia bipunctidactyla. The sequence continues at coordinate 6,721,889 of OX101733.1, read as the reverse complement.
AGTAGATGATAATTGTTGTCTATTGAGTAACTTGAGAGGATAAAATATTAAAATTTTTGCTGCGGTTTCTATTATAGTAAATGATTTGGAATTCACCGAACATGAGCTATTATTTGCACTACCTATATCGTAAACGTCCAGTCATGGGACACTTAAGGTTCATATGAAGGCATTTATTGGTTCACGAAAAGAATTAAAAAGCTGTGAACTAAAATTCTTATTATTTTTGTAGATTAATATCTATTTTTGTATACTACAATCTTTAAAACTATATTCGACAGAAAAATTCGCGAATAAATAACGTTATAAAAAAAAGTTGCAAAATATACAGTCAATGGACAGAATTTCAGTGGTTGGACAGCTCATACTAGTTAATGGACAGTTTCAATGAACATTTTTATATATATTTTAAGAGGAAATAAATTACATTAATATATTTTTATTTATTTCCTTTTGATGTAAATAAATAGTTTGGTATCTTTATTAGGAAATTATCAATACGATAATGCAAAAAAATATATTAGAATTTACTTTTTAAGTTTAGTGTCACAACTATTATTCAGTCTTAGCGAATATATTTTTACATTGGGATTTTCTGTATGATTAAGTTGATCATGTAATTAAATTAAATATTTAAAATAAAACAGTTTTTTACCTCATCTATCGCGCATTATATTTTACATTTTAACTTGAAGTTTCAGTGTCTATTAGACCTCGTGAAGCGGTAAATCCGGGTAAAAAGAGTTTTGTTTTATAGATTAGAAAACACCAAATAAAATCAATCCTGGCTGGGACTAGAACCTAGATCTCCTGCATCTCTTATATTTGATCATGAATCGTGAAAATTTAAGAAAATGTTATGAAATAATTAAATTTAAAAACTTAGAAAAAAAACAATTTACATATTTCTAAATTAAAGGTCATAAAATATTAATCGGTCGCATTTGTACAATCAACACATCATCGTGACGATTTTCGTGGCGCAGTGGTCACACGTTACTGCGCCAATCGTGAAGTCGTGGGTTCGGTTCCCGTACGGAACAAGAAAAAATAAATCCGGGTCTGGGCGTTGTTTCTACATATGTATTTTTTATATCCTAGGTTCCCCCTAGTTTGCTACATGGTCATAACACAAACACAAACTCTTTCTTCACTCACTCTGTGGCCATGTAGTTGGTGTGATTGTCTTTGGATGTTACTTATTTATTTTGGAAATGGCTATGCTCGGAGTTTCCCTGCGGAATCGAATCAGGAATGAGGAGATTCGCAAGCGAACCAAAGTTATCGATATAGCCAAAGAGATTGCAATACTGAAGTGGCAATGGGCAGGGCACATAGCTCGCAGAACAGATGGCCGTTGGGGCAGAAAAGTTCTGACGATGAAGTTCGACGACCTGGTCAAAGTCGCCAGCAAACTCTGAATAGAGGCGGCGCGTGACCAAGCGACTTGGAAAACTTTGGGGAGGCCTATATCCAGTTGTGGACGTCCACTGGCTGATGATGATAGTAGTATGTTATTGGGCATTCTAACTCACTTCATTCGGTCGCGGACACGCGACCTCACTCGTAAGTTAGCATGCCCAATAACATAAAACAAATAAGTATATTAAAGTAACAAGAAACATTAACCAGCAGCGCATGATTTCACGTCAGTAATTTATTAAAATACGAATGACGCAAATACATCCGAAATTATTTTCCAATCAGACCTATTATTAATTTACGCATGATACATTACGATAAACAAGAATAAATAAAATATAACACTCACCGAAACCGCGCAGTTCGCCGAGCTCCTTACATAACTAATTAACTTTACAATCACTTCAATTAGCTTCATGGTAACTTGTCAGCAGCCCGTAATCATGGGCCAGTTTGACGAATGCCCTTAGACAGCGTTAGCACTATAGGTAAACCTTAAAACCGTGCGGGTGAGCAGTGTGCCTTGAGAAAACGCTCAGATTTAAGTGGAATATTGCAAACAATGTTGGCTGATGACCGTCCATCGAACACAGTTCATTTCATTAAAACTTGTAGGTGAGCAGCTTGCCTCGAGAGATCACACAGAACTAACTCAGTGGAATATTCTGTACCAGCTTGGCTCATGACCCTCCATCCGATATAGTTCACTCGCCAGAACTTAATGGATGAGCAGCTTGCCTCGAGATGTCACACAGAAAATCCACTTCGTAATGTCTGTACCTTTGTACGGCTAATGATCCTCCACCCATCATAGTTCACGAGATAGAATAATGTATGCGAACAGCTCGCCTTGATTGTTATACAAAATTCTACCTACTATCTGAACCATCTTGACTCGTGCCTTTCCACATAGTTAAAATGTAAAACCGATAGCACATACTGTTAGGTTACAACCACAATTACGAACACCGAAAGTAATTATCATGAATTACTTGTACTAGGCTCAACAACTACTGTGATCGACAATGACTGAACAAATAATACGAGTAATTAGGTGGATTAAATTAACAGCCTAAACACATGACTAGGGATGTACCGCTGCTGGGAATATTGCCCAAGATTTATATGTATATTTAAGTACTAGCTGTTGCGCGCGGTTTTACCCGCGCAATTTCGATTCCCGCGGGATTTTCGGGATAAAAAGTAGTCTATACGGATTCGGCAGAATCCCTCTAAGTAATGGTAAATTAAATTTTGAAATCAGTCCAGTAGTTTTTGAGCCTATTCAATACAAACATACAAAAATATTCTTTATAATAATCTTCCTCTTTATAATATTAGTATAGATATATATCGTAAATCGTATTCGTTAAATTTTGATTACCTATTTAGAAAGGGCTATGAATTCTAAACAATTTAAGGTATATCATCAATATACCTTAAATTCATTGTAGGGAAAATTCTCGCGGCACATCACTACGCATAACGTTCGTACATCGTCATCGGTTTTCGCCGCGTCGCTTGGCCGTATTGTTTTAGGTATAAGCATTTTTTATGTTGCAATCACGGGTTGCAATGAACTAAAAGTTGAGCACTAAGACTGCTATAACAAACATAACATAGCATTACTTATTATGTGAAGATCGATAGTTTAATATGTGAAGTCGCTCATACAACTCCATGCGCCATCGATGAAAAAAATACGTATCCGGTAAAACGTATTTAGTAAAACGGACCATGTGTGAACGGGCTGTAACACAACTATTTTGTTGCATAGTAATTTTAAAATCCTTATATCTCCTAAGGTGATGTTTGAGATCAAATGATGTGAAACACAAATTTATTTGCTTTGAATACGTATGATTAATACCGTTATTTGGATAAGGATTAATACTATGTTGATAAAGCTCCTTCGAAAATAATACACTAATTGCGGAAACATTTTATTTCCCTTAAAATGGTGAGTCAACCATCAAAGATTCCGCTGTTCCAAATTCCATCAAAATTCCGCTGTTCCACTTTTCTCTTAGAACTTTTAAGACAATTCCGCAATTTCCGCAATACATGATTTTTACTTAACTAAAATTGTTTACGCATGGTAATGGTTATTAAATTGAGCCTGCAACTTTCAATATTTGTCCTTGTGCCTTGTTTATTGTCACCGTGAAAGCTTCCTGTAAAGGAAACTGTACCCTTTTGAACTGAAAAGGAATATGGGTTGAAATTATCGGGATAACCTTCTGAAACTCCTTTCATAATATTTACGAAACACCGACTTTAAACCTCAACTTATAGGAACAACCTGACTACTCTCTCAGCAGGGTAGGTTTTCACTTATCAACGACGTCCGCCCTCACATGGGTGCCCGTTCGAGTTAACATCGTTTGTGTTATGCGCTTCCCCGACCGTAGTGACCCCGCCGCCGTCTGTTCGCCCCGCCGCCCCGCCGTCTGCTCGCGCCGCCGCCGCCGACTGCTCGCGCCACCGTCATTGCGGCAGTACTTCCACAGTCGGTTATAAAAAGCTCTTGAAACTAACTTAAAAAAAAAAACAAAAAACAAACATTTATCTTGTTCTCCACCTCGATTTTCAACCGACTTCAAGAAGGAGGAGGTTCGCAATTCGTGAGTGTGTTCTTTTTTGTGTGTATTTTTTACACGATTTTTTGGTTTTTATACAATCTTCAGAGGTGGTCCTATATAACTTTAATCAAAGTTGGTTGAGTACTTCATGAAAAATGTAATATTTGAAATGTATGAGTAGGTGCGGAAAATATTAACATTGACGACCTACTGCCAAAGTATTGGACGTGAAGGCAGGTTTTTAATCTCTGCATTCGTTGATTATAGAAAAAAATTTTTAGCATGTCCTTTTTTTTTTGTAAACATAGGTTGCCTGAAAGAGATCGCTCATGAGTGATAAGGCCGCCTAAATTGTCTTGAATCCAGTTTTCCTTCTATGTACAATATTTCAATATGTTTGTATCCTTTTCATTCTGGCAATAAAGTGTATTTGTATTGTAGCCTAAGTCCCTTCTCAAGACCTCCATTACTCATGAATCCACAATCATAAAAATCTAACCAGTGGTTAAGGCGTGAAGATGTATTTGGATTTTTATTCCTTAAGAAAATATGTGTACTTAACCCTATGAATGGGATGAATATCTAAAAATTCTTAAATACGTGTTCATTAATGTTTTTATTTTAGGCAATAATACAGAGTTTCAAGTCAACCAAATACGAAAAAATTATCTTCTTACAATTTTTTTTTCCCAATATCACCACATCTCTGTCCTTTCTTAAGATCATTTCTATCCGTATCGTAACTCGTATAAATCGGTTAAGCGCCTTAGGCGATAAAACGTATGAGACAGACGTGAGGTATTGATTTCTGCAAAATAAAGTAGCCTTTGTCCTGTCTCGAGATCATTTTATACAACGTGTAACATAATGAAGAGATAGTACTTAAGGGGATTGTATGTTTGGTGATGTAGGTTATAAGTAACAGTAACATAAATTTGTTATCCTTACGGTTCGGACGAAAATCTAGTTCAAAGTTTAGATCAAAATATCTAAGTGTTAACCCTTAAAGCAGGTGTTAGCTTTTGATGACATCTATTCGATAACAGATGGCGTAAAAATAAAGTGATAGGTAACTAAGACAGATACAACAAAGTTCAGCCGGTGCAGGAAAGGTCATAAGGTCACTGACTGCGGCAGTAGTCTTGTTTTAGCTTATTAGTTTGACTAGGGTTGTCAAAATATTTTGTTGTAAAATAGTTATCTAAAGAAATTTGTATAAAAGTCTATACCAGCAATGTTCATGCTAATTATAAATAAATAAATATTTCTGACACTCACACAACATTCTCTAGCCCAAATTAAGTTTCTTAAAGAACTTGTGTTATGGATACTAGATAACTGATATACTTAAGAAATATATACACATACATATTGAATAAATACATATTTTTTATTAGAATAAACTTAAATAATAAACATATAAACATCCATGACTTGACGGCTAATATCTGTGTTCATCACACAAATATCCGCCGCCGCCGGGATTCGAACCCAGGACCTCTGGCATAGAAGGCAATGTATGTTACCGCTACACCAGCCGGTCGTCAAATTCTTTACTGTATAATTCTTTTACTGTATAATCTACGTATGGTATAGAAGCTAATCCTTTAGTTTTATCTCTCCATTTAGTTACACGTTGTATACGTAAATCATAAAAATCGGTAGAGCGATCTAGTCGTCGAAACGTACCAGACAGACAGAGACATTTTCAGACTCACCTATATATTAGTAAGAATATAGATATGGACTGGTGTTGCATTACTTTAATTGTAGGTCTAACTGTGGTATTTGTGCATCTGTGAGATGTTAAGATTACCTCGAATTACGGCTCAGGTCGCCAGATTTTTGTACATAATCAAAGGGCTGTGAATAGGTTATTCTGTATGGACTGATGTACGTTTTTATTTTTTATTTTAACCTCAGTACATAAAAAAACCCTAAATCATCAATTTAGGTTTTGATAACATAAGTCGTGATAAGGCTTCATTGGTTTTAATTTAATTTCTCGGCCTTTTTTTATTTTGTGATAGCTCGTTAGATATATATTTTTTTTCATATAAGGTAGAAAGCAATTTTTATCTACATTAAATAAATTATCTACATAATATTTAAAAGCAAAAAATGGTTATTGTACTCGTAAGTTATTCTTGGAAGATAGACATATAGGTACTATCGCGGACTTTTTTGTTTTCTATTAAAGAGTTACAATCCCACCAAACATTGTTCTTGTGTAACTTAAAAAGTGTATGGCAGCGTTTTGGAGGAAAGCTCCTGATCAGCTTAATATTTTCCGACATGTTGATTTAATACCGTCGTAAAATCGTCAGTTTGCCTTTATATTATAAACTAAAACCTTCCTCGGGGATCACCCTACCAGTTGTAGAAAACTGCGTGTAATTTCGTCCCATACTTTTTGAGTTTATCGCGAACAGAGCGCTAGACAGACAGACAAACGCGGCGGGGGACTTTGTTTTATAATATGTAGAGAAGAAATAGAGATCTAGCTGTTTCACACGGGTTTACTTGCTTAATTTTAATCCTGTTGGGAATATCGGGATTAAAAGTATCATATGTGTTATTCTAAACAATGAACACAATATCTGTACCAAATTTCATCCAGATCCATCAACTTGTTTTGTATGAAAGAGTGACAAACATATATACATAGGTGCAAATTTTTGCGTTTATAATTTGAGTCTCGTTCAGAAAGATTTGAGGAGGTATCTTGTGGTCGTTAGAAGTAATATTTGATAATTGTAATATTCAACAAACTTAGATTTAATATTTTTAAGTGTAAAAACTTAAAGTATGTGTTAAAGAGACTTTAAGTTCAATGTACTCGTAACATAATTGGTTAGTAAAATTTTAATAAAAAATAAAAGGTATTTTTACAAAAATCTAATATTTAACAAAAAATATTTGAAATTTTTTTGTAACCCCTTCATAAACACTTATAGATCTCGATTTATCCTTATAGCAATAAACAAACAATCGATAAGAATTCTGTTCAAGGGAATTCACAGAAACAGAAATAGAACAAAGTAAACATTTTGGTTTACCTTTTTGCCACAAAGTTGAAAACGAATCCTATCTTTTCTCACTATTGGTATACCAGTTCATTCGTTTGAACGCAGCTTTTGCGAAAAGCTTCTTTTGTTTGGAACCTTTACCTTCAGAATATATTCGAGTAAACATTTCGTTTCTATGTGATTCATAAACTTTTGTATGTGAAAAGTGACGGGCTCTGCTGATGTGTTTAAGCAATGGTTTAAAGTCAGTTCCTTTCATAACCTTTTTACAAAGTATCACTATTTTAAATGTACCTACTTATTATAATCTTACTATTAAATGAAATCAAATGAGGTTCATGGCACGAATCTCATCGTTCATCATTCGTTTTTGTAAGCATTATGGCATTTAAGGACTTATTACGAAAGCTCATGGTGATGGTAATGAAAATGAAAATATAGATAAAAAGATCAACAGTGATAATAGCATAGGTTGCTCGGTGGTAAGATCCCGTCAGAGCTGGGTAGCGACTGCTCTCCATATAAAATCTGCCGCCAACATTACCGCTCCGGCGGTGATGTGTTCTGGCAATACTTTATAGCCCGTTCTTTTCTATGCCCGTGTGCATCAACTTTGACCTAATCTTCATTAAACAGCAGGTGAAATTAAGGTCAAAGCGGGCTTAGTCTACTAAAATAATTAATTGACCTCGGCGAAAATTTAAAACGCATTTCTTACTGCTTTAGAAGAAAACAAGATAAAGCACAACAAATGAATGTGGTCACTCGAAAGTGTCTTTCAAAAAGACTTAACTTGTTAGCAAGATGTTACGGGATCAGTATCATGACTCCTCTGATTCTTACTCTGCTACCCTTTCAAATCCAGACACTAGTCTACCTATTCATAAAAAAAACGGAAAATACAATTGTAAAGTGCCTTGTTTTCGAGTAAAAGAAAATTTTATATCATAAATAAATAAAAGAAGCATTTGCAAACCACATTATCTAGCCAATTTATGTTTTTAGAAGAACTTGTGTGATGGACACATGATAACGGTATATAAACTAATAAAATATATGAAACACATACTTATAAGAAAGCAACTGAAATAAATAAATAATTATCCATGAACCCAGAACCTCTAGCACAAAGGATAATGCTTTCGCCGCTACACCAGGGGCCGCTAAAAATTCTGGCGCGTTTTGACAACTTTACACGAATGGAAACGCGTGTTTACTGAAATCATTTATAATTGAATTGGTTAACAGAAAGCGTTACGAGTGAACGGAAGCATTAATTCAATTTATACAATAAATTAAGTTACATTTATGATACCGATGTTCGCTGAACTAAGACCTGTTGCATCTAGTAACATCCTGCTTAAGCTAGAAACCGTATAACTTTGAACTTAATGTTTGCATTTGCTGTTGGATAACCTAATTACGTAACGACACTGTTGGATACTATTAATAAATAATTTTTATTTTAATATTTCTAAAGGGTTCTGAATTACCTGTAGGAAATATTCTGGTACCTGCTGCGGCTTTAAAGGCTGTGACAGAGGAAATGGCTTCGTGTACTGGGCCGTTTCCTACGTGATGGGCGCATGACTCAAGTTAAGCGCAATTCACCGTGGCTCGCGGTTAATGCCACTGGCAATACCGTAGGCCCCATTTATTGCGGGGGAGGTACACCTGGAGGTTTTGAATGGGTCGGTCCGGCCGTTTGCTGGATCATCCCCACATACCCAATCGTTCCCCCTTGGGCAGTCGGGGACGTGATAGCACGTTTTCCTCCTAACCAAATTAATTTTATTTAGCGCATCACCTCAGGCTGCCTGTCCATATCAATCCCAACAATATTTGTTCTACGCGTTTGTACAAATTTTGATAAATAGCACAAAAAAAGAAAAACAAAAAAATTTTTGCTGCTGCTATTATTTATCACCCTGTATTTTGTAAAATTGCTGCACGTGGCGTGACGCACGCAAGGTGCGTGGCATCGGTGTTAATAGAGTAACCACAGTTTAGAGACGATAAATATATTTTGTGTGAGAAAACTTACATTTAAAAAAAATAGTAATTAATTTTAAAAAGTCGTAGAACAATGTTTTTGGGATTAATTTATAAAGATTAGAGGCTGCCTGCGAGAGGTGATGCGCTGTTTAAAATTAGATTAACAATTAGATGTATCAAAAACATCCATGAATGTATCAGAAATCTATTTTTTGCTATACAGTATTGAAAGCCGGCATAAATATGTAACTGTTTCATTCGGGAAAGCCGTATGACTTTAAACCACATGTCTCACTGATCATTACTCAAGACTAGTAAATCATATTACATGAAACTAAATCATATTTATTCAAACAATAAACATTATAAAACTGTAATAGATAGAATCGAACGGAACCCGTATAATTGAAAGTAAAAATGCTTGATTTAATAATAATCTGGAGTAATGTTAGATTATTTATAATTAAGAGTAACACGAATTAACAATAATATAATTAATTAGATTGATCTTGCTTAAAATGATGGAAATAAATAAAATGATAGCTCATTCATGGATCTGAGTAACCGCGGACACAAGCTGTACACAAAACTAAAAACAAACGATTTGCGTAATTTGCAAAATCGACGTAAATTTACAAAAACACGATATAAAACAAACAGATACTGAGCCGTTAATTTGAAATTATGTTGAAAGAAGCTTCAACCTGTAATTTTAATATTCATTGGTGCAAGTTTTGAAGAATATTCTTAATTTTAATATAATTAGTGTTCCTCTTTTGTTCATTGTCAGCAAAAACTTTATAAGCCTTTTGTGTAAGTCTATCTAAAACCAGACTGAATGAATACACCCAGTCAGTGTTTAATCCGCTACTAAGTTCCAATTTTGGTTGTAACGATTCTTTAAAATAAATAAATAAATATTTCTGACACTCACACAACATTATCTAGCCCAAATTAAGTTTCTTAAAGAACTTGTGTTATGGATAACGGATAACTGATATACTTAAGAAATATATAAACATACATATTGAATAAATACATATTTTTGATTAGAATAAACTTAAATAAACATATAAACCATCCATGACTTGACGACTAATATCTGTGTTCATCACACAAATATCCGCCGCCCCCGGGATTCGAACCCAGGACCTCTGGCATAGAAGGCAATGTATGTTACCGCTACACCAGCCGGTCGTCAAAAATTTTCGCACTAAGTCAATTGGTTATAGGTATAATTAAAGAGAATTTAGATAGATTACAGACAGACATTTCTTGAGATTATATTGATTATTCTCGCCGGTAAACGCAGTATGAGGGTGGTTCAGGACCGAGAGACGTGGAGGCCTTTGTCCACTATGGGCGTTATCTGGCTGATGATAATTATGATGATTTCTCTAGAGTAAGGCCATCGATTAGCGCGTTTTAAGCAATAAACAAACTTTACAATACTCATACAGGGTGACTCGTGACAATATTTAGATACTGAAGGAGAGCACTGTGGACTCATAATTATGTAATAAAAGTAGGTATTTAATGTTTCGGTAGAGTTCCTTTACTTACGCCTGAGTCTGCATACTGGACGGCACCGACGGCGGGCGCGAGAGCCACTGCCCGCACCGCTGTCTTTCTTGCTGTCGTTGCTGTCCAGTTTGCAGTTGTACGGAACAAACGAAAATGTCTTTACGGCGGTATATGGATAAAAGATGACCATTTACTATACGATACGATAAGATTTACTATGGATAAAAGAAGACGTAAATCCTTACTTTAAACAAAGGAACCAAAGACGAAATTCAATCAAATTCTTTGATAACACTAGAATGTTTGTGAAAACATTTGATTTAGTTCTGGAGAATATTAAATCAGACTAAGAACGTATAGTATCTCCAACAGAAAAATCGTTTTTTCATTCTCTCGAATAATTTACTATTTATTCTTTGATTTTTGTGGTTGAAATTTTGGCTGTTTTATTTTTTATTAATTTACTGTTCTATATCGGTGGTCTTTCTAAGACAGCTGAAATAATTTCTTCCAACATTTTAAGAGGCTATAACTATAACGAGGACACTATAATCGCTCGATCGCGCACTCGCCGCTAGACTGGCGCTCGCTTCTCGTTGTCCGCTACCTGCGCCGCTGCCGTCCAGAACGCTTCATACAAACTCAATACGTTCTATCTTGTCGCAGAAATCGCACCCGCGACGCTATGGCTCTCACGCCCGCTGTCGCTCTCACGCCCGCCGTCACTGCCATCCAGTTTGCAGTATGAGTCAACAGCGGCACGTGACCTGGCACGCGGACCGCTGCCAACGCTAGTGTAAGCATGCGTTGCGCAATCCATTCTTTAACTGTCGGTTAAGTTTACTCAGTAAATAATTAATATTTATTTTTTATTATATTTTTCTCTTCGTGTTTGATCTCAAACTATCACTTCTCGGATTTCAGAAGTGACCCACCAGTCACTCTATATAGGTAGGAATCAATAATAGATTCTTAAAAAAAATATATATATATAATTTACCATTACTTGTTTATTAAGTTGCCACATGATTTTTTTAAATAACAAATCCTCTGCTGTCCTACCATTTATTACACTTCATAAAATTCTTCAAGTTTTTCCAATGAATAGGCAAATTACCTTTTTTAGATACCCAGTGCAGACAGAGCCATGGGGGAGGCCTTGGTCAAGCTGTGGGCATCTCTTGAATGGTTTTTATTTAATTTAAATTAGAATAATGAAGATGATGAAATAAATTACTATTTCATATTTCATAAATTACTATTTTAATAAATAATTAATATTTAACAAGTATGAAAGCCCAAAGAGTAATGTTTATAGCTGACCTGTCAGATTTTTGACAACTCATGAAATGTATTAAAACAACATAGGATAAACTACTAGTGATTGGACACTACGATTCATTGGACAGTAAACAATAGTTAACGTATAATTAAGGTTGTTTTAAAAACGAGAACCTCACAGTCGATATTCAATTAAACTCTGTATTATAACAGCACCAAAATATTTGAAAAAATCCAATAAATCGAAGCATAAGTTTTAATAATATATTTTTGCGGGGCGTCCTTGAAGTTCAGTCGTCTTTCAAGTGAAAAATTAAGAAATAGGTAAGTTCAACAATAATAGTTAATAGCAATTATTTTTTTTACGTTCATCATATTATGTTTTGTTGTAAACACCATAAAGTGTTGTAGTATTTTGCATAGAATTTAATAGGAATTGGAACCCTATAATATAATTTATATGTTTTAACGGACTGTCCAATAACTAGTTTTTATTTTTAGTGAAATCTAATTAATGGACAGGTGTTCAGTAACTGTATTTTCGAAGAAAGAAGAACAAGGATGTTAAAGGGTTATTCAGAAGACACCTAGTTTTTGTATACCGTGCCAGTGAACATGTAAATGCACTCGAGTACGTTTGTTTCGCATTAAAAGGCGATCGTTTTCTAAAATTCAAGACTACTGATCACAAAACAACTTGTTACATATTTTCAATGAACGACTTAGGAGTTAAAGTGGTGATGAAAGTGGAATTAAATTATGCCTGAAAATTGGTAAAGTTGCAGCTAATAATGATCACGAAATTCATCAAGGTAGCAAAGGCTCCAAAACAGTTTTGTTCAATTTTTCCCCTGATGGTAACGCGTGTCCACCTATGGCTGCCTCCAACTAAAACAGAATACCACTGAAAATTGCAGATGGAATTCCTAGATAATGAACAATTGATAGCAGTTAAAATAGATGGATGGCCTCTTTTTCGGGTACATAACAAACATACTTTACTCTCATTTACCAAAGGCGCATAATATCCCGTCGTACATTATTAGATAGTCATATAACCCATCTCACTTATATTGTAAGTATTGCAAAGAGCTGGGCATCGAAATAATAGCTTTCTACCAGAATGCTACCAGAATCCAACAACTAGTGTAGCAGTCACCTAGAATGACGCTGTAAGGTTATCCATCCATCTCTACGTTTCTGTCTAATATTTGATTGTCTATTGTATAAATATAATAATAGTAATATGGGTCAATATGTGTACGCTTTTATAATATAATTCCAAAATATTTAAGATTAACCCTTCGATAGATTTAAGTATAAGTGTTATATAAAGTTTAACTATAAGTTATTCGGATGCAAGAAGACTGTTAATTGTTATTGTGTATTTTTAAAAGATGATTGCTGTTGAATTTCTTGCCACTTCTTCTCAACAGATCGACTTTCCGAAGTGGTGGTAGATTCAGTTTAATTTGTAAATTTTGTGACTTATTTCAAATGTATTCAAATACTTACGAAATAAAGATTCTTTTGTTTTTGACTTTGACTTTGTGATATTTATTAAAAGCAATGGCGAGCTTATTACAAATATTGAATCAGCCCTAAAAGTAACACAGGGAAACCCTATAAATCCAGGTACTTTAACTTATAAAAAGCCTCGCAGCGAGTAGGTTTTAAAATGAATATTAACAATCTAAATTGGGTTTATTTTATATGCAATATATGCTATAAAGTAGGTACGACGACCATCTTTATCTTATCTTTGAAAAGAAGTAATAGTTTGTAATTGCGGTGGTCAGGAAAAAACACAATTATTATGGTGGTAAACTTAAACGAAAAACTTGAAGGGCACTTGAAAAATACTTGAAAGAACAGGGTGGTCTGAAAATATTTTAAAATAAATCATCAGTAGTATGTTATTGGGCATTCTAACTCACTTCATTCGGTCGCGGACACGCGACCTCACTCGTAAGTTAGAATGCCCAATAACATGAAAGGAATAAAATGTCTTATTAATTTCATTCCGTTGCAGACTGGCAACTTCATTCGTAATTCAGAAACCTTATTCGTTAGAAATGTAATAAAACGTCAGATACACTAGAATAATTTCATTTTGTTTGTGACTTTCGTATGGGTAAACTGTAATAAAATGAAATTCGTGAAACAACCAACATCACTACAGCTTGAAAAAATTTGTGTTGATTCCAAACCCATTATTTCCCGCCATGGCCTTTTGTTTCCAAATACAATCCGCTGTTTGGTATGCGGTCCCTCTAATTGTGGAAAAACAAATTTAGTTGTTGGGTTACTTCTACACGAAGACGCGTTATGTTATAAAAATGTATATGTATATTCAAAAACACTTGAACAACCTAAGTATATTTTCCTCGAAAATGTTTATGAACATGTACCCGATATAAGTTATCGAAAATATCATGGTAATGAAGAAGTACTTAGTCCGCAAGAGGCAGAAACTGATTCTATAATAATATTTGATGATGTAGCTTGTGAAAATCAAAACAACATGCGTGACTACTTTGCTATGGGCAGACATAAAAATATTGATTGTTTTTATATAATCAGACTTATACAAAAATCCCTAAACAACTTGTAAGAGATAATGCAAATTTGATAGTTCTGTTTAAACAAGATGACATAAATATGAAACACGTGTACGTTGAACATGTTAATACCGATATGACCTGGCAGGAGTTTCGTGAAATGTGCTCTAAAATATGGAAAGACCCATACAGCTACGTGGTAATTAAGAGCCCATACTACTCCAGCTAGAATCTGAATTTCGCCCCCACCTCACCGCCCGGCCGTGAAGCACCCCGCAACGCGCGTCGGAGCTATCTTACTCACTCGCGTTTTGTTTTCTCCAACTCTGCCTTTTCCGTATCTTATTTCTTTCATTTCCCATTTTGAAATAAAACATACCACAAATTTTATATGGAAAACACGATATTTACGTGATGTTGTAGCGGCGGCGGCAAGCGTGAAAGCGACACAAGTTCCTCCTACGAATGCCGGAGCGCAACTGAATCCTTGAGCGGGCGCAGGTCACCCGTCGTGCCAAACACATTATTTTAGATTTAAGATTTATAATAAAAAAAATAATAAAATTATTTTAAAATCAGATCATATAGTACACGTATTGTCATACCTTGAAACTAAATACCAAGTTACATTAGTGTAGGTTAAGTACTAATTAAGTAATAAGGTTTCTTAGTTAATTTTAGAGGTAGGTTTGTGATTTTTTTCTATCGAGATTTTTTTCATTAATCGTGTTTTCAAAACATATGGTTCTTAGTTCATATTCTTAACTTTGCTATATGTTATTTCTAAAATTATTAGTTCAGTACTCTGATAGATATTTGAGATCAAAATTTGGATTCGGAGCGTGTTTGAGGTAGTGTAGGCCCTTAACAAAGACTGTGAAAAAAATAAAGGTTGTTATCGAAATAAATTTGATACGTTTGTAGAATTTGAATAATGTTCTTACCTATATAACTTAACAAGTTATTTAGTTTTTGTCATTTCTCATTTGTTGATACAATTTTTAAGACGTTATATTTAAAATGAATAGCAACTTAAAACAACAAATTATAAATGCAGCTGAAGCTGTGAAAAAGAAATTACGAAAATGCGTGATATGGAATCATCCAATGAACAAGTTTTGGAATCTGTTTTTAAACCGATAATTAATCCGTTAAATAAAATGGTTGATAAAACCATACATACTTCCAATGAGGCATTGAAAACGCAAGATGATGAAAGAAATTATAGTTTTAAAGTCAGTAATGTGAACTCTGAAAATGAATTATTTGAGCCAAGGGATGAGATTATAACAGATAATGAAATTAGTAAGGACGATTCTTTCAACACTGTTGAATCCTATCCCAATAGCCCGTCCGATGTTTCTTCGTGGTCACTTTCTTCAGAAATGATAGAAGACATTCCGTTTGGTGTTAGAAATGAACGTGGAAAACTTCTAATGGGAACAGGTACTTTTAAAACTGATGAAAATTGGTTTCAAATAGCAGGAAGAAAGTACAAAAAGACGCAAGGGTTAACAGAGCTATTGCTAAAGAAAACACCTGATTCGTAACTGCAGAAGACATGAAAAATTATAAGCTTATGCTAGTAGATACAAATGCGCATCGACGAGATTATGATCCGAACAAACCTATTAAAAGTAATAAGGGGATAAAATATATGGAAGTGATAAAACCACTCTTCAAGTTAAACGAACAAACTACGAACATCGCTCATGGGAAAGGTTTGCCCATGCTAAAGAAGTGGAAGAAAAATGAAGATCTTGTATATTGGAATGATCCAAACGAATTAGTTGAGAGACTGAAAATCCTAGTCGCGTCTAAAAATGCGGGCAACTCAGGATTGGACAATGAAATTATCTCAATAACTGAAGAATTGCGAGAATGTGGTGTTATATAATAAATATACTTACTTATGTTCATTTCGTTTCATTCTACATTTAACCATACTTAATTAAGGTTCTTTAAAATGAATATTGATAAATTTGGTCATCATGTACATAAACGAATGCGTTTATCGGAGTTTTTATTTTTTTCTGAAAATACCTTGCAAAAGACAAACAGCGGCGAATTTGATCTGAAGTCAACAGTTTTAAAAGGTGTCAAAACTCCATCGAATTCAGATGAAGCAGTTAATAAGGAATATGTAGATAAAATTTTGCTTACTTGTTGCAGTAAACATGAATTACAGAATCAAATTGCTAGTATAAAAAGGGATATTATTAACTCTTTAAACCATTTACATACAAACTATTATAATAAAGAACAAATTGATAACATCAAAGCACTGCATAATCAGCCAAAATGAGTAAAGAACAAGTAGTAAACGAAATACACAAACCTGCGAGGAAAAACTTCATTCGCAGAAGTGTTATTTTAAGAGGAATTGATGATTTATGGCAAGCTGATCTTATTGATATCAAGGCATTGAAAAAATATAATAAAGGATACAAATTTATACTAATCATAATGGATTGTTTTTCAAAATTCGCTTGGGCCGTTCCAGTAAAAACGAAAACCAAGTCTGAAATAGCAGAAGCATTCCATAAAATGATTATTACCTCTAAAAGACGCCCTATTAATTTACAAACAGACATGGGAACAGAGTTCTATAACGAAGAATTCAAAAAATTGATGAATAAATTTAAAATAAATCACTACTCTACATACTCTACAAAAAAAGCATCTATAGTTGAAAGATTAATAAGAACTCTTAAAACAAACTTGTACAAATATTTTAATTTAAAAGGCAGCTATAAGTGGGTTGGTAATCCTATAAAAAGTATATTAAACTCTTACAATAACAAAAAACATAGAACTACGCAACATAAACCTGTGGATGTAAACCATGCAAACGAAATGATAATCTTGAGATATATTGAAAAATTTCAAAAAAAGGCAATCAAATCAAGAAAGCAAAAAATAAATGTGGGTGATTTTGTTCGAATAAGTAAATATAAAAGTTCTTTTGACAAGGGCTACACACCTAATTGGTCAACTGAACTATTTAAAGTAATTAAAGTAAATGCCACTACACCTGTGACATACTACATAGAGGATTTACGAAAGCAGCCAGTTTTGGGCACATTTTATGAACAAGAATTACAAAAAACAAACTGTCCTAGTATCTATCTTATTGAAAAAAATTTAAAGAAGAAGGGAAGTAATCTTTTTGTTAAATGGTTAGGGCTTAGTGAACAAGAAAATTCATGGATTGATAAAAAGAAAATAGTCTAAGCCCTCGAATCCATTTCAATATAAGCAATGCAAGGAGAAGGTCTTGTAAACAAGTTAATCGATCATTTGTCGATTGAACTACATTTACCTGGATATAACTATTGTGGGCCTGGAACCAAATTGAAAAAGCGACTTTTGAGAGGTAACAAAGGAGTCAATAAGTTAGACGAAGCTTGTATGAAACACGACATAGAATATTCGAAACATAGTGATTTTGATAATCGAAATAAAGCAGACTTACAGTTAATAGATATGGCTAAACAAAGACTTCGCTCTAAAGATGCTAGAAACAGTGAAAAAATAGCTTCATGGCTTGTAAGTAAAATTATGAAGGCCAAAGTTAAGACTGGTGCTGGAGTTAAAAAGTTTAAAACATTAACATCAAAAATCAAAACCCAATTAAAAAAGTTGAAGCCTAATGATACGAAGAATGCAATAAAAGTTGCGTATTTAGCAGCGAAAAGGCTGTTAGCAAACAAACAATCAATACACCTACCACGTGTCATACCACTTCCGAAAACTGGCGGTGTCTTGCCTCTGATACCAATTTTTGCAGGACTGTCAGCGCTAGGAGCATTAGCAGGCGGAGCGGCTGGTATCGCAAAAACGGTTAATGAATACAAAAATGCGAAACAGAATTTAAATGAGGTTGAAAGACATAACAAAACTATGGAATCTATTGCGCTGGGTAAAGGTCTATATATTAAGCCTTATAAAAAAGGTACTGGGATATTTATAAATAAATCAAAAAACTGAATAAAAGGCTACCCAATCACGCTCTTACTTATTATGATATTATTAAGTTTACTAACGATATACCATATTTTCTTGGTGAATACATGAAAGACAAAATGCCTAAGAGAGTAAAACGAATCGAGTGTGGTATTGTTAATTTAGATAACTCCTGTAATAAAGGAACTCATTGGGTGGCTTATGTAAAACTAAACTCTTACTGTGAATATTTTGATAGTTATGGTGATCTAAAACCTCCGTTTGAGGTGGTGAGGTATTTAAATAATAGTAATATTTTTTACAATTATACTAAGTATCAAGTTGAAGACTTTAATACTGTAAATTGTGGTCAATTATGTATAAATTTTTTAAGAAAGTTTTGGAATAAAAATATAAAATAACACAAACACTTTTATTTCAATCATTATAAAAATGACATTCACACTGTCTATAACTGGGAACACGTCTTCTCTGTCAACGTTTTATTCTCCTACTTTACAACTAGAGGGTGAATATGAGTGCGCGCTTTTGTACCTTTCCACATTTAATTCCATACCCAATATTGACAGTCGAAACAATAAATTTTACTATGGCAATAACGATGTAATAGACATACCTGAAGGTGCATATGAACTGCAAGATATATATGACTATTTAAACATGAAAATAAAAAATGCAACTCTTCAAAAATTGCAATAATAATACTTTAAAAACTTCTATAATGTGCACTAAAGATATTCATTTCGATAAAAAAAATTCTCTAGGAGATTTATTAGGATTTGGTAAGCAGACCTTAGCAGCAAATAAAGTTCATGAATCATTGCTACCCGTTAATATTTTATCAACGACTGTAATAAGAATTGAATGTGACTTAGTGAGTGGATCATATATCAATGGGACATCGAGCCATATTATACATGAATTTGCACCGAATGTGCCGCCAGGATACAGAATAATAGAAATACCTAGAAACGTTATTTATTTTCCTGTGAATAATAAGAACATAAGTTGTATAAATATTAGAATTTTAGACATTAATAATCAGTTGGTTAACTTACGCAGTGAAGAAGTGCAAATGTATTTACACCTTCGAAAAAAATGTTAGTTTTCAATAAATACATTACTTCGTCTACCCCAAAAGTTAGTACTCATCTTGGAGTAAGCAAAAGCACACCTAAAAGGACCAAAAAATTAACAAGTGAAAATAAAAAGTTTCTTAAATTAATTGGATTATTAAAATGAGTATATTGGATATAACAAGTCCGCCTGGACATGATGACTCCATCGACGCTATCGAATATCATTCGTATAAACCATATGTAACAAGTTTCAATAGAAATGATGAAATCCGCATACCAATCAATCAACAAGATTTATATATTTTACCATCAGCAAGTACACTGTACTTGGAGGGTACTGTGAATGTCTTAAACCGAGAAACTAAAGCAAAAATTACTTCTGTTCAATTTACTAACAACCCATTACTTTACCTTTTTCAAGATATTCGGTATGAACTAAATGGAGTGGAAATAGATAAAGTTAAAAATGCTGGTATATCAACTACAATTAAGTCTTTGGTGTCAATGAATGAGAGTGAATCCAAAATGTCAAAAGCTTGGGGTTGGGACATTCACGGTACAAAAAATATCCAAGGTGGTCAATTCTCAGCATCCATACCACTTAAAAATATTCTCGGTTTTGCTGAAGATTATAATAGAGTGATAATAAATTGTAAACATGAATTAATTCTCCTTCGAAGTAATACGAACTTAAACGCTATTAAATTAAGCACTGGCGAAATCGTGGACGACATAGAGATCCGTAAAATTGTAAGGCGGGTTCCTCATGTTAAAGTATCGGATAGAGAAAGACTCAATCTAATTAAACTTTTGGAAAAAGATCGATCCATTCAATTAGCATTTAGAAATTGGGATTTGTACGAGTATCCATTATTACCGATGACTACGAAGCATACATGGTGTGTTAAGACATCTTCTCAAATTGAGAAACCAAGATTTGTTATTATAGGATTGCAAACGAATAAGAAAAATAGTTCTTCCAGTGATATGTCACAATTCGATCATTGTAATTTGCGAGATGTAAAAGTCTATCTTAATTCAACATACTATCCTTATGAAAGTCTTGACGTAAATTTCTTAGATCATCGTTACGCTTTATTATACGAGCAATATGCAAAGTTTCAACAGTCGTATTACGGACGTCGAACAGAACCTCTATTAAGCCCGTTAGAATTCAAAGAAAAGGCACCTTTATTTGTGATTGATTGTTCTAGACAGAATGATAATTTAAAAACAGGACCAGTAGTCAATATACGTGTAGAAATCGAAAGTAATAGCGATATACCAGACCAAACGTCAGCATACTGTCTCATACTCAACGACTGTGTTGTTGAATACAAGCCTCTCAGTAATATTGTTAAAAAGATAACATGAATAAATTATTTATTGACCTTCAAGGTTTTAAAGATTATAAAAACAACTTTATTTTCAAAGAATTGGCTTTGGCTGTTGGAGAATGCACTCAAGTATTCTTAGTAAAACCTCCATATTCATATACAAAGTTAACTTACCAAGAAAAGCAACAAATAGCCTGGATTGAAAAGCATAGAGGCATTTACTGGAGTGAGGGTCACATTGACTATCGAGAATTTAAACGGATAATTAAGCCTTTTTTAGAAGAGAAAAAAATATTTGTTAAAGGAAATGAAAAGGTAAAATGGATTAAAGAATTATGTGAAAATTGTCTGGTTACAAATGTAGAGGAACAAGGTTGTCCTAATTTCGTAACTCTACATAATCAATATTGTAATGAAAATAGCCTTGATTTTAATTGTATAAGTCATTCAAAATATTGTGCTTTAAAAAATACTATATGTATTAAAAAATGGTGTTTAAGAAATGCTGTTTGTACTATAGATAAAAATTGAATAAACTATTTTAAAATAACTATGAAGTATTTTTAATTACAATGTCACTTAACTTTAAGCCCCATAGGATTTAAAATAAAACAAAGCTATCTTTTTACAATAAAAACTTTATTTATATTTTATAATTTTTAGTAGATAACTTATCAAACTTAAACTTAACTAAAAACTATCACCGCACAGTTTTTTTGAAATTTTTCTTACTATAGTCTCGGTCAAGTCCATTATTTCATCTACCGGGTCAGTCACTACATACTGCGCACTAAGCATAACGTTGTCTTCACTGAACTCATCTGATGCCAGGGTTGAACATGGAAGTTCACTTGACAGATCACACACTCTTATTTGTATAAGACGTAATCCCTTTGCTTGTTCTCTGTTAAAAACTCACAGTCAAATTCATAGAAAATAGTTAAAAAGCATTTAAAATGCATTTTAGCTACAACACTCTTTAAGGTTTATAGTGTGTTGTAAGTGAAGGTGATTCATAGACATCTGAAAATCCTATTTTAACTAAAACACCGTTATTATACGGATTACATTACGCATGAGCGGAAACGTCACATTTCATTGCACCAGAGATAAAATTGTGTTTTTTTTTGCCCTAGGGCTATGGATATTTCATTTACTTGCAGTTATAATTGGCATTTGACAGGTCGATACAGACATTTCATTTCATTACTTATTTTTGTTTTCGTTAGTTTCGTCACAAATTATTATAGATTTATCGCCTTGTTCAGTGCCTTCGTTTATTTAAATTTTCTGTGCCCCGACTCCCGACTATTCTTGGAAAAATACCACCAGTTTTTTTTAATGCGGATGTGTGTGATCTATTGCCCCGATTACATTTGGGAAGTTCCTGATTGCTCGGAACTCCCTCATCACCTGTTCTTGCTCCTGCACAGTGTTGGGCATGAAAATGAACTCTTTACTTAATCGGGCAAGAGCTCTTGCTACTCTAGCGCAAATGCGGCATTCAGTAGCTTGGCTTATGCCATGAAGCTCACCATACTAAAATATTGTTATTGTGGGTGAAATACGTACAAGTATTACAATATAATATGAATTCTGTACAGGGTGTACATGGCTTTGCTTCACAAGAGATATCCTTTTTGTAATACCTATCGCCTTATAGTGAGATTTTCTTTTGTGAGGCAAGGAAAATAAAGAGCCAGAAATGGTCAATATAATTACATCAGACTCATCTTCACATCCTCTCACCGCACTCAGATGGAAACACACTCCCTGTACTAACCTCATTTCTCGCCCAGCACCGCAACGCTGTCAGCACCTGTAGCTCAGGGGATACTGCAAACCCTCTTGGACATCGCGTAATTTCATTACGAACTAAATCGGTAATACGCCGTACAGTATCTTTATTAAAGCGATATCTCTTTTTAAATTCAATATCGTCTAGAGTAAAAGGGTCTTTTCTTCGTCGGTACTCCTTTCTCCTAGGTCGCACTCTATTTGCATCAATACGAGCTATCAGCTGTATGTTAATCAAATTGTTCATCACATCCATCATCATCATCATCATCACAACTCTTTCTAATGAGCCCACTGCAGGGCATGAGTCTCTCCCCTGGGTGCAGAGAAGGTATAGGCTATAATCCACCAAGCTGGCCCAGTGCTGGGTGGTGGATGCCAGAATTTTTTAGGGCGCCTAGATGGCTTCTTACAAACCCTAACGACTACTGTATACAAGTATACAGCACCCGGTACCGACTGTTTAACGTGCCCTCCGAAGCACGGAAGTCGTCGTGAGTAATATGAATGGTCGGCTGTCACCCATCAAAGTACCGACCGCGCCGAATGTTGCTTAACCTGTGATATCGTATGATACACACAGTAACCACGGCGCCACGACGACTTCCATCCATCACTGACCACAAATTGACGCGACGAAAAAAATAATCACAGGGAACTAGGAAGGAAGACGAAGAGTGAAACTGTGAAACTCAAATTATCAATTTCAATAACTCGTTAATATTCGTTAACCTTCGGGTAGACTCGGCCGGTAAAATGGGCTTAAAGAAGCCTCATCCTGATTGTAAATTTGACATGTTTAGAAAGCCGTTATAGTATGTTTACAATGTCATTTATCGTCTATGAATCACCTTTTTTGGTTGTGCTTTGTAAACCCTCTGTAACGCTGTTTTAACGTGGACAAATTCTCTATGAATTCGACAGTTAGGATTTTACACGGGCAACTTTACGAGGCTTCTTTTTTGCAAGCTCAACCTTTCGCTTCGCCTTCTTTTCCCTTGACAATTGAGGCTCTACCGGCTGGTTCCTTTCTAAGGCTTGAGTCAACCCCTCCCAGGGATCATAGGTCAGTTGGGACAATGTGAGGCTTGTATCTTCGATGTCTTGCATTGTCTGAAAAAGTGATAATGTTTATGAAGAAATTGAATTTAAAAAAATTCTATAAGTTTGCTATGCTTGTTATACTTACAATTTTTTATCCACCGGTCTTCACGTATGCAATGGTAATAAATTAATGAACAATTTTAGGGATAAAAACATAAAATGCAATTTGCAAAGCTTGCAAATGCTAGACAGCGCAATACGTTACTTATTATTACGAAATTGATTAGACCTCAAAAATATCAAGTATAAGTCAGCATATTCCGCAGCACGCGCATTAAATATCTGCCTATTAAGAATATTATATATGCTGGTTTAAAGTGATCATGTTACAATTTGCGCAAATGAAAAAGAACTAACATCAACATATTATAGTTTCGATATTTAATTTTCATGTATGCATGCAAAGAAAATAACCTGAATACCTACAACACGTTTTGAAAACGTGGTTGTTGAATCTTTTGGTTAGGTTTAGGTGATATAGAGGTATGGCTAGATAATAAATAAAACGAACAAATGAATTAGTAAATCAATCATGTTTTTATTTATTATCTAATAATAACAATAAAATCTTAGAAAGTTACTTTAACAAATAAAGACTATTCTACAATATTTAAAATTAAATTATGAATGTTAAACTTGACATGTTTTTAAATTTCTAAAAAAGTTAGGTTACGGAAAATAACAAAATGTTTTATATAAAATATACTTTAATAATGACAATATAGTTTTATAATAAAATTTCTTAAATTATATTAATCTTATAGTGACCCCATGCTTTTGTAAATATTTTGTTTGAATGTATAAAACGTTTATCATCATTATTTGAAAGAGCAATTTTGTTCACAGTTTGTGTGAAAATTTCATGTTTGATACATCGAAACAGAATATTCTTCTTACGAATTACTTCATCGTTCGTCAATACATTTTTGTAATCTGATGAAGTCAAATCTTTGATCACACTTTTTTTTATTCCTTTAGCCTTTTTTATGGTCTGAGACTCAGTTTTAACAAAATATAATTTAGAACGAAGACCTACAAACTCTGTCATGATTTGTCCACTCATCTCATCTTTAAATAAGCCGGGGACTTTTTTGTTTATCAAGGGTAAACCAAATGAATTACTTATATTATAGTTACTAGTATCAAAGTAATCAAGAAAATGATTTCTCAAATCGTTGTAAAAGTCTTTAGTGTTAATTTTATAAACAAAACTATCTGTATCAGTATAGCACAACTGGATATTTCTTTGATAAAAGGGTTTCATAACATTATAGTGAAATTTATACATATGGGTTTTAGATAATTCTAAGACAGCGAATCCAATGTATATCGGTTTGTCTAAAATTATCTTCTCTGGTTTCATCTGGATCGCTACTAAGTTTTCTGAATATACCGTGGCACTATGAAAATTTGGCCTAGCGATTAAATTGTTTGCACAAATAAACTTTTTTGTCTTATTGGTTTCATCGTGCCATTTATTGACTAATTTAACATCTACTCTACGTTCATTATCCTCTAAAGTTTTTCCAAATACTGAATTATTTAATAATTTAAATAAATCTTGCTGGAAAGCAGTTGTGGCTCTTTTTCTTAACTCTGTATTTAATTTTATATACTCTCCTAAAAACGAGCTCTGTTTGAATGATAAAACTCGATGTATATGAGATAATATCAGTCCATTACTTATACAAGTTTTTAAATGTACATAATGAATAACATAATTATATTTTGGATATAAATTTGGAATAAGTTTAGTAGTTTTACCTCCAGGAGGTATGAACTTTTCAGCACAAAACGGATAATCATTGTGTAAATCGTGTAAATACTCTGGATATAACAAATCCACTTCAAGAATGTATCCAAAATCCGCATCATCAGGAATACTCATTACATCTAACAAATCAAATTCGTCTCTTTCTAATAGTTTAAAATCGGATACTGGCAATGACTGACACATGCTATAACCGTATAAGTTATTACAATCGATGTAAACTAAAAATGACTCCGGCTTATTTCGGTCATAATTATGCAAGTATTTATTGTTTGCTTGCGCATGTCTTGTGGGACATAAGCATATACCACCACGAATACCTTTTTGAATCATTCGTATTATTTCTAAGTCCGTTAATAGTTCTAATTGAATACCAGTTTTTAGTAACATAGCATCAAACGATAGACTTGGTGCTGTTAAATAGAATGCAGGATCTAGGCTATAGTTTAATTTACAAACCATTCGGAAGTTTTAAAATACATCTGTCAGAAGTAACACGTCTGTTTTAAGATACAGGTCGGTGTATTCTCCCATATTTTTTATATTAAACGTATTCCAAACAATTTTAGCATGAGCATAATCTGAATCACTGATTTCTTCATCTGTTAAAGAGTTATAAAAGCTATTTTTATAGGGAATATGTTTCTCTGAAAATGAATTAAAACTTTTGATATAGTCATATGGATATACGCCTTTCCGAGTAAGTAAATCGAATTCGTTTTTAATTGGAAAGTATTTTTTTAAATGAACAAAATCCGTTGTACCAAGTCCGTTCGCTAGTTTTTCTAAGCTTGTTCCTAAAAATTTAAAAGAGTCTACAAATCTTATTTGAGCAAATTTTCCATCTGAAAGCTTTAAAAACTTAGTGAACGATATATAATTTTCTTTATTTTTTGGTATCACTTTAATGGGTCCATCGGTCTCTGCCAGCTGTTTTATAAACAAATGGCAATCATATCCCGCCAAGTTGTGGAAGAAGACAGGAACGAGCTTAGGTACACTATATCGTAGGTTACAATATTGATGGGCTGCTCCACGATATCGACCTGTTAGGTGACAGTGATCTCTAACTTTGTCAAACAATATTACTCGATCGCATATATGACAAACGGATGCTTGTGCATAGGTCTCGGCATCATGTTCAGTAAAAATCATTTTTACTTCACTATTCAGCACTAGGTAAATGTTGACATCCTCGTATAACTGTTTAAGAAACACATCTACGCAATCCACGCCTCTATATTGTACAAAACGGTTTAAATTTGAATCGAATGAGCAAACAACGTGATAAGCAAATGCTGCTGGAATATGTTGTTGGCGAGATACTGTGTAGCTAGAACTTGGATCAGGTTCGCATTTATGAAAAGGAGCCAGTATTGTTTCAAAGTCTGCGTATACTACAAACGGAACATCTTGTTTTCGATCAAAGTTCTTGAACTGAAGAATTGATCCTTTGTCGGGCAAAATAGTGCAAACGCCACTACAAATATGGTTGTCTATAGAATTTTGACTCGAGAAAAAAAGTAAACAATCGTCACAAAAATATAATTTACCGTGGTGTTTTGTGATTTGAGATCTCACAAGACGCGACAAATTTTTTATTAACACGAAATGAGATTTAGTATTATTTTCAAGCCATAGTAAATTGACTCTGGTCCTAGATTTGGATTTAAATTCAGATCTATATATGGGACCAACTACCGTACTGTTTTTTAACGTGTATACATTAACGCTTATATTGGGATTGTTAATCTCAAATTTAGAGATGTTATCAAAAGTAATAGGGAACGATATGCCTTCGATGTTCAATATGGATGTGAAGTGTGGATAAGATGTAGTTCGCTCACCGTTTCTGCTAGCGGGATGTATAGCAGCAACGATACTCCACAAAAAAACAATAATTGTCTTTATTTTTTATGTTGAGACATGCTTTTTTCCTTTTTATTACTGACGGCAAGTCAATAAAAGACGAGCCAGATCCATTTAATGGATCATATTTATTAATATTTACTTCCAAGTACATATTACTCAAGAATGTCCAGCCGCTGTCTCGTTCCTGAAACTCTTCAATTTTCTTTTTTATGCTATTCAAAAGAGATTGGAATACATTATCAAAATTAGTATTTTGATGTATTACGATGTTTTTTGTAGCAAATGATTTGGTATCTTGCATATCGTTTTTGTATAAGAGGAAGCGAGCAAAATATTCTAAATTGACTTTTACACTTATATGTTTCTTTAAAGAAAGTTCGAAAAGTTTAAAAACTTTCGGGTGAATATAAGTTAAAAATGAATCAGGCAAAGAGTGCTCAAATTGCTCGTCAGCAGGAATACGGTAAGAAGCAAAGCGACCGCGAAACGCTGACGAAACCTCAACGACGCCATCTAGCGCGCACGACGCCGCGCACCTGTCCTTATGCGCCGTGCTTCGCAAGTGACCTATCCATCGTCTATTGTCCACTTGAGTGGAACAAGTATCACAGAAAGGCATCCTAAGATAATTACTGTACCTGCAAGTATAATTCAAATGCCTATTATGTTTATTAATTACTTGTGAACCGGTATGCTATGTATGTATGGAGGTATATGCTAATATTAATTTAAAATCCTACAAATAAACTACTCAATGTAATCCTATAATATAGTTTGTGCTATGACCGCTATACAGAAATTAAAAGTTCTTTATAACGATCAGACCCAATCAAGTTTAGTAAAGATCGATCCTACCAGGTAACTGGGAATCGAACCTAAAACTCTCAAATAAAATATTGGTAGGTATGTATGTATCTAAGTCGTTATACTTTTTTGAATACCTTGGGTATTGTTAAAAAAATTTAAAGTATGATTTAATTATTGCGGCTAAACTAAACTTTAAACACAATATTGAATACCAAGGTAAATAAAAAAGTATGCACTCGTAATCTAATATTAAACTACTATGAACAACTAAGAATAAAAAAAAAATACACAGTAAAACATGTCAAGTTTAATTAATAATTATTTTTATGAAATATTATTTTTTTTCTGCATAAAATATGGGTTTTTTCTCCGCGAAGTATCTCGTCTTGGCTGTTCTGAGAAAGCGCTGTAGTTGCTCCCACTCGGGCTGCTCACTGTCGAGTTGCAGCTTCAGGGTGACGAGGGCCTTCGTGTAGCGCAGCTCTGGACGAGTGTCGATGGCCTCTCGCGCCGAGTACACGCGGACTTCGACGTAGCTGTCGCCGTCCAAGCTCGTGCTGCGCACCACCGACCCGTTCGCGACCCTGCTGCTGATGGAGCTCGTGAGGCGCTGGGAGCCGCCGCTCTGTCGCGATGCGCTCTCGCTCGCTAACACCGCTTCCTCGTTTGAGAGCAGCCCGAACACATCAAAATCCTTTTTGCCGTTTCTCTTTTTCGCCATATTAGATCTGAAATCGAAATTACTACTTTAAACAATGAACTTGAATAATTAATAATGTGTTTTTCTCGCTGGAAAATATTTTTTTAACCTAACTTATAAAAAAAATAAAAATAAATGTTTTCAACACTCACACCACACTATCTAGCCTTAATTAAGTTTAATTGAGAACTTGTCTCATGGATACTAAATAATGGATAAATATACTTAAAAAATATATTACTTATTATGTATGTTAATATGAGAAATATACTTAAATAAACATTATAACATCCATGGCATGAGAACGACTAAACACGTTCATCGCACAAATATTCGTCCCTACCAGGACTCGAACCCGGGACCTCTGAATCCGAGGCCACTTTGCTTTACTCCTAGACTACAGCAGTCGTCACTTATAAAACTTAAGTTAATAAAAAAACCCTTACCCTAATGAAGCTTTCCTTTTTCGTTTTGTATCCGAAACATTAAGCTTCGCTTGAACAGTGGACTCAGTGTCGGAATCAGATCTGTAAAGATAAAAAATGATTAACACATATACAGGTATACACTAACTAAAGAAATGAATAAAAAACAGATCACAACAATCACTGGCTGGTCACATCAAATCACTAACACCATCCATGATATCCAGGGACATGGAAAGCATTGCTATCAGATGGATAAGAGACTCATGTTTGACGTTTTAAGAGTTTAAAAACTTACCTTATTGGAGCTTTCCTCTTTTGTTTTGAGTCCGCCTTGGCTAGAGCCTCAAATTCAGAATCATATCTGTAAAGTTGAAATAAAAATCATTAGCAAAACGAATAAAAAAACAACTTAATTCATCCAATAACTTTAAAGTGAATTAAATTAATTATTTAAATAACAAATTTTAATTATCTTTAAACTTTGAGCTGAATAAAAAGTAATAATGTCAATATTAAAATAATACGTTAAGTAATTGTTAAAGAAATTAACTTACATAACAGACTGCCGATGTTGAGATTTGGCTTTGCTGCTAGCAGCCCGGGGCACCTCGTACTCAGAGTCAGACCTGTAAAATAAAATTGTTACTTAATTTTAGTATTAGGTACTTTCGTTGGCTAAGTGCATCGTTTGATTAATAAAACTGATAAGTGTGCTGTTTGGAAACTAAATATCGAATAAACTAACTTCACATACTCACATGATTACAAGAGACAAATGAAGTAACTCACTAAATTTGGATTTGCTGCTAAATGTGCTTCGGCTCACTTCTTGATGTCACTGGCTGGAGCTACTTCCTCAGCTCTAATCACTTGGAAACAATGATGCTCTAACTGACCAGTTACCGAATTTAAGGTAAAATTATTGTTGATTCTGTAATTTGTGTCAGGGTTGGCACAAACGTTTAGGAATTCTAAATTTTAACAATACGAATATGATATGCTGTTAAAAATTATTTTAATAATACTTTATGAACCACCTACAGAAGCGATACCTGAATTTCCAGACAATTTTAAATAAATAATTTATTTATTACAAAATGAATATTTACATAAATAAAAAGCTGTATTACATATAAATTCGGTTAAAATGTAGGCATATTTTTTATATATAATATAAATATCATTTGTAATTTTATTAATGGTAAAAATACCTCTTTTTGATATAATATTAAGTTATCCTAAAAAAGTAGTGCCATATGAAACATTGACACTTATTCAATAATTGTGTTACTTTACTCTTAAAAAATTATAAATAAAAAACTTGTTAAATAAAATAAAACTACTAAAATTATGTTAGGGATATTTACGAGCCTAGGCGATATCAGCTTGAGGCAGCCCTATGAATTTTCGCCTTTACCCTAAAATTGCGTTTTATAGGCATAGTCATGACGTCAATTGAATAGCTCATACACAATACATATCACAATTTAGTCATGTATAGAAAAATGGAATTAGCTCAATGGTAATTGTACTCGCGTGTCATACCAGGGACCCGAGTTCGAATCTCAGTAGGACATTTTTTTTTTATTTTTTATTATAGGGTCCTAATTACTTTTTTCAAAATCGTATATGCTTAAAACTACTAATTTTAAAATTAAAGTTTATATTTTGTATTTGCTTTTGGATGCGGTTCCTTTAGTGCAAGTTTCGATCCCATATTAATATCAAGAAAAAATATATGGCAACAAAAAATATATATATATAGCATTACAATGGTGAAAGAATTTTCATAATTGGTCCAGTTGATTCTAATTTTATTATTTTATAGAATATTACTAAGTTATGTTGAAATGTAAATATATCTATGATGTATTTCAATATTTTAAATATCATTTTTTAAATCTCAAACAATTATATTTTCTTTAAGTTTTTAACGTCAATTTCTTATCTTTTAATAAAAATCTGTGATTTTTATAAATAATAATAATAAATGTTAGAAATGTGTGATTGTTAGAATTATTTATTATTATTATTTATTTAATAGGTAACGTGTTTTATGTAATTAAATAATTACATAATAACTCATTTCACCACCCATTATTAAAATTATTGAATTCCTCGCTGAAAATAGGTAAGCTAAAATAACTTCTCAATATTTTCAATATTTATTTATTTATTTTATTTCAATATTTATTTTCGTGTTAAATGAATCTTAATGCATCTTAGCTTCAAAGTTGACTTTCCTCAGACGTCATTTAATTTTCCAAATAAGTTTCTATTTACAGGTTATTTAATTTTCTTCGCAAATGTTTGTTCATATTGTACGATTATTTTATTTATAAAAGTAAACCCATGGTATAAGTATTTACTTGCTAAAATATTATATTTCATTACCGGATGCGTCGGTGACCTAGTTTGACGATGTTTTGTTCATGTATTTTGCACACTTGACGACATTGACAAATCCATATGCACAGTGCAAGCTATAATAATAATTATAAAACTAAATATTAATCGCATTCTCATTTTTAAATTGCATATTATTATGTAGGTACCTATTTATTGATAGCACAAACAAGAAACATTTGATTAATAAACAAGAAAAAATAAAAACTAGATTTCAGCTTTAGAGTAGTTTAATTTTTTTAACCTACAATGAAATGTATTCAGTCTTTAGCTTTGAATTAATAGATGTTTTTATTCATATTTACTAAATCATATGGCACAGTATTCATTATACGTATTTACGATACAAAACAGGTATCCAGTAAAACGGATCATCTGTGAACGGGCTGTTAGGGTTAAAGCGCTCGACGTGCGAATAGGAAAGGTAGCTGGCCCGCACACATATTCCCTTAAGTATTATAGTTTTACTAAAAAAAGCTTCAACCACCAAAATTTGTGTGGCAAAAAGGCTACAATAAAATTTTATATTAAAATAGTTTTGACTGGTCCAGCACAGATAAAAGTGCTAATAACGTTGCCTTGCAACCAAGCACTTTCTTTGAGGGGATTTTTTATAAACTTCTATCGTTTCTCTCTCTCCAAAGCACCCCAACCTAATTCAAAAAATCTTCTATCATAAGACGCAGAGATTTAAACTAATCCCTCAAAAGGTAGCATTTTTGGGTAATACAGTTTCCTCAAGTTTAAGTTATATATCCAAAAATATATTTACTCCAAAAATAAAACAAGTTTGATATCACAAAACACTTTTAGAATAGGGCCCTTTTTTCCTTAAAGTTTCTATAAAGTTTTTCGTTTTAGTTTCTTGTTTTGGCATACCTACTACAGAAAGTGGTAGCTTGCAGTAAAATATGTGATTTTTTTAAAGACTTAAGATTGTTTTTTTGAAGTACCGTTCAAGTTCGAGTTTCTTCACGACCACGGCAACCGGGAGGTCAATTATGTCAATAAGTCGGAATTAAACTATATACAGGGTTACTGGTTAAGTCGACCTAGATCCATGAAGGGTAACGTAAGGTACCTGTTTTTTTTTACTTATTTCACTATGAAACACCCTACCCCAAACCTAACCATTTTCGAGATAAATGACTTTTAATTTTTTTTATAAGAATTGGTTTCTTACCTTTTGTTATATTTTACTTTCCAGGGCTTAGTAATGAATTTAGCTCAATCAGCCTTATTATTTTACGTCCAGTATCGACTATGAAACTAAGATTTTTTCTTAGAATTTAAAAAAAAGGCTTGATGGTTATAACTTCTTATGTGACAAAACGTAGATATTTTTAAGTACTTTCGCCGTACATCTTCTGTACCATTTTTTTTAGATATTCCTAAAAGAAAAGTAGGCTGTGAAAAATTTGTTTAGTTATTTTAACTTTCAATCGCTCAGAACTATGTATTTAGTATTCTTACGTAAAACTTTGGTTACGAAGATCATAAAGCATCTTAATTTGCATGTAAGAAACAAATAATAATAATATAAAAACGCACCAATTTCAAAATATGACATTTAATGGCAAAAAATCGCCAATTTTTATATAAAAAATTTAAAGTCGATTATTTCGGAAACGGTTTGGTTTGGGGTAGGGTGTTTCATAGTAAAATACGTTAGAAAAGACGGGTAATAAACGCCCTTAATGGATCTAGGTTGACTTAACCAGTAACCCTGTATATATTACAAGGTGACTGGTGACAAATTTTCAATACTGAAGGAGAGCACTTACTCGATTCTGACCATAAGTATGTAATACAAGTAGGTACTTAATTTTTCACCAGAAATTCCTTTAAATAAATAAAGAGACGTTACTACACTTTTCCCGAAGCGCTGCCTCAGTCAACACGCACACAGCTGTGTTCTCGCCACACCACCACCAGCTAAGTATTTATTGTATTACGCTAATGTAACCAGGCGTTGCGTAATGAATTCTTTAAGTTCGGAGAAGTTTACTCAGTAAAAAAATTATAGCATTTGTTTTTTTCTTCATGCATGATCTTAAACTATCACCTCCTGGAATTTTGAAAGTGACCCATAAAACTAGGGGGAACCTAGATTAGTATTAAAAAATAGTACTAATCTAGGTTCCCCCTAGTTCGCTACATGGTATCCCACATCACAAGATCTGCTTAGTCTGGGGCCATGCAGTTGGTATGATTGTCTCGGGATTTTATTTTATTTATTTCTTATTTTCATCTTCTTTGGACTTCAATCATACAAAAGCTGAGTCTACTTATAAAACTACTTTGAATCAGATCGTCTTAACAGGGAGGAATGAAATAGTTCCAGATCTCGGCTATTCTGTTTCCGGAACAGGCGGTATAGCTCTTTCTAAAGTGATTACTAACTGGGAGTACCATCTTGTGTTTATTGCATTCCGGAGATATATTCCCTCGGAATTTCTGTCATCTTCTCAGACAGATGTTGTATTAGAGATAGTATTCGCTTGAATGTAAACGGTTAGTAATATTAAATTAATGTGTTTTTATTTAGAGTTCATATTAATTTATTAAGTTGAAGACTATTCGTTTTGTATCTTTTTAGCTCGTGATACTGCTGAAATAAAAACATGACTAAATCTCATTATAGGTAACATAACTTTGTTTTCTTATATTTAAGGACGTTCTTGCCGTTATATCTAATGACGGAATCGGTCTGGAAGTTTTTTAGTTTAACCCTTACAAACAAACACATAAACTAACAATCAAAACCTTTTATCTAATAACATTAGTATTCTACATTTAACTGCTTTAACTCGATGAAACACAGTTTAACTCGACAACGCTCAAATGCACGATATACCTAAATCACCGCAATGAAATCCAGTGACGAGCGTCTTTTTACAAACAAATACAGGGCGACTGGTGACAAATTTTAGATACTGAAGGAGAGCACTCTGTACTCGATTCTAATCATAATTATGAAATAAAAGTAGGTACATAATTTTTCACTAGAATTACCTATGAATAAATACTACTATGTTACCATTTACTTTGCATACAACTGAGTTTATCGCGGCACGTGACCTGGCACGCGGATCGCTGTCAACGCTAGCGTAACCATGCTTTGCGTAATCAATTCTATAACTTTCGGTTAAGTATCCTTGAATTTCAAAAGTGACCCACAAGTAACACTGTATACATAACGTCACGCGGCACGCCTGTATCCCTTATGGGGTAGGCAGAACAGCAGAGGTTATAAAACCATCTGATGTCCCGTTTGACAAATTTGGAGGCATTATAATGGTGAAGAGAGACTATTGCAGTGACAGGGGCTCAGCATATCGCCTACAAAAACCCCAATAAAACATCTGTCCTTTAGCTGACTTTTACACTCTCTCCCTTTTATACACTCTCTCCCTTTTATTTGGTATACTGTTCAACCCTATCCTGCCTTCATATTTAAAGGAAAGATTTATATTTCGGCATCAAGACCATGAACGTAACTTGCGATCATCTAGCAACTATTTGTTATTAACCCCACATCATAAAACCCATTTTTATCAGCAATCGTTCACGGTAAAAGCCATATCCTTATGGAACTCATTGCCTTTGTCACTTCACAATGCAAAATCTGTAGACTCCTTTAAGAAAAATATTAAGAATATATTTTTATATAAGAAAGAAGATATACTTATATAAAGTCTGCCGCCAAATGTTACCGCTCCGGCGGTAATGTGTTCCGGCAATATTGTATAAAGAGCCAGTTCCTCATCGTCACTTACCATCAGGTGAGATTGAGGTCAAACGCGGGTTTAGTCACTTATAAAAAAAATAAAAAAAATTTAACTACGCTGCAAATATATTTGTGTACTTATGTCATTTATTTATATGTATTAAGAAATATGTATCTATTTATATATAAGTTTGTTATTATTATATATAAGTTTATTATTATTATATATAATTAATATTGTATAGATATCATTTAATTTTATTATTATAATGGCAATGCAAACCCACCCAAATTATTATTTTTAGTATGTTTTTTTGTGTAAATAAAGGTTTCCTGGAAGAGATCGCTCATGAGTGATAAGGCCGCCTAAATTGACTTCAATCCAGTTTTCCTTCTATATACAATACTTTAATATGTTTGTATCCTGTTGATTCTGGCAATAAAGTGCATTTGCATTGTATTGTATGCTCGGGAAGAGAAGCAGCTGGTACATTCTATGTTTTTTTTTTTTTTTTTTTATATTGTAAGGATAGGACGTTTGTCTTCCATACCACCTGATGGAAAGTGCGCATGAAGACTATGGTGTTACACGTTCATCCACGAGAAACCTATTCACTCGACACTTAAAAGTTCCA
Source organism: Stenoptilia bipunctidactyla (assembly GCA_944452665.1). NCBI lineage: Eukaryota > Metazoa > Arthropoda > Insecta > Lepidoptera > Pterophoridae > Stenoptilia > Stenoptilia bipunctidactyla. Next base: position 6,685,863 of record OX101733.1, on the reverse strand, counting down.
GGACTGTAGTGGTCAGGAAAAACAGACGCAGGCAGATTGTTCCACACCTTGGCAATCCGTACCAAAAAGGAACTATCGAAGCGTTTTGTTCGACTTCTTGGTAAATCCACTATATAAGGATGGAAGTTCTGTCTGCGTCTGGTAGTCCGGTGGTAAAAAGGGGTGGGTTCAATTTGGTCAAAAAGAGCACTCGCACACTCACCAAAATGTAGCCGATAAAATACTGTCAAACAAGCAAGCAAGTTTTGCTCCAAGTCCTGCATGGGACCTTGGGTTCTTTAGGCACAGGCACAACTGATTCATAATTAGGTCATGTGATTTAGTGAACAACGCACTGTGCCAAGGTAAAGGTCAATCCGAGTAGTTTGTACCAAGTGGTTCTGAACGCCTGTCCTGGATAGGCGTCAGAACAGGACAGGCTGAGATCAGCGCATTGAGATATTATTACTACGTCAATGTCTCAGCGATTCAAAAGTAGAAAAACATTGAATAAAAGAATTATCGCATATCAATTGATTAGCAAATGTATCTGATGGTAGAGGGTCTGAGCGATAAAAACAAAACAAATCAAACTGATAATACTAGTCTAGGTACGAGCGGACTTACAATTCAGAAGCCCTGGCTTTCTGGTACACCTATATTCAAATTTTGCGCAGGCAAACAACTAATTGAGTTACTATGGAGATGTGATTATAAATCAAATGTTCGGTATGAAGTAGAATTTTGAGTGACTCCACAGAGGCCTACATGAAGAGAATATGTTTACTGTCAATATGCATGCTCGATGAGACGATGACTTGGGGTGTTTCCACATCAATCGATCGACAGTCTCCGACGGCGGCGTCGATCAAAATCGACTGTTCCATTCGTCTGTCGATCGATTGGTGTGATAACACCCTTATATTTTATGGACCTGTTGCAATACGTATGAGAGCAATGTAACTTTTTGTGTAAATTACGATAGGCTAATTTTCAATAGTTTTACTATTATTATTATTTCGGCTTCTATGCTGGACTGGGAGCGAAAGAAAAACATAGAATGTACCAGCTGCTTCTCTTCCCAGGCATACTGTAAGAGTCAGTTAAGGGACGGAGGTTTTATTGGCTTTTTTGTGGGCGATAGGCTGACTCCCTGTCACTGCAATAGCCTCTCTCCATCAAAATTTAAAAAAAAAAAATCAAAAAGTTTTATTCATCTTAGGAATTTCACAAAACACTTGATGAAGTCAGTCATCACATACTTCGGCTTTAACTAGTTGTTTATTATCATCATTATAATACCTCATTTGTCAAACGTGACATCAGATGGTCTTATAACCTCTGGTGTTCTGCCTACCCCATAAGGGATACAGGCGTGAAGTTATGTATGTATGTATGTATTATTTCCCTTGTTGACGAATTCCTTAAATATGATTTATTTTTGCAAATACAAAGATTTAACGTTGTAAAACTTATTTTAACCAAAAGTTATTTTAATAAAATTATCGATTATTCTCTCGACCAATCATCTACATATATTCAAATGATAACTAGAACAGTTATGCACAGCGATAGCAATCAACGCAGTGACTTATCTTCTCTATAGGTTATATGATCTATGGCCTTAATCAACATAGAGTTAAGGAGACAATTTCTCACAGACATGCATATCATATATCCTACAAGCTATGTGACGATATCTGATTGGCAATATGTTTGGCGATAAATATTAGTCCATTTGCCGATTAGAGCTATGTAATTAGAACTATACATTGGTACGTGTATCAGTAGACTAGATATCGTTTGAGCAATAATGATAGTGATAGTATGAAAATTGAGCTTGTCCTTACAATGCCAATACTTATGATGGATTTTTGCCAACATCTCCTAACTCTGTTACATCAACTGTGTCTAATGCTTCAAGCTTGTCTTGGGCAGAATCATAGGTCAAACCCGGGTGATTTCTGACTTTCATTTTAATTACTCTGTAACCTCCCAACCGGTGCGGGTCCAACAACTATCCCAGCTGGATAAGCCTTCTTTGTTAATGAGTTGTAATAACAAAGACATCTTCAATAATGTTGAGAATACATTAACTCATTTACAAAAACATTTGCATAACCCAGTTGCATAATATTTTAATTGTATCTTCACTTCAGCGTTATGCCCACTTATACTCTTTACTTAATTCAAGCAATCTCAAGCTTCAAGAAAATAAGTAAACACTTGAACCAAGTCAAACAAAAAAGCGTAAAACTTTAGCCGCAGCGAAATTTAATTACATTGACGTAGTCTATACTTGAGAGAAGTTTATATTTTGTTTTAAAATTAATGTAAATTCACGAACTCACGAACTCGTACTGTAATAATATTGTGTTTTAAAGCGGTAGAAGTTAAGGCAAGTTGTGGTAAGTTCGTTGGCTATCGTAGCAATCAATGTAAGATTTTTTTAGTCCATGCCCTTGCATGGACGGCTGTTTAAAGAAATTCCTTCACATAGAGTAATCAAAGCATATTTACACTTTTGCAATACTTAGGTATAGTTAGATAAGTCCATTCTCATAAGACGTTACATCTTCTATACATCTGAGAAATAGCCTGCCAAGCTTAAGGCTGCAAACTGGACGGCAGCGACAACGCGGGGAATCTGGGGCGTTCTCGACGCCAGCGGGCGCTCGAGCGATATGTTGCGAATTCACACAAACTCAATAATTTGTATCGTGTTGTGGAAATCGCTGCCCGCGTCGCTATCGCTCTCGTTGTCTCGATGTTTTGGTATCTTTTCAGACCCCATGGTCATGCGCGACGGGGTCTGCAAAAGCACCGAAACATCGAGTTAAAAATTAAAAATTTACATATATGCGACAAATCCGGTTAAAACGTGTTTTGTTTGATAGAATTAATCGCGAAAACTTTAGACAATATTACTTTTTTATATCCTAAAATTAAAAATCACCTCAATGGGATACAGTTTTCATCGCCGGAAGACGCGCTAGCAGCGTCTGAAAAGGCCGTGGAAGAGGTGTCTGCGGAGTACCTACTGGAAAAAATGTTTTGAAAATTTGTTCAGATGTATGAAACTTTGTATAGAGATTGGTGGAGAGGAGTTCTTTTAACATATTTAATACAGGTGTTTTTTCAAATAAGTTACGTTTTTAGTTTCTCAAAATATTCTGAGACTGTCAAAGCATGTTGTGAAAAAACTCTCGAAAATTCGTCAGTTTTTTTTACGCTAGTACCTCAAATCCAATGGTGTAATTTCCAATGGATTTATATGTGATACTTGATAAAACTTTTTCCTCAATTCTCATCAATGGTTTTGGGTTCGACTCCTGTTTAAGGTGGATAATTTTGTGATAATATCAGATTACTGTTTACTTCCAATATTTTTTCTAATACTTTAAAAAAAGCAAATATTTAAACATGGAACCCTTGTACAATTTTATAAATCTGAATAAATTCAGTAGATACAACACTTTCATAATTTTATGCGAGAGGTAACTGACTTTTTACTGTCTTATAGGGTCGGATGAAGGCAATTATCAGCCAGTGAAACCACAGGAATAATAGATTTTCCTGCTCAACCCTTAGGTTGCCAACGCATCATTAACCCTTCCCTACAACAATTTATGATGTTTATTGACCTGGATGCCTCTAACCAAAGAATGTAATGTTTGTTCGTATTATTATTCAGGGTGACTGGTGAAAAATTTTAGATATCGCAGCAGAGCACTCTAAACTCGATTCTGATCATCATTATGTAATAAAAGTAGGTAGGTACTTAATTTTTCACTAGAAATCTTTATGAATAAATAAAGAGACCTTACTACACTTTTCCCGACGCGTTGCCTCAGTCAACACGCACACAGCAGTGTTCCCGCCACACGCAAACCACCACCACGCTAAGTATCTATTGCATTACGGTTATGTAACCATGCGTTGCGCAATGAATTCTCTAAGTTTCGGTTAAGTTTACTGAGAAAATATTCAATTATTATTTTTATTCAATTTTTTCCCTTCATGTATGATCTCAAACTACCACGTCCTTGAATTTCGAAAATGACCCACCAGTCACCCTTTAAATACAATATAATCTGTAGATATATTTTGCTATTGGTGAATTTCACGAATTTCAATTAGCGCCTTTGACGTTATTTTATATTTCACTTGATGGTAAGTGAAGGTCGAAAAAGACAACACATGAGGTTAGGAAGGACCTAACTCATCATAAAATATTATCGGAACACATCACCGCAGAAACAGTGATATTCGGCGGCAAATTTTATAAGAAGAGTATTTGCTAGACTAGCAGGTCCTGAAGGGATCCTACCACCAAGCGAGGACTATTCGAAATAGTCGCTTTTTACGACATGCTTATCCAGGGTCGGTACGGTAACTATTCTAAGCTGACTCATCATCATCATCATCACAACTCCGTGTAATGGGCCCACTGCAGGGCATGAGTCTCTCCTCTGGGTGACGAGGAGGTTTAGGCCATAATCCACCGAGCTGGCCCAGTGCTGGGTGGTGGATGTCAGAATTTTCAGGGTGCCGATATGGCTTCTGACAAACCCTAACGACTACTGTATACAAGTATACAGCACCCGGGACCGACAGCTTAACGTGCCCTCCGAAGCACGGAAGTCGCCGTGAGAAACGAACGATCGGCGGTCACCCATCCAAGTACCGACCGCGCCGAACGTTGCTTAACCTGTGATATCGTAAGATACACACAGTAACCAAGGCGCCACGACGACTTCACTAAGCTGACTGTAAGCAAGTAATTTATAAGTTTGTGACTATCCTTGAGATAAAAAGTAAGTCATTAACATTAATCGTTCTTAACAATCAAACTTAAAATTTGTAGCAAGGACTGCATACCGGTATGAATTTCTGTACATTTTTTATACTGTTAAATTAGTTGTATTTAAAAATAACAGAACAAGAATTTATAGTGAAATAATTCATGTAACTTTTTTATTATTGTAGCATAACTGATTTTTTTTTCAGTTAACTGAATTTTTCCGGTATTAATATTGATATTTAAATTTTATTTTTAAATACTGTAGAATGTTCGATAGTTTAGTTGAAGCCTATGAAGCGTAGATACATATGCAGACCTATACATTTCGGTACAGAAATTAAATAGGTTAAAATATTTCTGTACTAAAAATATCTACAGAAATTAATCCGGTATACATTATTTGGGTTCTGATATAATGAATTTAGGTTTTAATAACTTGTACAATTATTGTGTTTGATGAAGCAGTACATTAATAAGGGTAATGAAAGTTTACTAATACCTACTATTTAAAAAAAATATACCGATATGCGGTCCCTGCTTTGTAGTATTGTAATTCATAATCACAGTTTCAAATACCAATGTATTTAAAATAATGCTTTGTCAAAGTTCAAAGTTAACGCTTATCCTAACAGCGTAGTGGCTAAACTTATAAAAGAACTCACATAAGTACCGTTCATATTTACGGAATACCTGAACCTACTGTAAGTAGATAACTCGTAAGTAGATAAACAAACAAATCATCCAAACTTTTGCAATTACGATATTGTTCCATAAAACTAGATTTATAAAAAACTAGCTGTTTTGCGCGGTTTTACCCGCGCCATTTTGAATCCCGCATGAACATCGACATAAAAAGTAGCCTATTCGCTATTCTAGATATATTATTTCATCCAAATCTATTAAGGCATTTTGCCGTGATAGATTAACAAACATCCAGACATGCATACATCCAGCCATCCAAACTATCACATTTATAATATACAAAATTTTAGTTTATTTTTCTTCGATAGATGTCGCTGTACATCGATTAAATCGCGCAAGAATAGTAATAAATGACTTAGCTATATTTACTTTGTTGACTACAATTATTCGTCCTCACTTTCATAATTATAATATTAGTAGGATTATTATTGAAACACACCTGAACAAAGCTTATTTTTCCCCGACACAATAGCTGGATAATTGAATGTAGCTAAATTCCATACAATTAAGCTTTGCCAGCAAAAAGCTTTAAGGTTAGTTTGAAGAGAAGCGTTTCACATAGATTTTGTTATTAATACGCGAGTAAAGTTAGAATTGGATCGGACTTGACAACTTTTTTTTGATCCTCAGACAATCAAAGCAAACCTTGTGATATGGGATCCAACGTAACAAACTAGGGCGAACCTAAAATATAAATACATAGTCAAAAAGTGGCGTATTGCAGGGACGTTTAGCGTTCGGGATGTGGGTTATTACACACTCGTGCTTTTTCTTTACCTTTTCCGAACTCGCTATCTTTCCCAACTGTCAAAATAATGTCTTTTAAAAAGAAAAAACCAACCACAAAATTTTTATTGAAAAAAATTCATATGATTATGATTCATGCAAACATTTCTAAAAAGAAGCTACTAATTTGTTTCAATATCAGATTTAATGTTTTGATTCAATGAGTTAGGTTAGGTTTCATTTAATTTCATCTCATTAAATTTCATTTGCATGTCAATAAAAAAAACTACTGAAGACTTGACTGTATGGGCATAGTTCCCTTTGCCTACACAGAATGGGTGAAGAAAACAAAAAAAAAACTCTGTTTATATTAATTTACGATTGGCGCCATTTTGTATATTTTATTAAATTGCTTCATTTTTTCGCAACTGTATTACAAATAGTTGCTCAGTACACGTGCGGAACCGTCATTGCAACTCGTTCCTCGGCTCGGGTAGACATTTGTCGCAACTCTTTGCAATGACAGGCTTTCCGTACTTGTAATGAAATATACTATTTTTACTTATTCCGTGCGGAAATCAAACAAGCCACCTCGCGATTTGCGTAGTACTGCTTACCTGTGCTGCTTTTGTGTATTTATTTATTTATTTATTTTTCGTAACTTTTCTCTGTAAAAATATTGTTTTGTTTTTGTCAATAGATGAACAATCTGTTCTGTTCTATGAAATCGTAAAAATCTACATAACAAGGACTCCAAAAAAATTGATTGCATAAAGCTGTGACTACGGATCCCCAAAACTGACATGTTAGCAACTGGATGTTTCATTTGTTTCAGACGCACATGAACAGCACTGTTACAAAACCCGGACTCGCTCACGATGCGTTTCGTTATTTGAGTACGCTTAAACAGGGTGACTGGTGACAAATTTTAGATACTGAAGGAGAGCACTCTGTGTTCGATTCTGGTCATAGTCATGTAATAAAAGTAGTTACTTAAATTTTCACTAGAATTCCCCAGAAATAAATACTACTATGTTACTATTTACTTTACATACAACTGAGTCAATCGCGGCACGTGACCTGGCACGCGGATTGCTGCCAACGCTAGCGTAACCATGCGTTGCGTAATCAATTCTTTGACTTTCAGTTAAGTTTACTTAGTAAATAATTGATATCACGTCCATGAATTTCAAAAGTTACCCACCAGTCACCCTGTATATTGTAACAACTTATTGATAGGAGTAGGTACTAAGGTAAGGTAAGGTTATACTTACTAAGTTCGGAGCTAAATACACAGTACATTAATTACACAGTAATGATATAAAACACTATTGCGCTTTAATTTACAAACAGCGCCATCTAGAGACTGCGGTGGGAAACTGTCCTAAAACTGTTATATTATGAGTCTGTTATATGGAAGTTACATGTTATAAATTAATAAATCTATTTATTTTACAAATTGGTTGGAAGTTAAACCGAAATTCAAAGTTAATACTCAGAACGACTGTAAGTACTACCTAGAATCTTATTAAGAAGAAACCATTATAAGAAGAATTATACTACATGGCAAATTCTCGTTAAAAAAGAATTTTACTTATACAGTTTTATTAATCGTGAAATATCGAGACAATTTTAAGAGAGCTTTTGAAAAAGCTGGCCTGAAGAAAGTGGCCTTGAAAATAATATGATTAAAACGAGTTCATAGAATGGATTAATATTAATAGTAAAATGTATCAAAAGGAATGACAAAAAGTGATTCAATAAGTTTTGTACCGTATAAATATTTTGTAGTAACGATTTTTTTTAACTTTTAAATTACTCGTCTTTTCCATGGTGAAGTGTTTGCAGAAACAAGTAAACTCTTCAGTTTCATAAAAACAAACTTATTTTGCTGTAAAAGGCATGTTGAATAATTGAGCCATAACTTTTGAGAAGGAAATAAGTACCCCTGCTACACAAATTACTTTTATCCTAGACAGTCTCCAGTATAGTTAGGCTCGACGATTAGAGCATTAAAAAAGCCGACTTTGCTGAGTTATAATGTCATCCACGTAAACATTCTCCGAGCTCATACATATCTTTACAAAAGTTTAAAATTTTCAATGAAGTGCTCAACCTTTATATGGGACCAACTATAAAGTATCCTCAATTATATGAAACAAGATTTTTTTCATAATTTTCCGAAATATCGTGTAACAAAGACACAAAAAAAACCATACAGACAAATTGAGAACCTCCTCCTTTTCAACCGACTTCCAAAAAAGGAGGAGGTTCTCAATTATTTTATTTGTCTTTTTTACACGATATTTCGGACAATTATGAATCGATTTCATTTTTTTTTAATTCATATGATAGAGGATACTTCATAATTGGTCCCATATAGATTTCATAGAAATCGGTTGAGTGCATCATTGAAAATTTGAAATTTTTGAAACAATATGTATGGTTTTGGAGAATGTTTACGTGGATGTCATAATTGGTCGACCAAAGTGTTGACGTGAATTCGGTTTTTCTAATGCTTTGCATTCGTTGATTATTTGGAAGTCGATTGAAAAATGTATGTCACAAGCAAATACAAGCGGTAGAAATATCTATAAGTTTTGAGAAAGATATAACTTCTATATTTATTTCCTGACTAACTATACAGTACTATAACTACTTATACAGTGCTAGACTTTTTTGTTTGGTTTCCCCAAAAATAGAATTATGTACTTATTTCCTTACATACATACGTACATAACTTCACGCCTGTATTAAGGGGTAGGCAGAACGCCAGATGCTATAAACCATCTGATGTCACATTTGACAAATTTGGAGGTATACTAATAATGGAGAGAGACTTGCAGTGATAGGGGGTCAGCCTATCGCCCACAAAAACGGCAATAAAACCTCCGTCCCTTAACTGACTCTTAAAGTATGCCCGGGACAGAGAAGCAGCTGGCACATTCTATGTTTTTCTTTTGCTCCCAGTCCAGCATTATTTCCTTCTCAAAAGTTATAGTTCAACTCAATCTTATCTGTGAAAACTGTTAAATGGCCTTCTTCTATTTTATTGCCTTATCTATGTATTATTATTTAGCTGTAAGTCTTCCTAATAAATAAATAAATAAGATATACTTACACGATGGCTCAAAGGATATTACACATTAGTTTATGTTTATAACCGCTCTGCTTCACTCTAATTGTATCCTGCCAAACCACAGCGCCATTCGTCTTCGTATTGAGAACGTATGTTGAGCTACTTAGTAATAGATCACCATTGTTGATTGCTGTACTTACTGTGTTGTTTTCACTAGATAGATGAACTTCAGTAAGTCTTGGTGTTGTTTCATTATTCTTTGTTTCCCTGGTTCGTTGTGTTTTAGATTCATTCAATCTATTCACTTAATGTAATTTGTTTAGTCCGGACTTGTAATTTATTGGTAAATTCTCAATAAAATATAACCGTACATAATTGTATAGTTAGGATAGTAAATGCCAGAATAACGCTTCTATATTACTGATAGTAACCCAGCTTCGATTTTAAGAGGAAATATGAAACGCTGAGCGGTTCGCCTTGCACGACGCCATGGCACGGTTTGGCGCCGCGCCGTTTACTGGCAACGGCGCCCTGCCGTTACACGGAATACGGTGCCGTAACGTTGGGTTGGATCCACGCCGTTAGTCGGTTGCCATTTCGGCGCCTTGAACATTCGGACGTCAACAAGCACTGGGCCAGCTGGTTGCTCTCACTTATTCAGTCCATTTAAAAACTAAGGACAATTAAATAGTGCGACAAAGCAGCTTAATTACAATACTTAGTTTTAATTTTTTATCAAAATAGATGCAATTATTAACAATTCTTGAAATTAAAGCAGCACTTTAGTTTCCACTTTGTACTTTGTATTGAACTTTACAAACACTTTCAAGACTCCCGATAAAATGAAAGGTGATAATCATAATATTGTCTTAAGTTTTCGCGATTCATACTATTAGATACCAGTCGCTCGTGACCACGGGGTCTGCAAAGACACCGAAACGTCGAGTCAAAAATTTAAAATGTAAATATATGCGATAAATCCGGTTAAAAAGTGTTTTATTTAAAGGTGATAATCATCTTAAACTCTTCTTAATTGTGAATTAAAGTAGTAAAACAATGTACACATTCTCATTCAGGTTACCAAGTAATTTAAGTTTATTATGTCAACGGAGAATTCAGCATTGTTTTCTAAGAAGCGTGTTCAATTTCAACAAAGTTTTAAGTATCAAGAAACGTTCAAAGTAATTATGTATCTGCCGTGGGCGGCATTTAATGTTCCTTGCGTTGCTCTCGTTAATTTCCAACGGTTAGAACGTATGTTTGTAATATCGTTTGTGAATATTTACAAAATTACAAAAAGTTTGTGCAACGCAACACTAAAAAATATTAATATCTTACTAATGTTTATAACGCAGGTTTTACTCACATTTATTGTCGGACGTGTCCGACTAGTTTCGTTGTTCACCGCAATACTAAAAAATATTAAAATCTTACTAATGTTTATAATGTATAATGTATATAAATACTTACTTACATTTATTGTCGGAGGTGTCCGACTAGTTTCGAACTCTTATGGAGTCCTTCATCAGGGGTGAGTGCAGTCGCGGAGTAGTTTAATATGACTCACCAATCATTTTTAAATTTAATATCTTACTATTTTTTTACAATTGGTATTCATTTGAACTTGAACTTACGAGTTACAAGTGAATTAAAGTAGTTTTTGTTTGAAACTCCATTACCCGCACTTCCTACCCTTTGTAAAACACACATGCATTTTTGATAATATTTACGTGACAAGTCTATTTCGTCAAGATTTTTTGCTTGTATGAATATGCGTTCATGTCTTTTAATTTTAATTGAATTGTACTGTAATGGAATCTAATTAATTACGAAATGGTTGGAGAAGCCAAACATAGCAATCTCAACAACCACCAAACACTGGTTGAGATGGAAAATGTTTCTTCTGTGTCCTGTGGAGCTGGCATGTGACCGTCGACAACGATAAATCGGGTCGTTTATCGATATTTACTTCGAATTTGGCCCTTACAGTATATATTTTTTTTAAAAATGCCATACATCTTTAGTTCTGTGAGCTTTATCATGGTATCAAATCGAGTAATTCTATCTATTATGGTGCACATGTCAGCTAACAAAATAGGATAAAATAACAAAATAATATTTATCTGGTCGATTCGAGTATTTATCGTTGGTCGCATGCTACTGCTGCAGTGCTATCACAGGATTTTATCGATACATATGTCAACGATTGTTCTCCTAGTATGGAGTCACTATTTATTACGTAAATGAATAAAGGATAATTCAACATTTTGACGATACGGCGTGGGATAAGTCTTAGTAACCTGAATCAAAGTAACTATTACGCCAAGTATCGCTCGTTCTATTAGGTCCTAAAGGTCAGACTATACCATAACATGCATTTTCATGTACACTGTTATGTTTTAATTATTTTTATCTTTCGTTGCACCTTTGCACTGTTAAAATACTAGTGACGGCTGGATGGGGACGAAACCAAAGCGGGAGGCGGGGAGGGGTCCAGCAGTGGGTTAAGGACTCCGATTAGTTTTTTTACAATGCTTGTTCTTGGACTATTGGTGATACTTATATTAACGATACAATAATGAGACGTGAGGCTAAATAGTAGACGAGTCACATAGATATCCGTCGCCCTGATTACCTGAAACACCAGAGTTATGGTTTCTTCTCTTTTTGCTGCTATCGGATATTCAATATTGTATTAGGTTGGTCATCAACTTTGACATAGATTCAAGACAGATGCCATACCAATTCTTGGTCTAGAAGATGATTCCTTTAATTTAAATTTACCGAAAAAATACTTTAAAAAAGTGGTCACACCCCTAACCGCGTTGAATGACAGCCATTTTAAAATTTATTGCCTTGTATTTCTACGAGTTCAATGAAACTCATTTTTTTTCAAATCAAGAGAGTTTCATTATCAATGAAATTCTCACCCCGATACAAAAAAGAGGTCTTATTTGAAAGCCTTGTCTAGTAGAATAAAAAACTCATGATATTTGCTAGCATTTTAAGTAATTTTTGTTAAGAAGTTTTGCAAAATAACCCATGAAATCCTTTAATTTAGCCGAAAAACTGCGTTACTTTCACTTTTTTTTAGTTAATGTGCGCTAATTATTAACGTCTATACGTGGGTGGAGAATTAAAAATCCGATATAACACATGACTATTTAAGCTAGTACCTACCAGTTGATATAAACATTTGCATCATCCTTTATCCGATTTATATCAATTTATTTAAAATAAACAGTTTAATTATTAATTTTACTCGTAGCAATGGCCGGTAATTTTTACAAAACTTCGAGATCGGCATTGAATCTGAATTGGAAATCTTATATTTTAGAATTGGAAATATCTGGTTAAGGATATTGAATTTTCATAAACTACGGTATAAACTTGATAATGTGTATGTTTCTAGCCAAGTAAATCAGACTTTCTTGATAAGGCGATCAATCAAAAATCAAACAATCTTGAATTTAACACGAACACATATCCGGCTCTAACGTGGCTGTATCACAAACAATACTTAAAGCCTTGTGTTTTATTTGGAATATCTTTTGTTATGTAAATAACAAACAATTCATCTGAATCACTATTTTCAACCGACTTTAAAAAAAGATGGAGGTACTCAATCCGTCTGTATGTTTTTATGTTTGTTACCTCATAACTTTTGACTAGATAAATCGATTTTGATGATTTTTGTTTTATAAAATAGAGGATACTTCCCATCGAAATCGATTAAGTATTTCATGATTTTTTTAAATATATATGTATATATAAATATATATGGATTCGGAGATCGTTTACCTTGACGACCTTCTTTCTACTTCAGCCAAAGTTTTGACGGGGCGCGCGGTGGGTGGAGCGGGGCGCGGTGACGCACTCGCTGCAGCGCATACGTCGGCGGCCGGTGACGCGATCATGTCAGCAAATTCCGCCGATTCGAAACTGCAGACTGATGTATTTTGTGCGCCACGAAGAGTATAAATATTAGAGGCCACGGATGACCTACTTAGCGGAACACTACGCAGTAATGTTACTTCACTACGTAGGTCACTAATCGTACTTTCCGAAGCCTCTAACTTTAATAAAACTCCGGTAAGGATAGCTTTCAGGAAGTTTATAATATCCTTCAGTAGCCTGGTGACGTCGACGTGGTCGAATCCCACCGGTGGAAGCTTATGCAGCTCCTTTGCGACGAGATCCGGGACAGCGACAGGGTCAGTCTCCTTGAACAGGGTGATGATGCCCTGGAGACTCTTCTCACCTCCATCTCTTCGTCGGGATGGCATCTGGGCAGTTTTGTCGAGCAGCTGGAACATTAGTGCCTTGCCTCGACAAACTTCCTCCTCCTTGAAGTTAGTCTTGCAGATCTGCAAGATGCTAACCTGGTCAATGGTGTCGATGGCATTCTGGATGAATGCCAACAACTCACTCACAACAAGTTGCTTAGACATTTATTTATTTATTTATTACAAAATCATAGCATCCACCTTTACAGAATGATTCCAATGCGATGGCGCTGTCAACATTTATATGAAATCAACTTACAAAATAATTCAAACTAAATTAATATACATAGAAAAAATACCAAATTATTTACAAATAAAAATACAATTAAATTCGATGAATATCTAATAAATACTCAATATATCGTCTAAGAATATGTCAATAACATTAAAATAGATTAAATTAAAATACCTTAAACTAACAAATAACCCAAATAATAATTCAATAATTTCCCTGAATTTCCATGTCAAATAATTAAATTACAATGTTAAAACTACAACTACCTACTCATAACATATAACATGCATAGTGCTATTTGTGAATTCGTTCAAAGAACATTTTAACAAGTCTAGTCGATCCGCGACTAAGGGCCGGTATTTCAATGCTACCTTATCTTATTGCTTAAGTTAAGTCCTACATTTAAGCCAAGTCTCACTTTTGAAAGACAGAAGCGTATTTCAATCCGGGTCTTCCTCGCCTCAACTAATCTAGGATAAATCGCAATATTGCAACATAATAAACAGAATAAGTCATTTGTCTATGATTTTTGCTATCATTGGTTGCTATTGATAATTAAGAATCAAACGAACTTACCAAGTGAAGTTCGATCATAATTATGTGAACGGCTTAATTCGAAGCGATTTAATGTTAACATGTTGTAGTACTACTTCCAAGCGTCAGCCTTGCACGGTTTTCAGAGATAAGTTTTTTTTTTTTTTTTTATTTGGCAACCCTGATCCCCGCTCTTGAACTCCTCTCCACTTACTTCCTGTCATCATCCCTCCTCAATAATCATTTTGTTTAGAGCTAAAGTTCCTAGGTAGTACCCATAAAAATAATTCACATTAATTATGGGTGGGTGATATTACTTTAAAGGAATACTGTTTGGGCGGGTTTATATCAATCGCTTCGAATTAAGCCGTTCACATAATTATGATCGAACTTCACTTGGTAAGTTCGTTTGATTCTTAATTATGTTTCACGGCTTAATTCTTTGCGATTTAATGTTAACATGTTGTAGGATGTTCAGAGTATTTTAATGTGAATTATTTTTGCAGTATAGGTATAAGTAAAACTGTATTGTTAGAGTATAACCAACAGTAATAAATCACAAATATACATCTATTTATTCTAAGGAGTTACATAAAATACTAGTTGCAAATTGATTGGCATCCGATACAATTTCTTTGTTGTAGAATTTGGCAAATACCGAGGATGTATTACTCCATCCTGCGGTTTTCCGTATGACATCAATATTGACACTGACTCTGCTAGCAGTGGAAGTGGCCGCATGGCGCGTGCTGTGCGCGCTAAACACTGATGTGTCCACGCCACTGCGTTGTAAAGTATATTTGATCCAGTGACTCAAAGTTTGAGACAAAACTTTTAAGTGAGGTCTTTTGTGGCTAGTAAATAAAGTGTCGCAACTACGTAAACCACTCGTTTTATTTATATAATCTAAAATGCATCTGGCAGGGCATATTGCAGGATTTGTATGAAAAAATGGTAGCCTTAGAAGGGGTTGAAAGGAGTTTGGTTTTGAAGTTTTTACTAAGTCAGGTATTTTAACTAAGATTTCTGTTCTGTTTTGAGTTATATTATTTATTTTAATGAGAGAAAATGTTTGTACTCTATGCGCTGTCACCAAACCTAGCAGAGTCAGCGTTTTCTTAGAGAAATCTTCTAAACTAAGGCTTTCATTTGGCCATTGAGTGGCCAAATAATTTAACACTATGTTTGGGTCCCAAGAAGTATTATATTTTGGATTGGTGGGCCTCAACTTGTAAACACCCTTCATGAAACGTTTGACTCGATCATCATTTAAGCTATTACCTAACAAAAGAGATAAGGCAGAGCGGTAAGAATTGATGGTCCCGTATTTAGCGCCTTTATAAAAAATATCGGTTAAAAAATGTATTACAATTGGAATAGAAGCATTAAAATAATCATAATTATGTAATCTACAGTAAATTATCCAAGATTTTATGCAAACATCGTACTGTTTGTAAGTATTATTTGCAAGCGAAGCTAGCATAATATCTACTGACCTATTCGATAAATATTTCCTTAGTAATGCTTGCCTGATAATTTCGCGGCAACAAGGCGTAGATTCTTGTGTACACAATCTACAATCTACTAAAAGGAGATGTTAGAAGGTCAATATCTGGTCCAAAATACAAAAAATTTGAAACAGACAACTTTTTAAACATAGCACCACAACAATACCCTCTGCCTTATGACAAATGATTTTCTGCATTAATTTTACTGTAAGCGAGAATAGTGGAAAGGCGTAAAATAACATATTAGTCCATGGCAGTGTAAAGGCATCAACAGCACATGCTTTGGGATCATTTCTCCACGAAACATATTGTTTACACTTAGTATTGCATCTGTTTGCAAACAAATCAATACTGGGATGACCAAAGTTGCGAACTATTTCATTAAATGCAATTTTATTTAATTCCCACTCTGTATCCTCGAACTGTTTTCGAGATAATGAATCTGCCTCACAATTATCTTTAGTATTGATGTAAGAAGCGAATAAGATTATTCTACGTTACGTTCGCACCATTTCCACATACTTCTAGATATATAATCTAGGTGATCATATTGAATACTGCCCATTCTGTTAATAAGATGTCACAATTAGATAATTCTTTGGCGAAACATTTCAGAGCTAGAAAGGCTGCTTTTAGTTCCAACTCGTTTATATGACAAGAAGTTTCGTTGTCTTTCCTATATCCGCAACATGTAATTGTATCACAATACGCTCCCCATCCCGTAGAGGAGGCATCAGAAAAAATTTCTAAAACAAAGTTGTTCGGTTTGAGTGATGAATGGCATATATCTATGTTTCCTAACCACCAATATAATTCTTCATGTAGGGTAATTAAGATATCAATTGTCTGATCGTAGTTTGGATTTTTTTTAAAAAACAATTATATTTATATTGTTCAAGCTTTTTTGTATATAACCACGAATAAGTTATTGTTGGACATGCGGAAATTAAATAACCAATGAGTTTAGCGAATTCGCGTAACTTGCATCGTTTTATATAAAGAAATCTATTTATAAAATCTTTCAATTTTATTTTCTTGTCCTCGGGTAGTTTTAAAATCATCTGCTTTGAGTCGAAAGTGAAGCCCAAGAACTTACATTCACGTTTAGGTATTAAACAACTTTTTGAAAAGTTAATCAAAAAACCCAAGCTCTGTAATAGATCTATAGTTGTAGATACATTAGTGACACACTCCGAGTAAGTCTTTCCGATTAAAAAATGTTATCTAAATAAATAACTGAAATCATACCCGACTACGCAGGTATTCTATAACTGGTTTCATTAATTTAGTAAACACGAGAGGTGCGGTACAAAGGCCGAACGGTAAACAATTGAATTCATATAATATATTGTTGTATTTGAATCGAAGATATTTTTTGTGAGCTTCATTTGTCGGAACAAAGAAGTATGCATCTTTTAAGTCTATTGTTGCCCTGTAGCAGTTTTCAGTTAATAATGTTGACGGTGTTCTGTAATCTTCCATTGACTAGCAAGTACAAATTTATTTAACTTTTTTTTAATTCAATATAAACCTTTTATCACCATTAGGCTTAGGTACAAGAAATATATTGGATAAAAATTGACCTTCAATATAAGTACATTTCGAGATGGCACCATTGCTTATTAGGTTGTGTAATGATTGGTCGAAATCTAAGCTCTCTTGTGTGGATTTTGGAAAAAACAGACTGACAGTGACAATCGGAATTCGATGGAATTGATGTAAATGGTATGATAACCTGACAGCCATGACAGTAAAGTGGGGTCTTTAGTAATTTGTGACCACTTATTAACAAAATATTTAAGCCGACCGGCATAGCATACCTCGATATTTATCTCCTCTGCGTTCTCCCCTGAGGGGGCTCTTCCGATGGTCGTTGATAAGGCTGTTTGTTGCGAAACTGCTGACGAGCAGTCGAGGGTGGAGGCCGACGCTGCAAGTTCTCCGGCTTGTTGGGAGTCTTGCGGTGTTGACTTTTCCAGTTTAAATGGTTCTTATTATTATTGGCATGGTAACTGGGCTTCGGAAACATATTATTCTTAAAAGGAGGTTTTCGAGTATTTTTCAGCTCTTCTCCTGACCGCTGAATGGACTTAGTAGCCCTTAGTTTTTCGGTTACATTGTCTCCAAACAACAACTTGTCTCGTGTTGTGTCTATTAGTGCTTCTTTAAGTGAAGCGTTTATAGAAGAAAGAACGAAATTCCTACGTGTACGGGTTTCATTGAAATGCAAGTCGCATAGAATGCGACAAGCGTCACTAAGCGGCTTAATTATTTGTTGCTTCTGTGGTATTAATGAAGATGATCCTACGAGTGTTTCGGTAGCTCTTCCCAGAGCTGCTATAGCCACACCAGTTTGTCTTTGCCTTAACATGAGGGAGGAATCCCGTTTAGAGACCGCTTCGATAACTGCCACTTTTGCTTCCGGATTCAGAGCAGGGGCAAGGAGTAGTTGACAATTACTAGGATTATCTTCCTCTAGGATTTTATCTCTTGTCTCTTTGGGTAGTCCCTTTAAAAGGATTTCAGACCACCGCACCGGGTTGAAATTTCCAGGTTTTCCTAGTTCTTCAGCAATCTTAGGAGCATCTCCCAACATCTCTAAGATATCGCTATCCAATTCTATATCCTCAACATCTTCTACTGGTGGATGTTTTGAGGTAGATGGCACTGAAAAGACGAAAGTAGTCAGCGTCTCGAATAATAATTCGAAAGAAGTGTTTTTAGCACCTACGATCATAAAATGCAAAAAGTAGGGTAGTCATTTTAGCGATAATGATCACTAAACAAAGAAATTTTCCATAGTCTCGAATAAAGATTCTTACTAGGTAAATTTGTGAGTTTTAAACTCGGCTCATTCCAATTCAGTGATAAAGATCATTGAACTTTGTTTTCGAATAAGGATTCGAAAAGTCATTTTAGCGATAATGATCACTAAGCAAAGAGATTTACCATCGTCTCGAATGAAGATTCTTACTAGGTAAATTTGTGAGTTTTAAACTCGGCTCATTCAAATTCAGTGATAAAGATCATTGAACTTTGTTTTCGAATAAGGATTCGAAAAGTCATTTTAGCGATAATGATCACTAAACAAAGAGATTTACCATCGTCTCGAATAAAGATTCTTACTAGGTAAATTTGTGAGTTTTAAACTCGGCTCATTCAAATTCAGTGATAAAGATCATTGAACTTTGTTTTCGAATAAGGATTCGTAACGCAATTATGCGATGTAAAGAGCCATGGATAGTGATAAGGTACAAATTTCACTTGGCATTTGCTTCTTTTGAAGATTTTTTCCAGTTTTCTGAACTTCTTGCGTATGGTCTCGATGTCTTCATATTTCCTTTTCCCCATTTTTACGAACGACAAATAATAAGTTGAGATTTAAATTTTTAAACTATAAGACTATCTATCTAACGTTTAATTTAAGTAATAAATTATAGACGCACGTGCGAAGGCTTGAGCACGGAAATACAGAATGATTATTGAGGAGGGATGATGACAGGAAGTAAGTGGAGAGGAGTTCAAGAGCGGGGATCAGGGTTGCCAAATAAAAAAAAAAAAAAAACTTTTCTCTGAAAACCGTGCAAGGCTGACGCTTGGAAGTACTACTACAACATGTTAACATTAAATCGCAAAGAATTAAGCCGTGAAACATAATTGACTGACATGGACATGACATTTCTGTCCGCCAAATGTTTTGTTTCCTACGTCCTGCTGTAGAACATTGTAGGTATTTCCAAAAAGCATACAATTTCTACGAGTTTTACCACCAAGTTTACCACATTTCTGCTGCGAAAATGAATCTGTGCTGCAGTTATTAGTTGCCTGCCATAGTCTAAAATATTTGCAATATCTTTGTAAAGTAATTGATATTTATTAACACTGTAGGTGGTGCACAAGCTGAGACTTTTCGGTGCCGAAAACAATTTTTTTCATTAAATATTCAAGCCATATGTACAGCTGATTTGATCGTTCAAGATATTGTTGCTCGTTGGCCCGGATCAGCACATGACTCAAGAACATTTCAAAATAGTCTGGTGAAAGAGAGATTTGAAAGGGGAGAATTCAATGAACTAGAAATCCCATTGAAAGGACATTTGGTGTTCTGAAGAGAAGGTTCCCTATATTAGCACTTGGTAGTAGTTTAGCACTTACAAAAGTGCAGCATATATGTGTAGCTTGTGCTATATTGCAGTAGAAATGAATAATTGTGTTCCGCCTGTCAAACTTCCAGCGATTGAACAGGCCATCTTGGAGACTATCATTGTGCCAGTAGAGGCAATAGAGGCAGATAGAGGCAGCCAGAATGTCTCTCATTATTTTAATAATTTGTAGCAAGGGGTAATCAAATAAATTATATGAATTTACATTGTGTTATATTTATTAAATTTAAATTATTTTACAAGTAAGAAAGCGAATCAATAAAACGCTAACTACTATTATAATAGTAAAGGCCTAATTTTCCTTAAGTGAATCCTCTTTCTGTTTCTTTGCTAATTCTAATTGGGTGTTTCTCTGCTATTTGGAAAATGGACCATACAAGACTGTCCCTAAGCAAATTTTATTAAATTATGAGAGTTTTTGTTCATAAAATGAAGGACAATATTAAATGAATTATATATCTTTGAAAAGCCAATTGATTTTCGTCCTGGTTTTGGAGTTATAGACGATTTTATTAAAAATCGTGACAGAGACTATTGTAAATGCACAGGGGAATGTTCTTATGAATAAAGGCATCTATTTTAGTATAAAACTACTACTATTTTACAATAAAAATAACTTATCATACTAACGAAACAAATGTTACCGAATGTAAACGAAAAAAAACAACTATATGCACCAATCAAATTATTTGAACAAATATTAGGAGTTAAGACTCAAGAGAAATTACTCATTACCAGGGGACTGTTTTACCTAACGTGGTTCACCAGCAGCAGATGCAGCAGTAGCACTGACATAATGGCGGTTGCCTGCTGAACGATTCACCTGAACGAACTTACTTCTGACTGCTTTCCGTTTCAAGATTTTAAAGTTTCGTGCCAATACAAAATAGTTAAGTTTATCAGTTTTATCAGGGGTCTGTTTAAAAAAATTGAGGACAGCTTTCACAAATAGATTTTTTATTTAATATTTACAATAAAAATATAATTATGATTAGTAATGATAGTTAATGCTTTTTTAAAGTATCTTAATATTTTTTATACAGCTTTCACCGAAAAAAAAGGTAATATTTCTCACAAGGCTTGTAATTTGGGAAGTGGGACATACCAGGGAACTGTTTTTGAGTTGTTTGATGTGGATTTAATTATACATCAATTTTTTTAATTACTAAATAAGCTGAAGTGGATCTAGAACACCTAATACTTTATCATTACACATACAAAAAACTGAGAATTATTGCAATTTATTGGATGAAATTTGCTTGGGACACCGATTTTCCATTTTGTAGAGAAATACCCAATTCTAATAGTTGATCTTGCAAATCATCGTAGCGTTGTCTTGATTCACTTTCAGCTATAAGGGCTTGTAAGTGTTCTTATTTCATTTTGGCTTGGCTCCTATTAATTCGCGTACTTACGTAAGAAAATAATTAGTAAACTAGCAAATAGCCATTATTTCATTATCTACCATTGCATGTTGATTTTTGCGGGTCAAAAATAAACTACCATAAAGCAACTTTTTTTCGAGGTAGCCTCGCGCCAATCTCAGATCGGAACTTAAGCGACAAAAATCCTCCACTTAGATTAAGGCTAGTTAGGGTGGACTTTATTCGCCGCTTAACTTTAATCCTATATTGAAATACACTTATGTCGTTCTTATCTTCAATCCTGGATCAATTTGAGATAAGGTAGCATTGAAATACCGGCCCTAAATTTAAAGTTTGCAGTTCGCGAGTTAGGGGTGCTTTTTGCATCAAGTTAGTCCTGCCTCGCGGCACAACTAACAAGCGCGGCCGGCGCCGGCGATGGACTTAATTGTCCGGCACACAGAAACTCACGGTCTGTAACAAGTCTGGGTGGTGTACCTTGCCTCGTATGACCTGTAGCAAGTAAGTGGCTACCGCTAGATCCCTCCTAGCCTCCAACTGGTTGTACCCAACCATAACCAGCACAAACAGCGTTGGGTACATCAAGGGGTAAAATGGATACACCCCGTAGAGCCTCTTGTACAGGTACCTAGTAAACTTGTTCTGTATGCGCTCCAACATGATACTATATTTAGTTTCATGTGGAGCCCATACCGCAGAATTAAATTCGATGTGGCATCTTACCAGGGCATTGTACAGTGTTGCGATGGTAGTAGCGGGCAGCGGCATCGCCCGCGCGTTTCGCGAATTGTATTTAGTTATACATTAAATTAATTCGAAACAACGCAAGAGTGATACACGTCCGTACGGAGCGAAGACGACGAATTATGAAGGAACTAATAATAATAATAATAAATCATTTATTTCAGGCAACACAAAGTTTACAAGATGGTAAATATAAACAAAGGGCCCATAGATATATACCTTAAACTAACATATATAAAATATACTTAAAACTACACTAAGTTTGACACTATTTCACACGTAAAGTCGGCGACGTGTGACGCGAGTCATGAGACAGTCGCCCTCGAAATTTCCGGAAGACGACTCCCTGCGGCCAGAACTCCTCCTTCATGAAGGTCGGCAGATGTTGGGTCGGTACTCTCACCACAAATGAGCTGAAACTAACTTTATGGCGAGGTTCCAACCGCTCAACCCTCAGAGTAAAGGTGGTTTTCTTTCGAATGTACTCTATGACTTCCTCGACCTTTGTAGACCAGTGTACTCTGGATACGTACAGCTGCGTTGACGGTACTTCACCGCGCATCAGCTGACCTACTACGAGCGGTGCAGTGCCGCGATGGTTACGGACGGTAGGATTCTTTTTCTTTCTCTCCACTTTGACGAAGCCTTCCTCATCACACTTCTTGTCCTGCCGAGGACGTGGAGGTTCAGTCTTGCGAGCGGGCCCGCTACAACTTTTCCTCTTCTCCGTTGTCGCCCGCTGCGATGTAGCGGCAGCGGCGGCGGTGGCATACGCGCGCGAAGTCGGTGCGCGTTGCGTCATCGGCTCCGTCACAGAGAGGGAGCGAGCGGCGGGGCGCGGGGCGCTGCAAGCGGGGGAACCGGCGGCGGCGGGGCGCGGGGTGTCACACGCAGTGACCTGCGTCATCGGCAACGCCGATTCCGGACTGCTGACAGATGCAACTTGCGCTCCACGAAGGCTCGTGTTCGCTTTAGACGCATTGAACTCTGGTGACCCACATACTAAGTTATTACTTTTTATAAGTAATATTTCTGTACGAAGTTCACTTATTGTAGTGTTCGATGCATCTAGCTTCCTCTGGACATCAGCGAGGCTTGATTTCAGGAACGAGATGTCCTTCAGCAACCTGCTTACGTCGACGTGGTCGAACCCGATGCTTGGCAACTTGTGAAGTTCCTTTGCCACAAATGCGGGAACATCGTCCGGGTCGGTCTCCTTCAGTAGGGTGACGATGTCCTGGAGACTTCTTTCACCACCATCCCTCCTGCGGGAAGGCATCTGCGCGGTCTTCCCGAGCGTCTGGTACAGTAACGCCTTTCCGCTACTTATCTCTTCCTGGGTGAAGCCAGACTTGCAGATTTGCAAGATGCTGACTTCATCCATCGTGTCGATGGCGTGTTGGATGAACGCCAACAACTCATTGGCTATGAGTTTTTCGGAACCCATAGCCATAGTGACGTGCAGCAGCAAGCGCCGCGCGGATCGCGAATTAAATTTAATTCAATACGGTAATGCGAGACACGTCCGTTTCCGAGCGCGCTTCATTACTAATGCCCTGCTAAATTTCCGAAAATGTATAGTGTGTCGTGCGTTGTCCGATCTTATGTTTTTGAACTCGGGCTGGCTATTTCTAAAACTGCGTAGACTAGAGTTGTAAAAGATTTGAGTCTTGGATTCCTATCTAATAAGAATTGAGTCTTTTTTTGAAGACTCGCGTCTTAAAATAAAACTTCAAGCTCAAGTCCATTAGAATTTGGAGTCTTTTGTAAAAAGACTGGAAACCTGCCAAAAAGAACTCAAAGACTGAGTCTTTTTGAAAGACCTCATGACAGTATCCTCCATATTGTTTAGCAATAAAACAGCTGAAAAAAACTTAAAGACCAAATTAGAATGACACAATGTTTCAACACAACTTTTACTTTAAGGTCAATTTCATTTCATTTGCTATAATCGGACTAAAGCGAGTACGGTAAATAGTTTACGCGTGTTGATGACGTTACCAAGGGGATGACGTTAGTAAACCGTTTCTGACAGTGGTGCAAACACCGTACGACATTGGATAATATAATACACCAACTCAAATTCATGACTCAGTTTAGCTCAAAGAACTTAAAGGACTCAAAATAACTCGGAAGACTTAGAAGACTCGAAGGACTCGGACTCAATGTCACTAACGAGTCTCGTCTAGTCTTCATCAGTCTTGAAAAACGACTCAAGTCCCGAAATGATCTTCATGCGCACTTTCCATCAGGTGGCATGGAAGACAAACGTCCTATCCTTACAAAAAAAAAAAAAAAATGAAGACAAAAAAAACTCAAGTTTCTTACTCTAGCGTAGACTCAATATCTCATATACCTCACAGGTAAAACCGAAATCAAACGCAGATTACCTACCACTCGTTACCAAAGTGATCAAGTTATATTTCGAATACGAGTCATCAGCAGGCTCAAAATAATATCAAAAGACAAATTTGAAGAAATTTAATGTCTCATTTACTTTCAACAAGAAATCCCCCTAGAAAGTTTTATTTTCAAATGACCAAATTCACAAAAAGAAAATCAGAAAACTCTTGGTAAGTAATTATCTTATATTTCTGATACAAACTCTTGATGTTTTTGTAGCAAAAAAACCAGCTATTTCAGTAGTTGAAAGAAAATTTCCCCAAGTTACTTAATGAATAGAAGTACACGCAACTTTACGCCTGATTTGTGGACAAACTGTGAGTAATATACTGCTTATTCGGCTGAAAAAACTTATATAAATGACGTCAAAAGGGGAAACCTTAAGTATTTAGTATTAAAAACTAAAAGCTGTTCCTTTTGGCTGTAACCGTGTGAATAAAATCCTGTAGAAATATCAGTACTCTCTGCGCGATTCCAGGCCGTGAGCTACTGTTTGCTAATTTTCAACCGACTTCAGAAAAAGAAGGAGGTACTCAATTCATCTGTATGTTTTTTTATGTTTTATACCTCATAACTTTTGACTTATTGAACCGATTTTGATGATTCTTCATATGATAGAGGGTACTTCCCATATGGTCTCATATAAATTTCATCGAAATTGATTGAATACTTCATGAAAAAGATCTTTTTTTTTTTTCAAATATGTATGATTTCGGAGATCGTTTACCTTGACGACCTTATACTTCAGCCAAAGTTTTGACGTGAAGTCGGTTTTTTTAATGCTCTGCATTCGTTGATTATTGTAATTTATCTTTGACTAAACCCGCGTTCGAGCTCGATCTTACTTGATGGTAAGTGAAGATTATCCATTTTATTTTTAAATAATGTACAATAGTTAGAATTAAATTAATAAATTTTTCATTATAGTCCATGAATAAAATTTTAATATAAAGAAAGAAATAAAGTAGGTAATATTGATAGTATCTGTAATTTTACAAATAGATTCATTTAGCTTAACCGTATATTAAATAACTATTATATTATGAAATTAATAAACGTGATTTACATTCCTACGTGAACTTATATTGCGCCACATATTATAATCAACTTGTTTGGATTCTCCGGAAGCACCACAATCGTAATGTAAAACTTAATTAAACTGCAAAAATGTTCACATTATTGGCTAAAAATATTGGTTTTATTGCAGGTGGATACTATTTTGAGTTTTGAAAAGAATCAAAGTACCGCCCACTATCATATTAATGAGATATTGTGGAAAAGACTACATATTGGACCAAAAACTAAAGTAGCCGGCCAAAGAAAATATTTCTAACTACCATAACGACTTCGTCCGCGTGAATACTGGTTATCGGAGTTGGATAAATAACATTATAATATCCTCCTTGAAGTTCAAAACTTACACTATTCTAAATTACGTCAAAATCGATTCAGTAGTTTAGCTGTGAAAGCGTTACTGATAGAGAAACAGACAGAGTTACTCAAAGCTTGTGTGATGTGCAGTTTCACCTGGTTTTGCGAAAAAGCCCTACAAAAATAAAATAGAAAAAGCAACTAAACAAAAAGTAATTATCAAACAGTAAAACCTTTGAAAGGCACACTGGGAGTATGTATAAGGGTAGGTTTATAGGTAGGTAGGTATATTACATAGACTGTGCTCGCGACTTCGTCTGCATTGAATAAGTATTTTGAGTAAGTTATTTTCTTCTCCAAGGTCCTATCTATCAAGGGTCTATCTTTTTTTTTTTAAATCTTTATAAGGGTCTATCTTTAATAACAAAAAAATTAAGAATCTTCGCCCATATAATATGACTCCTAACCACAAACATAACTATCTAGTACATTACAAAGGCACATTGCGTTATAAACAAATCGCTGGTGCCTTAATTTTTTTTAATGCACCCATCTTCATATCTTCATTAATTATAGCTCATAAATGTTATTCTAGGTAAAGCTATACTAATGTAAAGTTTCATAAAAATCCATTCGGCAATTTTTGCTTCAAAGAGTAGCAAAAATCAATCCATCCAGCCATTATCAGTGTATAATATGTATCAACCTATATGTTTGGCTGTTTTTCACGATCAATCGGCTAAGCTAATTTTATTATGATATTAAGTCCTGTGTTAACATATGCTACTTTTTACTCCGAAGAAATCTACGGTTTCTAACTTCCAAGATAACGAAATAAAGAAAACCTAAACGATATAAGTTTCATTGTTTTAAGTTTATCTTTATGACATTATTACAATATACCCATCTCTGTATATACCTACCTACCAACATAAAATCACGCAAGAAGGCCTTATAAAAGTAAACCTAAGTATCTACCTAATTAAAAAAAAAACTCAATAGCATACCTTCCTACCTAAATAAACCTATTTCTGATGATAACTAATCTAAACTCAATATATAAGCAAAATTCTTTTAAACTTATCTAAGTATACGAATGACTAATCCTACCTAACAGTATTATAAAATAACCTACGGTCACTACGTACAGGCAAATATACTACTTCTTATAGAAATAAAACTAAATAACTCTACCTTA
The DNA here is from genome assembly GCA_944452665.1 of Stenoptilia bipunctidactyla. Taxonomy (NCBI): domain Eukaryota; kingdom Metazoa; phylum Arthropoda; class Insecta; order Lepidoptera; family Pterophoridae; genus Stenoptilia; species Stenoptilia bipunctidactyla. The sequence goes on along the minus strand of OX101733.1, from coordinate 6,658,746 downwards.
AACTGTACTTAGTAAAAACTAAAAGGAATAAAAAAGATTTGAAAAGCACGGTTTAGTATTGCAAGTAGTAGTTAAAACATACAATTTATAGAATGCTAATAAGAACAAACGCTCGCCAATTGGTGACTTGTTGACTCGTCTTTTCAAATCAAAGCTCAAAAAACCATACGGTAGAGATCAGGGTCTCGATTCTTCAAATAACATTAAGCGGACCGTACGGCAACCATCATATAGCGACTCCATGAGCAAAGTGGCAAATTTGGCTGGCATTCTCTAAAATTCATAGCCACGGACCAGTAGCATCGGATCGGAAAGAGTGATTGAAAACAGATTGAATATACGTTCCTTTTGACGCTGTCAACGAAATATCATGCTATACATTTTAGTTTATGAATGCGGGATACATTGCTAAATGAATACTAGATAAACAAATTGATACTTTAAAGATACTTACTACTCACATAGTCCATTTATATCATGCATAAATCCTGTCAATAGTATTCATATAAACAGTGAAAGAAATAATATTTTTAGCATCTGTGTGTAATGGAACGTACTTTAGTGGGGTTGGCAACTGCCGAAGTGGCGCTGTAATAGTTCTGTCTATAAATAAACAAAGAGGTTTTTGTATGAAAAGCTGCAAAAATATTTAAATAATATAAAAAAGACGAACTGATGTGTCCCAAATAGTTCTGAAAATGGTACCCACCAATTTCCTTAAGATGAAAAAGTAAAAATACTTTGGCTGAAAGCAATCCGTCGTCTAAATTTTGTGCCTAAAAGTGGATCGAGGTTATGTCGCAATCATTTTAGAGCAAGTCACTATCTAATGCTTAGCAAATATACAGGTAAATACAACCGTGTAATGAAATATCTAATATAATATAGATTTATGAACTGCTAGCCTATTCCCTTGCGTTTTTACCCACGCAAATCCCTATTCCGTGGGAAAACATTCTTTGTCACTTATCATCATTTTAAAGGCAATCTCTGCAAAATATTTACACACCAGGTCCAAGGATTTGGTCCACATGATCAAGCTTGTTTCATTTACAATCTCTTCTCACAGTTTAAGGTAATTGAAAAGTTGCTATTATATTTCTGTTTTTTGTAGGGGTTGAACATCAACATAAACATTTGAAAAAGTCAGCAGTGCCTTTTATATTCTCTTGGAATTCCAAATCAGTTTCAAAGTTCGCTGCAGTCAGAGAAGAACGGTTGAAAGCTCGAAACCTGAGAAAATGCCAGTTTCCTAAAGCACCTTCTTTGCAAAGTACTGAAAATATTTTGCCTTCATATGAATCTGGAGATGGAAATGTTGCTCACAATGTGGAAATTTTAACATTGGAAGATCTGTCTCATGAAAACCTTAGAAGTAATCACAATTCCATGAAATCTCCAGAAACACAGACATCAAACATCTTGAGAATGTTTTCTACAGACTTATTGCTGACTGATAATGAATCAGTGAATTTTTATACAGGCTTGGAAACCTACCTGAAATTCTCATTACTTTACTAATGCTTTTAAAAATAATTATCCCTCCACAAGAATAATAATAGACGGAACAGAAATTCCTATTCAAAAACCTAGCCAACCTGATGCCCAAAAAGCTTCTTTTAATCAATATAAACACAAAAATACCCTTAAAATATTAGTTGGTTCATCACCTGGAGGGATGTTTACCTATTGTTCTGGAGCATATGTTGGATCGAAAAGTGACCGCCAGATAGCGGAACGCAGCAACCTTTTGGAAAGGTGTGAACCAGGAGATAGCATAATGGCAGACCGGGGCTTCAATGTGTAAGATTTGTTTGCTGGCAAAGGTGTTGGAATAAATATTCCCACTTTTTTAAAGGGAAGGTCCCAAATTCTATTATTGAAGCAAGACCCGTCAACGAGTCCACATTGAAAGATTTATAAGTTTAACAAAAACATACAAAATTCTTACAAGTGAGCTTAATCAGTATTATGTACCTTTAGGGTCAAAGATATTTTATATTTGTATGATGCTTTGTAATTTCAGGGAAAAAATTGTGAATATAAATAAACTTATTTAAACTTATAAAGTTGGGATTTTTTATTTACTCATTACAATAATACAAAATCATAATCAAATACTGGTTTTAATATTTATTTGCTGAAATTTTCATAATTATAGTACAAATACTTTTTTTAAAGTTCTACTTTAAAGAAATTTTCATAAAAGTTGTTGACTTTTAAGATCATTTCTTTTATAAATGGTTCATCTCTGTAGACATATTTTCAACTTTCAAATCTTTGTAACTATACAATACTTCCTATTGGAGCAGTACAACTGCCCTTGAATTTGGTAATAATTAGGTGAATTTGTCTTTCAAGTTAAAATGCCATTTACTTCTTTTAAATATGGTACACTGAACGGAGTTATATTTTGAGATCTAGTTGCATAGGGACACTTTATTTCTGGGGAAGCTGCAATATGCTGTCTTTCCTTACTAATGAAAAGCCCACAGGGTTCAGCCAAAAGATCATAAGTATCACAATATTTTTTTAATGCAATTTTTTCATTTATAATACCATGTATTGTTGCTCGAGACTGAAATGTAATCTTTTGTTGTATTTGTTTGGCATAACTTTTCATATTAGTGTCTTTTAGATGACATGTGGTATAAAAATTGCTAGCAGTCAGTCGCTTCTGACGTTGTTTATACCAGATATCATTATTATTTTGCTCTCTAGTTTTTTCTTCAATTTGCTTGATTTGATCATCAGTGATTTCTGATACCAGCAAATCTTTAAGGACTCTGACTTTTGGGTCTTCTGATGTGTAGCGATGGTCAGACTCCAAGCCATAGGGATTGGCAGGTTCAAACAGTTGTTTGATAGGCATTGAGCTGTTAGGGAAATTTAAAATCAAACTTCTAACTCTGTTATTATACCCTCGAAGGGGGAGGTGCGGAGCCTTGTAGTTAGTGAGGAAATCGAAGATAAAGTTTTGAGGTTTACGTTAATAAATTTTACAAGGATAGGATGTATAAGGACTTTAGGGAAGCAGGGGAAACTACAGTATATGGATCGTCAGACTGGACGCTAGGATTTTTACGGGTAAAAGGTTATAGCCTAAAGCGTTTTTCTGCAAAGTTTCACATTGCGGAGATAAGTAGTTTTTATAAAATTTAAGTTTGAAATTCCATTAATTCAATTAGTTTCAAGCTAAAAAAAACAAACATAGAGTAATGAATACAATCACTGATTGATTTATGTCGCCTATCATTGCGTTTAGTTTCACTCACAGTCGTAAAATATAGTTTAACGTTTTTGATATAAATAAATAAATAAACACATTCTATATGAAAATTGTAAATAAAAGTATTATTATTTTATAAATTACAACTTAAAAAATATTTAATTAATTAACTTAATCTTTTTTTTTATAAAAAAATATTTATTTATATCAAAAACGTTAAACTATGAGTGAAACTAAACGCAATGACAGGTGACATTGTTCAATCAGTGATTGTATTCATTACTTCATGTTTGTTTTTTTAAGCTTGACATTAATTTCAATCTAAAATACAAAAACTCTAATCTCCGCAATGTGAAACTTTGCAGAAAGACGCCTTAGGCCTTAACCTTTTACTCGTAAAAATGCTATCTTAGAGTCTGACGGTCCATATACTGTAGTTTATCCTGTGTGTTTACAGTACTACAATGAATATAAGTACCGCCTAATTAAAAAACTTATGAAGGAGAAGCAGAACAGCTACTGGTAAATTACCATAGGAACAGTTTTACTGTCTAACAAAGGCTGCACTGTACGCAGATTCAAATTATCATTTGTTAAAAGCCTGCATAAATTAGTGCTATTGAAAACACCACCATCTGATATTCTGCCTTCCACTCCAACATCAAAATAAAGTATGAAGCATCTACTCAAAGTCAAAGTGAAAAGAATCTTTATTTCGTAAGTATTTAAATACATTTGAATTAAGTCAAACAATGTACAAATTGAACTGAATCTACCACCACTTCGGAAAGTCGATCTGTTGAGAAGAAGTGGCAAGAAACTCAACAGCAATCATCTTTTAAAAATACACAATAACAATTAACAACCAGGGAATCCCATCTTCTTGCATCTGGATATCTTATAGTAATTTTTTTTATAAAACACTTATCCTCGAATCTTTCCAAGGGTTCATCTTAAATATTTTAAAGATAGAAGTAGATGTAGCGATAGAGGTGAGAGAGAATACAGATAATGTAGATGGAGATGAGGATAGTCGTGGACAGAGACGGGGAAGTCAGAGTCAAATACTAAGGCCATTAGCACAATGCTAAAATGCTTTTTTTATAATTGAAATATTCAACTGCCACTGTAGTTGGGTTTTATTATTTCTATGTGCTTTCCATCTAATGCTCCTATATAAAGTGATAAACTCCAATGATACTCAAAATCTCTTGAAATTTTTTTCCTTCTGAAAATGTAGGCATCTTAAAACAACATAACAAATAACAATTTCTTTATTTCAGATAACTGTTGCTGAAATTGAACAAGAAACGAAACACATTATTCCACAGCCTTCAACTGGTACATCTGATCAATAATTACTCAAAATCCCAACCCTGGCCCAATTTAAAAAGAAAGTGCTGTTCTCACTTTAAATTTATTAAGAGATGCCTCATCTGAATTAATCAACAAACAAATAAGACAAGTTTGTCTCTTGAGAGGAAGTGAGTTAAGGGAGATAAAATGTGAAAATCATTTAGTAATTTTGTAAAAAGAAATTATGGATAAGACAAGGTTGTCTTTAATGGAATCTGTAACACTAATCAAAGTAAAGAGAATACTGGAGCCCCTTTATGTATTGAAGAAATGGAGGTTTAATTAATTGATACAAAAAGCCATTAGTTGATATAAAAAGATTGTTAATCTCCTGAACCTAAGTCTAAGAAATCTTCATATGTTCACTTAGTATAATATGTATGTAAAACGTGATTGAAATGAAATTGTGTGCTAGTAAATATTAAATTATATTTTATAAAACAGGTACCGCAGTGACCAAATGTACTAGACTTAACAATACCTGAATTATTTTGCATATTTTTTATGTTATGAATGCAGTTACTATTTTCATTTATAGGTTAGAGATTATTTAGAAGTACCTACTTGAGTGTACTATTAAATTTGTTGTTAAATAAATATATACATAACAGCTTGTTTGATCTAGACATATGTACATCCTTCTATACCAGAGGTCCCGGGTTCAGAATGGGAAATTTTGTGATGAACATAGCTATTTGTTAGCAGGTCATGAATAAGGTTTATTATATGTATTTAAGTTTATTCTTAAATTAAATATGTAAAAAAACTATGCTCTTTATATATTTCTTTAGTTTATTTCTCCGTTATCCAGATTCCAGAAGACAATTTCTTAATTTATACTTAATTTTGGTTGGATGATGTGGTGTGACACTTTTTGTTTATTATTATAAGGCTAATTAAAACGCATATTATAAAATGTTCTTATTGTTTTTATTTACTTTCACATATTCTGCTACACCCGTAGAATGGCTTTACACATTTGAAGTATAATTTAACTGATTTAGGACTTAAAAATTCTACATAAATACATCATAAAAGAACAAAAATCACCACTTTCTAAAAACCTTAAAGAAACCTTAAGGTATATAATGTTCCTATTGCTTTACTTACTTTCACATATTCTGCTAGCACCTGTTTTACAATTTCACCTGCTTTACACACTTCAAGTATAATTTCACTGATTTTGTACTATGAAATTCTTTATAAATATATCATAGAAGACAATAAATATATAAATGTTTTGTGAGACATAATAAAGTTTATTATGCAGTTCTTAATCACACTTATTGTTGGAGATGTCCAACTAGTTTTGAACTCTTAAGGAGTCCTACATCAGGGGTAGGTGCAGCCACAATCACAAAGGACTTCTTAAGAGTTTGAAACTTTGGGACACCTCCGACAATAAGTGTGAATAAAAGTCGCTATAACTTAACAACAATAGTTAAATACATAAATAGATTACAAGGTTGATAAAAACGCATAGGTATTATATAATGTTCCTATTGTTTTAATTACTTTCATATATCCTGCTAGCATCTGTACAATGGTTTTAGACACTTCAAGTATGATTTCACTGATTTTGGACTTTGAAATCATCAATTATAAATACATCATAGAAGAAAATGAATCACCAGTTTGTAAAAACCTTAAGTAACAACTAATTTGTCTGTTGGTGGTATGGAAAGCCTGAACCTTTTGTTCCTTTTCTTTATATCATACTGTAATAAAACCTCAAAATCTTTTTGTGATATGTATTTATGAAAATGCAATTTTGTTTCAACAAATTTATGAGTTTTTTCAGGTCTTGTTTCTAGTAGTAAGTACTTAATTATCACTCAAAAGTAATAAATCTTCAACACTGAAATCCAATGCAATATGCAGTTCCATTGTTTAGGCAGAGATAAAAAATCAGTAGATATCCACAAATTCTTGACTACTGAATTATTATTACTGAATATTGAATGTTTTGTTGTCAAACTTCTTCTTATTCTTCTTATTTACGGCAATTTGTTTCGGGTTAGCATTATATTCCATTTGACAATGAAACACAATTTGTTTTGGAAATATAAACGCATTCAGATACATTGACAGAAAACATTGTTTAGGGCGATTTACGTTTCTAGCTGATTATTTTTCGGCGGCGGTGACGTTCAGCGTTCGCCAAATATATAATAGTTCACAGCAAACGTGGATCAAAGGCCTCATACTCAATTAAAAGAAAAATAAAACATTGTCACGACTGAAACAATCCCTCCAGTACGTACTGTTGCTCAGTCTTAACCAATCTTCACCATTCTCATTCCGAACATATTGAACGAAATGTCAAATAAGTACCAGAATACGCATTACAGTATCAATTGGACTTAAAGCGATTGAACACCAGAATACGAAAACAGTCCTAACGTTGTTCACCGGTTAACCGATGGTTCTTATTAATTTGAAGAATGCCAAATCTGTCAAAAAATACAGTTCTGTGCTGATTACGACTCAATTGACTCATTTGTAAGCTTAGAGAATCGAGACCCAGGGCGGCTGCACACCCACCACACGTGTGTTTCGAACGGTGCAAGCATAATTCAACCTTCAGCACTACATTTACAGCATAAATTAGAACTTCATGAACTGCGTGTGACGACAAACTTATTATTTGCGGTTAGTGCAGTACTCGGGTTTAGGGATCGAACCGCAAAATTAAGTTTGTTTTTTATTGTATTTATTTTTTCGGGATAAAAAGTATCCAGTGTGGTGCCCAGGATATTAAAGAATAATAATAAAATGCTTCATCGTAACCTAACCGGCAGTTTTTGCGTGATTCCTGAACAAACAGACTGACAGACAGATAAAAAATTTTTAATCACATTTTGGGTTCGGTGTCGGTCTAGAATACCCCCTGCCTTTTATTTTTTTGATATTTTCAACGTACAGAATTTTTACTTCTACAGATTTATTATAAGTGTATATAGATTATGTACACGATATATATGTACATGGTATAAAGTACATGAACGCTTATTTTAATATAACACTATACCTCTAGTTTTAACACCTAACCACTAAATCAGGTCAAAATATTCAAAAATTTCAATCAATACAAAAAAATGAAAAACCTGCGTTACGATTCTCACATCATTCTGTATACCTACATATTATAGCGTCGTTATGTAGGTTAACACTAAAAACCAAAAAAAATGTGGTTTAATACCCAAATTTTTTCTATAAATTTACCAGGTTTAATGATCATTGACGATCAATTAGGTGATGATGGGGTAAACCTATCTGCCTCAGAACCCAGTGGTTGCGAGTTTGATCTGAGGCAGATAGGTAGGTGAAATAAAATGTTTCAGGTCTGGGTGTTTATCTATACAAAGTGATTGGTGGGTCATTTTTGAAATTCCTGGACGTGATAGTTTGAGATCATACATGAAGAAAAAATAAAACAAAAAATAAATAATTATTTACTGAGTAAACTTAACCGAAAGTTAAAGAATACATTCATTCACACTTTTCGGGTGGTGGTTTGCGTGTGGTGGGGACACTGCTGTGTGCGTGTTGGTTGACTGAGGCACAGTCGGGAAAAGTGTAGTAAGGTCTCTTTATTTATTCATAGGAATTTCTGGTGAAAAATTCAAAACCTACTTTTATTACATTAATTATGATCAGAATCGAGTTCAGAGTGCTCTCCTTCAGTATTTAGATACTGTCACCAGTCACACTGTAAAAGTGTGAAAATGGTACTTACATCAAAAAATATGTTTTTAATAATTAATAACAATATACATATACATAAAAAAAAACTAATAAGTTTACTACCACAATGGAAGCCAAATACGAATCACTCGCCATTTAAACTTCATTTAAAGAGAGCTGGTTTTGTCACTGCCGTTTGTTGTTTTGATGTTTTTAAAAGCCGTTGGTTTAAGCAAGCAGTTGCCAAAGCTATTACCTGGAATAGCATTCTTTGATGTCAGTGTTGCCTACAGCGAGACTCGGCAATACTTGCGGATTGCCTTTTATGAAAACCAACTCAAAAGCGTATGAAAGCAATATAAAAGAAGAAAAAAAAACGATAAAACGTCCTCGCAAAAACACTTGTAAAAAGGACGGGATAAATAAGTATTCTATAAATTTAAAATGCATTCGGATATTCAGGAAATTTTGGGTTAGTGCATGATTTGCATGAATTTTACTACTTAACACGAAATGTATGAATTATATTTCGCAGCTTAATTCTTTGCGATTTAATAGGTTTACTTATTGTAGTATCGGTCCCATGTGTCAGCCTTGCACGGTTATTTTAGAGTCTTTTTTTTTTTTTTTGTATCGGCAACACTGCTTCACCTCCGGCTCCTAATTAACCGGCCCTTTTGGAATCATTTGTTCGTTCCCGTGCTCAAGCCTTCGCACGTGTTCCTGGCAACGCTCAAGACTTCATTGTAACGGTCATCTAGTGTTACACAAAGCTCTCAAGATGGGGAAGAAGCGCAAGAACGAAGATAAGAATGAAATAATACGAAGAAAAATAAGGAGACTCGAAAATAAGCTGAGGAAAAGAATTCGCGTTATTTCATCTGACGAAGAATCCATCGAATTTAAGTAAATTATGTAACAATGTCATTTAACATTGTTTAAAAACTTGTATTCTGCGCGTCTGTCTGCAGATATACTTACTTTATAACCCAATTTGTACTTATTTAAAGTACTCTCTTGTCAAATGACACAAATTTGTACCACTTCTGAGGGTAGGTACTCACTAAAAAATATAATATAAAATAATGCTTTACTTAAGCACAACATACTTACTTTATAACCCAATTTGTACTTATTTAAAGTACTCACTTGTCAAATGACACAAATTTGTACCACGCCTGAGGGTAGGTACTCACTAAAAAATATAATATAAAATAATGCTTTACTTAAGCACAACATACTTACTTTATAACCCAATTTGTACTTATTTAAAGTACTCACTTGTCAAATGACACAAATTTGTACCACGCCTGAGGGTAGGTACTCACTAAAAAATATAATATAAAATAATGCTTTACTTAAGCACAACATACATTATTTGTGCCCGGTAGCATTTATGAAATAAAACGTATTCATGATAATATCAAAAATTATACTACAGAACTAAACCTATTTTAAAAATACCCACAAAAAAAAATACGAACATGGTGAAGTTCTAATCATAGCTTCACCGAACAACCATGAATCTATCGTGGAAGTCATTCCCGAAAGTTCACCACATCACGAAGAATCGCTTGAAGAGGAGGCATGTATGAACGAGGCAGTTACTCATACGTCGTCGTCGGCACAGAATCCAGTACCTTCGACGTCGGATCTCACAAAGGAGGTACGAGGAGACAGTGGTATTAATGTCGAAATACTGTCATTATTAGGGGAAGTTCCCCAGTCGCAAGATATTTTGGGAGATGAAATTAATAAAAACATATCCGATAGATGGCAGCTCATACTTACCAAGGGTCTCATCAAAGAAACAAAACAGTCCTTGTTACAAGAATATCGGGTACCCAAAAACTGTGAAATGCTATTAACGCCTATCCTCAACCCTGAAGTTAAAGCGGGTATTTCAGAACTGACAAGCAAAAAAGATTTTTCCTTAATGCTTAAAAAACAAATCAGCATTGCTTTGGCTGCATTAGCGCAAACGACAGAGAAAGTCATTACAAAGAAATATTCATCGCAGGATATTCTAAAACCCTTAAGTGATGCAAGCAAATTGTTGTGCGATTCCTTCTACTACCTAACGAAGGCCCGAAGAAATTTAGTTATTAATACTATCAATGCAGAACTAAAAGATACCCTTCGTCAGACCACCAGAGATACATTTTTATTTGGGACCGATTTACCAGAAAAGTTAAGGTCCGCAAAAACTATACAAAAAACCGGAGAATCCCTTAAGCCTTCACAACCATTTATTTCAAACAGAAACAACCAAAATTATAGGATTACTTCTCAAAATTGTTTAAACTGGAAGCCCCCGCAACGGAAGCCTGCTGCGCGGCCCGAAGCGGGGAGACCTCGCCCGGTGCAGCGCTTGGGACCGCCGCCGCCGCCTCCGCCGCCGCCGCGACACACCCCGAACTACACACGCTCACGCTCGCCGCCCAAGAAATACAACAGGAGATATTAACATCTGAGGTCAGTTATTCTGGCCGTCTAAAGCTATTTTACAAAAATTGGTTAAAAATAACTAATGATCCTATAATTTTGTCCTGGATTAAGGGATATAAAATACCGTTTATTAAAAAGCCTTTCGGAAATAGTAATCCTGACTCAAGATATAAGCCAGATTACTTGATTCGAATAAAAGCCATACCTAAGTGTACATACGATAGTGAACAGTTTGTATCCGATATATTTTAGTACCTAAACCAAACGGAGACAAAAGGTTCATATTGAATTTGAAAAAATTAAACAAGTTTGTTGAAACCGTCCATTTTAAAATGGAAGGCTATAAAACTGCATCTAAATTCGTTACCGAGCGATGTTTTGTGTCAACTATTGATTTAAAAGACTTATATTTTTTTCTACCAGTTCATAACTCGCACAAAAAGTACTTAAGATTCAAATTCAATAACAAACTATATGAATTTAATTGTCTACCTTTACAAAACTTTTAAAACCTGTTATGGAATTTTTGCGATCACATCAAAGAAATATGATATCAGTTATTTATCTCGACGATATTTTTTGCGTTGGTAAAACAAAGGCAGATTGCTATAATAACGTACTTTTTACAAAGACACTTTTAGAAAGTTTAGGCTTCTAGATTAATTGTGATAAGAGTTCTTTACAACCCTCAAACACATTTAAATTTCTAGGCTTTGTATTTGATTCCCAAAACATGGTTTTAAAATTACCTCAAACAAAGAGGGTAAAAATAAAACAATCTCTTTTAAAAATCTTCGAAGCAAAAACAATTAAGTTACGTAATTATGCACAATTGATTGGACTTCTCATATCGGCTTGCCCTGCTATTCAATATTCGTGGCTTTATTCTAAACGTCTTGAAAGACTTAAGTATTTAAGTTTATGGAAAAATTCATCATATGAACGACAGATTAGTTTATCCCTAAATATCCGGGAAGATGTTTATTGGTGGCTAGACAAAATTGATAATGGTTATGCTAGCTTAAGATCTGATGATTATAAAATTGAAATTAATTCTGATGCTTCTCATTCAAGCTGGGGTGCCTCGAGTATTTGGTTATTGGAAGGAGTCTGAAATGACACTTCATATTAATTAATTTGAATTAAAAGCGGCATATTTAGGTTTAAAAACGTTTGCTAAAGAATTATCTGACTGTCAAATTTTGTTACGCATTGATAACGTAACCGCGATATCTTGCATTAATAGAATGGGCAGCATAAAGTACCCAAATTTAAATGATATGTCCAAAAAAAAAAAAAATATGGCAGTGGTGCGAAACACGTAAAATTAAAGTATTAGCTTCTTATATTAATACGAAGGACATTTTTTTACCCACGGCATTGTCTCGCAAAAAGTTTCTAGATACTGAATGGGAATTAAGTGAACATGCTTATTGTGGTATTAAACGAGTATTTGGTGAAATAGACCAGAAATAGATTTGTTTGCCAGTAGGTGTAATACAAATTGCCCATTGTACATTACGTGGAAAAATGAACCCGAAGCATTTGCTGTTGATGCGTTCACCATCAGCTGGACTAACTATTATTTTTACGCATTTCCGCCATTTGCCCTCATTTTAAAGACACTTAGAGAAATAATAGATGATAAGGCCGAGGGTATATTCGTAGTACTAAATTGGCCCCACACAGCCATGGTTCCCATTATTGAAAAAGATATCTATTTCTAAATCAATTTATTTTGAACCCAATATTAACCTTCTTCAATCTCCTATCAGATTGACACACAGCTTACACAAGATACTCGGTTTGATTGCCGTGAAGTTATCAGGCAGGTTTTATTAAATAAATCGTTATCTGTTGATTCTACAGAAATAATGTTATCTTCTTTATCTAGTAATACTTACAAGCAATATAACAGCTGTATCAAGTCTTGTTTAGTTATTGTTCCGAAATGCAGCACAATTACTTGACCTGTTCAGTTCATGTCGTAATTAATTTTTTAACCGATGGTTTTAACAAAGGTGCATAATACGGAACTATTAATACATATTCTACCTTATCTCTATTATTTCCGTTAGATAATATATTGATAAAGCGCTTCATGCAAGGAGTCTACAAGCTAAGACCTACAAATCCTAAATATGAGGTCATATGGGACACAAACATAGTCCTTGATTTTTTGGCTCAAAAAAAAAAAAAAAGCCGACATTATCTTTAATGCACCTCGATAATATAAGTAAATGTAGTGTTGAAATGTTTATTAAAATTCCAGACATAATTAAAACCTCCAAACTACATTCACCCCAACCATTATTAAGGCTCCCTTTTTATAAAGAGAACTTCGTAAAAACTGTAAATATTTATTTATAAGTTATAAAAAGCCACATTCAAAACTATGTTGTAGGTACCTAATTATGTTGTTATATTTTGTATGGAAATTGATTTAATTGCTATATTATAACTAAAAATGTATAATAATTGTTGATCATGTAAGCTATTTTACTTATTTTCTCTCTGAACATCCTACAATAAGTAAACCTATTAAATCGCAAAGAATTAAGCTGCGAAATATAATTGAAGATCAAACGAACTTCTAAGTGAAGTTCGATCGAAATTATATGAGCAGCTTAATTCGAAGCGATTTATAATCACCCTCCCAGTTTAAAACGAAACATATATATTACTTACTAGCCGCTGCCCGCGACGTCGTCTGCGTGAACGCTATGCAGCACCAAACGCACCTACGATTATAACACTGCTAGCGTGATAATATGTAGCCTATATGTTGACCCGACTTCTTAACTATCTTCATGCCAAATTTGAAGTAAATCCATGCAGTACTTTTTGAGTTTATCCCGGAAAGACAAACAGACAAACAGACAAACAGACAAAAATTCTAAAAACTATATTTTTTGTTTCTGTTTCGATTGTAGATCATACCCAAGTATTTTTTTTTTAAAATATTCAATGTACAGTTTTGACTTTCCTACCATTTTATTATATGTATAGATTTATTTACTGAAAATAAATATCCCAACCCTTATATCTTAATATAAGTAAAATACTTACCTGTGCTTATCGTTTTTTTACCTTACCATGCAATGGTTTATCCTATAAATAGAATAATCCATTACATTTTTATATAATTCGGCTTTAAACAAAATGATTCCAAAAGGGCCGGTTAATTAGGAGCCGGAGGTGAAGCAGTGTTGCCGATACAAAAAAAAAAAAAAAGACTCTAAAATAACCGTGCAAGGCTGACACATGGGACCGATACTACAATAAGTAAACCTATTAAATCGCTTCGAATTAAGCTGCTCATATAATTTCGATCGAACTTCACTTAGAAGTTCGTTTGATCTTCAAAGTCAATTCACACGAAGGCTACATATTGTATTCGTGTGCAAATTTACCAATAAAAAGTTTGGCTAGGAACTAACCATACACACGCGTGGAACATCCACTAACCCTAAATTGGTGATTAAAAATCAAAAGGAAATAATAGGACTATTAAAAAGCTGTAGAATATTTGGGAGAGATCTGAAAATAAAGACAATGGCCCCAACAAAAGCCTCAACAAAGATAAGGGCTTTAAAATAATATGTCGTACAAATGTCCATACTATTTCAAGCAAATATTGCATTTATGGACAAAACTTATAGTATAATATTTGGACATAAACAAATTTTCGTTATCACCGTGAATTGTAAATATGCTCAACTAAGTGCATACCATATTTCAAAATAAAGCGTCAGATCTTTTTGTCATGAAATCCATTGAACGTGTACTAAATCCGTCTGATGTTAAAGTGGTATCCAGACTCATGAACGAAATTAATTATTAATGTCCAATGTAATGGACATAATTCTTAATTGCTCTTTTATGTGAATGGAATTAAACATGCAATGTCAACGCTTATTCTGCGTTCACTATTTTTATTGTAAGGGCTTACATGGGTTGTTATAGGTTGTATGTAAACTTAACTTTTTGCCAGTATTTGCGGAAATTACCTACTCCATGTAAAAATAACAACAACAACACTTCATGTTTATTGGTCACATTAGTTAGAAACCAATATTGGGGATGTGGCAAGTCCATAAATGAAAATCGAATATGTCTTGTCGAATTTTTTTTTAAATGGTTTCTTGGAAATATTCATTTTTATCGACCCTTGCCTAATAACATTTATTCCCTAAAGAACCGAAAAATATACTTAATGAAATCAACCGACCAGGACTCAAACCTGGGACTCCCGCTTGCCGGAATTACCGGGCCCTGGGCACACGCCATCGAAATGACTTATCATTATCTTTTTACGTTAAATTGCTAACGTAGCTCCATCTAGTGGTAGCCTTGCAGTTAAACCAAAGATCAGTCGGTAGAGCACCCGTCCGCCAAGCGGGAGTCCCAGGCTCAAGACTGGTTTACAAAGCACATTTTTTCAGTTATTCAAGAATAATTGAGTATTGCTTCATGCAAAAAACCTGAAAAAATCGTATATGTTCCCTGCTGTCTAAAATACAACCTCTGAAAAGAAGGATATAGTAAATATCTTCCTGCTAAGAAAGCGTTTATTAGGTACGTTAAAAGTAATCAATATTACAAAAAAGTAAATAGTAAATTGATGGCATTTGATAAAGCATTCATTCAATTAAATAAAATCCTTTTTAATCGGATTTATTGCGAACCTATAAATACATTTTTAATTTTAACCCGACGTTTCGGTATCTTTGCAGACCTCGTGGCCCGTGGTCACGAGAGAATGAGGTGCCAGGCGTTTTGACAGTGGAAAAGGTTAATTTAACTGAACGAAAGTAAAATAACATCTTTGTTGACTGCGGCTGTGGGATTTCATACATTGATCGAACCAAAAGAAACGCATCGATCGGCGTTCAAGAACATTGTAATACATGATAACCACTTTGGTGGTGGGGTAAACCTATCTGCCTCAGACGCCAGTGGTTGCAGGTTCGATTACAGCCCGAAAAAAGAAAAAAAAACAATGTTCTGGGTCTGGGTGTTTACCTATATAATATGTATTTTCAACACACTCTTGCTCGTAAAGTGAGCGTTATTCTATTGAATTTAGAACTATAAACTGGGCTATAAGTCACGCGTGCAGTAATATATTATACCCTAGTGCATAATATAATGAATCCTACAAAGTTGAATTGTACCTTTGTGCAAATTACATGCGAGTAAACAGAGCATATTTTATTGGTCCGGGTTATACATTAAATATTTTCAGAAACAACAAAGAGGTTTTATACCACTTCAAATCCATATACATTTTTAGATGTTTGCGCCTTATATTAGTAAAACAAATTTGTATATCAAACAAATTATTCACAATTTACAATAATTAGTTATAAAATATTAAAATATTTGCATTTACCACTCCAAATTAAACATTTTCACTTAAAATAGGCTGTATATGCTATACAGACATTGACACATTTGGCAGAAAAAAAACCTACGCGCATGCGCGAGGTTCGGCGCCATTTTTCAATCACAATTCACAGCTTTGTTATCAAATATATTTGTTATTTTATGACCTCGTATGTCTGTCTTTTACTCACAAGTGTGTTGAAAAACTTCGTATGTAACTCGTGAGCGTTGCTAATTACAGTTTCGGCTCATTATTAAGCCCTCGCCTGCGGCTCGGGCTCAAATCACAGCCTCGACTGTAATTAGCAACTTCGCTCACTTGTTACATAATATACTATTATATTCTAGTTCCCCTTAGTGCCCTACATGATCTCTCATAACACAAGCTTTGCTTACTTTGAGGTCATGTAGTTGGTGTGGTTGTCTGGGTTTTTTTTTTTAAACCCCGTTAAAAAATATGTATAATATTTATAATCTAGGTTCTCCCCTAGTCCACTTTTTGGTATCTCATAAGAAAGAAAGAAAGAAAGAAAGAAAGAAAATATTTATTTAAGTAACCATCGCAATTTCCACAATTAAAACATATCTTATTGTGCAGGACAGTGACGATAAGACAGTTAAAAGACAGTTGTATAAAGTTAAATAGTGTATATAGATAGTGTTATAGTGTTTTATAAGACTCTTAAAGAGCTAAGAACGTTTAAAATAGTGTTTTTATAGTGTTTATAGTGAATAGCGTCACATACAAGTGTTAGTTGTAAGAAATAGTGCTTTGTAACAGTGTTTTTTAATAGTTTATAGTTTAAAAGTGTTTGCTTAGTCGTTCGTATCTTTGTAATTTGATTGGAATTTGATTAATTAATAACCGCTATGATAATGAATTTACGCATAGCTAACAGCTAACAATGAAATGAAACTTACGTGATTATAGCTTAAAATAGCTCGATTTGTATTAGGGTTGATTTGGAAATAAAGAAATGGTTTTGAAAGTCTTGTCATTTCCGCACATAGAGAGAGATCTAAATAGATTTCATAAATAGTTTTCCTATTAGAATATACTAAAGATCTAATAAGAATAATCGAATCTAGTCAGAATCTTATTAGAAAAATCTAGAAAGTTCGAATTAGATTCGAGCGAGACAGACATATGTGTGTCCCGCTCGCACGCTTGCATTACTCTCTCTTGTGCGGTACCCTTGCGCGCCTGCACCAAATCACTTAAGGATGCGCCACACTCCGCTAGCGACGGATTCGCCGAAAAGATCCCGAAGAGTGAAGATCTCCGGAAGAAAGAAGCCTCCGAAAGAAGCCTCAAGCAACAGTACAGTGAATCTCAAGCCCGAAGACTCATATAGAAGCCTGAAGTCAATATAGAAGACAGAATACAGAAGACTGAAGGCAGAATACAGTAATAGAAGAGCGCGGGAAATAGAGTGTGCTTGTGGCGTATTCGCGAGTGATATAGTGCCGCGCGGCTGGACTTTCACGACCGTGTTAAGTGGTGAATTCGCATTTTCCTTTTGCCCCTCGCATCGATTCCAGCTAATAGAGTGGGTGGATAGCGCTTCATTTGACTAAATCGTTATCGGATTCATAGACTATACAGTCCACTGGAGCTATCCCCCACATTTTGGTCCTTCGAGAGCCGGATTTTTGAGAGGGCAATTGGGAGACAGCGATGCCTCTTACACGGTCGCAGTCAGGCCGCGGGGAGCGGGCCGCCTCGACAGGGCCCGCTCAAGAACAGTCTCAAGCTCAAGCCGTGAAGAGCAAGAATACGACGTCGCCGACAGAAACCACAGAAACGACGACGCCAACGACGTCGGCTACAGAAACGACGACGCCGACAGAAACCACAGCGACGACGGGTGCCACAGCTACAGAAACTACGAAGACCACCCGTCAAATCGAAGCTACGCAGCCACAGCGAGCTCCACAGAGATCCCAAGTCTCGAAATCGAAGAAATCCTCGAAAATAACGAAGGCGAAGTTGAAGTTATTACGTTTACAAGTCGAACTCGCCGCCGCCGAAGTCGCCGCTCTCGAAGACGACGAAACAGACTTAGAAGAGGAATCTGAAGCACCCTCCATTGAAGACACCACGAAGAGAGTGTCCGTATGGCTGGAAAATAATCCGACAGACTCGCCGCTGGCAATCCAGGGCCAGGGCGAAATTGAAGAGCCTCCACAGCAACCGCAACAGACTGAAGAACCGACGCGTCCTGCGGCGCTCCCGGCACCGGCGAGCTTCATCCCCCCCCCGGATCCAGTACCGGCGGGAGGGAACACAGTCGCCGTGCCGCAACAGAAGATCGACCTCAGCGAGTTGGCCTCAGCCATCGCACTCGCCGCCAGGACGGGTCCGCAGCCGCCGCCGCCTAGAATCCATGCAGAACTCCCTCCGTACAGCGGGTCATACCAAGAATGGCTCATGTTTAAGGCAGCGTATCAAGAAACCGCGGGATATTACAGCGACATAGAAAACACAGCGCGTCTACGACGAAGCCTGCGTTCAAGAGCTCGGGAGGTCGTCGAAGGGCTTCTCCTCTACAACGCGAAGCCCGAAGAAATCCTGCGAGCCCTCGAGTCACGCTTCGGACGGCCCGACGCTATCGCCCTCGCCGAGTTAGAGCGACTACGGGGACTACAGAAGCCTACGGACGCGCCCAGAGACCTGTGCGTATTCGCGACGCGGGTCTGCAACATCGTGACAACGCTGCGCGCCCTGGGGAAGATTCACTACCTGTACAACCCGGAAGTCACGAAGATCACAACAGAGAAGCTAACGCCGGCTATGCGATATCGCTGGTTTGACTACGCTGCCGAGAACCCTCAAGACGAAGCAGACTTACTAAAGCTTGCTAACTTTTTACAGAGAGAAGCGGATCGCTGCGGACCCTACGCGCAACCGGAGCGCGTCGCGGAAGACCACCTGGCGGCGAACAGAAAATTAAATCAAGAGTACAGTCAAAACAGAACAGCGTCACAGCGAACAGTTACAGTGAACACAGATTGCGACCCATGGTGTCCTATTTGTGAGAAGAAAGGGCACCACGCCGACAGCTGCCGAGGTTTTATAGAAGCCGACCCAGACAGAAGATGGGACTTGGCAAAAACTAATCATTTATGTTACAGGTGTCTCCGTCATCGTGCAAGAAACCACGCGTGCAGGGAGAGGCTTTGCAATACAGACGGGTGTAACAGGCTACACCACCCTCTCCTTCACTTTGAGAGGCGCGCGGTCATCGAACAGCCTGAAGAAACAGAACATAGAACAGAAATCGTCGCATCTACGTGGACGTCAGTGAACACTCAAGCTTATCTCAAGATCGTACCGATAGAAGTCACAGGGCCGCGAGGAAGCGTCAAGACCCACGCACTACTCGACGACGGTTCAACAGTTACGCTCATAGACGCCGAGATAGCACAGCAAGTAGGCGCCAAGGGACCCGTCGAGCCACTTCATATTGAAGCCATCGCAAGTACAGAGTTCGAGTCCGAGCAGTCACGCAGGGTCACTATCACGCTACAGACAACAGAAGGGCGACACAAGATTCACGCACATACATTCACCGGGCTGAATCTATCTGCACAGCGCGTCACCCACGAAGACCTCGCGGACTGCGAACACATTAAAGACATCGCCGAGAAGCTCCAATATGAAACAGCGAAACCGAAGATACTCATCGGGCAAGACAACTGGCCCCTACTCATCGCGTCTACATCGAGAAAGGGACGGCGCGATCAGCCTGTCGCCTCTCTCACTCCGCTCGGATGGGTGTTGCACGGCGCGCGCACTCGCAACAAAGGCCAACGAGTACACTACGTCAACGCACTTAACAGGAAAATAGAAAACACAGAGAAAATAGAAAATACAGAGAAAACAGAAAATACAGAGAAAACAGAAAATACAGAGAAAACAGAAAACATAGAACACAGTATCGCCGCCATCAAACAGCAACATAGAAAACAGCCGTCGCGTCGACAGAAAAGGAAAACAAAAGAAAATTCATCCACGCCACTTGACAGACAGCATCCGCGACGCTGCTACGCAAGTAGCGTCCCTCCGAAGAAGTCCTGTGACCTCTGCTGGCGGAGGTCGACCCCACAGTCGACGGTAGACCCCGCACTCCGTACCGCTCCACTGTGGGCGGGCCGGCGCCGTACGCGCCATCCATGGTCCCGCTCACCGAACGTGGCCTCAGGGGGGGCAATAGCTGGCGCGCCTCCCTACAGCTGGCGAACCACTTCCGGGCCAGGTAGCCCCGGGAGTACCCACCACCGGACCTCCATCACCGGCGGGAGCTGCACGGGCGCGGCCCCGCAATGCAGCCGGGAGACGTGGCGACCTTCCCCGGCCCTGACAGTCGACGCGCGGGCGAGAGATGGGTTCCACGGAAGACCCGTCAGCTCGTCGTGCTGATCTCCGAGTCACCTGCCTGCACCGAGGAAGATGCGTCGTCAACGGCGGTGACAACGCACGGCGGGAGTATGTGCAGGACAGTGACGATAAGACAGTTAAAAGACAGTTGTATAAAGTTAAATAGTGTATAGATAGTGTTATAGTGTTTTATAAGACTCTTAAAGAGCTAAGAACGTTTAAAATAGTGTTTTTATAGTGTTTATAGTGAATAGCGTCACATACAAGTGTTAGTTGTAAGAAATAGTGCTTTGTAACAGTGTTTTTTAATAGTTTATAGTTTAAAAGTGTTTGCTTAGTCGTTCGTATCTTTGTAATTTGATTGGAATTTGATTAATTAATAACCGCTATGATAATGAATTTACGCATAGCTAACAGCTAACAATGAAATGAAACTTACGTGATTATAGCTTAAAATAGCTCGATTTGTATTAGGGTTGATTTGGAAATAAAGAAATGGTTTTGAAAGTCTTGTCATTTCCGCACATAGAGAGAGATCTAAATAGATTTCATAAATAGTTTTCCTATTAGAATATACTAAAGATCTAATAAGAATAATCGAATCTAGTCAGAATCTTATTAGAAAAATCTAGAAAGTTCGAATTAGATTCGAGCGAGACAGACATATGTGTGTCCCGCTCGCACGCTTGCATTACTCTCTCTTGTGCGGTACCCTTGCGCGCCTGCACCAAATCACTTAAGGATGCGCCACACTCCGCTAGCGACGGATTCGCCGAAAAGATCCCGAAGAGTGAAGATCTCCGGAAGAAAGAAGCCTCCGAAAGAAGCCTCAAGCAACAGTACAGTGAATCTCAAGCCCGAAGACTCATATAGAAGCCTGAAGTCAATATAGAAGACAGAATACAGAAGACTGAAGGCAGAATACAGTAATAGAAGAGCGCGGGAAATAGAGTGTGCTTGTGGCGTATTCGCGAGTGATATAGTGCCGCGCGGCTGGACTTTCACGACCGTGTTAAGTGGTGAATTCGCATTTTCCTTTTGCCCCTCGCATCGATTCCAGCTAATAGAGTGGGTGGATAGCGCTTCATTTGACTAAATCGTTATCGGATTCATAGACTATACAGTCCACTGGAGCTATCCCCCACACTTATATATATATATATATATATATAGCCTAGTTCTTATTATACATAAAAAAGAACGATAGTTAAAAAAAAGGAATCAGACTCAGCTTAATGTCGATTGATCCAGTAAGAACATCGACGCTGGTTTTCAGTCCGTCCCTCTGTCCCCAAGGTGTTCGGGGAGAGAGGAAAAATGTACTACATTGGTTGAAAAGTTCGCGGCCTGGCCATTAAAAAAAAAACTTTTGTTATTTTTCTGCCGTCATTTTGAACTGTTATATATGAGTGCGTGCTGCGTCCCGCACAACTGTGTTCGTATTAAACGCCAGTGCGTTACCAGCATCCGTGTGTTTCACTCGTCCCTGCGTTCACCTATTTATCAGTGGCGACTTTTAATCTTACCCGCGCGTTGTTAAGAAAAAAAAAATGTCGTTAACTTTTGGCGTAATTACGACTTTTGACCATAGTCAGCAAACTTGGAGGACATTTAAGGGCAGAGTCACACAGTGGTTCATAGCGAACGATATCGACGCTGTGAAAGATCCATTGGGAGTGAAACGACGGGCAATTCTGTTAAGCGCACTCGCAGAAGGTACCTACAGGCTAGCTGCAGACCTTGCGCTGCCAAAGACGCTAGAAGAGGTGCCTTATGATGACATCGTGCTACTACTAGACACGCATTTCACGCCTAAACAAGTTGGTTTTGGAGAGCGGCATAATTTTTACGCCGCGACGCAACTACCCTCCGAGACAACGTCGCAATGGGCGGCGAGACTACGCGGCCTCACTGCGAGATGCAACTTCTCAAACGTGGAAGAGGCGCTGAGAGACCGTTTTATAATGGGGATGCTGCCGGGCGCTGAAAAGGAGAAACTGTACGTGCAAGATCTGGCTGGTGTCACGCTGGCCAAGGCGCTGGCGCTCGCCGAGAACCTGCGGAGCGCGCGCGCGGCCGTGGCCGCCAGCTCTAACGCGGCCGCCGCCGCTCCAACCGCTACGCAAGAGTTATATAAAATTGGTGAAAAAAAAGTGAAGTGTTCCGTGTGTGGAAATAATAACCACAAATCACGAGAGTGCCGTTTTGCTAATTATACTTGCACAAAATGTAAAGTGAAAGGTCATTTACGTCGAATGTGCAAATCTGTAAATTATGTGCAAAAGGCCGAGGTATGTGAGGGCGATGACGACGACGGTGAGTTTTGCATACGTTCAATTCATAATATTCGATCGTTAAAAGGTGAGCCCCTACTGGAAACGGTGTGCATTAACGGTACCATGTTGCAATTCGAAATAGATAGCGGCTCGGCTGTGTCGGTAATATCTGAGAAAACGTACAGATTACATTTCACTAACGTGCCATTATCAAACACTAATAAACGGTTGATAGGTTATTCAGGCGAAGTGTTTAAGTGCGCAGGCTGCTTACGTTTACCCATGGAATGGAGGGGGCGCGCGCACGAGTTACAGGTGTACGTAGTACGACACGGCGGCCCGCCCCTACTAGGCCGGGACTTTATCGCCAAGTTTTTTATCGCCAAGCTCATCTTGGGTCCGACTCGAAACCGGTGTCCCGCAGGGTGGCGTGTTGTCTCCTCTCCTCTTTTCAATTTTTATAAACTCAATATCACAGAATTTAACTTCTTCCTACCACATGTATGCAGACGATTTGCAGATATTTACTCACAGTTCTCTCGATGGAATTAATGTTGCAATACAGCAAATCAATGACGATCTTGCACGAATTTCTCAATGGAGTACGTCTCATGGGCTTAAAGTCAACCCAGCAAAATCACAAGCCATCATAATTGGTAGCACTGGCATAGTTAACAAGATGAATTACGAAGCTATTCCTTCTATTATATTTAATGGTGTAAAAATTCCTTACAGCGACACTGTCAAAAATTTGGGAATAACATTTGACAAGACCTTGTCCTGGAAACCACAAGTTGACATAGTGAGTAGGAAGATGTTTGCTGTCAATAACTCCCTTAAACGTTTGCGCAATCTTTTGCCAATACCTACCAAAATTTCATTAGCACACACTCTCTTACTCTCCATTCTCGATTACGCCGATGCTAGCTATCTTGACCTTACAGAAGAACTTTTAAATAAACTTGAACGGCTTCAAAATCTATGTATACGTTTCATATTTGGTTTACGTAAATATGATCATATCTCCGAATTCCGTGCTAAACTCGAGTGGCTTCCTATTCGTCTTCGCCGGGATACTCATGTTCTTTCTTTACTGTATCGGTTGCTGTTTAATCCTGTAGTTCCGAGCTATCTTAGTCATCACTTCACGTTCCGACACGAGAATCACGAGAGACACCTGCGCTCTACTAACAACCTAATGCTCTCCACCCCTTTACATTTAACGCACTGTTACCACCAATCCTTTGCGGTTCGGGCTGTGTCACTATGGAATCAGCTTCCCACTGCCGTAAAATCTGCTTCATCTCTACACTCTTTTAAAATTAAATTAAAAAATCAATACTTGAGTCAAATACAGTCATAAAGAAGTATGCTATTGTAATATCTATGCAATATGTTAATTATTATATTATATATATATATATATATATATATATTATGTTTATTATAATAGTATTTATGCATTCTATTTACAATATTAGTATGTATGTATTATAATTTTACGCATGTATTACATCTATTTATAACGAAATAATTAACAAAATTGTCATTTTTTTTGTTTCGTTTTTTATTTAGTTTGTTCAGTTTTCTTTTTTTTTATTTGTGTGATTTTTAGTTTAAGTTATTTTTTTTGTCTCTTCCACAAACATGGTTGTCTGGTAGAAATCGCTCCTCAGCGATAAGACCGCCAAGTTTGTTATTTTTAGTGTAAGTGTTCTTTTTTCTTTTACTTTACCTGTAAAAACTGAAGTGTAAATAAATAAATAAAATAAATAAAGTTTCAATTACAACTGACACCCGTATATAACTGTAATGTAACGAAAGCCGGCGATATTGAATCCTTGCGTTTACTATATCCGGGTATATTTTCTAAAGAACTAGGGCGCTTTAATAAATATGAAGTTAAGTTAGTGCTTAAAGAAGGCGCTAAGCCAGTATTTATAAAGGCCCGCGCAATGCCATTCGTGCTTAAGGATCGCGTAGACAAAGAAATCGATCAGTTAATTAAGTTAGGTATATTACGGCAGGTAGATCAATCTGAATATGCGTCTCCTATCGTTCCCGTGTTAAAACGCGACGGGTCAGTTCGTTTGTGCGTCGACTACTCGGTCAGCATCAATAAACAGCTGGTAGTGGATCAGTACCCGTTACCTACAATTAATGAATTATTTTCAAAGCTTTACGGGGGCCAGCAGTACACGAAACTTTTTTTTTTTATTTTTATAAGTGACTAAACCCGCGTTTGACCTCAATCGCACCTGATGGTAAGTGACGATGAGGTCGAAGATGAAAACACACGGGCTTAGGAAGGAACTGGCTCTTTATACAATATTGCCGGAACACATTACCGCCGGAGCGGTAACATTTGGCGGCAGACTTTATATAAAGGGTGGTCGCTAGCCAGGCGGACCCAGAAGGGATCCTACCACCAAGCAAAAAACTCGACTTAAAATGGCGTACAATCAATTGGTCTTAAGTGAGGAGTCTCAAAAGTACACATGCATTAATACGCACCGCGGTCTATTTGCATATACACGGCTAGTGTTCGGGTTGTCTCCCGCGCCGGCTATCTTCCAGCGAGTGATGGAGCGCCTACTGGCGGGCATCAGCGGCTTGCTGTGTCTGCTTGACGACGTACTGATTACGGGGGCTGATCGTACAGAGCACCTGAGTAGGTTACATGAAGTCTTAAAACGATTACAGGACGCAGGTCTCGTACTAAAACAAGATAAATGCGAATTCTTTAAAACGAAATTAGCTATCTCGGGTATGTCATTAACAAAGTTGGGTTAAAAAAATCCCCGGATAAAGTGAGTGCCATGGTCGAAGCGCCGGTACCAACGAATATTAAACAATTGCAATCATTTTTAGGTCTTATAAATTACTACAGGTGTTTTGTTCCGAGCGCGTCAACTATTCTTTCGCCATTATATGACTTGTTAAAAAATGACAATAAATGGAAATGGACGAAAAAAGAAAACGATGCGTTTTTAGAAATAAAAAATAAATTGACATCCGACCTAGTCTTAGCACACTTTAACCCAAACGCAAAAATAATTTTAACGGTGGATGCTTCTTCGACCGGGCTCGGCGCCATCTTATCACAAATAGACAGCGATCAGCTAGAAAAACCAATCGCATTCGCATTACGAACATTAACTGGCGCCGAGAAAAAGTATTCTCAAATTCAAAAAGAAGCTACGGCAATCATATTTGGGGTACGCCGCTACCATCAATATTTGTATGGTAGGTCTACACCATTTATATTACGTACGGATCACAAGCCGTTAATATCAATTTTCGGACCCAACAAAGGTATTCCAGAAGTGTCGGCAAACCGTCTACAAAGGTATGCTTTATTTTTATGCGGTTATAATTATAAAATTGAGTATGTGAAAAGTAAAGATAACTGCGCGGACTACCTATCGCGAGCGAGTCAGCCACCGCCGCTAGAGGGCGCGGCGCGCGCGAATGACGGCGACGAAGCGCAGCCCGACCGCGCCGCCTACATCAACTTCGTCACTCGTGGCACCTTGCCGATAACGGTTCAACAGTTGAAAGAGGAAACTAATAAAGATTTAATATTATCGAAGGTAATTAGTTTTGTGTTAAAAGGATGGCCTAAAAAAAATAATGATGAAACAATAAAACCATTATTTTTGTGTAAATCTCAATTAGCATATGAAAATGGATGTCTAATGAGGGGCCACAAGGCAGTAATACCGGAATCATTGCGCCGGGAATCGACGAGGCGCTTGAAAAAATGATAGGTTCGTGTGAAACGTGCATTCAAATGCGCGCGTCGCCGCCGCGAGCCGCGCCACCCGCACCCCTTCCACCGACTTCATCTGGACTTCCTCGGCCCTCTCAACTCTCGAATGTTTTTAGTAATCGTGGACGCGTATTCTAAATGGGTCGAAACGTATGAAATGAAAACTTGTACTTCATTGGCACTAATTGAAAAAATGTATGAGTTTATGTCGAGATTCGGGTTGCCTCATATATTAGTGACTGATAATGGCACGGCATTCTGTTCACAGGAATTTAATAATTTTTGTACTCTAAATGGTATTTCATATTTAACCTCCCCGACGTATTAATGAACGTGTTCACGAGTGAGGGTGTCCTGTTAAATTCCGAAATAACTTAA
Source organism: Stenoptilia bipunctidactyla (assembly GCA_944452665.1). Taxonomy (NCBI): domain Eukaryota; kingdom Metazoa; phylum Arthropoda; class Insecta; order Lepidoptera; family Pterophoridae; genus Stenoptilia; species Stenoptilia bipunctidactyla. The sequence goes on along the minus strand of OX101733.1, from coordinate 6,631,831 downwards.
AATACTCTATACACAACAAAATCCACAAAAAATACTTTTGTTAAATATAAGTTAAGTATTCTAAAAAAATATTGTATATTTTCAAACAAAAACATACGATAATGCTGTTCCTCATTGCTAGTAGCTGCCTTTTTAAAACTGAAACTACTGGCTTTACAGATGGAGCCACAAGCTGGGCTAATGCTAGATTTTTATGATTCAGATTTTTCAGCACGTTAGCCATAAAAGCCGTTAGTATTAAAATCTAAAAATTTTATCCAATAACTTTGTTACTTATACAAAGAAAACGTTATTGATGTATCTTTTTTGTTATTACGGTACAAATATAAGTACTTAATTTGATCTTTTTCCATCAACTTGCGTCATGTGTCAGTTTTTGTCATCCCAATTCATTTTTTTATTCAAGTTAAAGCCCGCGTTTGGCCTCATTCTCATCCGATGGTAAGTGAACATGAGGTTCAAGATGACAGCAACTAGGAAAGAACTGGCTCTATTATTGGAAGCTATAAATTAAAAGTTGCTTAACTGCCTTACCTTTTGAAGAGATCATTGTCCAGCAGTGCATGTAATCTAAAGTAACCTATCTCACAGAATTTTACTAAGGCATATCCTAACTGAGTAGGTACACAGTTCTCATCGCGAAAATGCGACGAAAAAAGACCTTTCAAATTCCATTTTGTCCAAAAAAAATGTCAGCCACTTAGTTCTTCCACGTCCCTGAGTATTTGTTCAAATGGAATAATCTCAAGATAAGCCGAGAAATAAGTATTTTTAGAGTTCCGTACGTAAAGGGTATAGCCCTGTTACTGAGAATCCGCTGTCCGTCTGTCTGTGTAACCGTCTGTCACCAGGCTGTACTTCACTAATCATGATACTTTGATATTTCTTTTCACAGATGATGTATTTGTGTTGTCTCTGTAAAATCAAAAAACACTTACTTCAACGAATGCAGAACATTAAAAAACCGACTTCACGTTAAAACTTTGGCTGAAGTATAAGGTCGTCAAGATGAATATTTATTTATTTTATTTACACTTTATTGTTAACCTTATTTATAAAAAAATAAAATACAAACAAAATGAGTTAGATTACACAATTGGCGGTCTTATCGCTGGACAGCGATTTCTACCTGACAACCATACAATACAAATATTCAAACATTCTCCGTACTCACACATATTTTTTTCAACAATTAAATTTTTTACTGACGTATTCAATCGATTTCGATAAAATTTAAATGGAATCATCTCTGAAGTATCCTCTATCATATGAAACAAGAATATTAAAATCGATTCATATTTGTCAAAAAAATCGAGTAACAAAGACACAAAAAAAATACATACACACGAATTGAGAACCTCCTTCTATTGGAACTCGGTTGAAAATAGAACAAAATCAATATTGAAAGGGGCTCCCAAATATCACACACATGATACGTTTCCTACTTCATTTATTACATATTGCAGTTTGCGTATTATATCGCCCAAGTGTTTATTTAATGTGTCATATTATTAAATTTTTGCCAAGTTAGTTCTAAATATCGATATTAGTTTCTTAGAGGACAGTACGGAGTATGGAACACTTCATACGTGAGTCCTTCTCGCATTTAGCCAATTGATTGAGGACTTCTGGGCATTCGTAAATTGTATTATTGTATTATTTACTCTCGGATTCTCGGATTTAATTGTGTTCAGCTAGACACGCGGCAGCGTATTATATTAAACCTGCTGCCACTTATTTAAAACCCGTCTTTTAAAACCCGTGTGCTGTAATCTTTGACCTCATCTTCTCTTACAATCAGGTGAGAAACGCGGGTCTAGTCACCTTAAACAAAACAGACTTGAGCTTTTTGACATATTTTAGTTTTCACCGTTAACTATAATTAAGTGAATTCATGACATCCTTACACACCGTATTTACGTATATTTTCAACTAGCTGTTTCTCAAGGTTTTACCCGCGCAATTCCAAATCCCGCAAGAATATCGAGATAAAAACTAACCTACGCGCTATTCCAGACTCTGTACTATCATTATGCCCAATTTCATAAAAATCCGTTGAGCCGTTTGACCGTGATTGAGGAACAAACATCCATACATCCAAACATTCACATTTATAATATTAGTAAGATAAGATAAGACTAGCTCCATCAGTTACTTCAAACTAAGAAAATACAGCATTTCAAGTAAAACAAATAAGGAAATTCGCTTATCCAGAGCTCGCATCCAAGTTTCAAGTTAAACCTTTAAAATCCGACGTATAAACAGAAAATCTGTGTGCTCCCTGTTTGTTCACAAGGCGTGCAGAATGAGTTGAGATCCGGATTGACTCACATGTAAACAACGCGCAGTGTTACTCGGGACACCTTCTCAGTTCATTGATGACAGGAAAATTGGGTATTAATTGATTTGGTTACAATTAATAATAAGACAATCACCAGACAATCACACCAACTACATTTTTTTTTCTTGTTCCGTGCGGGAATCGAATGGCGTCGAGGCAGACAGGTTTACCCACTCGCCAAAGTGATCGTCGATATATGTAAATAAATCGCAAGTTAAGGTATCGTTGATTTTCTGCAGGAATTTTATTATTGAATACCAAAAGGAATTTGATTTCAAAGAACTCTGTATTTCGAGAATTGTATTCTTTTTTAATTTATTCAAAGGGTCGGCTGCTTATTTGATAAAAGCGCAGTGGTTTTCCAATGAATATTTAATTCTGCTATTTCGGTTTAATTGTTGGAAACTGAAATTCCGTTTGAGTAATTTAAAATTTTTGGGGTATTATAGCAGAAATATGACAGTAAGATGATAATCAAATGAATAATTAAGTTTACGACTCAAGCTTTTTTTAGAAATGGGAATCAACATTTTTATACATAAAGAATCTCATAGTAACATTAAGTTTATAAAATAAAAAGGAACGTTGGGATCTATTTTTCAACCGATTTCAAAAAAAGAAGGAGGTACTCAATTCGTCGGTACCTAAGTGTTTTTTTATGTTTGTTACTTCATAACTTTTGACTGGGAGAACCGATTTTGATGATACTTGTTTCATAATATGATAGAGGATACTGCGGAACGTAAAGAAGGTTTATATTTTCAGCGCGTATGTCTGTTTCTTGTTCCCTGATTTCTACTGAATTGCCGGACGGATTTAAACAAATAAGGTATCAAAATATTCTTATTAACTGCGCGATTAATATTGGTTTCATAAAATTTCAAGATGGCGTCTTAAAATACACATTTGGAGTCATAAAACCCCATTTAGTCTCATATTAATTTCATAGAAATCGATTGAGTACCTCATAAAAAAAATTTTTTTCCTTATATGTATGAATTCGGAGATGGGATTATATTTAGTATTTTGATCTATAAACGCACACAATTTGAAATCACCACCAGAGTGGAACCAGTGGGGTGGGAGTAAAGCGGTATACTTTGTACAAAAGTATTTTCTTAACTTCCATTAGTATAGTTTTTCCATACAGATTCAACTTAAGAAGTAGATTTTCAAGCTTAACAATATGTATGCAATAAAAGCATAAAGTAGAAAGAAGAATGACGAACATGGCCATACATTTTTACGCTTTTTATATACGCTTTTATTAGCACGGATCATGCACGTATCAAAATAAGTAAGTTTAAATGCTAGCATGACTGGTAATCAAAATGAAATGATAAATATTTACATAGCAATAGCGATACTATTGAAATATGAATCGCGAATATGCCGATTATAGTACCATATGTCATTTCTTCTTAATTCTTTAGTTCATACAAAATATTATGAATATTCAAGTTATTTTTTAATTACGGAAGCGACATAAAATAAACAAATCACTAAATTAAAAAAATATTTCATTCCTCTTACCTAGCACGGCACAATGGTTTTGGTATACCTGTAAAGCGGTGCAATTACGAAACGAACACGATGGACCAAACTCGACTTGACACATAAACGAATTCTGTCCAATCGAGCGAGAATTTAATGCGGTACCCAGGTTGACACTCGCCTTTAAATAGTATAAGTCGTGTGTGTGTTTAAATAACATTACCATATATTATATTTTAATATCAACAGGAAATTATCTTCCTCAGGAATTATGAATTTCCACTTTATTAAAAGTTTTATGCATTCATTTCGCCTTTACAAAAGCAAACGTTTAACCTAGTTGCACTACTAACCATGGGTACTGAAATCAGCAGAAGTCTTTAATCCCAGTTCACACTCACAGTTCATTCAATGGGTATTGAAAAGGCGTAGTTTACTTCAACTTCGATCGTTAGCAATATTTCTATTTGAATTTCTTAAAGTTTGAAAACTTTGAGCAAGATTTCTGGATATTTGAAACTCGAACCAGACCGTGGCAATTTTCATACTACTTTTATATTTCATAATTGTACTTTATTTACGTGAAATAGAATCAATACTTAATAAGTGTTTCGTGGGTCTATAGCGAAATAGGTTCTAGTTCCTCCCTGAGAGCTTAGTCTGAAAAGGTAATGAAGGTTTGTAGTGATCCAGGTCAAAAGACCCAAACGAATCCTTGTTTTTTTCATTGGAAAAAACCTATCAAATAAGACATATGGTAGTAATTTTTAATAGTAGTACGGACTCAGTTTACGCATGAATGAAAATTTTGCAGGTAAGTCAAAGCGGCTTTTGAGCTGTACGTTATCATCTACATTTGCGAAACTTATTAAGTAAAACGATTAGAACAAATGAGTGCCATGACACAACCACACCGGAAAAAGAAGCCAATAAGACATGAAATCGAGAAACACTGTGTTTGCGCGAGGAAAAATATGTGTAACGTGCATGATTTTCCAGTTTAGTAATAAAAAAAAATATTACCCAAACTGCCACATCAACTATGTGACCCTAATTAGGCTTTTATACAGGGTGACTGGTGGGTCATTTTCGAAATTCCAGGACATGATGGTTTGAGATCATACATGAAGATAAAAAATTGTGAAAAAATAAATATTTTATATTTTTGCTGAGTAAACTTAACCCAAAGTTACAGATTTATTAAGCAACGCTTGGTTACCTAAGCGTAATGTAGTAGATGCTTAGCGGGTGGTAGTGTGCGTATGGAGGGAACACTGTCTGGGTTGTTGACTGATGCAGCGCGTCGGGAAAAGTGTAGTAAGGTCTCTTTATTTATTCATGTATCTTAAACTATCTCGTCCTGGAATTTTGAAAGTGACCCACCAGTCACCCTGTATAATCCTAGAATACACCTTGACTCAAGCCAGTTCATAAAACTATGATTCATCAAACATTTACTTGATGGAGCCATACTACGTTTATGAAATTATAATCGAACCTAAAAAAGATGACTCAAAAAAATACATATTTGTGCAATTTCGACTCAGTCTCTCTGACTTGTGTGACATCACTGTCAAGTTCCATGCCCTGCACCACTCCATCAATTTGTTTATTAATGGAGTGTCGAAATAAGGAAATATTTTCCCACTTTTACAGAATAAAATGTAAAGAGTAATGTTCATACCTGACCTGTCAGATTTTTGACATCTCATGAAATGTATTAAAACAACATATACTGCTCATGTTCGGTTAATTCCAAATCATTTACTGATATTAGAAACCGCAGCAAGGATTATAACATTTTACCCTCTCAAGTTACTCAATAGACTACTAGTATCATCTACTTGAAATGAAAATCCCGATACGTTTCAAAGAAATTAAATCAAGTTTGCACTAATAGTTCAGATATAAACAGGCAGCATTTCAATGACAATATCATCTTTATACATTCACATACCTAAAAAAAAGTAGTTTGACAGGTCAGAGACTGTATGGACGTGGTATGGACCGTGAACATTTCTCTTTGTGAACTCAAATACGATGAAGTCATGCGTTTTCGATCAACGAAAAACACAAGTTCTTTAAGTGTGCGGCAATTACATGGGGCACACTTTAGCTGATCGTAATTGTTTGAAACGACTTGCAACCTTTTTAGTAATAAGAAAATAGGCGACAAATCATTTGTAGATTGTTTTTTATCACACATAATTTTTTTACGTAGGTAACGAAAGTGGACTTAAGTCGAAAAGATTTCAGTCAGAGCGATGACTTTTTACGATTTTAATAATTCCCTCTCTCTGCAAGACTGTGCCGCTCGTTTTCAAAATACTTTTGGGAGAGAAATACCTTGTTTGAGTACCATTGGTTTGATGAATTTGAGAGAGGTCAGGTTTCTTTACATGACAAATTTCGTAAAGGGTGGCCTTCAACCGTCGTCAACGAAAATAATGAAGAAAACCCGCGAATTACTATGAGACAATTCCAGGACTTTTGGGCTTTGGTATGGGCCAAACACAGAAAATTTTGAAGGATTTTTTTTTCTTAAAAAAAAAAATTACCGATTAAGAGTTCTGAAACTTCGTAGGAATGGGTGACTACCGACAATTAATAAGTTAAAGGTCATCGGTCACCCATCCCTGCTTGCAAGAGGTGATGCGCTAATTAAAATTAACCGTGTATAGTATCACTGCGACTTCCGTGCTTCGGAAGGCACCTTAAGCAGTCGGTACCTACCTCTGGGTTGCAAACCCTTTTCGGTGCCCTGAAAATTCTAACATCTATCAACCAGTATTGGGCCAGCTAGTTGGTTTATGGCCTACAACTCCTCTTCACCCAGGAGAGACTCAATAGCCCTGCAGTGGTCTCATTACAAAGAGTTGTTATGACGATGGTGACATAATGCCTTCTAATATAAACTCAAACTTTTAAATTAATTGAAAAGGCATAAAAGTTGTTTAAAACAGATTTAACTCTGTTTACTTCTTAATGTGGTGCTTTGACAATAACCATAAGTTCGACTTACTTACAAAGTTAACATGCTGAAGACTATAAGAACTTGAAACAACTTTTGAAAAGTTTTGTTTTCGAAACTATCCCGGCAGACATCTTTTTAACTGCAGTTTTATGAGACTGTTTGTACACCTGCTCGCCACTACGTATGTTCCGCCAACGTATCATTCACCATACACGGAAATTTCAGTCTCATTATTTATATGGTTGGTGGATAATTGGCGTGGAACAGACTTACATATGTGGTTTTTATCGAATAAAAACCTTGCTTATGCCTGTTTGGTGTTTTAATTAATATTTTACGTTTTAAACGCTCACTTTCCCAAAACCCGCACTAATAAGTCAAAGCGAAACGTTGAATTTCAAAACTGTGTTGTACCATGTCTGTCTGACTTATGACAGTCCAAAATATTCGTTATATAATCCGATTTACAAGTATATAATATACTATGTTTTTATTTATGAAGCGTAACAATTAAGAAAACATTACGGGACTTAAGTCAAAAATGCTATTTTTATCTTAATCACCCATTACTATTTTTTTTGAAATATTCTAGACTTTTTTAAGTACAATGTAATATTACTAGTACTAGAGCTATATCTGAAAATCGATAAAAACTAGCTACTTACAAAATTCCATTGAAATGTGGCCGTGAAAAAATAAAGTGCTAAAGAACACACTAGAAGTTCCAGATCCAACAAATTGACTCAATTTCAAACCTTACATCAAAAGCAATTCTGTTTATTAGGAGAATTTGGGCAGATCACGCCATGGACGCGCGATCCATTGCTTTACATCGTATTATGTAAGCGATAGCTGTTCAATCGTTCGTTGATCGCAGAATGCATTTATTGCTACGATACTAGCGCCAAAACAATTTGGTAGCTAAAAAAGAAACTAATAAAATGTGAAACAGATGTTTGTTTTTAAAATTTCGCACAAAAGTATACACGAAAAGTATGAAAGTCAAAGGGATTATATGCACTTTTAGTACATCGATTGTACGATAGAGGCAGCACAGTCGTCGGATTGCTATGGCTTTGTTTTTGCTGCAGGATATTGAAATATAGCTAAATTTGACTAGCGACCGGTTATCGGAACGGTCCTTTATTTTTATAAATAAAGTCTGGGTGACGGGTGACGGTTTTAAAAGCCTTTAAAAACTCTATCTTCTTCCCTTTTCCGACGTTAAATAATGTCGACAACGTTATCACAATTCTTTACATACATAATCACCAACTAGGGCAAAAATAAGCTTGTTATAAGCGCATTAAAAATCCCAAAGCTTCAACATTTTTTCGCTATCGTTGACTTTTTTAAACGAACGACTGTTTCATCAAATGTTTTCCACATTTTCAACAATTTTTCATCAAGTAATAAAATTCACCACCATTTTGTTTAAATGTGCGAGGGTAGTGCTCGGATTTAGTGCCGGCTTCTGAATTTTTAACTGTATGCAAATGCTCGCTGTGGCCCATAGGTTGCAAGGCAATATTTTCACACGGGTAATTTTCGAGTTTCACAAAGTGGAAAAGTTGCGTTAAGTGAAGCTGATGTTTCTTTCTAGCTCTTTATGCTTTTATATTTTATTCCTCACTGATTGCTTATGTATTTTAATAGAAGAAAGATTAATTTGCTTGTTTGGTTGAATAGTTTCTGCTAATTTCTCAAATGACCAATTTCCAAATACATAACTTGAATGATATTAATCAATATTACTACAAATAAAAAAATCCCCAGATAATCACACCAACTACATGGCCTCAAAGTAAACGAAGCTTGTGTTATGAGATACCATGTAGCGGACTAGGGTGGAACGTAGAATTTAAATACTTATACATATATGATTTAATGAATTTACGGGATTCTTACCACGATTTTAGATTTTATTTTTGCACATCCGATATTTCGATGCTGCTACAAGCACCATGATCGCGGACTCCATGTCAATAACATCTAAAATCGTGGTAAGAATCCTGTGAATTTATTAAATCATATACATAATATAGATAAACACCTAGACCCAGAACATTCTTTTATTCTTGTTGGGGGCGGGAATCAAACCCGCAACCACTGACGTCTGAGGCAGAAGGTTTACCCCATCGCCAAAATGGTCGTCCATGATTGTATAACATAATATTGTGTTCAATTTTACGATTCAGAAACTAATATAAAACACTTATTGACTTAACGTTTCAGTGTCATTGCAGACCCCGTGGTCACGAGCTACCAGTTATACAGGATGTTTGGTTCATCGCCGGCCCAATAGATATGGCATGTAGATTAGGTTATCTGCTATGCCTAAATGGCCATTAAAAGTTCAAAAGCCATATGGTTATCTATACATATAATAAAATGGTAGGAAAGTCAAAACTGTACATTGAATATTTTTTTAAAAGAATACTTGGGGTATGATCTACAATCGAAACAGAAACAAAAAATATAGTTTTTAGAATTTTTGTCTGTTTGTCTGTTTGTCTTTCCGGGATAAACTCAAAAAGTACTGCATGGATTTACTTCAAATTTGGCATGAAGATAGTTAAGAAGTCGGGTCAACATATAGGTAGGCTACATATTATCACGCTAGCATTGTTATAATCGTAGGTGCGTTTGGTGCTGCATAGCGTTCACGCAGACGACGTCGCGGGCAGCAGCTAGTTCTTAATAAGATTTTTAAACCTTCTAAGATTAACACTCCTAAATCATCATAAAAAATAAAAATTATAAAAATTATTAAGTTTTATACTATTCAAAGACTTCAAAGTTTAAATATAAACGTCTTGTCTTAAGTACTTTTGGTAAAAAGTTTGAACCATAAATAAATGTATAAATCGGTTATTAAACATTATTTATTTATAGTCCATACTTTAAATGTCAGCAACACATAATTCATTAATATTCACACAGCGTCATCTCATCCTAAAACAAACAAATAGTTTGATAGATCCCAGACCACGAATCTCCATACTTAAACAATGTTGTAAATATATACGGATCATACATGCATAATACGCCCAGACGGATGCAAATAGACAATTTCATGTACAATTGTATCGTTTGAGGACCGTTACTTTATAGGACCACTGGCGTTTGTAGCTTTATAGTGGGTAATGTTGTGCTTATATGCTGGACTCAGAGAAAAAAAGACATACAATGTACCAGCTGCTCCTCTTTCCGGGAACACTGTAAAAGTCCGTTAAGGTTATGTTGGCGTTTTTGTGGGCCATAGCTGACCTCTGTCACTACAATAGTCCCTTTACATCATTATAATAGCTCCAAAATAGATGGCCAAATAACCATACAAAAAAACCCCAGAGTCGATAAAGACTTCTTGGGTGGTGTTTGAAAAGGCTAAACATGTACATGTCATGCAAAAAAAAATATGGCACTTATGAAAGCATTTTTTATAACTATTGGGGTATCCGAGTTATACGGATATCCGTGTTTATCCATACCTACACTAATTTATCTTTATTTATTTTTTAAGAGCACAACGATATTCCTACTTACATATAAAAGATCATATTTTAAATAAAACTACTTTTTAACCGGATTAATCGCGTATAATTTATATTTTACATTTTAACTCGACGTTTCGGTGTCTTTGCAGACCCCGTGGTCACGAGCGACTGTCGTAATAAATTATACGCGATTAATCCGGTTAAAAAGTAGTTTTATTTAAATTATGAATCGTGAAAACTTAAGACAAAGATCATATTGCTATAATGCTATTCTCATTAGGTACTTAAAAACTGGCACTTACCGCCATAGCGTTGTGTGACTGATCGCTAACTTTTCCCTGCTAAATCGTGTAAAGCATAACGCAATCTATGTTACGAGTATAATGTAATGAGAATCCCTCATTTGGACGGTATGTGAGCGTTACATGTTATTTCGTAGTGCCACCGTCCAAACGCAGGCTTCACATTTCATTACGCGATATATTAATTGTGCGTTACATACGATAGGCGGTGTCAGTCTTCGTTTGTGCCTGTGGACTACAGATTGTGAAGGAGAGACACATAGGCAAAATCAACTGTCAAACTGTAAAAAACATGACTTTAGAATAATATATACGCGTGAGTTTCTTAGCAGTTTTCTTACTTACATGTTTTTAGCCTATTCAAACCCCACAATGAAACAGGCGAGAAGTTATGTATGCATGTAAATTAAAAAATATTCAAAGTTGCGAGCGCAACCAATTAAATGTACTCAAATGGAAACAAAATTAGCAAAATTCGCTGCAAGATTCATCTATAACACATAGCTTTCTTTTAAAAATTAGGTTATTTAAAATATCGATGAACGGAGACCGAGACGTGACAAGAATCATAAGAAGGTCAATATTATGAGCTTCTCTCTTAGATAAAATGACCTGAATTCAGTTGATAACAATCATAAGAAACGAGGGGATATTATTGATTGATAATGATATAAAATGGCAAGATTTAATTTTCTTGGAGGATTTATTTTTGTTATTTCGCATAATTTTCCACTGCCCAAAGATTCGAGTTTTTTTATTTTTAAAATCTTTTGTATAGGATATAATGCATGCAAAATTATACAATTTGCGTTTAGACTTGATCTAATCCGTAATTCATCATTTTTATTTTCATACACCAGGGTTACTCTCTTATGAAGCTTTTAGTATGTATTGTTTTTAATCTTTTTTTTTTAGGAAAGTGCTTCGTTAAATGCTTAACACACTTAGCCTTAGTATCCGCTCAGGGTATGCGGGTCAGAGTATGAGCCTTATTAAAATATTTTCCCTATTATTTTCTTTTTTGATACTCTAAATATTTGCGTGTAAAACATCTTCGGGAGAGATGCGAAATGTAATTTAAAATCAAACGAACTGACCTTGTGTTGTGAAGTTTAATTATGTGAGTCTTGGCCGAAGATTGACACACCCTCCCTTCCAAGCCCCTGAAGGTATCAAAAAATTAACAGTCAACCGTGCCTCATAAGTTAAAAGTTAAAATAACGTATCATAAGTTCAGCATCATCTGGCGCATTGCTGCATGTAAAACATAATCATCTTCGGAAAATATACTTGTATAATTAGATATCAAACTTCACAACACAAGGTAAGTTCGTTTGATTCTAAAAAATACTCAATTTATCTGGGTATTTCTCGTAAGACCAAATTTTTCATGTCTCTGGGTATATTTCTGGAACTAACAATGTCGGTATAAAATAAAAAATCAATAAGTAGGTTCTCCTAATTCATATGGCGCGTCCTTTTGTCATTTTCTGAAAAATAATGGTCCATGTGTCAATTTCTATTCGATGAATGGATATAAATTTTAATGAAGTCAGATAAATAAATTAGGAATATGACTACCTGTGCAGGGAGAAGCAAGTCTTGCAACGAACAAGCTCGAAAGAGAATGTAAAGGTAGTTTAGATCCTGATGTCACGAAGGCAAATACCTGATTCATCTGTATTTGGTTTTGATGACATTCATTGATGAAATATAATAATATTTTGGGAACAAGGTGTTCGTTCCCAATCCCCAGAAAAAGGATGGCAGGTCGCGTACCGCGGCCCAACGGTTGATGTCGGGATGTTGTATATATGCTTATTCGCTATAAGAACTTTGATAGCGGGATATAGGAATTTCGTAGTCTCGTCGTCGTTCTATGGTGCGTCGCTATATGTCGCTACAATATAATGAAATCCCCTACATGGCCCCAAACTAAGCAGAGCTTGTGATGTGGGATACCATGTTGCGACCTAAGGGGGAACCAAGAATATAAATACATATACAAGGTGTTCCTGTTAATTTCCCATAACTCTATGTTAATGGGACCATGTAATAGAATGAAATAACATGTGGATAATTTTTCTATGTTATTTTTTTTTTTTTTTTTCATAAAAAATAATTCAATTAAATCAGAACATCTTATTGTGAAACACCTTTAATGCGAAGTATGACAACGTGGCATTTCCTATCCGTTTTTATACAGGTACAGTTCGCAGCGCTTTGCGTTATACATTGTATGCAACGTGCCTAAATGTTTAAAATGTTTTTGTTGTTTGTTGTTTAGCTTCAGTGACAAGCGTCTATTGAATTAACGTTAAAGAGATGTTACAAAGGGTGGTAATTTATGAACTCATACATACATAACGTCACGCCTGTATCCCTTATAGGGTCGGCAAAACACCAGAGGTTATAAGACCATCTGATGTCACGTTTGACAAATTTGGAGGTATTATAAAGATAGAGAGAGACTATTGTAGTGACAGGGGGTCAGCTTATCGCCCACAAAACGCCTTTAAAACCTCTGTCCCTTAATTGACTTTCACAGTATGCCCGGGAAGAGAAGCAGCTGGCACATTCTATGTTTTTCTTTCGCTCCCAGTCCAGCATGGAAGCAATGAACTCATTATATATATAATAATAATTGTTTATTGAAAAAAGTAAGGGTACAAACAAAAGCTTAAGTTACTAATGTTTATGTCACATAAATATACATAAACAATTTTACAAATAAACACATGACATAAGTTACATTGCAGAGGTTAACAAAACAGCAGTGCTAGCACGGATCTTTTGTCGATCGTAAGTTTACGAATGCTCGTATAGTATGGAGTCGGTTGCATGTTTTTAGTAACAATGTAATTTTTTATTTTACAGTTATTTAAGAGTAGAACCTGTTAACAAACATTCAAAATTAACAAGGAACACATTTATTTAAGCTGACCGTGCGGCAATGGATAGATTTCAATTATTGCTTGCAAAACCGTCTCCATACTATACGAGCATTCGTAAACTTACGATCGACAAAAGATCCGTGCTAGCACTGCAGATCAGTAAGTAAAAGCTTTATCATGATACTCTGCTTCCTAAACTGGGAGGTTATCCTGTAAATTAGGAAGCAGTTATCGACCGTGTTCGATATTTATGGGTATATAATTAATGTTCTGCAAAAATGCGCGTGTGCGCTTAGTAGTATATGCGAGTGTTTGTGTGCATGTGTGATGACGTGTATTCTTGAGTTTGTGTGAATGAGTGTAGTTACGTATAGTTGTAAATGTTAGTGTTCCACTATGACGCAAATTGCAGTATCTTTTCTGTGTTCTGGTAGTCTAGTTTTTTAAGCCAGGTGAATAGTTTATTCTTTATTTCGTATACGTTTAGATGGATTATGTTTAGTTCTTTGTTAATTCGTTTGTATATTGTCTTACTTATAACGTAAAATTGATTTTTACCGAATGTTGATTTATGCTTTATTGTTGGTATAAAGTCTCTACGTTTACAAGTAACAGGAAGAGGTATGTTTCCGTGAGTTCGAAGAGTCACTTTAAGGATGTACAGCTGTCTGACTGAGAGGACGTCCGCTTCTTTATATAATAGAGTAGTTGGGAATCTAAAAGCTTTTCTTAACATTACTTTGAGTGTGCCTCTTTGTGCTCTTTCTAAGCCAAGCATTGTTGTTTTGTAGGTTCCACCCCAAACAGTGATGCAATATGAAATTACTGATTCGCAGAGTGCTTGATAGGTCATTTTTAAAATTTCATAATTTGCGCAGTGCCTTAACTGTTTGAAAATATAGACAAGACGTGAAACTCTTAAAGCTACTTCAGTGATTTGTTTTTTCCAATTCAGGTTTTCATCTAGATAGACCCCCAAGTATTTAGTTACACTAACTCTGGTTAATGGCTGACATAAGCAATGTCCACTTGTGGTAGTTCCAGAGCAGGAGTGAGCTGTAATTGAGTAACTGGGAGGAGGATGGGAATTATTACGTATTGCGAATGGATTGTATTAATATTGATGATATCTTGGTAATTATGCACTTTTGAACAACATATTCTTTGGCAAAAGTATTGTTTTTTAGTAAGTAACAAAACCTCAAAGTTATGGGAAATCCAGAGGAACACTATGTATAGATAAACGCCCAGACCCGGAACATTTTTTTCTTGTTCTGTGCGGAAATCGAACCCGCGACCACTGGCGGCTGAGGCAGACAGTGTTACCCGTATTACCCCATCGCCAAAGTGGTCGTGATACTTTTGGGTTATAGGTCCAAGTAGAAAAATAACAGCAGTAAGTCCGTAAATGAAGAGTTGTGCATGATTTTAGGTAAATTTCTGATTCATCTCTGCTTGATTCATTTGATCAAACCACCATATTGATAAAAAAAATACTTTTTACCTTTATTATTTTACCTTTCCACCATGAAAGAGGCGCTTTTATTGCATAATTATACTGCAAGAGAAACATTTTTAAAAGAAATTGTCTTGGAATGTACTTTACGCATGTTTCAGTAAATTTACCATAAAGAACTACAATTGGATTCAAGGCCTGAAAAGAATCACTAAAACTGCCCGAACAAATAAAAACGCTAAAAAAAGATCAGACGTAATAAAAAGCAACACAAAAATATATCTGACCATAAAAATTTGAAATGCAAGAATGAACAAACTCTGATAAATCCAGATGAATTTTTAAACATCGATATCTCTAAAACTTACCGTAGCAAAAAAAGTCCCTCATTAAAATTTATGTTGTGTGGTATATCTATTTTCATATTTTTCATCACCAGCCTAATTTAAATGTTAATTTCTTTGATACAATATATACGTACCTGCATATTTATTTTAGCGTCGCTCAATACAAAAAAGTAGAAATATGGCACCACAAACTTTTAAAAAAATAGTCGCTTTTGATGAACGTAGCTACTACGACGCGGCATTTCCTTGATAATACTACGACGTTGTATATCAAAATGGGTGTAGTAGCGCGTAGTCATCTTTATTTTAATGGTAATTTAGAGTGACCATGCCTTGGTTAATATGTGAGCGGATAAATTAATTTTCTTGTAAAAAAATAATTACTTTTTTTTTTTGCAAAAATCGTTTTTATAAATGATACTTATTGTGTAAAAAAAATTTGGCCGATGGCTACAAATCAACCCTGTATGCAACAGAGATAAAACTGAAATATAATTTTGGCTAGATGAATCAGTCAAAGAATGAAATTTTGGAGAAATACCTATTTACCCCAAGAGGGTAAATAGTGAAATTTGACCTTTTATTCAGTGAAATTTTCTGGGCTATAAGATCTTATTGCAACATGTTTAATCCTGATATCACGGAGGTGATAATAAGAAACCTGTTCTTTGCGGCTGACTGTATGTTAGGACGGCGGCGCTTAGAGATTTTGACCTAAATATCAGCACAACATCCTAACGTGACATGCAAGAGCTAAAGCAAGCTGTCTTTTTATGAAAAAAATCTTAGCTTTACATTGAGTGTTTCCTAAATTCGAATAGATCTTTTGCCAGGGAGACGGCGCGGCGTAAAAGTTACCCGCAGCCCGAGTTCAGTTATTAGGCGTGCGTGCGTGACATGAATCTTTTTCGATAATGTCTACCGCAATTTTATGAACTTAGCATGATTGTGCATTTGTGGGTAGACCAAAATCTTACGGTTATTTATGAGAGATCTGAAATTTAACGCAGGTTAAGGGTGGAAAATTTGTCTCGATCACGCGATTTAAAGATACTTTTTCTCATTTTTTGTGTATTTTAATTTTGAACGAGATTGAATTCGTGATTAAATCTATATGGAAAACGGTCCATCACATTGTTTTTTTTTAAAGGACTTCGCATCTGAAGTCTGCATATCTTTATATCGTTATTGTTAGATGACCACTTTGGCGATGGGGTAAAACTATCTGTCTCAGACGCCAGTGGTTGCAGGTTCGATACCCGCACGGAACAAGAAAGAAAAAAAATACTCCGGGTCTGGGCGTTTATCTACTTAATATGTATTTATATTCTAGGTTCCCCCCTAGTTTGCTACATGGTATCTCATAGCACAAGCTTTGCTTACTTTGAGGCCATGTAGTTGGCGTGATCGTTTTTATATATTTAAATACTTTTTTTTATTTCAGTATTAGCCAATATAAATATAATATTATGTTACAAACTTGATTGTATGTTTAATTATTTATTTTATTTTATACAGAGTGGGTCACTTTCGAAATTCGAGGACTCGTTAGTTTCAGATCATACACAAAGAGATAAAAGTAAATAAAAATAAACATTATGATTATTTACTAAGAAACTTAACCGAAAGTTAAAGAATTTATTACGCAACGCATGATTATTTGAGAAAAGTACTACACAAGCCTTGGCCGCAACCAAGCATTGATGGACTGTATGTGTACGTTCGTGCATCAATGCCTCTCTTGCCGGCCGCTGTAGTAATGTACCTACTATTTTGTTCAAATTTTTTTTCTATATGCAAGCCAGTTCGAAATTTAAATTAAACCTTTAATAAGTTACCTCTTTGGTCGGCATGTTGAAATTAAAAAAGCTTATTCACAGCAATTAGCCCAATAGGTACATTAATAAAACAACTTACTACTTTAATTTAATAAAATGGAAAAGGAAAAAATATAAGAAAATAAGAACAAAAACAAAAAATATTACTATGCAAAAATTATGCGAAAAGATTATAGTTCGATACGAAAATTTGTAAAAACGCTTTAATATACCTAATTATGAACCTTGTTTTTTGAAAACGATTTCAAATAGGTAAATTAAAATGCTATTTACCATTCGCTTTGTGGCTCACTAAAATTATACCAGGAAAACCGTTTGTCGCAATGGCTTAAAATTATAACTTATTAATAAAATTTCGATTGATTTAATTATGATACTTTAATTCTATTAAACGCTATAGAGTATAGATGTTGGAAATTACGCGCTAATAAAGTATTATTTATTAACGAAGTATGATCGGGTTTTATAGTCACTATACCCGGCGCGGCAACCTTGATCCCTATGACACTGACAGTAATTTCCACAACATAACCTTGTAGTGCCGTCACCGTTACATTAGAATCGTATTAGAGGCTTCTAAAAATGGCATTTATTTATTTTACGTAGCTATATTCCAATACAATGATATTCCGTTGGAATTATAACAATTCATAACATTTACAAGAAATTATCTCAATCACACTTTACGTTTACGTTCTGCAAAAGTTACTTCGTCGGGTATCTATTAAATCATACCTTATGAAGTAACTTTTCAAATCAAGGTTCGCCGCGCCGGCTATAATTCCAGTTCTCGTTGTGCCAATGTCATGTCAGTCAGTGGTGCGTTGAATCGATTCTGTAGTTGGTTGCAGATCGAGTAGTTAACGCACTAACTAACAAATTGAACAATAGTGGATTATGAAAACATTGAAATCCTGAGGATTCTGCGTTTTTTTTTTTCGGAGTAATATTATGTAAAAAGTAGGCGCCCATGGATGATAAGTATTTGATAAGCGCATTTAAACAATGGGGCCGTTGTTTTGAAGGGATTTAAAAATAATACTTACTATAGGTAACACAAACCTTAAGAAGGTTCCAAAAGTTTAAAATAGTTCGGTATTAAAACTAAGATTAAATACAGGTTTATTGTACAAAAAGTTTAATAGGTAGGACTTATTCTATAAATCCTTAGCACCTGGCTTCGAATTGAAACACCTGTTGCTAGTACAATTTTATGGTTCTCTTCACGACTGCAGTTGGATTTCAAGTCTGTAAACGTATTTTAAAGTTAACTGCAAAGGTGTGGGGCAGGTTAAGATATATGGGAGCTAAACCATTTTAATGTGTTTAAAATTGCGAGCAATTTCAACGTCATACGGTTACACTATAGTGAAAAGTTTTACACTAATTTATCTAAACTGGTGGTAAAATAGTATTATCTTAAGTTTTCACTATTCCTTTTTAAAATTCACTCGTGACAAGGAACTGGCTTTTCATAAATTATTGCCGGATAAACTAAATTGTTTTTATGTTATTTTCTTTGATACGATATAAAAGTCCTTGCATATTTATTTTTGTATCACTCAGTACAAAAAAAATATGGCAGGGCAAACTTTTTAACAAATAGTCGTTGTTGATAAACATAGCTACTACTATGCGGAATTTCATTGATAATACTACGTCGTAGTACTTATAATACTTATTATTATCATAATTTAGAGTTACCAGTGTAATCATGCGTTGCGTAATGAATTAAAATATAAAAATTTAATTTAAAATCAAAGATTAAGTAAAACCCAAGGGAATCCTACTCTTTCATTGCCATACCTAAACTAGGTTCATAATTTTAGATGTTACTATTATATAAACTCCAATCACTGTTACTCTGCACCTACCACCTGTATTAATATGGATAGCAATAAATAAATAAATTAAAAATTCTTTTATAGATGTTCTATGTTACGAAGTCCGTTTGGCTATGAATGTTGTCAAGCGTGCACATGCACATTGTTTTTGTGTGCGTAACCTTGTGAGTGCTCAGTGTTACACACAAAAGCGCGCTTAACTTATGGCATTACTTTTACACACACAAGCGCGCTTGTCGGGATTTTCATGTCATGATGAATTTGTACTGTGTGTACCTATTTGTATTAATTCGTATAATCCTGGCTGAAAAAGTGTGCCAAGAGTTTTTTTCCGCCGGCTTTTTTGTCTCTTGGTCTACTGTAATATCTATTCAATAACTATCAACACCTTGTTAAAGCCAAAGTACAAAATTGTGACGTCATTAAGCGGCCATTCAATGGTTTTATGACGAATAAAAATTTTCATTTCATTCCGTCACTACTACAATCAAAGCCGAACGAACTTCGTGAAATAGAATATCTGTACTTTCAGGCCACTGTTAATTTTTTTTAGTGAAAATTACATAAAAGCTTGGGCAACTTTATGTAATACTAGCTGTGCCCGCGGCTCCGCTCGCGATAATTTCGGGATAAAAAGTATCCTATGTTACTTCTAGTACCTCTCATGATTCGTCGAGTAGTTTTTGCGTGAAAGCTGATCAAATATCCACGCTTTCATATTTATAATATTAGTAAGGATAAGAATTGATATTTTATAATATTTGACAATTTAGATCACTTTCACTTGAGGCTTAAGTATCTATGGAACGAAAATACTTCAGCGCAAAGCTTCCGAGTAAACTATATTGAAAGTTGACCAGTCCGGCACGTGAACATGAAGATTTCTAGAACTGCTAACCCGGGAAAGAGCGACGAATAACTGACCATGCGAGAAACAACTGACACCGAGATCTACTCCAGCAACTCGAAAAGTCTGCCCTTGAGCCTTATTAATTGTCATTGCAAAACACACCGATACTGGGAATTGCGTTCTTTTAATTAGAATGGAAAATTATTTGGTATTATGGGAATTCTGGGAATAAAGACGGTTTCTCTTGCACCGTAACCTGTTAAAATTTGAGCCTCGATTACATTTTGTTGCCTCGGTTACTTTTAGCCGAGTTCCATTGCAAAGTTGTGGTGGTCTTTAATTTCGGAGCAGAATAAACGGAATGCCAATTTTTAAACAAATTTCATGAAAAGGAAGTCCGGACATATTTAAAGAATTTAAAAATTCTATCGGGTAAGTAACCGTGACAACTAAGCCTGATCGTCCGCCGTTCATCGGTAATAGGTCCGTGTTAGGTTGATCTTTTTTTTCAGCGCAGTTTGTGCAGCCACTTCGCCGTTCACCGGCACGTAGGCCCCCCCCAGCTAGGATTAGGGCTCTTTTTCAGAGTAGGTTAGGTTCCCCGGATTCGATGGAGGCCCCCATCGAATCCAGGGCTAGGCCCGGAGAAGTTCAAGAACTCCGGGATGCGGTAAGTCAGATTCAATTCCATCAATTCCAAACCGAATTACAAAAAACGCTCGCGTTAATAAGTCAGCAAATCGCATCACTCGCGGCCACCCAGGCCTCCACCGCGTCGGCCCCTCAGGCACCGCTCTCCCTGGCCCCTCAGGCCTCACCACCCCAGACCACCGAGGTCCCCCCCGCGTCCCTCCCGACCACTCAGGCCTCGAATCGCTCGGTGTCGCGCTCCCAGTCTCGCCACGACCCCCGGTCCAACGCCGCACCGTATCCCAATCCATCACCTTCAGTGGTGTCAAACACCTCATCAAAAGCTCGCAAACGCAACTCCCGCATAAAAGCACGTTGTCCACCTCGCGATCACAAACAGTCCCTTCTGGACCTCACCCAAACCTCGCAGTCCTTACCACTGTCGCAACTCCCCGTGGTATTTGGCGACTCCCCCGCGTCCCCCGACACCCATGCTCCCGCGGCTCCTACTACTCAGGATGCCTCGGACTCGGAAATCGACCGGATGTCGATCGCGTCCCCTCATGTTTCGGATAGTGAAGAAGAAACGTATCCCAGGCCTAGCCTCGCCCCAGACACCGGCAACGACTGGCATTCCGCCTCGCGCAAAAAACAAAAAAACAAAAAACAACGTCACAATGACGAATCCTCCCCCCGATCTCCAGAGGCCTCTCCAACCCCAAACTCTCCAAAGAGAAAAACAGCAGTCCCTAATAACACGGCCCCCGCACCCGAACCTTCATCCGCGAAAATAAAACCCCCACCTGTCTTCATAAAAGACAAAAATAAGTGGTCCGATATCTCCAAAAAATGCGATACAAGCAACCCAAAAATTAGCTACAACAAAGCAACCAACGTCGGCGAATACCTTAAAGTTGAAGTCTCGTCGGTCAACGACTTCCGTGCCCTAACAAAACTCCTCTCCGTCGGTAAATACCAATACCACACGTACGCTCTCCCGGAAGAGCGCAAAGTTCGCGCGATTCTTAGGGGCGTCCCTTATGAAATCGAAAACCAAGACATCAAAGATAGTCTCATAACCCAAGGCTTCCCGGTAACAGCCGTTCACAAAATTCAATCCAGCACCGGAAAAAAATTCCCTCTAGCCCTAGTTATTTTAGAAAACTCCCCAAAGGGGAAGAGCATCTTTCGTGATCTCCAAGACGTATGTCACATCAAAATCCGCGTGGAAGGCCCGCGCAAAACCGGTTTCCCAGCCCAATGTCACCGCTGCCAAGTCTATGGCCACGCCTCGGCCAATTGTCGTGCAGACCCCAGGTGTGTCAAGTGCCTGGTACCACACGCAACTCGCGATTGCACCCGCACTCGCGACACCCCCACCGACCCGGCTTGCGTATTGTGTGGCAACTCGGGCCACACAGCCAACTACCGCGGCTGTCCCAGGGCTCCGAAGCCCAAACTACCGTCGGCGGCCGTGCCTAAAAAGCCCGCCCCTCCGCAACCCTCCGTCAGCGTCCCTCCGACATCCCAAAAGGCCCCTCAGGCCACACCCGCCCCAATGCTGGCTTCACCCGCTTGGGGCACCCCTGTCTTACCTCCGAATCTACCTCCTTACCGTCCTCCTCAGGCAAAGGCCCAAATAAGCCTAGCGGCCCTCCTCGATTTCGCCGATCTCGACGCATACTTAGCCATAGACGCTGACCTCGCGACAGCTAAGAATGATATCCATGTCATCCAGATCATCGCCAAACACGCGCCCGTCATTCAACACATTAGGAACCTTCTCAATGGCGGTAAATAATAGTGTCCCCCGTGCTTCCACAACCACGTCTGGTCGCTCCAAGACCAAACCAAAGGGCTTAACCCTCGGCTCCTTTAACGCGCGTTCCCTCCATTCCAGCCATCTCGAAGTCAAACTCTTTCTTCAAAAGCACGACTTTGACCTCTTTCTAGTCCAGGAAACTTGGCTCAAACCCAAGCACCGCAGAGGACTCTCAATTCCCAAATACTCGCTGGTACGGAATGACAGAGTCGACGCTGATCGCGGCGGCACTGCCATTTACTACAAGCGTGGTCTCCATTGTATCCAAATCCCTACTCCTCCTCTCATTAACCTCGAAGCAACGGTATGCAAGGTAGCCATCACAGGCCACCCCTCCATCATCATTGCTTCAATCTACCTTCCCAGCGATAGGGAGAAGCCTCCCCTTCGCAGCGACTTTGAGGCCATACTGGGGTTAGGCCAATCGGTCATTATGTTTGGAGATTTTAACTGCAAACATACTGACTGGGGGTGCTACTCAATCAACAGTAATGGCACCAAACTCGACGAGATCCTAGAGTCACTGAACATAGATATTGATATCTTATGTCCAAACTCTCCCACCCACTATCCTGCCAATCCTAATCATCCTCCAGATATCCTAGACTTCGCCATGGTCAAAAACGTCTCTCTAGACCTACGCTCTATTGATTCGCTCGACGACCTCGGCTCTGATCATCGCCCCGTACGCCTAACTTTAGGCAGTCTTTCCGATCCAACCCCTTCTTCGAAAACCTTTACCAACTGGAAAGGGTTTACGAAATCTCTTGCCACTCTCTCTGGCGCTCCCGACTCACCACTGGCCTTCCCTCCGGACTATTTCAATAGCCCCGACAGGATTGACAGTGCGGTTGACGTTATCACCGATGCCATCACCAATGCCATCAGTGAAAACGAAAAAACCGTTCCGGTTCCCAAACCCAAACTCCCTCCTCACATCCTCGCTTTAATCAAACAAAAAAACGTTGCACTTCGCTGGGCCAGGCGCTATCCAACACCCGAGAATAGGTTAACGGCAAATCAACTTCAGCGGAAAGTCAAAAAATCCCTCGCGGAATACAGAGAACTTCAAGCTAACGAGCTTATGGAAAACATAACTCCATCTCATACGGCCTATTATAGAATGGCACGCTGCCTTCGCATAGACACAGTCTCCCACGTCCCTCCCCTGGTCCGCCCAGACGGCACCTTAGCCTTTGAAGATGATGAAAAGGCTGAAACGTTCGCCGACAGCATTGCCGCTCAATGCTCCCCCAGCTCCCAACCCGTCGACCCCGCCCATCTAAAGGCGGTAGAAGACGACGTCCTCTTCAAGGACTCCCTACCCCCGACCAGCGAACCCGTCAAGGTCTCCGAAGACGAGATTCGCCTTCATATCAAACGCCTCCATGCTAAAAAAGCACCGGGGGCGGATGGTATCTCTAACCAGGCGCTCAAGCACCTCCCCCATCAGATTCTTGCCATTCTGGCAATACTCTATAACGCCTGCCTTGATCTTAGTCACTTTCCAAAAGCTTGGAAAGAGGCAATCGTTATAGGCATCCCCAAACCTGGGAAACCCCATCATATCCCATCCAACCATCGACCCATCAGCCTCCTCAAGGCTCTGGGTAAAAACTTCGAACGTATCATACTCACGCGTATCAAAAATCACCTATTTCCTATAGACGGTGATCCCCTAATCATAGCCGAACAATTCGGCTTCCGCGCTCAACACTCCTGCCCTCAGCAGGTTCAACGTATCACCGAACACGCTCTCTCCGGCTTCTACCCTGGACGCCTCAAAACTGGCGCTGTCTTCTTCGACGTAGCCAAGGCCTTCGACAAGGTCTGGCACGCAGGCTTAGTACACAAATTATACGGTATAGGTCTCCCAGATAGGTTAGTCCGTATAATTTCGTCATATCTCAGAAATCGCACCTTCCGCTTTAGATTCGAAGGCACGCTTTCGTCCCCCCATCCGCTAAAAGCCGGAGTCCCTCAAGGCTCCGTCCTCGCGCCGTTACTATACTCGGTATACACTAACGACATCCCCAAACCATCCGAAGGTGTCCAACTCGCCCTCTTTGCCGACGACACTGCTCTCTACTATCGCGGTCGCGAAATGTCAACAATAGTTAGAAAGCTACAAAAGGCTGTCAACAACCTCAGCGCCTGGTTCTCGAAGTGGCGTATTGAAGTAAACCCCGACAAAAGCTCGGCGATTTGCTTCACTCACAAAGAACGTCGAAGGGCGGCCGCGTCCGACCCTTGCGTCCGCATGCGTGGAGTCCCCATACCGTGGCAAGCTACGGTCAAATATCTCGGCGTCACACTCGATAGGACGCTATCGTTCGAACCCCATATCACCAGGGTAACCAAACTGGCTAAATTCTACCTCAGCCGACTCAATAGCATGATAGGTCGCCTCAGTAAAATGTCACTGCGCAATAAATGTACCCTATACAAGGTCTGTATCAGACCAGTCATGACGTACGCCGGTCCCGTATTTGCCCACGCCAAGCCTCGTTTGCTCTACAAACTCCAAGTAGTTCAAAATAACTTCTGTCGAAGGGCCACAAACGCCCCGTACTATGTTAGGAACGCGGACTTACACAGGGACCTCAAACTCCCCACCATCCAGCAATACCTTAAGTCCCTATCCGTATCCCACTTTCAACGGTGCGAAAATCATCCAAATAGGCTAGTTCGTGCGACTGTCGGGTACCAACCCAATCCAAAATGTTTCAAACGCTCTTGTCGTAGGCCCAAGGACGTTCTCTCGGATCCTCCAAACCAGCTCTCTTCTGATCTGGACAATCTCCTGTCTGCCAGCTCATAGCTGATGTAAGTAGTCGATTCAGCACGTTGTGCTTCTTATAAAAATTCTACGCGCAGCCTGCACCACCAACTGGCTGTCGCTCATTTCTTCGGTCGATTGTCTGTAGAAAGACAAAAGATCATTAAGGGGGAGTTTAGTGAGTAGAAGTCTCACACTGTTGGGTGTCATCTGGCCGGGGACTAATACCCCCTGGCAAGTGCCCCTTCGTACTTCTGACGTATTCTCCTCCTCCTCTCAGTGAGCTCTCGTACGGTCAATAGGCCTGCGGGTGCTCTGAGGGGTTGTCTTCTGTGGCGGAAAAACAAAAAAAAAAAAAAACTATCGGGTAATTAGTGGCTTCTTGTTCATCGACCATTCTATTTATTGAACTATAAACTTTGCTTTCCCCCTGTATATTAGACAGTATTTTATTATTAATCTCAGATGCCTGGTCATTGCGAGGAGTTAAAATGGACCTTTCGCATAGCCAAGAATTGTCCCTATTTAATATATTTGTTACGTCACCGTAAACCGACGATATAAGATGTTATTGGGATTGCACTATACAACATAACTCAGGAGTCAGAATAAGTTTTCCTTGGTGTAGTTGTGGATAGGTACCTTCACCAATCTTTAATAATATATCAGAAAATTCACGATCATCCGGGTTATCTCCAGTTCTCACTCGCATGTTTAAAGTCAAATGCACCGATTGTATATCACGCCACAAATAAGAGCTTTTCAGGCAAGCCCTAACCTCATCAGCTCGGGTTCCCCGTGGTATTATTTTAAATACCTAACACTTAAAATCTAAGTGCCTGTTTAAACTAAAATATCCAAATAGAATTATACCCAGAAATATGTACAACTTACAACAGAAAAAGAAATGAAAATAAATCTGAAACGCCTGTGCAATGCTATCTACCTATACCTACTTCACTTAAAAACAAATACCTATAACCACAATAATTAATAAAAGTACCTACATACGCTTTTACCTAAAAAATACAAAAAAAACTGAACATAAATTAGCCAAAATTTTGAATTTGACCGAATATTTAAACACTACCAAAATAACTAATACCTATTTTATAAAATAACGACAAAAGAAATTCAAATAAACTATTTAAAGACTAAAAGTCGCCCTGATTAGCACAGTTTATAATATCAAGTATTGTCTGTCAATAAAGTCGAACGCTCTGAACGCATCAACAGCCAAATATTTAATGAATTATGAAGCTTGCGCTCGCCTCCCGCCTTTTCATACCCTACCGCCGCGAGCCGCGTCGAGCGCGGCAACCGTTACGCAAAAATAATCCTTATATCATTCAGTATTCACGCGCGATGGGTTATTTTATTAGCGTATTTCATGTATAAGTTTGGTGTTTCTATACCGATTTCTATGATTCTTTTTTTATTGAATAGGTAATATTTTTTTTTTTTTAAGTAGGAATGAGAGAGAGTATTGTAAACGTAAGAGTAAACAAATATAATCAGAAAGCTCCGAATGGCTAAGCTATCGGGATTTACTCGTGTTATTTGTGAGTCAACCATAAAATATAGACATATACTGTTGTGGGATATTTTTTATATCATTTTATGAAGAATATTTCTGTCATACATAATTTCTATGTAGCTTTAACCATTAAGGCTGCACACGCGACGGAAGCTTAAAAAATGAAGTAACTTCTCCCGTTTTTCCAACATTTCCCTTCACTGCTCTGCTCCTATTGATTGTAGCGTGATAATAAGTAGGTATACTATAACCTGCCCAGGAGTATGAAGAATAATTTTACCTAGTTTCGTTAAAATCCGTCGAGTAGTTTTTGTGTCTATAAGGAACATACAGACAGACAGACAAAAAATTTACTGATTGTATTTTTGGCATCAGTATCGATCACTAATCACCCCCTGATAGTT
The DNA here is from genome assembly GCA_944452665.1 of Stenoptilia bipunctidactyla. Taxonomy (NCBI): domain Eukaryota; kingdom Metazoa; phylum Arthropoda; class Insecta; order Lepidoptera; family Pterophoridae; genus Stenoptilia; species Stenoptilia bipunctidactyla. The sequence continues at coordinate 6,604,822 of OX101733.1, read as the reverse complement.
ATTTTGAAAATCTATTTCATGTACAGAATTGACCTCTCTACAGATTTATTATAAGTATAGATTAAATGTTGATGTAGTTTTACATGAGAGATGTAATTTTACATTACATAATTGTGTATTTTTTTTATAATTTATGGATATTCACGTATATTTCGGCAATTTTATACCTTTTTAAAGTATATTTACACATTTTTTATGTATTGCTTTTATAATAATCCCAGCCCATGTGTAAAAATAAAAATTGTTCTGTCATTATACATTTTTTAGGTATAATTACATAAAATAATTAAAAATCTGTAAAATTAACGAAAATTATTTTCTTTTCCACAATTTACTGAAATTCACAGCTGTTTTTGGTACATTCTACAGGTTTATGTACTTTTTTTGTAAAATCACATATTTTTTAACAGTGTATAGTTTACTCAGTAAATACTTAATTAAGATTTATTTTTTATTTTATTTTATCTCATCGTGTGTGATCTCAAACTATCACATACTCGAATTTTGAAAGCGACCCACCTGTCACCCTGTATATTGATAAAAAAAACGAATTTGACCTCAGTCTCACCTGATGGTAAGTGAAGATGAGGTCGAAGATGAAAACACACTTTGTGTGCTTGGTGGTAGGATCCCTTCTGGGTCCGCCTGGCTAGCGACCACCCTTTATATAAAGTCTGCCGCCAAATGTTACCGCTCCGGCGGTAATGTGTTCCGGCAATATTGTATAAAGAGCCAGTTCCTTCCTAAACCCGTGTGCTTTCATCTTCGACCTCATCGTCACTTACCATCAGGTGAGATTGAGGTCAAACGCGGGTTTAGTCATTTATAAAAAAAAAAAAAAAAAAAAACACGGGCTTACCAAAGCCAGCTTCATTAAATATTGCCGGGAAATATTTTATATGAAGGGTGGTCGCTATCCAGTTGGACCCTAAGGGTCCATTGAGCAAGGTGGTTGTGAACAAGGTATATATTAATTGATCGCAGTCATATTTGTTAATAATCAAATTAATAAAAAAATCACACCAACCAATAAAGACAAGACACCACACTAACAATCACACCAACTGCATGGCCCCAAAGTAAGCTTAGCTTGTGTTATGGGATACCATGTAGCGAACTACAGGGGAACCTGGAATAGAAATACATAAACAGATAAACATCTAGACATCGAACATTTTTTTTTCTTGTTCCGTGCGGGCCTTGAACCTGCAACCACTGGCGTTAGAGGCAGACAGGTTTATCCCATCCCCAAAGTGGTCGTCAAAAATTAATCAAGTGTCATATTAATTAAATAAGTATCGGTGTTATACGACTAGTTTCTTTCTCATATAGTGCAATCCGTAATCATTGTCGAGTGAAAGCTGTCATGTAAGAATTCATTAATGTCTGTTATTTACACACTGTGCCGTCTTTAATAATTATTTCCAGTAAACCAACGGAAAAGTCAGTAAAAACTAGCAACTAGTTTTATTTACGAAACTTTTGACCAGCTTTGGAGGTTTTTGATAAACCTTCCTCAAGAGCTGAAACATTAAACGCTAATTGTATTAGAAGAGATAAACAATATTACCTATATTTAATATTTTATTAAAAATTATTGCGTTATATTACTAAGTATAAGTATTTCTTAGCATTAATATCATTTGCGTGGTCCCTTAAAAAAGTAAATAGAAAGGATACAAAAAAACAAAAACAAAATGTTTGGTAAATATTTTCTGGCATGACTGACGCCCTAATTACACAAGCCCTCCACGCCCGCAGCCATTTTTCTAGTTAACCCTTCTAAAAAACCCTTCCTTTGCGTAACCCAAATCATAAACGAACTCATTTCTTAACCTCACGACGTCACATCACAAGAAACTTGAGACCCCGAACGAGAAACTTTTAGATGAATGCATCTGTGCCGAATGAGAATTTTTACAGCTTTTCCTTATATTTTCTTTTATGGAAAGCTTTTTTGGACAGACAGCGATGTAGGGCGGATCTTGTGAAACGTCTTTTTATTTTCACAGGAATGGCGTGAAGGTTGAAGGTTTATTTATAATCTCAAATAGGTTAAGTAATTAATCCTAAAATGCGTCTAACATTAAAATGCTTGTACAATTTGAGGGTGAATTAGTTATTCCTTGCTTGAAGTAAAGTAAAGGTACGTAATGAATTAATGCAAAATCAAATAAAAAGTAAGTTTTGTAACTTGTTTGATCATTTGATTATTGATACTTTCAAATTTTTACCATATACGTATACACTGTGTTAGGGATCGGATTTCTGAATATTGACCCACGTATAGTAAGTAAAATTTTGTCAAAATACCTACTATACAATAGACGGTCTCACTCCTCACCTTTTCTGATGACAACCATTTTTAAATTTCATATCTCGTATTTATTTTTACAATTTTTTTTTGGTAATGTACGCTACCTAAAAAACTAGACCCTTTGCATATCGTTTTTTTCCATTTAATTTATACGCAAGATACTGTGTTAATATTATTTACTGAAAATAAAACCGTGAAAACGAAGCGAGGCTGTAAATTAAGTAGCGTTCAAACTAAAATGCGAACAAAAGACAAACAAATATATTCAAATTAAGAACGCGACGCGTCGTCTAATGGAATATCTTTGCTCGCATATTCACAAATTCTCACTTAGTACAAAATGTCTTAAGTTCTCAAAATACATAAGTGCTACTTTTCAACGCGTTTTGAGTTAAAATTTCATATTTCTGTGTTTCTGTCGGAGCGGTATTCATATTGCAGTGCGTCTCTCAAGTTGTTTCATTAAGTGTTTATAATTTAATGAGTAAACCAAATAATACGTTTCTCAAATAAGGTTTTTATCTACAAAATATTTTGTTTGATTTTTATGTAAGGAGGATAATTAATAAAATTATTTAATAAAATTAGTAATAAAATTATTACTTGGAATATTTTCAAAGGAATCTGTAGCACTTAACTGTATCAATAATCGAACTCGGAATATGAAAGTAGTCTGCCAGTATATTTTTAATATATTCTAATATCTTAATTTTCATTAGGTTCTAATATTTTGGGGCATATTTTTCTTTACTTAAATGTTCTTTTATAATTAATACCACTGTATCGTATATTTTATATATAGGTATTCATAGTCCGCAGACGTTACTTGGTATTCATTTCAAGCTTGCTTTTACGTAATTATATTCTTCGCTGTAATATTTGTGTTTGTGCTACACAATAATAACGGGGCGCCTACCAATTTCCGAGAGCAATCGCCACTGTGCCTCATTCTTAATTTCTATTCGTCGTTCACTCGCTTGTAAAAGTTTGAATATACCACATCGTACTTTTTTTTTTCATTTTTTTATCATTTTACAATCTCAAAAAAATTAACTATCAGTTCCGAGTTATATTGAAATTAAATTTACCTGAGAGTCCCCAACAATGATCTCAAACTATCACGTCCTTGAATTTCAAAAGTGACCCATTAGTCACCCTATAATATCATTTTAGGTACAAACAAACAAACCTTTTAGCATTATGCGTTTGATGTTCAGTGAAGTCAATCCGGTCACTGATAGATAAACAAAAGGGTGCTTTATTCATGCCGGCGTTGAAATGCTTATTCGGTGCCAGTTCCTTGTCAAAGGTATGCCATTGATAGTAGGTACAGAAGCCAGCAGACCAAGCGTTACATTACGTGTAAAATTCCTCCAACCAATTTTAACTTAATGTCGAGGGCATAGCGTTCAGATTCACGTAACCTTCTTCTGTACCTACTGGTCCGAGCAAAAAGCTTACTTAAAGCTTACCTGTATGATTCAAAATAACAAACGTGCAAGGGGTTATGACGTTGAAAAATAAATCGCGATTATGCTCTTGAGGAAATATTTAATCCTATCGTGAAGAGAGTACTAGGGGAGAGTGTGTATGAAAGAGCCGGTTTTAAAAAACATTTCATTAAGATACTTTCAATTAATAGTTTTAAAATAAAACTAGTTTTTTTGAATATTTACTTTATTTGTTAATACTATGAAATCAAGATAAAGAATATTACTATCTTTTAAATGAGGTAGTTAAAATAAAAGGGAAATCAGCTCTTTCATGGCAGCATGTCAGTGTGTTACTCACAAAGAGTTTATCACTTTTTGTGAGTAAAAAATAAATAAAAAGGGGTAAAATTTTATAAAAGAATAAGTTTATTTTTAAATTTAATACATTTAATATTTACAAAACTTATTTATTTATTTATGTATTCGGAGAAACCACAGCTTTGTTACAAAATAAAACTTTCTTAAAATGGAGAGCCAATTAATATCTTACCAATATTACAAAATGAAAGTTTGGATGTTTTTTTCTCAATCACGGCGGAACGGTTCAACAGATTTGGATGAAATTTGGCATAGTGATAGTTTACAGTCTAGAATAGAACATAGGCTACCCTTATGTTTTTATCCCGATATTTCCCCAGGAATCAAAATTGCTTGGGAAACAGCTGGTACTAAATAAAAACGATCCCGGCTGGGTCTCGATCCCTATTTAATTTTAATATACTTGTATTACACCTATTCACCATATTATACTTTGCGAATCGGATTAGTATTAATGATTTTGCATAAGCTTAAGATTGTTAAAGTTCGTTTGGATATTAAGAATTGATGAGCTCCTTAATGTAAGAGGCGCTTTAAGTTACTTTAAGATGCACGGGATGCACACTAGCTTATCGCATGCCTTTGGAAGTTATTTGATAGAGATAGAAAATAACAACATAAATTTTAAAATACCCAATATTTAGTAACGTGCGGGAAATCTGGCGATAAATCTAAGAGTCTAAATCTCTTTTTATGTAAACATGCGATTTAGGTGAATTTCATTTAATGGTTTAAAATGATAACGTTAATAAAAATAGTAAAAATGAAATAATTATTCACAAGATACAGCGTCGTTAATTGTGTACCTACTTATATTTAACTTGAACATTTTAAGATAAAGGAAAACTCCAAGTATTAATTTAAAGTCAAAAGTTAAATCTGATTTGAAACTTTAGGGACAGACATTGCTTTGAATAAACTTCACACACAACTGCATTGAAACATGTATACGTTTTAAATCAAGTAACTTCATTTTCGAATTCAAACTCAAATGTCAATTTTAAAGGTTTCACCGAACGAACGCTTCATAAAGTGCTTTGACTTTATCGACGCTTTTTCAATTTTCTCTGACAGGTTGCGGTTGAAGATGCAATTTTAATCAAGCTCGCTTTGATTATTCCCAGGTGTTAAATCAAAATGTCATAGAAAATATCAGATAGAAAATAGAAAAAAAAGATGATTTGAAAATAGAATAGATTCTCGCAAACGAATATTCTGCAGTAAGTCAAAACAAAATCTGCGAAGCATCTCTCTTTCGGTGGCGCGATAATTAACAACTAGTTTATTTCGGTGACATTCATAATTTTATACGAGAAAATGTGAAAGAAATCCGGACTATTTTTGTGGTGCAGAAACGGACAGTTCGTGAAATCTATAACTCAATATCAGAGCGTAACTTTGAATAGTTTTATAATAAAACTAGCCACCACGCGCAGTTTTACCCGCGTAACTTTTGATCACGTGGTAATTTTGGGATTAATTTATCCTTCTCAGGAGGCTATCAAATGCAAAAAGAATTTTTCAAATCCCACTTATAGTTTCTGAGATTAGCGCGTTCAAACAAACAAACACACAAACTCTTCAGCTTTATATATTAGTATAGATAAAGAGCTTTTGTTTCCGTCACGATATAATTTCCAAAATCTTATTATTGTAGAGGAGGATTATGAAGACCAAAACTTTGTCAATTACGCGATAAAAAAAATTTATAAGGTTCTATATCACAGCAGCTGTGCAGCAATGACACTTTATTAGTATTATCAAGATATAAAACACTTGATGGTAAAAGTGACGGCAAATATCATAGGCAGGAGGGCTATTGGCCACCACATGCTTTGCGAGGATTCCATCTAAAATATCATCTTAGATAGGTAACTTTTAGTTAACAGATCGACCTTGTGAATTGGTGTTAGATTAATTTCAATTTGTAAATCATTTGAATTATTTCAAGTGTGTTTGAAAGAACCTACGGAAATAAATAAAGTTTTGACTTTCACTCAGAGAATACGGTAAAAATACTGTGTATCAGTTATTTATATTTTGAAGCCAAGGACTTTGTCCTAGCTTCTTTCTCACCTTTTTAAAATGTATAAATCTTCTACACAGATCTTTCAATAAAGTTTATGTTTTTCAAAGAGAATATCGACAATTACTTGTTCGCCGAAACACTACAAGTGATGCGTTCACTAATATAAAAGCGGTTTAATTTAAACGTCGTCGGAACCTTTCAAGCATACCGATGAGTTGCTGTTGACAAGAAAAACGTTGGATCAACGGCTGACATCTCAGTAAATTGATAAAAACAAAAAAGGGACTGCTGTCCGTGCGGTAGACCCTTGTCAGCGTCGCGTCGGCTCCTTTTTCGAAAAGTTGACAACCATCTGTCTGCGATCGACGTTGAACGCAATTGACGTGAGTCGTCGTAAAGGGAAAATCGGCTCACTGGATCACGTGTCCAATAATTCCTCAATTCAAGCTCTCATAACTTGGCTAATTAAATTCTATATTCCTGCTTTGACATCTAAACATGTTATCCTATCACTGGCGTATATTTTGAACGCTTTTTGCAGATTGATCTGTAATCGACAGTATTGAGTTAACGATGAAATTAAGCTCACTCGGTTTTTTTTTGGATTTGATTTTATGTGGAGTTCGTAATTTACTTCCATGATGAACTGGGAGCGAAGAAAAAACATAGAATGTCCTAGCTGTTTCTCTTTCCGGGCATACTGTAAAAGTCAGTTTAGGGACAAAGATTTTAGTGGTATTTTCACTGGCGATAGGCTGATTTGTCACTGCGTAGAGACTATTCCATCATTATAATGCCTCCAAATTCGTCAAACGTGACATGAGATGGATTTATAACCTCTGGTGTTTTGCCCACCCTACATAACTTCACGCCTGCGTGAAGTTATGTATTGTAATTTAGACTATTTTTAATCGTCTTAAACTTGAAATGTTCTATCTAAGCTAAACTGTAACGTGTTTCCCGGAGGGTGAGTGGTAAAGAGGCATCATTTATTATAGCTGGTAGGATTATTGCCTATTTCATTAGCTGGCAGCATCTAGTCGCTCAAAACATCTAAAAGAAATGACAGCTAATGACGATTGCTAAAATGTCCTCATTACACACAAATAAAAGTTATCTCCACTAGGCGAAAATATTTACGAACGTATTTCCGTTATTAGTTTGTATGTTCGTCTATGGGTTGCTCATATTAAAGCGGTCTCTATAAAAAAATATGCACAGGGCTCGAGGACATTTCAAATTCTAAATTGAAAAAGTGTCAGTAGGCGGCAAATAGTTCACAGTTTATAGTTATCACGAAGTATGCGCGAGATTAAAATTTGTGTTGGTGAATTTTGCACAGATTCAAGGTTCTATTGTCACAATTTTAATGAAAAGCGATTTGCTATAGAATAAACCAGTGAGGTACTTATTTGAATAATCCAAGACGTAATTTTTGTAAATTTTAAAGAAGCAAGAATATATGATGATATGATTTATTGAATTAATATTATTGGAAACTAAGTGCCAGAGGCCTTATTGAACTGGGTAAGCTGAAAGTAAAAATAAATGCAAACGCATTAAATAAGGTTAGGTAGTAACCGTTTTGAGAATTTGTGCCCATCTGCGTATATACCACCAGCCTGCTTATTTTCACAGCCAAATATATTTGCTGTATTCTAGATAGAAAGGTAGGATAAGGTGTATTTGGTGCAAACATGACTGAAGATACCTTAGCGTTCTATTATAGTAGTATTTTTTTTTGTTATTAAGTAATTATTAAAAAGTTTAAGTGATAACGCTAAGAATTTGAAAACTTCATCAAACATAAATATTCCATAGGTTACACATATTCAACTGTACGCTATTTCACGGCGAACACTTAGACCTACAGTCATATAACCAACAAATAAAAGTCTATTTGGCTTTGAATAAATCGTTTTCAAAAGCCGAACTGCCGGTGCTTCATTTGCGAGCCATTTAATTCCGCTTGAAACTGAAATGCCAATACGGTTGGAAGTTCTTCAGAAGACACGCTCGTGAGTGCACAGGGAGCTTCCATTTGTAAATATGTTTTTGGTTTCCGAATAGTTTATAAAGGGTGGCGTGATCAAAGGTTTCAAACTGTTTATTTTGTTTTGGCATGTTGCCACGTTGAGTTTACTTCAAAGGTCGATATGGAATAGTGTGAGAACAGCCGATAACGTAGTATGTTGGATGGAACAGAATTGTAATTATCATCAATTTTGATTGTTAATTAACTGAGGTTAATTCTGAACGCCTGTCATGAATACTCCTTATCCTATAGTATCTACATAATATATGGTTTGACTAATTACCCGACTACAGCGAAGTAAAAAGGAGGGTTGTAGGGGAGTTTGACCTGTATGTATGTATGTGGGTATGGATGTTCATCTGTTCCCTCAGAACTTCCAAACTAGTAATCATAATTGGACAAATGAGGTGTTGTTAGAAGCCTCTTCACTGTCCGCTGGTTATAGCTTATATATATAAACTTACGTTAAAATTACTACAGCGCGCTCTAAGGGACTTAAAGGGAAGAAATAAAAACAAAATTGTTACAGTTTCGTGTGGGGTATCAAATGAAAGAGCTTTGTGAGCATAGCTCAAGTATGTAAAAAATATTACTCGACAATAAGAGGAATAAAGAACTATAAAAAATATATATAGTTCTAAACAATATAGTAAAGAACTAAAAAAAATATTCTGGAATGTTTCGTGTGAGGTATCAAATAAAAGAACTTCGTTAGCACATTTCAAATATATAAACACCAAAATAATTTAAAAAAAAAAGTTTGAAACTATAACGCAACTACTAAAACACGCTCTAAAAATTATGAAACAAGAAAGTAGTCTCCGCTGAAATATTTATATATATACGGCATATTGATAGAGATATGGTCAAAGTATAGCCGTGGTCGTATGCCACCTTTTATAGCAAAACCGATTCATTTTATTGATAAAATAAAATCAAAGTGGCATACGATCACGGCTACCCTTTGAACATATCTTTACCAATATGACGTAAATACATAAATATTTCAGCGGAGACTATTTTCTTGTTTCATACTTTTTAGAGCGTGGTTTAGTAGTCGGGTTTTAGTTTTTAAACTTTATTTTTTTCGAAGATATATAGAAAATAGCTGTTGCTCGCGACTTCCTCTGCGTGAATATCGAAATTACAGTACCTAAATACCTAATCATAATCGCATACAAATAACTTACTGTACCGGGGACTTTTATCAGGAGCTTTTCTTAAGAATTTCTATTCCATGTCTATTTTAACTGAAGTTAAGTTTTTTGTATGTCTTTTGCACAAAACCCAGGTGAGACCTTGGTGCATAAGCTATGTTATAACAGTTTTTGAAGTAATGATGTAATACGAATAAAAGTAGGCGAACACTATGCGGGGCAAAATTTGCGTGCTTGCCTCTCATACATTTTATATGAAGCATCTCACACTATGCCGGCGCGAAGTACTGAAGAAATAAGATTATTAATACAATCTAAAAAGTCCGAAAATTCCCGTTCCCGTGGGAATTTCGGGAATTATTTCCTTAGTACTCCCCACAACCTTTATGGATTTTATGTTTCAAACTTCAGCTCTCTATGGCCACTAGTTTTTGCTGTACGTTGTCTGTCAGTCACTCAGTCAGTAACAGAAGAGTTTTATATATTAAGAAGGTGTATGCGATTTCGGCAGGTGGATTATTGCGCTGCGATGCTTACTTTAACAGGAAATGTGATAATTGGCGTTCACATATTTCGACTCAAAAAGTTAGTATTTCCAACAATACTTATAGCAGCTTTTCATAAGAATATTGTGTCTCAATGGAAGTGCAGTTATTATATTAATTAAATAACATGATAACCGACGCCCGCGCCAGCTACAGTCGTTTTGGAGAAGTTCGTCTGCTCATGCCTTAATTACTCTTGTTCCTCTTGAGAAGCTGTAAGTAACCTATTACAACTAAAATAATACTGAAGTTTTCGTTTGTGAGATGGTGCAGAAATCTTATTTAGTGCCAAGTGTTTAATTTATTCACAGATAAACGTGAAAATTTATGAGGATGGATGTATGGTGCTCTTTCACGGTGAAATGGCTGGGCGGATTGAGGTGAAATTCACAAGTAGGTAAAAAATAAATCTTTATTTATATAAAATGCATTACATTTTTGTACAATTATATGATGAGGTACTTAGTTGTTTTAAAATAAAAGTTGCTCATTTCACAAATAAAAAGTTATATCTAAAACCGTGTAGAAAACTTATAGTTATACAATTATACAAATTGCCAGGGTTTCTTAAACTAGGCTAAATGAAATAAATACATAGCCTTAAAGTTCTCCAAAGGAGATGATCATTGATTTAAAAATGAAAAGGTAATGTTATATTTTATTATGCTACTGATCCTGGGTTCATTTACTAAGTTCATTTACTGCAACTATGATTTTGTTTTCTTTGTTAATAAGATGAATAAATATTCGTATTCTCATAAATAAATATCTTTCGTACTCTTCGTATATTCACTTATAGGTTTGATATGTAGGCATACCTATATTTGTGTCTTTCTAAATTTTTTCCATCTTTTATGTAGTATCCTTAGAAATGGGGTAAAAATTGAAGAAATATTTATAACTTAATAACAAAAGTTCTCGACAAAACTACATTTAAATGAGATGTTCTGAAATACGAAAAATATTTATTCATCTTATTAACAAAGAAAACAAAATCATATTTTTGTTTAAAAGAATATGAGTCTTATATTTATTAATCATAGAAAGCTTATACTAATTGCATTAACTGCAACCGCGGCAAATGAAGTAGGGTTAAGTGAAAACATCTGTAGCTGGCGTCTTTTGCGTGGGTCCTTCTCAAGTTTGTTCAAGTCCTTGAAACTTGCCGCAGAACTTGGATATAAAGCTTTTTGTTTGCTATGTTTACTTATTCTATATACATGATACTATGACAACTTTGTCTCGTATCATAAATACTTTTTCCAGAAACTTCGCCTTAGACAAAACTTTACCCTCATTCACCTACTTATTTCTAAAAGAAAATTTTCTATGATATTATGTTTTTTGGGGTGCCATGCATCAAAAAGCAAAAGGATAGTAGTTGTATGATCATTTTACAGTCTGTCTGTCTGTAAAAACTATTTTCCAAGAATGTGAATAGTTATTTTGTTGATATTTATATCTCTGTGAAAATAGAGTATTTTTTAAACAACTAAGTTGCGTATTTTCGAGTGTTTTGCGAATTCACAATGGATTTTAACCCTTTTGGGTATTTTCTGTGAACTTTGTATTATAATATATCATTTTTGTAATAAATAATTTATGGAAATTGTATAAGTTTGTTCACTGGGTATAAGTAAATGAAACCGTAAAAGGGAATTTAATATTATAAGCTTTCCAGCAGCCGCGCACAGTTTTACCCGAGTTACTTTTGATACGTTGATAAAATACTAAGTTAAATATTTCAAATGTGAATGGCAGTTTTCAAGATTAACGTATAGGGGAGACCTCTACAAAACCGTATACCGGGGTAAACCCGTATAACCGTGGCGCCTACTAATCAGCAGGGCTAGCATGCTCACATCGATAAATACTCGAATCGACAAGATTCGATTCTATTATGTAAGCTAATATGCGCACCATAATAGTTAGAATTACTCGATGAGATACCATGATTAAGACCACAGAACCAAACATGTCATAATCTTAATAAATAACATACACTAAATACCATATTCTAAGAAAATATCGATAAAAGGCCCGATTTATCGTTGTCGACGGTAGCATGCTAGCCCCGCAGTACTACTTTTAAACAAATACTTGTCGCTGTAAGCTCGCGCAAATAGTTATTTTATAACTTGGTTTTCGGTAGTCTTGATCTTACTTTCATGTATATGTTAGCAGTGATTGTGAAGTGTACATACGCTTTTTTTTTTTTTTTATATGTGACTAAACCCGCGTTTGACCTCAATCTCAACTGATTGTAAGTGACGATGAGGTCGAAGATGAAAGCACACGGGCTTAGGAAGGAACTGGCTCTTTATACAATATTGCCGGAACACATTACCGCCGGAGCGGTATTTTTTTTTTTTTTTTTTTTTCCGCCAAGGAAAGTCGTTTGGCACCCACTAAAACCAGCTTTAACCAGTAAAGCTAGCTTTAGCGGGAGGAGGATGAATCCTATTACGGACGAATGGACATTCTATAAGCTGTTAACCATAAGTGGCTAATGGCAAATAGAATGCCCAGACAGTGTGGAGACTCTCTCAGATAGGCTGAGCATACCCACTAAACATCCCCCTTTTGACTCACCTTGATTAAGGTCCTTAGTCATCGTCGGAACGACAGCCAATTGGAGCGAGAGGCTGCGTAGTGAGCGGCATCCAGACGGCTGCCACCAAAAGGAACTGAAAGTAAGAAAAATAAAGCTAAGATTAGCAGAAATGACAAAGCTGAAACTAAGATATTATCTTGAGTGATCAGACTCACTCAGAGATAGGAATGCTGGAAAGAAGGACTACGTTTAGAAACGTTGAGCTTGCTGGAGTTTCCTAATAAGGGAAGCGAACTTGGTTAGGACCGGAAGAGCACCGTTGAAACCCTCTGGGCTGGCGTCGAGAGCGGCGCCGAAAGCCAGGATCTCGTCGATGGGAGCGAGCTGGATCCAGAACGCCATGCGGTCTTGAGACCCTTTTGCGTTCTGGCACTGGGAAGCCGATTTGGCGGCTGGTTGCGATTGAGTGGCAACCCGGCTGCGCTGACCTGAAACGATAGGAGTAAAGGCCTTGGGGACCTTTGAACTGACTGGAGGAGCGTCCGAGCTAGGCTGCGGTCGTTCTCTCCAGTTCTCGATGGGCTTCACGGTAGCCCTGGCAGCACGCGGTGCTTTGGGGCAGCCGCGAAAGTTTGCTGTGTGGCCTGACTGGCCGCACAAGACGCAGGACGGAGCGGTGGGCGATTCGGGAGTGCGAGAGCACTCCTTAGTCCCATGCGGATCTAGGCACTTGACGCACCTAGGGGAAGCATGACAATTTGCCGCCGCATGACCATACAATTGGCAGCGGTGGCACTGACCTGGGAAACCACGTTTGTGTGGAGCTTCGACTCGGATGTTGGAGAGACCGCACACGGTGAGCTTGCCTCTGAAAATGGACTGCCCTTGCGGGCTCTTCGCTAAGATTACTAGCGCAAGTGGGAACTGCTTGCCTCGGCGGCTGTGCATTTTGTGCACAGATTCGACGGGGAAGCCTTGAGAAGACAAGTCCTCTTGGATTTGCTCGTTCGAGAGCTCGAACGGCACGTTCCTGAGGACGGCACGTATCTTACGCTCCTCAGGGAGGGCGTAAGTGTGGTACTCGAGCTTCTTGTCAGCAAGAAGCCGAGTGAAATTCCTGAAATCAGAAATTGAGCAGACAACGACCTTAATAGAGTCACCCACATTGGATGCCTTACTATACTGGATCTTCGGGGAGTGCGTTCCGCAGAGAGCTGAGACCTCGGTCCAGCGGCTCTTGTCCCGTAGAAAGACGGGGGGCGGAGACTTGACTTTCGGCGGAGCCGAATCTGATTGCGACGCAGGCTGTGACGCCGGGATCGCTGAAACAAAAGGCGCAGGAGCAGACGCCGGTGCGACATTTTGCGGAGCAGGAACAGCGGCTGGAGCAGCTGAAACGGATGGACATAAAGACGAAGAAGCATCTTTCTTCTTCTTCTTTGATTTTGATTTTTTGCGAACCTCGGTGAACGGAGCAGGAGATTCTGGAACTAATGGAGCGGAGTCGGAATCACTGCCCGGTGGGGTAGTTTTCCGTTTGCATGCGGAAGAATCGACCGACATGAAATCTGGCATAGTATCGACAGGCTCGACATCTGGGGACGCCGGGGAATCTGTCGGAAAACTAAGAGAAGGCGGAGTGGCCGGAAGGGTCGCAGATCCTGCCTGAGCGAATGCGAAATGTTGACTTAGTAACGTGAACATGTGAGTGAGTTGGACGACTTGCAATTGCAACTGACTTACCACGTCCCGGATTTCTTGCGATTCTCCGGGACTAGCCGGGGATTCCATGGGGGCCTCCATCGATTCCGGGGAACCTAATCCTACTCTGAAAAAGAGCCCTAATCCTAACTGGAGGGACCTATGTGCCGGTGAACGGCGAAGTAGCTGCACAAACTGCGCTGAAAGAAAGATCAACCTAACACGGACCTATTGCCGATGAACGGCGGACGATCAGGCTTCGTTGGCACGGTTACGTATCCACCTGACCAGCGATGCTTCGGCCGGCAGCAGTCGGGTCCGCCCTGAAAAGGGCAGATGAATTAGCCCCGACACCACACAGCCTCCACAAGAGAAAACTTTCCGAAAGAGCTTAACTTGGCACCTGACCCGCACGAGTGCGGGGGAGGGAACAAGGGCAGCGCAATACGAACACTCGGGAGCGGCCGCAGACACGACCGTTCGGGAGCGAACGCAAACGGGAAGTGATGTCGGAGCGGTAACATTTGGCGGCAGACTTTATATAAAGGGTGGTCGCTAGCCAGGCGGACCCAGAAGGGATCCTACCACCAAGAAAACGCTACAGGTAATTTACTAATCATTTTTTTTTTTTTTTTATAATTGACTAAACCCGCGTTTGACCTCAATCTCACCTGATGGTAAGTGACGATGAGGTCGAAGATGAAAGCACACGGGTTTAGGAAGGAACTGGCTCTTTATACAATATTGCCGGAACACATTACCGCCGGAGCGGTAACATTTGGCGGCAGACTTTATATAAAGGGTGGTCGCTAGCCAGGCGGACCCAGAAGGGATCCTACCACCAAGCAGAAATATGTTGTAAGTGATGTATTTGTTCTTAAATGCAATTTTTGTACTGGCAAGTTTGTATTGACTATGTAAGAGTGAATTACGTTTTTGTTCTACACCAGTGTTGGGGTAAAACCAGATATAGAAGATTCTGACCCAGATAGATAAGTTTAATTAATTAAATTAATTATTATCATTTTTTCATCAGCGATGCTCGTTGACCAAACAACATCAACTTTCAGTTTGTCATTCAAGACAAGTTCCACTGCGCAATGAATGAACCGATATAAACATCATCCACTACACAACTCGACCTCGTGTAATGTATAGAGGCTGTCAAGATTGGGCCCACGAAGGCTATACCAGCTGATACAGACGTGTTGTATGACTTCTGTGGCACAAGATGCAATGTTACACGGTGAATTCCGGGGCACAATCGTATATAGTATACAGTTTTATCCATTGGTCGGGGCAAAACCGGGAAAGGTAGTTATTTGATTTTTTATTGAAATTTTTGTCTAATTTTTTTTTTCTAAAATATCTTAATTATAATGTGTGCCTAAAGAATCTGACTGAATATACAGAGTGGATTTTTTTATTGCCACATGAAGATTGGAGGGCAAGTACTCTAAATAATTGAGATAGCAAATTTTACTCCAATTAAATTTGTAATTTTTACAGATTTTAGTCGGTTCGATTCCCGAGCGAAACAAGCAAATTTTCGAAAATATTTTAATGCGATTTTATTTCTTTTCCAAATAAAAAAATATTTTTTTAGAGTTAAATTTGCTATCTCTTTTATTTACAGTGCTTTCCCTCCAGGTATACAAATATTGGTAAACCCTTAAAAACAAATAAGATGGTATTTTATTTTATTTATAGCACTTTCAATTTCACCACGCTAGACTTCTGCAAATAGAATGTCTAGGGTGTGCAAACCTTGACTAAGTATAGTCGGGCAAGAAGTTGTATATCACCCAAAGGTTGATAGCTACTTGCGTATTCATAGGTGATAAAGATTAGTTTTGCTTGCAGGTTGATCTGGAAATTTCTATTGCCGCCTTCATCAGTTTAGTGATAGCGATAATTATTGTTTGTTACGTGGCAGCTGATCTCGGTTTGATAAAATCCAATCAACCAAAAACGTCAAAGGAAACCAAATCAAAACTACAACAGAAAACAGGCTATGAAAAAAGTCAGTACAAAGTCAGTAAGAGCTATTTATATTCTATGTCTCAGTTAAAAATCCTTGCTAAGTTAACCATCACTAGGTTTCATGCCATGTTCTGGGGCCTTCCGGGAGCATTTGGTAAATTCGACTAAACTGTATTATCATTTGCTTTCAGCGTCCGTTATTTGAAGACACTAAACAACTTACAATATATCTTTCCCGTTCTACTTGCAGAATCTCGCCAACTCCCCGAGGCTGAGCAGACTAATTTACAATTTTGCTGCAATTTCAGACGATAATTGTTTGTATATCATTGCATGTGATTACAACAGCAACCGGCGGTTCCAGGCTGCTATTACTCCGAAATCAATTCGTTAATGTGGATATTTGAGGGAGCACATTTCTGTACTGGTTTTACCTGTGGCGTTACTCTTGTTATAATTATAAATTAAAGTCAGCCATTACTATAACGTTATCATAACGTTAACTGAAAATCCTGCTTTAATTTTGACACTGCATTCATCAATATTATGGATGAAAGATAAGCCGCAAAGTAAAATGTATTGATTCGTAAAATATACTTAATTATTTCCGTTTGCAGATGACTTTCACGCGGGTATCATAAAGCTTACAAAATCTTTTATTAAACGAAATTATTCTCACGAACATTTTTGATCGTAATAAAGTAAAATCGAATCCCGACTACGCTGACCCGGGGTAATTTAGGCGGTTTTCAAAGGAAACACCCACAGCCTCCGGATAGAAAAAACTACTTCCGGGAAAATGTCGGTCTGTTATGAAACTGCGTTTGTAGTTTATAATTTTCATTTCTTTAGCAAATATATGCATGGTACCCTATATCTGTACTTTTAAATTTAATTTGAAGAACTTGTTCTGAATAAAGACAATCAAACAAAGGATTGCCCTACACTTAGTTTTATAGTAACAGTCTTGGCTATCCTCTGGCTTGGTCTTTCAAATCTCACCAAGGAGGATTAAATTAAATCTTTTGAATCTTAATCATAAGTATAGTTTTACTCATTTTAATTTTAGTTTTCAGTTGACGATTTATTTACGGCTCCGCTCTAATTTCATAAAAATTTCAATAATCGCAATTTTTTTTAATGATAATTATTTTTACGGGTTTAGTTCTTACGTAAATCCGTGTGCTGTCATCTTCGAACTCATCTTCAGTTACAATCAGGTGAGATTGAGGTCAAAGAGTTTCGTCATCGATAAAAAACATATTGATTTAAAACAAATGAATATCAACCCTGCGGCAAAAATACACAGTGAGTGATTCAAATAAGCATATGATTATACAGCGTGACTGGTGGATCACTTTTGAAATTCGAGGACGTGGTAGTTTGATATAATACTTTTGAAGAGAAAAAATATAATGAAAAATAAATATTACTATTAATAATTTAATTATTATTTACTGAGTAAACTTAACCGAAAGTTAAAGAATTCATGACGCAACGCATGCGTTTGCAGCGATCCGCGTGGCAGGTCACGTGCCACGATTGAATCAGGCGTATGTTAATTAAATAGCAACAAAACTTTATTTATTTAAAGGGAATTCTAGTGAATAATTCAGTACCTATTTTGATTGCATAATTATGAGAATCGAGTACAGAGTGCTCTCCTTCAAAATCTAAAATTTGTCACCAGTCACCTTGTATAATTGAACTGCACCTTAAGTTAGCTTTAGTTGTCACGTGTAGTCGTATAAAGCAAGAATCTAGACTCTAGGTAACGCTCCATAATACCCCTATTAGTTTCTAAATCAGTAAACACTACCAATCTATCTGTAGTACAAAATAGACAGCCCATTACGTAGCAAATGACAATACAGATTGGTCGGATTTAGCAATCGCTCCCGGAAGGCCTCAGGACATGACATGAACCTTGCCATGTTTAACCTAACAAGGCATTTTAACTGAGTCATAGATAAGACTGGGTGCTTGCGGACTTTTTTAATGGCTTTTCTTCGTAGCCTGCTTTTCTGATAGTTCAGAGGACAATAAAAGTGATGTACAAGTTTTGGTTTACGTTGACGTTTTTTTGTTAATTACACCAAGAACAGCTGCCACGTAACAAACAATATTCTTAAACAAAACTTGAGTGATGCCGATGATTTAATAATAATAATAATTTATTCAATTTCTCCAATTAAGTTTGTGTAGAAAACAGTATTTACCTTATAACTAGTTACAACAAAATAAGTATTGTTTTTTAATTATTTGAGCACACTAGCCCCCACACTAGGATTCCCTGTGTTGTGGGTGGCTAGTTTTTTATAAAGATTGCAGCACTAATTATGATTAAAATAACGACATGATAGCGGCTAAATAGATAAAGATGGCAAAAGAAGATAAAATATCTTGAATGAATAAGTAAAAATTTAAAGAAATATAATTTTACCAACAAAACGACACTTGCTACATAATAATGTCTGTTACATTATACACACCTAAGGAACATATTCAAATGTTTTGGGTTTATTAGCGAATCACTGTTGAAAAAATGAGTTCATGTCAACAGCATCGACATAGGTAACCGCAGAAAGGTAGGGCAGAATACCATAACCCGTAGTGAATCTGAATAATGAGTGATATTTGCATAATATTCATATCCAAATTGTGCGACTGCATATAATGTTGTTATTAATTTAAATGTGATTTTGATGCAACTTTACATGATATTATTAACATTAATTAAACAAGTTGATTTAGTTATCATAACAAGATGTCAAAGAAAACATTAAACGGTTTGTTTCGTTTTTGAACATAAGCAATTAATTGTTCACGAGTTAAAAATTACCGACACTAGGAAATTCGACCTAGCCACTTGTTTGCTTCGCGGTCCCGTAGTACCGCAAAAATGTCAGTAGTTTATGGCGCGGTGCTACAGTATCAACCCGGTCGTTTTTCGATATTTACTACCTAATTTGATAGTTTTATTTTTTTTATTTTTATGCGGATTTTACCATTACACGTAGGTGCTCTATTTTTGTTTTAATTCTTATTGCTTCATCCATAAGCTCCGAAATATATCAACATTTGTTTGTATGCAAACTGGATCAGGTTATAAAAATGGTTTTAACGCAACTGTTAGTGCACTACGGTGGTGTAGCGACATTGCGTGACAAACTAATGGCTAGTAAAAAGTGACGATTGATGAAAAGCCTAAAACGTTTCAAAAACTGTTTAACACCTGCTCTAAAAATACATCAAGAATGATATGTTATTTTGATATGTATTGAATGTATTTTATACCATGTAAGTCAAACCCCAGCCAGTCTGTTTGAAACCAATGTTTCCAACCAAGATTAAGTAAGGTTGAGTTGTTTACAACCAATTCCGAGTATCTATCATCCACAAAAAAGCGACCACTGCCGTTAGGAACTGGCTACCGCCAAGGTCATGCGAGATTTGGTTGTAAACAGCCGTCTTCACTGTTGTAAACTAGCAAAGTCAACTTAGTTTTAAGTATTGTTTTAACCATTTTAGCTGGGGCTTAAATATTTCATTTGTTTATTCCACACTCTTTAATTGACTAAATTTCTCGGGATAGCTGAAAGAAATTCTTTAGAAAATATATTTTTATGTTCAATTTATTTATGGTATGGTATTTATGTACATTATGTATTTATGTAATTATTAGTATTTAGTTTATTTATTTATTTTTACAAGCCGTGCACCCATCCACCTTAATTCCCTCTACTTCCTAGGTTACCTGGTAGAAATCGCTCTTGAGCGATAAGGTCGCCTTTGTAAAAATGTATTTTATTGTCATCATTTAATGTAATTTTTCCTCTGTAACCATTTTGGTGTACAATAAAGAGTTTATTATTATTATTAAGTGTATTCTTTTATATTTTTTTATAAGAATGTTTCTCGAATACCCTATTAAATTAAATTGTGGATGATGCTCCATTATTCAAGATTGGTGATGAGAGAGGTCCTGGGTTTGAGGCCAGTTTGGCAAACGAACTTTTCAACTCTGTCCGGGCCTGGATGTGAATTTTGAGCTCCTAGTTTTGCTTTGTGTTCTCCTATTTTTATGAAAACGTTTATTTTGTGACATGTTTGATTTTATAGCATTTTGGGGAAGTCGACTTATACCACGAGGGATTCACACCAATGGTATGAATCGCCCCATAGCATTTTTTGATGGGTCCATTCGAACCACTGTCAATAAATAATAACTTATCATGCACAAAGGCGTCACAAATATTTTACTTATTTATCCAACATAAACCTATCGTCCGAGGATACAGGTTTACGAACAAAGTGATTACCGATGGTTTTTATGAATAGTCGATTAATAGTCGATACAGCGTAAATATGTTATCCGATTTTTGTGTGAGAACTAGGCCATCTGCAGCCCAGCAATGTTTTTTGAACTAAACAGTACAGGCGCGCAGCTTTTGGGTAAGATGTTCGGCGATGAAGATAGGAATTGCGTGGTGGTATGCCTGCATGGTTCGAGTTCAATTTTGAGTCTTTTTTATTCCGATGTTACATGTGCTTTTCAACAATAAGAAATCTATAAGAATACTTTTTTCAGGAATACGATAAACATTTAATATTTTAGATGAGTCCAAGTCCATATTCATAGTTTTTATAAATTTTAAGATATAGATTAACAAATAAGTTTTTTTTCTAATTGACAGTAGAAGGGGAAATTCTCATTTCTTATTTTGTACTTTCGAGCAGTTCCAATTTATCTTTGAACAAAAAAATCAATATGCGGTTGGTTTGCACTCCTTTTCAGGAAATTGCATCCTAGATTTGACCATATCATATTGTTCAGAAGTCAATTACATGGATTACTGAATTTCGTCGTTTTTTTTAATTTCAAGAAAATTTTATGTTTGAATGTTTCTGTTCTTGCGTAAAAGAACCAACGAGCCAGTATCAACCTTCTCAGAACATTGGTCTCCAAATCACAGCGAGTGCGTTCGCTAGGCGATCGTAGCATTTCAATTATGAGACGAGTGTGAGCGAAGCGGTCGACAGGTAATATGAATCCGGGATTTGATTGCAGTTTTATTAAGGAAACGTGAAAAAGTCATTTCTTTAGATTGTTACAAAGCATTTGTGCATAACGCTGCAAATAAAATTCGTACTAATAGCAAAAATTTTTGGTCTTTTACTAAGTCAAAAAAGCGAACTACATGTGATTTTCCTAACACTATGTTCTTGAATACTGGAAATGCTACCAGCGGCGAGGAAATTAGTAATTTATTCAATGCATTTTTGTATTCTGTTTTTGAATCTTCCGATAATAATTCTATATTACTAGATTCTGGCTTGGTTCCTGCTTTAAGCCTGCTTTAAGTTTAGTAGAAACTAAGGCTTAAAGCAGGCTTAAAGCTTATTTTACCTTGAAAAAGTAAAAATATGCTTAAAAAATTTAGCCATTGTATGGAGAACTCTCGGTTCCAGTTTTTATACTGTTTATTTTATCTTTGAGGTCAGGTGTCATGCCTTACGCATAGAAGCAATCAATTATACGCCGTATACACTGATTACTTCAAATGCTTTGACAAAGTTCCACATTGCCTGTTGATACGAAAACTGGAGGCAATCGGTATTTATTTATTTATTGATAAAACACAAAAACAAATACATGGTGATCTTTTGCGCTGGCTTGAGGCTTACTTGCGGGATCGGAACCAGGTGGTCTTCATTAAAGAATACTGTTTCACCTTGATCCCTGTCACCTCTAGGGTGCCTCAAGGTTCTTATTTGGGATCGCTATTATTGATCAATATCTTTATCAATAAAATAGTGACTGTCTATAAAAATACAAATTTTCTACTATACGCTGACGATAATAAAGTCTACCTCTGATTGTCTACATCTTCAGGACGACCTTATTGCTCTGCAAGAGTATGTCAAAGAAACCGCCTATATATTAACACAGATAAATGCAACATATAACGTTCTCGTGGAAAAAGACAGTAATTAACTTCGATTATGGGCTTAACAACAATAAGATGGAAAAAACATGTAAAAGATTTCGGCATTTTACTTGACAATAAAATAAAATTTACTCTACATATTGAATATATAGTGAATAATGCCTCCCGTATGCTGAGTTTTCTAAGACGCGCGTGTAATAATTTAAGTAAATGTCAGACCATTCAAACATACTTCTATACAACAGTTTTGTCCGTCCTATTTCAGAATACGCTTCAACTTCGTGGAACCCTCATTACAAAATTTACAAGAACAGCATTTAGTTATTAGCAAAAGCATTGAAAGTATTCAAAGTATTTTTTTGAAATATGTCAGCTTCAGATGGTCGTAATATAATGAGAGGTTTTCTGACAGCTTATTAAAAAAACAAAACGGTACAAAAATGGTACAAAAGGCTTCGATAGATGGCGCTTTACAAAAGGCGAAGTCTTGTCTGTCATACAGCCATTTATTCCACACTGCATTTTTAAAAGTAAATAAATTACTTGACGTCTGTTTCAGAAATTGAACTTATAAATAACCATAAATGGTAGATACCACTTACCTACATCATAGTATACAGTCTTAACGCCTTCGGCTTTTTAAAAGTGCCATCTATAGAGGTTTTTTGAACTAATCTTTATGAGCTGTCAGACAACACCTCATTTAGAAAATGTGAATTGAATTTTGCCACGACGCGACGTAAAAGACGTTAAGTATTTTTTTCGTTATAATTATCTTTTTTTTTTGTATTTAAAATGCCAAATTGAAAATAATGTGGATCATGACAATCTAAAAGGAAAAATTATTGAAATTAATTAAAGTTCATAAGCCACCTATAATACCTACCTATAAGCTAGATGAGATGGCGAAAGAACGCGTGGCTATATATTTAAGATACCGCCAAATCACTATCAATATAATGCAAAAGATTTAATTCAATCCATGATTATTGCCCATTAGTCAAAATTATTATTTGTAACGACCGAATTAAATGGGCTATCTTTTTAAAAAGTGTATATTTAGGAGAAAACATGTTCATTTAAAATATTCTTTTACGAAGTTTTATATTCTTAATTAATCCCCAGACAATCACACTAACTTCATGGCCTCAGAGAAAGCAAAGTTGTGTTATGAGATACCATGTAGCGAACCCGTGATTAATTAATTTTACGCAAAAAATTTACAATACAAATCAATAGTGTCTCTTTTTTATAAGGTTATGCGGCAAAAAACAATATGGCTCTGCCTTTTACTGCAAACAAAATGTTGCAATTACTGGAGCTTCGCCTACATGTGAATACAGAAAATTGGAAAAAGTATTTGAAAAAACGCAGCGAACTATATATGAAGATTGGCATAAATATAATCCGCTTGGATAGAGTTCGCAATCAACAATTAATTATTTTTCTCGGAGATAGAGTTCTCTGTCGACAAACAGTGACGGATAAAATTAATGGTTTGAAAACAATGATGGTCTTTATTGTATAATTTATTTCAATTTTAGGTGACCGTTTTATAAGCAGAAAACAAAATTCTATAATCTTTTATCCCATTTCTTTTACTAACTGCATTGGTATTTTGAAACAATCGATTTTAAAATTAAACAATTTCATTAGGGCAACATCACTATGATTGGGAATTTTTAACTGTCGAAAAGAATTCAATTATAATTCCTCTTCAGGCTTTTATTTTCCGAGCGCAGCCGCGACTGCGCCCAATTCTGAGAAGGACTCCATATGAGATAGAAACTAGTCGGACATATCGGAGCTGACCCCCTGTCATTGCAATAGTCTCTCTCCGCCATTATTATGCCTCCAAAGAACAGTGGCAGCGGGCGATACATGATTTTAGTTGATGTCATTTTGTGGCGTTTAACAAAATAAAACATATAAGACTATTCGGAATTCATTCCTGAGTAACTCAGTGCAGAAATATTCGTAGACGAACGTTGCACGTTGTTACATTTTTTTAAAGGACAATTAAGTTTTTTCTATGCTATGAATCTTTTTAATTGTTCTCTTCTTTAAAACGTACTTTCTTTATTTTTTAACGAAATCCAACAGTAACCTTTTTAAGGCTCCACTTTCGCTTTCATTTCTCATAGCCAGTAGTGTCAACTTTCATAATAACGCTCTTAATGAATTATTTTATCTTATCTTTATCTTACTAATTGGCAAAGAGCTGTTGCTGAAAGGCCAAATTGGCGTAAAGTGATCTGTGGAATAATCTGTCTTAACGCTTGTGTTTATTTTGAATTTCGAAGGCCCTCAGGGCCTGGTATTGTTTAGATAATCATTGTTATCACAATATTTAAGGGTCCAGTTCAAGTAACTTGCCCTATCATTGCTGTACGTTTTAAAGGGGATGGAACATATTTAACGTTCTCTTGACTGACAAAAGGTTCTGGGAATAAATGGGCATTCTAAGTGCAGTATGTAAAAAATAGTTTAAGTTATTTCTGTACCTTTGTGTGAAGTTTTTTAATATTTAGACTAAAATAAGCTTTATCTCATGCTTCCAAAGATAAGTTACGTGGAAGTTACGTCCCCGCATGCTGCTACTATTTTTATTACAAATACAATTTTTTCGCGCTTTACAGTTTGAACTTACTGTATTCCGCAGTCGGGTTTTTAGTTATTGTAATTACTTTTTTATTTTTCCATTTCCATTTTATCAAATAAACATCCATATATCCAAAAGTATTGTAACTTGGGCTAATTTGGTTAAAATCACAACAAAATACACGTCTGTTAGGTTATTCAAATCAGGTAACATCCCATTAGTGTGCGAGTGTGTGCGGTACAGTTCTTTGAAACTCTTTGATGTAACCATAATCTAATGATTATTTATTTTATCCGTTGAAGCAGAAAAAATAAATCATTTACGCAATCAAAAGATGTTTGTTTATGCTTCGTTTATTTCGCTTGTTTTGACTTCAGAAGGTAATCAAACCTATATGGTACTTCCTGTTGAACTAGAATGATGAAATTTCTTGAGAATTGAGTGCATAGCGTATTAAGAAATAAAAAAACGTAAATTGGTAATTTCCGTGCACAACCCTCGAGTTTCACTCACATTTGAATGGTTCATTTTTATTTAGAAACTGTCTACTGCAAATAAGGTAGGTAAACATACATACATAACTTCACGCCTGTATCCCTTATGGGATAGACAGAACAGAGGTTATAAGACAATCTGATGTCACGTTTGACAAATGAGGTATTAAAATGATGGAGAGAGGCTATTGCAGTGACAGGGGTCACCCTATCACCCACAAAAATGCCAATAAAACTTCTGTCCCTTAACTTTTACAGTATGCCCGGGAAGAGAAGTAGCTGGTACATTCTAGGTTTTTTTTCGCTCCCAGTTCAGCATAGACGCATTAGGTAAACATCCGTCAGAATATTCGTTTCGGAACTGCTTTTCTTAAAATTTTACCAGAGGCCTTGTGCGGATCGAAGGAATGATATATAAAACCATAATATACGATACAAAAGTATACAGATTATTGGCAGACTACATACATTGGCTAAAAGCATCCTAGCTCAGTGTATATGTATGTTGTATAGAAGAGCAACGTACACAATTCTTCGGCATGATTTCAGTCAATTTACACAAAAATATTGATGTGTCACGATTGAGTAACAATATCTGCCTCAGTCGCAAGTGACCACGGGTTCGATTCCCTTTCCAAATATTTATGACTCTGTATGCTTATAACTCCAGCTTTCTTACATCATAGGAAACCAAACGAGATGAATTAATTTTCATCCGTAGTCAGTTTAACCAGCTCGTGGAGTCGGAATCTGATACAATACGGTTCATTGATACATCCTACAAATCTTACTTATATCTTAATTATTTTGTGCATGTGAATTTTTGTATGGACGGATGTGTGGATGTAAAGATGTAAGGGTACTTAATTTTTCACTAGAATTCTTTATAAATAAAAAAAGTTTTGTTAGTGTATATTTTACCTACGCTTGAGTCAACCGCGGCACGTGACCTGGCATGCGGATCGCTTCCAATACTAGTGTAACCATACGTTGCGTAATGAATTCTATATCTTTCGGTTAAGTTTACTCAGTAAATAATTAATATTTATTTTTTATTATATTTTTCCTCTTCATGTATGATCTCAAACTATCACGTCCTCGAATTTCACTACTGACCGAATTGGAATCAAGCGGACTTTAAGGTTTAAAAAAATAACCGATACAAAATAAAATGTAAAAGAAACCGAGTCGGACTCGCGCACGAAAGGTATATAGCATATAGCCGGGATTTTACTTTTTTGTCACAGAATATTGATATTTTTACGTAAAGAGGGTAAAATGGGTAAAAAATGTTGTTTTCAACCGACTTCCAAAAAAGAAGGAGGTTCTCAATTCGTCTATATGTTTGCTTTTGTGTCTTTGTTACACGATATTTCGGACAATTATGAATCGATTTTGAAAATTCTTGATCGATATGGTAGAAGATACTTCATAGTTGGTCCCACATAAATTTCATCCAAATCGGTTGAGTACTTTATTGAAAATTACAAAACATGATACCCCAGCCAAAGTTTTGACGTGAAGTCGGATTTTTTAATGCTCTGCATTCGTTGATTATTAATACATGGTTTTGAAATCGAGTATCAAAGGTCATTTCACCTCTCATATTTTGGTGCGTACAGATTGCTAGTAATGTAACATTCTGCACACGTTGCGTATTTGGACGTGTAGTGCGCAGAATGTTATAATACAAGTTCCATTACAGCAATCTGTACGCACCTTTAGGATTAATAACTACTACGCTAGCTTAGACATCTATATTTTAAGTCGTTTATGATATTTTGAACCCTCATGAGCAGGTCTAACAGCTTGAAGGAGTTTTAGAAAGTTATAGAATTAACATTTAACTTCAGTAAATCCTTAAGGTCGTACAAATAAAGTTTTATACGAAATTTTGAACTTCATGGCCTAAAATTTGGTTTACTTACAGAACTAACTTTGTTTCATCCTGATTTCAATATAGTTTGTGAAGAGCTGTTGAAAAACCTTCATTACATTTCGGGTGGATCAGGTTTTCTCTAAAACTGATTATACATTTCGCAGTAACTTGGTACCGACTCTGTGGGATTACTTATATCCCGAGCTATTCTTAGAACAAAATCTGTATTCGCGAGTACCTATGTACGCTTCGTTAGGTAAGACTTCACAGTCTGAACGCATTAATACAGAGCTTCCATTAACTGGTAGGATTACATTATAACTTACTGTAGGTATATAATAACATCAATTTAATACGCTCCGTTAAAATTGATGTTATTATAATAAATTCGTTAAATCTGGTTCCGTAGAAAATCAAGATAGAATAGTTAGTATTCAGCGTAATTTTATTGATATCGACGGTAAAAAGGGAACCTGCTTTTACCCACATAGATATATCATTTTTTTTATTTATTTCATATTTGGAATCAGAGAAAATCCTGCGTCAAATGGTCTTACTCCCGTGGTTCTACGGTAATTTAAGAGTTTCTCTAGTTATAGAAATACGTTTTTTTTTTCGAAAATTCAAAAAGTTGTGCTCTCCTAAGCATTTTGCATTGTATGGGTTACAGCAGGTTAGCGTTTTACCGTCGATATGCAAGTCATTATAAAATCGTAACACCTTATGTAAGTAATAATTATATAAGTAGTAACTAATAGGACACCTTAATATTCTGAAGCTGAAAAATATATATTTTATACTAGCTGTTTTCCATGGTTTCACCGGATTAAATCCTGACTGAATTCTCGGCACATTGTGATATCGGCACAAAATGTATTTCAGAATATTTATGTTAAACGTTACATAAAAATCGTCATACTTTTTTTCAAGACGTGGCAGCCTGTATCCTTTTGTTCATCTGCATGTACAAAATTGCATCAAAATCTGTTGATTAGTTTCAGCATTAAAGCGTAGCAAACAGGCAGACTAGCTTTCACATTTAGAATATTAGGTACAGAAGGCAGCAGGTCAAGCGTTACAAACCTGTCAAATTTCCCCAATATGAAACTTTAACATATACCGGATTACTTTTTAATAGACTCACATGCATTGAGAGGTTACAGGGTAGGTCAGAACTAACCGTTTGATTTTTATTTATTTATTTAACTATTTATACAAAACCAACAGCACTTTCACGTCATAAAATAACCTTAAAAATACAATTCTTACTGCCAATTACAGGTTCACAACTTTCAGATAAATTACAGAATAGAATAATGCTTGAAGTTACGGTACATTGTTAAAATTTTCTAAGTAACAAATAATTATTGAATGATTAAATTGACATAATGAGAATGAAATTTATTAAAATATAGTAATTACACCAAATTTGAGAGAACAATTAGATATTCGATAAAGAGATGCATAGTACAACCTGCAGTATTAGTTGTGTATTGTGTACGTGTGTGTGTGTGTGTGTATTTATATTTACGATTTTACAGTAGAAACATTTTTTAACGATTCCCGCACGGAACAAGAATGTTTCGTGTCGAGGTGTTTATTTTTTTATGTATTTATATTCTAGGCTCCCCACTACTTCGCTACATGGTATCCCATAACGTAAACTATGCTTACTTTGGGGCCATGTAGTTGGTGTGATTGTCTTGGGATTTTATTTTTATTTTATTAACTAGATGTCTAAAAATAATTTTTATACCAATCAAAGTTGAAGAGTTTTTTTGGTTGACATGTTTAATACACATTAATCTCTGAAACTACAAGTACGACTCTTTTTTGCATTTAATAGCCCAACTTCGATGGAAAATTTAAAATTTTTGATAATATTTTTAAGCCAAGCAAAGCTTTAATAGTGTACAATGTCAATAAAATCAACGTAAACAAAGTCCTAGAAAAGGTAGCATCTGAAAACCTCATTAATAACTCAGCCGTTCCAGAGATGAACTTTATTAAACAGTTCTAAGAAATTCGGTAAGTATATTTAGTTTCCGAATGGGCATTGTTTCGTGTTGGAATATTTTCACCAGGTCTATTAAGCCAGGCACAAAATGTTTCAATGTTTTAAGAACACGACAGATAAAGTGATTAAGACTTTAAGATACAATATTATACAGGGTGTCCCGTGAATAATGGATAAACTTAAATGTGAGATAGCCGGCTGGATTTCCTAGAAGTTATAGTTTTTTTTTATATTTTAGAATTATGGAGAAAAAGAAAGTCGGTTTTTATGCCTAAAATTTGTATTTCTAATACTATGTTTACAAATATTGACATTTTTAGAATATTTTTTCTTCTTGAAATTGCTTTAAAGATTATAATATATCATATTGATTAAGCAAATAGAATTTTATTTCATAAATATTTAAAAAAATGAATATATTTGTATATCAATATTTTAATATTTTATTGTTTTGTATATACATTTTTAATCAGGATAGGATAATTTTAATATCTTTCATTTTTGTTACTTAATTTTATTTTATTAAAATTTCTTGTGTTTTAATGTTTTTTCCTTGTATTTAAAAATAATTACCTAATTTAGACTGACACATAATTATTTAGATTGTAAGATTGTCATGTTTTTGTTCCTTCTTGACAAATAATATTAAGATAATGTAGGTATTTAATTTAAGCATGCTGTGTTTGCCATTAACTGAGGTGGCACTTATGTAATTATCCTGAAAACTGTTTTCGTATATTATGAATGTAATAGTGTGTGCCTTTTTGGCTAACCTTTTAATAAATAAATATCAAAAAACAATTCAAAGTTGTAGGTAATCAAGCAAGCTATCTTCCATTTATATTTGATGCAAAATTTACGGGGCGCAGTGTATGTTGTTCAAAGGTACGTACCGCAATTAATGTACAGAATTGCTTTTGAAAATTTCTAGCTGCAACAGTACCATACGTAAGAATTTCCTAATAAAACACCACTAAGGTTTCTCCTGGAAAATTTACCTACCTTACAAACGGTGAAAGATTTTGTGAAACTTGTTTTGTAGTTTTCAACCGACTTCCAAAAGGAGGAAGTTCTCAATTCGTCTGTATGTTTTGTTTATGTTTGTTACCTCATAACTTTGACTTGGTGAACCGATTTTGATGATTCTTGTATCATATGACAGAAGATACTTCCCATTTGGTCCCATATAAATTTCACCGAAATCAATTGAGTTTTTCATGAAAAATTTTCGTTTACCTTGACGACCTTTTACTTTAGCCAAAGTTTTGACTTGAAGTCGGTTTTGTAATGCTCTGCATTCGTTTAATTATTAGTTTAACCATTACAAAGAAATAAAAGACATTGGCAATAGCACTATCTGACACTATCCTTCTCAGATGCCAGTGGTCTCGGGTTTGATCGGGTACAGAAGGCAGCAGACCAAGCATTACATTATTTGTCGAATTTCCCAAACTAATTTTAACTTAATGTCGAGGGCATAGAGTTCAGGTTCAAGTAACCTTTATTGACAGATTTGTAACGCTTGATGTGCTGCCTTCTGTATCTATAACTCAAGCTATGTGCTTACTTTAGGGCTAGTTGACACTGTGTTTATATGTAGGGTTGATTTTTTGTCACCAGCCAAGTTTTCAAGTTATTTTCTTTTATGCGATATAAAAATATGAACATAGCTACTACGACGCGGCTTTTTAATGATAATACTACGACGTAGTACTACTAGATGTTTTGTAGTAGCGCGTAGTCGTCTTTATTTCAATGATATTTATTCATAATTTAAAATGACCAAGCTTTGCTCAATATGTAACCCAATATATTAAGATTTAAATTCATAGTGTTTGAGCCGTCGGCCGATGATGTTTCAGCATTTAATACCGTCATGATTATTATTAATATAAATATTAAAATCCTCAGAAAATCACACCAACCCACTGGCGTCTGGGGCTGACAGGTTTACCCCATCGCCAAAATGGTCGTCAAGTGATCGTCAATAGATTGAGTAGATAGCCATGACCCATATTTAAAAGGTTATTGAACTAACTTTTCGTTTTTGGTAGTTTAATTAAACAATGAAGTCAAAGGAAATCTTACGTACACTATTACGTACACAACACTAGAGTCACGTGTCCAAAATCTTGACGAGAAAATAGCAATAATACACATTGTTTTGAGAATCAGACTCTCTGGGGTTGCTGGGGTCTTTTGAGGTAGTAAAATCGAGGTAAATGATGCGAAAAAAGTCGAAAATAAAAATAAAACGGAAAGTGCACATCCACTTGTTGCAAAATAAAAGAGAGAATATTTGATTGACGTATTTGACTTTTGAAGTTTGGTCCCGAACTAAAATAAAACAGCACTCTCAAAAAGTGATAGTTGCAATCGAAATAATGCATTGCAAGATAATTCAACTAACATAATTATGTTTGTACTATGCTTTTGATATTATTTATTTTATTTTTCAATGTATACTTTTTATATTTACTTTACTGTTTATGAAAAGCTATTTTATTATTATTATTATATATATTTTATAAAATATGGATGGGACGTTTGTCTTCCATGACACCTGATGTTAAGTGAACATGAAGACTAAGGTGATACATCCATCCGCAAAAAATCTATTCACTCGACGCTTAAAAGTACTAGGACTATACTGGTCAAGGAAAATAGACGCAGGCAGTTCATTCCAAACCTTGGCGACCCGTATCAAAAAGGAAGTGTTAAAGCGCTTAGTTTGACTTTTCGGAATATCTACCACATACGGATGGAAGTTCTATCTGCGTCTAGTAGTCCGATGGTACAAGGGTGAGGCTTCAATTTGTTCAAACAGAGCACTCGCGCACTCACCAAAATTTATCCTGTAGTACACGGTTAAACAAGCAACCTTACGGCGATGTTCCTGGGTCTGCAGTTTTGGTTGTAAGGTCAACGTTGTTAATTAGTTTACGGGCTCTTCGGTCAACGGAGTCCAGCGCTTGTAGTTGATACTTGGCTGAACATGCCCAAAGAGTCATCTTACAGTACTCCATGCATGATCGCACTTGAGCTGTGTATAAGTTTAGAAGCTGTGCAGGAATATGCATTTATCTTTAAAATATGCATATGCATTTATCTTTAAAATAAACTACCAGTAAAATTTCTTTTTCATTTTCCCCAACGTTGCGCAGCTATTGTATGGAGACTCCTCAAGTTTAGTTTCTTATTAATTGAGACTATTTCTATTGGGAAATATTTTAGTTCTGATACTTATTTTAATAATCGTTTACATGAATCATACAAATTATCGTGCATTCAATCCCTTCATTAAGTGCTAAAACATAAAGCTTACTGATGGCCTGAAATGGACTTAGGCATTTCTTGTAAAAAAATTTCAAACCTTTTTTTTGCAAAAATCGTTTGCACCCGGTATGACTCGGAGAGGCCTCTTCAATTAGAAAAATAGGTTTATTTTTGTATATATTTAGACACTAAGAAAGATCTTTTGTATTTAATGAGATATGTTGTAATTTATTTAAGTACTTAGTTTAACGTTTTAATTTAGTTTTCTTGTTTCTCCTTATGATATTTTTGTAACATTTTATTATTATTTTCTTAAGTTTTGTTTGTAAAAATTTCATAAGTTTCATAAGTCTAGATGTTTTTCTATTATCTTTCGTAGATATATTCTTTTAAATTAACTAAAACAACAATATTTGAGCTTATATTACAACCATGGTAAATATGAAAAAGACTAATAAAAAATGATAAATGATAAAAAAATAAATGATACTTATCGTGTAAAAAACATTTGGTCGGTAACTAAAAAACTACTCTGTATGTCCAACGAATATTATTTTGGGACTAAAATGTTTTTTTTTTTAATAAACAGTTTTAGAATCCCGGTCATTTCATTTAGTTTCAGAACGAGCGTTGCTTCGTGTCGGGGTATTTTCTTCACCGGGTCTATTAACCGGTTGGCACACTGCCGCGTCGCAATACGTGTTAACGAGCTTTTAACGAGTGGGTTTACACCTACGACAAGTTGTAACAGGTTGGCTGAATGTAGCGTGTAATGTGTGGGATACAAGCTTGCGTGACTGTTTGAAAAGGTTAATTAACTTATATTTATTTTTTATTTAACAGTTAAAATACACACTGTGTATAATATTGTCATAAGTTTCCACGATTCTAAGCGTTTCATTTTTATTTTTATTGTATCGAGTTTGAATGTAAATTTTATTAATATGATAGAATGCGGTTCAAGTAGTATTTTACTTAATATTAAGTAGACCTAAAAACAATTCTTCTTTTTCTTTGCGACTTGACTCTGGCCAGAGTCTGGCGTCAGATTGATGAGGAACAGTACTTAGCTACTGACCAGGCATTATTAGTGGCTTTATACAGGTGTACAGGTGTAATTAAATAAGCGCCTTTTTAATTTTTGGTATATTTTGAGACTGAAATAATACATACATAACTTCATGCCTGTATCCCGTATGGGGTAGTCCGAACACCAGAGGTAATAAAACCATCTGATGTCACGTTTGACAAATTGGGAGGCATTATAATAGTGGAGAGAGATTATTGAAGTGACAGGGGGTCAGCCTATCACCCACAAAAAAGCCTCCCATAACACCTCGGTCCCTTAACTGACTTTTACAGTATGCCCGGGAAGAGAAGCAGCTGGCACATTCTATGTTTTTCTTTCGCTCCCAGTCCAGCATAGAAGCGATAACTGAAATAGTTCAGGTTAGTAAATAATACAGAAGAAGTAAAGAAAGGTACGTAGTTTGCTTTTCTCTTGGTACTGGTTCAAGTTCATTAATTTTACATGTTCCCTTTATTTGGGGATATTACTATTAGATGTATACGAGTAGACCTGTTCATCTGTGTGGTTCCCACAGACAATACACAACATTAATGATTACGAAACTTCATAGGTGACATCAGTTTGGTGTCTACTGTTATGTATTCACTATTTTATTGAATATCACAATAACAATCATCTGTATTAATGTAGGCTCTCCCTCGAGTCATTAGAGTGAAAGAGAAACAAACATCCATTTATCTATGCATCCACACAAACTTTTGCTTTTATATAGGGTGACTGGTGGGTCGTGTTATTTCTTTTTATTCATTTATTTCTGATTTTGGTTCGATTACTTTAATATGGAATAAATGTGTACCTAATTTTGACACAAATTAATGGTTAGATAATTTAGAACAAATTGTCGTACACTTCTTTCTGGATTTGTTTATGTTTAGCTCATGACTGTACAAAGTGATCTCTTTCAATATCTAAAATTTGTCACAAGTCACCCTATATGTTATAAATTGGGCTATTTAAACATTGTCTTCCCAGTTTCAAGTATCTTTTGATAAACATAACTAAGAGATATCTTAAATTTGATTAAGGGCGGCAGTCTGAGCAGCACACAAATAACACGGTAGCTTGTCACTTTTGAAGAAATTTGAACTTTAACATACTTAGGCAGAGCTTCATTTTGCTTAAACTATGGCGAAGAATATATCTCGTTGTCCTCTATTTACTCAACGTAGATCACCCTGTAATTGAAATTTGATATTTTAATATGAATAGCTGTCGTGTCTGTTTTACCAGAGTTGTTCTTGATCCAGAAGAAATTTCTTGATAAAGCGCTTTCAAATAGAGGCTTTCTAAATTTTAAAAGATTTTTTTTTTCAAATATTAATAGTTGTTAAGAAATAAGCGCTTTCAATAAAAAAAACTGTTTTATTATATTAGCAGAGCTACATTGCTACAATTCAAAAAAAAAAACAGTTTAATCATTGTTCAATCTTATTTGCTTGTCAAAAGTTACGTGGATAAAATCTTCTGAAGAAGTTAGATAGTACGGTATAGAAATGAAAAAGTTTGGATTTATGAGTTACACAAAGGTAAACATGAAAATTGCTTGTATTTTTTTAACATAAGAAGGATGGAACATTTGTCCTTCATGCCACCTAATGGAAAGTGAACTCGACCACTAAGATGGTAGGATGGTAGGTCCATCAATTAGAAACCTATTAATTCGCCACTTAAAATTACCGAGACTGAAGGTACCTAATTAGTCTGAACTATTTTCTTAGGCTATTTATAACATTATATAAACAGTAAACATTACGTTTACTTTAAAAATATAGACTAACAGAAACCCTGCAAATCCAACAAAGATCCCAACAGAAATATATCTTGTCTAACTTCTAACAAAAATAGCCTTTATTTAGTATAGCCTTAGAACTATTTTCTCTCAATGACCTAAATCGATATTTTATCTCAGCCAAAGTTTCTTTGATAGTTGTAGTTGTTTGTTCGATGTTGAACGGTAAATATCCATCGATCTTAAGCACTGAGACCCAAGTTTGTGTTGAAGTTCTTCAAAGTTAACCCATCATGCCGATCATAGTTCGTGCTCATAAGCCTACTCTGTATGAACAATCGTGTAGCTGTGGCTTTACGATTTTATGGATTATTTCATCGATGACCGCACACTCGTTTGATCTCAAGTGACGTTAAGTAATAAGAACAAATGTGGAGTACAAAGGTCAAGGAGAGAACTTTTTTGTGAGAGTGTTCTTCGTAAAACATAAAAAACTAGCTTCTATGTATGGTTTATCTTACCTTACTTAATAACTAACGATTAATATGAGTTTTATTAGTAGTAAATACTTTTATTATTTATTAAAAGATGCCCAAGAGTTACACTTGAGTTCCAGTAATACAAAGATAGTGAATTAGAGTCTGACTTGACTAAACAAAGAAAATTTTCTCATATTTTATCATTTTTTTATTTGAAATGTCCGGGGAAAA
The DNA here is from genome assembly GCA_944452665.1 of Stenoptilia bipunctidactyla. NCBI lineage: Eukaryota > Metazoa > Arthropoda > Insecta > Lepidoptera > Pterophoridae > Stenoptilia > Stenoptilia bipunctidactyla. The sequence continues at coordinate 6,568,942 of OX101733.1, read as the reverse complement.
GGAAACACTGTCTTTATATTTGTGAGGTAAACAGTGTGAGTGTACTGATTGAAGTAGACACAAAATGAAACAAAGGGAAACATATGTTTCAAATTCTAAATAAAAACCACGCCATAATTTTGGGATTTCCAAAAAATTACATTACAAATAGTGCTGAAATTTAAGTTGTGGTTACATTTTTATTTTTATTCCCATGGTCATACGCCTGTAGGTTACCCTAACCCCACCTGATGGTAGTCACGATAATATAGTTGAAGATAGTAGCACACAGGCTCTGTAAAAGGAACTGACTCTTCATAAAATATTGCCGATACATGTGATTACCGGAACGCTGATATTTAGCTGCAGATATTGCAGAAGGTTGATGGCTGGTAAAGTGAACCTTAAAGGGGTATTATAACCCAGCTCTTGTATAAGATTAGGGCTATTTTAAGCTTTTTGAGCATTAAATTATTTAAGGGTTTCATTAAAGAAATTTACTGTTATAATTAAAAAAAAACCTCTGAATTTTTGCATCATTTTAGTTCAAAATAGTTACGATATGTTTGTTTTAATATGAGGACACAAAAACCAGTGTTTATATTTATTTCCCTACTAAAAAAGGTAACAAATCTATTACGCTTCTAAGATATATCTTGTTAATAATAAATCATGATATGAGTTAAAATAATTGATGAGAACTTTATATCATAAAGTAAGTTCATTATATCAACAACTAGCCACCGCGCGCGGCTTTACCCGCGTAACTTTTGATACCGTGGGAATTAACCTTCCTCAAGAGTTGGGCTATCAAATGCAAAAATAATTTTTCAAATCCCACTTGTAGTTTCTGAGATTAGCGCGTTCAAACAAAAAAATAAACTCTTCAGCTTTATATTAGTATAGATTTCTGCTCACAAACTGTATTGCGTTCGTAGATATGATGATACTTCCGTAGTCAGTTCGTAGCTTACGCTCCGTAGCCTGTTCATAGCTCAACCAGCTACGACCGCTCGGTTATCGGTCATTTCGGAGCGCGGCGCGTGACCAGCATTACAATTTGTTTTTGTTCGGAACAGCCGCTGCGTGTCTATCAGAGCCTTTGTGTCATTGTAATTCATCCGTAGTCGCTGTTTTATTGTTTCTGCAGATCGCAAACAAATGTCGTATATTGTTTAGGTGTGTCTTTCATTGTAGATTTTATGTAGTTAGTTTTATTTGTGTTTGGGGATAAAGTTCCTAAGAGAATAATTAGTAGCTTATTTAAGAGGTCATGTATCTGTCTGAATGTTGGCGATAATCTTAAGGACTATCGCAAAGATTTTTATCTGGTTTCCACAGGCCACGACACAAATCGATCGATTGTCGATTGACGGTAGAAAGGTAGTCGACTTTGATCGATAGATTTTACTAGACTAATCTAATCAGAGATAAGTGTCGTATGAAACGCTGAGGCACGCGTTTGAACGCGCGTTTCATACGACTGTTCAATGTTCGACGTGCGATTGTGCAAGCACACTTTGAAATTGTACTATCAACGCTGCGTTACGCGTATGATATGGACGTACAGTACGCGCGTTCGAACGCGTAACGCAGCGTTGGCACTTAGAGTAACACGAGTAACACTCCTCGGGCTTAAAAGAAAAATAATGTGAGCCAATAATAAGACTAATATGATATAGATTATTGTTTGTTAAAAATTGCAGAGTAACTAACTTAGATTTACATTGATTAGATATATCCTGTGTGTTCTTTTGGTTCTAGTTCTTTAAGCACTACTATACAAATACTGTTTAAAATAAAAACTTAATTTACTGAAATCGTTTTAAATTAAACAAAACTTTTAAGTTACTTAAAATTAAAGACACTGTGAGCTAGTTTTGTTTTGATCCTGAACGCTACGCTCTTTGACTGAGAAATAAAGTGTACCGAAAAATGAAAAAAAAAAACATTAAAAAAACAAACTTAACAGCTTAATTACATTTGCAAAGAAAAATAAACTAGATGAAACCGGTTTTTTTTTAATAAACACTTACATTTTCATTTAAGTATACTTTTTAAGTATAGGTATACTTTGAGTTTTTTTGGTATTATTTTAAATTTTCTATTCATATTTGGTTTTCCTATTTTATATTGTTATATACCATGTCTTATCTATGTGTCTATCAAGTGTGAAGCAAACAATGGCTTGATCTGATGATAATTACTATAACGCACTTATATGTCTATCTATTGTAATAGATTACGGAGTCCCGAAGCTAACTAATGGAGCATGTTTAATTGTAGAGGTCGATTAGGAGCTATTCTAATTAAGAGCTTACTTGTAATCCTGTCAAATAGTTACCAATATTAATATTGTAAAGCTAAAGTGGAATTGAACCAGTCGGGATATATCAAATCAAACAGTATACAGGGTGTCCTAAAAGGATAGGCAGCTTGGAAGGGGGGTGATAGGGGTGGTCACAAAGTTCACCAAAAAAATAAAGAAACAATCCCCTCAGGGTATTTAAAAAAATAAATGGCATTTTTTTTTAAAAACAAAAAATTTTGCAAACTGTACCTACAAATATTGCTGTATTTAAAAAAAATGCTGTTTTGTAATCCTCATTAACCCTTTCAAATTGAAATAAAAAAAAAAACAACCATTTGTTAATTTTTATAGTTTAAAAAAAAATAACCTTTATATTTTTAAATACCCAGAGGGGTTTTTTTATTTTTCCGGTGATCATTGTGACCACCCCTATCACCCCCCTTCGCAGCTACGTAACCTTTTGAGACACCCTGTATACTAAGCTAATTAAATCCACCCGCCAGTACTGATAATAATAATAATTATAAATAATTATAAATAATAAAGCCTCCCAAACAACCACACGTCCTGATAGACCATCTTATCACGTGGGGGGCGGACACACGAACATGAAATTACTGGCGTGGCTAACGTGGCTCTGGATCTTTTATGATGATGGATACAGATAGGAATAAACGTTTAGGGCCGCTACCCGGGGGCCGCCGGGGTATGCGAGCCGCCAGCGCACAGAGACTGAGGAGACCACCAGCCCAGTCCTCACCACCATCATCGCCTTCAGGGAGCTTGGCACCGGCAGGGGTATCACAGCCTCCGCAATCGGTGCCCGCCCCTGAAGGACGGCGCATGAGATGGACGCAACAACAAAATGCCAACCTCATGCGAGCGTATTACGGGGCAAGAGAGACAGAAACGGGCAGAACGGGGTATCGAGCACGCATGCACCGCGCTTTCATGCTGCTGGAGCCTCATTTAACCGTCGCCGAACAAAACCTTGCGGATAGAGCTCGATGGATTATGCGTTCCAACATCTTCGCTCCCACTGAGCTCGAACAACTGAGACACGAAGCCTTCTCAGTGGTGCCACCCCCAACCACTGCGAGTGTCGCCTCTCCAGTGCAAGAGTCTGCTTTAGAGCAGCGTGCAGGAGATGAGGCAGACCAAAATAACCCGGTGGAAGGGGGAGGCGCCACTGACATGGCTTCCCAGGATTTAGAGCACACGAGAAGACTACTAGAGGAGGCGATCGAGGAAGTACGTAATACTCCCCTGGTAGGAAGGCCGAAGCTTCCCAGACTACCATGCAGTTTTCGTAATAGGCAAGTCGTTGAGGCCGTTAATCAGATGCTGCCCCAACATTTGGAGAGCAGCTCTGATCTTGTCGAGACGAACTCAATCCTTTTTGGAGCGGCTATGGCGGTATGTCGGTTTACTGGCGCCATGGCTGCTCCAAGTCCAACTGCTGGACGTGATACTCCTCGGAGTAACGCTGTACCAGCTTGGAGGAGGAGGATTGAGCGTCGTATCGAACAAGCCAGGATCCTCATCGGCAAGCTAACTTGCTTCAGCTCGGGCAACACCAGGCCAAGGATTGTGCGTTTTGTCAGGAGGGAGTTTTCCGGAATGGACACTAACTTGACCAAACCGGACTTCACCCGAAAACTGACAGAGCGCATCGACGAGCTGAAGCAAAAGATCGCTGCATGGGCGAAGCGTATTCGGAGGTACTCCCAAAGGGTTGAGAGATACAACCAAAATCGCCTCTTCTCGAGTGACCAGAGGAAGTTCTATAAATCCCTGGAGAGTTCCGAACCCTGCTCGACTGGCCGCATACCGGATAAGGCCGAAGCTATTAACTTCTGGCGCGACCTGTGGGAGCGCCCAGTTGAGCACGGAGAGGGTCCTTGGATTGATAGGGTTGAGGAAGCGTGTGCGGAGGTGATCCCTATGAGTCAAGTCCTCATATCAGAGGAGGACGTAAGTGCTGCAATCCGCCGGAGCCCGAACTGGAAAAGTCCGGGCCCTGACGGATTGCAGAACTATTGGCTCAAGGGATTTTCTCTGTGCCATGCAACTTTGGCCCGTCAATTCCAGGAAGCCTTGGACACTGGAGCTCTCCCGAACTTCCTCACTACTGGGGTCACTCATTTAGTTCCTAAGTCCAACGATACCGCGGATCCATCGAAATACCGGCCCATAACGTGTCTATCTACCACCTACAAGACACTTACCTCCGTTCTGAGCACCAAGATTCGCCAGCATTTAGATGCTAATCGCGTTATATCTGATGCTCAGAACGGATGTAGGGCTGGTAGCCGCGGATCAAAGGAACTCCTTCTCGTGGACGCTGTCGTTGGCAAATTGGTCAAACGCAACCGTCGCAATTTCTCCGCAGCCTGGATTGACTATAAAAAAGCATTTGACTCCGTGCCTCATGCATGGCTCTTGAGAGTTCTTGAACTGTACAAAATCGACGGTACAGTTCGAGTATTTCTCGAGCGATGTATGAGACAATGGAGCACAATGCTCAGTCTCCAAGGCAGGCGAATGACGGCTGCGGAAGACCGAATCCAGATTAGTAGGGGAATATTCCAGGGTGATTGTCTGAGCCCACTTTGGTTTTGCCTGGCTCTGAATCCTCTTAGCACATTGCTGGAGGGATCAGAGACAGGCTTTCAGTTTCGTAGAGGGGGCATACGGTTATCCCATCTTTTCTACATGGATGACCTCAAGCTGTTAGCTCCAACGGCTCCACGATTGGGGGAACTACTAAAAATCGTGACAGATTTTAGTAGCTCCATCAAAATGGAGTTTGGAGTGGACAAGTGTGCGGTTGTTCATGTGGAGAGGGGAAGGATTACTCGTTCTCAGAGGGTTGACCTAGGTCCCGTTAACCTGAGAGCTCTCTCCGAAAATGAAACATACCGGTATCTGGGTATGTCACAGAACATCGGTGTCGAAGAAGCGTGCGTAAAACAGTCTGCACGCGAAGTCTTTTTTGAGCGCTTGACAAAGGTACTAACTAGTTCTCTGTCAGGCCTCAACAAAGTCCGAGCGTTTAACGGATGGGTTATGCCCGTTCTTTCGTACACCTTTGGCGTACTCAGATGGACTCAGACCGAATTAGATGCCCTGGATCGGAAGGTCCGCACTACTATGACCCTCCATAGAATGCATCACCCTCGGTCGTCAGTAATGAGGCTGTATATCTCCCGGAAGTGTGGAGGAAGAGGCCTACTTAGCGCCAAAACCTTGCACAATCGGGAGATATATAGCCTCCGAGCCTATTTTATGGCGAAGGCGGACGTGGGTATGCATAGAGAGGTTGTAGCGTGTGACAAAGGACTCACCCCTCTCAATCTGGGCCTCGAGACATGGCAGACACCGGCGGTACTAAGCATTTCTGATCGTGAGACCGTATGGAAAGAGAAAGAGCTGCACGGAAGGTTTTACAAGGCTCTACACGAGCCACACGTGGACCGTAAAGCCTCCGTGCATTGGCTGCGCTTCGGGGACCTCTTTGGGGAAACCGAAGGGTTTGTCTTTGCGATACAGGATCAGGTTATCAAGACGAACAACTACCGGAAGTACATTATGAGGGACGGCACAGTGGACGTATGTCGGGCGTGCCGCCAACCTGGTGAGTCCCTCAGACATGTGGTTTCGGGTTGTTCGGTTCTTGCTAACACTGAGTATCTGCATAGACACAACCAAGCAGCCAAGATTCTCCACCAAGAGCTCGCTCTGAAATACGGTCTCATAAATCAGAAACTGCCTTATTACCAGTACACGCCGGAGCCAGTTCTCGAAAACGGCAGCGCCAAGCTCTACTGGGATCGGCCCATTATCACGGACAGGACTATTCTAGCGAATAAACCTGATATCGTGTTAATGGACCGATCGTCGTCTAAGGTGTTTTTGGTGGACATAACTATACCACATGACGAGAACCTCGTGAAGGCCGAGACCGAAAAGCAACGCAAGTACTTGGACCTTGCACACGAGGTGACCGAAATGTGGGAAGTTATGTCCACCGAAATCATCCCGGTTGTATTATCCGCAAACGGTTTGACCCCAGCCACTTTGGTCAGAAACCTTGAAAGGCTGGGATTCGGCGGCGGTTCGCTTCCAGCACGCATGCAAAAAGCGGTGTTGCTCGAGACTGCCCGAATCGTTCGCCGGTTTCTGTCTCTCTTGCCCTGATCCCCGACCGACTGGTCCGATTGTCGGGTCTTTTCCGCCGAAAGGCGAGTAGTTATAAGTATACAAAATAATAATAATAAGCAAGAGAGACAGAAACGGGCAGAACGGGGTATCGAGCACGCATGCACCGCGCTTTCATGCTGCTGGAGCCTCATTTAACCGTCGCCGAACAAAACCTTGCGGATAGAGCTCGGTGGATTATGCGTTCCAACATCTTCGCTCCCACTGAGCTCGAACAACTGAGACACGAAGCCTTCTCAGTGGTGCCACCCCCAACCACTGCGAGTGTCGCCTCTCCAGTGCAAGAGCCTGCTTTAGAGCAGCGTGCAGGAGATGAGGCAGACCAAAATAACCCGGTGGAAGGGGGAGGCGCCACTGACATGGCTTCCCAGGATTTAGAGCACACGAGAAGACTACTATAAGAGGCGATCGAGGAAGTACGTAATACTCCCCTGGTAGGAAGGCCGAAGCTTCCCAGACTACCATGCAGTTTTCGTAATAGGCAAGTCGTTGAGGCCGTTAATCAGATGCCGCCCCAACATTTGGAGAGCAGCTCTGATCTTGTCGAGACGAACTCAATCCTTTTTGGAGCGGCTATGGCGGTATGTCGGTTTACTGGCGCCATGGCTGCTCCAAGTCCAACTGCTGGACGTGCTACTCCTCGGAGTAACGCTGTACCAGCTTGGAGGGGGAGGATTGAGCGTCGTATCGAACAAGCCAGGATCCTCATCGGCAAGCTAACTTGCTTCAGCTCGGGCAACACCAGGCCAAGGATTGTGCGTTTTGTCAGGAGGGAGTTTTCCGGAATGGACACTAACTTGACCAAACCGGACTTCACCCGAAAACTGACAGAGCGCATCGACGAGCTGAAGCAAAAGATCGCTGCATGGGCGAAGCGTATTCGGAGGTACTCCCAAAGGGTTGAGAGATACAACCAAAATCGCCTCTTCTCGAGTGACCAGAGGAAGTTCTATAAATCCCTGGAGAGTTCCGAACCCTGCTCGACTGGCCGCATACCGGATAAGGCCGAAGCTATTAACTTCTGGCGCGACCTGTGGGAGCGCCCAGTTGAGCACGGAGAGGGTCCTTGGATTGATAGGGTTGAGGAAGCGTGTGCGGAGGTGATCCCTATGAGTCAAGTCCTCATATCAGAGGAGGACGTAAGTGCTGCAATCCGCCGGAGCCCGAACTGGAAAAGTCCGGGCCCTGACGGATTGCAGAACTATTGGCTCAAGGGATTTTCTCTGTGCCATGCAACTTTGGCCCGTCAATTCCAGGAAGCCTTGGACACTGAAGCTCTCCTGAACTTCCTCACTACTGGGGTCACTCATTTAGTTCCTAAGTCCAACGATACCGCGGATCCATCGAAATACCGGCCCATAACGTGTCTATCTACCACCTACAAGACACTTACCTCCGTTCTGAGCACCAAGATTCGCCAGCATTTAGATGCTAATCGCGTTATATCTGATGCTCAGAACGGATGTAGGGCCGGCAGCCGCGGATCAAAGGAACTCCTTCTCGTGGACGCTGTCGTTGGCAAATTGGTCAAACGCAACCGTCGCAATTTCTCCGCAGCCTGGATTGACTATAAAAAAGCATTTGACTCCGTGCCTCATACATGGCTCTTGAGAGTTCTTGAACTGTACAAAATCGACGGTACAGTTCGAGTATTTCTCGAGCGATGTATGAGACAATGGAGCACAATGCTCAGTCTCCAAGGCAAGCGAATGACGGCTGCGGAAGACCGAATCCAGATTAGTAGGGGAATATTCCAGGGTGATTGTCTGAGCCCACTTTGGTTTTGCCTGGCTCTGAATCCTCTTAGCAAATGTATATTGCCAAAGCATAGCTCAGTAGGATGTAGAGGTGGGTTTAAATTTGCGGCTTCTAAAATATGGAATGATCTTCCACCACCAATTCGAAATATCATGTCTTGTAATCTGTTTAAAGCTAGCTGTAAGGTTCACCATTTAAAGTCTCAGAAATTAGCCGTAAATATTTAGATAAATACTTTGATAATAAAGAGAATCAGTTACGGATAACCTACTAAATTTGTGTAATGCCTATACCTTGCATAGTGATAATAATCTAATCATTTAACTACTTTTGTTATGTTCAATACTATAAATTTATTTAGATAATTAGTTGTGTTAGTAAATTAAATTTTAAAATGAAATAGTTTTCAATGTTTTTTATATCCTGCATTGTGTTAAACTTCTAAGTATGTGTTTTATTTTTATTAATTCGTGATTTATTTATCTATTACATTTTTTCATTTAAATACTTATGTTGTCGAATTCCACATATTTTTTATGTATTTCTTTGTCTGAGAGCAAAGTGAAGGCTGAAAATCAGCGCTGCTGAGACTTACAATCTTAGCAGCACAAGCTGAGCCTTTTACTGTTTATCACATTTTTTTTCTCTGTAATAATAGTGCTTAATATTTAGTGTTTTTAGTTTTATGTATTTGTTATTGTTATTAGATTACTCTTGTATATATGTGTGTGTGATAATAAAATAAATATTCTATTCTATTCTATTCTTAGCACATTGCTGGAGGGATCAGAGACGGGCTTTCAGTTTCGTAGAGGGGGCATACGGTTATCCCATCTTTTCTACATGGATGACCTCAAGCTGTTAGCTCCAACGGCTCCACGATTGGGGGAACTACTAAAAATCGCGACAGATTTTAGTAGCTCCATCAAAATGGAGTTTGGAGTGGACAAGTGTGCGGTTGTTCATGTGGAGAGGGGAAGGATTACTCGTTCTCAGAGGGTTGACCTAGGTCCCGTTAACCTGAGAGCTCTCTCCGAAAATGAAACATACCGGTATCTGGGTATGTCACAGAACATCAGTGTCAAAGAAGCGAGCGTAAAACAGTCTGCACGCGAAGTCTTTTTTGAGCGCTTGACAAAGGTACTAACTAGTTCTCTGTCAGGCCTCAACAAAGTCCGAGCGTTTAACGGATGGGTTATGCCCGTTCTTTCGTACACCTTTGGCGTACTCAGATGGACTCAGACCGAATTAGATGCCCTGGATCGGAAGGTCCGCACTACTATGACCCTCCATAGAATGCATCACCCTCGGTCGTCAGTAATGAGGCTGTATATCTCCCGGAAGTGTGGAGGAAGAGGCCTACTTAGCGCCAAAACCTTGCACAATCGGGAGATATATAGCCTCCGAGCCTATTTTATGGCGAAGGCGGACGTGGGTATGCATAGAGAGGTTGTAGCGTGTGACAAAGGACTCACCCCTCTCAATCTGGGCCTCGAGACATGGCAGACACCGGCGGTACTAAGCATTTCTGATCGTGAGACCGTATGGAAAGAGAAAGAGCTGCACGGAAGGTTTTACAAGGCTCTACACGAGCCACACGTGGACCGTAAAGCCTCCGTGCATTGGCTGCGCTTCGGGGACCTCTTTGGGGAAACCGAAGGGTTTGTCTTTGCGATACAGGATCAGGTTATCAAGACGAACAACTACCGGAAGTACATTATGAGGGACGGCACAGTGGACGTATGTCGGGCGTGCCGCCAACCTGGCGAGTCCCTCAGACATGTGGTTTCGGGTTGTTCGGTTCTTGCTAACACTGAGTATCTGCATAGACACAACCAAGCAGCCAAGATTCTCCACCAAGAGCTCGCTCTGAAATACGGTCTCATAAATCAGAAACTGCCTTATTACACCAGTACACGCCGGAGCCAGTTCTCGAAAACGGCAGCGCCAAGCTCTACTGGGATCGGCCCATTATCACGGACAGGACTATTCTAGCGAATAAACCTGATATCGTGTCAATGGACCGATCGTCGTCTAAGGTGTTTTTGGTGGACATAACTATACCACATGACGAGAACCTCGTGAAGGCCGAGACCGAAAAGCAACGCAAGTACTTGGACCTTGCACACGAGGTGACCGAAATGTGGGAAGATATGTCCACCGAAATCATCCCGGTTGTATTATCCGCAAACGGTTTGACCCCAGCCACTTTGGTCAGAAACCTTGAAAGGCTGGGATTCGGCGGCGGTTCGCTTCCAGCACGCATGCAAAGAGCGGTTTTGCTCGAGACTGCCCGAATCGTTCGCCGGTTTCTGTCTCTCTTGCCCTGATCCCCGACCGACTGGTCCGATTGTCGGGTCTTTTCCGCCGAAAGGCGAGTAGTTATAAGCATACAAAATAATAATAATAAAACTCTTTATTGTACACCAAATTTGTTACACAGTTTAAATTAAAAATAACAATCACAATTAACATACAAAGGGCGGCCTTATCGCCGAAGCGCGATTTCTGCCAGGCAACCCAGGCATTGGTGGAAATAAATGTGGGCGAGGTGTACGGCTCGTAAAAATAAACTACATACGAATAATTACATACACATACATAGACGTTTACTTAAATACTTATGTACTATATAAATAAATACTATATCAATACACATATAAATATATAGGTATAGATAGTTAAGATGGACAGTGTTTCGCCAGGTAATGCCGTTTGAGCATTCGTTTAAAAATGCGCGGTGTGCGCGCCAAGCGGATCTCAATCGGGAGCTCGTTCCATAACGACACCGATCGAATAAAAAAGGACTTGCCTAAAAATGTGGACGAATGCGATGGTGTCGCCAGGAGTAAATTCGATGAGGAACGCAAGTTACGGTCGTTGTTGGTATAGCGGTAGTTTAAACGGTCTTTCAGATACGTAGGTATCGCTTTATCGTACAGAATACGGTAGACTAAAGAAAGAATGTGAGTATTCCGGCGAAGGCGAATAGGAAGCCACTTGAGTTTAGTCCGGAAGTCAGATATGTGGTCGTATTTGCGTAATCCAAATACAAACCTTATGCATAGATTTTGTAGTCGCTCAAGTTTATTAAGAAGTTCTTCAGTTAAGTCTAGATAGCTGGCATCGGCATAGTCGAGAATAGGTAATAGGAGAGATTGTGCAAGCGTAATTTTAGTGGCAATATGGAGGAAATTACGAAGACCCTTGAGCGAATTCGCCGCGGCAAACATTTTCCTGCTCAACTCAGTTTCCAAGACAACGTGCGGTCAAAAATAATACCTAAGTTTTTCACAGTTTCGCTATATGGAATAGAAATACAGTTAAACACTATTGGCGGAACTGACTTCCAGTCAACTCGTGAAATCATTTTATGACTTCCAATGATAATAGTTTGAGTCTTGTGAGGATTGATTGTGAGTCCATGATTATAACTCCAGTCCGATATCCGTTTTAAATCAGCGTTGTGTAGCAGGATAGTGTTTGACAGGTTCTCGAGATTATCTTGTGTATAAATTTGAAGATCGTCCGCATACAGATGGTAAGAAGAAGATATATTGAGAGTAATCGAGTTGATGAACAGAGCAAACAGGAGAGGAGACAACACGCCACCTTGCGGCACACCGGTTTTGACATCACACCAATTGGAGAATTCCGTCTCAGTAGATATTCGTTGCCGGCGCCCATGCAAGTAAGAATGAAACCAGTCAATAGTCGATGGAGATATGTTAAAAGAACGTAGCATTTGCAAAAGGATGTCAAAATCCACCGAATTGAAAGCATTACTGAAATCTAGAAGTGTAAGTACAGTAAGCTTCTTCTGCTCCATGCCCATACGAATATCCTCTGTGATATTAAGCAATGCAGTAGTCGTACTATGCCCAGGACGGAAGCCTGATTGGAGGGGGTTCAGTAATACATGGTCTTGCAAGAAAGTACTGAGCTGTTGGTGTACGAGTCCCTCGAGTACTTTGGAAAGGAAAGGTAAGATGGCAATAGGACGATAATCAGAAAAGGAAGAAGGATTGGTTTTTTTAGGGAGAGGTATGATGTTTGCATCCTTCCATGCATCAGGAAAGACACCATTTAAAACACAGTTATTTAGGATACAAGTTATTACGGGAAGGATAATGTCTAGGATAGGTATGAGCATCTTACGACTAATGCAGTCAGAGCCGATGGCGTTGGAGGCAATAGACAGCATCGTCCTTTTGACACCACATTCCGAAAATTTACTTATTGAAAAGGATGGAATGTTTGGCATCGGTAAACTAGATATATGATTCAAAGTGTTGGTTTTTGTAGCAGCGTCTATAGAGCTAGAAGAAGTGAAATGACCATTTAATGAGTTGAGGTTAACATTTTTCGGAGAGCTATCAGTCTTAGATTTACCGATACCCAAAGTTCTAAGAAATTTCCAAACTTTAGCTGAATCGCCGTTTGAAACTGATTTGTGAATATGGCGTCGTTGTGCATCCCTACACATCGTGTTGCAGCGATTCCTCAAACTTTTATACACCAATGCATTTTCATCACTCGGATTTTTTTTCAATTTGACCTTTGCACGGTTTCTTCTGTTCATCAATTTCTTAATGTCGTCCGTCAACCAAGGAGCAGGAAGATGCTTAATCTTGACAGGGCGTAATGGTGCGTGTCTGTCATATAGGTCAATAAGGAGTGAATTGAAGGTCATAATTTGGTCGTTGACCGATAACTTATTGACAGCAGCTGACCAATCAGTATGACTAGCGTCGTCAAGAAGTTTTTCTAAATTAATGCCATTAAAATTACGCCGCAGAAGGATTCTCGGCTTTGCTTTGGGAGGGCGAATTTTGTATGAGAGTAACAATAAGTCGTGATAAGAAAAAGCATCCGCGTCTAACTGAGCAAAATGGGATAAATGATCTATGGAGGAGATTATAGCTAAGTCAATAAGAGAAGGAGAACTATGAGGGAAATAATGTGTAATACCCTCTTCGCTTAGAGACTCATATCCCTGCTGTAGCTAATAACAAAGCCGTGATGATGGCGATGAAACTAAATTTAATACATTTTTTTTTTTTTTTTTTTTTATTTAATTCACAAAACTGGTAATAATTAAAAAAAAATACATGAATCTTAGATTGGAAAAAGAACATAACTATTACCTACTAGAAGTGAATACAACTTTCCTACAACTTAAAAGTAACATTAAAACTCATAAGTTATTTCAATTTGAGAATATAAAAAAAAAATATTATTATACAATAATCTGGTTTAAAAATAAAATTTATGCTATAAAACTTATTGTAGTATGTGTTTTTTAACCGAGACTGAAGAATCACCGAAAATGTCAAAATCATTTCTGAATACATTGGCAAGTCACCAAAACTGCTACAGCTAACTTTTTCATTACTTGCTAATGTCCGCAGTAAAAAAGCACATTTCCTCCACAATTAAAGTTTTACCAACGACGTTTTGGGTGAAAGTTCTAGAACGAGGCAATTTAGTATCTGGCTGGCTATCAAAGAAGTTTCGGCGTTTTAGTGTCAGACAGACTTAAAAGTTTCCATTCAGGCTTTGTGACTTGTAAATCGTTTTTATGACGATTTCATAAAGTTAAAAAATTTGTTGAATATTTTTATCAAAAGATGGTATTACACCAAACTTTTTGCAGAACAGAACGAAGAAATTTTTTGGTCTATTGAATCGATTCAAAATGTTTATGTTGATTGAACTGAAGTTGAGTGTGATTTTCGTGTTCATTCTCATTGCCACTAATGATTTGATTGAGATTAAACGAGGGCTTCGTCGCTTATCAAAAAAAACTTCGCTTAAACTTAACCTTATCTGATGGTGGTAGACGATGAGATTGAAAATAGAATCACACGGGGTCATGAAAGAATAGACACTATTTAAAATAGCTGGAACACATCGCCGCTAGAGCAGCGATAATTTCGCTTCAGACTTTCAAGGGATTATAATGTTATACTTACTTTTTAGCAGATTCATTTTATATTTTTCCTTAAGTTTTATATTATAACCTTGTAAATATTTTATGTTTGATTGTTTATTTCATATCTCCGTCTGAGGTATTGTGAGGTATTTGTGGTATTAGATCTTTTTACACAGATCTGGCCTATGTGTCATGTATGGAAAATAATGACGTTCGAAGTATGTTGGTAAACACATAAAAGTCCGAAGAGGGGAGATGTCGAGGCTCTAAGAAAGTGAAATCGCGTGAGAACGCTGGAGGCCGGCTGACCAATCTGGAAAAAGCCGCCTCCCCGAAGACGTCCACCTAAGGCGCCCCGCTCTGCTCGGCGCTCTCCACAGCTGCGGCCGTATACTACAACCCTCGCGGTGGTCCCTGCCGCTGAGAGCGGCCTCCCTGCCGGTATCTTAGCGATTGTTAGTGGCTGCCTCCGTCACTACCGTGGCTGTGAGCCGCGGTCTCCGACGGCGTCTACTGCGAGGGCCGCTAACTCCGAACCTCTAAGATTAAACTTTATTCACAGTGCTAAAGTGACTTTAAGTGCCTTTTTTCCCTTTGTAAATAAATATAAAACTTTTAACTTTGTTAAATAGTTTTCTTCCTCTTCAGCACCCTCTTTGAACTGCGGGCGACGGTTCCCGATGTCTTTATTTAAAGAGGCCCTGAAGGGGTCCTGCTATCCCCTTTAACAACACCCTTTTCCAGGAGCCGCAATCCATGCATTCTGTATATCCATTTTTTTTACTTTCCGTACAATGATAGAAAATTCCGTTATAACTGAGGCAATAAAAGTAAAAAGTGGGCCTATTCATTCAAGTACTTTAGTCGCTCACCAGATAACCATAGAGAGGTCCGTCAAGTGGGGAACGCGTACATTAGTCGCCTATACAACCCTCTTAATGGTCCGTTCTGAGCCAACTTTACACGGGTTATAAAGTGCTACAATCATTCTGCATTTGTTTATTTAGGACTTATTCTAAATTTTTCTTTAGACATGTGCACGGAAAGCTTGCGATAAAAGGTTTCAGGGAAGTTTTGAAATCACACCTAAATAAACATACAATTATCCATAAGCAACTATGTTTTCATCTTTCTTTCTCTTCAGTTTTTTTTTATAAAGTATGGTTGGGACATTTTTGTTTTCCGTGACACCTACCTCATGTTAAGAGAAAAAATGAACACTTAGGTGGTACACGTCCATCCACGAGAAACCTATTCACTGGACGCTAAAAAGTACTAGGACAATACTGGTTGGGCAAAATAGATGCAGGCAGTTGATTACAAACCTTGGCGACCCGTATCAAAAAGGAACTGTCAAAGCGCTTAGTTCGACTTTTCGGAATATCTACCACATACGGATGGAAGTTCTGTCTGCGTCTAGTAGTCCGATGGTAAAAGGGTGAGGGTTCAATTTGTTCAAATAGAGCACTCGCGCACTCACCAAAATGTATCCTGTATTTTGACATATGTAGATCTTAGCCGTCAAGTCATAGATGTTTATACGTTTATAGATAAAAAAATTTTTCTAATAAATAATAATAATATTTCATTTGTAAGTTATTGAGAATCCATAACACAAGTTCTTTAAGAAACTTAATTTGGGCAAAATAATGTTGTGTTATTAAATATTTATTTATTTAATGTTCATCACACACAATTCCTCCCATACACATTCGAACCCAGGAGCTCTAGAATAATTAAACAGCTTTATAGCCTCTAATTTTCGATTAATATATCAGAAAGACCGCTAAAACAACTATATTTTGTCTTAATACACTATTTATGTAACAAAATAGATTTCATAGCGTCTGGTATTTGAAATGGATTAACTTTGTTAGAAACTTTAAGTAGTTTAGACAAATAATTATACAGATATGTGGGAAGTTGTGTCTACCGAAATCATCCCGGTTGTAATATCCGCAAACGGTTTGACCCCAGCCACACTAATCAGACACCTTGAAAAATTGGAATTAGGCGGTGGTTCACTCCCAGCACGCATGTACATACATTATTGAACCCCCTCCAATCTGGCTTCCGTCCTGGGCATAGTACGACCACTGCACTGCTCAATATCACCGAAGATATTCGTATGGGCATGGAGGAGAAAAAGCTTACTGTTCTAACATTGTTAGATTTCAGTAATGCCTTTAACACAGTAGATTTTGACATCCTCTTGCAATTGCTACGGTCTTTTAACATATCTCCATCGACTATTGACTGGTTTCATTCTTACTTGCATGGCCGCCGGCAACGTATATCCACCGAGACGGAGTTCTCTGATTGGCGTGATATTAAAGCCGGTGTGCCACAAGGTGGCGTGTTGTCCCCTCTCCTGTTTTCACTATTCATCAATTCGATTACTCTCCATATATCTTCTTCCTACCATCTGTATGCGGACGATCTCCAAATTTACACACAAAATAGTCTCGAGAATCTGCCAGCAACTATTCTGCAACACAACGCTGACTTAAAACGAATATCGGATTGGAGTAATAAACATGGTCTTACAGTCAACCCTCTTAAGACTCAGTCAATTATAATTGGAAGTAACAACATGATTTCACGTATTAACTGGAACACAGTTCCTCCTGTAGTATTTAACGGTATCTCGATACCATACAGTGAGACTGTGAAAAACTTAGGAGTTATCTTTGACCGCACGTTGTCTTGGAAACCACAAGTCACTGAGCTGAGCAGGAAGATGTTTGCCGCGGTGAATTCGCTCAAGCGTCTTCGTAATTTCCTCCCTACTGCCACTAAAATTACGCTTGCACAATCTCTCTTTCTTCCTATTCTCGACTATGCTGATGCCAGCTATCTAGACCTAACTGAAGAACTTCTTAATAAACTTGAGCGGCTTCAAAATCTCTGCATAAGGTTTGTATTTGGATTACGCAAATACGACCATATATCTGATTTCCGCAATAATCTCAAGTGGCTCCCCATTCGCCTTCGCCGGAATACTCATATTCTTTCTCTAGTCTACCGTATTCTGTACGACAAAGCGATACCTGCCTATCTTAAAGACCGTTTAAAATATCGGTACACCAATAACGACCGTAACTTGCGTTCCTCATCAAATTTACTCCTGACGACACCATCTCACACATCCACATTTTTAGGTAAGTCCTTTTTTGTTCGATCGGTGTCGTTATGGAACGAGCTCCCGACTGAGATCCGCTTTGCTCGCACACCGCGCATCTTTAAACGAATGCTTAAACGTCATTATCAGGTGAAACACTGTCCATCTTAGCTATCGACATAATATAGATATTTATATATGTATTAATATTTTATTTATTTATATAGTATATAGTTATGTATGTAAACGTTTATGTAAATGTATGTAATTATTCGTATGTAGTTTATTTTACTAGGCGTACACCTCGCCCACGTAAATTTCCTCCAATGCCTGGGTTGCCTGGCAGAAATCGCGCTTCGGCGATAAGGCCGCCCTTTGTATGTTAATTGTAATTGTTGTTTCATTTATACTATGTAACCATGTTGGTGTACAATAAAGAGTTTTATTATTATTATTATTATTATTATTAAAGGTATTCAGATTTTGATTTATACTGCCGAATCATTCGCCGGTTTCTTTCTCTCTTGCCCTGATACCTGACCGAGTGGTTAGACGGTCTAAGATGTCTTTTATTTTAATAGCAGGTCGTGAAAATTGTAGACAATATCAATGTTTTCTACAACATCAAAATAAAGTGGAGATAGTTCATACTACAACCTTTCTTGGCATAACAATTGATAAAGACTGTAACTGGAAAGAACATGTTAAACAAAAAAATATTATATAATATAAAAATTGACAAATTCATTTACTTACTGAAACGGATAACCCATACAATATCTCCTCAGGCTGCAACTTTGGCATATCATTGATATTTCGCGTCAAACGTACGTTACGGTCTAATACTGTGGGGTAACTCAGTTGAGGCAAATGATGTATTTATAATTCAAATAAAATGTCGAAGGTCTATTTTTCAAGCAGTTCACATTTTGATCACTTTACCTGGATAGCTGTATGTAGGCCCCTATTTAAAGCTGAAAGTACTGCCACTTCCATCGCTATACATTTTCACAGATAGTTGTAAGAAATACTTTTAATTGTTCATTGTTATAGTTTAGTGTTTGTATGTTTTTTAAATGTATTTAAAATATTGTTGCAGATTTCCAAATTAATGGTGGAGAGATGATATGTATGTATACTGTAGGGTAAAAAAACCTGTAAAACAATCAGTAATAAACTAGCTGTAGAGTAAACGGTCGTCTTTTATTTCGCTCCCGACATATACAGGGTGACTGGTGACAAATTTTAGATATTGAAGGAGAGCATTCCCTATAAATAAATAAAGAGACATTACTACACTTTTTCCGACGCACCGTCTCAGTCAACGCGAACACAGTAGTGTTCCCGCCACACGCACACCACCACCCGCTATGCATCTATTGTGCTTTTGCCTATGTAACCATGCGTTGCATTATGAATTCTTTAACTTTTGGTTAAGATTACTCAGTAAATAATTAATATTTATTTTTTATATTATTTTTTCTCTTCATGTTCTCAAACTATCACGTCTTGAAATTGCGAAAATGACCCACCCAGTCACCCTGTATACCAACTTACAAAGTTTGTTACTTTTTCAAGAGAAAAAGTGTTTTTTTTTAAAAGCTGTAAAAAATTACTGTCTATTGCAACAACGTACACTGCAAAGCAATAAAAATCTTTAGTTAATTACCGTGTATTTTTAAGAGTTTGCCTTACCAGAAATTTAAGACTGTCTTCTATTATTTTTTGATAGAAAAATTTTATATTGATTCACATCACTCTTAACTTGACCATAATGATTGCACGCTGCCTTGCAGCAATACATGTGTCGACACAAAATTATAATTTCCATCTTATGTATGTACGCCGTATTGGCAACTAAAGATATTATTTATTTATTTTCTAATTTTCAAATACTTCTTTTTGTACTGAAGAAAGAGGTGATGTATGAGATTTTTAGATAATAAGTCTAATGACTTATCAGCTATCTCATAAAAGTGTAGTAATTTTTTTTGAACATGGTAACTAAATAAAAAATGAAACGTTTAAAAAAACGAAATGTATGGAGGCATCGAAGACAGAATCGCTTCCTTTAACTTAGAAGTTCCTCTCCCTAAATGCATTAATATTTCTTGCATGGTTGCATTTATATATCGAAAAATCGGTCTTTGTCAAGTAATTATTTGGTATAGTAATAAATTGTTATTGCTTCATCTTAGAATAAAATATTTATATGAGTTATACTAACCAAATCTTTCCAGATTCTACCTCAAATTACTAAAGCAAAAACAAATACGGCGCTGCAATCGAATGTCAACTGTTTCATTCGTTTCCAGCCGAGATTCTTGTTTAACTGCTTTTAAAAAATAAGAAACATTAAAACCTTCTGTAATGACATTTGTATCATAATTTTTTTTTTATTTCAATATATCATTTATCACCACACAATGTAACAACACATCACACAGCCTTAAAAAATAACCTATAGAAACATAAATCGCATGCCCCTTATCATGCAAATAATGTTTCATTTTATAGTAGGTTTTACTTTCGATACCACGAAGTCATAAAGGAACTTCTGAACATCGTTAACTTATGTTAAGCTCAGGCAAATATATGATTAACCTTAGTAATTGGAAATTGTTAAAAGTTTGTTAGTATAGACTAAATTGTTTTTCAACACACTTGCTCGTAAAGTGAGCGTTATTCTATTGAATTTAGAACTATAAACTGGGCTATAAGTCACGCGTGCATAATATATTATACCCTAGTGCATAATATTATGAATCCTACAAAGTTGAATTGTACCTTTGTGCAAATTACATGCGAGTAAACAGAGCATATTTTATTGGTCCGGGTTATACATTAAATATTTTCAGAAACAACAAAGAGGTTTTATACCACTTCAAATCCATATACATTTTTAAATGTTTGCGCCTTATATTAGTAAAACAAATTTGTATTTCAACCAAATTATTCACAATTTACAATAATTTGTAATAAAATATTAAAATATTTGCATTTACCACTCCAAATTAAACATTTTCACTTAAAATAGGCTGTATATGCTATACAGACATTGACACATTTGGTGGAAAAAAAAAACCTACGCGCATGCGCGAAGTTCGGCGCCATTTTTCAAGCACAATTCACAGCTTTGTTATCAAATGTGTTTGTTATTTTATGATCACGTATGTCTGTCTTTTACACACAAGTGTGTTGAAAAACGTCGTATGTAACTCGTGAACGTTGCTAATTACAGTCTCGGCTCATTATTAAGCCCTCGCCTGCGGCTCGGGCTCAAATCACAGCCTCGACTGTAATTAGCAACTTCTTTTTTTTTTTTTTTTTTTTCCGCCACAGAAAATTTGGGCACCCCCTAAAACAAGCTTTAACCAGTAAAGCAAGCTTTAGCGGGAGGAGGATGAATCCTATTACGGACGAATGGGCATTCTATAAGCTGTTAACCCCAGTGGCTAACGGCAAATAGAATGCCCAGACAGTGTGGAGACTCACTCAGTGAAGCCGAGCATACCCACTAAACATCCCCCTTTACGACCTACCTTAATCCAGGTTCTTGATCATTTATCGGAGCGACAGCCAATTGGAGAGAGAGGCTGCGCAGTGAGCGGCATCGAGACGGCTGCCACCAAAAGGAACTGAAAGGGAGAAAAACAAAGCTAAGATTAGCAGAAATGACAAAGCTGAAACTAAGATATTATCTAGAGTGATCAGACTTACTCTGAGATAGGAATGCTGGAAAGAAGGACTACGTTTAGAAACGTTGAGCTTGCTGGAGTTTCCTAATAAGGGGAGCGAACTTGGTTAGGACCGGAAGAGCACCGTTGAAACCCTCTGGGCTGGCGTCGAGAGCGGCGCCGAAAGCCAGGATCTCGTCGATGGGAGCGAGCTGGATCCAGAACGCCATGCGGTCTTGAGAACCATTTGCGTTCTGGCACTGGGAAGCCGATTTGGCAGCCGGTTGCGATTGAGTCGCGACCCGGCTGCGCTGACCTGGAACGATAGAAGTAAAGGCCTTAGGGGCCTTTGAAGTGACTGGAGGGGCGTCCGAGCTAGGCTGCGGTCGCTCTCTCCAGTTCTCGATGGGCTTCACGGTAGCCCTGGCAGCACGCGGTGCCTTGGGGCAGCCGCGAAAGTTTGCTGTGTGGCCTGACTGGCCGCACAAGACGCAGGACGGAGCGGTGGGCGATTCGGGAGTACGAGAGCACTCCTTAGTCCCATGCGGATCTAGGCACTTGACGCACCTAGGGGAAGCAAAACAATTTGCCGCCGCATGACCATACAGTTGACAGCGGTGGCACTGACCTGGGAAGCCACGCTTGTGTGGAACTTCGACGCGGATGTTGGAGAGACCGCACACGGTGGGCTTGCCTCTGAAAATGGACTGCCCTTGCGGGCTCTTCGCTAGGATTATTAGCGCAAGTGGGAACTGCTTGCCTCGGCGGCTGTGCATTTTGTGCACAGATTCGACGGGGAAGCCTTGAGAAGACAAGTCCTCTTGGATTTGCTCGTTCGAGAGCTCGAACGGCACGTTCCTGAGGACGGCACGAATCTTACGCTCCTCAGGGAGGGCGTAAGTGTGGTACTCGAGCTTTTGATCAGCAAGAAGCCGAGTAAGATTCCTGAAATCGGAAATGGAATTGACAACGACCTTAATAGAGTCACCCACGTTGGATGCCTTACTATACTGGATTTTGGGATTGTGTCTACCGCAGAGAGCTGAGACCTCGGTCCAGCGGCTCTTGTCCCGTAGAAAGACGGGGGGCGGAGACTTGACTTTCGGCGGAGCCGAATCTGATTGCGACGCAGGCTGAGACGCCGGGATCGCTGAAACAAAAGGCGCAGGAGTAGACGCCGGTGCGACATTTTGCGGAGCAGGAACAGCGGCTGGAGCAGCTGAAACGGATGGAGATAAAGTCGAAGAAGCATCTTGCTTCTTCTTCTTAGACTTGGACTTTTTGCGAACCTCGGTGAACGGAGCAGGAGATTCTGGAACTAAAGGAGCGGAGTCGGAATCACTACCCGGCGGGGTAGTTTTCCGTTTGCATGCGGTGGAGTCTACCAACATGCGATCTGAAAGAGGGGTTAGCAACTTCGCTCACTTGTTACATAATATACTATTAGTAACTATCAGTTGTGACTACGACATGATGAAGCGTTTCAAGCTAAGAGTTAGGAAATAATTAAAAACTATAAATAATACGTTTTGATCGTAATAGTTTAAGAAAAAAATGTTCTTTGATACATTTTTAAATTAATTTCAAAACAGAGAAGTTTTATAAACTAGTCGATATCTTCTGAATAAATAAGCAGGTACAGTGGGCAAACATCAATTAGTACCTCATATTCATACATATACACGTATACAGTATATTTGAATCTATACTTATATACTAATATATAAAGCTGAAGAGTTTGTTTTTTTGTTTGTTTGTTTGAACGCGCTAATCTCAGAAACTACAAATGGGATTTGAAAAATTCTTTTTGCATTTGATAGCCCAACTCTTGAGGAATAGGCTATATTTTATCCCGAAATTCCCACGGGATCAAAAGTTACGCGGGTAAAACCGCACGCGGTGGCTAGTACTCACTATGCAACCAGATTAATAGAAGATCCAATTTCCCTTATCGTACGTATAAATAAACAGGCAATACCAAATATACAACTAGAAGTAGCAGCATGTACGTTAGTTTGGCGATTTTGCACCCACTTATGTAATGTCAAGTCTTTTTGCGTTCAAAATCTAGTTCTGTGTTAAAAAATATTCCTATAAAATAGAGATGAGATACAACATCGTCGTCGTGGCGCCGTGGTTACTGTACATATCAAACGATATCGCAGGTTAAGCGCGCTCGGTGCGGCCGGTATTAGGATGGGTGACCGACGACCATTCATTTCTCACGACGACTTCCGTGCTTCGGAGGGCACGTTAAGCAGTCGATCCCGGGTGCTGTATACTCGTATACAGTAGTCGTTAGGGTTTGTCAGAAGCCATTTCGGCACCCTGAAATATCTGACATCCCCCAACCAGCACTGGGACAGCTTGTTGGATTACGGTCTTAACCTCCTGGGCTCCCAGAGGAGAGACTCATAGCCCTGCAGTGGGCTCATTACACGGAGTTGTGATGATGATGATGATGATGATGAGGTACAATAGGCTATTTTAACGCACTTAAAAATTGACTAAAACTTTAAAGACAATAGCGCTGTAAAGTCACCGAAACGTCCAGAAAAGAAATGTTAAGTGTATACACTATGAAATCGATTAGAAACGACTTCTGGAAACTTGAGACAGTACAAAAACCCCAGACGACCACACCGAAACATGGCCTTAGAAAACAAAGACTTTGATATGGAATACCACGTAGCGAACTAGGGAATAAAGAATAAAGATAAATAGAAAAAAATGGTAATAGGTACCTTTAATTGATGCAATTAAAGGAAACTGAGTAAGCCTGGGCCACAGGGTTAACAGGTTGACTTTGGTCTAAAAAAATAGCTTATTTTATCCTTATTCAAGATACATAAAACCCCTAAAAATGTAGTGAGGGGGAAACAAGTTAATTCAAGATATAGAAATCGCTGTCATGGGTTTTTAGTATGGATGAATAACTCATATTATAATTGAAAATTCGCTGAGTAAAATTGAAGAAATATTAAATGAGAATCATAATAAGGTTAAACGAATGTAAACTAATCGGGTTAGTTTTATTTTAAATAATTATTTTGTAATTAAAATAGGCGAAATTATTTATTAGGTTTGGCAATACCTACCGAGTGAATGAAGAACGAAACTGTAGTAATTGACTCGTTCAGTTGGTCAATCGATCTATTTATTCACTCGTTTGTTTGGTTTATTTCCTTGCGCTTGAGTATTTTCATGGTTTTTTCTATTTTTAAGATAGCCCTAAGAAAAGTGAAAGTTGTTAGTATCAATTTATTAGTTTGAATAGTTGTTTAAAACTATAACTAATAACTAAGTAAGTATACGTAATATCTTATAATGTCCTATTTTATCTAGTATGCTATCTTAGTAAAATGTGCTACTATTTATTTTTAATTATAAACTCTCTAAATAATTCAAAATACAATAATTCATTTATAGATCTCAACAATAAGAAAAAGAATAGCTTTCGAAAGTGATTCTAGGCTTACTTAACTTCTGTGTATACCTATAGACAAAATTATGGATATCTCAATTCCTCAACACTGGTTTATCTTGAAAATTTCGGTGATGAAACATAATTATATTTTAAATAAAAAAAGCAAATACCAAGTTGTTAACACCGTGGCCCAGAAATGTATGGAGCAGGTTCTATCTCCTTTAAGTATACAATTTTATCTAATACCTATTATATGTAACACGGAATTCTGATACCTATACATACTATATATCTATTAATAATTTACTATATTATTGATTAAAGCTATTGTAACACTTATATTTAACGTGTAATAAAACGCCGTATCACTGTATAACACCGATTATTTATTCTCTTCCAATTGTTAATTTACATATATAATAGGACACTAATGAACGAGTAGCAGAATAAAGTACACAATCCAAACACTCGTTTTGCATGTCCGTTCTTCACGACCGTTCAGCACACAATGCCCCTGCCCGCCGATCACCGATAACGTTTTTTTTCAATCAAACCGGTTATGACTCATTTTGTCAAAATTATGAGTAAACCTTACACTCGTCCATCCTGACCTCGTGCATGTCCCCATGCACGGTTCCAGGCAGACGACACTCTTACTAAACCTTACACTCGGCGGGGAAGGGCACTTACAAAGAATAATTAATACCAAAACAAAAAAAGAAAAAAAAAAATGTACCTATTAACCCATCTAATTTTTACAGTTTAACAATAACTATAACAATTTGCGAACCCATCCAATTCTCGCAAAATAAATTAAAGTAACCCCTACTAACCCATCCAATTCTAGTAGGGGTTTCTGTAATTACAAACTAATCAATCTTTGCGAACCCATCCAATTCTCGCAAAGTAAATCGAAGGCATCCCTACTAACCCATCCAATTCTAGTAGGGATCTCCGTCTATAAACTAATCAATCTTTGCTAACCCATCCAATTCTAGCAAAGATCTCCGTAACTTAACACTATAATCCTTGCTAACCCATCCAATTCTAGCAAAGATCTCCGTAACTTAACACTATAATCCTTGCTAACCCATCCATTTCTAGCAAAGGACCTCCGTAAAAACAATTATTAGTAAATCACCAATTACACAAAACACATTAATTAATCTCAAATAATTCAATTTACCAGATTTAGTAACATCATATTTTACATTGTACTATATCTTATGTGTACCGTTTTATTTAGATTATAACATAGTGAAAGGTACCAAATCGACGTTAATTAATTAACTCATTGATTAACTTAGTTACTAAATTTATATAATCATTTATTAAGTATATCAGTTAACCAGCACCCACAACACAAGTTCTTTAAGAAACTTAATTTGGGCTAGATAATGTTGTGTGAGTGTCAGAAATATTTATTTATTTATGTACACACAGTTTAAAATATACAATGATACTTAAAGACTAATATATGTACAAAGGTACAGCTTATTTCTAAGAGAAATTGCTTCCAGCAAACCTGTGACTTGAGAGATACATTGAAACAAAATCAGTGCGTGCGCAACAAAAACAATATTCAAATAATAAAATCTATACATATAATAAAATGGTAGGAAAGTCAAAACTGTACATTGAATATTTTTTTAAAAGAATACTTGGGGCATGATCTACAATCGAAACAGAAACAAAAAATATAGTTTTTAGAATTTTTGTCTGTTTGTCTGTTTGTCTGTTTGTCTTTCCGGGATAAACTCAAAAAGTACTGCATGGATTTACTTCAAATTTGGCATGAAGATAGTTAAGAAGTCGGGTCAACATATAGGCTACATATTATCACGCTAGCAGTGTTATAATCGTAGGTGCGTTTGGTGCTGCATAGCGTTCACGCAGACGACGTCGCGGGCAGCAGCTAGTACTAAAATACAATACCTACTCTAAGATATAATAAATACAATACTAATAAATAAATATATACATACATACATATATATAAATAAAATATATTCGTTGATTAATTTGACTTAAATTTTACGCATTTTAAGAAAAGTAATGTTCTCTTACTCTTTTTCTAAATGAAATTATAGTTTTTGATTCGCGTATTTCGAATTGTAATGAATTCCACAATCTGACAGCATGTATATTCAAAGAGTAGGAAAAGAAATCGGTTTTATGGGGTTTTATATACAAGAGAGATTTTATATACAAGAAGAGCTAATTGCATCTGCTATGTAAGCAATTTGGTTGTGGCATGACATTGGCTCTCACAATTAGCTGTCTTGTGTTTGTTTTTTTTTCATGTCACGGTCAATTTGTACTGTACCTATTTGTATTAATTTGACTGAAAAAGAGTGCCAAGAGTTTTTTTTCCGCCGGCTTTTTTTGTCTCTTGGTCTACTGTAATATCTTATTTAACAACTATCAACAACTAGTTAAAGCCGAAGTATGTGATGACTGACTTCATCAAGTGTTTTGTGAAATTCCTAAGATGAATAAAATTTTTGAATTTTGAAGCATCTCCTCCAGGGATTGACCATAGTTCTGCTCGCATGGAAAAGCAGCCAACAGCTTTTCCTGCCACTCTGGCCAACTAAATAAAATGTAACTCAAGCCCTCGTACTAAGTCTTGGCCAATCCCTGGAGCTTTTGCATAGCAAAATGGACAATAGTTTTATCATCCCATCCATAGTCGGTGGCACATTTGTTAACTTTGCGCAACCATATGTCAATTCGCTGGTTTTTAGATGAAGGGTCAAAGTCCGGCAATATGTTTCTATGATTTAAATTACTCGAGACCTGTGCCGCCGTTGATGGTTGGGATGGTTTCATAGAGTTTATAATATTAACAAGATCTTTAGCCGAGAAAGCTGGGCTTCTGGGAGACCTCGACCTAGAGCGTAAACGACTTTGACGACGCTCGATTTCCTCCTCTAGGCGTCTTACTTTTTCTCGTTCCCGTACCAACTCATGTTCTTTATCTCGGGTACTGCGACTGCGCTCGTGCTGCTACGTAGAACTTCGGCTCCGACGACGAGTGCGGCTCTGGCGCTCGTCAATCACGCTGCGTAGACGGCTCCGACTGCGACGACCGGTTACACTGCGACCAGCAACGTCGCGCTCGGGGGTGTCTAACCGCCAACTACCTCCGCTTCCGTTATGATCCATTGTCTGGAACTCAAAAGGGTAAGGGTTTGTAGGCTTTCTATAATTTAACCAATTTTCAAAGTAAAAAAAAAAACATAAAATTGATTATATCTCGTAAATGGAGCGTGCTAGCGCAAAAATAATGAAATTTTTGGTCCCCTTTAATAAACCCCACGCTCAGTATAACTTAACCAGGTTGGACCTCAAAATGACCATGACCCTGACCCCAACAAAAAAAATCTATATGGTCCAGGTTCAATTTAGCTAAATATACTATCTCCTTAAATTAAGTAATAAAATAGGTTCGGGGTTATATTATAAATATTTAGAACAACTTCCAGTTCCAAAATACCAGAAATTACAACACTACAAATGTGAATGAATGACAATGTATTGACGAAAGCCGTGATGAGGAGTCTTCAAATTGACAGCAAAACAAAAAGTTAGATGGCATTAAAATAAACAGTCAAAATCAATTGACTTTTGATTGACATTTGACTTTTGACATCCTATCTCAGAAAACTTTGTTTTTGGACCGTCATTGTGTCAAAAGGAAATTTTACATTTGTTGCAGTTTATGTCGCTGCGCTGGTTTCAAAATTTGCCCCAAGTACAAAACTACACAGTGTGCAGTTTCCATAAAATTAAAGAACAAAGACATAATCCCACCCATTAAACAAGTTTTATCACCTTTTAACAACATCACACAAAGGGAGAAGGAAAATAACCAGAAAATAAATTATTTGTACATGTGATTCAAATATCGATAATTATTATCTGCTACCCACCCATAGACATTATAAATGCACTATGGCATATTGCCTTACTCGGCATAGTTGCCAACCAACTGTTTTACATTTTGATGATATAATAATTAACAGCCAGATGTAAGAAAAAATATATATCTACCCCCAAATTGAAATAACTTAATTTTATAGCAACTCTTTTTTTTTAAAGGAGAATCGTAATAACAATAAGAATTAAGAAAGAAAAATGTATATAACCTGATATGAATAATTACTGGAATCTGTAGCAATAATATGGATACAGAAAGAGAGTGAGCATGCACTTACCACTTCTGATTTGTAATAAAACGCCGTATCACTGTATAACACCGATTATTTATTCTCTTCCAATTGTTAATTTACATATATAATAGGACACTAATGAACGAGTAGCAGAATAAAGTACACAATCCAAACACTCGTTTTGCATGTCCGTTCTTCACGACCGTTCAGCACACAATGCCCCTGCCCGCCGATCACCGATAACGTTTTTTTTCAATCAAACCGGTTATGACTCATTTTGTCAAAATTATGAGTAAACCTTACAAACGTTTATTTATTGCATGCGTAAAGCGTCCGTCAACAACACGGGCTAGAACTGAAAATCAGCGCTGAAATTCATAACTTATGAATTTCGGCATAACGCTGAGTTCAGGCCTTTTCGGCGTCAAATTAGTGTTTGTGTTTTCCTTCGTTTCTACTTATTATCTTGTTTTATGTCAAATTGTTTTCCTAAATGTTGTTAACATTTCTTTTGTGTCAATTTTGCGCCGAATAAATGATTTTACGTATCCTTACAGCTACACTATATTATATATATATAATATATATTATTATTATACCTACCGTGCGTTCCTGTTTGGTATCGGAAACTGAACCTGACTAGCGTCTTAGACATCTGCGCCATGGAGGCCGCAGATTAAACAGTTTTAAAGGCTTTTCTTTTCAAGGGCTTCACAAGTAAACATAGCTATGTATTGGATGGAGGGGGAATGATCCAGTTAATAACAAGAACATTAGGTTTCCTTTTCCCAAAGGTGACCGAAGGCTTAGCATTCTTAATCCTACCTTCCATGGATATGTTACTGTTGTTACTATTAAGTAACTGTTAAGTGACGGCATTTGTATTTAAGTGTGGCTTGTATAACTAAGTGATTATAATAGTACTGCGTGATCTGAGTGTAACTTTATGATCTTATTATGTAATTATTGCAGTGCTAATTACATGGTTATTTAGTGGGTTTTTCTAAGGACGCCTCAGATACTTAATACATTATCATATCCATGGAATCATACCCTTTTTCTAGTTTATATAAACAAACCCAAAACAAGTAAATAAAAATTTTATATAACAAATAAATAAAAAATATTAATAATTAAAACAAAAAACAAACCCTATACAGACAATATTACTAACAGTTTTTATTAAAATTGTATCAAATCAATTAAACAATATAAAATACTTAAATAAAATCCCCAGACTATCACACCAACGACACTAATATTATACCATGTAGCGATCTAGGGGAGCCTAAAATATAACTGCTTACACATCTATACAGGGTTGATTTGTATTCACCGGCAAATTTTTTATAAGTATCATTTATAGAAACGATTTTTGCACAAAAAAAGGATTTATTTTTTTTACAAGGAAATTAATTTATCCGCTATCATATTAACCAAGGCATGGTCATTATAAATTACCATTAAATTAAGATGACTACGCGCTACTATACACATTTTGTAGTGATACGGCCTAATATTATCAAGGAAATGCCACTCGTAGTAGCTATGTTCATCAACAGTGACTATTTTTTTTAAAGTTTGTGGTTCCATATTTCTACTTTTTTGTACTGAGCGACGCTTACATAAATATGCAGGTACGTTTATATCATATCAAAGAAACTAACATTTAAATTTGGCTGGTGATGAAAAATCAACCCTGTATAGATAAAAATAAAATTAACTAAAATTTTGTTTTCAATGTGCTATGCGGGAATTAAACCCTAACGAGCTGCGTAGTAGCGTCATAGTTACTTCCTCTCATTTCGACAAAAATCTAAATCAAATAAACTAAGGTCTGTCGTCTGTCAGTTTTTATTGAAAAATTACCAAAACTTTGCGACGCAAGATAAAGCTTTATGAACTCAGTATTTAACGATCATAATGCATTTTACACCGCGAATTTCGTCTTACGATGGTATTTGCTCAAACATTAATGGAAGATCATTTGAAGTCGACTACATATTCTGAATACGGGATTAGGTAATGGTATTCCCGGGAGATTAAGAGACTTGTTTGCCGTGTCCAAAGTGTGTTAAGGTTGTGTTATTTAAGCCGGGAAGTAATAAATTATTATATAATCAGTACTTTATGCACAGTTGGAATTCATTGTGAGATTGTGAAGGTTTTTCAGGGTTTTTTGAATAATTTTTGACGGGCAAAACCAACACGAGTTTGTTGTGATTTAGGGTACACTGTAGTCTTTTTTCAATAAATTTATTGATTCATCAAAGCACTCGTCTAGCTTCGCGGTTTGCCACCTAAACCTCCTTTTCACCCAGGTGGGACGTTTGCCTACCATGGCATCCGATGAAAACTTATCACAAAGACCAAGGTAGTAAACACCCTTGCATGAAAAACCTACTTACTCGACGCTTGTTAAAATACTATAGTCAGGAAAAACAGAAGCTGGCAGTCCGTTTCACGCTTTAGGTATAAACTTAAAATAAACTTTCGTAGTGCTCCGTTTGCTTTGTTGGAATGTCCAGCATAGTTATAGGATGTAAGTTATGTTTTGCTTCTAGCATTCTGATGATAAAATAGTGTGAGTTCAATTTGCTTACAAAGATCATTATTAAATGTTCTAGTGACCGTTGCAACTCGTGCTAAACTTATATAGTGTGTTCCGGCATGAAGTGCTTTACTTCTTTAGGAGCAGTAACTATAAACAATTTCATCGACGAAAATACCCAACACTACGAAGAACTTCAACGGCTGTTCTATTACTTCATACTGTTTTTTGAATGCAATCAACTCTTGACCTGTGAATATGAGTTCAAAAGGACAAATAAAAAGAAAGAAACTGTGTCAAAGAAAATAACCCAAAGTTCAAAATAAACGTTCCTTTTTTAAACCTCGCCGTTGAGTTTCACAGAGCGGCTCATTGGTAGCAGTTTTCAATTATTTAACTTTGCAGCCGTTCAAAAGAACGGCAGTAAATGTTGTTTGCTTCCAACTTGCCCGTATACATTCGAATTTGTTTTCAATAAAACTGTCCAAGAACCGTTGAGATGGAAAGTTTTAAAGAAATATTAATGAAGGGAAGTGAGGAAAACATTGTGAGTCGAGCTTTGTATGTAGAGCGGACTTTGCGTTGTAAGAGTTTGGTTAAGAGTTTTGTATTTAAATAAGAATTGAACTAATAATAATAATAATAAATGTGTACTTTTATGCCGGTGCGTACCTAGCACCGAGTACACTTAATGTTTTAAATAAAAAAAAAAAATAATAATAAATTCTTTATTTGCAAGTATAAGCGTTACAATAGAAACAAATGAAAATGTACTATAGCTACTTATACCAATTGCACTGTAATATTAAAGAATACAAAACGACAAATGGCTGAACCACCTTTTAACATTTTGTATTCGTTAAGCAAAACTTTTGAACCGCAAACCAAAACGTGTTTAATATTTTTTCTAAATGTTAAATCTCCTTTATGTCGGTTTTGAACAAAATATAGAACCACTTCCGAATTATGATCTATTAAATGAAAAAGCAACAAAACAAAATTGTTATGAACAAAATGTGTTTTTGTAATGTGTTTCATTTTCATTTTCCGCTGTCGTTCTCGCTGTTGCTGCCGTCCAGTTTGCAGCCTTAAAAGTACCTTAATATCACCAATACAGTGGTTATGTTTTCCGGCAATATGCTATGAGCAGCAAGTTTCATTCTGAGCGCGTATGTTTTTATCTTTGACCTCGTTTTCACTTACCATTGAGGTCAAACGCAAATTGATTTATCGATTTAAAACCTAATTCAAATTCAAATAAAAAAAATATTAGTTATGTACAGAAGGCAGCAAGATCAAGCGTTACAAATCTGGCATGTAATTGAATCTGAACTATATGTTTTTGAAATTAAATAAAAAAATTGGTGGGGGAAATTTGACAAAATTTGTAACTCTTGATGTGCTGCTTCTGTAGGTACATAGATACACTTGAGAAAAATCTAATTATTTACAAATTGAACTGAATCTACCACCACTTCGGAAAGTCAATCTATTCGCCGATCTGATCAGTGGAAGTAACAAGAAACTCAACAGCAATCATGTTTTAAAAATATATGATAACAGCCAACAGCCAGAAATCCCATCTTCTTGCATCCGGATATCTTATAGTAGTCCCTTTCACACAACTCTTTTTTTAAACTTATTTTTATTTTTGTATAAAATATTGTTTGAAACTTAATTCTAAAGCGGTTAACCGTCTTATTTGATATTTTTTCGACTTTCGTGCTTCAATAGTTAATTAGGTTTCTCTCTAAATTAGCAATCACTGGCACTATAACAC
Source organism: Stenoptilia bipunctidactyla (assembly GCA_944452665.1). NCBI lineage: Eukaryota > Metazoa > Arthropoda > Insecta > Lepidoptera > Pterophoridae > Stenoptilia > Stenoptilia bipunctidactyla. The sequence goes on along the minus strand of OX101733.1, from coordinate 6,536,007 downwards.
TCCTTTGCCTTACTTGGACAGCCAATTAGTAAAGTACTTACATATAAGTCAGAAATGAATTAATCAATTTAATTGCCTTTAAGTAAAACGAAATATTTCAAATAATGCGATATTGGGTCTTTGATTTTCGATTCAAAGGATGAGTAGAATAAATATAGTATTTTCAGGATAATAAATATTTAAACACACTTGATCGTGTTTATGTAAATTATATTTAACGTCTTTGGGGGACTCGATTATCCTAAATTAACATAAATTTGGAGATATGTTTTTCATTAAAGCCTAGACTGTTGGAAACAAAACATCAAACCAAGGTGACCTTGCTAGTATACAACAGTGAAGACGGCTGTTGACAACGAAATTACGCATAACCTTGGCGGGTTGTAAACGGCGGTGTTTAGAAATCTAGAATCTACATAGACAACGCAAGTGCCACGATTGGTATTGGAACAAAGCGTGCCGACTTTTTGAGACCTATTGTGACGTCACAGCTGATATTTTTTACTGGGAAATACAAACACATTTAGAGACACCGATGCCGCCGATGAAATCGATTATTAAGAACGATAATGATTATGTGGAATCGATTTTCTAACAGACATACATACGCGCGGATTAAATCTAGAGGTGACCAACGTTGACGCTTGTTCGGGGTTCGGACACGCAAAAAACATGCATTTGCGTTATCCATGTAGATGTATGTCTGTGTTGTATGTCTTTGTACGCTTTTATTGTATATTTTATTATGTAACTATAAGTATAAATGACTCGAGTTTTCTAGCTTTTTAGTCTGCCTTTGAACCTTTCCTTCTTTATATCCTCAATTGCATACAAAACTGCTATCGCGAAGATGTTGCCGAAGCGAGAGATCAAAGCGCACTGACGATTTGGGGCGTGGCTTAGCGTGACCTTGGTTTGTGTTCTTGTTTGCAGGCTTGTTTACAACCGCCGTTTATAACAGTGTGGATGATACTGAAATTATTTGCTAACAACTTGACCTTACTTAACCTTTTGATGTTTGATGTTTGAGGTTTGATGTTTTGTTTCCAACAGTCTAGCTGCGGCTTTAGCACCACGCTTTTCAAGGGGCAGTCGAGTTATTCTTGGCTCTTTTATTTTGATTAAAAAAAAAATTGAAACATGAAAAATATCTTTGTCGTGGCTTTATAAAGTTGAGATAAATAAACAAAGTCTTCTAACTTTTGGTGGTTTATATCCTGTTGATTATTTTACTACTGTTACATTATATTGTAATAAATATAAAGTTTAAGAAAACATTGGGTAGACCTTTTCTTTTTTAATTGGGGAAATCCTCCATGGATACGATGACGCTCGTGGGAGCGTCAAAGTTATGCCTGGACTTTAACCGGATAAAACCCCAATGTGTTCATCCTCCGCGCCTAGTGGTGGGATCACGGGCAAGTCGAAGCATTCAACAGCGAAACCGCCGACGCCATCCGCTTGCGCGGAACCCTCGACATGCAGCGTGCCGAGGACACCAAGCACACCGCACCTCAGCGAACTCCCTTGAGCAGGGGTGGCAGATACCCCCATATCCACCGCCCAGGGACTTCACTATGGCCGGAAAGCGTTAGGGACCGGTGAAATCGCGTCGCGTTAGATCACCAGAATCTAACCCCCTCCCAGCCGCACCTCAATCTGGTGGAATCGCGTCGAGTTAGACCACCAAAATCCGGCTATCTGACCTGCCACCATCCGGGGAAATCGCTCACGCGTTAGATCCCCGAAATCCGGATGTCCGCAAAGGGCATTCGAAAAGGTAGATGGCCCTTTCGCTTCCCCTCGGCAGACGGACTGATCCATCTCACGGATAACGCATCTCGGACACCCGGGGATTGGGGTATTTTTTTACAGAAGTTGTCTTCCTTGCAGCCGTTAGGCCCCCGGTCCTGTTTCTGCCCAGAATTACGGGTTGTCCACCAGCTTGGAAGCCGAAGTAATCCAAGCCTGCCATCCCTCCGAGCAGCTGGTGGCTCAAACCAGCGCTCCCTTTCTCATGCCCTCACAGTAAGCCGCTGATACTCTTTTGGGGAACCGACGAGGGCCCCGCAGCTGATTTTGGTCCGCGCCGTCGAAACGGTACCTCTAAATTCTGGGTGGTATTCCCCTTTCCGCCACCTGGGGACGTGCCCGATGGTAGACCAGCAACTCCACATAGGACATTGGGTTGACCTAGGTTTACCGGTTAAACCTAGGTTTACCTGGGTAATCCTAAGTTTATTGCTTCTTCTAGAATTACCCGTAACATATACACGATATCGGTAAAAGGGTGTGGATTAAACTTTTTCAAAAAGAGAATACAAGCACTCCCAAAAATTTAATCTGTAATGTACAGCAAAACAAGCAACCTTACGTTGAGGCTCGAGACTGCAATTCTATTTTTGTAATGCTGTCGATCGTGATGAATTTTTATCTTTTTCCGCTTTGGAAAATGTATGATTTTTACATCACTCTAACGCTAGAGTAAGAAGTTTCAGTTCATATTATGTATGGATATTTGAATAAGTATCGGTTACCAGTGCGGTTGTATAAAAAATCTTAAATATGTATTATTTCACTTGTGCCTTGAACCTCCGCAAATTAAACTCCAAGACTGGGTCATCTTGTTGCTCAAAACCTTGCAGAATTAGCCTAAGTTTTGCCACGACTACGCAGTTTTAATCTTGACCTTGCAAAAACACAAAAACAGGCAAGATCGCTAGTTTAAGCTCACTTTCGAATAACACTATCTAAAGGTAGAATTAGATAACACAGAGAATAGTTTATTGCATTCAGTATAACGCCCAGCATTGTATCTGCAATTGTTTCCAACACGGTTTGAAAGCTTGCGGTAATTCGACGTCGGCCACCAGAGGTCGCCCCGGTGTATTATGCATGCAGCGAATCGATCGGTTACACAGTACGCACAACAGTGGTGAAATGGTTGTCAATACGATTGTGTTTCGAAAAGTAAGTACCTACTTTGTTCAACGGTAAAATATCGAATATCACGCGCTGTTTGAGTTCTACATAATGTGATAATGGAACTCTCTGAATTCGTGGGAATTTCTGGATAGCTTTAAAACAAAATGCTTACGCGAAATCAAATTATGATTGCTTGGGCCTTACATCATCAACTTCAAGCGAATACTGTCGCCCTTGACTAGATCTTCGGTGCGCCTTACGCAGAAGTTGCCTACGTCTCCGGGTACGTAGTGACTACTCGACATGTTCATGACATAACTCAGATTGCATCTACTTGTTGTATGTCCTGCCCAATGTCTCTTTAACTTTGGAATCTTCCTGGCTATGGAAGTGACTGTAGTTGACCTGCGAACCTCCTCATTTCTTAACCGATCATGACTAAGATATCGTCAGCGAATTCAACTTCAATGAGGTACCTACTTGCCCTTTACGTTGAATCCATGTCGATCCCATTCAAATACAGGATTAATTTAAATAAGCGCAACACCTCTTGCAGACGGCCTCTCCACAACAATCCCAACAAAATTCTTTTTAAAATTAGTAATTTTTGTAATTTAAGTTTTCCTATACTAAAAAAAATATTTTTGTCTCTAAACTGGCGTAACTCTATTTACTCTAAGCGTAGGTATGCCACGCGTAGGCAAAATATCTCCAGGTGCAGCGGGCAGACAGGGTTCTTAATTTTATTATTTCAAGGTAGCAAAAATTTTTTGTGTTATTTATTAAAATTTGTAAAAAGTCGAAGAACTAATGTGGTTGAGATTGATGTAGAGAGGGAGCCTGCAAGAGGTGATGCGCTAAATTAAATTAACCCTGTTAACTTAGACATTCATTTTTTTTATTTTTTTTCGAAGCCAAATAGAATAGAATAGAATAGAATAGAATAGAATAGAATAGAATAGAATAGAAAATTGTTTATTTGATATCTAAGCATACAGAACAACAGAATATAATTTATAACTACACAACCGTTCGAAGATATCAAAAAGGCCTCCGCTCAGCTTAATGTCGCGGCGGGGACCACGACGCTGGTTTTCTGCGGACACCCTTATTTATAAATTAAACATTATATACATATTAAAAACACAATAATCACAAAAATCAAAGTTAATATAAAAAACAGAAAAATAAAACCAGTAATTTATAAAAAGATACACTAAATAACACATATAAAATCTAAAATAAAATCAAGTCAAATGTCAGCATATAGTTATAAAATAAAAATTATTAAAAATTATTTGTTTTTTAAGTATTACAGTCATAAAATGATAGTAAAATTGTCACAAACAAATTATACAATTTCAAAATAAATAAATAAAATTGAAATAAAATTAATATATTATTATTAGACAAGCATGAGATATGATAAGTAGGACATAAGAGAAGCAGAGAGAAGCATAGAGAAATAAGCAAACTTTGAGTTGTCAAGTCATAGAAATAAACTGTATTGCGTCATGGATTCGAAAAGCTAATTAACTTGAATTTCAGCAAGCCCTTTGCGTTATTACAGAACATTCCGGAATAGGTTACCAATAAATAAATCCATTAGTCTGTGTGTGAATGGTGTTGATTTATATCTACAGGTTAGACATTATTTTCTTCAATAATTTTTTAAATAAGTGTGTCTTCACACTTTGCATGCTACATTATTTAGGTCACTTGTTTTTTACTGGTACTAAAAAACCATACCCGTAACCGGCGGTAATATATGAAAAGATTAATGAACGTGGAGGAAGCGAAAGAGGTATGTCTGGATCAAAGCAATTGGTGTTCCCTTGTTTCTGCCTACCCCAAAGGGAGACAGGCGTGAGGTTATGTATGTATGTGTACTTGTTTTTTAAATACCTACTTAAGTAAAGATGGTGACCGATTCTTCAGCTAAATCATAAATATTATTAGTAAAGACTATGTTGCTGAATGTTAGTATTAATATTATCATGAACATTTTGAATTTATTGAAATTTCATTTAATTGAAACTATAATATACCTCAAATAGTAGAGCTTTGAAGCTGTAATTTAATAATAAAATTTCGATGTTTTGTGTGATTGTATTTCACGAGTTGATTGAAGTTCATCCATCATGAGCAACGAACTGTAATTATATTATTGTTTGTTATTTAACTGTACAATTTTTGTTATTATTTGCAATAGAGTTTATTCTCATATTCATAAGTATATTTGTTCTTTTTCAAAATATGAATCGGAGAAAGGAACCAAAACAATTAAGAACTTAAATAAATGAAAAATGTGATAAATAAAAAAATAAAAATTACCCGACCAAGATACGAACCTGGGACCTCTCGTTTGCCGGACGAGTGCTCTTCCACTGAGCTACCGGGCCTGGCGATACGCCTCGAAATTACTTATCACATTTTTGTTTTTACGTTATATTGCTAACGTAGCTTCATAGCTAAGACCACCTGAGACCAATTTCTTTACAGAAATTGTGAATCCCAGTTAAAGCGAATCATTGCAATGTTTTAGTAAAGTTTTTAAGTTTTTGCATTTAAAATGCTCAATTATTCTTAAATAAATTTCTATTTATCACATTTTTCATGTATTTCAGAATAATTGAGCATTTTAAATGCAAAAACTTAAAAACATTACTAATTAAGAACTTAACTTGATTGGTAATAAAGATCTGAAATCATCTTGGCATTCCTTCATATCTCACCTGATGGCAAGTGAAGATCAGGTCGAAGATAACAGCAACAAGTTTGTGCGATGATTTATGATGACAGAAATTATATGAAGGGTGGTCGCTAGCCACCTAGCGTAGAGCTATTCTTAGCCGAAATGGTTGTCATTTTTTTACGATCACATAGTTTGGCTGGCTACCTTTAAAGCTAGATTGCATAATCTATACTAATATTATTAAGCTGCAGAGTTTGTGAATGCGCTAACCTCTGTAACTATCGATCTTAGTTGCAAAAAGCCTATGATAGCATAATTCTTAAGGGACTTTGCTGCGTCAGGCGAGCACACGCGGCGTGGGCGGGCTCGTTCGTCCGCGCGAGGCAGCACGCGCGCCGAGCTGTTTGTAGGCTCTGCCCTAGACGGTGCAGGCGTGCGCCCAGTGCGGACACCCGCGTCAGTCTTCCGCTTAATGCACCAAAGGCCCTAAGGGAGATTATAGGCTATATTTTATCTAGCAATTCCCTCAGGGTCAAAACTTACGCGAGTAAAACCGTGCGAAGCTGCTAGTGAGAAAAAGCTAATAATTCATATTAATTAAATAAGATACTTTTAAGCAGATTTATCGCGTAGATAGTTAAATTTTAACTTGAAGTTAACATTCAGTTTATTGCAGCATCCCTTTAGAAAACCCAGATGTTTACAACACTGACGGTTTACGAGCATTCCATAGACAAGCCGAACCACTATTTAAGGTTTGACTCTGTAAAAAAAATATCTAGAAAAAATATAATACATTCCTAAAATTATCAAAGAAGCCATTGAAATTAAAAAACACCCCAATTTCAATATTTCAGAAGATGATAAGAAACTATCACCGACATGTTACCTTATCCTGAAAAACATGCAACACCTAAAACTCAAGATACTGTCAACTGTATGAAGGGTTTCGTGCCAATCCAGAACGCTACGCTCGAAGACTGAGATACAGATGGTGGTGATGTTGTATAACTTTTTCCACTGCCAAGACGCCTGATACCTCAGCCTCTCGTGACCTCGGCTCCTGCAAAGACACCAAAATATCGGGTTCAAATTAAAAATGTAGGTAATAAACACGCGCTATATCTGGTTAAAAAGTGTTTGATTTAATAGTATGAATCGCGAAAACTTAAGAAAATATTATAACTCATATTCAATTTCTTCCAGGTACCTAGCGGTACCTAGCATGAGGACAAACCGTCTTACGTAAAAAATATAAAAAAAAGACGTGCAAGCAAATTCAACATCACAACTCCGTGTAATGTGCCCACTGCAAGGCCATAGTAGTCTCTCCTCTCCTGAGGAGGTTTAGATCGTAAAGCATTAAGCAGGCCCAGTGCTGGTTCGTGGATACAAGCAAGCAAATTATGTGCGCAATATTAATTGGCGAATTACGACGGTGTTGTTCACGACTAATCAGAGTTAATATTGACTCAGCACATCGGAATAATCCGAATTATATTGTATTGTTATCGAATATAGCAATCTCCAATTACCCAGATGCTGAACATTCGTCTTACATAACGGCAACCGACGAACACAATAACTGTTGTTGTTGTATTCATTGTTTGTGTTGATTAGTAAAGCTATACCAATTAGTTGCACATGCTGTTTCACACGAGGTTTGTTATTGTTTATGAGTATGAGATTGGACGATTTCTTTATTTGATTTTTTTTAAACGAATTTGAAAGACGGAGGTTCTCAGTTTGACAGTAGGTTTTAAGAAGTAACAAATAATAATAACATAATAATAAAATATTTATTTCTGATAAAAACTTATATCTAAGAATAACATCAATTGTGAAATTAATACTAGTTTAAACAACATAATTCATATTAACTAAATTGCAAATAAGCAAAAAAATATAAATATAATACAATAAAACGTCATTTCATCTGTTTATCATGACCTAAAGTAACACAGTCATAATACCGAAACTAAGTAATTATGATTACTTGTTTTTTAGGTACAAAATATTCAATAGAATGTGCTAAGTCAAAATTAATTCTAAAGATATAATACAATTTGCTGTGCAAAAGTGCAAAACTATAAGTTAAAATTTATAAAGTATAATGTTCAAAATAAAAAAAAAACTATACTAAATACATAACTGGGTACACAACATACAACAGTCATTAATCTATATTTACAACTAAAAACATACTAAAAACTTTTTAAAACGTAGTTAGATTTAATCTTATTTTAAGACTATTAACAGTTTCTCTGTTTCATCATAAGACATGTTTAAAAGTGACGCTCGTATAGTCCGTTTAGTTTTGCTCTAGGTCAGGGGGTATATGTTTAGTTTGGCTTTTAATCTTTTATACAACAGTGGTCCTAAAAAAAGTAAAATCTAGAAGAAAATGCAGTTTTTGTTTTAAGTGGGCGTGCAATGTCAGCCTTCTTTTGTTAGTTGCTTGTGATTTGTAAATAAGGGTGCAATAGTATTTTAAAATTGTGTTCATTATAAATAACTGTCAAAACTTGACAGTCTTTATAGAGAAGCAGTGTAGTAAAGGAAAGGTCGGAAATGCGAAACTTTTAAAGCTCTTTGCGCTCTTTCAATGTTAATGAGAAGTGTTTTAGCGGCTCCTTGCAAATGCTTGTTGCAAGATTATTTCGTCAATTTTAGATAGATTTAAATATTATTATTTTCTTCGGTAAATCATAAAACATATCCCCGTATAGATTTGATGAAATATTTAATATTTCGAAATTGAAAAACTAATAAAAACAAAAAACATAATAAGAACATAAATAGTGTGTGGCCATTGTGCAAAAGTTTTAATAAAAAATAGAGATTAGAATATAGTCGGTTTTTTATGCTTTCCATTCGTTGATTACAAATGTTTTTCATTGAACATAAAAAATATATTTGCAGAACCTAGTAGGCTACCTATTAGTCCAGTGAAAGTACAAGTAAGTTATCTCTTAAACTTGCACGTTGCCCAAAATCAGACTTCATATAGAAACAAACCCTAATTTCTTAATAACAGTATAACACCGAGTTTTATAAATATACGAGACAAAAGCAACATGAAAATAAACTCACAAAAGCAGAAAATAAACAAGCGTGGTTACATCTATCAACAGTAACGAGACAACCTCGCAGATACACGAGCATTACATTAATAATAAAAAGCCAAAGTAATGGATGATAATCACCACGATATATACAATTTTATAAATTAAATGTGACACTTCCTTATGTACGGCAGATAAAGGTAATGTAATCTTTGTTAAGGGTAAGGACTCATAGGCAAAAAACGAACCTCTAATGATTATGATGTCTATGATGTCCATCTTTCTGACTGCCCTTTTTCTCATGAAAGCTAAAAAACGTGAAATTAATATACATTGCAGGATTGCAATCCCTTGGACCTGAAAAAAAACTTCTTAATCGCGGCTCATAAGATTTGGTCGCTCTTATAGGTTAAGTAAAAGCCACATATTTTGGAACTGGATTTTCAGTTTTATTTAACATGTTTTACTGATCTTTAAAAATAATTGAGCTATATTCAATGCAAAAAGTTTAAAAAAGTAAATCTATAATTTTATTATTTTATTACACACCTCAAAAATCTATCAAGTTACAAATTATGAAAAATTAAACCATCTGGGATAAATTTGATCCTTCAAAAGCACGACTAAAATCAAGGATATGACAAAGTCAACTTTAACTCTTAAATCTCCGGCAAGACCATTTCCCACAAATAAATTCACTTTGACCTAACTTTCCTAAAAGTGTCGGTAAATATAACCGTCCATTTAGGGCTTTCAGACGCCATTACGTCTTAATTAAATTTTCTTCAACAAATTGAGTTCATGGTGAACTTTGTCGAAGAATCCCAATTTACTTTAGAAATGGTATAGTTAACACTTTTTCTGTTAAATAAAACACGGCTTTAACCGCACTTTAGCGTTATAAAAGTATTTGTGACCATGGGGTATGTAAACATTGAAACATCGAATCAAAATGTTAACTATTTATATGTACTTATGCAATTTTAAATTCAGTAAAAAAGTGTTTTATTTAAAATATAATGAATCGTTCTAAATGTCTCAATATGTACTGTTGCAAGAACCTTAATGACGATACTGTCTCAGTAGACATGTATTTACTATGGTATCGGTTTCATACTCAAAATGAATAAAACGATGAAATATTTTATCTCATTACTAAAGTAAATTGGCGTTTTATTGGCCTGTGTACTTAAAAAAGTTTGACTTCATTTCAACGGCCATTTTTGTGTAATATCACGTAATTAGTGCGGCTTCACACGCGTTTTTTTTTAAATATTGTAAGGATAGGACGTTTGTCTTCCATGCCACCTGATGGAAAGTGCGCATGAAGACTATGGTGTTACACGCCCATCCACGAGAAACCTATTCACTCGACACATAAAAGTTCCAGGACTGTAGTGGTCAGGAAAAACAGACGCAGGCAGATTGTTCCACACCTTGGCAGTCCGTACCAAAAAGGAACTATCGAAGCGTTTTGTTCGACTTCTTGGTATATCCACTATATACGGATGGAAGTTCTGTCTGCGTCTGGTAGTCCGGTGGTAAAAAGGGGTGCGTTCAATTTGGTCAAAAAGAGCACTCGCACACTCACCAAAATGTAGCCGATAAAATACTGTCAAACAAGCAACCGTACGACGATGCTCCAACGTCTGCAATTCTTTATTTGTAAGGTTGTTGTTATTTATGAGTTTTCGGGCTCTTCGGTCAACAGAGTCTAGCGCTTCGAGCTGGTATTTGGCAGAACCATCCCAAAGGTGACTACAGTACTCCATGCAAGACCTCACTTGGGCTGTGTATAAGTTGAGGAGCCGTTCAGGGCTGAAGTACCGCCGGACCTTCGAGATGATACCCAATTTTTTGGAAGCCGTTTTTGCCATAGACTCAATTTGTTGTCCGAAGTTTAATTTGGACGTTATAGTGACCCCCAAAAGCCCTAGTTGGTCGGTGATGGGAACAGATACATTCTGGAAAGTGGGCGTAAGGGTAAAGGTGCTCTTTTTTGCGGAGAATAGACACGCTTGTGTTTTGGAGGCGTTTGACCAGGTTAGATTCGCCCCAATCGGACACATTCCGCAAGGTCGAATCAACGCGCTCAATCATAGACTCTCTCAAAACTTGGATTTCATGGGCGCTCGTTCGCGCATTGGATATATATCTCTCAACAACAGTGCTGTCATCAGCATATCCAATAATGCCTGGTGTTAGCAGGTCATTAATGTGCAGCAAGAATAAAGTTGCAGAGAGAACAGATCCCTGAGGTACCCCGGCATTAATCGCCATTAGGTCAGAGGAGTAGCCGTCTAAGACTACTCGAATCGACCGTTCCCTCAGAAAATCAGATATCCAGTCGCAGAGCCCGGTCGGTATGCCATATGCTGGAAGCTTGCTTAAGAGACCATCATACCAGACCCTGTCAAAGGCCTTGGAGATGTCTAAGGATACAGCTATTGCTTCACCATGACCCTCCAAGGCCTCACTCCATAAGTGTGTGGCATACACGAGAAGATCGCCGGTCGAGCGTCCACTGCGGAAACCATATTGGCTATCGCTTAGGAGCTCGTTGGTCTCAAGGTATGCCAGGAGTCGATTGTTCAATACACGTTCCATGACTTTACAAAGTATGGAGGTGATTGAAATTGGTCGATAGTTGACAGGATCAGCATGGCTTCCCTTCTTCGGTACTGGTTGTACGTTAGCCAGTTTCCAGGATTTGGGGACTTTACCAGATTCCAAAGAGAGTCTATAGAGACGCGTCGAAACGGGAGACAACTCAGCTGCGCAGCGTTTCAACACCACTGCAGGAATACCGTCTGGACCGCTAGCCTTATTCTCGTCTAGGTGCAGCAAGCACTTAAGAACCTCCTTTTGGCGAATATGAACGGTACCCATTGTAGGACCGAACTGAGGTAATTGGGGTGGGATTTTTCCTTGGCTATCTAGACGAGAATTTTCCGCAAAGATACTGGCAAATAAATCCGCCTTTTCCTTAGCGGTATGGGCCAGAGAACCGTCAGGTTTCCGCAGAGGCGGCAGCGTCGGGCGACAAAAGTTCGTTTCGACCGACTTGGCGAGGGACCAGAAAGCTTTACTTCCCGAGGGGTATGAGGCTATTCTGTCTCCAATACAGCCTATGTGGGCGAAACGAGCTCTTTTGATCACCTTTTTGCAGGACTTGGCGGCAGCATTGTACCTCTTTTTGTGTTCATGCGAATCCACGGCTTTGCTTCTGCGAGCGGTTGCCCAGGCTTTGTACGCTTCTCGCTTACGCTTTTCAGCGGAAAAGCATTCAGCACTAAACCATGGGCGAGCTTTGGTTTCAAGGGATAGATCAGCGTAGGGAATGAAAAACTCCATTGCTTGACCTATCACACTTGAGACTGCATCAGCGCAGCACGATGGATCGGTTGATGTAAAACAAGCTTGCCGCCACGGATAAGATGCGAAGAAATGTCGCATTTCATCCCAATCTGCCGACTTGTAACGCCATACTCGCCTAGAATCACTTGGTCGGGTGTCAGGTGGCGAGTACTGCGATACAGATTTCACCAGACAGTGATCGGATGTCCCTAATGGTGCAGTGACGGACACCGAATATCTGTCCGGATCGGTTGTCAGCAGAAGGTCCAGGCAGTAAGCAGTATGGCCAGCAACGTCTGGGATGCGCGTAGGCTCGTCAACAAGCTGAGAGAGGCCATGAGTGAGCAAAAACTTAAAAGCCTCTCTACCAGCATGGTCAGTGTCCTGAAACGGGTATAACCACTGTCCGTGGTTTGCGTTAAAATCCCCCAGGAACACCAACTGCGCTGTGGGAAAACGTTGCTGAACCTTGTCCGCTGTACTGCTGAGATAGTCCATAAGCCTCGTTATCTCCCGATCTCCGCTGTGTGACCGATAAATACCAGCGTATACCATTTGATCTAGGCCGGTATCTATGTGAACCCACATAACTGAAAGGTCCGGCACTTCTAAGTAACGGAGACGCTGACAACAGATCTTGTCACTGGCATACATGCACACCCCGGCGTGCGGGTGGAATTTGGAATTTGGACCTGGGTAACAAAGGTATGCTGAGTCTGACGGATCACAGATCTGCGTCTCCGTTAGGAAGAGTAGGTGGGGTCTCTCCGTCTCGAGGTGGTGGTGGACATCATTGAGATTGGAGTGCACTCCTCGGATATTACAGAAGTGCACTTTAAACGAGAGGAAGTGCAACCGCTGTGTTACCTTACTCTTCTTTGGACCTTTCATTAGTTTTGGAGTGGAGTGAATAGGGAGGAGAACAGAAGTTGAGTGAAGCGCTGCAAATGGAACCAAGCAACTTGATAGGGGTGACGCACCATTGGGAAACTCGCTTGGAGACTGCGGGGACGCCCGAACCCCCCCGAGTTCGCCATCGGGTCCTCTCAAACCGGTCGCCAACCGGCACGATGGAGCCTCCCGGGATTTTTCGCGAGGTGGCGGGGCAGCCTTTTGCATGTGGCTGGCATGCTACTTGGGCCCCCTACTACCTGCGGTCGGCCAGCGGTGCACCGTGCTTCGGATCCCGCTACCCTCCAAAACGAGTTACCCGGTGAGTCATTATCCTACGAGTTGTAAACAGTTCTCCGATGCAGCACGATCACTCAGACCTATCCTCCACAATGGCTACACTAGACATCATGCCGGAACGCAACTAGGTTACTTGGCGGCATGGTTTTGTCTAGTGGGTGGTGACAAACCACGGCCGAAGCCTACCACCAGATTTTACTGCTCGTTTAGCACCACCCAGGGACCACGTACAAGGCATCGAGGGCTAAACCTTGCGGACGCGAGCAGTTTTCAGTCCCCAAAGGCCTATTTTCCCTGAAAATAAGCAAAAATGGCAAAAATCATTATTCAGTATTTTTCCAGAGAATATATTTATTACTTTCAATTCGATCAATCTAGTGGTTTTATGGCAATGGTGAATAGACTTAACTGCAAACATAGCATCGACTTAATGCCAAACTACATCCGAGAGGAGCCGGAAACTACAGCTAGTTCCTTAAAATAACACTGTTAATAGATAAAAATACCAAATATAATCGATCCCGGCTGGGAGTCAAATCCAGATCACTCGCATTCCAGGCCCCTGTGGCTCATTTGGAAGAGTGTCCGCCCGGAATGCCGAAGATCTGGGCACGAGTCCCAGCCGGGATCAATATTTTGGTATTTTTATGAATAAAATTATATAAAATGCAAAATAAAGCTTTTTATATAACCCTTTTAAGTTAATATTCTCGATTCGAATGCTTTTATTTACTTTGGCGATAGGGTATACCTATCTGCTTCAGACGCCAGTAGTGGGTGCGGGTTCGAGTCCCGCACGGAACAAGAAAAAAAAAATGTTCCTTGTGTGGGCGTTTATCTATATATGTATTTTATATTCTGGGTTCCTCCTAGTTCGCTACATGGTATCTCATAACACAAGCTTTGCTTACTTTGAAGCTATGTAGTTGGTGTGATTGTCTGGGATTTTATTTATTTATCAACCGACTTCCAAAAAAGGAGGAGGTTCTCAATTCGTCTGTATGTTTTTTTTTGTGTCTTTGTTACACGATATTTCGGACAATTATGAATCGATTTTAAAATCTGCTTCATATCTTCATATAGATCTTGTTTCATATGATAGAGGTTACTTCATAGTTGGTCCCATATAAATTTTATTGAAATCGGTTGAGTACTTCTTCGAGAATTTAAAATTTTTGAAACAATATAAGTCGGCCAAAGTTTTGACGTGAAGTTGGTTTTTTTAATACTCTGCATTCGTTGATTATTTTATAGTTCCTTGTCGGTACGTACGAGTGGTTAAAGCGTAAAGTGAACGGCTCTGCGTTTATCGTCATATACGTATACCTACACCTATGTATTTTTGTAATTATTATAATCGTAACATTTACATTGATTCCCCGAACTTGGAGTTTGTAACAGTGCTAAAATATCGAGAATTTATTTAATACATTTTCTTTCAAGTTCTTAATAAAAAAGTACTTTACGGAGTGAAAGCGACGACGAATCGTGATCAGTCATAAAAAAGCGAATAAAACGTATCATGCTTAAAAAATTAGAATAACTTTCTAGTATGAAGCTATAGAGAATTTAAAATGTGTTTAAAATTCCATAAATATAGGGTCCGCCTATAATAGTCAATTATATTTTAATAGCAGATTAGGAATGACGAGAGGGTATGAATTTAGAAGAAAATGTTTTTTTTTTCAAATACCTATTTTTTATAAATTAAAACTTTAAAATTATTCTCTGTAAGTAAAATTTAAGATTAATCTATATTTTTTGACTAAATACAATAAGATGGAAACGTTTTTGTCATAAAGTACAGATCAAACTTAAATTTTGATCACTTAGAAGAATTTTGAAATTTTAATTTTGATCTGCAGTTTATGACAAAAACGTTTCCATCTTATTGTATTTGGTCAAAAAATGTAGATTAATCTTAAATTTTACTTGCAGAGAATAATTTTGAAATTTTAATTTATGAAAAATATTTTTAAAAACTTTTTTTTTTTCGTAATTGTGACTATTATAAGGTACTTAACCCTATATAATAACAAAAATAAGTTACAGAAGTATAACAATAATAGTTGTTTTTGTGTATATTAGTTTTTACGAGTAGCTTCCATTACATTCCAGAGAATATAACATAAACACCTTTTACATTTCATAACTTAAACTGCATTTCCAACCGACTTCTAAAAAAGGAGGAGGTTCTCAATTCGTCTCTATGTTTTTTTTGTGTCTTTGTTACACAATATTCCAGACAATTATGAATTGATTTTAAAAATTCTTAATTCATATGATAGATAGAGGATACTTCATAGTTGGTCCCATATAAATTTCATCGAAATCAGTGCGGTACTTCATGGAAAATATCAAATTTTTGAAAAAAATATGTATGATTTCGGAGAATGTTTACGTGGATGACAGTATTAGTCGGCCAAAGTGTTGACGTGAAGTCGGTTTTTTTAATACTCTACATTCGTTGATTATCACCTTGACAATAGGAGCGCACTCGCTAGCGTGCGTCCGGCTGTCTGGACATTTTCTCGCAGAGCGTTGCTGCTTATCTAGGTGGCTAAGTCATCGTTTGTGACGACGATCTGTAAAGGTTTCATCGTTTGTGACGCTATAGTTTCCTCAAAAAATCGAAAAAACTTTGGCCAGCCAGCCAGAATTTCGCATTTTCCAGCATTCCAGATCTCAGCCCCCAGAGGGTTTTGAGGTTCCAGCTGGTATATAAAGGTATGTGACGCGATATGTGACAGCAACTAAAGTGGTTTTATCAAGCAAAACGCCATAATTTTCGAGTTAACACGAAAAACAAGTGGCCAGCCAGCCGGACGTTTCTGGCTGAGCCACTTTGTTTTTTCTTTATATCTCAGTAATTAAAGCAATTAGAACTGAGTTTTAAGTCTAAAAGGAATGTGACGCGATATGTGACAGACCTCATATAGTTTAAAACATACCTGACGCATGTGTTTAAGAGTTATTTCGATAAAGATTTTGATGACAGATGACAAATGTCCGGCTGGCTGAGCCACCCATTCCAGCGCTTGCAGACGGTCTAGAAAGCTAGATTCTTATCAAAAGGAATGTGACGGCGACGAAGACAACAAATCGTCGTATGTGACAGCTCTAAATACTGCCAAACAAAAAATATAAGCGATTGTTGATTCTTTCATACAAAGTCAATTAGGGTGACCATATTTTACTCTTGTACATTGTCATCCTTATAAAATACTTCCGCAAAATTTGTCAAACATGACAAATAACTTGATCATTACGTTGCTCTAATTAAGTGGGTAATTAAAAATATTATTTCATAATGCATCATGTATTTATTTTTTATTAATTTACTTTTTGTTTGTGTTTACCAATTAATAAAATCAGTTTGGGATTAATGTAACATGTTGAAAAAAGTAAGTAACAAACTTTTTCTTTAACTTTTGACTTGATATGTTACTTTATTCTTAATCTTGACATTAAACCACAAGAACGTAAAACTTATAAGTAGGTATACAGGGTGACTGGTGGGTTACTTTAGAAATTCAACGTGACAGTTTGAGATCATGCATAAAAAGTAAAAACGTAATAAAAAAATAATATTTATAAATTTACTGAGTAAACTTAACCGAAAGTTAAATAAGTGATTACGCAACGCATGGTTACGCTAGCATTGGCAGCGATCCGCGTGCCAGGTCATTGTAAAAAAATTAACAATAATGAGTACCTACTTTAATACATAATTATCGAGTACATAGTGCTCTCCTTCAGTATCTAAAATTTGTCACCAGTCAACCTGTATAATGCAACATATTATTTATAAGTAGTGTTTTGGGAATGACTTGGCTGCTGGTGTTTTAGTAAAAGTTTTAGTTTTATAAACTGATTTGATCACTTAGTTCTCTTTCCATCTTTTCAATAATTAAGTGGGAAAAAAAAATCGTTACATAATGGATATACCTATGTTTATTTTATATTCATTAATAAATATATGTTTTTTTTGTACCCATTAATAAAATCAGTCTGGGTTTAATGTAACATATTCAAATAACTAAGTAACAATTTCTTTATGAAAGAAATACAATTCTGGACAAAAAGTAGTTTTTCATCTGATAATTCTATTTACATCATTAAAAGCTTACTTAAAAATAATGTAGGTACATATTAAAATAACAAATATCGCTTTGAATCAGTACTTGTCCGTTTATCTATTAGACACTATTTACAATTTTTTATACGACAACCTAGTAACAAGTTAACCTTGCAACATGAGTAACAATTAAAATCAAATATTTTATTTTTCCTTCACATATTAAACAATCTGACAACATAATTAAATCTAGTTCAATTTGCTAAATCTAATTGGTAGGTAAGTACATAAGTAGGTATCACATATTGTACACTTTGGTAATTGGCAAGTATTTACTGACTTTGTTTAATTGTGAAAATAATCAAAATTTTTGAAATCTTGATAACCACTTTTTAATAAAACGTTATTTTTAATTACACTTAACATTATGGCATTACTTATGAGTGTTAATCAAATAATATTATATACTTTACAATTCTTTACTTCACATAACAAACCACCTGCAATAATTAAATTAATATTTGAATCTAATTCAGTTTGTTTACACTAATTTGTGTGTAAATAAGTATTACTTAATAAATAAAGATATGTTTTAATAAAACAGTATTTTGAGTTATACTTAATTATTTACAATTAGCCTTAACGTATTAAATACTCATTAATAAAACAAGTTCCTAAGTACCTAATTAAAACATCTTCATTATAATGTAGGTATGCATCTCTCAGTTCAGTCTGTCAAAACATAAACAAGACAATGTAGAAGCATTGGCTTTTTAAGGCTTTGCCTAATTTTGTAATCCATATCGTCATAGCAAAACCAATCATTATCATTACAATAAAAATGACATTTATAATGCCCTAGTGAACCACCATTGATATATTCTACAACACCAAACACCTTGTAAGTTTAAGTACACTTAATTAGAGCAACGTATTGATCAAGTTATTTGTCATGTTTGACAAATTTTGCGGAAGTATTTTATAAGGATGACAATGTACAAGAGTAAAATATGGTCACCCTAATTGACTTTGTATGAAAGAATCAACAATCGCTTATATTTTTTGTTTGGCAGTATTTAGAGCTGTCACATACGACGATTTGTTGTCTTCGTCGCCGTCACATTCCTTTTGATAAGAATCTAGCTTTCTAGACCGTCTGCAAGCGCTGGAATGGGTGGCTCAGCCAGCCGGACATTTGTCATCTGTCATCAAAATCTTTATCGAAATAACTCTTAAACACATGCGTCAGGTATGTTTTAAACTATATGAGGTCTGTCACATATCGCGTCACATTCCTTTTAGACTTAAAACTCAGTTCTAATTGCTTTAATTACTGAGATATAAAGAAAAAACAAAGTGGCTCAGCCAGAAACGTCCGGCTGGCTGGCCACTTGTTTTTCGTGTTAACTCGAAAATTATGGCGTTTTGCTTGATAAAACCACTTTAGTTGCTGTCACATATCGCGTCACATACCTTTATATACCAGCTGGATCCTCAAAACCCTCTGGGGGCTGAGATCTGGAATGCTGGAAAATGCGAAATCTGGCTGGCTGGCCAAAGTTTTTTCGATTTTTTGAGGAAACTATAGCGTCACAAACGATGAAACCTTTACAGATCGTCGTCACAAACGATGACTTAGCCACCTAGATAAGCAGCAACGCTCTGCGAGAAAATGTCCAGACAGCCGGACGCACGCACTCGCTAAATAGATATTATGTTATAAATAAAGCCAGTCGGTACAAAGTACCTAACAGCTCAGTGATAATTCTACCGCTGTTTTCTAAATACCACTTTAATACTACCAGTCTTTTCCGACATATTAGAACTTAATTTCAAAAAAGCTCCGACATTAAATAAGAATCTCATGCTCTCATGAATCTCAAGCTTTCGGCATATGTATCTATTTCTCTTCAATACATTACCCATAATCATACAACACCGCTACACAAAAGCTCTTCTAAAGCCTAAACTTCGTAGGAGATGATGAAATACATTGTTAATGCGATATTCTACAACTTTCAGACGGATGACGCAGCCCCAGAGAGTTATTAAGGTAATTCATGGGTAAACACAGCCTACCAACCCTAAACAGGGGCTTAGTTTAACACTGTGAACATTTTAGGGCGCATTCTAAAATATCTTATTATCTTTCATGTTCGACGTCGTAAGATTTTGTGTTATGTCGCGCCTGGGTGATACTGACTTATTTTACTTTTGTGATTTTCATTTCGTTATTAAAAGTTATTTGGCCCCACTAATAACAAATCAACGAAAACCTCAGTGAATAACACCAAATACATGGCCTAAGAGTAAGCAAAGATTGGGTTATGACATACCATGTGGCGAACTAGGGGTGAGGAACAGACCAAATGGTGATAATTCGAAGGTTGATTACTTTACCAAATTTTCATTCCATCTATTAGTAATTTATTGTTAGCTTCCGTTATTATTAATATAGATTTTGTGTCGTAACTCAAATCGTGAAATTTTCAATCGCCGCCAGTGGCAAAGCGATACGTGTCTCCCTGTCGATAAAATGCACTACACCCAATGATATTATATAAAACAAAAGTTTACTTAGTTTATAATATCATTGACTACACCTATATTATTCCTGTTTGAAACACTTTTAGCTCATAACTGGAAAATGTAAGTCGCCTCGCGATAACAATAATAAATACTCTTTATTGCCATGACACTTAAAAAATCATGTTCACAATAACAAAAATATAAAAGAGAAGACAATTTAGGCGGCCTTATCGCTCTAAGTGATTTCTTCCATGCAACCAAATACAAATATAAATGAAATCACAAACTTAAACTAGGGCAGCGCATTTAATTTGTAAGAATAAACATAATAACTGTAAATTACTAAAATAACAAACTATTAGACACAATATTTTATAATAATTACAGATATATAGAATAATGTTATCTATAATAATTATAAGCTATTCAGTATTGTCTGAGTTTCTTACTTTTAACCAGACATGTGACAGACTTTTGTTTTTCATTTGTGTAGGAACTTATAACTTGCCGCCTTGGACGCCAAGATTAACGAAAGGCTGTGTGTTTTATAAGGTTTTATGTTCATAGGGCTTAAGTGCAGACGGCGCGGCGCCAAGTACTTCGGTCGCAAGGGACTTACTCAATATAATGAGTCGTAAAAATTCAAGATACTACTACGTACAAGTTGCCTTCCAACTTTGTTCCGGATGCAGGAAAAGAGCAGTCATTAAAATTACTGAAACAAAACATCAAAGTAATTCCGACTCGCCAAGGGTCGTATTCTAAATACAAAGAAAAACACATTAATTTCACAGCTACGGACACAATTAAGCACAAAATAAATATTTATTAAAATGCCGGTTGTGTACAATTCGGACTTGCGTACTAAGGGCTCCGTACGTAAACTTCGTCTAAGCACAATGTTTTCTTTATTAGTACTTTCTGCAAAAGGAAAAACATGTTTCAGGTTTTTCGCTTCCCGGGCATTCTGTAAAAGTCAGTTACTAAGGTTTGGACCTTAGTCCCTTACTAAGGTTTTACTAGAGGATTTTTTGTGTGCGATAGGCTGACCCACTGTTACTGCAATCGTCTCTCTCCACTTTTATAATGCTTCCAAGTTTGTCACACGTGACGGTTTTATCACCTCTGGTGTTCTGCCTACCACATAAGCACAGTTAGGTTAAGTTAAACTACAGTAAACAAATAAAATACTTTGTAAATTGAATAGGAAGTGTTCAATTAAAATCCGTTTTGTGTCAAAAAACCATGCTTACGTTTGAATTACAAATGAGCCGCGTAGGTAGCTCGCGTTTCGTCCGTTTGTATGATGTTGAATTACTGTAGATATCTGTACTGTACCATAGGGATAAAGGCGTGAAGTCATGGAATGTATGTACTTTAGTTTATAGTAAGATTTTTCGTGGGCCTCTTTTCGGAATATTTATTTATTATTTATCAATATTCAGGTTACTGGATATTAAATTTTTAAGTGGCTACTACTTTAAACTTTATAACAAGCTCAGAGCCAACCACCAGAATCCTAAACGAAAAAGGCATTAAACAATATTGGCCAGTAAAAAATAAAAATCAAAGTCACAGCACATCCTCGGAGACATTAAAATTTAAGTCAGTTCTTTTAATATTTTATTCTCCACAATTTACTGTGATGGTTAAAGTTTTCTTGAAATCTCTCATTGCACGGAGCAGCAGTTTGGCTTGAGGCCAATGTCCATCCGCACAAATGTCCAAAATCAGATGAAAAATGCTTAACACTTTTTTCCGAAAGCGCTTTATTTAATACACTTTGATATATGTCTGTTCTATTTTGGTGTTCCGAATTCTGGACTCGTGCGTTTGGTTAGAAAATTGTAGATTAGTTTTTAGGGATTGCAACGGAACGCAACTACAGCACCTCTGAAGAAGTATAGAAATGTAATAGAATGAATGACCCTCGATCGGCGTAGATCGAGTGGTGTGGTTACATCCTTACAGCTTTAATTTAACTGCATATTACATACTGAAATGCGTGTTAGGTCAGTGTTTAAAAAGGTTTCTTCATTTATATAAGATTCCAAGGTTTTTACTTCACGAATGCATTTAGAAAAATTATGTTATCTTACATAAGTTAAATTTTAAATATGAAAAGCACAACATTAGTTAAATTGTAATTCAAATACTCCAGTTTCATTGAAGTTTTTACTTTGGAAGAAGTTTTATGCAATTCATGAATCGCTGCCAAGTGTATCTAGAACTTTGAAGTATCTAAGAAAAAATAAGTCAAACCAAAAAGTCGGTGAATGGGGTAGAAAACTGCCTAATTTTTTCACTAGAGGCGCAGATTATGCTTAACTCATAACACTCAAATACCAAATTAGAACTCATTTTTATGGTGATTTTCATAAAAAAATTAGAAATGCCGTGTAGTCATATGTTTTATAGAAAATAAATGCCAAAGTTTCTCTGAGGATATACAGATGCGGAAGTTGTGCATGTACACTTGATTTAATTTGTGATGGAAATGTACATATTACGGTCCACATTTTTCACATTTAAATACAGAAAAACTAATTATTATATAATTGTCGCAAAATAGAACACTGAACAAGCAATTTTGATAACAACTTGTTCATTTCAGAGTTTGTTATGGGTCAAGCGTATGAAGTGACATCTATTTAGAGCTTTTCGTTTTCTTCTCTATTTCAACAAGGCAATATTTTTTATCATTTTGTTGAACTATTTTGTTATAAGTTTTCTTTGTATTTGATACTTAAAATAATTTATGTGGTTATCTGAATAAGTATTAATTAAATTAAAATAATGTTTTATAAAGCACCAATGAAATAAACCTCTTTTATTTATCATGCTACCAAATTGATAAATCTATCCATTACAAATGATACAACTTATCAACCAAAACGATAAAAGTTATCGAACATATGAATAATTTATAAAAATAAAAAAATTAGAACCCTATATAACATATACTTAAATGATACAGATATATTGGTTCCAGACAAAAATACTTTATGAAAAAAATATCTAAAGGTGTTGGACCAAAATATTTGTGTCAAGTAAGCTGTAGTAGCTACCCTTCCACATGCATAAGGTAAAAAAAAAATACAATAGAATTTGAGTTAATCCAATCACTAATATAAAAAAAAAATTACCCTTGGTCACCATAATGATATATTTACTTTTTGTGGAAACACGGAGCAAGGTGGTGCGCGTTCTTTCCCTTAGAAAGCTCAGCTCAAGTGATACAAAACGCGTGCGCTTTTCGAAAGCGGGTTAGAACTTTTCTGTGCAAAATATTCGCACCTAAATAATATGATCCACCATAATGACAAATTTTCCCGGGACAGCTATATTTAAGCTCGTCGAAAACTGCACAGTCCATTTAAAAATATGAAAACACGTTTTGACAATGGATTCGTTCATCATTTAACACTTAGTTTTTGAGATACTAGACTAATGACTACGAAAATGGTCGTAGGACAATCCAACAGAATGAAAAAGCAGATACAAAATTTTATTTTAATTTAAAAAAGAACAAACTAGAAATCAAAATTGTAATTGGCAATTGTAGACTAATTTTTTTTTATTATTTCAATTTAAATAGAACCTTCCACAATTACATTTTCATCGCGGACACATTTTTTTTGTACTTGGGAAATTCACTTACTTTAGTCAGTAAACCAATTTTATTTATTTTATTAAATAAACGTTTTTTTTTTTTTTCCGCCAAGGAAAGTCGTTTGGCACCCACTAAAACCAGCTTTAACCAGTAAAGCTAGCTTTAGCGGGAGGAGGATGAATCCTATTACGGACGAATGGGCATTCTATAAGCTGTTAACCATAAGTGGCTAATGGCAAATAGAATGCCCAGACAGTGTGGAGACTCTCTCAGATAGGCTGAGCATACCCACTAAACATCCCCCTTTTGACTCACCTTGATTAAGGTCCTTAGTCATCGTCGGAACGACAGCCAATTGGAGCGAGAGGCTGCGTAGTGAGCGGCATCCAGACGGCTGCCACCAAAAGGAACTGAAAGTGAGAAAAACAAAGCTAAGATTAGCAGAAATGACAAAGCTGAAGTAAGATATTAACTAGAGTGATCAGACTCACTCAGAGATAGGAATGCTGGAAAGAAGGACTACGTTTAGAAACGTTGAGCTTGCTGGAGTTTCCTGATAAGGGGAGCGAACTTGGTTAAGACCGGAAGAGCACCGTTGAAACCCTCTGGGCTGGCGTCGAGAGCGGCGCCGAAAGCCAGGATCTCGTCGATGGGCGCGAGCTGGATCCAGAACGCCATGCGGTCTTGAGAACCTTTTGCGTTCTGGCACTGGGAAGCCGATTTGGCGGCCGGTTGCGATTGAGTCACATCCCGGCTGCGCTGACCTGAAACGAAAGAGGTGAAGGCCTTGGGGGCCTTTGAACTGACTGGAGGAGCGTCCGAGCTAGGCTGCGGTCGCTCTCTCCAGTTCTCGATGGGCTTCACGGTAGCCCTGGCTGCACGCGGTGCCTTGGAGCAGCCGCGAAAGTTTGCTGTGTGGCCTGACTGGCCGCACAAGACGCAGGACGGAGCGGTAGGCGATTCGGGAGTGCGAGAGCACTCCTTAGTCCCATGCGGTTCTAGGCACTTGACGCACCTAGGGGAAGCAAAACAGTTTGCCGCCGCATGACCATACAATTGGCAGCGGTGGCACTGACCTGGGAAACCACGTTTGTGTGGAGCTTTGACTCGGATGTTGGAGAGACCGCACACGGTGAGCTTGCCTCTGAAAATGGACTGTCCTTGCGGGCTCTTCGCTAGGATTACTAGCGCAAGTGGGAACTGCTTGCCTCGGCGGCTGTGCATTTTGTGCACAGATTCGACGGGGAAGCCTTGAGAAGACAAGTCCTCTTGGATTTGCTCGTTCGAGAGCTCGAACGGCACGTTCCTGAGGACGGCACGAATCTTACGCTCCTCAGGGAGGGCGTAAGTGTGGTACTCGAGCTTCTTGTCAGCAAGAAGCCGAGTGAAATTCCTGAAATCAGAAATTGAGCAGACAACGACCTTAATAGAGTCACCAACATTGGATGCCTTACTATACTGGATCTTCGGGGAGTGCGTTCCGCAGAGAGCTGAGACCTCGGTCCAGCGGCTCTTGTCCCGTAGAAAGACGGGCGGCGGAGATTTGACTTTCGGCGGGGCCGAATCTGATTGCGACGCAGGCTGTGACGCCGGGATCGCTGGAACAAAAGGCGCAGGAGCAGACGCCGGTGCGACATTTTGCGGAGCAGGAACAGCGGCTGGAGCAGCTGAAACGGATGGGAATAGGACTGAAGAGGCATCTTGCTTCTTCTTCTTAGACTTGTACTTTTTGCGAACCTCGGTGAACGGAGCAGGAGATTCTGGAACTAAAGGTGCGGAGTCGGAATCACTACCTGGCGGGGTAGTTTTCCGTTTGCATGCGGTGGAATCTACCGACATGCAGTCTGAAAGGGGATCGACGTACTCGGATGGATCTGGAGACGCCGGAGAGTCGGTTTGAAACCCCTGTGAGAGAGAGGCGACCTGAGGACGAGTTGACGATTGCTTCCGCATGGACTCGATTTGGGCGAGAAGGGCTTCCTTCTCGGCTTCCAGTGATTGTTTATCGCTGGACATCTGGCTGAAATCTGAAGACAACTGACTGAATTCTGAGGACGAGGGACGATAGGATAATTGCTCTTGTAAGGACTCAATTTGAGTGAGAAGGGTATCCTTCTCGGCTGCCAGTGACTCTTTTTCGCTGGACAAATGTTCGATGAGTTGGGTATACGAAAAACGGGTTCTTAATGACTCCCGCAAGGAAATGACCCGAGCCTCAAGGGCTTCTTTGTCGGCTTGAAGCTCTCGAATGCGACGACGAGCGGCTTCGTTGTTAGATTCAGTATAACGAGGCATAGTGCTGGGATGAAAGAAGAAGTCTATCCAAGACGATGATGCGTGCCGATGAACGGCAACACGACTGCACAAACTGCGCTGAAAGAAGAACGACCTAGTACGGACCTATTGCCGATGAACGGCGGACGATCAGGCTTCGTTCGCACGGTTACGTATCCACCTGACCAGCGATGCTTCGGCCGGCAGCAGTCGGGTCCGCCCTGAAAAGGGCAGATGAATTAGCCCCGACACCACACAGCCTCCACAAGAGAAAACTTTCCGAAAGAGCTTAACTTGGCACATGACCCGCACGAGTGCGGGGGAGGGAACAAGGGCAGCGCAATACGAACACTCGGGAGCGGCCGCAGACACGACCGTTCGGGAGCGAACGCAAACGGGAAGTGTGTTTTTTGTAAATAAACGAAAATACTTTGTTTCTATATATGAAATTCATGAGGTCAGCAAATCAAAAACACTTAAATTTATTGCTCAAAAAACCAGAGCGGTGAACCTCTTTGTTAGTCCTTCTTTTTTGTTTCGCTAATTTATGGGTTGCTCCGAACAATATTGGTTAGCTATTTTTGTATGTAATAAAAATTGTTTCTAATTTATAAAATTGCCAACCATACACGGCTACGTCGATAATCAGTTATACCTACGTCTTGATTATGAAATAGGTGCTCTTTATTAAAAAATAACATTATTCCCCTCCAAAACTCTAAGTTGCCTTCTAAATTACTATGTCAGCCACAATCCGTGCCACAAACCACGTCGGGGTTATTTAAAAAGCTCTAGGGTTTATGGCGTTCGCCGGCCGCTACCGCGGCACCGCGCGCTTTGCTCGCTCGGCTTGCGCACGTATATAACTTTATGCAACCTAACTGCTCCTCCTCGCTGCGCTCGTCGTCGCACCTAACCGTACCGACTACGTCTTTCGGGACGGGAGCCCTTCATGTCGCATAATATTTTTCATCGCAATGTTAATGAATATATTACTTAGTATAAATTATTATGCTATATTATCATAGTATAAATTGCTTCAAGACACATAGATTGTCTCGTGCTCAGATCATACAAACACAGAGATTTGCCTTGCGCGGACCCGATGTCTCCAAGTTTCTCCTACTACTTATACTAACACAACAATAAAGGTAAACAGTATAGCACACATATGAATATTTCTCACGCACACTATTAATGTCGTTATAACACTAACAAATGAACTAATAGTCCACATGCAAAAAAAAGGCGGCACCCGCGCTCGTAGCTACGAATGATATGCACACACACGAATGCAGCTAGGGTGAAAATTGGTTATCTATAAAATGTCGATGAAATTTAATTGACGTAATTTTTTTAGCAGTAAACTTTTTTACCCGACTTTTTCAAAGGAAGGCAATTTATTTAATGAGTATGTGTGTGTTGTATGTAAAGCACACATACAATTAATAAAGGTAAAAAAATTGAAAAATTACCTGTCTATGAATATGTCCTGTTGACATCTGTTTGGTTTTTATTAGAAATTATATGAAAATAAAACAAGTGATCCTGTAAATAACTATTTATTATTGCCCAGTAAAATGTAAATATTTATTTAAAACCTGTCTTTTGGATAAAGTATGTGGTGTATTTTTACTCAAATAATGTAATCTTACGTTCATGTATTTTTCCATCACTGCTTTTATTAACAAAACCAAATGATTATTCATTGGAGATTGACTAAATTGGTGAAAATTTATGTTCTCAAAAACATTCATCATTCCTATAAAATGTCTAAGAGATTTAGAAATGAGCTCTTGTTTAAAATGTTTGTTTTTTATGTTAATTCTTTCATTTGGCAGAAGCGACGTCTTAATGATGACTTCCATTGTTTTACATATTGTAATTACATCATTTGACGGAAATATTAAACCCCCTTTATTTTTGATTTTTATAACCTTTAAATGATTATCATCGCCACTATCAGCAATCAGACCGCTGCAACAAGTGTCACATTTTAATATTTTCAATAAGCGATGAACGATAAATCCAGCTATGTATGCGATAACCTGACTACCAAATTCTGTAACATCTTGTACGAGCACACTAATTTCCTCATCAAACAGAGCTTGTTCATGAAATTCAGCTATCTCATCTTCTTCTTTGCTTTCATCCAATTTGCACGGCTCAATAGACAAATTTATATTTTTAACAGCGGAAGAATTTGTCAAAAAAGAAACTTGCTCGAGAGAAGTACAGTTTCCATTATCTACATCCCTCAGTTCCGACTTTACTAACAATTTTTTATAAATTGCTTGGAACTGTCTTGCTGTTGGATTGGTACTACATCCACCATGAGACCTTATGTGTCCAAACATCAGTTCTAAATGGTCTTGGCTTATCTTGTACGATGGGAAGTACTTAATAATTTTCGCTTCTTCTACGTAGCGTGTATAAAAAGCTTTAAAACTTTGTATACACACCGCACTTCCCGTTTGCGTTCGCTCCCGAACGGTCGTGTCTGCGGCCGCTCCCGAGAGTTCGTATTGCGCTGCCCTTGTTCCCTCCCCCGCACTCGTGCGGGTCAGGTGCCAAGTTAAGCTCTTTCGGAAAGTTTTCTCTTGTGGAGGCTGTGTGGTGTCGGGGCTAATTCATCTGCCCTTTTCAGGGCGGACCCGACTGCTGCCGGCCGAAGCATCGCTGGTCAGGTGGATACGTAACCGTGACAACTAAGCCTGATCGTCCGCCGTTCACCGGCAATAGGTCCGTACTAGGTCGTTTTCTCTTACAGCGCAGTTTTTGCAACCATTTCGCCGTTCACCGGCACGTAGGTTCGTTTAGGATAGGGATTTTCAGGTAGTACGATGGATGCTGACGATCATATCGCCCACCTCAAGGCCCAACTCTCGGCCGAGTTCGAAGCCGAAAAATCTAGGATCGTTCGTCATTATAAGTCTCGTATCAAGTCTCTTGAGCAAATATTGGTTGATAAAGATCAAACAATTGCTGCTAAAGAAAAGGAATTAGTTGAGTTAGACCAGGAAAATTATGTCCAACATCAAAAACTGGAAGCTAAACGTCAGGATATTTCCGCTAAACGTCAGGTTATAGCGGAACAGTCTCAGAAATTAGATGCTAGTCTTAAAGAACTAGAGGTATTACGCACTCGTCTTTCTCAAGCTCTAGCCGTTCCGGCTGTCTTGAATTTTCAGGTACCTCCGGCAACCGCTCCGATCCCGATCGCTCAGGCCGCCGCGAGGGCCGCCCAAGCCCTCCTGTCATTTCCTTCTCTTCCAGCTTCTCAGCCCGCTGCATCTAGTAGCACCTCTTCGTTGCTAGTTCACCCGGGTTTCTTGTCCATGTCCCCAGCGTCTCCAGTTCCCGAACCTATGTCGGCATGCGAGCCAGCCAGCCAGTCCTCTGCGTCTAAGCGGAAAACAACACCGCCTGACAGTGGGTCTGATTCTAACGTGAAAGATTCGGTAGATTCGGAGTTCACTCTCGTCGAGAAAAAATCTAAGTCTAAGTCGAAAAAGAAGAAGCAGTCAGCAACTTCTACTTCGCTTCTTTCCCTTCCAGATAGCCAGGCCTCGAGTGATGTAGCAACGCCGTTGTCCCCAGCGATACCGGCCCTTGTGCCTACACTCGCGCCCTTATCCGTTTCAGCGATCCCAGCAACACAGCCTGCGTCGCAATCAGTTTCGGCTCCGCCGAAAGTCAAGTCTCCGCCCCCCGTCTTTCTACGGGACAAGAGCCGCTGGACCGAGGTCTCAGCACTCTGCGGTAGGCACAATCCCAAGATCCAGTATAGTAAGGCATCCAACGTGGGTGACTCTATTAAGGTCGTTGTCAATTCCATTTCCGATTTCAGGAATCTTACTCGGCTTCTTGCTGATCACAAGCTCGAGTACCACACTTACGCCCTCCCTGAGGAGCGTTAGATTCGTGCCGTCCTCAGGAACGTGCCGTTCGAGCTCTCGAACGAGCAAATCCAAGAGGACTTGTCTTCTCAAGGCTTCCCCGTCGAATCTGTGCACAAAATGCACAGCCGCCGAGGCAAGCAGTTCCCACTTGCGCTAGTAATCCTAGCGAAGAGCCCGCAAGGGCAGTCCATTTTCAGAGGCAAGCCCACCGTGTGCGGTCTCTCCAACATCCGCGTCGAAGCTCCACACAAGCGTGGTTTTCCAGGTCAGTGCCACCGCTGCCAATTGTATGGTCATGCGGCGGCAAACTGTTTTGCTTCCCCTAGGTGCGTCAAGTGCCTAGATCCGCATGAGACTAAGGAGTGCTCTCGCACTCCCGAATCGCCCACCGCTCTGTCCTGCGTCTTGTGCGGCCAGTCAGGCCACACATCAAACTTTCGCGGCTGGCCCAAGGCACCGCGTGCTGCCAGGGCTACCGTGAAGCCCATCGAGAACTGGAGAGAGCGACCGCAGCCTAGCTCGGACGCCCCTCCAGTCAGTTCAAAGGCCCCTAAGGCCTTGACTTCTATCGTTCCAGGTCAGCGTAGCCGGGTCGCGACTCAATCGCAACCGGCCGCCAAATCGGCTTCTTAGTGCCAGAACGCAAAAGGTTCTCAAGACCACATGGCGTTCTGGATCCAGCTCGCTCCCATCGACGAGATCCTGGCTTTTGGCGCCGCTCTCGACGCCAGCCCAGAGGGTTTCAACGGTGCTCTTCCGGTCCTAACCAAGTTCGCTCCCCTTATTAGGAAACTCCAGCAAGCTCAACGTTTCTAAACGTAGTCCTTCATTCCAGCATTCCTATCTCAGAGTGAGTCTGATCACTCTAGATAATCTCTTAGTTTCAGCTTTGTCATTTCTGCTAGTCTTAGCTTCTGAATTTCTCGCTTTCAGTTCTTTTTGGTGGCAGCCGTCCAGATGCCGCTCACTGCGCAGCCTCTTTCTCCAAATGGCTGTCACTCCGATGAAGACTAATGGCCTCAATCAAGGTGAGTCAGTAAAGGGGGATGTTTAGTGGGTATGCTCGGCTTCACTGAGTGAGTCTCCACACTGTCTGGGCATTCTATTCTCCGTTAGCCAATGGGGTTAACAGCTTATAGAATGCCCATTCGTCCGTAATAGGATTCATCCTCCTCCCGCTAAAGCTTGCTTTACTGGTTAAAGCTTGTTTTAGAGGGTGCCAAAAATTTTCTGTGGCGGAAAAACAAAAAAAAAAAAAAGTATACACACCAAAAACCCAATGAACGACACTTTTTCTCGGCGAATCAGTTAGTTTCACCCCATTCGGTAGTTTTAAGGATTGTAAGTATTCTTTGGCACTGTCCAATAGGTCAAATACTTTTTCTTTGTTGATTTCACCAACTGGTTTCTTGTAATGCAGTTGGCCCATATGTCTCGAATTCAAAACATCGAATAAATTATTTATCAACCTTAAATATACGGTGGTGCCTTCCACATCATTAAATCCCCCCACTTTCAATTCAAAACAAAAATCTAAAGCATCTGCTACACTGTTACTAAAAAGTTGTGACGCTAAGCGAACTTTCATTTTTTAAAACATCGTTTAAATTCCTTAAGTTTTGCCAATTCATATTTCTATTTGACCCATCTATAAAACACCCATAGGCTTCAAAAGAATTCCTTAATAATTTTAACATGTGACAAGGATCAAGAAATATATAAACAGGTTCATGTGTAATGGGGTGTTCAAAATTAGTTGTTAAGTTTTTGACTTCAAAATTACATCCTAGTTTTTTTGCCATGGTGATATTTGCAGGACAACCATCAAAAGTCATCGATGTCACTTTAATACCCGTTTTATCCAACAATTCTAAACAGTGAATAATAGATCAGCCCGCTGTTCCCCTGGGACACCGTCAACAAGAAAATATCCAACTGGTACTTTCCAAGCTCCATTTATGGCAGTTACTAAAAATACAACAGCTTCCTTGGCTTCTGTTAAATAATCTCCTTGCTCTGCAGAATTCGAAATATCGACATACCCATGCATTTGTTTGCCATCCCATTCAGTTCGTCGTTTAATTGCCATTTCGTCAATAACTAAATTGCATAGTTATTTGTGTTTAGTATTTGAAGCTTTTATTTTGATGGCATTTAAAGATTCTTCAGTGAACCCCGGTTGAGCATCAATAGATTGGTACCATTTCTTTATAGTCCTGACATGAGGTAATGCTGTTTGAAATTTTGCCCTCACGTACGAGTATGCCTTTGGTGAGTAAAAGTGAAGCGTGGTCGCAAAAATTCTTAATGCTGGAGAATAAACTTGAGTATTTTTGTTGCCGGATGACTTATTTTTGTTATATCGTTGTATTAAATCATCAACACCAATATTTTCTAATTGCGTGATTTGATCATCACCTACATACTTTTTTTCCTCTAATTCTATCAAGATCTTTTTTAAACTACTAACTTGCTTTTTATACCGGCTGGTGTTTTTTTGAAGCCTTTTAATCATAGTTTTCTGTTTATGTATATAATTTTTTTGTGAAGTGATTAATCGACGCAATTTAACTTTTCGGGATGTTTCGTTTATATTTAGTTTTTCATCGATTGTGACTGCGGCTTCTATTAAGGAAGCAGAAGCAAGAGTTTCTGAACTATCACATTTCACTAAATGGTTTGAAGCGTTCTGAAATAAATAAAAGAGGGATAGAAAACATGGTGTCATCAAGAATAAAACCTAATTAAATACATAGGTAAATGGATATTAGAAAAAAAAATTAATGTCTTACCATCTTAGGCTCCTTTGTATTTAATTCAAAATTATCGATTTTCTTAGAAGTGGAAGGTTCCGTTAAATTGATCAGCACATTACGCAATTTTAAAGTAGGAACAGCCCATTCAAAAAGCCAATGTGCCTTCTTCAATGGTTGAAAGCACTTTGACTCAAAATGTATTGAGCATATTCGACTACTTTTTGTTGGAAACCAATTTGGACCTCTTCCTGTAGCATTTATCCACATTTCTTTAGTGTTGGGATCCTTCGGATAGCTAAATTAAATATAAATATAATAAGTAACTTTTTAAGTAAAGGATAACTAAAAAATATCCAATGGAAAACCTTGCAGGGCGATCAAAAAATAAGTAATTGTTATATTTATCAAGAACCTAACTAATTATAACAATGTAATTAATAACATAAATACATAATTAATATTGATTAAAAGCAATCAACAAATGATTTTATTTAACAAAATTATCATTTGATAATACGCCTTAATTTTATCGATAAAATGTAGACAATCACATCCTTACGTCACGAACGCAACCAGCGGCCGCACCACGAGTTACCGAATAAGTGAGTATTTTCATGGGTATACTAATCCATTGCGTAGTTAAAACAACGCATTCATAAATTTTGTTGTGTTACGCAAGCAATAGTGTTTGCTCTTCACAAACGTAGTTCATTTACTATGTTATTTACAACTAAACCGATTTTACAACTAAAGTGGTTTTCCCAGTGAATGTTTTACAAGTTTTAATAAAAAAATAAGCATTATTTCAATACTTACGTGTGAAATGAGATGCCATCTTTACTATAATTAACTTTAATATATAAAAAATTAACGCTAGAAGTGACGCCGTTGCGAGTTGACACACGACTATTAGCAAAACTCACAATGAGGTATGTTTTTTACCTGATTCGTTCGCACGTGACATGCCCACTTAGCACATCTCTGTGTTTGTATGATCTGAGGTCTCGTGGCTAAGTTACGAAAATAAAAGTTTGATCATGTGTCCAAAAAAATATATTCTGTAGCTGAACTTATTATTTCTCTTATTAAATTATTTACAAGGTTGTTTTTAGTCATCGGGCAAATTTTTTATTGCACGATTGTTAACGATTTTTGCAAAAAAAATGGTATGAATGAACACGCATTTTAATATATTATTCGCTAAAGTATAAAGCAAAGCATGGTCACTCTAAATTATGATTAAAGTAAATACCATTAAAATAAAGACGACTACGCGCTACTACAAAAACGTCGTAGTAGTAGTTCATCAACAGCGACTATTTAGTAAAAAAACGTTGTGATACCCTGAGCGACACTAAAATGCAGGCACTTTTAAATCGAATCAAATAAAATAACATTTAAATTTGGCTGGTCAGTAAAAATCAACCCTGTATATTATAGCTTCTTAAAATAAATGTCGGGACCTCTGTGTCTGCAACGACCCGAAAACACCGAGTAAAGTGTAAAATACATATAATAAAACACCATAAATCCGGCTAAAGTCCTTATTTGTGATTAAGCCGGATTTATGTTAATATTTTTTCTTAGTAAGGATTTTTTTGTAATTCTCTTTGAGAACATAAAGTTATTAAACAAGAATGCACTTAAAACAAACTATCTTTATATACAAAAGGCGATATTAGTTCCTCTATTGAACCATTTAACCCTACAACCTACTACTTCGATCTACAATCGAAGATTGATGACCGTGACTTCAAACTTCTGAAACAATCCTCCTTTGTTCATTCTGATCACATTTTAAAGATGATAAAGTGCTATTTTATTTTAACTTTAAGTATAAGAATAGTACAATAAAACAATAGAAAAGTTTGATTAAGTAGCTGAGCAACGCTCAAAATGAAAATTTTATCTTGGGAGTCTTTAGTCAGATATTTTAAATGAAGAACTTTATTTTCGTATATCTCAAGGGCTTATTTACATTACAATAGTCGTAATGAGAATAGATCTTTGATAATGTTTTGTCTGGAGTGGATGAGTTTATAATAACTACTATACCTACTTTTTCCACCTCTTCCTGGATCTGGAATCAGAACTTTCTGGAAGAGAAGGTAAAGTGTTTAACCACTGCACTTTAATATATCGAAATTTAGATGATAGGTTGTTAAAAGAACTAAATAATACCTATTTTGACGACCGGCTGGTGAAGGGGTAACGTGCATTGCCTTCTATGCCAGAGGTCCTGGATTCAAATCCCGGCGGCGACGGATATTTGTGGGATGAGCACAGATATTAGTCGTCAAGTCATGGACGTTTATATGTTTATTTAAGTTTATTATCTCATAAAAAATATGTATTTATTCAATATGTATGTTTATTTATTTCTCAATTATATCAATTAACTAGCATCCATAACACAAGTTCTTTAATGCTCGTATTACAGAACGAGACTTAATACTCGTTTCACGTAAGCGTTGTTCACCAGCTGATTCTTGACTTGAGCTTTAGTCTTATTACAAAACAATTATCAAAACCAGATTACCTGAAACTAGTTTCAAATATCTGACTCAGTTGATACTGGGTTTTCTTTGAAAAAATTTGTTTCCCATTACATTTAAAAACAAAAACTAATGGTCTGTTACGTTATACGCAACGTTTAGATTATAATGTCTTATAAATTACGTTAAATTCTATATGATATATGACAAAATTGCCAATGTTTTGAATTATTTATCTGTTTTTCGATAGAAGCAGTACCGTTAAATTATAACTGTCGCTTCTTTTTACTATGAAAATATATTTATATTTATCACTCAAAAATAATACGAAACGTAAAAGCTAAATGTTATGTTGCCAACTACTAAGTAAAGTCACTTAAAATTATAAATTCCAATATAATTTTTATTTACGAAAAGCAAGTTCAAACTTGTTTTAAAAAGTTCAAAGTTGTTATAAAAATATTATCGTAATGGTCAATATCACTGAAAGGATCTATTGTAGTTAATACAGATCACTATTAAAGAAGGCACGAATCGCGTACCTATCTAGTTTTTCTCTAAGCCACAGTTCACGACATCAAAAACTTATTTTGAAGTACGCTCAAGTATGGTAGACAGCACACTCAAGTGAATACAGTTGTGAAACTAGTTTCAATCATTGGCATATGCATAAGTAAAGTTCTATAATAAGCGTGAACACAGTTCAAATCATTTAGTACTCAAGTGATATCTGATCATTGAATCTAGTATTAGGCAACGTTTTGTAATAAAGAAAGTCGTTGATACTAGTTTCAAAACTAGTATCAATACATGAGTACTGTTCTGTAATACGACCATAAGAAACTTAATTTGGGCTAGATATTGTTGTGTAAGTGAAAGAAATATTTATTTATTTATTTTTGGTTTATTATTCAAGAACAAGAAATAATATGTCAAAACTGTTATATTCAAAGTAGATAGTTGTATTATTTATGTTATCAAACAAATGTATTTTGTAAAATATATAGGTAAACCACGCAATCCGTTACATTTCACAGAACTATGCACGTTTGCAGATGTAGTTTCAAGATTCTACGAGCTTCTTAAATTTACATAAAGGTATGTTATTTACATTTAAATAACATACTACGTTTATCAACGATGATACTCCTGACGGTAGCCACGAAGTACTGTTTATTGTCTTAAAGCTCCATTATCTATACTTATTTAATTTAATTTAATGAACATGCTAATCTTCTATATTTATTGAAATGAATCCTGGTACTTTTATCCTCGTTTAATTATTTCATAATTTAATAAATTTCATAAGATGCTCTTCTACTTATACCTAATAAAACTAATTTAACTAAGACAACATTGTCCATGGTACTTTTCCTAGCCAATTAGCGACATGCGTTTACAAATAAAGCCAATCACATTATCATGAAAAGCGGTTTGGCCCCTTTTCAAAGAGTTAGTTTGTAGTTACTTTCACAGGTTAGAAAGTATTATGTATAAGTACAGATAGGACACATCAACATTATAGCGACTTCGGAATGCAAGCCTTTTGCCGCTTGGCAGCGCTTATGTGCTTGAGGTGTATTTTTGATATAGTGATAGTGTACAGTCTGGAATAGCACATAGGCTACTTTTTATTCCAAAATTCCCGCGGGATTCGCAATTGCGCGGGTAAAACTGCGCGCAACAGCAATTTGTTGTACATTGACCCTTTTTGTTGCTAAGCAAAATATATAAATATTTTATTAAGTAGTTGCTAAACTCTGTCCATACTCAAAGTCAACATAGGTACTCTTTGCTTTGTTAAGGTAACCTTAGTTTATAGTTTAAACCTCGATAAAGACACTGTGTATTATTTTTGTTTGAGTTAATGTTTTATTGTTGTTTTAACTTGAAATTTTCTTTACGTATATCTTGAGATCTTCGGTATACTTTAAAGGAACATAGCACATTGACATTTTTTTTTATTCCGTTGAGAATGGAAAAATCCGAGAAATATCCTTACTCACCTGGAATTGAGATTTAGATTAAAGACAACCAGTCTTTAACCTAATTAGTCACTACAAGAAAAAAATAGAAGCATATTTTATTTTATTTAAAATTGATAGCTAATGAAGCAGCAGTCGCGGATAAGACCTGGCACGTAGTCTAGTAATTTAATAAACACTAATTTCCACCGACAGCGTCTGGACTGCAATTTTCCTTATCCGCCTCCAGAATTCGATTACCGGTATTAATATTAACTTGCAAGAAATAAAGCTGGAAATAGCACACAGTGACATCTTGCTTCAAATTAAGACCGCGACTTCTAAAAATATGTTATGTTTCTTACCTTGCTTCTCCCAAAATCTGAACAAATAGATCCCGTAGAATTTTTTTATTGCTACAAATTATTTTCTCTATGTAAGTATTTTAGTTTAATTTAATCAATTGTCGATTTAATCACTTATTTGTAATGAATTTCATAATTTCACTGACAATTTATTATTGCCTTTAATTTTTGATTTTACTTTTAATTTAAATTGTATAATATTTCGATGACTTGTTTTTATTTATTGTTTTATAAAATAGCTTTTTTATTTAAATTTAATAACAAAACTGACATTTCATACTGTATTTATATTAATGTATTTGTAGTTTAATTTAATTTATTCTTGTTAACCGTAACTTGATTAATTAATTCTAATTTTTTTTTTCTTTTTTAATTGTGTGTGTGCTCGGTTTGTGAATTTTGTGAATGTTGTGTGTGCCTGTAATTGATGTATATACTAGATTTAAGAACTTTGCTGAGTGTTTATTGAATTTGTTATGTATGTATATTGTTGGCATGCCTTTTAGTAAATAAATAAAATAAAAAATAAATCCCAACGTGATCGGTTGAAAACGATTTTTGAAACCAAAATGTACGGGTTCATAATACCCGTGAACCCGTACAAGGCCAGCTGATGCGCGGTGAAGTACCGTCGACGCAGTTGTATGTATCGAGAGTACACTGGTCTACGAAGGTCGAGGAGGTCGTAGATTACATACGAAGAAAAACCACCTTTGTACTGAGGGTTGAGCGTTTGGAACCTCGCCATAAAGTGAGTTTCAACTCTTTTGTGGTCAGAGTGCCTACCCAACATCTGCCAACCTTCATGAAGGAGGAATTCTGGCCGCAGGGAGTCGTCTTCCGGAGATTTCGAGGGCGAGAGTCGCCGAATTTACGTGCTTAGTGATAGTACCCAAGTGTAGTTTTAAGTATATTTTATATATGTTATATTAAGGTATTTATCTATGGGCCCTTCGTTTTGTATATACCATCTTTATAAACTCTGTGTTACCTGAAAATAAATGATTATTATATTATATATTATAAATCAAGGTTAAATTAAATTAATGAACTTTTTCACAAGTCTGTCACAATCATTATAGTCAACACATGGGGGTGAATGTGCGATTGCAGTATACCTAGAAAGATGCCAAAGAACATCTTTGTTTTTCATTATTGACTAAGCCTGCGTTTCACTTCAATCTCCCCTGACGCTAAATGAACATGACGTCAAAGATGAAAGCACACGGCTAGGACAAAACTGGCTCTTCATAAAATATTGCCAGCCGGGCTAGCATGCGACCATCGATAAATACTCGAATCGACAACCTATGATTTTATCCTATTATGTAAGCTAATATACGCACCTTAATAGATAGAATTGATTGATTTGATACCATGATTGGGCCCATAGTATCTTAAAAAAATACAAACTCGAAGTGCCATAGCTCCTGCTTCCATGCTGGACTGGGAGCGAAAGAAAAACGTAGAATGTGCCAGCTGCTTCTCTTCCCGGGCATACTGTCAAAGTCAGTTAAGGGACAGAGGTTTTAAAGGCGTTTTTGTGAGCGGTAGGCTGACCCCCTGTCACTACAATAGTCTCTTTCCATCTTTACAATACCTTCAAATATGTTAAACGTGACATCACATGGTCTTGTAACTTCTGGTGTTCTGACTACTCCACAACGGATACAGGCATGACGTTATGTGTGTATCTATAGTTCGGCCGTTCAGAGAATGCGTTCCTGACACCTATCAGTTAGTCACGACTAGTGATGGGCACAACATAACACTGAGTTCGTTACCGTTCCTGCACAGTGAAACGCCGCGTTATTTATTGGCGGAATCATTAAAAATTTGTATTTTAGTAATTTAAGTGGTAACCAAGAAAAGGTAACATTAATAATAATAAAATTGTTTTTTATTTTTATTTTTTGTTACAAAGTTACAATCTGTATTTCTATGCAATAAAGTATATTGAATTGAATGTACGTACAGAATATTAATCAGACTCCGATTCTCTTGAGGAGGTAGTTTCTTCATCATCATCTTCGCCTACATGTATAATTATTTTATTATCAATAACAGTTTCAATCCTAATATCTCGGTCAAAATGTTCCATAATCAGGTTTTTAGTCTTTCAACAACCTTTGCCCAGTCATGTCTAGTGACTTCCCCGCAGGCTTCTTTTAATAGGGTCATCATCTTTTTCGTGCTGAACGGCGGGGAAGTATTGTGGCGAGCGGCGTAACCTTTTATTTGAGCCCAGATTAGCTCAATCGCGTTATATTGGCAATGATACGATGGAATTCTTAGAACGCGATGACCGTACTCCAGAGCCAGTTCATCGATTTCGTATCGCACATTTGCCGCTTTATTTTCTTTAACTAATTTATTTAGTTCTGCTTTTAGCATCTGCATATATGCCTTTTTCTTGTAACCAACTTTTTTTCGCGCATTCGGTTTGGTTTTAGTTTTATTTTTTAATTTAATAAAAGTTATCTTATAGTCCATTATTTTCAAATTCTTAAAAAGAAAAACGAAACGTATTATTTCATAAAGTATACCTGTTTAAGAACAGATTACGATACTGTTATTACTAGCACAGCACTACAAATATGAAGCTTTGACATAACCTTGTAATAGCGCAGTATAGATTTTGAAAAATATTGTTTACCAAGTTATTTGACACTCAGTTTGGCCAGGCCTGGCTCACTCCGCGCGGTACATCCGTTATTTACCTACAGCGAAGCGCTCCGCCGGCGCAACTCGAATGGGTCGTGTATCACGCGCGCGCCCGTCGGGATGTTGTAGATACCTACCTACCTAATAGCGCTCACAGTAATTCTATGATCGAGGTCGCAAATAGTATTTAAAAATGGACATAAAAAGAAACAAATATTCAATTAGATTATGTTTAGATTTGATTATGTTCAATTTAGCAAACAAAACATAGGTAGTATTACTAATTATTCGTCGTAACTTTTTTTTCATTTTGTACCTTAGGTAAGTTTAAACAATATTTTTTACAAAGGTAGAATAACAGTAATACCTACATCGGTAGATACTTAATTACAAATAAGGAGATTAATTATTCTTCACTAGGCAGCAACCCTAACAGCGTAAGAAAAGATAAGAGGCATGCGATAGAAAGAGACAAAACTTGTAGGTATATAAATTTGCAGGTACGTAATGCTATGCGAGCTGAATTCCACCGTATCGCGTCGTAGCAAGACTCGAATTTATTTAGATCTTCTTGCGGAGTAATTCTTCTGTACCAACTATTACTTATTCTGTGGTTTGGCACAAAATTATAAAATTCATTGATTATTGATATAATAATGTTGTTTTAATGCTCATCAATTGTTAAAACGGTAAACAACCAGCAAAAATATTTTTTATCGTAACTGCAACGCCATTACAAAGTTACGTCGTCAGTTCAATCGCGATGTGTCAGGAACGCATTCTCTGAACGGCCGAACTATAACTGCCATATTTTAAGAAAATATCGATAAAAGGCCCGATTTATCGTTGTCGATGGTCGCATGCTAGCCCCGCAGAACACATCATTGCTGGGATGGCAAAAATTGCCGGCAGATTTTATATTAAGGTTGGTTTCTAATCAGTCGGACCCAGAAGGGGTAATACAGCCTAGGGGGGGTCCTCGAATTGGTTACCTTTTATGACACCTTATCTAGGGCTAGCAGCCGGACTACGCTAAGCCGTCTGTACACGGGCAAAACTAAAAATTGAACTAAGAATCTGAACTGAACATTAAAATTCTGTAGCTGGATCATACGACATCCTTAAGTATAAGACGCCGACCTCACATCGTCAGTAAAATTATGCAATTCCAAAGCACAAGTGTTATGGAAGAAAACAACTCAAACATTACCGTTTTTTTTTTAATTATTATGCATTTAAGGAACAGAGGTTTTATTGGAGGTTTTTTGTGTGCGATAGGCACATTATAATACCTTCAAATTTGTCAAACGCGATATCAGATGTTTTTTTTCCTTTTTTTTTTTTTTTTCTCAATCTCACCTGATGGTAAGTGACGATGAGGTCGAAGATGAAAGCGCACGGGTTTAGGAAGGAACTGGCTCTTTATACAATATTGCCGGAACACATTACCGCCGGAGCGGTAACATTTGGCGGCAGACTTTATATAAAGGGTGGTCGCTAGCCAGGCGGACCCAGAAGGGATCCTACCACCAAGAAAAATTTATTGCCTCTGGTGGTCTGCCTACCCCTTATGGGATACAGGCGTGATGTTATGTCTGTATGCATGTAGTATTTTTACACCTGCGTTTTTTAATACATATTTAATTGAAAAGAATTTTATATTTTGATATCCTCAGGTTTTATGTAATTTGAAGGCTCAGGAGAAAAAAAATCATACTTTGACGAACTTCATAGCTGGTTTAAAAAGGGTCCATGTAATAACAACGTAAGGCATGAAATTAGAAGGTTCTTTCTCTAAAAGATGGTGTGACACATTGCAGCAAACAAAACCAGCTCTTACGTATGTGACATACGATTTGTTTTCCAAATAAGGGAAAGCATAGCTTGATAGCGAGGCCATTCGGGGAGGATTGCGTTTAATATAAATAATTGCACGGATGGAGGTTGGTGTACTTTTTTAGAAATGGTGCTCCTACGTCAAAATATAAGCTGTGTTCGAAATTTGAATTATTTTTTTAGAAAATTTTACTTTTAATGTCATTTATGGTAGTAATAACCGGAGAGTATAACTCACCAGTGTCTGTTTAAAGAATTAATAAACTTTTCTCAAAGATGAGGTTATACGAAAATTGACGAATGAGAAGTCTTCAAATTCAAATTCAAATTCAAATTATTTATTGCATAAAATATGGTACATTTATGTTGTTAGGTGTTTCGCTATTGACCGCATATTTTACTGTTTAACAGCATGCATATTGTGACTTATACTAGGGTTTAATAACATGATTTAATTTTAAAATATTTGTTAAGTAAGTCTATATTAAGATATCGTTTTACATTTCAAAAATTCATTTAGTGTATAAAAACATTTATCTTTCAACCACTTTACAAGTACAAGTTTTAATTTATTTATCGTCAATAATTTAAATTGTTCTGGTAATGCATTAAAAATTCTTATGCACATTGCATAGCTCTGCTTGTGATATAGTTGCAAGCGCGGTGCATTATTGTATATCAATCTTTCACCATGTCTAGTTGCTTTGGCAACATCTTTAGCACGAGTGAAATAGTTTGGGTTAGATTTAACAAACATAGCAGCTTCAAAGATGTACATACATGGCAGTGTCATAATGTTTAATAATTTGAAGAGTGGTTTACAAGGTTCATCCGGCTCCTTACCTAACATTGCCCGAATGCACTTTTTTTGAGCAATAAAACATTTATGGCTGTCAGAAGAATTGCCCCATATTAGTAAACCATATTTGAGATTTGATGCGACATATCCATGATAGGCTGTTAAGACCGATGACAAGGAACATGTCTTTCTTAGCCGTCCTAATACATAAACATAGCTCATTAATTTATTACATACATAGTCTATGTGATGTTTCCATTTTAAATTTTTGTCCAATTTTATCCCGAGGAACTTTGTATAATCAACTTCATTTATATAAACATTTTCAAATTTAATGTCTAATTTTGATTGTATTTTGTTTGTATTAAATCTTATAAAATTTGTTTTTGTCAAGTTCACACTAAGATTATTATTAGATAGCCATGTCATTATTAATTTTATAGTATTGTTTATGTCATCTTCGTAGAATATATTTTCAGTTTTTGTAATAATTACAGCTATGTCATCCGCAAACAAGAAATATTTGTGATTTGTCAAATCAGGTAGATCATTAATATACAGTAAAAATAAAAGGGGGCCTAGAACACTTCCTTGAGGTACCCCTGTCCTAACTTCCATTAGTTTTGATTTGTAATGTACAATTTCTTTATTGTGGTTAAGGAAATGTGTTTCTACACACTGCTGTCTGCCCGTTAGATAAGTTTCAAACCATTTTAAAACATTGCCTCGGATTCCATAATTTTCGAGCATTTGAAGTAGTAGGTTATGACAAACGAAATCAAAAGCACGAGTCATATCGAAAAATATACCAGTGGTTTCTATCCTACTATTCAAATTATTAACCACTTCATTGACTAATTCAAACACGGCGGTAGTTGTATTTTTATTCTTTTGAAACCCTGATTGTTCTTTACATAATATTCCAAATTTTGTTATAAAGTTTGAAAGTCTTTTTTTCATGGCTTTTTCAAAGGTCTTAGAGAAAATTGTTATTAGTGATATGAGACGATAATTACAAACTTTACATTTTTCTCCTTTCTTGTAGATTGGCTTTACGACTGACTTTTTAAATGCATCAGGGAACTGGCCCTCAGAAAAAGACAAGTTCACTAGAAATGCTAGTGGCGCTGCCAACTCAGAACTACAAAATTTTATCACTTTTGTACTTATATTGTCGTAACCTACAGAATTAGTGTTTTTCAATGATTTTATTATGAGGACGACCTCCTCTGGTGATACGGGTTCTAAAAACATAGAATTTTTTATAACTGTACGGTTTGTGTTGAAAACAGTTCTTGCTTCATGAGTTTTTACAAAATTAGTTGAGAATTTATTAAACTCTTCCGCTATTTCCTTTGGGTCTCGGATAATTTTACCATTTTCATTTATTTCGTTGATGTGGTTATCAAGTAAATTTATAGATTTCTCTTTTATTACCTCCCACGTAGCCTTGCATTTATTTTTAGATTTTGCAATTAACTTGTTATTAGCTATTTTTTGTGCTGTGTTAATACATTTACGCAAAAGTTTTGAATAAGACTCGTATTTAATCTTATTGACTGAGGTTTTGCTTTGGTAGTATTTAAATCTAAGAAATCTTTTGGTCCTACAGCACTGCTTGAGTCCTTTTGTTACCCATTTGGGGCATTTGTAGGTATTCGATAACTTTAAGCGTTTGACAGGAAAGCAAAGATCATAGAAATTATTAAATATATCAAGAAAAGATGTCATGGCTGTATTCATGTCGGTGTGTTTATAAATGTCAGAAAAAGATAAAGCAGCTAAGCACTGTTTAAACTTAATTATATTTTCATTAGAATAATCCCTTATAAATTTGTAATATGTCATGGGTAATATTTCAGTTTTTTCCACAGGGACGTACAACATTTGTGCTGTGTTATGATCGGATAGCTCCAGACTCAATAGTTCCCCCCTGGCATCTTCAATGTTACTAACAAAATGATCAATACACGTTTTCAGTCGTGTAG
Source organism: Stenoptilia bipunctidactyla (assembly GCA_944452665.1). Classification (NCBI taxonomy): domain Eukaryota; kingdom Metazoa; phylum Arthropoda; class Insecta; order Lepidoptera; family Pterophoridae; genus Stenoptilia; species Stenoptilia bipunctidactyla. The sequence continues at coordinate 6,491,511 of OX101733.1, read as the reverse complement.
GTTCTTTTATATGTATTGTAAGATTGTAGTTCTTTGCTAGTTCTTTTAATCCATCACTACCCTTTGAAGTTTTCAGCGTGTCTATGTTAAAGTCACCTACAAGTATAATATTGTATTTAGATTTACATAATCTAAACAATAATTTGTTCAATTGCGTTAAAAACAAAATTACGTCTGAATTAGGGATGCGATAAATGCATATTATTAAAGTATTAATTCCCAAAACCTCAATACCGCAGCATTCGAAAACAAAATCTTTAGCAAAAGTATTAATAATGTCAAGTGGTTTAAAATTTAAGTGATTCCTCAAGAGTATGCAAACTCCACCACGGTTTTTGCCATTTTCCCTGCAGTATATTGAAGCAACTCTATAACCTGAAATGTTAACATTATTCTGGTTAGCCTTATTTATAAAAGTTTCTGAAAAGCATACAATATCCGGCATTTTTTTGTCGTTTTTTAAATTTACTAATGTTATTTCTATTAATTTTAATTTAGATAAAAGTCCTGCGATGTTTTGATGAAATAATATTAGTTTGCTTTCTTGATTATTATATATTTTTGGCCTTTCCATGAAAAAGCTTGTCAGAAAAATTGTCACTTTTTAAACATTGATCTTTTTTAATTTTTGGAAAATAATAAGGGATTGTACCTTTTTTAAATGGAGCCGGAAAACTTGTTTTATTTAATTTTGCATTAGTATGTGTATGTGCACCTTTGTCATGTTTCATAAAAAATAGATACTTATTGTTGTAATCAATTTGGTCAATAACAATATTAATTTTCTTACATAAATCATACCAAGCTAGACAGTCATTTATGTTCAAATATTTACAATTTAAGAAGTTCCTACTAATCATATTTAAAGTGTTATTTAATTTATTTTCGTTTAGAAATATGTTCTTAAATACACTTAAAACTAAAACACTACACATTGTTAGTTTTTTTAATACTGCACTAAGTTCAATAATGACTTTCGCGGGGTTTGAGTCATGCTCGCCGACAGAAATAATAATATGATCACCCTCTTTGGGTTCAAACCAGTTAAACATTTGTAAAATGTCTTCTGTCTTCGCATTTGGTTTAATAAATGAAAATATTTCATATTTCACGTACGGGCTTCCCAATCTTGATCTCATTATATTAGCTCGTAAGTTTTTGCACTGTTTCCCACCTACAATGTATATACTTTTAGTTGACTTCAAGTTCAGTTCAGGTGAGTTTTTACTGACTGATTGGTGTGCTTCTAACTTTTCAGATACTATTTGTTGCATCAGTGGTTGAGAACTAATCTGCAGAGCAGGGATCATTTTTTCTTTTTCCAGCACAAGTAGTGGCGGCTCAGAGTCTTCTGATGGCGCCTTTTGATAACTCGAGGCAAGTGTTTGTCGACGACCTTTATTCGGCCTTTCCTTTTGTTTTGGTGTGCACCTTACTGCTGATGTCTGTATATTATGTGGTTTATCACATTGTTTAGTGCAAACAGTCTTTAGCAAATGCACTTGACGAGATAATTGTGATACATCTTTTTTCAGTCCGAGGTTTTCAATAATTATATTTTCCATTTCTAAATAGGCACTTTCTAGCTGCGTTTTTAAGTCATCAATTTCTTGTTTTAATTCTATTACTATTTCTGGGTTTACATTGGTTGGTAGGTCAAAGCTTTTAGAGTACGAGTCAAGGTCTACAGACTCTAAAGACAAATTGTGATCTAACGACTCACAAGATTCCGTCTTATTATAATTATTTTTTTGTGTTTTTTTCCTATGTGTAATATTTTTTTTTGCATCGTGTAAAGTAGTATCCTTTAAATCCTCCGTGTTAGTTACTTTTTGACTAGATAGTTTGCGAATACATTTCAAACATTTCCAATTCTTTTTATGCTCGGCCGTTAAAGTTCTCGCATTCAATATGGTATTTATGTGAACATTTAGTGCATGTCAGGAACTCATTATCAGAAATATTTATTTTGCACTTAAAACATTTTTTTAAATTTGGTGTCATTCTTGTTATTTTATTATATTGTCTTAAATTATGATTAAATTCGATAGTCAAATGTGTTGAAAAAAAATTAAAATCATAAATATCAAATGGAAGTATTCCTCGCCGGGGTTCGAACTCGGACCTTCTCGATCGATCGCCGACTCGACGTCTCGTACCAATCGTCCACCGGTACTGTATGCTGCGACAGCGAAATAGCCAGTCTGTATCTTCAAAGAAATGTTCAAATCAGTTGAACGAGCACAATTCAATTTATGGTGCAAAGTCCAAATAAAAGCTTCGAATCGCTCGTCACTTATAACCGTTATATGGATTCTTCTTTGTTCTTTAACTGAGACGTTTACTGCACAAAATATGATTATTTTAACTTAAAATTGTTGTTATGCAGATATTTGATCTTAGGAGAAATATTTTAATGTGATTTTCTACTGTTGTGATAACGCGAAGTAGGTTTTTAATGACGAATTACTTGCGATTTTAGATTGATGAGCGGTGATTTAGATGTCCGATTTATTCTGGAAACACTGCACAAAACAATTCACCAGCAATTACACATAAACATTATAGCACTTATTACAGTTATTTGAAATAATTTCACTGTTTAGCTCACTTTCTTATTTTTGAGAATTAATTTAGTACGGAGTCAACGTAAACCGTGCGCGATCGCCCAGTTGATCCAAGTTAATAGTTTTTGATCTTGATTAAGTTAATAGTTTTAACAATAAATAGTAAATTCAACAAATATTGTCTTCAGTTTTCACGATTCATTGTATTAAAATACAATTCATTTTTACAAGTTTAATCTCATTACAGTTTCGACGATTAAATACAACACTTTGTAAAGTTTTATTAAGTTTCATTAAATAAAAGTATTAAACATTGGACAGATTGTAACACAAGGGAAATAGTTGGTAGATTCTTGAATACAATTGCTCCTTACAATACCAAATCCAAGAATACATGGCACCTACTATCTACGTAATACTACTACAGCTATTTGCAATCTTCTGGGAATTATGCAATTCAGTGTGTGTGACGTCACAGTAAACTAATTTCCATTCTACCCTCATCAGTCTGAACGTGATCGTCGTCTCCGGAACCGGAATGAAGATGAGCATACTTATGGAAATCAGCTCTCGGATTTTCCAATACAACTTAGGTTCAGGTATTTTTGATTAAATTTGACAAGAAATCGAAAATACTGGTGACAAAAGCTTTCGGGTTCTTTATTTAGAATTTTAAGTAAGTTTGCTTATTAACTTTCAGTTTGGAAGTCTTTTATTATATTTTTGTCTCCGTGCTACGGGGAAACTCAAATTTTATATTCCAAAATTCATGAAAGTATTAGAAACATTTTTATATATTTTCATAGTTATGATAATAAAGATATCGCAAGATATTTTGTAGTTTATTTTTTAAAGATAAAACGGTCAAAACTTCTATTTTTCAAATATATATTTTTTTTATTATCAGTATCAGTTAATTTTCATATTTTGTTATTTAAAGTAGAACCGTGTTTAGGACATTTTTTATGATATATTGTAAAATTAAGCTTTCAGTTAACGGGTGTTTGATATTACTATTCGTAGGCCCGTGTGCGCACTAATTTGGCTAATTTACTAATTAAGCGACCACTGCCCGGTTCCGGCAATATTTATTAAAGGACTCCTTTCAAAAAAAAGTTCTTTTATAAAAAGTTCCTTCCAAAAACCATGCGCTGTCATCTCTCACTTCATCCGCAGATGAGATTGTGCTACTTTAGTATTCGTTTGAGAATCCTATTTAATTAAAACAACTTTTTATCCGGATTTATCGTGATTAATTTATATTTTACATTTTGACTCGACGTTTCGGTGTCTTTGCGACCACAAGCGACCGCGGGGTCTACAAAGACACCGAAATGTCGAGTTAAAGTGTAAAATATAAATTAAACGCGATAAATCCGGTTAAAAAGTTGTTTTATTTAAATTATGAATCATGAAAACTTAAGACAAATTCCTATATAAATAATACTCCTATTTAAAACAATCAATTTTGGTGAATGTGTTATTTCCGCAATGGTTTCCCCATTTTCTACAGAAAAATAAACAAATCACGACTGGTGAACATTATCCTATAGCGCATGGTAATCACTGGCTCAATACAGAATTGCGTCAAAAGAAACACGAATTGCACACGAGCCAGCAGCCAGCATTTTCCTAGTGAATTAGATTTTTTATACCTTAGAGTATAGATTATCAGCCTTATCTAGCTTGACTAAAGAGCTAATGAGACTTTATTACATAAGATTAAAAAGGCTTAGTAAAGGAGAAAAATCCTTTGAGTATATGCAGTGAAAAAGAAAACAAATAGCTGCTGGTAAAACAAAACTGTATCTAAAATTATTTATATAAATTAATTAAGAGTGTGTTGTAAGTAGATCTTTCAAGAGTATCTTTGCTTTTCAATACTAAAGGAGTATAGGCGGTTAAAATAGGAAAGACAATATGAATAAATATTTAAATAATTTGTTAGTCCTAATTTTTCCACGAAATTAATGTAACGGATAATATATCGAAATTATAAATAAACCTCAAATTTACATATCTGTACAGGGAAGCAGCTGTACAATAGGTCTCTATGTTACTAGGTTATGATGCCACTTGAAATGTCAAGTAATCGACTTTTAATGTAGGTTATTATAACGCTAACTAATAACTTACAAATTTATGCTTATATTTATAGTTTACCTTTAAGATTAAATAATGAATAAAGTTCAGTGTTAGATCGACTATCTTTGGGTTTGTTTCTTACCATCCCTCATCTCTCACTCATCACATCACTGTAGAAAACCACTACAGTAAATGGTCCTTCGAGCCGATTATATGAAGACTACAGTAATTGGCCCTTCGAGCATCGAAGTAAATGATCGTCATAATTGAAGAATACAGTAATTGGTCCTTCAAGCGAACAGTACCAGCAGTCCCACTTGACTAAGTTTCTGGTAATTATTTCTTTCGAACATTGTTGGCGATTCGGTTTTACTGGCTTCTCACCAGCGAGATCCCCCAGTTAAAATTGAGAAGGCGCATAACAACAATTTAGAGAGAGTGATTACCTGGAACTCCGGGACTGCAAGGAAGGATATTCACCTGGAAAACATTCGACGGCGAGATATCCAGTCAACTAATAGCCATCAGCTGCAAGAAATACAGTCGTACTATAGACTATTCGTCGAGTGAACGGACAAGACAAGTTAACGAAGACCAGAACCTGCCCCTGTCTCTCAACGAAGCCGCGACTTAAAACCACAATCGAAGACTACCATGAACTACGTCGAACCTGTGAAACTCCATCGAACATTTGGGGTATGTACAGCAAGACACAGTGGATTAACGCTTACACTACTTTGTGTTCCTAGTGGATCCGTACGAATGCGAATCGGTTTTTCTGGCTTCTCACAAGCGAGATCCCCCAGTTAAAATTGAGAAGGTGCGAAAAGTCGTGCTGGGTTCACGAAGACATAGAGTAAAATTGACCACTGCGTATCCACATATACTGAGAAAAAGATCAGTATTTATTGAGTGACATATCAGTTACATAAAGCTCAAGCGACGTCCAGCGTACCTACATAAACTCTCTGCTTCCTTAGAGGTTTAACGCTACACACGTGAACAAAATGGAGAGCCTTCTTCAGCGACAACAAGAAATCATTGAAGCTATCAAGAAGGTAGAAAGAAACTTCAGTAAAGATTCTCAAAGCCGGAAGACTCGTACATACTTGGATGAAAGACTCGACTCAATTGACAGACTATGGGGAGAGTTCCAAGTCAACAACCATAAATTATCCGACTTTGAGAATGACAAAGAACCTTATTTCATTGAAAACCAGTTTCAACAAGCAAGAGTATACTTTGATGCAGTGCGTAACAAAATCGCGTCATTTGCTCCAATAATCGAGACCTTTCAACTAACTCCAACCAGACGAGAAGAGAAGTCTAGGATTCAGTCAGATTCCGATCAGAGAGAGGCTTCTACGTCGAGAGGGCGACCTGTACCCCCGACGCCAATAACAACACTCCAAGGGCCGGTAGCTGAGCTGCTATCCCTACAACGAACCAACTTTAGAGCGTATCTACGGCAAGTAAACAGCTTAAAAGTTGATGAGATGCGTGACAAATGGGAACTCGAAGATGAGCTACGCAGCATCCAAACACGGTGGAATGCAATCGACGCTCTGCACCTCAAGATTGACAATATTTTACAAGGCTCCGATTACAATTATGATGAAGAGTTCCTCAAGTACGAAAAATCATTCAAGGAGGTGAAAAGAGCCCTTAACCTCCAGCTAGCCTCAACGGCGCATCTTCAACAAGCAACCCCACACGTCGACATCCCAATATTCACGGGGAAATACACTCAGTGGCCTACATTCTATGACCTCTTTGTAGAGACCATACATAATAACAACAGCCTGACCAACGCACAAAAAATGCAACATTTGAAAGGACGGCTGAGAGGAGATGCTGAGCGACTAATTCAGCACTTACACATTTCAACCGAAAACTATGAAACAGCATGGGAGATTATAACTCACAGATATAATAACCCTCAACTGTTGTTTACTAAGCAGATTGAAATATTTATAAATCAACCTGTCGCGCATAAGCAATCGGCACATGAGATAAGACGACTCTATGACACGACTAGAGAGTGCATCTTTGCGATACAGAATCTAGGTATAGATACAAGTACCTGGGACCCGTTATTAGTACATCTCATTGCCAAAAAATTAGATAGTGAGACGTACAGCAACTACAAGGAAGCGCGAAAGTCTCCACGGGATTTACCGTCGCTATCTGAACTTATGAATTTTCTCGAAGACAAATTCAATGCTTTGGAGCCCATAAGCAAGAAAGATAAAGAGATTATGGCACCTTTTTACAAGTCTGATCTACATAAAACCGTTAATAGCAAGCCGTTTAAACATCTTCAACCACGACTTGGGGGTCATCGTTTTGGAAAACCTCAAAATCGAGAATATCAAGCTGCCGCCACTTGTACTACAAGGTCTTTGTAACAAAGGTCATCTATTGTACAAATGCAGCAAATTCTATAAATTGAGTTCAGACGACAGACTGATGACCGTCATAAAATTGAGTGTATGCAACAATTGTTTATACTCACACAACGATAATATATGTACATCGACGAAAAAATGCAGAGTTTGTGAAAAAGGCCATAGCACAATGTTACATGAAGCGTATGCGAATTTAAACAATGTAAAGCAACCGAATGAGACTGCACATTCATCAGTTTCTCCAACCGCCCCAATAACACAGAAACCTCAAATAACGTCACGACAAGATAACAACCGAGACCTTTGCGTTAACCATGTCGCTGCGGATAACGAAGAGATCTTGTTAACGACCTTGTCAATCAAGGTCAAGGCAGCCGATGGAACCCATGTTACCATGAGGGCGCTCTTAGATCAGGGCTCACAGATATCCCTTATATCTGAAAATGCCGCCCAGATATTAGGGTTGCCTCGGCAGCGGTATCACGCATCCGTATCCGGAATCGGGAATGGAAATAAGCAAGGGAAAGGAGTTGTTGTCCTGGAATGTCAGTCGGTTTATGAAGACTACGACTTTACAACACAAGCATTAGTCATAAATAACGTCATAAACAACTTTTTACCTAATATGACTTTCAGTAAACAGTCCTGGCCGCATTTGCAGCACATACAACTGGCAGATCCTGAATATAACGTCTCCCGACCCATAGACCTGCTACTAGATGCCAGTATATACTCCGATATAATCATGAGCGGTCTCATAAAGGGTCCTAGCATGGCACCCATCGCCCAACAGACGAGGCTGGGTTGGATCTTATCAGGCAATGTGAAAACATTTAAGTGTCACGTTGTTATTAATAACTTATCAGCCATATCTCAATATTGAGAGCTAGAAGAGATAAGCGAATCGAACTCCGAGTTAACGCAAGATGAGCTATACTGTGAACAGCTGTATAAGTCTACAACGAAGCGCTTAGAAACCGGAAGGTACGAGGTTGCGCTCCCGATGAATCCTGGATTCGAAAAGAAACTCGGTACATCGCGAGCTAAGGCCGTCGCACAGTTCTATAACTTGGAGAAAAAGCTGCATAAAAATGAAGAATATGCCACAGCGTATAAAGATTTTATGCAAAGCTATGAACAACAGGGTTACATGGTTCCAGCAAAACAAAAGGGTGAACCATCGTGCTATCTCCCTCATCACGGCGTGTTGAAACATGAGTCCACGACAACAAAACTGAGAACAGTTTTTAATGCATCGTCAAAAACTTCCAGTGGCTATAGTCTTAATGATTTGATGAAACGGGGTCCTAACCTTCAAAAGGATCTCCAGCATCTCATCTTAGTATGGCGGCAGCACAAGTACGTCATAACAGCAGATACTGAACGCATGTTTTGCAGAATTTTTTTGAGAGAGTCCGATCAAAAGCTTCAAAAAATCGTATGGAGAAACTCGCAGGAAGTACCTTTGACAGAATACCAACTCCGAACAATCAGTTTCGGGACAAAGGCAGCACCTTATCTTGCTATGCGTACTTTGAGGCAGTTGGCTATGGACGACGCACACAAGTTTCCCTTAGCTGCTGTGACCTTGATGACGTCGTTTTATATGGATGATCTGTTGGCAGGTTGTGATAAAATCTCCGAAGCCAAAAGACTACAACAAGAAATTATAGAGATACTAGCAGGAGCTGGAATGAACATACGCAAATGGTCTAGTAACTCCGATGAACTCACAAAGGATCTATCGGCTGACCAGCGTGACATGCCCCTCCACTTTAAGTGTTCTGAAGATCGGAAGACATTGGGGCTACAGTGGAACCCCTCATCCGACTCTTTCTCTTTTCAAAATAAATTCGAAGATGACACAGGGGACGCTATTATTACTAAACGTCAACTATTATCAAAAATATCGAAGATATTTGATCCCTTGGGTTGGCTTTCTCCGATCACGATAAGGGCTAAGTTATTATTTCAACGTACGTGGACAGAAGAAACAGCTGATTGGGATAAACCACTTACTGAAAATATTAACAAAGAGTGGATTTGACTAAGAAATGACATGCAAAAGATAAATACATTCAAAATCCCACGCTACTTGGGTGGTAAAGACTATATTATTCATGGCTTTTCTGATGCATCTGAGAAAGGATACAGTTGTGTAATTTACGTAGTCACAAAAAATCCTTACGGCGAATCCACATCAACACTAGTGATCGCAAAAACAAAGCTAGCACCTTTTAAAAATAAATTGACTCTTCCAAAACTAGAGCTTTGTGGAGCGCTTTTACTATCACGCCTCATTAAGAAAGTAAAAGAAACCTTTAAACAAAATACTCAGGTCTACGCGTGGACCGATTCCATGGTGGTGCTTGGTTGGCTTCATGGAGATGTCAATAGATGGAAACAGTTTGTGGCCAACAGAGTTCGTACAATACTTAGCATCATCCCATCATCGTCTTGGCACCACGTCCGATCTGAAGAAAACGCTGCAGACTGCGCTACCAGGGGTCTCACTTCGTCACAACTGGCTCAGCATTCCTTATGGTGGCGTGGACCGTCATGGCTACCGACATTAGATCCAAACAGGATCATTAAAAATAAATATGAAGTACCACTAATAGAAACAAAGAAAATCCACGTGAATGCAGTAGTATGTTATAAAAATGAGCTATTTATAAAACTACTAAATGAATGTAGTTCAATTCGACGTATAACAACAACAATATGCTGGCTATCACGTTTTGTGCAGTGGTTGCATAATAAAAAGACTACACAACTTAACCATTTAACAGCCTCTGAAATGCAAACTTCGCTTAATTTGATTATCAAGGCTACGCAATCTATCGAGTTTGAAGACGATTTATTTTATTTGAAGGCACACGGAAAATTAAAAAGGGAAAGTAAATTAGCGAGTCTATGTGCATACATAGACCCCAGGGACGATCTGCTGAAAGTCGGAGGGCGATTGAATAACTCCATGCTCAGTCAATCTGCTAAGCACCCTATTATTTTACCTAGTAACAGCAAGCTCACCGAACTCGTAATAAATCAAGCTCACTCTGTCACGCTACACGGTGGACCGAGCTTAACGTTATCGTATATTCGAGAGAAATACTGGATAATCAGCGGTCTTCGTTCTGTAAAAAGGGAACTCCGGAAGTGCGTGACTTGTCGGCGCTACAGAGAAGAGAAAAGAACACAAATTATGGCCGATCTACCCGAGCCCCGTGTCACTCCTTCACGCCCGTTCACTCATACCGGGGTTGATTTCACCGGACATTTTGACATCAGAGCCAACAAAGGCCGCGGCGTGCGAACCCATAAGGGTTATGTAGCAGTGTTCGTATGCCTATCAACAAAGGCAGTTCACTTAGAGTTGGTTTCTGATCTCTCTACGCCGGGATTCCTAGCCGCGTTCAGACGTTTTTGTGCTAGAAGAGGAGCTCCAAAACATATGTATAGCGATCAGGGACGAAATTTCATCGGAGCTAGCAAACTATTGAAGAAAGAGTACGCTGAGATAATTCAAACTCTCGATGTTCACGCTCTTAACAGTATCGGAGACTACGATATTCGGTGGCATTTTAACGCTCCAGCTAACCCATCTGCAGGAGGATTATGGGAAGCGGCAGTTAAAAGCTTCAAATACCACCTTAAGAGAGTAATCGGCGAGCAGAAACTCACGTATGAAGAGTTTATTACAATACTTCATCAAATTGAAGCCTGCATTAACTCTCGGCCTCTAATTGCTTTGAGTGAAAGCCCAGATGATGAATATCTATCTCCAGGACACTTCATTATTGGTGGCCCACTAGTATCCAGACCACAGACGGACCCCGGTCACATGAGCTTGACCACCAGATGGCAGATGATGCAAGATATAAACAAACAATTTTGGAAGAAATGGTCTATTGATTATTTACAACAATTCCAAGTTCGAACTAAGTGGAGGACACCCACGAAAAACATCGAAATTGATGACATCGTTTTAATAAAGGAGGAAAACCTGCCTCCAGGTAAATGGTCGATGGGCAGAGTAGTGGATGTACACCCTAATAAGGATGGATACGTTCGAGTTGTATCCATAAAAACTAAAAACGGGATCTTAATGAGGCCTATTACGAAGCTATCAATGCTACCCGTAAAAGATGAATACCCTGAACCACCTTTACGTGACGCGCATTCATCGACTACTGTTAACGTCATCACTGCCCGACGATCACGATAACCAGTGTTAACAAGGAGGCTTTCGAGTTGGACAAGGTTATCAGCCTACCTCAAACTTCATTTTCGTTCGAATTTAGTTTAGTTACAGTGCATACAACCTACAAAAGGACTTGCTGCTTACTCTAAAAGAAACAGATGTTCAGCGCTGTGTACACATACAAACAAACACAATATTATGCTCTATAAATAAATCTATTAATTAATCACAATTGACTCATTCAATTTGTAACGTGAGCATTCATAACAAAACAATGTGTAGCACAAAGACGACGCCGTGCCACGAGCGATGGATCAAGTTACACCGCGATAACAGGTGGTTATTCACTTGCTGTGGGAAATGCGTAGTGCGCATATTTTGCCCTGACGTTGGAATGGTTATAAAGTCATTGACTGGAAACGGCCTTCTAGACATAGGACCAGGCTGTATTATAAAGAGTGACACGTTCTCTATTACACAATAACTATTTGAGCCGCGCCCAGGTTCAAGGTGAGATTCCTATATTGCCAGAGATGTCGATATTAAACTCAATATTGAACTCCTCACTTTATACTCCAATCTTTCAACAACCTAATCCAGAAGATCACCAGGAAACATGGTGCCGTATGCAAAACCAGATAAACTACATCAAAGAGCAAGAAGGTGTCACCCTCAGCGTACACGATGTTCATCAATATTCAGTTCTCTATAGCATACTGGGACTGATAATAGTCACTGGAGCCGTTTGCTTAGTCATGCGACGGCGCAAAAGCAAGAGAGCCCTGGAAATGAGAACGCCGAACTCTACTGAACCTCCGATCCAGATGGCGGTGATCGCGACCAGCGACGGACAGGCGACGGCCACTTATGCAGTACCCCGTCCGCGAGCCGTACGATTGCATATCCCGGCTACGAATATAGTTTAAACTTAGAATAGAAATAATGAAATATTTAAGATTTTAGAATAATATGTCGTGTAAAATATATAAGTTTTCAATTTCAATTAAGTTTGTTTAAGTATGTTGATTTCTTGTAAAATTTTATGTTGTGATAATTTAACCTTGTCTTATATCCATTTCTTTTGAGTGGGCAGAATGTACAGGGAAGCAGCTGTACAATAGGTCTCTATGTTACTAGGTTATGATGCCACTTGAAATGTCAAGTAATCGACTTTTAATGTAGGTTATTATAACGCTAACTAATAACTTACAAATTTATGCTTATATTTATAGTTTACCTTTAAGATTAAATAATGAATAAAGTTCAGTGTTAGATCGACTATCTTTGGGTTTGTTTCTTACCATCCCTCATCTCTCACTCATCACATCACTGTAGAAAACCTGTATTGCTTAAGTGTGATTCGAACCCAGGACCTATGCTACACCAGCAGATCTTTTTATGTTGTTTAAAATTGTTAATCAGACAAAAGAGTTACAAAAGAATTTTATTGGTATTTTATCAGTACTCTAACTGTAGCAAGCAAGAACAAAACAGCTTTTATTTTTAAGTTAAACTAACTGAATTTCCTTTATACAAAGTGACAATTCTAGAAAGCTTTAATACAAACAATCCACAAAGCGCAGTTAAAGCTTTCTGAGTGTTAAACTTTAATAAGACATTATACAAAAGTTGTTCGAAGAGTTTTAAGCAAATGCGCAAAGTGCATAATGCATGTTCTAGTCAACTAGAACTGAACAAATGAAAATGTAAAAAAAAATCATTTTAATGCAAACAAAGCTTAAAAAACCGACTATAATGGAAAACACGAAGAGATTTTGAATCTATTTTATTTGTGGATTACGTTAAAAAATATTTTAAACTGATTTCCATTTTCACGTTTTTTCACTTTGGTCACGAGACACTAAAATAAGAGCGAATCAAAATGGAAAATATTAATTACACGCGATAAATCTATCTAAAAAGTATTTGATTAATCATGAATTGTAGAAACTTAAAACAATAATAAGTTAAAACATAGTTACGGACCTTACTTTGGGACATATTTACGGCAGTGTTGTTGATATGAAATAAGGTCGAAAGGACGACGCATAACTTTGTATGAGAGCTGGTACCCGCCTCAGTAGATATGTGATATATCGTTGAAAAGAGTTCACCTTCTAGAACAAGAATTGGTATGGCGCCTGTCTTGATTCTGAGTCTAAGCTGATAACCAACCTAATAAAATTAATAAAAATCTCCGAAGACAAAATAAATTAAAAAAAAAACTTAAATCAAGTGTACAACAGATAATCAGAGCGGCGGCGGTGTCGTTTACTATCTATGCTTTAGGTGACCTGTCTGCTATTAAGACTCTGAACGGACTTACGATCGGAACTTGGCGCAATAGTAACTTTGATTCAGGTTACTAAGACCTATCCAACGACGTATCCTACATGGCTATTGGAGGTAGATACCAAATTTATAGTCTGACATTTAGGACCTCATAGCTCTGAACGGACTAACGATCGGAACTTAGCACCATCGTAATGTTGATTCAGGTTACTAAGACCTATCCAATGGTGTATCTTACATGGCAATTGGAGATGGGTACCCAATATAGGTATGCGTCGTCCTTTCCAGTCTTGTTACATACCTTCAGTACAGTTTAGTGATATAAGTATACCATCGCTAGTATAGGAACCTATATTTTATATTTAAAGTACCTATATTTTCTAAAAAGTAATTGAACCAAGTCAAAAAAATATTCTTGAAAATGAGAAAAGTGAATGTTATATTAAAATCAACCGCCAGTAGCGATAGGTATGATAGTCGTCTCGTTTTCTAACGAATGCGATTTGAAACTAAATGACATTCTGTAGAGAAAAGGTTTTACCTCCTACTCCCGAGAAAAACTCTTTTTATAAGTACCGATGAAGTAACTTTGTGCTTTTACTAGTTTGATCATTCGTTTTATTTTCTAACGTAAGAGGTAACCATTGCAAAGAGAATTTTAATCTCAGAAATAAGGTTTTCCCAAGGGATTTCATAAAAAGATGACAAATTTACGAGAAATTGGCAAGTCACCAACAGTGTTTTTATAGCTCCTTTCGTATGTATGACATACGGAATAAACACTTTGCTGTACGTCTGTCCATTAAGGAACCCTTTTTCTAAGAACGCGTGGGGACTTCAAGCTTCAATTAATATCGAACTTCTAAGTCTACGTAATCAAATCTATTATAATAAAAGGCCATATTATTCTCCGTTTGCCGCTCATAAGGTTATCTAAGCCTACAGAATAGACACTTACCGTTAATTTTAAAACATGAAATTTGGCAAGAAGTGAAGCAAATAAAGTAAAACATCCAAAAATAGATTTCACAGAGAAAAATACTTTTATACCGAATCTTTGGGGAGCGAGTTGTGTGGAGGTTTCTTTTTCAAAATGAATAGTTACCAAAACTTACCAGCCTTTGCGTTAGGTACTGTTGGCGTAGAATTTTAAATAATTTACAGAATAGTCCTTCTGTGAGTTTGCATTGTGTGTTAGCTTTGCTTCTCTCAATACAATCCAGAATATATAAGGAGTTTGGGGTTCCTCAGGGGGATATATTCCGGCACTTCAGCCTTGACCACTAAGAAGCGATAAAATAATAAAACTGTTGTTTGTACAGTGTTATTGTACCCAAACCAACTTTAAAGCCTATGCAAATTAGGTTAAAATGTAGCCTTTCTAGAATTTTGTTATAAATAGTTTTGTAGTAAGCAAAAAAATTTAAGTTGGTACATACAAAATAAAAAGTGACGCTTCAACTGCAACTTCCAAGAACATATCGAAAGAACCTCGCGTATTATTTTGACGCTATTTAGCCTCATTGCTATGAAATTTGAGATGTTCCATGACATATATTTGAAGATCACATAAAAACCTGTCATTCAGCGATGGAATCTGTTTGCGAAGACAAAAACATTTAGACGTTACATTCGTTTCAACAATTATTTTACATTTGTGCTTCGATTTTTTAACACAATGAAATCGTCGTGGCACCGTGATTACTGTGCATATCATACGATATGGCAGGTTAAGCAACGTTTGTGCGTGGTCGGTACTTGGATGGGTGACTGCTGAGCATTTATTTCTCACGACGATTTCTGTGCTTTGGAGGGCACGTTAAGCAGTCCATTCCGGGTGCTGTATACAGTAGTCGTTAGGGTTTGTCAGAAGCCATTTCGGTGCCCTGAAAATTCTAACATCCATCAACCAGCACTGGGCCAGCTTGGTGGATTATGGCCTATACCTCTTCGCCGCCCAGGGGAGAGACTAATAGCCCTGCAGTCGGCTCATTACAAAGAGTTGTGATGTGATGAGCGTCGGCTAAGAACAACCCTATTACTCCTGAATTATCGTGTCGTCAAAAGTGGCTTATCTGGTTGGCCCCCTCATTGAAGACGTATCGTTTCAGGGTCCACCGGCCTAAAGACCATAACCTTCATAAGAAGTCTGCTGCATGTATTGCCGCTTTAACGGTGATATGTGCCAGCAATGTTCTAGAAAGTACCTGTTACTTCTCAAGTTTGTGTCCTTTCATCATCGGATTTATCTTCACTTATAATGTGAGGTTGTAGTCAAACGCTAGTTTTGTCACAAAAAAACACAATAAAACTGATTGTTTATAAATATGTGCTTAAACACTAAGTACCCAAAATCCGAAAGTGCCCAATATCGTATTTGCGAGGAAATCTATCGAGTCGGCAAGATCAGCAACTTATTTTAACGTCGTCCTTGCCTTGTGTGCAAATTGTAAATAAAATTTTAGTCTTAATTAACCGCGCGGAACAGGCGGTGTACGAGCACGGGACGGGCGCAGGGCGGATTTCGGCATTTGCAATTTGAGACGTATTGTTCTGTAAAAATAAGTCTTATATTATGTGCAACGAATTACAAAGCAAGCGATGAGATATGCGGCGTGAGCTGGGTTGGCGACTCAACTTTAATCTTAAGATAAATCTATGTATGTTTAATCCTTACTTATGTTTTGACGGTTACATGGTTCACTTTTAATATTGGTGGTATACCCAAAATAAAAAAAATACGTTTTCGCTGGCACCTTCAACCTCATATTCACGAAGCCTCCGTAAAGGTAAGATTGGAGTCAAAAGCGGATTTGGGCATTGATAATAATCAACGAATGCAGAGCATTAAAAAAACCGACTTCACGTCAAAACTTTGGCTGAGTTATAATGTCATCCACGTAAATCTCCAAAATCATACATATTGTTTCAAAACTTTGAAATTTTCAAAGAAATACTCAACCGATTTCAATGGGACCAACAATGAAGTATCCTCTATCATATGAAATAAGAATTTTTAAAATCGATTATTAATTGTCCGAAATATCGTGTAACAAAGACAAAAAAACAAAATACATACAGACGAATTGAGAGCCTCCTCCTTTTTTGGAAGTCGGTTGATAAAGAAGCATCTTTTGACAAATAATCAACAAAACAAAACAATGAGTTTAGAACACTAAACTGACATCATCCTCGTTTTCAAGTATTTATCAAAACTTTGGCTAAGGTAAAAATTAATCCAAAAATTTGTTACCATTAAATAAATAAATAAATCTATTTCAGATTTTGACTGGGACCACCTCTGAAGTATTTTCTAGAATAAAGAACTAATTTGATTCATTACCGACAAAATGGCATTACAGACTAACAAAATCAATACAGGCACATAACTAAGAACCTCCTCCTTTTGGAAATCGGTTAAAAGGGTGTTTAATTTTGTCCGCAACATAAAGGATTCAATTTACAGCTTACATACTACCTATATACTATAAAGAAAGCTTTTGGCAAAAGCCTAAATGCTTACTTTAGTAGACTTCTCGCAATATACTTAAGAGTACTCGAATCAGATGTACCCAATCGAATGAGTTGGCGATAAATCGAATCCACTACTCGATTTTGCCATGTAATTCTGTATGGAGTTGTATTCGACTGATTTATTGACTTTCTTTTTACGCTGCTATTCCGATGTTAATCTGATTCGAGTAAGTAACTTTGTGGTATTTATTAAATGTTTTCCAGGCTGTTTGAGTTGTGAAGATTGATCGTTTATTGTTTTCGTGGATTTTGATTTATTAAATAAAACACTTTTTAACCGGATTTATAGCGTATATTTGCATTTTTAAATTTTAACTCGACTTTTCGGTGTCTTTGCAGACCCTGTGGTCACGAGCGACTGAGGTGTCAAGCGTCGGATTGATAGATGGAAAAAGTTATACATCATCATCTCCATCTGTTTCTCAGTCTCTGAGCGTAGCGTTCTGGATTGACACAAAACGAGCTGATAGTATCTTGAGGTGTAGGTCGTGCAGCTTGCGGGATGTTAGACTTAATATTTTTCAGGATAGGGTCCCATGTCGGTGATAGTTTCCAACCATCTTCTCTATTGAAATTAGGGTGTTTTTTAATTTCAATCGCTGCTCTGATCATTCTAGGTCGCGATAAATCCGGTTAAAAAGTGTTTTATTTAATAGTATGAATCGCGAAAACTTAAGACCGATTTTGGTTTATTTAAGACTAGCTGTTGCGCGCGGTTTTACCCGCGCAATTTCGATTCCCGCGGGATTTTTGGCCTATACGGATTCGGAAGAATCCCTCTAAATAATGGTAAAAGAAATTTTGAAATCGGTCCAGTAGTTTTTGAGCTTATTAAATACAAACATAAAAAAATACAAAGGTTTCCTCTTTATAATATTAGTATAGATAAAAGCCTAGTAGAACAAAAAGGAGTAAAGTAGCGTCTTCTGTTATTTTTTATTGGTAACTCAACCCACGTTTCTCCTCAATCTCACCAAGTTCAAGTTCATTTATTCATAAAACAATTTATATTTTTTACGAATGTCTTAAACTTAAAGAGTACAAATATTATTAAAACTCGGTGGATACATGCACAAACATTAATTATACATTAATTTATTAACATATATAATGTTATACAGGGTTCATTTTAATTAGCGCATCACTTCTTGCAGGCAGCCTCTCCACATTTCAACAACATTTGTTCTACGACTTTTTACAAATCATGATAAATAACACAAAAATTAAAAAAAGAAAAGCATTTTCTCCTTATTCTACACTAGCTTTATCCCGCAACTTCGTATGCGCTTAACTACCCATCTCGTGGAAATTTCAGAAACTATACAACCAGACACCCACTGAAAGAACCTTTATACCAAGTATCACACCCATGCACTCATAAGTTTCTTTCATACAAACTAAAAATCATATATTTCCCGTGCCCGTGGGAATTTTGGGAATTTTTTTCGTAGCACAACCAGTCACTCTTTGAAGAACCTTCATGCCAAGTTTCACATCCGTACACTCAAGAAATAAGATTTTTCATACAAACTAAAAAGTCCAACCCCTTCCCGTGGGAATTTAGGGAATTCCTTCCAAAATACAAATAGACACTTATTGAGGAGCCTTTATATCAAGTATCACATCCGTGCACTCAAGGGATGGGATTTTTTCATACAAACTAAGTCATCATATATTTCTCGTTCGCGTGGGAATTTCGGGAGTTCCTTTCATAACACAACCAGACACACATTGATAAACTTTTACACCAAGTTTCACATCAGTGCACTCAAGGAATAAGATTTTTCATACAAACTAAAAAGTCCTATATTTCCCGTTCCCGTGAGAATTTCGGGAATTCCTTCCTTAGTGCACCCCTACATCTTCTAAGGAACGTATGTTCTAAATTTCAGCTCTCTACGCCCAGTAGTTACGGCTGTACGTTGTCTGTCAGTCACTCAGTCACTCAGTACCTCAGTCACTCAGTCACTCAGTACCTCAGTCACTCAGTCAGTAACGGAACAGTTTTATATATATTGATTTTGTAAGAAGTACCTATTATTATATTGAAGCAATATTTTACTACGCAAGGTGCGTGGCATACCTACGCAAAGAGTAAATAGAGCTACGCCACTAAACCGAGGTAATAAAAATGTTTTGTATGGGAAAACAATTTTTTTAATAACAATTAATTTTAACAAGTCGTAGAACAAATGTTGTCGGGATTGATGTGGAGGGGCTGCCTTCAAGTGGTGATGCACTAATTAAAATTAATCGTGTATATTATTAATAATATTAATTATTAATAAATTATTAATAATTCGTTAAAAATTATACATAATTATAATATACTAGACATCGTCAATCGTATTACAACATTTTTGCAACAAGATACTTTTGAGCTTCTTTTTGAAAAAGGTCAAACTATTTGCTATTTTAAGTCCATCGGCAACCGCTTTAACAATAATACTGCATGGTGTATTGAACAATACGTAACTACAGTAAATTTTAGTTCAATAATTAGTTTAAAAGTTGCCTTTAACGACCCGCTTATACAAGGCCGGTAAGGCTAAAGTTAGAAGACTCTACACGGCCTAAAAATAAAGCATTACTATTGTCCTTCCTATTTTAACTGCTATATTAACTATGGAAGAACTTTCAACAGTATAGAAGCTTAAAGAAATCAGTAAGCAGAAGAAATGTCTATGGAATGGTAGGCTATAAGGGTGGGCTATCAAATGAGAATATACTTTTTCGAATCTGACTTGTGGTTTCAAAGATAAGCGCGTTCAAGCAAATAAAAAAAAAACAATATATTTGTTTTACCAATATTGTTCTGTGAATCCAAATGAAATAGAAATTTGAGGTTACCGGTATAAGATATAGCTTGCATATTAAAACCGCGGTGATCTGTCTAAAGTCGTAAGATAAGTCGGTAGAGATTACAGCTCCGATTACTTTACTAAGGCTTAAGCCACAATGAAAGCACTTTGTGCTGTATTAAATAACTCATATTTAGCGCTAAATATTTCATACCCACTGGAATAAATTAAACAGTTTTATTGGCAAGCAATACAGGATAGACTCCGCATATTTTTTAAAATTCATAGATTTTTTAGATTTCCGTACCACCAAAGAAAAACGGAATCCTTATAGATAAACTTTGTTTCCGCCTATCTGTTTCTCAGTCACTCAGTCTGTCAGCCAATTTCAATACCTATTAATTACGAAAGCTCGGAGATATCATGCTGAAATTAAAATTAAATACGTAAATCTGCAATCCTTTGAAGTGCAAAAAAATTTTTTTGAGCTAACGCCATCATTAAATACGAAATTTTATCCGCCACTTATTTTGCATATTTTGAAGCTTCAAAGTCATTGAAACCAATAGAGTTCTCACCTTTTACTTAAATTAAATAATTTAGGAAGTAGTGATAACTTAGGTAAAAATAAAGTAAAAAATCTGAAAATTGGTAATTAACTTCCGTACGGTACAAATACGCGATTTCGATAGACGTTCAAAGTCAATTACGGTACTTACTTTTTTCTTCTCTTAACTCACCTATGAAAGCCGAAATGAAGTATATTCTGAATTTTTTGAAGAGAATTTCATATCCTTAAGGAGAATAAAAATATTTTATCACAGAAGGAACTTACCTTAAGTTTCGTTTACTTAACTTATCTAAGTAAACGAAACTTGGGGTTTTTCGACACTTTCACGACACGTAGAATATGTTTTTGGTCAAATAAAATGAAATAATATTGTTCAACAAATCAAAAGTTTTGATAAAGAATATTTTTTAGGTAATTGGTTCTTTTTTATTGTATTTTAATATATTTTACCACAATGTCCCAAACATATACAATTTATGAAATTAAGGAAACACAATTATTCGAATTTATTTTATATCTTTCAAAGAAACTTCCATTAGGAGAAACTTGCTTAGGCCAAAGCTTTGCCCGGGGCTGTAAATAGTTTTCAATAGCCGAAACGAGAATGGCTTTCAGCGCCCCTGTCGTTTTTCGTTTCACTCTTGTGGTCTCAAAAGTTTTACTGCCAAAGCGAATGAGGAAACCGAAAATAACATGGTGAAACAGGTTATGTGTTATAGTTGAATGATTACCCAAAAAGCTATACAAGTTATCACTGTGGTGTCCGCTGGTGCATGAAATTCAATGAAATTCAGATCGTCAGAAAAAATCTACGAGCGTTCAGGACAATACATTTTGATTGCTGTAGAGAATTTAACGGTTTCTTTATTTTTAGATTGATTATTGACAACATTTCAACACTATCTAGTCAGATGACACCATCCCTACATTAAACTTTTCCATAAATGGGACAAAGTAAATAAAATATCGGAGTGTGAACGTTTGTCTTCGGGCGACGGATCCGAGTAAGCCGCTAACGGCTTGGTAAATCATTCATTCATTCAATTAATTAATTCATTGTATTATTTACCATACACAGTCCATCACAGTCTATGAGTCTTTCGGCGGTAGTAAAAGTGAAGAAAATTAAGAAAAAAGGATTAAGAAATTTTCCATGTTTTCGGAAAGTGACAACAAAACCAGCAGAAATTTAGCTAGCAATATTGCATTTCCATAACATTTCAAGTTATTTAATTTATCTCAGTGTGAAGTCAGTCTTACATCATAACTGGAGAAAACCAATAAGGGACAAATCATGTCATAGTACTGATATCATTGATAGGTAGCGTTTGTTTATAAAACAAAGCCTCCTTGCCAGTGCCCTTTGTTATACATAGTATAATAGAGGTGAACCTAAAAGCTGAGTAGATTTTTATGTAACAATACACAATAACTTATTTACTTAGCAGGTTATCATTATCATCAAACTTATGAAGAAAATAAGTATTAATTACCTATCTATAATTACCTATTACCAGCTCTTTTGATTACCTTTTTGCAGGACTTGGCTTCGAGCCTACGAGCCTCACTCACGCAGGAGTAAGACTTACTCACGCAGGCTCAATTTGTGTTCGCAAGCCATCCATCATCAATTTGGACGAGTGCACGAACGCCCGTTCTAATTGAGCATGGAACATTTTTTGATGTTATCCAAAAAACAGAAAATGTACGGACAGCTTAGAGCAGGCCACGAGCGCGCTCTACTGCGGCTCAGTTCGTGCTCGAGAGGCGTCCAAATCATGGGAACTACTTTATTGCAGGTTACATTACTAGTTCCATTACGGCAATCTGTACGCACTTTGAGATTGAGGTCAAACGCGGGTACGAATACCTATATTCACTGCCCTGCAGTGCGATCGCAGAACTTTATCGAATGGTTTGTTAACGAATGTTCGTATAGTATGGAGACGGTTTTTAAGAAAAAATTGAAATCTATCCATTGCCGCACGGCCAGCTTAAATAAATGTGTGCCTTGTTAATTTTGAATGTTTGTAAACATGTTGTACTCATAAATATCTGTAAAATAAAAAATTACAATGTTACTCAAAACTTGCAACTGACTCCATATTATACGAGCATTCGTAAACATTTGTTAATATACGATTCGATAAAGTTCTGTGATCGCACTGCAGGGCAGTGAATATAGGTATTCGTACCCGCGTTTGACCTCAATCTCAAAGTGCGTACAGATTGCCGTAATGGAACTAGTAATGTAACCTGCAATAAAGTAGTTCCCATGATTTGGACGCCTCTCGAGCACGAACTGAGCCGCAGTAGAGCGCGCTCGTGGCCTGCTCTAAGCTGTCCGTAGATTTTCTGTTTTTTGGATAACATCAAAAAATTTTCCATGCTCAATAAGAAAAGGCGTTTGTGCACCCGTCCAAATTGATGATGGACGGCTCGCAAACACAAATTGAGCCTGCGTGAGTAAGTCTTACTCCTGCGTGAGTGAGGCTCGTAGGCTCGAAGCCAAGTCCTGCAAAAAGGTAATCAAAAGAGCTCGTTTTGCCCACATATGCCACTCAATTATGGAGCGAGGCCTTGGGGGGTCATGGTGAAGCAATAGCTGTATCATTAGACATTTCCAAGGCCTTTGACAGGGTCTGGCATGATGGTCTCTTAAGTAAGCTACCAGCTTATGGCATACCGATTAGGCTCTGCGACTGGATATCTGATTTTCTGAGGGAACGATCAACTCGATAGTCTTAGATGGCTACTCCTCCGACCAAATGGCAATTAATGCCGGGGTACCTCAGGGATCTGTTCTCTCTGCAACATTATTCTTGCTGCACATTAATGACCTTTTAACACCGGGCATTATTAGTTATGCTGATGACAGCACTGTTGTAGAGAGATACGTATCCAATGCGCGAGCAAGCCCCCGTGAAATCCAGAGTTTAAGAAAGTCAATGATTGAGCGCGTTGATTTGACCATACGGAAAGTATCCGATTGGGGTGAGTCGAATTTGGTCAAATTCAACGCGTCCAAAACTCAGGCGTGTGTATTCTCCGCAAAAAAGAGCACCTTCACATTAACGCCCACTTTCCAAAATGTATCTGTCCCCATCACTGACCATCTAGGGCTTTTAGGCGTAACTATAACATCCAGTTTAAACTTCGGTCACCAAATTGTGTCCATGGCTCAAGTAGCTTCGAAAAAGTTGGGAATCATCTCGAAGATACGGCGGTACTTCGGCCCTGCACAGCTTCTTAACTGATACACAGCTCAAGTGCGATCATGCATGGAGTACTGCAGTCATCTTTGGGATGGTTCAGCCAAATATCAACTAGAAGCGCTGGACTCCGTTGACCGAAGAGCCCGTAAACTAATTAACAACGTCGACCTTACGACCAAAACACTGCAGACCCTAGAGCATCGCCGTAAGGTTGCTTGTTTAACCGTGTACTACAGGATACATTTTGGTGAGTGCGCGAGTACTCTGTTTGAACAAAGTGAACCCTCACCCTTTTACCATCGGACTACTAGACGCATACAGAACTTCCATCCGTATGTGGTAGATATTCCGAAAAGTCGAACTAAGCGCTTTGACAATTCCTTTTTGATACGGGTCGCCAAGGTTTGGAATTAACTGCCTGCGTCTATTTTCCCTGACCAGTATAGTCCTAGTACTTTTAAGCGTCGAGTGAATAGGTTTCTCGTGGATGGACGTGTACCACCTTAGTCTTCATGTTCACTTAACATCAGGTGTCATGAAAGACAAACGTCCCATCCATATTTTATAAAAAAAAAGTGTCGGTTTTTTAGACAACATCAAAGGGACTCGGATTGCAAATTGGATAATTACGAGAGCAACTTGAACATGGTGATTTTTTGGTTGTTAAGTTATCATAACGATTTTGATGTCAAATGAAAGCTCTGGGTATAAAACCAATTTGTTCATGAATTATTTGAATCATGTAAATCAGTTTACTGGTTTAGGAGATAATTTAAGAATTAATTTTGTATCGTGAAAATGTAAACAATCAGAACTTTTAAAGTTTTTGTTTTATCTACTGTAAGTCTTCTTTCCAATTTATACAATTCTGCGGTCTTCGGAGTTTTTTTTCATGAGTACAACGATTAGCTTTTGCTCATGACTCCGTACGCGAATAAACATTGTCTATCTAGTATCCATAGTATAAGTTATTCAGAAAACTTTACATGGTATTGACAATGTGGTGTGAATGTTAGAAATATTTATTTATTTATAATTTACCTCACCAGACACCCAGTGACGAACCTTTTTACCAAGTTTCACATCGGTGAACTCAATGAATAAGTTTTTCATACAAACCAAAAGTAATATATTTTCCGTTCCCGTGGGAATTCTGGGTTACCTTCCTTGGTGCACTCCTACTCCCTAGGAATGTATGTTTTAGCTTCAGCTCCCTACGTCCAGTAGTTATAGCTGTACGTTGTCTATCAGTCATTCAGGCGAGTTTTAATATAGGTATGTGTACCTAATACTGATGAAGCACTGATCAAAATTTGAGCACAAATGGGGTCTTCGGATTCTGTAACTCAAGTGATCTATTTATTGTGAATTGTCGCGGAGAGAGGTAATTACCAAATGCAGCGCATTAAAAACCGACTTCACTAACATTTTTAAATAATTGTAAAAACTTTGTCTGAAGTGAAATGTCATCTACGTAGGTATAAATATATTCTCCGCTTTCGTACATACTTTTTTTAAGTAGGTACTGAATTGATTCCCATTAAATTTCTATGGGACACCTCTGAGGTATTTTGGTCTATCAAATGAATGATCAAAATCAATTCATAATTGACCAAACATACACACGATTTGATAACGGAAGTCGGTCGAAAAGAACGTGTGCGGCGACGGACCGTGCTCGCGACGAAATACGGAAAAAATCTTTCTCAGGATACCCGTAGTGAATGCTCAGTTCGTGCGCAATACACATCCAAATACAACGAGCGCAGGCATCGAGCACTGGATGTTACATTACTGGATCCATTACATCAATCTACCTATATATGCACCATCAGATGATGGTATGGGACGGTGGGGTTTATGATGAAAAAACGGTCCAAGAAGAGAATTGTCTGCTTCTATAATATTTCCAGATCACATCACTGCGAAAATAGTAAATTAGACATAACTGCGGTGCGAGCACAGAACTTTGTCGACTCGTATATTTACAAATGTTCTTATAGTATGGAGTCGGTTGCAAGTTTTTAGTAACATTGTAATTTTTTATTTTATATTTATCTAAGATATTTACAAACATTCAAAATTAACAAGGCACACATTTATTTAAGCTGGCCGTGCGGCAATGGACAGATTTCAATTATTGCTTACAAACCGTCTCCATACTATACGAACATTCGTAAAAATACGAGTCGATAAAATTCTGTGCTCGCACTGCTGTAATTTTACTTTTAGGTTTTATTGGCTTTTTGTTGGGCTATACACAGACCCCCTGTCACTGCAATATTCATCATTATAATGCCTCCAAGGTCAAACGTGACATCAGATGGTCTTATAACCTCTGATGTTCTGCCTACCCAAAATATTAATAGATATATTTGGTGCATTCTGTAAAAAATAGTAAAAAAGTCATATAATTATTTTTGTATATGATAGATATAGAAAAGTTGGAGCACCTTGTTCATGAGCGATGTGATTACGCAACATAAGGTAACCCATAGCGGCTGCTGGGCAATACACATTCAATATAATAGTTTAAACTACTTTCGGCCTGGACTTGATGTTTACAGCGTCGGTAGTATGTGTCAGAAGCGATTTTGGTATGAGAAACATTCTGATATCAGATATCAGCCCATTATTGTTTAATAGTCTATTAAACAATAATGTTTAATAGTCTATTAAACAATAATGGGCTAGCTTGATTGTATACAGGACTCCTCGTCAACCAAAGATGGGACTCATGGCCCTCATCGGACTCATTAAAGGGATGTAATAAATTTGGTTTAAAAAATACTGGGTTGTTTTTTAAGTCATCAGCCCAATTTTTGTTACACAATAAATACAATTTATAGAAACGATTTTATAAAAAAAGTTATGTGCTTATATTTTTTACAAGGAAATTAATATATTATCTATACATATAATAAAATGGTAGGAAAGTCAAAACTGTACATTGAATATTTTTTTAAAAGAATACTTGGGGTATAATCTACAATCGAAACAGAAACAAAAAATATAGTTTTTAGAATTTTTGTCTGTTTGTCTGTTTGTCTGTTTGTCTTTCCGGGATAAACTCAAAAAGTACTGCATGGATTTACTTCAAATTTGGCATGAAGATAGTTAAGAAGTCGGGTCAACATATAGGCTACATATTATCACGCTAGCAGTGTTATAATCGTAGGTGCGTTTGGTGCTGCATAGCGTTCACGCAGACGACGTCGCGGGCAGCAGCTAGTCTAACATATTAAGCAAATCATGGTCTCTCTTAATTATGAATGAACACCATTAAAATAAAGACGACTACGCGATACTACAAAACATCTTGTAGTACTACGTAGAAACATCTTGTAGACTTAACAATGAAATGCCGCGTCGTCGTGGCTGTTTTCATCAACAGCGATTTTTTGTAAAATAGTTTGTGGTACCATATCTTATTTTTTTCTACTGAGCGTTAATAAAATAAATATGCTGTTACTTTTGTATCAAAGAAAACAAAATTGAAATTTGGCTGGTGACTAAAAAACAACATTTTAACTCAAATAAGTCGATTATGCGAAACAGAATCTGCCACAAATTTTCCGAAATGCATACATAAACCTTAGCACTTAATTATGATTCGAATTCCTTATTTTAACAAAAAAAATCCATGGGAATGGCTAATTCATAACAATCCTATGCTTTGGTTCGTGTTTCTGTAAAAATACAAAGAACCGGCCAAATAATAAATGAAAGCTGGCTTTACGGTCGCAGCGCTTGATAAATTCATTGTGTTTTTATCACGATGTATTGTGAATGAATAATGTATCGATACAGATTGTATTTTCTGCAGAAAATTAACAGCGTGGTCTTAGCTGCAAAGCTATACCATAAAATGTTGCTACGTTAGCAATATAACGTAAAAACAAAAAATGGTAAGTAATTTCGAGGCGTACCGCCAGGCCCCGGTAGCTCAGTGGAAGAGCACTCGTCCGGCAAACGAGGGGTCCCAGGGTCGAGTCCTAGCCGGGTAATTTTTATTCATCACATTTTTTCGGTTATTTATCAACAGCATAGTTAAGATGTTTTTTCTTTTTCATTAATATCTGAAAATAGACTGTCAAAATAGCTTATGATGAATTTTTGACGTTGGCTGGTATAGCCTTCTGAAATTCGAAGTAAAGTCCCTTTATTTCATTCTCTTTGGGATAGACAGTGGCACAAAAATTCTCGCTCTTCAAAAATCATTACCAGTACAAATTAATGCTGCGGCGATATTAAAGGTTCCAACTTAATATGATAGGTGGTCACAGCCAGGTGAAACTTTAACTAGTCTTATCACCAAGTGGGGCTTTTATTAAAAAGTTTTTAAATGTTGAAGTCATCCTGTATTGCAACTGTCAGGAGATGATGAACAGTTTAATAGGTATGCAAATGCTTAGAAGAAATGTTTTAAAATAAAGGTTTGGGTTTTACTTTTAAATTCCACGTTTTATAATGATCCTGATGAGTATAAACTACTAGTAAAAACCTCCCTTTTCTCTGTGTAATATTAATGCAACTATTAAACTATTTTAGGGTTACATGGTTGAATCTGAGTCAAATTTTAAAGTTTTTCTATTTTTAATTTAATAAGTAATTTAGAAATAAAAGTTTCATCGTTCAAAAAATATGCATTCAGCAAGACGACTGAAATGTAGGTATACAATCTATCTCATTCATGTCAAATTATAATCAAATCTCTTTTAGGATTAGGTACTAAATTTGGAGTACATACAATATTTACACCAACTTTTTTCATCCGAATAAAACAATCCAAGACAAAATGTAGAATTGAATCAAGAACTTATTGTAATGAAGCAAAAACATTGCATCGCTACAATAGTCTTCAATGTATTTTAAAAGATGTCTTGAAATAATTTAAAATGCAGTTTGTTCTCCCGGGTACTGTTACTATTGTGCTTTAAGCAAATAGAATCCCAGATCTCATAGCTGGAGCCCCATCTGTTTGTTAAAATACATTTTTTATCGTAATATTACACTGCATGTCATACGAGTAGCTTGTAATATGAATTCTTTATGAGATTTCAACTCCACTTTCACGTTGTAGATTTTGCAGTAAATAGTAGAATAGTGTTATTTGATTTTATTTAGATGCCTTAGGTGCAGCGCAGACGGCACACTTTTTTTTCAAAAGATTTTAGTTATTATTAAAAATCGGTGGTTAACTATTTTTCTTTTTATTCTCTTTGTAACTGGATGTCAATTTGCACCCGAAAGGAGCCGGATACTAGTGCCAATTATTTAGTTTGTAAAACTTTTATACAAACGTTTGTCAAATTATTGTGCCCCGGACTTTTTGCGCGTCGTGTGCGTTACTGCATATAATTGCATCGGTTCTATTTTCACAGACTGAAAAGTGCGTCACGGATAGTCTGTCGTCTGCGCTGCGTCTTAGGTTGATAATGTAGTCTATTTTCTTTAAACTATGAAAGACTGCCGAAGAGTATTGTTTTTTGAATTCTTAGTAAAGGTTGACTTAGATTGGCCCTACTACTTCTGGATGAGCGTGTCTTAAAGGGAATCAATTCGAGTGATCCCCCCTATGCTGTCTAGCTCCGGCGGTAATGTGTTCTGGCAATGCATGAAGAGCCGATTCTTTCCTAAGTGAGCTGTCATCTTCGACATCATCATCATTTATCATCAATTGAAGTGGAGATCAAAAGCTAAAAAAGTATAAAGAAAATAATGTATCGACCATATGCTAAAAATTGCTTAGTGTAGATTACGGATTATAATCCTTGACTCTAGCAGTGGTCGTCTCCCGAACAGGTTCTCGTCGATGGATCATTTTATGTAGCCTTCATTATTACAGGTGCAACCAGGTGACCTAGAAGACAAACGTCAAATCCTTTTGATATAAAAAATAAAACCAAAAAATAATAAATGTTTGTAAGATATTTGTCACGAGTTTGTTGTTCATATTTTATGTACTATCGAACCAATTGAATCATTTTGCTGTTAATTCGTTTGAAACTGTCAAACTTGTAAGGTCTATCATGTATAATGCTTTTAGGCTGCACTTAGGACATTTTAGATACTGTACGAATTCTATAAACAGTAAATGTCATTGTCGAATGAAATGATAGCAAGTTCCTCACCAAGGAAAAGTGTTTGCAAGCGAATTTCGACCTACGATGATTTAGACGAGTTGGTTTGATAGTATACAAAGCGCTCGATTCGACATTAGGTTCTCTAATGTCAAATTAGGAGAGTTCAAATTCAAAAGTTACATACATACATAACTTCACGCCTGTATCCCTAATGTGCCTGTAGCCTACCCTGGCAGAACACCAGAGGCTATAAAATCATCTGATGTCACGTTTGACAAATTTGGAGGTATTAATGCAGTGACAGGGGTTCAACCCATCACCTGCCAAAACGCCAATAAAACTCCGTCCCTTAACTGACTTTTACAGTATGCCCGGGAAGAGAAGCAGCTGGCACATTGTATTTTCTTTCGCTCCCAGTCCAGCATGGAAGAATTTGCTTACAAAAATTTATTTTGATGCTGAGTTTGATATAAGAGAGCCTCAATATTCCAGATTGTAATTTCGGATACGGCTCAATTTTGGTATAGTTTTCTATCCATAGTCTTGTTCCCATATCTCGAGCCAAGTTGAAGACTAGATGGCGTTGCGTAAAATACTAACCAGAATTTTGACTTACCTACGTAGATACGTAGATATTTTGATAAAATATAGCTTTATAATCATTCTTGTGATTGTCAAATGCCATCAAAGAGAAAAATAATAAAATCCTACTGATATTTTCAGAAATAAAATCGCACGCGTAATTAAAATTTGAAGTTGTGAGGATTCCAGCACATGTTACTCAAGTAATGCCCATTGCTGGATGTTACAGTACCTATAAAAATAAAGTGATGTGTATGTTCACAACGTTAATTAAGTGAAGATTGTTATAATATTTTTATAATACTTCAGTCTTCTGTCCCACACTAAAAAGGGACTTCGTACTTAATCTACCTACGTAAGAGACTGAGATTAAATAATTTTATTCTGTTATTTCTGTAAAGGTTTGTAACCCTTTTACCCTTATTCAGCGAAGCCTAATTATACGGCGTTTATAAATAAAGCCTTAATTTTAGATTAAAAGAGTAGCTTTTTTATATTAAATTCTTGGAATGAGCACTTTAAATAATTATGTTAGTCACATTACAAAATATACTGATTTTGACGAATAAGCGAATTCTAGTCAAATACTAAATATGGGCTTATTGGGGCTTCAATAATACTCAGGTAATAATGGACAGTATACTTGTTATATAACACAAAAAAAGAAAGGTACAGGATTTTAGAACTTATATGAATGAAGCCAGAGCTCGAGCGTAGCTGTGCGTACGAGGTTTGATTCCGCACTGAGCATAGATGATTCTACCCGCACTGCGTGTGAGTCATCGGTCGCCGGCCGCTCCAGGCTTAATAAATGTATAAAGAAGCCTTCAAGTTTTTTTTTTCTGATTAATGATAAGTAATTTTTAATTCCACATAATATAATAAAAGTCATAAATATCGACTTTAACGGTGACATACCAGTATGAAAGAAAGGTTGTAGTCGTGTAAAAAAGTCAGTGACCATCCTCATACTCTTTAAAATAAGTTAATCCATATTATTCAAAACACTTCTTTATTTGAACAAAAAAATCCTTTGTTTATTTTAATTGTTTTTGTCTTGTTCTCACGATTCATCATAATGAAAAAGACAGTTTTAACTAGTTTCTCTAGCGTTTAACTATTTATAAGTAACTCGTAACCACGATGCTTGATGCTTGCGAAAGACATCGAACGATCGTTAAAATCCCGATAAAATCGGTTCAAATCGTCGTTTATTGTCCCAATAACTTATAGCAAATAAATCAGCTCATCGCTTATTTGTTTATTCTAAAGTTTTATGGTGAACAATGCATATTCCGTCGTTGGCAGATGCCTCGAGATCAACTGGATACACTCCAAAAGTCGTAAAGTTCGTACTTGAGAGCTTTTGCCTCCGCACCTCCATAAACCGAGCTTATAAGCTCAATATAATGCGAAAGTTCTTAGACGCCGATTTAAAATTTATTTAAAGGAGAAATACGTGGAGTGGTTGATAAACTGTTATAAATATTCGTGACAAGAATTTGCACTTATAGTGTGAATGTGAACGCTTTAAAATGTATTCATGTGTTTGCAAATGTTTGTGAGCCTTAAGTAGTTGTTGAACAGAAATATATCTGCCCCATATTTTGCGTTTAGTTGTATTGTTCTGTTTTATTTTATTTTATATTATATTCTTAAAGCGCTACAGTTCTTTGGTGAACTTTAATTAAAAAAAATAATATGCTTATGTGTGCTAGCTACACGAAAAAAAAACCGAATAGATATATCAAGTTTAATTATACCAAGTGTTCCGTAAATAGTGGACCAACGGAAAACTGGGGATACAAGGGGTTGTCTGGAATCCAAAACACCAAATTTTTTTTCCTAGTAACATTCACCTACTGCGTATACAAAATGTGTCATAATTTTTTTTCATGCAATTTTCATAACTTTTTATTTCATAAGATAATTAAGGAAAGATCATTCTTTTTATTCAATGTATTAATAATGAATACTTTTTTTTTTTCTGCGAGGGTAGTCAAGAAATACACAACAGTTTTGAATTGCTCTTATTGTTTTTAATTTAAATAAAGAGTAAAAGAATAAAATATTATATAAATATATGTAATATGTATTGCTAGACACACAAACCTTCCAGCAATATATTAAATCTCCTTTCCAACTGCAATTTTACATCATTTCACAAACAAAGGAATTCACTATGGAGTCTATGAAGCTAACTTTTTGTAACATGCAAGAAATGTTTAATGCTAGGATGACATCATTTGAAAAGGAGTGTCAAAAGAATCCAGGAGTGCCGTCAGGTCTACCAGAGGAGTACACAGCATTCAAGTCTTTTGTCATTTCAACACTCAGCCTCTTGCAGAAACAAATTGACTTTTTGGTACGGGATTGCGACCGTCTCGAAATGCAGAGCCGTAGAAAGATGTTGATGATTCACGGTATCCCAGAACATGAAAGTGAAGAACCCATTACAGCTGCAGTTAATGTCTTTCAACAGAAGATGAAGCTTGAGCCTGTCTCCAATTCAGTGATTAGTCGTTGCCATCGCTTGGGCAGGATTCGAGAGGGTAAGCCGAGACCACTTCTGGTTAAGTTCCGCGACCTTCAACTTCGAGACAAGGTATGGTCGAGCAAGTCCTTACTTAAAAATACTGGGGTAACATTGTCCGAGTTTCTCACGCGACTTCGCCACGATACTTTTGTTGCGGCAAGACAGCGCTTCGGCATCACCAAATGCTGGACTCGTGGCGGTTGTATTAATGTAATTGGACCCGATGAGAACAGACATCAAATTGTCACTAAAGCTGATTTGGATGCCATCTCGGATGCGGGGCTACAGTCACCAATAAATAGTCCGGCGACGCGCACCACTAGACATACTGCTAAACCTAATGCTGCAGGGAAAAAACGCGTAGCACGGAAAATATAAGATAAAACTGTCTTCTTGCCAAGATGTGATTCAAGAACCATTGGATAGGTTAGTGACTTGCGTAAATTTTTGTTTCATAACTTGTTTGTTATTATATTATTACCGCTTGTCAATTGATTGGCGACTTGGCGTGATTGATGGGCTTGTTGACGGTTGACAGTAGACTTAAGGCCCATTCATAGCTTTGTAGCGCCTTTAAGCGCTTCACGCAAGCAAGTTGTAATTTATTAATTCTTCTTTTTTTGTTTTTGACTCTGTTGATTAACAAAACATTATTTTAATTTACTTGTAAGTACGTTGCAATTTATTATTTCTTTTTTTTTTTATTTGTTTGTTTTTGACTCTGTTAATTAACAAAACATTCATTTATTTTAATTTACTTTAATTTGTTTGCTGGTCTCTTCCAACACTGCTGGTGGGATTTTAGTGGAATAAGCATACTTTTATTTGTATTTTATTTAAGTATTTTTTTATTAAATTGACTTATATATTTATATTTTATAGTTATATGTTTACGTGCATATTATAATGGATAATTCTGCAACTGCTAGTGACCTATTTGACTCGTGTTCCTCTAGCGAATTGAACAGCTCAGATAGCTTTCACAGCGCCTCTGTCCCATTATCTACCAACTTAGATTCACAGTTCTCAGATTCACTAAAAAATTTCAACATTGTTCACATTAATGCTCAGAGTATTCCCGCACACTACTCCGATATGCTGACGTCATTTGACTGCAAGAGTTTACAAGCGATTTTAGTATCTGAAACGTGGTTCAAACCCTGCTTACCTTCAACGTCATATGCCCTACCAGGCTTTATCCTACTTCGCAACGATCGCACTGATCGAACTGGTGGTGGGGTTGCCATCTATCTGCGTTCGCACATCCCCTATAGGTTATTGAGCAAATCTATTCATCCTTCAGCTGACACTGCAGAACACCTTCTGATTGAAGTGACACTCTCCCGATCAAAAGTCCTACTTGGAGTTGTGTATAGTCCGAAATCTACTATCAATTATTTTTTATCATTAGAAACTTTGCTTGAAGAACAGGTTCCTTTGTTTGATCATACCATCATTATGGGTGATTTCAATACCTGTCTATTGAAAAACGATGTCCGTGCGAACAAACTTAATTCTCTTGTATCTGCTTGTAACCTCAATATTCTGCCATCTAGTGCAACTAATTTTTTCCCAAATTCTGCACCTTCCCTTTTAGACCTAACTGTTGTCTCCTCCCTAGATCATGTCGTCCATTATGGACAGATTGAGGCTGCCGCTTTTTCGTACCATAATCTATTATTCTTGTCTTACAAGATCAAAACACCTAAAGCAAAGCCCAAAATCCTTCAACTACGAAGTTTTGGTAGTATTGACTATGATAAATTGGTACAAGACGCACTTTCACTTGACTGGTCCAAGGTTGTGAGTGCTGACACGACGGATAGCCAGGTTGAAATTTTTAATAATTACCTTTTTCAGCTTTATGATAAACACGCACCAGTTCATCCCGTGAAGATCAAACATCTCCCTGCTCCATGGCTTAATGAACAAATCAAAACTGCGATGGCTAAGCGCGATCTTGCTCGCAAAAAGTACAAAAATGATCCCAGCGCAGAGAATGGATATAACTACCGTCTTCTCCGGAATCGCTGCAATACAATGTGTAGGGACGCACAACGACGCTATATCCATAAATCAGTTTCAGATGGAAGTCCCGCAAAGGTTTGGAACTTCCTCAGAAAATTGGGAGTCGGTAAAAGCAAAAACAATAGCATCCCTGACAACTTTGATCTGAATCTGCTGAATTCACACTTCTCATCCGCTTCTGGCATGGACGCCAATGTTAAATCAACCACGTTGAACAACATTTTCTCCTTACCGTCCCCAAACTATGATTCTTTTTCTTTTACACAATTTACAGAACGTGATGTTAAGTGGGCAATTAATTCCATTTCGTCAGATGCAATTGGATCCGATGGCGTAAGCCGAAAAATGGTAGTTATTTTATTAGATTTTCTCCTTCCTATTATAACTCAAATCCTTAACAAGTCTATCAGTACTAGCCACTTCCCGTCCCAATGGAAAAACGCTCACCTGATTCCCCTGCCTAAAAAATCTACCCCTATCACATTTCAAGACATCAGACCTATATCCATACTTCCTTTTCTATCCA
Source organism: Stenoptilia bipunctidactyla (assembly GCA_944452665.1). Classification (NCBI taxonomy): domain Eukaryota; kingdom Metazoa; phylum Arthropoda; class Insecta; order Lepidoptera; family Pterophoridae; genus Stenoptilia; species Stenoptilia bipunctidactyla. The sequence goes on along the minus strand of OX101733.1, from coordinate 6,456,076 downwards.
AAGTCCTTGAACGACTAGTACACAAACAGTTAAGTCTATTCCTATCCAAAAACAACCTACTCAATCCTTTCCAATCCGGATTCCAATCTGGCCACAGTACCAGCACAGCACTTGTCAAAGTCTCCGATGACATTCGTTTGGGCCTTCAAAACAAGGAACTAACGGTTCTTGCTTTGCTAGACTTCAGCAACGCCTTCAACACGGTTGATTTTGACATCTTGCTACAGATGCTCTGCTCTCTTAACATATCTCCGTCTGTGATTGATTGGTTTCAAACTTACTTGAGCGGACGTCAACAATGTATACGTATTGATGATGTTTACTCATCTTGGACTACTGTAGATGCTGGTGTCCCTCAAGGTGGCGTGTTGTCTCCTCTTCTTTTTTCTGTTTTTATTAATAACATTTCAAAAAATCTTACTTCTTCCTACCACATGTATGCAGACGATCTACAAATCTATCTCAAAACCAGTTTGGACGACTTGCCAAAAACTATTAAGACCATAAATGACGACCTTACTAAAATATCATCCTGGAGTTACCAACATGGCTTAACTGTTAATCCAAATAAAACACAGGCAATCATAATTGGTAGCACACATATGTATAATAAAATTGATTTCACACTTTGCCCAAGAATTAATTTTAATGGTATTAACATTGACTGGAGTAAAAGTGTAAAAAACCTTGGGATATTGTTCGACAACAATTTATCCTGGAAGCCACAAATTGATGAAGTGAGCAGGAAGATGTTTGCAGCCACTGGATCGTTAAAACGTCTGCGCAATGTCCTACCAATACCTACCAAAATTTCAATTGCCCAGTCCTTATTCCTTCCTATTTTAGACTATGCTGACGTCTGCTACCTGGATATAACTGAAGCCCAATTAAACAAACTTGAGCGGCTACAAAATCTATGCATTAGATTTATATTTGGCTTACGCACATATGATCATATATCAGAATACCGCAATAAACTCAAGTGGCTTCCAATTCGCTTTCGCCGGAATACTCGTATCCTCTGTCTTCTTTATCGCGCGCTGTTCAATCCTGCTTCACCGAGGTATTTGTCTGAAAAGTTTGAATACATTCACTCCGCCCATAAGCTAAATTTGAGATCTCGTAATAATTTGAAACTATTGACGCCGATCCATTCGACAGATTTCTATGGCAAATCATTTACCATCCATGCTATACGTTTATGGAACGAATTACCATTGAAAATTAAATCTGCACAAACTTTACCTACTTTTAAAAAACTCGTGAAGATTCACTACTTGTCAAAAGTTGAAGAATTGCCTTAAATATTTTTTTATTCTTTCATGTATTAATATTATTTAATTTGTATTATATAAAAACATATATCTTTTTTTATGTATTGTTAATATTATGTATATGTATGTGTATGTAAGTTTATAGATATATATGTGTGTACGTATATTTTTAAATAAGAACTTAATTATACTTTATAGTTATTACATATATTGTACGAAATGACACCCTTTGACGCATATAATATCCTCTACCCTAAGGTTTGTCTGGAAGAGATCGCTTTTTTAGCGATAAGACCACCTCTTGTATCAACCCTAAATTTGTTCTCTGTTGATTATCTGTATATTTATAGTTGTACAATAAAGAGTTATTATTATTATTTATCTATAAAAAAATGACAGCAAAAACGTGAACATTTTTTATTCAAGAATTTCAAACTTCATTTTTAAACTAAGCTGTTGTAAAAAAATATGATAACCCAATGGAACTTTATTTTAAAAAACATCTATAATTCATACCGATTCAATTCAAAAAGGTATAACAATCCACAAAAATATTTAAAATGTATTTTTATCATTACTTAGATATGGATCAGAGACCTAATTGTCGAGGTAAAATAAAATGAAAGATGTAAAGTAATCGAGCTTTTAACATTTATTAAGCCTTATTTTATTACATTAAATGCTCGAAGTGTCTACTCTTTGCTCGTACACACAGCCAGCATCTCCTTAAGAAAAAAATATTTTCAGTCTTCTAAAAGCTTTGATAACTAAATGATATGAACAATTAAGAAAAATATGTATTTTTTTTATTTACTTGAATTAATCGAACTGTAATTTTTCAGGTGCCGGGTTTAAAATGGAGCTTTTCATTTTTTATCCAGCCAGCATCTTTTTATAGATCTTAAAATAAGAAATAAAATCATTAAAGATATTAAAGACTTAAGTGGGTTTTGGTATAGTTTTATAGTAAAAAAAATGTTTCGTTGTTTTTTTTTTGTACACTTTTTTTTACAATATCTTATTGTAATCTGTATAAATTGTAGCTGTTTTTAAAAAAAGTTCACTAGTGCTGCCATACTTTTTTACACCTGCATAATTGAAGATCAAACGAACTTCTAAGTGAAGTTCGATCGAAATTATATGAGCAGCTTAATTCGAAGCGATTTATTAGGTTTACTTATTGTAGTATCGGTCCCATGTGTCAGCCTTGCACGGTTATTTTAGAGTCTTTTTTTTTTTTTTTTTTGTATTGGCAACACTGCTTCACCTCCGGCTCCTAATTAACCGGCCCTTTTGGAATCATTTTGTTTAAAGCCGAATTATATAAAAATGTAATGGATTATTCTATTTATAGGATAAACCATTGCATGGTAAGGTAAAAAAAAACGATAAGCACAGGTAAGTATTTTACTTATATTAAGATATAAGGGTTGGGATATTTATTTTCAGTAAATAAATAAGTAATATATATGTTTCGTTTTAAACTGGGAGGGTGATTATAAATCGCTTCGAATTAAGCTGCTCATATAATTTCGATCGAACTTCACTTAGAAGTTCGTTTGATCTTCAATTATATTTCGCAGCTTAATTCTTTGCGATTTATTAGGTTTACTTATTGTAGGATGTTCAGAGAGAAAATAAGTAAAATAGCTTACATGATCAACAATTATTATCCATTTTTAGTTATATACATTAATTATTATGTAGGCATAACATCACTCAAAATAGTTGTTGCGAAATTGCTAGAATTTTCAATAATTTCTTTGTTATATTTAGCGAATACTTTGGAAGAGTTACTCCATCCAGCGGCTTTTCTAATTGTATCTAAATTAACTCCAAGCTTGTTGGCCTTAGATGTTGCAGCATGCCGAGTGCTGTGAGCACTGAACAGCGAAGTGTCGATTCCACTTTCATACAGAGTCTGTTTTATCCAATTACTTAATCTTTGTGAAGATAGTTTTGAATGTGGCTTTTTATAACTTATAAATAAATATTTACAGTTTTTACGAAGTTCTCTTGTTTTGTTAATATATGATTCTATACACCGGACAGGACAAATCTCTGGACGTTCATTATAAAAAGGGAGCCTTAATAATGGTTGGGGTGAATATAGTTTGGAGGTTTTAATTATGTCTGGAATTTTAATAAACATTTCAACACTACATTTACTTATAATATCGAGGTGTATTAAAGATAATGTCTGCACCCGATGCGCAGTTATCAAGGCCAACAAGGTTGCAGTCTTCCTGGAAAGAGTTTCCAAAGTAAGGTTTTCGTTAGGCCATTTTTGAGCCAAAAAATTAAGGACTATGTTTGTGTCCCATGTGACCTCATATTTAGGATTTGTAGGCCTTAGCTTGTAGACTCCTTGCATGAAGCGCTTTATCAATATATTATCTAACGGAAATAATAGAGATAAGGCAGAATATGTATTAATAGTTCCGTATTTTGCACCTTTGTTAAAAACATCGGTTAAAAAATTAATTACGACATGAACTGAACAGGTCAAGTAATTGTGCTGCATTTCGGAACAATAACTAAACAAGACTTGATACAGCTGTTATATTGCTTGAAAGTATTACTAGATAAAGAAGATAACATTATTTCTGTAGAATCAACAGATAACGATTTATTTAATAAAACCTGCCTGATAACTTCACGGCAATCAAACCGAGTATCTTGTGTAAGCTGTGTGTCAATCTGAAAGGAGATTGAAGAAGGTTAATATTGGGTTCAAAATAAATTGATTTAGAAATAGATATCTTTTTCAATAATGGGAACCATGGCTGTGTGGGCCAATTTAGTACTACGAATATACCCTCGGCCCTATCATCTATTATTTCTCTAAGTGTCTTTAAAATGAGGGCAAATGGCGGAAATGCGTAAAAATAATAGTTAGTCCAGCTGATGGTGAACGCATCAACAGCAAATGCTTCGGGTTCATTTTTCCACGTGATGTACAATGGGCAATTTGTATACTGGCAAACAAATACTCGTTTAATACCACAATAAGCATGTTCACTTAATTCCCATTCAGTATCTAGAAACTTTTTGCGAGACAATGCCGTGGGTAAAAAATTGTCCTTCGTATTAATTATTAATATAAGAAGCTAATACTTTAATTTTACGTGTTTCGCACCACTGCCATTTTTTTTTTTTTTGGACATATCATTTAAATTTGGGTACTTTATGCTGCCGATTCTATTAATGCAAGATATCGCGGTTACGTTATCAATGCGTAACAAAATTTGACAGTCAGATAATTCTTTAGCAAACGTTTTTAAACCTAAATATGCCGCTTTTAATTCAAATTAATTAATATGAAGTGTCATTTCAGACTCCTTCCAATAACCAAAACATTCCTTGTTATTACTCGAGGCACCCCAGCTTGAATGAGAAGCATCAGAATTAATTTCAATTTTATAATCATCAGATCTTAAGCTAGCATAACCATTATCAATTTTGTCTAGCCACCAATAAACATCTTCCCGGATATTTAATGATAAACTAATCTGTCGTTCATATGATGAATTTTCACATAAACTTTAATACTTAAGTCTTTCAAGACGTTTAGAATAAAGCCACGAATATTGAATAGCAGGGCAAGCCGATATGAGAAGTCCAATCAATTGTGCATAGTTACGTAACTTAATTGTTTTTGCTTCGAAGATTTTTAAAAGAGATTGTTTTATTTTTACCCTCTTTGTTTGAGGTAATTTTAAAACCATGTTTTGGGAATCAAATACAAAGCCTAGAAATTTAAATGTGTTTGAGGGTTGTAAAGAACTCTTATCACAATTAATCTAGAAGCCTAAACTTTCTAAAAGTGTCTTTGTAAAAAGTACGTTATTATAGCAATCTGCCTTTGTTTTACCAACGCAAAAAATATCGTCGAGATAAATAACTGATATCATATTTCTTTGATGTGATCGCAAAAATTCCATAACAGGTTTTAAAAGTTTTGTAAAGGTAGACAATTAAATTCATATAGTTTGTTATTGAATTTGAATCTTAAGTACTTTTTGTGCGAGTTATGAACTGGTAGAAAAAAATATAAGTCTTTTAAATCAATAGTTGACACAAAACATCGCTCGGTAACGAATTTAGATGCAGTTTTATAGCCTTCCATTTTAAAATGGACGGTTTCAACAAACTTGTTTAATTTTTTCAAATTCAATATGAACCTTTTGTCTCCGTTTGGTTTAGGTACTAAAATATATCGGATACCAACTGTTCACTATCGTATGTACACTTAGGTATGGCTTTTATTCGAATCAAGTAATGTATGCAAATTTTAAAATCGTTAAAATCTTTATCTGGCTTACATCTTGAGTCAGGATTACTATTTCCGAAGGGCTTTTTAATAAACGGTATTTTATATCCCTTAATCCAGGACAAAATTATAGGATCATTAGTTATTTTTAACCAATTTTTGTAAAATAGCTTTAGACGGCCAGAATAACTGACCTCAGATGTTAATATCTCCTGTTGTATTTCTTGGGCGGCGAGCGTGAGCGTGTGTAGTTCGGGGTGTGTCGCGGCGGCGGCGGAGGCGGCTGCGGCGGTCCCGAGCGCTGCACCGGGCGAGGTTTCCCCGCTTCGGGCCGCGCAGCAGGCTTCCGTTGCGGGGGCTTCCAGTTTAAACAATTTTGAGAAGTAATCATAATTTTGGTTGTTTCTGTTTGAAATAAATGGTTGTGAAGGCTTAAGGGATTCTCCGGTTTTTTGTATAGTTTTTGCGGACCTTAACTTTTCTGGTAAATCGGTCCCAAATAAAAATGTATATCTGGTGGTCTGACGAATGGTATCTTTTATTTCTGCATTGATAGTATTAATAACTAAATTTCTTCGGGCCTTCGTTAGGTAGTAGAAGGAATCGCACAACAATTTGCTTGCATCACTTAAAGGTTTTAGAATATCCTGCGATGAATATTTCTTTGTAATGACTTTCTCTGTCGTTTGCGCTAATGCAGCCAAAGCAATGCTGATTTGTTTTTGACTAAGCATAAAGGAAAAATCTTTTTTGCTTGTCAGTTCTGAAATACCCGCTTTAACTTCAGGGTTGAGGATAGGCGTTAATAGCATTTCACAGTTTTTGGGTACCCGATATTCCTGTAACAAGGACTGTTTTGTTTCTTTGATGAGACCCTTGGTAAGTATGAGCTGCCATCTATCGGATATGTTTTTATTAATTTCATCTCGCAAAATATCTTGCGACTGGGGAACTTCCCCTAATAATGACAGTATTTCGACATCAATACCACTGTCTCCTCGTACCTCCTTTGTGAGATCCGACGTCGAAGGTACTGGATTCTGTGCCGACGACGACGTATGAGGAACTGCCTCGTTCATACATGCCTCCTCTTCAAGTGATTCTTCGTGATGTGGTGAACTTTCGGGAATGACTTCCACGATAGATTCACGGTTGTTCGATGAAGCTATGATTAGAACTTCACCATGTTCGTATTTTTTTTTGTGGGTATTTTTAAAATAGGTTTAGTTCTGTAGTATAATTTTTGATATTATCATGAATACGTTTTATTTCATAAATGCTACCGGGCACAAATAATGTATGTTGTGCTTAAGTAAAGCATTATTTTATATTATATTTTTTAGTGAGTACCTACCCTCAGGCGTGGTACAAATTTGTGTCATTTGACAAGTGAGTACTTTAAATAAGTACAAATTGGGTTATAAAGTAAGTATGTTGTGCTTAAGTAAAGCATTATTTTATATTATATTTTTTAGTGAGTACCTACCCTCAGGCGTGGTACAATTTTGTGTCATTTGACAAGTGAGTACTTTAAATAAGTACAAATTGGGTTATAAAGTAAGTATATCTGCAGACAGACGCGCAGAATACAAGTTTTTAAACAATGTTAAATGACATTGTTACATAATTTACTTAAATTCGATGGATTCTTCGTATTATTTCATTCTTATCTTCGTTCTTGCGCTTCTTCCCCAGCTTGAGAGCTTTGTGTAACACTAGATAACCGTTACAATGAAGTCTTGAGCGTTGCCAGGAACACGTGCGAAGGCTTGAGCACGGGAACGAACAATGATTCCAAAAGGGCCGGTTAATTAGGAGCCGGAGGTGAAGCAGTGTTGCCAATACAAAAAAAAAAAAAAAGAAAAAGACTCTAAAATAACCGTGCAAGGCTGACACATGGGACCGATACTACAATAAGTAAACCTAATAAATCGCAAAGAATTAAGCTGCGAAATATAATTTCAAAATAAGTTTATAAATTTTAAAAAATTACATGTTTTAGCTTTTATTTTCACAGTTTACCAATAATCCGTCACAAATTATAAATTAATTAGAGAAATTAATCTTTTCTTAACTATCTGCAAAAATAAAAAGTTTAAAAAAGTGCATGAAAAAAAAGTTATGATACATTTTCTGCACACGGAGGGGAAAATTCTATGAATATTCAAAATCGGTATGTCCCAAAAACTACTTAGCCTAGGAAAAAAAATTGGTGGTTCGGATCCCAGACAACCCCTTGTGTCTCCAGTTTTCCGTTGGTCTACTATTAACGGGACACCCTGTATTTGAAGTGGTTACGAGCGACTAAGGTGACAGGCGTCAAGGTGACGGTTACAAAAGTTATTCACCGTCTTTTGACACATGTTGGATTAAATTAGCTTAAAAATGTCTTATATTTGATTGTAATTAAAGATTAGTAATGAAAGATGAAGACTTACGATAACTTTTTTTAATTTAGTGTCATTAAAACATACGATTTATAAGAAACTTTTTGACAATATTTGTTATAATTCAAGTTTATAAGAGACAATGTAGCTCAACTCGGGGCATCATTACAGCGTGAATGCAAAGAAGACAAAAGAACGCCTCGCGCGCTTCATATTTTGTGTTCGAAATTATACTCCCTCTGGTATATCGCCTTCAGGCTCTGACGTAACCAGTTGAAATAAGGTTTAAAATTGTTTATTTTTTCAACTTATTCGGTGTTTCCTTATAGAATGTCATATCCAGATCCTAATAGCTGTTATTCTATGGTGAATATACAGACGTTGACGCGTAATTACTCTGAATGTGACTACCGCCGTATTTATTTACTACTCATTTGAATGCAGCAAAATAAAGATGGAGGTTTTTTGCACTTTTATTCCATGCTCCAGTTGACTTTTTGTTCGGTTTTAGAATAATAGCTGGGTTTTGAATTCTGTATAACTCGACAAAGGAATATTTTTCTTTGTGTATTTGTGCATTATTAATAAAGGTAGTTTTATGCGCTACATTGTTTGATCTATCCATTAATAACCTAAAAATAAACTAGCTAAGGAATTTTCCAGAGAAGTGGCTAGTAACTAAACAGCAACTATATTTTTACTTTTCAACCGCCTTCTAAAAAAGGAGAAGGTTCTCAATTCGTCTGTATGTTTTTTTTTGTGTCTTTGTTTCACGATATTTCGGACAATTATGAATTGTTGTTTCATATGTTAGAGGATACTTCATAGTTGGTCCCATTTAAATTTCATTGAAATAGGTCTGGCGCTTCATTGAAAATTTCAAACTTGAAAAAATATGTATGATTTCGGAGAATGTGTACGTTGATGACATTCTCAACTCAGCCAAAGTTTTGACGTGAAGTCGGTTTTTTTAATGCTTTGCATTCGTTGATTATTATGTTATCATATTTAGATGTTTATAATAATTTGTAAGAATAATGCTTCTGTGGAAAATAAAAAAAGAAAGCTACCGCAACAATGTGACAGTGAACAAACAAAGTTATAGTGCTTCATTCACCTTTATTTTAAGATTATACAATTATGAAGTTAAAATAAAATATTATTCGTGTTTGTTGAGTACTTTTTTACCACCGCTTAGTAATTGTATCTTTACCTACATACGCCATTCCGTGCCCAACTCTAGGTAAGTATGTGTATTAGTATAGTAGATAGGTATACCGTATACCAAAGCTGTTGAGCTTTTTTTGGGCTAGATGGCGGTGCCTGAATATTCGAATTATCTTTATAGTCTTCAAATCAATATATATAAAACTGTTCCGTTACTGAATGAGTGACTGAGAGACAACGTACAGCCGTAACTACTGGGCGTAGAGAGATGAAATTTGGAACATACATTCTTTAGGGAATGCAAGGGTGCACTAAGGAAGGAATTTCCGAAATTCTCACGGGAATGGGAAATATAGGACTTTTTAGTTTGTATGAAAATTGTTATTCCTTGAGTGCACGGATACGATACTTGGCATAAAGGTTCTTCAAAAAGTGACTGGTTGTTTTATGAAAGAAATTCCCAAAATTCTCACGGGAACGGGAAATATATGTTTTAGTTTGTATGAAGAAACCTTATTCCTGGAGTGCAAGGATGTCGTACTTGGTATAAAGGTTCCTTAATAAGTGTCTGTTATGGAAGGAATTCCCGAAATTCCTACGGGAACTGAAAAAAACCTTTGAGTTTATGCGTGTACGAAGTCGCGGGCAAACGCTCGTATTATTATATTCAAGGACTGTAGAATTTTTAATATCTACTTTACCTAAGATGATATTAAAAACGAAAAAGACAAAAAATAAATAAGTGATTCTTGGAAACAAAAAAGTTTCGACGTGTTAGTGAATGTCTACAAAATTGGGTCAAACTCCAATTTTGCACGACGGAAAGCACTGACCGAATAAAACTTTTTTCATAATTCTTTTGGTATCAAATATCTGAGCAGCCAAAAATTCGAATAATTCGAGATTTGAAAAAAACGTTTTTATGAGTTCGGGACAGATTTGGAAAAGGTGAAGGCGATATTTTTTTGGGCTACTGCGAAGTACTTACTGGCTAAAAGATAAATACGAATGAGGAAGTCTTTGTTTTTGGGAAATTTTTAGACAATTTAATTATAAGTAGGTACATAATTTTTTATGAAATATTTCTGACATTCACGCAAAAATATCCAGTCCAAATTAAATTTCTTTGAGAACTTGTGTTATGTATTCTAGATTATCTAGATAACGGATCATTAATATAAGAAATATGTAAACATGTATATTAAATAAATATAAAGGGTTGCTGGTTAAGTTGACCTAGATCCGTTAAGGGCGTATAGTACGTACCCATCTTTTCTAACGTATTTCACTATCAAACACCAAACCTCATTATTTTCAAGATAAATGACTTTTAGATGTTTTTATAAAAATTGCCGATTTTTTACCGTTTAATGTCGTATTTTAAAAATGGTGCACTTTTACATTATTATTTTATATTATTGAAATTTAACCACTGGTGCAGTAAAAACTGGGCTTCACTGAATAATGCGAATATGTATCCAAAACAAAGGCCGACATATTGAACGTGAGTTGTAAATTTTACTATAGTAAATTTTATTTTTTTCAGTCTTACTTTTTGTTATATTTTACTTTCCTGGGCTAAAGAATGGAGTAGGCTCAATAAGCGAATTAATTTTTACGTCCACTATCGCCTATGAAACTAAGATTTTTCTACGAATTAAAATAAAACCCCAGATTGTTACACCTTGTTGGCTAGCTGACAAAACGTAGATGTTTTTAAGCATTCTTATACAAGCTGTTTGACGTGATTATACCCGCGATAAAAAGTAGCCTATGTGCTTGTCCAGAAGGTACTATCACTATGCCGAATTTCATTCAAATCCGTTGAGCTGTTCTGCCGTGATTGAGGAACAAGTATCCATACATTCATCCATACTTTCACATTTTAACACAAGCGGATTTCAGTGCTTCAATGTGGCATGTACCTACTCAGGCTTTCGTTTATATTGTTATAATTAGTTAAATAAATATCCATGTAATTTCATTGGCTGTTGCACCGCACAAAACTCTTTGTACTATATTTAATTTGCGTTATACCCATTCAACCTAACCTTATAGCAAGTGATGCTAACTAAGACTCAAGATCAAGCATGCGTAAGGAGGACCTAGTAATATATAAAATTTTAACGGAATATTTATTTATTTATTTATTACATTAGACACACAAGCAACATATAAATTAAATAAATCGTTATGAAATTTCATGTCTGTGGAATTATTATTATTCTGATGTCATTGTAGGTATGTACAGCATTTGCACTATCTATACATATAATAAAATGGTAGGAAAGTCAAAACTGTACATTGAATATTTTTTTAAAAGAATACTTGGGGTATGATCTACAATCGAAACAGAAACAAAAAATATAGTTTTTAGAATTTTTGTCTGTTTGTCTGTTTGTCTTTCCGGGATAAACTCAAAAAGTACTGCATGGATTTACTTCAAATTTGGCATGAAGATAGTTAAGAAGTCGGGTCAACATATAGGCTACATATTATCACGCTAGCAGTGTTATAATCGTAGGTGCGTTTGGTGCTGCATAGCGTTCACGCAGACGACGTCGCGGGCAGCAGCTAGTTAAACAATACAACAATACATGAAAATTGACATGTCTTACATGAAAATTAAAATAAAGTAAGAATGGATAAATAAAAAAAGAATTAAATTAAAAAGCAAGCAAAATAAAATAAAAACAAGTGAACATTAAATAATATTTGAAAAATAACAAGACAGGTAATAGTTATTTATTCATGATCTTATAGCATATTACCGAAAAAGAGTCGTGGAAGATATCAGGCTTTGGATCATCAGCTGTCTTAACAAATAAATTATATGTAGAACATGCGCGAGATATACTATTAGTTCCTACATTAGTTTTGCAACGAGGTATGTAAAAAGTTTGCGTTATAGGTTTTCGGTGAGACGGACGTGGAACGTTTATATTTAAGCTAGAGATAAGTTCAGCGCACGTGGTGGCCTCGTTCAAAGATTTATACAAAACTAAAATAATATGTCATTCTTTAATCTACGGCTGTGGTGAAATTTGAAAATTATATCATATAGTGTATAGCCCTAAACGGGTTCTACTAACAAGGTATTACTCGGATTAGTCCCTTTTTACGACTCTACGCAGCCCTGCAGTTACAATTTTAACTAATGTAAAAGACTTGTAACTTCACACTTAATATTACGTAAAAAACTTAACTGCCAGTAGATAATATACAATGCGTTTCAAATAAAAATAGGACTGGCTTAGCGCCATATTGTGACGTCATAGCTGTCAATTCGAAAAGGTTAGGTAGAGTCAGCAAAATAATATTATTTAATTTATAATTTATTTTCATTTAGATATAAAATTATTTCGCGTTTTCAATACTTTCATTCCACTTAATTATCAAAATTCATTTTCTGAAGAGTCATCGTCGTTGTATAATGTTGGCATGGTTGCCGCGCTTTTTCACCATGCATCCTCTTTACTGTCGCGTGTAAATAAAGTTTAAAAACTAATTTAAATAATAAAACAAAAATAATAAAATAAAGTTTTTATTTCTTTTCGCTATACTTCTCTGATAAACAAAATAAGTAAAATAAATAGTTATTTTTAATGAAAAAAAATTTTTTTTCAGACCCTAACTTTCAAGTGACTTTTAACAGATAGAGGTCATTGACGTTCCTATTCTCATTTGAATCTCATAGTACATACCAATTCACATTGTCAGTTTGTGTAATTTATATCTCAGCAAATAGTTTTCGGCGGTTCATTCAACATTTGTTTTTGTTATTGACGCACAATAACTTATGCTTTCAGACGCTGTAAATATTGTGAAGAGGCGATAAAAAACACCTTTTGGCATTACGTTGACAAATGGGTTCACTTCAGCAACATTTTCGAGCCAATGACGAATGTCGGGATCATTGGGTACCTTAGTAACGAGAAACTTTTTCAGTCACAGATAACATCTCTTATCGTAATTCAAGAAAGGTTTTTGTAAGTGTTTTGAAAATATGTTTGATATTGACAAAGGGTTTTGGTTACTTTGTTTTGAATGAATTTTCAACTTTGGTTTTGAAAGAAAATATATTTGGGTTTATTGACTTTGTTTGTTATAGTTTTTTGTCTATGAATCTGCGCAATAAAACCCTGAAATTTTTGTTACGTTAACGTTTTTAGAAAAAAAACTTAAAAAAAAACTTTTTTCTACAAAATATTTGGCTAAATAACAGATTCTTGTTTAATATTGTCTTAAGTCGCTCGTGACCACGGGGTCTGCAAAGACACCGAAACGTCGAGTTAAAATTTAAAATGTAAATATACGCGATAAATCCGGTTAAAAAGTGTTTTATTTAATAGATTCTTGTTTGTTATGTTTTATGTAACTGCGTATTATTATTTTTTTTTGTATCAGTCAATGTCATTGGGTATCGCAGTTATTTCAGGTACTTTCAGGAAGGTTTGACTAAAATAATGGTAAAACTAATATTCAACTATGATTTGGTAACTAAAGTGTATGCATAGTTTCAAATAAAATTTTTGCTTTATTTGTTATTGACTGGAATGAGTAATTAAATTTAGCTGCATGCGGTTGACTTTAGATTCCCATGCTAAGTGGTAACACTTCTTTAGACCTCTGACTCGCAACCACCGTTCATGTAAATTTTTCCACCGAATATCGCCACTCATAGTGATGCATTTCGGCAATGTTTTGTGAAGGTGATGACACTATGACTATTTTATTCCATTCTTGTTTAAATACTCTGGTCCCAGTTTGTCATATTCGTGTTGTGCATCTATACCTCAATGCACCTACGACCTATGTAAGCAATTTGGTTGTTGCATGCGTATGACATTGGCTCTCACAATTAGCTGTCTTGTGTTTGTTTTTTTTTCATGTAATGGTCAATTTGGACTGTACAATCGCGGCCATTGCCGCCTGATAACTTTATACAAATGTAGCATTAATATTGCTGCGTCGCCGAACTGTTTTACTTTTCATTCATCAAAAATTTCATCAAAAAATCTATTTTTGAGTGCAAGCAAAAATGAACTAAGTGATGATCAAGCGGAAGTGTCTTCCATAGTACCTATTTATATTATTTAAAAGAGTGCCAATAGTTTTTTTCCGCCGGCTTTTTTGTGTCTTGTTCTACTGTAATATCTTGTTCAACAACTTTCAATACCTTGATATGTTCTTGATATTGTTCCCTAGAGCATCGTCGTAAGGTTGCTTGTTTAACCGTGTACTACAGGATACATTTTGGTAAGTGCGCGAGTGCTCTGTTTTAACAAAACGAACCCACACCCTTTTTTCATCGGACTACTAGACGCAGACGGAACTTCCATCCGTATGGGGTAGATATTCCGAAAAGTCGAACTAAGTGCTTTGAAATTTCCTTTTTAATACGGGTCGCCAAGGTTTGGAATGAACTGCCTGCGTCTATCATCCCTAACCAGTATAGTCCTAGTACTTTTAAGCGTCGAGTGAATAGATTTCTCGTGGATGGACGTGTACCACCTTAGTCTTCGTGTTCACTAAACATCAGGTGTCATGGAAGACAAACGTCCAATCCATATTTTATAAAACCTTGTAAAAACCGAAATACAAAACTATGACGTCATTAAGTGGATTAAATATTGAATTTTGAAGACCCAGTTCCTTTCTGAACCCGTGACCTGTCATACTGATGATGTGATGTGAAACTTATCTTGTTTTGTTATCTTTTATACCGTCATAGTATGCAAATAAAGAATATGAATATTTAAAGTCATACTTTAGTCACTTTTTAAGAGATAAGTAGCTTTTTATTTTGCATTTTAGTACTTGTAGGGTCGGCAAAGAATGAGCTTTTACCTATTCGTAAGAGACGAATAATTGATAAGGGACACATGTTCGCACAAGGGTCTGGGTCTCTTTGGCTATTGTTAATTCTTAATGAATCGGCTTATAAATAGAATTGCATCGGTTATGCTATCTGCTAGTAATTATTTTCATACCATTTTGTAAAGATATTTGGAAGAAATGGATTTACAGCGATAAGGCTCTGTTGAGTCTTAGTTGTATCATGTTATATATTTCAGCATTGTAATACTGCTATTATTGCTATTACTGTGTACTATGAAGTTTATAAATAAAAAAACTCGTTAAATCCTGAACATCACAATGTTCAACTCCGACCTTAAGAAACCTTAAGAAACCTCATTTTTCGGTTATATAACCTCATTGAGATTAAGGTATAATAAGAGTGTTGTCAAGAATAAATAAACATAGCAAAGACAATTCATTCAACACTTTTTTTTTTGACTTAAACACATCTACATAATTCACTCAGGAGACGTCAACTGTTTCAACGATAACGTCAATTAAATGGTTACATGTTTCTGTTTAATTCTTAACCGATGAACTAATTTCTCTTAACTACTTACTTATAATGATACAAATATATTTTTATTGATTCAAAAAATGAATATTTGTAAATGTGAAAGTTTTGGAAGGATCTATGGATGTTTGTTACTCAATCATGGCTATAACAGAACGGAGCTTTATGAAATTTTGCATTGAAATAGTATACTTTAATTCCAAAACATATGAAAGAAAGAAGAAGAAGAAGAAAGAAAAATATTTATTACCACAAAAATGTAGATTACAATTTGAATACAATGTAAGATTACAATGTAAATAACACTAAGTAGGTACATTTGTGGAGGTAGGTGTAACCTCAGCATATTGCTATTGAGAGCGACAAGCATCTCTTTAGCGCTGGTTTACAGTTTACACCTTGAGTAAAATATATATATATATATACAATAAAGAACACGTCACATTAACAGTCATTACAAAGAAACAAAAAAAAAAAAAACTTAACAACTTACAACCAGAAACAAATTATACTTATATATATATATATATATATATATATATACTTACATACGCATTAAAATAAATAAATGGATAAGTATATAATTATAATGATTTATATTAAGGGCTGTGGATATTGTAACAATAGAAATAAAATAAACTTACTTACAAAATATTTAAAAACATTTTCATTCTGTAAATAGATTAGAAGTGCCTACCATAATAAATAATAATACTACATATACATATGCATCCATGAACCAAATTATAAACCTGAGCATTTGATACCTATAAGTAAGTATGTGCAATGTCAATGTAAATGAAAACCAATTCCGTATCTACACCCATTGAGTTAAACATATATTTCCTTTTAGGATGTCAATAATATTATTGCCTAGCTCTGTTGCATATTTAAAGTATTTAAAAAAGAAAATTAAGTTGTTTATCAAAAAGTATTTTTTTATATTTCATTTTAAATGTATTAATTGGCATATGCTTATGAAGTGGTGGGGGAAGGTCATTCCATATTTTAGAAGCAGAATATTTAAAACCACCTCTAAACCCCTCGCTGTTATGTTTCGGTATACACAATAATTTTAGGTTTTTACTCCTGGTATTAAGAATATGACCTTCACTTGCCCAAGAAAGACAAGAATATAGATAGCTTGGTCTTTGCTTGTAAATTGTCTTATGTACTAATGTTGCCAAATGTAGGTTCCTACGAAATTTCATATTCAAGATTTTAAATTTATTTAAGAACGGGGTAATGTGCGATCTTTTTGGTACATTATAACAAAAACGAATACATGCATTTTGTACTCTCTGTATTGATTTGCTCGTTTTTGCATGAATACGAGGACCATATACCGTATCACAGTAGTTAAAGTTTGAAAGGATTAACGTATCAACAAGAAGCACTCTTACCTTTTCCGAAAGATGTTCTCTAAGGCTATATAAAGTTTTTAGTCTGTAAAATGAATTTCTTATTTTTAAGTTTATATGCTCAATAAATCTTAGCTCCTCATCCATTACTAAACCCAAATTTTTTGTGATTGCTGTCTGTTCCACTAGTATGTTTGCAATTTTAATTTCTGGTTTATGGCTCTTTATTAGTGCGATTTGATATTTTGTTCCCAAAGCCATACATTTAGATTTTGATGGATTTAGTACCAAGTTATTACAGTCAGTTTTTACGGAATAGATTTCTGTTCAATCTTAACCGACGACGGCGAAGCGGAGGGAATGGATTTCAGCCCTTATAACGAATTCTCGTAACTTCGTCGTAATACTTGTTACGAATTTATTTTTTAATCATTCAAAAATTAATATAAATTTACTTCACTTGTCAGTGTTACTTCAACTATATACTCAAATATAAGAGCATGTTTGTTTGTTTGTCCTATTGTATCTCGAAAATAGCGCAATGCGGTGACGAGTTATTTCGCAGGGCATGTGTCGGCGCGTGACGTAGCCAACAATTTATTTCGCTTAGACATCTAAATCCTTCGGGATTGCTCCGATATTGCACTGGTTTGATAATAACTGAAAATAAAGAAAAGTAGTCTTTAGCAAGGTTTAGATAAACGGGACTGTTTTTTAGTCACTGGTTAAACTTTTTTAACACAATACCTATCATTTATAAAAACGATTTTAGCAATAAAAAGGTATGTATTTTTTGAAATTAATGTAATCGCTAACATAGTAATCAAATCATGTTTACTTTAAATTATGAATAAAAACGACTACGCGCTACTATTAAACATCTGGTAGCACTACGTCGTAGTATTATCAATGAAATGCAGCGTCGTAGTAGCTATGTTCATCAACAGCAGAGAACATTGAGAAACATTTTTATGGTTTTGCACTGAGCGATACAAAAATAAATATACAGGTTTATATCGTTTCAAAGAAAATAAAATGTCAATTTCGCTTGTGACGCAAAAACAATCCTGTAGGTAGATAGAGGTTTTATATAGGGTCTTATAAGGGTGAAGCGTGGATCACTTTACTTTTTACTAACGGCAAATTAATTGAGGTGCTTAGTTAAATTTAATGCTACTATTATATTTAACGTGTTTAATATTTTTTATATACACATTCGTATAGTCCTAACACCACTGATGATATTGAAAGATTGTAGGTACTAATCATTTATTAGTTGGCACACTACATCGCGCTTACTACCCTTTAAGTTGACGTAAATAAATAAATAAAATAAAATCATTTATTTCAGGCAACTTTAAACCTGAAATACGACGCTGCACTACGAAGTACAGGATGTTAAATACTAAATCTAAGGCCCATATAAAACATATACCTTAACCTAATATACTTAAAACTACACTTCACTAATTCCCACGTATGGGCTGCGACGGGGGACGCGACATCTTTGTGTCAAGTAACCGTCCTCGGAAACGACGGAATACGACACCCTGCGGCCAGAACTCTTCCTTCATGTAGGTCGACAGACGTTCGATCGGCTTTCTCACAACAAAGGAGTTGAAACTCACTCTGTGACAGGACTCCAACTGCTCGACCTTCATGTAGAGTCCGGTCTTCGCGTGCAGATACTCCACTACATCCTTAGCTAAGAAAGCATGATGCACACGGGACACTTACAGCTGCATGGTTGGCACCTCGGCCCGCAGCAGAAGGTTATCTTTATTCGGTGCAGTGCCGCACTTGTTCTGACAGGAGAGCTTCTTCTTCTTCCGTTCCACCGTGATGTAACCTCTCTGTCTGACCTTCAAAGATTTGGTCTTCGGTGCTGTGTGGCTGGGCTTGGCAGGCTGCACTGCCGCTACTTCAGCGTATCCTCTTGGAGAAGCAGGACCCGTGACGCAGGCCGGCTTCTCTGCTTGGGGAGCGGCAGCAGTGACACAGCGGGGCGCCGCCGCAAGGGCCACGGGGCAGGCGATGCAAGGGGAGCGGGGCGCGGGGAGGGCGGTGCAGAGTGCGGTGACGCACTCGCTGCAGCGCCGACGTCGGCGGCCGGTGACACGATCATGTGCTGACATGCTGACACGCCGACTCGAAACTGCCAACCGACGCGATATGCGCGCCACGACGAATATTAATATTAGAAGCCACGTGTGACCTACTTAGCATACTAAGGCAACGCAATGATGATACTTCACTACGCAGCTCTCTGATTGTATTATCCGAAGCTTCTAATTTTAACACCACCTCGGCCAGGCTCGCTTTAAGGAAATTGAAAAGGTTAACAAGAAGAGATGTATATAATATATAATCTCAAACAACCCCTGCATGGTGTTAGCTCTTCGTCGATAACATTATCGCTGGAATGATATATGGCAGCATGCTGTATTTAATCGCTAATCAGTCGGATTCTTAAAGATGCTATAACAAAGAAGGGGGCTAGTCTGCATCTTACGACACACTTATACAAGTGCAGTGAAGTGTAAGAGACATTTAGCTGATAATTAAATAACATTAAATACGAGTACTACTTACGTTAAATTTCTTTTTTTAATTGGATCATAAATATGCATGTATCAATACTAAAACTAAACATACAAATATTGGTAACTTCAAAAATATCCTCCAACCGATATTTGAAACAAGGACCTTTTTCCTCAATTGCTATATTTACCTCTACAAAAGCCGAACTCGAATTTTATCATGAAGAAGATGTTATTCAGATTATTTTCCTGGTGTGAATCAAATTGTCTAACATCAAGACAACTTTATTTGGTTCTTTAAGGAAAAGTATAAATATCCTAGTGTGGGAGTCAGAGCATATTAATTTTGTTACACATAAAGTTTAATGTTGTACCCATTTATTAGTAACTAAGTATAAAATGTAACTTGAATGTAAAAATGTTAACAAATAAAGCGATTATTATATTATATTAGCTTCTTTTATTCTCACATTATAAATATTTATCACAGCCTCTTAACTTGTTAATCAAACTAAGACTGACTAAGTCCAAGTCAAACAGAAATATCGTTCATCTTAGAGACTAGGACGCACAAGGACTTGGAGACTGGCCAATTTTCCAATTACGGTTGGACATTGAGAGTGGATGAACAATTTTACATTCTAGGTTCCACCCTAGTTCACTATATGATATCCCATATCAAAAGCTATGCTTGATTCAGAGCCTGTTGATGTGATTGTGTGGGGATTTTATTTACTTATTATTATTTTATATTGCAGGTCGCGCGTGGGCGGGCACGAGGCGGCGGCGTGGAGGCGTGGCTGGGCTGATGTCCTTCCAATTTTAAACATTATTATTTCAGGTTTTTGTTATTCATAGACAGGATTTTACCGTAATTTGACCCCAGCTAGACTGTTGGAAACAAAACATCAAACCAAGGTGACCTTGCTAGTTTACAACGTATTTCCAACTGTGAAGACGGCTGTTGACAACCAAATTACATGACCTTGGCGGGTTATGTAGCTTTTTAGCCTGCGTTTCAACCTTTATCCTCAATTGCATACAAAACTGCCGTCACGAATATGTTGCCAATACGAGAGACAAAGCGCACTGACGATTTGGGGCGTGGCATAGGCTTGTGTTCTTGTATGTCTCTTTGTTGGCAACCACCGTTTGTAACAGTGTGGATGACTCGGAATTGGATGTCAACAACTTAACATTCCTTAACCTTGGTTGGAAACATTGGTTTTCAACAATCTAGCTGGCCCCTTAGTTCTAAAGAAGCTAACAAACATGTTAGCCTTACAAATGTTATAAAAATGATTTTTTGGATGTATGGATGTTTGTTCCTCACTCACGGCAGAACGGCTAAACGGATTTGAATGATATTTCGCATAGTGATTGTGGCGTTCAGCCGATTTCTACTAGCACTCGGTGAAATAAAACACAATCAGTACTTAGTCAGAGGAGTCGACACGTCCACTCGCACGCGCTGTCAACCGGTCAATGCCATAACAGAGATACGAGAGGGCGCCTCGATGCCTCAATCTTTATTCCATTCACTCGTTCATTCCGAGTCACCACATCTCTCCTTTCTTTTTTTTTTTTTTTTATTAAAAAGTTACATTATTTACAAATTGAACTGAATCTACCACCACTTCGGAAAGTCGATCTGTTGAGAAGAAGTGGCAAGAAACTCAACAGCAATCATCTTTTTAAATACACAATAACAATTTCACATAACACTTATCCTTAAATCTATTGAAGGGTTATAGACATTTTAACATATTTTATAACTTTAATTAACTAATATAATTTTAACATATTGTTATAAAAGACTACACTAATAGGAAACTAGTACTAAAATATCAGTTTAGTTATTCTCTTATACTATACAGAATTGCGTACTATAATGCGAAAAGACTTTTTCCCCAACCTATTAAAACAGTCTGGGAATGACACACCAAATACCCTCGATCTTCTTTAAAACAACAGCATTTCGAATACACTCCAGCTTGTCCTTTCCTTTTTTTTTTTTTCATTTCTTTCTTTCTATCCTTGACCTGTTCATGAGCTACGTCATGTTCCAAGTGAATAGCGTAAGTAGGAGTGTATAACCTAACCTGTGTATAACCTATTAAAAAGAATTATAAAGAAGGCAATTTGCCTTTTTCCAATGCGGAGTACTATTGTGCATTGTAAGATAGTCTAACATTTTTCCAGTCTGACTTTTGGGCTTGGCTTATTTTAACCTCGCTCAATATTGGATAGTATTGTGTAATATTTTAGCTAGTTCCATACAAGCAAATATCGAAGACACAATTTATTATTTATGATGAACCTCTTTCTATTACGAATATTTAAAGAAATTAATTTTTTGCTTTTTGTTATTTGTACCTTGAGACTGTGAGAAACATGAGCTCTTTGGAATGTTTTACATGGCTTTGAGTTGTCAGTGGTCGTTTCTAAAACTTGAATCACTTTTGTTTTTTTTTTTTCAAGCCTTTAGTAGGTACATCCTAATAAAGTGATAGGAAAGTCTGGTTTAAATTCTAAGCTCTTAATAACATGCTTTTGTTATAATATCAATAAATTATAATTTTACGTTTGTCCGTATTGATTTTATCTAAATCTTCGGTGGCTTCAAAGGACAACTGATTACGCAATTTTTTAACAACCTTGATAAATTTTATCAATATCAACACATCTTGCTTTAAATAATGAAAGTTTATATTGATTCTCAGCCTGGGAAAGACTGTAAACCTTCAACCTGGACACAACCAGGTTATGATCGACTTAATTTATAGCTTTTCTAACCTGCTATGGTTACAAATTAATTACAATTTCAGTAATCTCAGTCAGACAATTTTGTCTGAACTAAAACAATAAGGGTACTAAATCAAGAGATATAAGCAAATGTCGGCTAGGCCAATAGCACTGCACAACAAATAAGATGCAAAGAAAGTACAATAACTGGACTGCACTTAGTTATACAATAACACAATTTGAAATCATGTGAACTTGACCCTCCACAGTTCACTCAGTCGGTATTTTTGGTTTTTCTTGTTATTTCTTTGTTGAATTTTTGGGTTAAAATCATGAAATAATATGAAACAAAATCGAATATAATAGTATTATTGCCACTAACTGTTCAAGTGAAACAAGTAACTATAACTAAAACCAAGTGAATTGCATAGTGCATAACTTCACGCCTGCATCCCCCACGGTGTAGGCAGAACACCAGAGGCTATGAAACCATCTGCGGTCTCGTTTGACAAATTCAGAGGTACTATCATGACGGAGAGAGGCCATTGCAGCGACAGGGGGCCAGTATATCGCCCGCAAAACCGTCAATAAAACCTCTGTCCCCCAACTGACTCCCACGGCATGCCCGGGAAGAGAAGCAGCCGGCACATTCCACGCTCCTCTTCCACTCCCAGTCCAGCATGGAAGTTGAATTAATGCATTATATTACTACAAAGTGAATTTGTTGTAAAGTTTTATTGAAATGACACTTAACTTTGAAAGTGTGTAAAACTTTCTGCAATATTAGTGAAAATCATATACAGAAACCATTATTAAATTAATATCGGTGGCTCTAATGGACCAATAAAAGTTGGCAAAAATAAATGGGGTAAGAGTTTGGTCTTTGGTATATAGTATAAGCTATATCCTAACTCACCCAAGAAAATGCATGGTATAAAAATAATTTTATTTGCGTTTTATTTATTTATGTATGTTTTTGGAGAACCAACAGCTTTGTTACAAACTTATATACTGTTTAATATAAGCTATGGAGAGCCAATTAAAGGTTCCCGCGATTATATAACTGGATAAAAATTAGGTAGTAGCGTAAAAGAGAAGCTTGAAGTTTTGTAAGAATCGTGGCGCCAACGCGCTTCGAAATCTTTTCGGAAGTAGGTAACTTTTCTTCCTCCAATCTTAGTCTTATTATATTCAATTTTACGCCATTATTGTTAGGATAATGTAGGGCCGATGTTATTAATAAAATCATTATTTATACCAAGCTTGAGAACTTATAAATTTGCATTTTTTTTTGTTTACTCATTTCCAAATGGGACGGGAGCATTAAATAAACCCAGCATAGTTAGGGTTAGGTAAGCTATGAATGTTTTGCCTGTTTTGATACTACCACAGAACATCTCTTTAGCATTTCCTCAATATTTTGTGACAAAATATTACATTTGATGCCAGAATCTATTAGTAAATCGACATCCACACCGCCAATACGACATTTGCATTATCGTCAGTGTAAAATATGTAATCGACATTGGTAGTTTGCCTACGCCGAGTCTCTTTATTGTCGTTAGGATGTGTTTTTATCATGAGATATTTGAGCAGGCTTTCGTTTGATGGTGCATATGCACTATTGTTTTTTGAAATGACCTGCTTAACACTTTCAATAAATCTCATATTCCTTTCATTTTTTTTTTCTTGCAACTGCTTTATTCTGCAAACCGCTCATCTGTCTTTCGACTGTTTTGGCGTTTTGATTCAGAAATTATCATATTTATGGTAACGTTATCTCCTAGTAAGAAGACTTTCTTTCTTAACTTTGAACAACTGCACTTTTCTATAATCTGTCTTATCAGATTATCATTTTCGTTAGAGAAGTTTTATTTCGAAATTTGCTTTCGAAGCCTAACCAGAAACTTTTCAAATATTTTAACATTTTCGTGGCGCATTAATCGAAAGACATGACGTTCATACACGTAACTTTGACTTTGTTGAGGACAAAATATTCGTTTACTCCCCTACTGCTATCTTATAGACATCTATATTTCTTTGTCTTTGATATGTGCGCCAGGAATATTATAGTAAATTTCTTGTTGGGACAGCCCTGCAGAATACAATAATGTTGCATCAATTTCGGTGCTACAAAGAAAACTTTCAAACCACGCTTGAAGCTCTAACGCTTATTTTAATTGTACCTAATATGATATCTACTTTATTTCAGTTGACCTTTATTTAACCAAAATGACATTAATTCCAATTAATTATTATTTTATTTCAAATCGTTCCAATAAATTTCATTTCCGTTATGAAATTTCAGTTGACTCGATTTTGTCAGGGAAATATTTAATTTAATATATTTAGTTTTTTGAGTATAAGTATACGTTATAAAAATTATTGTAAGTTATTCCATTTTACACTCATTTGTGTCATTTCAGATAAATGAATTGTTTTTCGAAAATTTAATAACTAATGGCAGAATGAATACACCTTTCTAACTAGTTATAATAGTTTTCTTTTGTAAGCAACATAGTTGCTTTTGTTTATGTTAACCGACGAATCTTATTTCCTTAATTTGTTACATGACATATTAAGTAATGTTACATTTGTAAAAGTAAAGAGCTAACGGATCATATTTTTACTGTTTGTTGTATTTATGTAATGAAAACCTACAACAGCCAATTAATTATATATTTTTTTTAATAAACATAACATTGTGATGACACAATAACTATTTTAGTGCAGTTGTTTTAAAAGTTGTTATGTAGTGCCCCTCCGTCGCTCGACCGACTGGCCGTTTCACGTTACTCCAACTTGCGGACATGAGACAGTGTACAGTATCTACTTAGCAGATACACAAACACTACTCGTTATACCATTAGATGGGAACTACATTGTACAACCTCATGGAAACATTTTAGTTGCATTAGATGAGAAGTACATTGTACAATTTCATAGAAACATTTTATTTGCATAAATTGATTGATACAGGCAACCTGATTTATCAATTATCAATTCACTTAAATGCAAATCGCTTATATTTATTGTTTCTACAAGACTAATCTATTTATTTCTTATTAATGGGTTGATTATCCATTGTTACTAAGAAATTTTCAACTTTAACATTGTTTGACAAAAACATCATTGTACAATCTCATAGAAACATTTTATTTGCATAAATTGATTGATACAGGCAATCTGATTTCATCAATTATCAATTACTTAAATGCAACATTGCTTATATTTAATGTTTCTACAAAACTGATCCATCCATTTCTCATTAATGGGTTGATTATCCATTGTTACTAAGAAATTTTCAACTTTAACATTGTTTGACAAAAACACTTCGAATGGGTTGTTATTAACACGATGACTCATGAATATTCCAAACGATAATTTAGGGTTTTTGTACTTTTGATTACTTGATCAAATTCAGGTAACCAGAGTTGAAAAACATTTTGCAAAATTCATGTTATTTTACATTAGTTTATCATTGAGTAATTTTTTAACCTCATTTTAATGATGAAACTGTATAACCATAGAATTTTACACGAAACTTTTCATAAGTATGTATTAACAATCTATCCAAAATGAGCAAATTTGCATTTATGCAATGAGAATTTTTTTGTACCTAACTAGTATTGAACAATTGTGATTCTAGATACAACTATTATTGAATTTTGATATTGATATGATAGTAAGCTTATTACTCAAAGCATATTATAAAAGTAAGGCACTTAGTAAGATTCACTTTAAATTTATTTTAAAAATAATTTTATGCGTCAAGGGACTTTTGTAATACTTTCTGAAATAAATTTACAGAGTGTCAGTATAAATATTAATATATTAATCTACACTTTCTCTTTTTTTTTTTTATTTCATATCAAATATAAAAATTGCTCATTATGGACCAGTTTAAACACAGTAACACATTTGTTCTGCTTTTGCAGAATAATAGTATATGTACTCACATATTTATCCTCGTCGCCAGTTGTGGCGTTCAGCCGATTTCTACTAGCACTCGGTGAAATAAAACACAATCAGTACTTAGTCAGAGGAGTCGACACGTCCACTCGCACGCGCTGTCAACCGGTCAATGCCATAACAGAGATACGAGAGGGCGCCTCGATGCCTCAATCTTTATTCCATTCACTCGTTCATTCCGAGTCACCACAGTGATAGTAAGTAACATAGTAATAGCGCAATTGTTATTCAAATGTAAACATGGTTTAATGACACAAAACTTATTATTGTTGTACAATTTATAAAGTATTTTATTTGTTTATATAAAAAAGTATATTTGCAGTCACAAAACTAAATGGAAGTTAACACAAATCAGGCAAATGTAATTTAAACGCTGAAGGCGGGCAGCCCTATCACATGGAAACGAACCGCGGCGCGGCGCTGCTGTAGGCATTTATTTCAAAGATGCGGCTGAGATGATTGCCGATTATTTATTTCTTACGGCGGACTTCAGTCACATTAAGCAGTCGGTCTCAGTGCTGTATACTTTTACACTGTACGTACACACTAAACTACCCTACGTGTGTATAAAATCCTCCGAAACTCCTTCCATAGTCTGTACAACCAGACACTCATTGAAAGAACCTTTATACTTAGTTTTACATTCCTGCACTCAAAGAATAAGATTTTCATACAAACTAAAAAGTTCTATATTACCCGGTCCTGTGGGAATTTCGAGAACTTCTTCCATAAAACAGCCAGAAATCTATTGAAGAACCTTTATACTAAGTATCACATCCGTGCACTCAATTCCCAGGCAGTCGCAACAACTACATGGCCCCAAACTAAGCAGAGCTTGTGTTATGGGATACCAAGTAGCTAACTAGGGGGGAACTTAGAATATAAATACATAATATACAAGGTGTTCTGCTTGATTTCCCATAACTCAAGGGTATTAATGGGACCATGTAATAGAATCAAATAACATGTGAATAATTTTTCAATTTCTTTTGTGTTGTTTTTTAATTTTTATTGAGTTAAAGAATACCTAGTTGGTATATAAAAGCAAGTTTATTTAAGACAGAAGTAATCGTTTTTATTTTTTACTTTTTAGTTCAATTTTGAAGTCGGTTTGATTTTTTCAAAACATTTTTATTTCTTATTTTTTTAGTTGTAGGTTAAACCAGGTAGGAAGATACCAATATATTTTTCTTTGGTCGGTTGAAATTCCCTATCTCAAAAACTACTTAACTAATTATTTGGACAATATGACAAAGTAATAAGTACTGAAATCGGACTTGTAGTTCCGGAGATATGCGTACACAAACATAAAAACATACATACCTACATACATACAAACACATTTGAAAGGGTGCATCCCAGTGTGCCTGGCTTTTATGCCTACCATATAAAGTTGATTCTTTTATTATTTTTTTAATAGTATAATAAGCTGAAAAAGTAATGTCACTATTGATTTCGTGTTAAGAAACACAAGTTGGAATTATCCACCATGTAACAACAGAGCAACATGTAATCACAAAGCAGTAAAGGAATGAAAATCTTTCAGCCGGCCGTTGCTATAAATCAGTTGATTTGTCAGTTTGACAGTTGGCTTTGACTGGTGTCATTGTTTATGGGAAGAACGCAGTCTATTATGATAAAAAATTATAGAAAAATATATATCCACTTAAAATATTTGAATTTACTACTTTTTTATACTTATGGTTTAATATTTGCACTATTTTTACTTGTTCACAACGTTTTTGTTTATTTTTAATTTCATATCAACATAATGATGATGGTGCCAAACGCAACTTTTTTATTTGCTCTTATTTGGTCGCAGTAGATAACTACATAATCAATACAATATTTGATTTATTTGGATTTACCGATTACACAACAACTCATAAGCAATATGAAATGTTAATTCATTAAATGAATTAATATTTACGTATTAAATATTTCGTTTACTTTTATAGTTTGGGCTTAAAAGCTAGGACTGAAATTATGCTTTTGTCGCTTTGTTCAGACGCTTATATAGATTAACATATTATACGTAAACTGGGTAGTTCTGGAAATATTACATACAAACAGGTAGAATTGATAACCTCCTTTTTTTGAAGTCGGTTAAAAATACCCCATATGGGTTGTCAAAACCATCAGCAGCAACTTTCATTTTAACTATTCTATTTCTATCTCATTCGGTATTGCAGATAAGGCAACGTTCAGCAAGGTACAAAAAAATAAATAAACTAATAAATATTTCTGACACTCACACAACATTATCTAGCCCAAATTAAGTTTCTTAAAGAACTTGTGTTATGGATACTAGATAACTGATATACTTAAGAAATATATAAACATACATATTGAATAAATACATATTTTTTATTAGAATAAACTTAAATAAACATATAAACATCCATGACTTGACGACTAATATCTGTGTTCATCACACAAATATCCGCCGCCGCTGGGATTCGAACCCAGGACCTCTGGCATAGAAGGCAATGTATGTTACCGCTACACCAGCAGGTCGTCACAAAGATGGGTGATCTCCGCCCATTCGTTTATTACCTCGAAGTTCTTAAAAGTGCACCTGAAGAATACGGTTCTGGGTACTGGTGCCTTTTATGTCGTAATAGTTATTCATTTCTGCACCATAACAATGATAACACCCACCAAACAGCATTGGTGTACATCACTAGCCCAAAACTCCTCTTCATCTAGAAGAGAAACTCACAGCCTTACAATCAAAGGTTTGTGATGGTTCCTAGCCAGACGGAGAGTTATGAGATCATAATACTTATAAAGGTCACTCGGAATAGTTGCCTTCCACCAGCTGTTCCTATTCATACAAAGCAACGTATGAAATCTTTACTAACCTACACTTTGCTAAAATGATCTGATAACAAAGAACACCAAATTATGGAACACCAAAACGCAATAAATAAAATGGATAAGACGTTTCCATTCTTTAAACTCTATTTCATTTCAGTTTCAGCCCAATATTAATGCGTATAACGTGCGTGTACGATTGTGAATTACTATTTAGGGTAAAATAAAATTTATGAGAAGGCATTACTGCTGCCTTTTGTAAGATACACGGCCTCTCCTTCTATTCGCAGATCCGTGTAATTCTAAAACTTATTGGTTTAAATTTATTTTCGGAAAATACGAGGTAATTTTCTGTTTTAAATATAAAATGGGCTAGGTTGAAAGTCAGAAAAGGTAAGACTTTTGAATTTACGTAACTGGGACCATTTTATGTCACGTAATTTATATACGAAGGATTTTGTATCCAGGTTGGTTTTTTTGCAGTGAGAACCAGAGTTTTATTATGTAATAGGAATACTTAAAAGCTTACATAATAAGAGACCCAACAGTATAATTTATGAAGTATTTTGGGTTCAGTGGAGGATTTATCATAATCTGTTCGGCTGTGAAGTCTAAAATGAAAATTATTTTGGGCGTACCTACATTTCGAAAATAGCTATAAATATATGCTTAATTGCGTCGATTTAGGATCACCTCTAGACCTATTACTAAGGATACACCCACAACAAGCTATGAATAAAATTGTGCATCGTATTTTACAAACTTTTATTTAACTAACAATGTACCAAAACAGTTTGTTTTGGTCAAAGTTTGGAAGCTAAATTTAATCCACTTCCGTCCTTTCCTTAAAAATAGAATCTTTGCATATTGGTTCAATTTCGATGAAAATGTATTTTATAGTAAGTATACCGAAGTATACATTATGTAAATCCACAAAACGGTAGTCCGGGTTCTATATAAGGAAACATTTCGCATTTGTGTATGCATTTTAGTATAGTCGGTTTTAAATATTAGGTATCTACTATTCCATGAGTGCTGAACTCAAACTCCTCGCAACGAGCTTTCATATTAAATAACTTAATATATAGGAAAAATATATCAATTTCCTTAATTAACTTAAGTGAGTTCATGTTTTTCTTTGTAGAGCATTTAAATAAAAGTATTTTTTTCTGCGATTTGAGAAAGAAAATAAGCTACAAATTTATTGTTATTTATTATTCAACAGCCTTAACAACCCTAGAAAAGCGACATCGCTTACACAAATTTTCATTAATTCTAATACAAAATTAGCACTGCCGCAATAAAAAAAAGTCTAGGGACAAAAAAAAATATTCAAAAAGTTTTATTCATCTTAGGAATTTCACAAAACACTTGATGAAGTCAGTCATCACATACTTCGGCTTTAACTAGTTGTTGATAGTTGTTAAATAAGATATTACAGTAGTCCAAGAGACAAAAAAAGCCGGCGGAAAAAAAACTCTTGGCACTCTTTTTCAGTCAGAATTATCAAATTAATACAAATAGGTACAGTACAAATTGACCGTGACATGAAAAAAAAAACAAACACAAGACAGCTGATTGTGAGAGCCAATGTCATGCCACAACCAAATTGCTTACATAGCAGATGCAATGAGCTATGGATGCACAATACGAACATGACAAACTGGGACCAGAGTATTTGAACAAAAATGGAATAAAATAGTCATAGTATCATTAGCAAACAGGACAGGTCTATATTTCCACATGGAAATAGGCCTCAAATTAGGAGACCCGCTGTCTATGAAATTATTTACCAGGCGTCTTGGAAGAAATCTTAAAGACGATAGGTCTCGCATGAAATAGACAAGGTATAGAGGCGTTGGTGGAAAGCTTACCAACCTACGTTTCGCTGATAAGATAAGATCGCCATAAGCTGGGTATCCTCTAGTCTTAAATACTTACTCATCTTTGACAATAAAAACTTCGTAATGTTGGAGCTCTGTACGATATCGATCCATTTATAGTAAACTTCAGTATTCAATATCAATCTAACATTTAAAACACCTACAATATATTACTGTCACATTGCAAACAAAAATCTTGGATTAAAAATTTTTACTGAATATTGAAATTCCCAAATCTTACTAATATAATAAATGTGAAAGTTTGGATGTATGGATGCTTATAAGCTACTTTTTATTTCGAAATTTCCGCGGGACTCGAAATTGCGCCGGTAAAACCGCGCGCAACAGCTAGTACCAGATAAAGCTTAGACGACCACTTTGGCGAAGAGGTAAACCTATCTGCCTCAGACGCCAGTGGTTGCGGGTTCGATTCCCGCACGGAACAAGGAAAAAAAAAAAAAAAAGTTACGTGTCTGGGTGTTTATCTATTTATGTATTTATATTCTAGGTTCCCCCCTAGTTCGCTACATGGTATCCCATAACACAAGCTATGCTTACTTTGGGGCCATGTAGTTGGTGTAATTGTCTGGGGATTTTATTATTATTACGTATGCTTACAGCTACACGCCTTTCGGCGGAAAGACCCGACAATTTGACCAGTCGGTCGGGGATCAGGGCAAGAGGGACAGAAACCGGCGAACTATTCGGGCAGTATCCAGCAAAACCGCTCTTTGCATGCGTGCTGGAAGCGAACCACCGCCGAATCCCAGCCTTTCAAGGTTTCTGCCCAAAGTGGCTGGGGTCAAACCGTTTGCGGATATTACAACCGGGATGATTTCGGTGGACACAACTTCCCACATTTCGGTCACCTCGTGTGCAAGGTCCAAGTACTTGCGTTGCTTTTCGGTCTCGGCCTTCACGAGGTTCTCGTCATGTGGTATAGTTATGTCCACCAAAAACACCTTAGACGACAATCGGTCCATTAACACGATATCAGGTTTATTCGCTAGAATAGTCCTGTCCGTGATAATGGGCCGATCCCAGTAGAGCTTGGCGCTGCCGTTTTCGAGAACTGGCTCCGGCGTGTACTGGTAATAAGGCAGTTTCTGATTGATGAGACCGTATTTCAGAGCGAGCTCTTGGTGGAGAATCTTGGCTGCTTGGTTGTGTCTATGCAGATACTCAGTGTTAGCAAGAACAACGAACTACCGAACAACCCGAAACTACATGTCTGAGGGACTCGCCAGGTTGGCGGCACGCCCGACATACGTCCACTGTGCCGTCCCTCATAATGTACTTCCGGTAGTTGTTCGTCTTGATAACCTGATCCTGTATCGCAAAGACAAACCCTTCGGTTTCCCCAAAGAGGTCCCCGAAGCGCAACCAATGCACGGAGGCATTACGGTCTACGTGTGGCTCGTGTAGAGCTTTGTAAAACCTTCCGTGCAGCTCTTTCTCTTTCCATACGGTCTCACGATCAGAAATGCTTAGTACCGCCGGTGTCTGCCATGTCTCGAGGCCCAGATTGAGAAGGGTGAGTCACACGCTACAACCTCTCTATGCATACCTACGTCCGCCTTCGCCATAAATTAGGCTCGGAGGTTGTATATCTCCCGATTGTGGAAGGTTTTGGCGCTAATTAGGCCTCTTCCTCCACACTTCCGGGAGATATACAGCCTCATTACTGACGACCGAGGATGATGCATTCTATGGAGGGTCATAGTAGTGCGGACCTTCCGATCCAGGGCTTCTAATTCGGTCTGAGTCCATCTGAGTTTCGCCAAAGGTGTACGAAAGAACGGGCATAACCCATCCGTTAAACGCTCGGACTTTGTTGAGACCCGACAGAGAACTAGTTAGTACCTTTGTCAGGCGCTCAAAAAAGACTTCGCGTACAGACTGTTTTACGCTCGCTTCTTCGACACCGATGTTCTGTGACATACCCAGATACCGGTATGTTTCATTTTCGGAGAGAGCTCTCAGGTTAACGGGACCTAGGTCAACCCTCTGAGAACGAGTAATCCTTCCCCTCTCCACATGAACAACCGCACACTTGTCCACTCCAAACTCCATTTTGATGGAGCTGCTAAAATCTGTCACGATTTTTAGCAGTTCCCCCAATCGTGGAGCCGTTGGAGCTAACAGCTTGAGGTCATCCATGTAGAAAAGATGGGATAACCGCATGCCCCCTCTACGAAACTGAAAGCCCGTCTCTGATCCCTCCAGCAATGTGCTAAGAGGATTCAGAGCCAGGCAAAACCAAAGTGGGCTCAGACAATCACCCTGGAATATTCCCCTACTAATCTGGATTCGGTCTTCCGCATCCGTCATTCGCCTGCCTTGGAGACTGAGCATTGTACTCCATTGTCTCATACATCGCTCGAGAAATATTCGAACTGTACCGTCGATTTTGTACAGTTCAAGAACTCTCAAGAGCCATGTATGAGGCACGGAGTCAAATGCTTTTTTATAGTCAATCCAGGCTGCGGAGAAATTGCGACGGTTGCGTTTGACCAATTTGCCAACGACAGCGTCCACGAGAAGGAGTTCCTTTGATCCGCGGCTACCGGCCCTACATCCGTTCTGAGCATCAGATATAACGCGATTAGCATCTAAATGCTGGCGAATCTTGGTGCTCAGAACGGAGGTAAGTGTCTTGTAGGTGGTAGATAGACACGTTATGGGCCGGTATTTCGATGGATCCGCGGTATCGTTGGACTTAGGAACTAAATGAGTGACCCCAGTAGTGAGGAAGTTCGGGAGAGCTCCGGTGTCCAAGGCTTCCCGGAATTGACGGGCCAAAGTTGCATGGCACAGAGAAAATCCCTTGAGCCAATAGTTCTGCAATCCGTCAGGGCCCGGACTTTTCCAGTTCGGGCTCCGGCAGATTGCAGCACTTACGTCCTCCTCTGATATGAGGACTTGGCTCATAGGGATCACCCCCGCACACGCTTCCTCAACCCTATCAATCCAGGGACCCTCTTCGTGCTCAACTGGGCGCTCCCACAGGCCGCGCCAGAAGTTAATAGCGTCGGCCTTATCCGGTATGCGGCCAGTCGAGCAGGGTTCGGAACTCTCCAGGGATTTATAGAACTTCCTTTGGTCACTCGAGAAGAGACGATTTTGGTTGTATCTCTCAACCCTTTGGGAGTATCTCCGAATACGCTTCGCCCATGCAGCGATCTTTTGCTTCAGCTCGTCGATGCGCTCTGTCAGTTTTCGGGTGAAGCCCGGTCTGGTCAATCTAGTGTCCATTCCGGGAAACTCCCTCCTGACAAAACGCACAATCCTTGGCCTGGTGTTGCCCGAGCTGAAGCAAGTTAGCTTGCCGATGAGGATCCTGGCTTGTTCGATACGACGCTCAATCCTCCTCTTCCAAGCTGGTACAGCGTTACTCCGAGGAGTAGCACGTCCAGCAGTTGGGCTTGGAGCAGCCATGGCGCCAGTAAACCGACATACCGCCATAGCCGCTCCAAAAAGGATTGAGTTCGTCTCGACAAGATCAGAGCTGCTCTCCAAATGTTGGGGCAACATCTGATTAACGGCCTCAACGACTTGCCTATTACGAGCGCTGCATGGTAGTCTGGGAAGCTTCGGCCTTCCTTCAAGGGGAGTATTACGAACTTCCTCAATCGCCTCCTCTAACAGCCTTCTCGTGTGCTCTAAATCCTGGGAAGCCATCTCTGTTGCACCTTCCCCTGCCACCGGGTTGTTCCGGTCTGCCTCGTCTGCACGCTGCTCTAAAGCAGGCATTTGCACTGGAGAGGCGACACTCGCAGTGACTGGGGGTGGTACCACAGAGAAGGCTTCGCGTCTCAGTTGTTCGAGCTCAGTGGGAGCGAAGATGTTAGAACGCATTATCCACCGAGCTCTATCCGCAAGGTTTTGCTCGGCGACGGTCAAATGAGGCTCCAGCAGCATGAAAGCGCGGTGCATGCGTGCTCGATACCCCGTTCTACCTGTTTCCGTCTCTCTTGCCCCGTAATACGCTCGCATGAGGTTGGCGTTTTGTTGCTGCGTCCATCTCATGCGCCGTCCTTCAGGGGCGGGCTCCGATTGCGGGGGCTGTGATGCCCCTGCCGGTGCCAAGCTCCCTGAAGGCGATGATGGTGGTGAGGACTGGGCTGGTGGTCGCCTCAGTCTCTGTGCGCTGGCGGATCGCATGCTGCCGCGCCCAGCGCCAGCACCAGACGCGCCCCGGCGGCCCCCGGGTAGCGGCCCTATACGTTTATTTGTCTGTTGTGCCATCATCATTATTTTCCAGAGCCACGTTAGCCACGCCAGTAAATTTGTATCCGTGTGTCCGCCCCCCACGTGATCAGATGGTCGATCAGGACGTGTGGTTGTTTTGGGAGGCTTATTATTATTATTATTAAAGCTACGTTCGGAGCGGTCGGCATAACGAAGGGCCGACCGCTGACCATTAATTTATCTTTCACTCTTAGGTATAACTAATTGCCCAGATGGGACTTCCAAAGCGAGTGGGTACGAGTCTAAACATATAAGTAGCATAACTCTTACAAGCGCCATTTCAGCTAATGTACTTCTATCAACATCTGACTTTATCCGTCACTTTTTCATGTGTCATATGATACTGACATGGGTTAAACCGTCGTTAAAGCCACCGGGTTCTTGTCGCGACTGTACAAGCCAAAATATTAAATAAAATTACTTATGAGGTTTCCAGAAAAAAAATGGGTTTAGCAGAATACAAGTTTTTGTACTTCAAATTATGTCGGATACTTCGGATACGGAAAATGAAAATGGAGCTAAATTAATGTTAAACTAAGATACATAATAAATATCGATATATCATTGATTTATCGAACGTAATTAAAATCAAATAACTCACTAATATCTGCCGGTAATACAAGTGTACGCTTCTGTAATGGACTACCATTCGTAGTAATACCCATGAGGCGATTGGTGACAGTAAAATTTTACAGCTATTTCGCTGAAAGGGATGAATCCCAGTTAGGGCTGAATTCTGTAATTCCTATTTAAATTTAATTAATTAAACAGAATAGAGGTTTTGCGGGAGGTTTTTTTGTGGGCGATAAGCTGACCCCTGTCACTGCAATAGTCTCTCTCCATCATTGTAGTACTTCCAAATTTATCAAACGTGACATCAGATGGTTTTACATTCTCTGGTATTCTGCCTACTCTGTAAAGGATGCAGGCGTGAAATAATGTATATAGTATGTAACAGAATATAATTAAACAGGTAATAATTAAGTAAGGTAAACGCTGATTGTGAATCGTGGTCTTGATTACGTGAATACGGACCTAAACAATCCAAACTAAGGTCCTACTTACTTTGTAGGACCTTTGTACCACTTTAGCGTGTCTTCGAATAGAGCGTTCTTAATAATAATAAGCAGATGAAACTGTCATGATATGCGTGAATCTTGTTACTTAAAACTCTTTCTTTTAACTTCTTGAAGAAGAAGTTTAAACAGAAGAATACCCTTGAGGCATGTCATCCCTCTTCTTTTCTTATATCTTAAGTTCTTTTATTAATTAACAACATGTTTTTATGAAACTTTATTTCTAAGAATGGGCTGTATTAATATATTCATTTTGATGTCAGTTGTGTGTTACCTAAGAACAAAAAATATTTGTATTAGTTGATGTTCTAGAGCTCTGGTGTCATTTACCGCCAGACGGTACTTCATCTTCTGATTGATTTCATGATTTGAGCTGATTGTATGTAAAATATTGAATATAAAATGTGTGTTCCAGCTTTGTGTGACAAATTGTAGCTACATTTGCCAATAAAGGCGTATATAAAATGGCTTTGGTAAAAACAAAACAGTAAAAATGCCGCGTTATTTTTATTTATTTGTGCTATGCAAATATTTTATTGTTCAGGAGGGACACGCGTAATTTTCTAACAGCCATGTTACAACAGCTGTAACATTAAACATTTGAAGGCTAAATTTTGACATTCAGAGGTTTTAAATTCAAACATTATATTGATTATGGTATTCTTAGAAAGATCGGTTTTTCACAAAGTGTTATTTTACATGATAGTTTATTTTATCAAATCGTGTAAGCTGAATGAGCATGAACCCCCTCCTCTCATCCTACGGTTTATTTCTTACGATGTTGATACCTAAATCAAATTATAAAATGATCTCAAAGGCGCTCAAACCGTTTCCCATTTTATTATTATGCATTTTAGACTTTCGCTACAACATTTTATAAAATTATTTGTAATCCTTTTTGAATAAAAACTAAAATCCATTGTAACCTAAAAATAATGCATACTTTGATACCTGGCTTAAAACCTGTGATTCCTAATATTTCACGGAATAACTATTCCGGGATTTTGGTTTATTTACGTTACCCGTAAAACCATTAGTCCATTAGTCCAAATCTGTCAGAATTAAGTCGACTGTATAAAAAGTCATAAAACCAAAACCAAAAAATGCAAACTAATTATTTATTTTTAAGTAAAAGTGAACCGCATTCAAAAAACCAACCCACTAAAAATGTATAAATATTTTTTATAAGCGCCATCCTATTCCTGTTTCTATTCCATCCATATAACTACCCCGTATAGTAAATTTCTGCCAAAAATTAATAAATATTAATGA
The DNA here is from genome assembly GCA_944452665.1 of Stenoptilia bipunctidactyla. NCBI lineage: Eukaryota > Metazoa > Arthropoda > Insecta > Lepidoptera > Pterophoridae > Stenoptilia > Stenoptilia bipunctidactyla. The sequence continues at coordinate 6,418,682 of OX101733.1, read as the reverse complement.
ATGTAATAAGAACATTAACGATTTATCTGGGTAGGTATTTATATAGTTTTTGAAGTCGGTGCCAAACCAATACAAGTAAGACTGCTGCCAAACAGAGAACATTATAAGGCGAACGTATCAACGAAGTTACATCCACTCACGACGACGCGACGACGACGACGTGTGGCCCTCAAGTGTGTGCTTTTCGGTATTTTTTCCGTCAAAAAAAGTGTAGCACAGTGAATTGTCTGGCCCCTAAATTAGACAGTCTGTATTTTAGAGAACAGTGCCATCCCAATTGAGAACAGCGCCATCTTCGTTGATACGTTCGCCTTATAATTTTCTATGTTTGGCAGCAGTCTTACTTGTATTGGTTTGGCACCGACTTCAAAAACTATGTCAACACCTACCCAGATAAATTGTTAATGTTCTTATCACATTCATTAATATTAATTAATTTTTGGCAGAAATTTACTATACGGGGTAGTAATATGGATGGAATAGAAACAGGAATAGGATGGCGTTTATAAAAATTATTTAAACATTTTTAGTGGGTTGGTTTTTTGAATGCGGTTCACTTTTTCTTAAAAAGAAATAATTAGTTTGCTTTCATTTTGGTTTTAGTTTTATGACTTTTTTTATTTATTTTTTATTTCATACTTTTTAGTGTTAGGATTTTGTTTTGGACTAGTTATCAGTTTTTTCATAGTTAGTTAGGTTCTACAGTTATAGATAGTAGTGATAGTTTTTAGTGATAAGTTTTGGGCTAGTTTTGGTATCAGTAACTACCTACTTCTTCTTGTAATGTGATGTTTTGGTACTGTAAAATCATGACTTTGACCTACCTACTATTGTTATATACGTTTTACCTGTAGGCCTAGGTAGAAAAATATGGAGAAGGACGCTTTAAGAAAGAAGAGGAATTAAATCCCAACGAAAACTAACGACAACTTGATGCAGCACGAGATGGTCTTGTTTAGGTATCGCCAGCATGCTCGTGCTGCAGAAACTGACAAACGAAAAGAGATTCGCTTAAAACAATCTTCGTGCAAACAGTCAGCTAAGAACTTATCCAAAGCTTATCACTAAAAAATCTATCACGTTTATCTACAAATATGGAAACTAACTTACTATGAAAAAACTAAAAGCTAGCCCTCAATTAAAAGTAAGTAAAAGGTAAAAGGTTCTCCTAAATGGGGCAAATACCCTTTTAAAAACCGCATCAACATCGGTTCAGCCAAACGTAAGATAATCGATGACAAACATAATTAACATACAGGTTAAACTCCTCTTTGTAAGTTGGCTACTTTTAATCAGAAGTTGTGCAGGTAAATCTGCGGGAAACTGCTAGTATTCGGTAATTATTGGGCAAATCATTCAAACATTCGGCTGAATACAAATGTACGAAATACGAATGTTCGGCCGAACATTCGGCTCATCTCTCATACAAAATAAACAGATAAATTGAAAACCTTATTTTTTAAAGTAGGTTAATATACTAAAACCTTCTTCTAAACGTAACGAATCTTTTTCTGAAAACCGCATCCAAATCGGTTCAGCCAAACGTGAGCAAAATCGCGGACAAACATACACACATACATACATACAGGTCAAACTGATAACCTCCTTTTTTTGAATTCGGTTAAATAACGTAGACGTAAATAACGAGTTGCAAAGTTTACTTTTTGGGGGTCAATTTACAAAAATAATATTATAATTTTTGAGGATTACAAATTTTGGCAAAAAAACGTTTCCCAAAGTATCACATGCTAGAGAATGTTTCCCACATTTTCATTTGACAAAGAACATTTGGCAAAACAAATTTTCGCAATTTTACAGTAAGTAATATTTTTTGTGAATTTATTTTTTAACATTTTTCATTTTTGTTTCATTTTACCCAGTATTTGTAGTCAAATATGGTTTAGCATAACATGCTGTTCCCAAAATATTGCATATCATATGATTTACTTATGAGTCTAAATTCACTCTATTAAATAAAACCTTGGTGAACTATGTCGGGGCTGTGGTGACTGACCTCACAATCTAGCCTTTATTAAACCTAACTGCTCCTTCTCCATACGGTCTTCGTCGGTCCTAACCGTTCCGACTTCACCTTTCGGTGTAGGACTCCTTCTTGTCGCATAATCGTTTTTATTTTTGGAATTTATTTCTAACAAAATAAAGCATTTGCTTAATGTAGGTATATTTGACATATAATAAAACTTGAACAAATAAAGAGTTGCAAATTATCATTGGACCAAGTGCTTAAAATAGAAGTAAATTTGCTTAAGATTCTTTTTTTCTATAAATAATATTTTTTCAAACGGAAAAGATACAAGTATGTAAAGTTGTAAGTGCAAATTCGTTTAAAAATCGTCTACCTAAACATTTGCAAAGGATTTTGAACCCATCGGAATTTTATAAAAAAACCCTTTGCTAACCATTGCTAGGTTCAAAAGTAAAAAGATTTATTTCTATTCCAACTGATAATAATGATAATAAATACTCTTTATTGTCAACAGAAATCAAATACATAACAAAATTAGAAAAATATGGACAATCAGTTACATGCAGCATACAAGACTTTACAAGACTCAGGTGTTTAAAAGATTGACTGCGGCTGTGGACTTTCCTACATTGGTCAAACTAAAAAAAACTTATCGACCCGCGATTCAAATTATTCAAAGTCTGCATTTTGTGAGCATTCCATGGACAACCACTACATAAGGTCTGCCTGTGTCAAAATATTAACTAGAGAGAAACATTACATTCCAAGAATGATAAGAAAAGCCCTTGAAATTAAAAAGCACCCTAATTTCAATCGAGAAAATGGTTGGAAACTATCACCGACATGAAACCCTATCCTGAAAAACATTAAATCTAACATCCAGCATGCTGCACGACCTGAAACTCAAGATACTGTCAGCTCATTTTGTGTCAATCCAGAACACTGCACTCGAAGACTGGGAAACATGATGGTGTATAACTTTTTTCACTGTCAAGTCGCTGGAAAGTTACTTGGTACCATGTCTGTGAGCATGGCTAAGTTGAAGCTGACTTAATTTCAACGAAATTTTTATTCGCGAGCACGTTCCGTCAATTACTTTACAGTTAAAATTAAACTGCTCAATCAATTAATCTACTTTATTTATATTTTATATTTCTGACACTCAAACAACATTATCTAGCCCAAATTAAGTTTCTTAAAGAACTTGTGTTATGGATACTAGATAACTGATACACTTAAGAAATATATAAACATACATATTCAATAAATACATATTTTTATTAGAATAAACTTAAATAAACATATAAACATCCATGACTTGACGACTAATAATTGTGTTCATCACCCAAATATGCGCCGCCGCCGGGATTCGAACCCAGGACCTCTGGCATAGAAGGCAATGTATGTTACCACCACACCAGCCGGTCGTCGTAATTATGGCACTACGAACTAAGGACCATAATTATCACAGGTGTTCTACCTACTCCATAAGGGATACAGACGTGAAGTTGTGTATGTACATTGTACAGATATATTCTGTTTAGTGCTCCTGTATTTAGATTTCACTAAATTTGATTACTAGATGGCGATTATGAAAGTCTCGAGAGCGTTCCGACATAGTTTAATTGAAGGTTTAACAAACTTCTTGAAGTGAAGTTTAGTCGTTGTTTATATTAGTTGCTGCAATGGAAGAGATTTTCCGTCCCCGTTCCGTGAGTTAGCCAGATATTAAATTAGCTTGAGGGATGACGTTCATTAAATATTTTGAAGAGTAAAATTAACGTCGGATTTAGTGTAGCAAATACCTTTGGGTTTAAAAGATATTGAAACAGTATCTTTTATACACTGAGATCGAAATCAAATTAAAATATCCATTTTTGTTAATCTTTGCATATATGATAATATGTACTTAATAAAGTACCCAACATCTCCTATAATACTACATCGGCTTTAAAAACACGAGTCGAAACTAGACCGATAGGAAAAAACCAGCCAGAAATATTCTCGGGAAATATACGAAGTTTTGCATACCTAGTGAATTTTTACTAAAAACGTATTAATTTTGTTACTTTATTTGAATGTGCTCGCCTACTTCCCGTTTGCGTTCGCTCCCGAACGGTCGTGTCTGCGGCCGCTCCCGAGTGTTCGTATTGCGCTGCCCTTGTTCCCTCCCCCGCACTCGTGCGGGTCAGGTGCCAAGTTAAGCTCTTTCGGAAAGTTTTCTCTTGTGGAGGCTGTGTGGTGTCGGGGCTAATTCATCTGCCCTTTTCAGGGCGGACCCGACTGCTGCCGGCCGAAGCATCGCTGGTCAGGTGGATACGTAACCGTGCCAACGAAGCCTGACCGTCCGCCATTCACCGGCAATAGGTCCGTGTTAGGTTGATCTTTCTTTCAGCGCAGTTGTCCATAGACTTTCTTTCAGCCCAGCGATGGCTTGTGAGAATCCTCATTGCACACTCGTGCGTTCTCGGGTCCAGTATCTTGCAGTGGAAAAGGACTACCTCCGCAAAGATCTTGACGTCCAATACGGGAAGGTGAATTCCTTGACTAAGGAATTAACCGCTAGTCCCTCGCTCTTTAAATTTCAACAGATGGAAGCCGAGAAGAATGACCTTCTCGCCCAAATCGAGTCCTTGCGTGAGCAATTGGCCGCTCGTCCTCAGGTCGCCTCAACTTCTCAGGCGTTTCAAACCGATTCTCCGGCGTCTCCAGATCCCGCGGGGTACGTCGACCCTCTTTCAGATTGCATGTCGGTAGACTCTACCGCATGCAAACGGAAAACTACCCCGCCGGGTAGTGATTCCGACTCCTCCCCTTTAGTTCCAGAATCTCCTGCTCCGTTCACCGAGGTTCGCAAAAAGTCCAAGTCTAAGAAGAAGAAGCAAGAGGCTTCTTCGACTTTATCTCCATCCGTTTCAGCTGCTCCAGCCGCTGTTCCTGCTCCGCAAAATGTCGCACCGGAGTCTGCTCCTGCGCCTTTTGTTTCAGCGATCCCGGCGTCACAACCTGCGTCGCAATCAGATTCGGCTCCGCCAAAAGTCAAATCTCCGCCCCCCGTCTTCCTACGGAACAAGAGCCGCTGGACCGAGGTCTCAGCTCTCTGCGGAACGCACTCCCCGAAGATCCAGTATAGTAAGGCATCCAATGTGGGTGACTCTATTAAGATCGTTGTCTGCTCAATTTCTGATTTCAGGAATTTCACTCGGCTTCTTGCTGACAAGAAGCTCGAGTACCACACCTACGCCCTCCCTGAGGAGCGTAAGATTCGTGCCGTCCTCAGGAACGTGCCGTTCGAGCTCTCGAACGAGCAAATCCAAGAGGACTTGTCTTCTCAAGGCTTCCCCGTCGAATCTGTGCACAAAATGCACAGCCGCCGAGGCAAGCAGTTCCCACTTGCGCTAGTAATCCTAGCGAAGAGCCCGCAAGGGCAGTCCATTTTCAGAGGCAAGCCCACCGTGTGCGGTCTCTCCAACATCCGCGTCGAAGTTCCACACAAGCGTGGTTTTCCAGGTCAGTGCCACCGCTGCCAACTGTATGGTCATGCGGCGGCAAATTGTTTTGCTTCCCCCAAGTGCGTCAAGTGCCTAGATCCGCATGGGACTAAGGAGTGCTCTCGCACTCCCGAATCGCCCACCGCTCCGTCCTGCGTCTTGTGCGGCCAGTCAGGCCACACAGCAAACTTTCGCGGCTGCCCCAAGGCACCGCGTGCTGCCAGGGCTACCGTGAAGCCCACCGAGAACTGGAGAGAGCGACCGCAGCCTAGCTCGGACGCTCCTCCAGTCAGTTCAAAGGCCCCCAAAGCCTTTACCTCTATCGTTCCAGGTCAGTGCAGCCGGGTCGCGACTCAATCGCAACCGGCCGCCAAATCAGCTTCCCAGTGCCAGAACGCAAAAGGTTCTCAAGACCGCATGGCGTTCTGGATCCAGCTCGCTCCCATCGACGAGATCCTGGCTTTCGGCGCCGCTCTCGACGCCAGCCCAGAGGGTTTCAACGGTGCTCTTCCGGTCCTAACCAAGTTCGCTCCCCTTATCAGGAAACTCCAGCAAGCTCAACGTTTCTAAACGTAGTCCTTCTTTCCAGCTTTCCTATCTCAGAGTGAGTCCGATCACTCTAGATAATCTCTTAGATTAAGCTTTGTCATTTCTGCTAGTCTTAGCTTCTGAATTTCTCGCTTTCAGTTCCTTTTGGTGGCAGCCGTCCGGATGCCGCTCACTGCGCAGCCTCTCTCTCCAATTGGCTGTCGCTCCGATAAATGATCAAGAACCTGGTTTAAGGTAGGTCGTAAAGGGGGATGTTTAGTGGGTATGCTCGGCTTCACTGAGTGAGTCTCCACACTGTCTGGGCATTCTATTTTCCGTTAGCCACTGGGGTTAACAGCTTATAGAATGCCCATTCGTCCGTAATAGGATTCATCCTCCTCCCGCTAAAGCTTGCTTTACTGGTTAAAGCTTGTTTTAGGGGGTGCCAAAATTTCTGTGGCGGAAAAAAAAAAAAAAAAAATAATAATGAATGTGCTCATCTCTTAAACTACCTACTAGTTAAAATTTTTCTAACTGCATATTGTATCATCATCACAACTCTTTGTAATGAGCCCTATATTAAATTATAGAATATTAGAATAAACGTAAAACATCCATGACTTAACGACTAATATCTGTGTTCATCACACAAATATCCACCGCCGCCGGGAATCGAACCCAGGACCTCTGGCATAGAAGGCAATGTATGTTACCGCTACACCAGCCGGTCGTCTAATATTTAATATGATTATAAAAAATATATTTTATAATATGATTATAAAAAATATTGTAACTAGATTTCATCGCTTATAATCAAATATCGCAAAATATTATGAATCTTTCGAGTTGAGTCAATTTGAAATAAAATGTAGAACATTACAACTTATTTAACCTAAATTACATTTCCTAACAAATATTAAAACTTAAGACATTGAAATTATTTTTATGCCAATGTTTCAGAGCTAGTTAAAGAATCTTAACGCTAATCCTCCTTTCAAAAGAGTTTACAGTCAAAATCTTTCAATCCTCCGCGAATGAATTCAAGTATTACTTAAGTCATAACTCTTCTTAAGTTTTAATCGTATTTTTCTATAAGATTTAAGAACAAAAGAAGTAAGCGTTTCTAAATTTCGTGTAGCAAAAAGCAGTAAGTCGTTTATCAAATCATCTTATAAAAGTTATTATTCATTTCTGGATTCAAATTCGATCACGCAAATGACTTTAATAAAAAAAATTACCAAAAAAAACAATTAGTTTATACATACAAAGAGTTTATAACGAATCTGAAGTACACTTTACTTTTTAGTGTACAGTAAAGTTACTTCAAAAAAGTTATCTTCATGGAGTGGTCTGGACCAATCGTGAGATCGCAGGTTCGATTCCCATACTGAACAAGAAAAAAAATTAGACCTGGGTGTTTATCTAATAATAATAATAATAATAAATTCTTTATTTGCCAGTATAAGCGTTACAACAGATGTTTACAAAAATTTTAGTTCGATCATATACTGCTTTAAATATAGCTTGCAAAACAGTTTCATTTTATAAATTTAGACATTAACAAATTATATTTAACTAACCTACTATTAAAAAGAAAGTCTAATACATAATATTAACATAATAATGAGCAATATGTCAAGATAATACAAGGTATATGTTTATTTATATTATAGGTTCACTACATGGAATCCCATAACACAAGCTTTATTTACTTTGCGGCAATGTAGTTGGTGTGATTGTCTGGGGATTTTAAACAGGGTGACTAGTGGGTCATTTTCGAAATTCCAGGACGTGATATTTTGAGATCATTCATGAAGAGAAAAAGTAAAATAAAAAATAAATGTTAATTATTAAAAAGCCTAATAAAAACTATAAAAATAAAAATCCTTTTGATAGTATTGTAATAAATAATGTAACCCCTAAGAGAAAGCTGTGTATCCTAAGTAACAGACAATACTCTGGGAGTCTCAGAAGTATTGAAGATGCATTATAGATAGATAGATAGATTGTTTTTATACAATTATTCGCAAGCGTAGTGCCTCGTTGTTTTTTTTAGATATTAATTTATCTCCTATATATGTTAATTGTGACTTTATTATGTTTACATTAGGAAGTCTAATAATAATTTAATTTCACATATTTTTAAATTTATACTGACATTTGCTTAATTGTACTATTAATAAATTTAGTGTTTTTTTTAAATATTTTAAATAATTATTAAATCTGACATTTATAATTATATATCTATTTCCTATTGACATTACTTGCAAAATTTATTAGGTAACAGTGTTCTTTTTTATTGTAATTATTGTTTTGAATTGTGCCAACTTTAATTTAATCTTTATTTTTCTGATGTAAAATATGGTTCTGGCTGAAATAAATGATTTGAATTTGAATTATCACATGAATTTAATTTCTGCCCCTACCAATTATCTAACACTAATAATAAGAAATCGTTTACTAATCTAAAGCATAAATTGTTTAATTTCACCATTAATGATTACTGTATAATGATATCGGAGAAACAGATTTTCATAATAATACTAATGTAGTTGAATTATTAAACATTTAAAAATGCAACAAGTGAAATCAACTTTACAAATTTAATAATATGTACACCCTCTCATATACTGGGAGCACCGATATACAATTATAAAATTGAATTGTTCAATATTTTTTTTATATACAGAGCTAGAATAAAAAATATATACCTATATTTATATGACTCAAATGCAACCTTATCTTATACAATGTTCTCTTATTTAACTGGTAGAATAAATAACACTGGTTTTATAATTTATACCAAGACATAATGAAAAATATTTTAATTGATATTAAAACATATCCAATTTTAACTTCAAATATTGACTGCAATGAAGCCATTGAACGCAGTGTTGATTGTGAGTTACCTAATCATCTATTTCAGAAATAAATATTTAAATATAATTCATCAAAATATGAATCGACTAAAAAAAAAGAGTGATTTCTTGATGGTGGATTTAGAAACCTTAAAAACAGAGAATAATTCAGTAGATATTTTATGCATTAAAGAGCATGATGTGATTGAAAAAGATATAATTAGACGTAATGTTACAAATTACGAAATAGCCTCTTATTATTGTAGCAAAGACCGACATGGAGGGTCTTGTATACTAGTCCAGAAAGGTTATGAATACAAAAATCTTTTGAAGTTATCCAAACAATCAATCTTTGATGTAATGGAATGTTCGGCAATAGAATTAATTCAATATAAAATAATAGTAATATGCATATACAGACCACCCTGTACAAAAGTAAAATTTAAAAAGTTCGCCTTATAATTTTCTATGTTTGGCAGCAGTCTTACTTGTATTGGTTTGGCACCGACTTCAAAAACTATGTCAACACCTACCCAGATAAATTGTTAATGTTCTTATCACATTCATTAATATTAATTAATTTTTGGCAGAAATTTACTATACGGGGTAGTAATATGGATGGAATAGAAACAGGAATAGGATGGCGTTTATAAAAATTATTTAAACATTTTTAGTGGGTTGGTTTTTTGAATGCGGTTCACTTTTTCTTAAAAAGAAATAATTAGTTTGCTTTCATTTTGGTTTTAGTTTTATGACTTTTTTTATTTATTTTTTATTTCATACTTTTTAGTGTTAGGATTTTGTTTTGGACTAGTTATCAGTTTTTTCATAGTTAGTTAGGTTCTACAGTTATAGATAGTAGTGATAGTTTTTAGTGATAAGTTTTGGGCTAGTTTTGGTATCAGTAACTACCTACTTCTTCTTGTAATGTGATGTTTTGGTACTGTAAAATCATGACTTTGACCTACCTACTATTGTTATATACGTTTTACCTGTAGGCCTAGGTAGAAAAATATGGAGAAGGACGCTTTAAGAAAGAAGAGGAATTAAATCCCAACAAAAACTAACGACAACTTGATGCAGCACGAGATGGTCTTGTTTAGGTATCGCCAGCATGCTCGTGCTGCAGAAACTGACAAACGAAAAGAGATTCGCTTAAAACAATCTTCGTGCAAACAGTCAGCTAAGAACTTATCCAAAGCTTATCACTAAAAAATCTATCACGTTTATCTACAAATATGGAAACTAACTTACTATGAAAAAACTAAAAGCTAGCCCTCAATTAAAAGTAAGTAAAAGGTAAAAGGTTCTCCTAAATGGGGCAAATACCCTTTTAAAAACCGCATCAACATCGGTTCAGCCAAACGTAAGATAATCGATGACAAACATAATTAACATACAGGTTAAACTCCTCTTTGTAAGTTGGCTACTTTTAATCAGAAGTTGTGCAGGTAAATCTGCGGGAAACTGCTAGTATTCGGTAATTATTGGGCAAATCATTCAAACATTCGGCTGAATACAAATGTACGAAATACGAATGTTCGGCCGAACATTCGGCTCATCTCTCATACAAAATAAACAGATAAATTGAAAACCTTATTTTTTTAAAGTAGGTTAATATACTAAAACCTTCTTCTAAACGTAACGAATCTTTTTCTGAAAACCGCATCCAAATCGGTTCAGCCAAACGTGAGCAAAATCGCGGACAAACATACACACATACATACATACAGGTCAAACTGATAACCTCCTTTTTTTGAATTCGGTTAAATAACGTAGACGTAAATAACGAGTTGCAAAGTTTACTTTTTGGGGGTCAATTTACAAAAATAATATTATAATTTTTGAGGATTACAAATTTTGGCAAAAAAACGTTTCCCAAAGTATCACATGCTAGAGAATGTTTCCCACATTTTCATTTGACAAAGAACATTTGGCAAAACAACTTTTCGCAATTTTACAGTAAGTAATATTTTTTGTGAATTTATTTTTTAACATTTTTCATTTTTGTTTCATTTTACCCAGTATTTGTAGTCAAATATGGTTTAGCATAACATGCTGTTCCCAAAATATTGCATACTAGCTGCTGCCCGCGACGTCGTCTGCGTGAACGCTATGCAGCACCAAACGCACCTACGATTATAACACTGCTAGCGTGATAATATGTAGCCTATATGTTGACCCGACTTCTTAACTATCTTCATGCCAAATTTGAAGTAAATCCATGCAGTACTTTTTGAGTTTATCCCGGAAAGACAAACAGACAAACAGACAAAAATTCTAAAAACTATATTTTTTGTTTCTGTTTCGATTGTAGATCATACCCCAAGTATTCTTTTAAAAAAATATTCAATGTACAGTTTTGACTTTCCTACCATTTTATTATATGTATAGATCATATGATTTACTTATGAGTCTAAATTCACTCTATTAAATAAAACCTTGGTGAACTATGTCGGGGCTGTGGTGACTGACCTCACAATCTAGCCTTTATTAAACCTAACTGCTCCTTCTCCATACGGTCTTCGTCGGTCCTAACCGTTCCGACTTCACCTTTCGGTGTAGGACTCCTTCTTGTCGCATAATCGTTTTTATTTTTGGAATTTATTTCTAACAAAATAAAGCATTTGCTTAATGTAGGTATATTTGACATATAATAAAACTTGAACAAATAAAGAGTTGCAAATTATCATTGGACCAAGTGCTTAAAATAGAAGTAAATTTGCTTAAGATTCTTTTTTTCTATAAATAATATTTTTTCAAACGGAAAAGATACAAGTATGTAAAGTTGTAAGTGCAAATTCGTTTAAAAATCGTCTACCTAAACATTTGCAAAGGATTTTGAACCCATCGGAATTTTATAAAAAAACCCTTTGCTAACCATTGCTAGGTTCAAAAGTAAAAAGATTTATTTCTATTCCAACTGATAATAATGATAATAAATACTCTTTATTGTCAACAGAAATCAAATACATAACAAAATTAGAAAAATATGGACAATCAGTTACATGCAGCATACAAGACTTTACAAGACTCAGGTGTTTAAAAGATTGACTGCGGCTGTGGACTTTCCTACATTGGTCAAACTAAAAAAAACTTATCGACCCGCGATTCAAATTATTCAAAGTCTGCATTTTGTGAGCATTCCATGGACAACCACTACATAAGGTCTGCCTGTGTCAAAATATTAACTAGAGAGAAACATTACATTCCTAGAATGATAGGAAAAGCCCTTGAAATTAAAAAACAACCTAATTTCAATCGAGAAAATGGTTGGAAACTATCACCGACATAAGACCCTATCCTGAAAAACATTAAATCTAACATCCAGCAAGCTGCACGACCTGAAACTCAAGATACTGTCAGCTCATTTTGTGTCAATCCAGAACACTGCGCTCGAAGACTGAGAAACAGATGGAGATGATGATGTATAACTTTTTTCTCTGTCAAGTCGCTGGAAAGTTACTTGGTACCATGTCTGTGAGCATGGCTAAGTTTAAGCTGACTTAATTTCAACGAAATTTTTATTCGCGAGCGCGTTCCGTCAATTACTTTACAGTTAAAATTAAACTGCTCAATCAATTAAGCTACTTTATTTATATTTTATATTTCTGACACTCACACAACATTATCTAGCCCAAATTAAGTTTCTTAAAGAACTTGTGTTATGGATACTAGATAACTGATACACTTAAGAAATATATAAACATACATATTGAATAAATACATATTTTTATTACAATAAACTTAAATAAACATATAAACATCCATGACTTGACGACTAATAATTGTGTTCATCACACAAATATCCGCCGCCGCCGGGATTCGAACCCAGGACCTCTGGCATAGAAAGCAATGTATGTTACCACTACACCAGCCGGTCGTCGTAATTATGATACTATGAACTAAGGACCATAATTATCTCTGGTGTTCTACCTACTCCCTAAGGGATACAGACGTGAAGTTATGAATGTACGTGAAGTTATGTATAGATATATTCTATAAGTGCTGCTGTATTTAGATTTCACTAAACTTGATTACTAGATGGCGATTATGAAAGTCTCGAGAGCGTTCCGACATAGTTTAATTGAAGGTTTAACAAACTTCTTGAAGTGAAGTTTAGTCGTTGTTTGTATTAGTCGCTGCAATGGAAGAGATTTTCCGTCCCCGTTCCGTGAGTTAGCCAGATATTAAATTAGCTTGAGGGATGACGTTTATTAAATATTATGAAGAGTAAAATAAACGTCGGATTTGGGTTTAAAACATGTTGAAACAGCTAGTCAGGTATACACTGAGATTGAAATCAAATTAACATATCCATTTTTGTTAATTTTGCATATTTGATATATACTTAATGTAGTACCCTACATCTCCTATAATACTACATCGGCTTTAAAAACACGAGTCGAAAGTAGACCGATAGATAGACCGATAGTAATATTATCACCATAAACTAGGAGACACCAATTACTAGGCAATTGAATTACCTCAAGGTTCGCCACGTGTCGTCACTCGGTTTCGCGCTGCCCACATCCAGCGTTCATCCGTGAACTTAACCTTTCTTTATGAAGAAAATATATAAAGATGAGTCAGTATTCTCTAAGGCTAACTTTTCGTCACCCACTGGTCACTATGTATGATCGGGATTCCATTGCTTGGGTTGTAATAAAAAAGTAGGTATTATAGTATATATTCTACGGAGCGTGAAGAATATACCTTTTAAGAGAATGGGTCTAAGCCGATCATCATATTTAGAATGAATATTATTATTCAAACATTGATATGATTATAAAAAAATATTTGAACTAGATTTCATCGCTTATAATCAAATCTCGCAAAATATTACGAATCTTTCGAATTGAGTCAATTTGAAATAAAATGTAGAACATTACAACTTATTTAACATAAATTACATGAACATTAAAACTTAAGACATTGAAATTATTTTTATGCCAATGTTTCAGAGCCAGTCAAAGAATCTTAACGCTAATCCTCTTTTCAACAGAGTTTACAGTCAAAATCCTTTAATCCTCCGCGAATGAATTCAAGTATTACTTAAGTCAGAACTCTTCTTAAGTTTCAATCGTATTTTTCTATAATATTTAAGAACAAACGAAGTAAGCGTTTCTAAATTTCGTTTAGCAAAAAGCAGTAAGTCGTTTATCAAATCGTCTAATAAAAGTTATTATTAATTTCTGGATTCAAATTCGATCCCGCAAATGACTTCAATAAAGAAAATTACCAAAAAAAATATCTATTTGTTTATACAAAAAAAGAGTTTTTAACGAATCTGAAGTAAAGTTTAAGTGTACAGTAAGGTTTTTTTTTTGTATTTTAAGGATAGGACGTTTGAACGACGCATGAAGACTATGGTGTTACACGTCCATCCACGAGAAACCTATTCACTCGACACTTAAAAGTTCCAGGACTCTAGTGGTCAGGAAAAACACATGCAGGCACATTGTTCCACATCTTGGCAATCCGTACCAAAAAGGAACTATCGAAGCGTTTTGTTCGACTTCTTGGTAAATCCACTGTATAGGGATGGAAGTTCTGTCTACGACTTGAAGTCCGGTGGTAACCGCTGTGTTATCTTACTCTTCTTTAAAGTTATCTTCATGGAGTGGTCTGGACCAATCGTGAGGTCGCAGGTTCGATTACCGTACGGAACAAGAAAAAAAATTAGACCTGGGTGTTTATCTAGGTATATGTCTATTTATATTATAGGTTTTCCCTAGTTCACTAAATGGAACCCCATAACACAAGCTTTATTTACTTTGCGGCAATGTAGTTGGTGTGATTGGGGATTAACACAGGGTGACTGGTGGGTCATTTTCAAAATTTCAGGACGTGTATTTTGAGATCATGCATGAGGAGAAAAAGTAAAATAAAAAATAAATGTTAATTATTAAAAAGCCTAATAAAAACTATGAACGTCTAAATAAAAATCATTTTGATAGTATTGTAATAAATAATGTAACCCCTAAGAGAAAGCTGTGTATCCTAAGTAACAGACACTACTCTAGGAGTCTGAGATGTATTGAAGATGCATTTTCATATGAATTTAATTTCTGCCGCTACCAATTATCTAAAGCATAAATTATTGAATTTCACCATTAATGATTACCTACTGTATAATTATAATCGGAGAAACAGATTTTCACAATAATACCAATGTAGTTGAATAATTAAACATTATAAAAAATGCAATAAAAGAAATCAACTTTACGAATTTAATAATATGTACACCCAATTATATACTGGGAGCACCGATATACAATTATAAAATTTAATTGTTAAATATTTTTTTTATATACTTACAGAGCTACAAATTAAAAGAAATATATTTTTATATGACTCAAATGCAACCTTATTTTATACTATGTTCTCTTATTTAACTGGTAGAATAAATAATACTGGGTTTTATCATTTATACCAAGACATAGGTAATGAAAAATATTTTAATTGACATTAAAACATATCCAATTTTAACAAATATTGACTGTAATGAAGCCATTGAACGCAGTGTTGATTGTGAGTTACCTAATCATTTATTCCGAAAATAAATGTTTATATATAGTTCATCAAAATAGTGTGAATACAAAAATCTTTTAAGGTTATCCAAACAATCAATCTTTGATGTAATGGAATGTTCGGCAATAGAATTAATTCAATATAAAATATCAGTAATATGCATATACGGACCGCCCCGTACAAAAATTGAAACAATTAATTTATTTTTAAATGCAATTGACCAATTACTAAGTACTTTAACTGACATAAATAACTATAAAATAATTATAAGTGGTGACTTTAATATAGACATTTTGAAAAATAACAGACCAACAAGAGATTTTATACAGACATTATCAAATTATAATATAAAATTACAAAAATTTGAAAGGAGACGAAAAAGTGGAACAAGTAAAAGAGTTTTTAATACAGTTGCTCAAAAAGTGGCGTATTGCAGGGACGTTTAGCGTTCGGGATGTGGGCTATTGCACACTCGTGCTTTTTCTTTACCTTTTCCGCACTCGTGCGTTTTCTTTCCCAAATGTCAAAATAATGTCTATTAAAAAGAAAAAATCAACCACGAAGTTTTTACTAAAAAAAAATTCATAGAAGTTTTTACGATTCATGCAAATATTTCTGAAAAGAACCTACTAATTTGTTTCAATATCAGATATAATGATTTGATGCAATGAGTTAGGTTAGGTTTCATTTCATTTTATCTCATTAAATTCATTTTCATTTCATGTCAATACAAAAAATCGACTTGGCTGTATGGGCATAGTTCCCTATGCCTACCCAGAATGGGTAAACAAACAAAAAAATCTCTGTTTATAATCTTTCACGGCTGGCGCCATTTTGTATATTTTATAAAATTGCTTAATTTTTTCGCAACTGTATTAAAAATAGTCGTTCAGTACACGTGCGGAACCGTCATTGCAACTCGTTCCGACTGTCAACCCTCGCCTTCGGCTGCGCCTCGGCTCGTGTAGACATTTGTCGGAACTCTTTGCAATGACAGGCTTTCCGCACTCGTAATGAAATATACTATTGTATACTTGGGGTCCTTGTTTACAAGATATGGGAAATATGACGATGATATAGTAAAGAGGGTTAAAGCAAGAAATTGTGTTAGAAGAATTGCGCCTTATACTCGATTATGGCAAGCAAAATCATACCGAATAAGGCTCGTCTTGCCGTACTTAAGGGAGTTTTGGCGCCAACGCTTATGTATGGTATTGAATCATGGGTGTGGCAGAAGAGACATGAAAGCAGGATTAATCCTGTAGAGATGAGGAGTATGTGTGGCTGAAATTGAGTGATATAAGAAAGATATGCGGATTGAAAGAAGATGTAGTGAACTAAGATTGAAAAGGGTATGCTACGGTGGTTTGGACATTTGGAAAGGATGATAGAAAGCAGATTTACGAAAGAGGTGTAAAGAGCAAGAATGGATGGTGCTGTCGGTAGGGGCCGCCCTAGGCGAACGTATGCCAATCAAATTGGCGACATTCTTAAAAAGGGCCTTGTAAAACATGCCTAGATAATATGATACACAATATAAGAGGGGCTCACGGTGAGGTAATTGAATTTGCACTCTCAGACCATACAGCCCAAACACTTCAAGTGCCAGTTAAAAAAATATGCAAATTACGTTGTAAAATACTGGTACAATTACAAACGTGACTTTTCCTATGAAAATATAAAAAAAATTCGCCAATTGTCTAAACTCTATAAGTTGTAATTTTTACGAAACTGCCACCCGAATATTGCTTTCAACATATTTCATGATACGATTACGTTGTTTTATAACCTCTGCTTTCTAAAACTTGGAGTAAAGTATTATACAACAAAAAGGTCTAAATGGATGTCGAAAGGAATTAAAATTTGTAGTAAAAGAAGACTTTCCTACGTCGATAAATAAATCTTTATTCAAACATCATCAAAACTCTTCATACGACACGGCTATCCTGTAAACATATCTCTATCAGTATGACATAAAAAAATACATAAATATTTCAGCAAAGACCTACGTGTTTCCTACTTTTTAGAGCGTGTTTTAATAGTCGTATTTTAGTTTTTGAACTTATTTTTTTACTTTTAGGGAATTCTGGTGAAAAATGAAGTACCTACTTTTATTACATAATTATGATCAGAATCGAGTACAGAGTTGTCTCTTTCAATATCTAAAATTTGTCACAAGTCACCCTATACATAGATTCAGCGCGCATCGAACCCGCAACCTTCAGTTACCTGCATCTTAGCTATTCACCCACTGCACCATTTAGTCTTACATCACCGTTCTAATATTAATTTCAAATAAAATCATAAACACCGACTGCAAAGATGTTTACTTGCTTATAAATTCTTCAGTTTATTTATCTTACAAGAGCCATTTGTATTGAATTCTGCACCCCTTATAAATAACAAATTAACTTTACAAGCGATCGCTATTACTCGGAGAATTTGGTAATTTGATATGAAGTTGAGAGAAAATTATCGAAATTTTCGTATTTTATTCAACAATTTTCAATTTCAAACATCCCGTTTAATAGCTCTCATTATAGAAATTCTAGACTTGTTGACACTCTGAAAGACGATACTTACCGATCTATTTCACTTTTATATTTCTATACTTCTTATTTAAGGTATCGTTTATCTGTAGAAATACAGAAAAAAAAATTGTACATACATACATACATAGCTTCACGCCTGTATCTCTTATAGGGTAGGCAGAACCCCAGAGGCTGTAAAACCATCTGATTTCACATTTGACAAATTTGGAGGTATTATAATGATGGAGAGAGACTATTGACAGGTGATCAACCTATCTCCCGCAAAAACGCCAATAAAACCTCTATCCCTTAACTGACTTTTACAGTATGCCCGGAAAGAGTTTTGATGATGTTTTCCTTTCACTCCCAGTCCACCGTGGATTTTTTTGTATCTGGTTTGAAATAGTCTAAGAGCTGTTAAGCACTACATCCAATTCTTATCCGATCCGAATCTAAAAATGATGGTCCGGCGGCGTTGCCGCAAAACTACTATACGAGCATTCGTAAACTTACGATCGACAAAAGATCCGTGCTAACACTGCTGCCCAGGGAATATACGCAGGCAGTTCATTCTAAACCTTTTCAGTTCAAACCAAACAAAAAGAGTTCTTCTGGTATGGGTAAAATTTTGTGTATTTCTTTTACTGACTTGTCCGAATGTGTTATATTTATGTCAAATTTTGTGTTATTGCGTTGTTTAAAGTTTATGAAATTTGTTTTTGTCAAATTAATACTCATGTCATGGTATTCTAGCCAGCTTATTATAGATAATAGATTATTTTTTATGTCATGTTCTATATTTTTTGAATCATTGTAGGTAAATGAAATTGTAAATGCTATCCTGTAAACATATCTCTATCAGTATGACGTAAAATACATAATACATAAATAAAAAACATAAATAAAAATACATACATAAGTAAAAATACATAAATATTTCAGAGCGGGACTATTACCTACTTGTTTCCTAGTTTTTATAGCGTGTTTCAGTAGTCGGGTTTTAGTTTTAGAACTTATTTTTTTAAACTTGTTTTGGTTTACATGTTTAAATTATAACAAAGCTCTTTCATTTGATACCCAACACGAAAACTCAAGATTTTTTTTTTTTTAACTTTAATGATTATTTCACTTTATTTAGAACAATAATGTTTACATATTTGACCTGTGCAAAAAAGTTCTTTTATTTGATAGAGGGCGCTGTAGGCAATTTAATGTAACGTAATGTATGTTATAACCCACGGACAATAAAGACGCTTCTAAGGACACTTCATTTGTTCAATTATGATAACTAGAAATTGTGAGGGAGCAGATGTACAGCCATACCCCCATACATACATACAGGTCAAAATCATAACCCTCCTTTTTGCTTCGCCGTAGTCGGGTAATAAATAAAGAGTTCACGAATGCTTCACGACACGACGACCGTTCGTGAAGTCGTGTCGTGTCGCCTACCAATTATGTGTTGATAGCGCCGTGCGTACGTCCATGCTAAGTAGTTACCAGTGTAACCATGCGTTGCGTAATGAATTCTGTAACTTTCGGTTAGGTTTACTCAGTAAATATTTAATTTTTATTTTATTTTTTCACTTCATCTCATATTCACGTCCTCGAATTTCAAAAGTGACCCACCAATCACCCTGCATAAAACCACATAAAACCGATTTCTTCCTACTTCTTGTAATATACATGCTGTAAGATTGTGGAATTCATTACCATTTGAAATACGACACTCAAACACAACAAATAGACATAAATTTAAATCTAAAGTAACCTACAATTTTTTTGGGTCATCACTAATTTTTCCCTTTTATTTAGGGTCGTTTAAAGTTGACAACCCTACAGTTATAGCCCTAGTCAAATCTTTTCAAGCTGAAAAATAACTCTGCGTAAATTATTGCTTCAAAATCCTTTCACAGTTGCGCTTTAGGTTGTTCATTCTAGTGAACACAATTCTAAGATTTCTTATCTTTTGATTTTCTCAATTTTCTCAAAATGTAACTTTTGATATTTTCCAAGAAAATAAAATATTATTGTGAAACATAAAGGAATACGAAAGATGTCCGGGCAGCAGACACTAGGATACAAAAACAAGATTATTTCGCTGCAAAATCCAACGCCAGAGGTTTTAGTATGCAAGTAAGCCTGGTACACACTTGGGTTGATGCCAAGAGCGAGAAGTAGTCTAGATTATTAGATATATTATTGTCTATGGATGATTCTGGATGGAAAATAGAGAGAAGATAAGATTTTTTATTGTAATAACTTTAATGTACGTAACAAGTAAGTAGGTATTTTTACCAGAAAAGTATAAAAAGAAAATTTATAAAGACATTAATGTTTATTAATAATTTTGTTTTGTTTTGATTCTTGCAACTTACAGGTAAATAAATATTTTGTGTGTAATTAACATGATAACAAAAACCGAACAACACAAGATCGTTTTCCGGGGATTGCGTGTAGGCGATTGGTATGAAGTGGTACAATGCGGCAAGATGATGAAGTAGGACTTTGTAGCAAAAAATAGAGATAGTTAATGATTATAATCGACTATACGGGAAAATATAGAATGTGCCAGCTGTTTTTCTTCCCAGGAATACTGTAAAAGTCAGTTTTATTTTTTTTTATTTTTCCGCCACAGAAAGTTTTGGCACCCCCTAAAACAAGCTTTAACCAGTAAAGCAAGCTTTAGCGGGAGGAGAATGAATCCTATTACGGACGAATGGGCATTCTATAAGCTGTTAACCCCAGTGGCTAACGGAAAATAGAATGCCCAGACAGTGTGGAGACTCACTCAGTGAAGCCGAGCATACCCACTAAACATCACCCTTTACGACCTACCTTGATTCAGGTTCTTGATCATTTATCGGAGCGACAGCCACTTGGAGAAAGAGGCTGCGCAGTGAGCGGCATCCGGACGGCTGCCACCAAAAGGAACTGAAAGCGAGAAATTCAGAAGCTAAGACTAGCAGAAATGACAAAGCTGAAACTAAGAGATTATCTAGAGTGATCAGACTCACTCTGAGATAGGAGTGCTGGAAAGAAGGACTACGTTTAGAAACGTTGAGTTTGCTGGAGTTTCCTGATAAGGGGAGCGAACTTGGTTAGGACCAGAAGAGCACCGTTGAAACCCTCTGGGCTGGCGTCGAGAGCGGCGCCGAAAGCCAGGATCTCGTCGATGGGAGCGAGCTGGATCCAGAACGCCATGCGGTCTTGAGAACCATTTGCGTTCTGGCACTGGGAAGCCGATTTGGCAGCCGGTTGCGATTGAGTCGCAACCCGGCTGCGCTGACCTGGAACGATAGAAGTAAAGGCCTTAGGGGCCTTTGAACTGACTGGAGGGCCGTCCGAGCTAGGCTGCGGTCGCTCTCTCCAGTTCTCGATGGGCTTCACGGTAGCCCTGACAGCACGCGGTGCCTTGGGGCAGCCGCGAAAGTTTGCTGTGAGGCCTGACTGGCCGCACAAGACGCAGGACGGAGCGGTGGGCGATTCTGGAGTGCGAGAGCACTCCTTAGTCCCATGCGGATCTAGGCACTTGACGCACGTAGGGGAAGCAAAACAATTTGCCGCCGCATGACCATACAGTTGGCAGCGGTGGCACTGACCTGGGAAACCACGCTTGTGTGGAACTTCGACGCGGATGTTGGAGAGACCGCACATGGTGGGCTTGCCTCTGAAAATGGATTGCCCTTACGGGCTCTTCGCTAGGATTACTAGCGCAAGTGGGAACTGCTCGCCTCGGCGGCTGTGCATTTTATGCACAGATTCGACGGGGAAGCCTTGAGAAGACAAGTCCTCTTGGATTTGCTCGTTCGAGAGCTCGAACGACACGTTCCTGAGGACGGCACGAATTTTACGCTCCTCAGGGAGGGCGTAAGTGTGGTACTCGAGCTTTTGATCAGCAAGAAGCCGAGTAAAATTCCTGAAATCGTAAATGGAACAGACTAAGATCTTAATAGAGTCACCCACGTTGGATGCCTTACTATACTGGATCTTGGGATTGTGACTACCGCAGAGAGCTGAGACCTCGGACCAGCGGCTCTTGTCCCGTAGAAAGACGGGGGGCGGAGACTTGACTTTCGTCGAAGCCGAAACTGATTGCGACGCAGGCTGAGACGCCGGGATCGCTGAAACAGAAGGCGCGGGAGCAGACACAGGCGCGACAGTTTGCTGGGCAGGGACAGCGGCTGGAGCAGCTGAAACTGATGGAAGTAAGACTGAAGAGGCATCTTGCTTCTTCTTCTTTGACTTGGACTTCTTGCGAACCTCGGTGAACGGAGCAGGAGATTCTGGAACTAAAGGAGCGGACTCGGAATCACTACCCGGCGGGGTAGTTTTCCGTTTGCATGCGGTGGAGTCTACCGACATTCAATCTGAAAGGGATCGACGTATCCTGATAGTGTTTTTTTCCACGAAAGACCTGATCGCAATAATCGCACTTAAGCCCGGTGCACTTAGGGTGACGGGGCATGATGCTGGGCTGAAAGAAATTCTATCGGAGACAAACTGCGCTGAAAAAGAAAACGACCTAGTACGGACCTATTGCCGGTGAATGGCGGACGATCAGGCTTAGTTGTCACGGTTACGTATCCACCTGACCAGCGATGCTTCGGCCGGCAGTCGGGTCCGCCATGAAAAGGGCAGATGAATTAGCCCCGACACCACACAGCCTCCACAAGAGAAAACTTTCCGAAAGAGCTTAACTTGGGACCTTACCCGCACGAGTGCGGGGGAGGGAACTAGGGCAGCGCAATACGAACACTCGGGAGCGGCCGCAGACACGACTGTTCGGGAGCGAACGCAAACGGGAAGTGTGTAAAAGTCAAAAGTCAGCTAAGCGACTGAGGTTTTATTTTAGTTTTTACGGGCGATATGCCGACTCCCTGTCACTGCAATAGTCTCTCTCCATCATTATAATACCTCCAAATTTATCAAACATGACATCAGATAGTTTTATAACCTATGGTGTTCTGCCTGCCTACCCCATGTGAAGTTATTTATGTACATACATACAAACATACTGCCTACCCCTGTGAAGTTATTTATGTATATACATATGTATGTACAACCTACCCAAAGAACTACCAATGTTTGAATACAATCGTTAGTTTTATAATTTAGCACATTCAAACAAACAACCTCTTCAGCTTTGTTATATTGAAATAAATTATAGAAACAAGTCCGTAACACTTTTGAATCTATTTATAAAAGACTTGATCAAGAGGGGCACTCCGAAATGCCTTTAAAGTCTTTGCCGCACGTCCAGCAGAGTGTTTCAAGAAAGGCATCAATAAGTTACCATTAATCATTTCAATCAGTTCCCAAAAATGCATTTATACCATGGGTAATAAAAAAAAATACACAAAAAATGCTTTAACTTACTTCATCAAAAATTCATAGGTAAAGAGTACCTATTATACAGTATTTCGTGAGAATACGCGATATAGTTCAGGTCAACTAAAGGAAATATAGAAAGTTAGTAGGCAAAAAAAAGATAAATAAAGACGTAACACCTATTTTAATTATGAAAAGCGTGATTTATTTTAAATTACTTTAAATTAAAATTCAAACAGCTTATACAGGGAAACTTTTCTACATATTATTGGCAGTCGTGTACTTATTCCGTATTTGAAAAATCACAAAACATATTTTTCCCGATTCAATTATCAACTTTACATAGTGACTGTTTTGACTGTTGTGACATTTTTGTACTGGACGTGGCAAAATAATATATACGTGGCTTCATAAATCATAATATTAAAAGGGCATATATTAATAAATCACCATGTATAAGGTATTCCTGTAATTGAAATTTATTTTAATAGCAGGCTATGAATGATGCGTATTTCTAAATATTTTTCATATTTAAACATCAAAATTCAGAAGACCCTGTAAAGAAAAAAATCAAGTTTGCGAAACTTGGAAACAAGCATACATTTAACTTGATTTACGAATAACTCTGCAAAAGCGAATAACTAAGACTTTATTTATAAACATTTCATTTAATTACTTTGCGATACTAAATCACATTATCCAAGTCAAAGTGCTTTGAACACTTACGCTATGAAAAATATTTACATTGGCGTGTTCTACGTTGTTGTAACTTTTAAAGTAGGAAGTATATACAATCAAACATTTTTGACTGAATAATACTTTTATATTAATTTTTATAAGGTTATATACAGGTTTGTTTTGTATTACTGTTAACTGTTGAGTATTATCAGGTATACATAACACCATACAAACCATAAGAAACGAGCCATTAGAATGGTAGGAATCAACTAAAAATGCTGTATTGAACTTAGATAATTATAGAAACAATCACAACAATATTGATGCTTAAAGTTGAAAATACTAAGGCATTAATACTGACCACTTCTAATACTTCCTAATAAACAAATACTATAAATTTTAGTTAAATCTGTTTATTAAAGACACGTAAATTAGTTAACTAAAAGCATTCTTGTAGCCTGAAATACTCGCAACTTCAAATTAAGATTGCGTAAAACAGAGCAAAATAAATGTCTGCACCACTTTCAGTAAACAATTTAAACTTAAGTAAGAAAAGCCGAACTTAAATAACAAAAGACCGAGGTATCTTCACCATTATTTATTTAAGGGACGTTAAGCCGGAAAAGTGAAATTTCTCTTCCTTGCTTCCTTAATGCATGCTTACTCAAAATTAACTTTATTCAAAATTAAATATCTCAAGCCAGAAAGTTGACCAACACTTTTGGAACAATTATTCTAAGGAAGCTTATAGCGACTTTAAATTAGTTTAAGGAGTTTGTTTCTACGGTTTTCTGGGTGTTTTTTCAATCTAAATTAATTGAGGATGAAGCTCCAAGGAGTTTAGACTGTCCAGTGTTTATTGGTGTAATAAATAAAATATAATTAATTAACTACTTTAGATTAAGCTACTGTTGAAGTATTGGAAGTACCTCTCATAGATATTTTTAGTAACATTGTTTGGTGCAGGGTCAAGGTCAAGTAGTATAAATTAATAATATTAATAATCTTAAAAATAATAAAAAAACTTTTATTCTTAACAAGTCTTCGCTCGGTGCAATTTCTTTGATTAATAGCAGTTGCAACTCTCTCATTACTTTTAGCTTTTGAATATATTAAATATAAAAAGATTTGATGGCTCACCTGTAAAAGTTTGTGTATGTGTATGTAAAAGTTGCTTATGGACTTATTTTGATTCTAAGTATTTGTCATACTTTGTTCACACTTATATAGAAAGGCTTGGGGTAGTGTAGTGGATAACAGTCTTTTTTTAACGACTTTCTTAATAAATACCGTGATAACTGGGCTGGTAAGTAATATTTAGTGAAGTTTAAAAGTCTAAGACCGATTGATTTATCTTGAGTACTTGGCTGCAAACTGGACAGCAACGACAGCGGTGCGAGCCTATCTGGACCGTTCTTGACGCCAGCGGGCAGGCGCGCGATTTCTCGCGGTTTCATACAAACTCAATACTTTCTATCGTGTCGCGGAAATCGCTGACGCTGTCGCTGCCGTCCAGTTTGCAGCCTTAAAAGTATGAAACATAACAAACAACAAGCTGCAAAACCTAAAACTTAATATTCTGTCAGTATTTTTTTTGCTAATTTCGAAAACTAAACTCCTTAAGACTGAGAAACAGATCGTAGTGAAGACAGATAAAAACTTACCCAAAACTTAACTCAACTTAACGCCTTTCATCTCAGTTACTGACAGTAGTTACTTATATGTCGTTTAGAAACCTTAAAGTAAACAATAAGATTAAATCCAAAAAAAAACAAAATGTCTCTTTTTCAACTCATACATATTGCCATTATAAAATTATACTAAATCTAAGCTACTTTCAGAAACAAAATTAATGAATGTAAGCATGAATAAACTTTTGTACCAAACGAGGTGCCCGAAAGATCAACTTTCTGTTTGTTTCAATATATAGTTAATTCCAACTAGTTTCACTTTTATTAAAAAAGTTTAATGGTTCCAAAGGTATAACTTTAAAATTAGACAACTTTTATCCCCTTACTGTTGGGATCTATTTTTAATTTTTAGTTAATTCTATCAATTTGATTATATTAGTCAGGCAGCTTAGCTTTCCTTAGGAGTGAAGGGATTTCAAAAGTACCTAATCTGCTCAATAGGAAAAGTTTTTTTAAGGTTGGCTTTCAAAATTGTGTGTCCTCAATCTTTCTGCCCTTAATTAACATTAAGATTGAATTGAACTTTTTAATAAACTTACGTTCAGTGATATTTCACCCGCATAACTGCCATTCCATAACATATTTTTCGATAAATTAAGAATATCAACCTAACCTATTTTTCTTCTGGATGTAACTTTCGAATGGTAAAGAGTGGGTTCAGGAATTTCTGCGTTGATAATCATCATCAACAGGGATATGTCCACTACTGGACAAAGACAACCTACCCCAAGGTTCTACACGTCGCTCAGTTCACGCATTCACCCTTGACCAGATCATCGGTCCTCCTTGCTGGTTGAGTTAATCTAAATAAATAAAATCCCCAGACAATCACGCCAACTACATGGCCTCAAAGTAAGCATAGCTTGTGTAATGAGATACCATGTTGCGAACTAGGGGGGAACCTATAATATAAAATACATATAGATAAACGCCCAGACCCGGAACATTTTTTTTTCTTGTTCCGTGCGGGAATCGAACCCGCAACCACTGGCGTCTGAGGCAGGTAGGTTTACCCCATCGCCAAAGTGGTCATCAAATCTGTAACTATTATGTTAATTTTTATTATTATCATTATAACCACTACAAACACATTGTTCATGATATTACTCCAACGAAATCCGAAGAAAATCTTCGAATAAGTAAGGGAAGTAAATTCAATAAAAGTAAGTTTTCTTAGCTCTGAGTACCAGGCAATCAAAGAAAACTAATGGAAATGCCCCGTATTTCTCGAAAAGTTTCAAGAAGATAAAGAATTTCTCAGTCTGTCAATTAAGCCTACTTGACTTTGTATATTTAATATGCATGATTTTATATTTCTTCAGCTAATTTAAACATTATTTAACATTACACTTAGAATCGAAATTTTCTAAATTGGCTAGGGTATATCCGAATACTATGTAAACCTATGTAAACCCGTTGTGTGAGTGATCTCCATGATACAGGCTTATGTAAGCTTATATAAGCTTATATAGGCTTTTATAAACTTACTTTGGGACCACATAGTTCATGTGTCAGTTTAGTTGATTTTATTTTATATTAACTGCAATTAATGAGCCAAATAAAAGGTTATTATCTCTTATTCATAACTAGCCACCGCGCGCGGTTTTACCCGCGTAACTTTTGATCCCGTGGGAACTTTGGGATAAAATACCTTCCTAAAACCTTCCTCAAGAGTTAGGCTATCAAATGCAAAGAGAATATTTCAAATCCCGCTTGTAGTTTCTGAGATTAGCGCATTCAAACAAACAAACAAACTCTTCAGATTTATATATTAGTATAGATGTTAAATTTAGTTATGGGAACTAATGAAGTAGATTGTTTCTTTTACTTCGTTAGAAAATTAATGAATGCAAAAATATAAAAAGAACCAAAACCAAAATAGTTTAACGTGAGGGTTACGCAATAATATTTAGCTGGCTATCCATTACGGTTCAAAAAATAAATTCCATCATGAATAGGCCAGCCTAACTAATAGTCCGACACCGTAGGCTTAATATATATTAATAATAGGCTTCTGCTGGTCTGGCACCCCTTTTGTAAGGAACACTTCAACAGAAATAAACGGCCATTATGTGCATAAAATACATGTCAACAAAATACATACCACTTAGATAATGAGAATTTCATGATTATTAGAATTTCATCTAATATTTTTGTCATTTCTTTGTTCTTACACATTGAATCAAGTTAATAGAAATGGAAAGCAACACTTGATCTGTAGATGTAGTGTTCTGTATAGAATATGTTAGTTATTTTTTTTAACAAAACTAAGAAAGTAACTAATGTAACTCTGACTTGTATTCTATTGTGTTTATTCTTTGTTTGTTTGTAATGTGTTTTAAATGAAATTTTAATGTTATAAAAACCTGTCATAAAATTAACTAAACCAACATACCAGACAAATCACCGAGATTTAAGGTATGTGTCTGAATATTGTAAACTGTTTTCTTTTTAAATAAAATATTTAATTAAAAAAAGTACGTTAAACAGAAAGTAACAGAATTCATTACGCAACGCATGGTTACACTGATAACTAATAACCACGGACGTACGCACGGCGCTATCAACACAAAATAGGCAGGTATAGACGACTTCACGAACAGTCGTCAAGCCGTGAAGCAGCCGTAGACTCTTCATTTAGATATTTATAGGGAATTCTGGTGAAAATTATGTACCAACTTTTATTGAAACTTTTTTTTGATTTACTTCAAACTCTAAAATTTATTACCAGTTACTATATAGGTTTATATAGGGTTCATTTGTAGTCACCGACCAAATTTTTTTATACAATAAGTATTATTTAAAAAAACGATTTTTGCAAAAAAAAAGGATTTTTTTTACATGGAAATCAATATATCAAATTAGCTAATATATTAAGCAAAGCATTGTCACTCAAAATTACCATTAAAAGAAAGATGACTAGGCGCTACTACAAATCATATTGTAGTACATACATACATACATAACTTCACGCCTGTATCCCGTATGGGGTAGGCAGAACACCAGAGGTAATAAAACCATCTGATGTCACGTTTGACAAATTTGGAGGCATTATAACAGTGAAGAGAGATTATTGCAGTGACAGGGGGTCAGCCTATCGCCCACAAAAAAGCCTCCCATAACACCTCTGTCCCTTAACTGACTTTTACAGTATGCCCGGGAAGAGAAGCAGCTGGCACATTCTATGTTTTTCTTTCGCTCCCAGTCCAGCATGGAAGCTTGTATTACTTCGTCGTAGTATTATCAATGAAATGCCGCATCAGCGGTGTTCTTCACTTCGACTATTTTTTTTAAAGTTTATGGTTCCAATTTCTTATTTTTTTATACTGAGCGACGCTAAAATAAATATGCAGGACTGTTATATCGTATCAAAGAAACTAACATTTAAATTTGGCTGGTGACTAAAATTCAACCCTGTGTAGCAGAATTTAAGCTTCTCACTCTACGGACAAACAACTTATATGTAGAATTGACATGTCACCGCATCTGTGGTTTCTATTAATTACACTAAATACTTTGACCTCAATAACCGCTTTCCAAACGCTAAAGCGTTATTACCAGAATATTTTATTTCTAGTAATTGCAAAATGTTGATTGTACATTTTTTATTCCCTTTGTGAACAAAAAACTTATATCTTTTGCATTAGCCAGAAGTATCTACTTAAAAATTAGCCCTGAAGTTAACTTTCAATATAGACGAGAATCATGCAATTTTATACGAAACCTCTTAATCTATTTTTCAACGGAACCCCAAAAAACTTATTGGTTCACGCTTATAAGTTTTCGGTTCATTGAGGATGATTGCTTTGTCTTTTTTTGTTATTATTTTTAGTCCCGTACTGGTTTTGGAAAATAATTTACTTTGGCAGACGATAAATGATGATATTTTTTGATTAAGTTCGTAATAAAATTCAATTTAAATTAAGCCAATTGTTTTAGATCAATATTTTTTACGGTTTCTTTAAAAACACAATGTTTATTATTTTACATAACTTATTCTTAAAAATAACTTTTATTATTTTTATTAGTTAGTAAAATAAGAAGTAAAAGAAAAAAATACGAGGAGTAAGTATGTCACTGAATAACTTAATTTTATTTATTAACATTTTATGAGTAAGTATTCTCTTAGTATAAAGATTGAAGCTATATATCCCAATGGGGTGGATATTTGTGTGATTAATATTGAAGTATATTTCTAAGATAAGTACTTAATAAAAAAGTAATACTACTACCTCAATTTTTGTGCTTCTTGTTCTCGGCTTCAGCTTTTGTTCTCAACGTGCATGTGATTTAGCAATGCAATAAATTTAACTCAAACACTTTATTGCCATTTGCATAGAATAATGCAATATTTAAAAACATACAGTAATATAGTAACATGAAATGGTGCAATGTGGGCGGCCTTATCACTTATCTTTTAGATTATCTTAGAATTTAAAAAGAAACATAACATGGCGTCATTATTTTATAAATAGTAATACATTAATTATTATTATTATAGGTATAGGTAGAATAATATAAAACAAAATAATATACTTACAATATAATAAATACATAGATAAATATATATAGAAATATACTTGGATACATAACAGTAGGGATAATTACAATAATTTAAATAGAGAGACCAAAATATACTATACATAAACACTAATTCTATATAATATGTGATAAGTGTGAGATATAGGTACCTAGAAGTTTTTCAAATGATATTTTTTGTTTTGGCTTGGTGGAGAGAGGATGGGAGTGAGTTCCAAAGAGATATTGATTAAGTGGGAACTGTGACGAGGAGTTGCCAGCAAAAAGTTGCTGGCTGACCGCAGGTTAAGTTAATGGAGGTTTCAATAAATTTTCTTGATTAATATAAAAGAGTTGATTTGATTAAGAAATATCTTCAATTTCTGATTAATTTCTCAAATGAAGTTGTACCAAATTCGCGTGATCCCCCGTCGCAGTAAATTTGAGTAAGTATCTCTTTTTGGAAGCGGTGTAAAGTTTATATGTAAACACAGTCCTTTGGTCCGGAACTGGACCGGAATTCAAAGCCTACTTAATTGAGGCAAAGTGTCAGGTAGAACGAAGTTCTAGGAAGGAATCAGTCCAATTAGTCAGGTCAGCATTTAGAAAAGGATCGCTTTGAGTTCAACTGGATCTCGCATTTTGAAATAGAGGGAAAAAGAAAATAAATTCTTGACACAAGTTTTTTGTTTCAGTGATATAAAAAATCGTGATTGAAAAAAGTTAGAAATTAAGAGATTTGCAGCCAAAACAAGGTAACCGGTATTTTTAGTAAAATTCTTGACTGGGCACCACGGACGACCAGCTCACGATTACAGCTATCTGTATACAGTGGAAGTGGAGATTGCTATCCCTGGTTTTAGTGACAAGTATTTTTGTGTGCTCATACTTGACGTCCATCTCATCTAATGGTGATTGAAGATGAGCTGAAAGAATCTGCCAAAGAGTGGCGCAAATAAACTCACATAAAGAAATAGGTAGGTAAATCTGTTTTTAGCTCGGAGCAGGTAGTTTGTGCCGACTTTTACCTGTTTCTTTATAAGCGACCGCTGACGGGCAGTAGCTCTAACACCTAAAGGGTGCTTTGTTTAAGAAGCAGGTTTTCGGTACGAGCAAATCAGCGTAGATCGGTGCCGAACAGATTAACCTGTTTCTTATTGAAAGTAGATTTTTCGTTACTAGAGTCCCGATTGAGGGCGATTGTTTATTATATTTTCTTATCTAAAAAATCCTACAACTATTTTATGATATCATTGATCTCATCTGTATTAAATATACAGGGGATTGGTGGGTAACTTACGAAATTCGAGGACGTGATAGTCAAGATCATACACGAAGAGAAAAAATAAATTCAAAAATAAATTTTCATTACTTTCTGAGTAAAAATAATCAAAAGTTGAAGAATTCATAACGCAACGCGTAGTTATACTGATAACTACTTACCACGGGTTTACACACGGTGCTATCAAAACAGAATAGGTAGGTAAATAGACGGCTTCACGAACGGTCGTCGATCTAGTAAAACTCTTTATTTATTTATAAGCAATTCTGGTGAAAAATTAAGTACCTACTTTTATTACATACTTATGATCAGATTTGAGTACAGAGTGCTCTCCTTTAATATTTAAAATTTGTCATCAGTCACCCTGTATAAGCATGAACGATGGGTTACCGCCCCAAAACTTAATTTAAATTGGGAAAGATCCTGTATTTTTATAACCTGAGTAGGTGATCTATCAAACATTTTAATCAAATGTAATTATTTCTGCGGTTAAAAAATATGAATTCAGTTGTTTTTAAAAATAAATCATAATAAGTTTCAATGTTATTTATATTGCACCTCGGTATCATGTTCCCCCAGCATTAGATATTCAAACATCGTTGCGTGTTCCCATGAACACAAAGGCTAATAACACCAATTGAAACTTTTCTTATTTGCTGAAGTTTCGCTGTAAAAGTTTCCCACTGTTTGTTTGTTTCCGCTCGTATTAGGTAAGTACACGGACTTGGAAATTTGATCAACCAACATGCTACTCTGAGTTCAATTAATAGTGCGTTTTTTATATACAGTGTGTTATGTATCGGATTTCCGATAATTCACCCACGTAAATTATGTTAAATTTTATCGATAAAATACTATACAATTGTAGATTACCACCCCTCACCCTTCTGAATGACAGACATTGAATGAGATGGAGCACCAGCACATTTTTTCTGAAAAGTGTGGGCTCACGTGGATGTGCATTATTCGCCTTCGCCATGTATCGGACGAGGCGGTACGAACGCTATGCCCCCGTGGTCACCGGATTTAACTCCGCTGGATTCCTTATTATGGTGAACAATAAAAGAGAAAATATATCGGGAAGTTCCGGATACTAAGGAGGAGCTACTACATAAGATAATGACGACAGCAGAGGAACTAAGAAAAGATGACGACCATTCTGGCGATGGGGCCTCAGACGCCAGTGGTTGCGGGTTCGATCCCCGCCCGGAATAAGAAAAAAAATATACTCCAGGTCTGGGTGTTTATCTATATATGCATATTCTATATTCCCCCTAGGCTACATGGTATCTCATAAGACAAGCTTTGCTTACTTTGCTTACTTAAGCCATGTAGTTGGTGTAATTTTCTGGGGATTTTATTTCTATGCTTATTAAAACAGCTACTCAACAAGTCGAACTAAGAGCAGGCGCATTCAAAAAAATGGCGGGCTCTTCAAACAATTACCGTTTTTTTGAAAGAAGAAGAAGTTTAAATTAACGAAGAATAATAAGAAGTAGTTTTTGTCTCTCTCACACCTACCTTTCAAAATACCTAAAAAAAATAGTGAAATTTTTCCAACTTTTTCAGCTAAACTAAAGGATTTCATGGAATATTTTGCATTATTTCTTAATAAAGATTACTTTAAATACTAGCAAATATTATAACCTTCCAAATAAGATCACTTTTATCTATTGGGGTGACATGAAAATGTGAAAAAATTAGTTTCAGGGAACTAGTACAAATACGACATATTAAATTTTAAAGTGGATGTCATTCAGATGGGTGCGAGTCCCGTTTGTATAATTTATGTTATAAATGTGAAAGTTTGGATGTGTGGATGTTTGTTCCTCAAACACGGCAGAACGGCTCAACGGATTTGGATGAAATTTGGCATAGTGATAGTGTACAGTTTGGAATACACATAGGCTGCTTTTAATCTCGATATTCTTGCGGGATTCGAATTTGCGCGGGTAAAGTTATTTATGTGGACAAAATAAAAGTATAAAGGAAATGGAGTCCTTCTTCAGAATTGAGTGCCTGGCTTGGACTCGAACCAAGGACCTCTCCCGCTGCAGCCAAGCACTTAACCACTGCACAACAGAGACTGTCAATAATTACTTATGCACATTTCCTTTTGCGACATCGCATTAGTGGCATAACAACCTTCTTTTTTCACGCACAGAATATACGAGTACATACATGTAATAAGGGTTATGAACGGCACTCAGACGTGGTGGTCGTTAACAATGGGCCTTATAAACAAGCTTAAAGTCACTCAGCGGGCAATGGATGGCTATGCTTGGAGTTTCCCTGCAGGATCGAATCAGGAATGCAGGCGGCAGGCAAAGGCAGGCGAACCAAGGTCACCGACATAGCCAGAAGGATTGAAAAGCTGAAGTGGCAATGGGCAGGGCACATAGCTCGTAGAACAGATGATCATTGGGGCAGAAAAGTTCTCGAGTGCTGGCTACGCGCTGGGAGACGCAGGCTTCCCGAAAGATAAGATAAAGCGACGATCTGGTCAAAATGGCCGGCAAACGCTGGATGAGAGTGGCGTGGGTTTTGCTCGACACAGCCAAATCGTTCCCCGGTTTCTGTCTCTATTGCTCTGGTCCCCGACCGACAGGTCTGACTGTTGGGTAGTTTGCGCCTGTGAAGGGCGTGTAGCTCTTGAGATAAAAAATAATAATATTGTCAGAAGGGACCGCCCTAGGTGAATGTATGCCCATTAAACTGGCGACATGCTTAAAAAGGGCCTAGTTAAAATTACCCGTAACCAGCGATCATGTATGAAAAGATTAATGAATGTGGAGGAGGGAGGAATTGATGTTTCCTTGTCTACACTATAGGGAGACAGGCGTGAAGTTATGTATGTATGTTAATAAGAACCAACCAACAAAACAGCTATTTTGCAAAAAAAGAAAATGACAAAAACCAAACGTCCCTTAATTAAAATTAATATTAGCATTATTATTGTTCAGTTATTAATCGCAAATGACTTACGTACTTTTTTCTACACACGTTTTAAACAAAAATCTAATCATCTCGAAAGTGACTTTAAGTAGGTTGGTTCCTTTTTGCATAACTATGTAAATTTTTAAAGAATACACAAATTGTGAAGTGCAATAAAGTTGATTTTAAGAAATACAACATGTTTCATTTGTTCGTCACTTCATAAGTAGGCTTTATTATTGATAAACAGATACCAAGACCTATTTATTTTACACATTACCAGGGATTGTATACATTACCTAGGGTTTGTATAGAATACCTGAATTAAAAAGCTTTGATTTTACTTCATCTTTCGTGACCAGTTTCTCAGAATTTAACTGTACACTTAAACAATGAGGAGTTTTCTGACAGCTCATAAAAATTTGTTTAAAAAACCTCTAAAGATGGCACTTTTAAGAAACCGAAGGCGTTAAGTCTGTTAATATAATGTAGTTAAGTGGTATCTATGGTTATTTATAAGTTCAATTTCTGATATCAATTAATTTTATAGACGTCAATAAATTTATTTTACTTTTAAAAACGCAGTGTGGAGTAAATGGCTATATGACAGACAAGCCTTCGCCTTTTGTAAAGCGCCATCTATCGAAGTCTTTTGTACCATTTCTGTACCGTTTTGTTTTTTTTAATGAGCTGTCAGAAAACCTCTCATTATAATGATCACATAATGTTTCTTAAAACAACATGTAAGAAATTGTAAACATTCTTCAAATCTGATAATTAAAACAAACTTTTAAAAACAAACTTAAGCCTTTAAATCTCCCATAATACGAAAATAGCATTCTTCTCGCAACCAAACCAAATCGACATGTCATTTAATTTTAAATCCTCGTTTTTACACAACAAACGACAATCAGCTTTAGGAAACTGACTTAAGATATTGTACTTCCAAAAAGGATTGTGTAACAAGCGCGAGTCTGCTTGGATTTATCTCCTTATGGAGGCAGCTTCTGTGAGATGCAAAGCGAGTGACGCTCAGCTTGACCGATGCTAGGGTTGACAGTTATAATAATATTAAATAGAATATAATTGATTTATTATAGGAGACATGATTTTGTAATGATCAATAAACTATGCTAATATCGTTAAGATGAAGGGATATTATTGGTTTAAAAATCTAAGTAGCTAAACTTCACAAATAATCTCGAAGATGAAAAATATTTTTTTGCATCATAATGACAGAAAAAATTGTATATAAGGTAGTAACAGCTATAATTATTAATTTCACACCATCCCAAAGGTGACTACAGTACTCCATGCACGACCTCACTTGGGCTGTGTATAAGTTGAGCAGCCGTTCAGGGCTGAAGTACCGCCGGACCTTCGAGATTATACCCAATTTCGAAGGTCCGGCGGTACTGCGGTTCTACCAAATACCAGCTCGAAGCGCTAGACTCTGTTGACCGAAGAGCCCGTAAAATCATAAATAACAACAACTTTACAAATAAAAAATTGCAGACGCTGGAGCATCGTCGTAAGGTTGCTTGTTTGACAGTATTTTATCGGCTACATTTTGGTGAGTGTGCGAGTGCTCTTTTTGACCAAATTGAACCCACCCCTTTTTACCACCGGACTACCAGACGCAGACAGAACTTCCATCCCTATATAGTGGATTTACCAAGAAGTCGAACAAAACGCTTCGATAGTTCCTTTTTGGTACGGATTGCCAAGGAGTGGAACAATCTGCCTGCGTCTGTTTTTCCTGACCACTACAGTCCTGGAACTTTTAAGTGTCAAGTGAATAGGTTTCTCGTGGATGGACGTGTAACACCATAGTCTTCATGCGCACTTTCCATCAGGTGGCATGGAAGGCAAACGTCCTATCCTTACAATATTAAAAAAGAAAAAACTCGAAGGAGCTTGGCATTATTTATTGACAATCATGGTATCACTTACTACTACTACTTACTACATACTTTTAAAAACAAACCTTAAGCTTTCCATCTTCTGAAAATTTTTCATTACAATCTTCTACTACCAGACCAAATCGAATTGTCATTTAAATTTAAATCCCCGTTTTCAGACAACAAACGACAATCAGCTTTAGGAAACCTGCTTAAGATTTTGTAGACTTCCAAAAAGGATTGTGTAACAAGCGCGAGTCTGCTTGGATTTATCTCCTTATGGAGGCAGCTTCTGTGAGATGCAAAGCGAGTGACGCTCAGCTTGACCGATGCTAGGGTTGGCAGGTATAATAATATCAAATAAAATATAATTGATCCACTATAGGAGACATGATTTTATAATGATCAATAAACTATGCTAATATCGTAAAGATGAAGGGATTTTATTGGTTTAAAAACCTAAGTAGCTAAACTTCACAAATTTATTTATTTATAATTGGCTCTTTAACAATAGGAACAATGGTACACTTACAAAGAATGCTATTTTAACCTAATATAAATACCCCTATTAATTACAAAAGAGCACAGCATGCACTAGATACCTAAAAAAACAAATATGCTGCAACAGTCTTTGGGTGAATTGACTAACTTAGTTATTTTACAATAAAAAAAAAACAATCTACATTACAAATATAAATTATAAAAGATTTAAATTAAATTTATAAATAATTTTAAGTCACAAAAAATAATAATGACTACACATAAAAAATAATTAAAGGCATTAAATAATTAAAGAGGTAATTTATACTTAAAAATGTTACCTAACTACATATAAATTAATACAATTTTAAATTAATTGAATTGACACACTAAATCAAATAACTTCATCTTTCGTGACCAGTTCCTCAGAATTTAACTGTACACTTAAACAATGAGGAGTTTTCTGACAGCTCATAAAAATTAGTTCGAAAAACCTCTAAAGATGGCACTTTTAAAAAGCCGAAGGCGTTAAGTCTGTATAATATAATGTAGTTAAGTGGTATCTACCATCTATGGTTATTTATAAGTTCAATTTCTGATATCAATTAATTTTATACACGTCAATTAATTTATTTTACGTTTAAAAACGCAGTGTGGAACAAATGGCTATATGACAGACAAGACTTCGCCTTTTGTAAAGCGCCATCTATCGAAGTCTTTTGTACCATTTCTGTACCGTTTTGTTTTTTTTAATGAGCTGTCAGAAAACCTCTCATTATAATGATCACATAATGTTTCTTAAAACAACATGTAAGAAATTGTAAACATTCTTCAAATCTGATAATTAAAACAAACTTTTAAAAACAAACTTAAGCCTTTAAATCTCCCATAATACGAAAATAGCATTCTTCTCGCAACCAAACCAAATCGACATGTCATTTAATTTTAAATCCTCGTTTTTACACAACAAACGACAATCAGCTTTAGGAAACTGACTTAAGATATTGTACTTCCAAAAAGGATTGTGTAACAAGCGCGAGTCTGCTTGGATTTATCTCCTTATGGAGGCAGCTTCTGTGAGATGCAAAGCGAGTGACGCTCAGCTTGACCGATGCTAGGGTTGACAGTTATAATAATATTAAATAGAATATAATTGATTTATTATAGGAGACATGATTTTGTAATGATCAATAAACTATGCTAATATCGTTAAGATGAAGGGATATTATTGGTTTAAAAATCTAAGTAGCTAAACTTCACAAATAATCTCGAAGATGAAAAATATTTTTTTGCATCATAATGACAGAAAAAATTGTATATAAGGTAGTAACAGCTATAATTATTAATTTCACACCATCCCAAAGGTGACTACAGTACTCCATGCACGACCTCACTTGGGCTGTGTATAAGTTGAGCAGCCGTTCAGGGCTGAAGTACCGCCGGACCTTCGAGATTATACCCAATTTCGAAGGTCCGGCGGTACTGCGGTTCTACCAAATACCAGCTCGAAGCGCTAGACTCTGTTGACCGAAGAGCCCGTAAAATCATAAATAACAACAACTTTACAAATAAAAAATTGCAGACGCTGGAGCATCGTCGTAAGGTTGCTTGTTTGACAGTATTTTATCGGCTACATTTTGGTGAGTGTGCGAGTGCTCTTTTTGACCAAATTGAACCCACCCCTTTTTACCACCGGACTACCAGACGCAGACAGAACTTCCATCCCTATATAGTGGATTTACCAAGAAGTCGAACAAAACGCTTCGATAGTTCCTTTTTGGTACGGATTGCCAAGGAGTGGAACAATCTGCCTGCGCCTGTTTTTCCTG
Organism: Stenoptilia bipunctidactyla; assembly: GCA_944452665.1. Lineage (NCBI taxonomy): Eukaryota > Metazoa > Arthropoda > Insecta > Lepidoptera > Pterophoridae > Stenoptilia > Stenoptilia bipunctidactyla. The sequence continues at coordinate 6,380,109 of OX101733.1, read as the reverse complement.
ACCACTACAGTCCTGGAACTTTTAAGTGTCAAGTGAATAGGTTTCTCGTGGATGGACGTGTAACACCATAGTCTTCATGCGCACTTTCCATCAGGTGGCATGGAAGGCAAACGTCCTATCCTTACAATATTAAAAAAGAAAAAACTCGAAGGAGCTTGGCATTATTTATTGACAATCATGGTATCACTTACTACTACTACTTACTACATACTTTTAAAAACAAACCTTAAGCTTTCCATCTTCTGAAAATTTTTCATTACAATCTTCTACTATCAGACCAAATCGAATTGTCATTTAAATTTAAATCCCCGTTTTCAGACAACAAACGACAATCAGCTTTAGGAAACCTGCTTAAGATTTTGTAGACTTCCAAAAAGGATTGTGTAACAAGCGCGAGTCTGCTTGGATTTATCTCCTTATGGAGGCAGCTTCTGTGAGATGCAAAGCGAGTGACGCTCAGCTTGACCGATGCTAGGGTTGGCAGGTATAATAATATCAAATAAAATATAATTGATCCACTATAGGAGACATGATTTTATAATGATCAATAAACTATGCTAATATCGTAAAGATGAAGGGATTTTATTGGTTTAAAAACCTAAGTAGCTAAACTTCACAAATTTATATATTTATAATTGGCTCTTTAACAATAGGAACAATGGTACACTTACAAAGAATGCTATTTTAACCTAATATAAATACCCCTATTAATTACAAAAGAGCACAGCATGCACTAGATACCTAAAAAAACAAATATGCTGCAACAGTCTTTGGGTGAATTGACTAACTTAGTTATTTTACAATAAAAAAAAAACAATCTACATTACAAATATAAATTATAAAAGATTTAAATTAAATTTATAAATAATTTTAAGTCACAAAAAATAATAATGACTACACATAAAAAATAATTAAAGGCATTAAATAATTAAAGAGGTAATTTATACTTAAAAATGTTACCTAACTACATATAAATTAATACAATTTTAAATTAATTGAATTGACACACTAAATCAAATAAAGTAAAAATAGAATAATTATAATAAAATAATCTCGGAGATGAAAAATAATCTTTTGCATCATAATGACAGGGAAAATTGTGTATACGGTAGTAACAGTTATAATTATTAATTTCACTCGAAGGAGCTTGGCATTATTTATTGACAATTCCTGGTGTCACTTACTATTACAGACTTTTAAAAACAAACCTTAAGCTTTCCATCTTCTGAATTTTTTTCATGAAAATCTTCTACTACCAGACCAAATCGAATTGTCATTAAAATTTAAATCCCCGTTTTCAGACAACAAACGACAATTAGCTTTAGGAAACCTGCTTAAGATTTTGTAGATTTCCAACAAGGATTGTGTAACAAGCGCGAGTCTGCTTGGATTTATCTCCTTATGGAGGCAGCTTCTGTGAGATGCAAAGCGAATGACGCTCAGCTTGACCGATGCTAGGGCTGCCTATATTTTCGTGGGATTTGAAATTTCACTACTAAAACCGGGCGAAACAGCTAGTTTTTCTTATCTCTTATTTTATTATAACTTTATCAAGTAAGTCTTAAGGTATCAAAGGAAAGTGTTTATAACTACTAATAACTCTAAATAATATTATGTAACTTATGTAGATACCTACTTTGTTATTCTAGTTTGCAAATTAATAATACTGTTGTCAATAGCGTATTTTTCGTTATATATTTTTATGCCCTTTGGTAGAAAAAGGATTAAATTCTGTCTGTCTAAATAATGAAACGAACTATTTGATTTGACAAGATCTATTTTAAGATTATGCGGTGTTTTGATTTTTTTGTTTGAGTTTTTGATATTTACGATTTATAGTACGGATTCCGAATAATATAATTTAAAAATGTATGATGAAGTGCATGATAAATCCGGTACCGAACTTCAACTTTAGAATCTTATGTATTTTTATGCTGTTGATCAAGTTTGCAATCGAGCTGTTATACTTTCGAACCAATAAACATTCAATTATTAATATAGGAACTTTCTATTATAAGACTAGAGTGAAATTCGATATTTTCAGTTAAATTTTTCGTGTCTTTCATTTCTTTGAAAAAAAAAATATTTTGCCACAATTTTTAATTTAACTTTACGCGACTTCTTTCACTAATTTAGCGACTTTTGAGATGTTCTGAATAGTTTTTTATAGCATGCAGCATCATAACCAAATAAGTTTTTTAGGAATTGGAAGAGTACAGTACAGAGTATCTACACTTGATACATTTTTTATGATAATTTCGGGTAGACAAAAAAAAACAAAAAAAACACATGGCTTTGGAAGTTTTAATGGCCAGTTAGGCATAGCAGATAACCTACTCTACAGGCCATATCAATTTGGCTGGCGATGGACCAAACACCCTGTATATGTATATTTTAATTTTCTGTATTTCATATACTTATATTTCAAGTGCTCACGTACGTTTGCAACTTAAACAAAGAAAAAAAATATTGAATATTTTCTTTATAGAGTTATTTTGACAACCCTAGTGAGGGCAACTATTTGCGAAGAAGTTTTCTGAAAAATGCAAAGAGGATGGAAAAACGGAAGATCGAAATAAACTTTTTGCTCAAAGCGAATTTATCATAATAGAGGAGATTTTATTGGAAAATATGATTCAATTGCAATATCGTTTTATTAATAGCTAGCTATATTTTCTACATTAATCATACCTTATAAGTTGTAACATTATTATTTGACTACGGATGTTGTATTTTTTTTATTGGTACAGTCGGCTAAAAAGTGGTGTACCATTCTAAGTTTGTTTGCCGCTTGAACATTCATAGATGATAAAGATTAGTTTAGCTTGCAGATCGATCTGACAACTTCTATTTCGAACATTTCGTTAATTTCGTGGCCTAGGCAGGTAGATGTATCAAAACTGATACCTAACTTTCGTGGCCTACTGTACTACCATTATGTCTTTTGATTATAAAATGCCAAGCATGAAGCATAACATATCTCGTATACCGGTAGTAAGAAGCCTCTTCTATGTAGGGATCTCTGACTAGTTACTGCCTTTGATCCAATATTAACCATCATGATAATAACTTGTAAGCTTAGCTATGTTTCGAATAAAGGGAAGCATCTATTGATGTTACAGGAACAATATACTTTCCTGCGTCACGCGTTCGAACCCGCGTTTCATACAAAACTGCAAAGAAGAAAAAAGAAAAAGATTTTTTTTTTTTATTATGTGTGATATAATTAAGCCCTATTTTCACCGTGTAACAAAACGCGATCAATTTGAGTTGAACTCGGCTTACGCGTTAAACGAGACCCCACCTTAAATTTTTCTTCAATCAGAACCGAGATTTGTTAATCTAGGTTCAAAAGGAAATCGTTGAAATCGGGGCTAATCTGTTTTTTTATTTTTATTTATAAGTGACTAAACCCGCGTTTGACCTCAATCTCACCTGATGGTAAGTGACGATGAGGTCGAAGATGAAAGCACACGGGTTTAGGAAGGAACTGGCTCTTTATACAATATTGCCGGAACACATTACCGCCGGAGTGGTAACATTTGGCGGCAGACTTTATATAAAGGGTGGTCGCTAGCCAGGCGGACCCAGAAGGGATCCTACCACCAAGCAAAACGTTTCACGTGAAGGCACCTCACTACTGACGGGTGTTACTATCCTTCCATTTTTATTGTATCCATTTTATTCCATTGGTATTGCATCATAAATAGTACGATCTATTTGCATGATGTCACTAACCTAGACTTACTAGACGGACCATTAATAATAAATAATAAATAAACCCTAAAAAAGGCTCTATTATAACCAACAAAACTTACAAAAACTCATAACCTAATCCAAATATATAAAATAAAGCATTTTTATTATCTTACGTGTAATAATACATTCAAACAAGCGGTAGAGGACACCAGGGACATTCTACATTTATCGAAGAAAGCCTAATACTATAAAAGGTCAGGTGCCACTAACAGCGATAAGCAGTCACAGTAATAGTGCAATATGTTTTTACGATTCATTAATTGAACGGTTTTGAAAATGGACTGTATACGATAAATAATGGAGTATGAAATGAAATGGATGTGAATGATAGTGCAAAGAAATAACTGCGAATGAACTCACCTTGTACAGTCGAAACCTCACAAGTCCAGGAACCACGGTATCCTTGGATTGAAATCAGTTTATCTAGACCTACCTCAGTCGCTCCGCGAATACCTGGTAGTGGATAATGAGCGGTGATGATGACTCGATGAAGTCCAAACACAGGTTTCCTCTAACGCGTCACAGACACAATCACAACAAAATAAATAAATAAACAAATTAAAATACACTAAAATAACGACAAACGAGAATTAATTTAACGAGAACGAAAATGCGACAGATCAACTTAAATTCAAAGAACAAGTGAGCGCGAACGATTAAGTTTTGCCAAATTATAAAATAAAAACTACACTATTTAATATTAAGTGTTACCGATGCGAAAATAACAAATACGAAATATTCAAACCTAAACATTAATACTAATAAAATAAAGGTAAAAGTGTGAAGCTTCTATGCTGGACTGGGAGCGTAAAAAAACATAGAATGTGCCAGCTGCTTCTCTTCCCAGGCATACTGTTAAAGTCAGTTAAGGGACCGAGGTGTTATGGGAGGCTTTTTTTGTGGGCGATAGGCTGACACTCACACAGCATTATCCAGCCCAAATTAAGTTTCTTAAAGAACTTGTGTTATGGATTCTAGATAACTGATATACTTAAGAAATATATAAACATACATATTGAATAAATACATATTTTTTATTAGATAATAAACTTAAATAAACATATAAACATCCATGACTTGACGGCTAACATCTGTGTTCATCACACAAATGTCCGCCGCCACCGGGATTCGAACCCAGGACCTCTGGCATAGAAGGCAATGCATGTTACCGCTACACCAGCCGGTCGTCATTATAATGCCTCCAAATTTGTCAGACGTGACATGAGATAGTTTTATTACCTCTGGTGTTCTGCCTACCCCATAAGGAATACAGGCGTGAAGTTATGTATGTATGTATGTAAAAGTGTGTTTGTTTGAACGCTATCAAAGGAAAACACGTAAAATAGTGCATTTTAAGTAAATTTACTATTCAAGGTTGTCTGGTAGAGATCACTTTACAGCGATAAGGCCGCCTGTTGCGCCTATCTGTAAGTTTTTTTTATTGTATTATTTTTCCTTTTTTAATTGTGTGCAATAAAGTATACATAAATAAAATATTCAATAAATAACGTTTCATATTCGACCAGTCAGTTTAAATCAACACTCAATAAAAATGTTAAGGACAAGCATAAAAATTCAACGTGTATTTTATTAAGTTTAGAACTCAGCTTTTTTCCGATAAATATTTTAATTGTAATTTATAAAACTCTTGTATAAATAGTAATTGTTACATAGAAAAAAATATTTGAATCTTTAGAACTTTAATATTTAATATCAAATTTCGTAAAACTTTGAGCACACCCTAAAGATCTTTGCCGAGATAAAAGACGGTCCACAAGTGAGCCGTTTTTGCGTCCTCAAAGACTTTTTTGGACTACATTTCTTTGAAAACGGGGTAATATGCGGTTAACACATTTCCCTACAGACGCCGCTTTGAGCAATATTTATGGCCTCGACTGAAACTTTTATACTTTTAGTTGAGGGCCGTAATGGCTGGGTTTATCAAAATAAAAACGGAATCTCTGATAGTTGAAGTGTGTTGAATGTGGTAAAAATATAAGAAGATAAAAAGTAAAATAGTTAATTATAATAATATAATAATAATATTTCTGACACTCACACAACATTATCTAGCCCAAATTAAGTTTCTTAAAGAGCTTGTGTTATGGATACTAGATAACTGATATACTTAAGAAATATATAAACATACATATTGAATAAATACATATTTTTTATTAGAAAATAAACTTAAATAAACATATAAACATCCATGACTTGACGACTAATATCTGTGTTCATCACACAAATATCCGCCGCCGCCGGGATTCGAACCCAGGACCACTGGCATAGAAGGCAATGTATGTTACCGCTACACCAGCCGGTCGTCAAATTAGAAGTTAGACACTAAAATTTTGTAGATTTGTTGGTTTCTAGATTACATACACGTCATGATCTACAAATAGTCGTCTAATGTCATTAAAAAACTTAACTAGAAACTATGTTTGCCGTTAATAAAAAAATAAATCATAAATACAGTTAATTTTGTAAATGCCTGGATTCTTTTATGTTTACATAACACGTATTAGATCGACAGACTTTATCATGAAGGAGTGACGACACCTTGACGGATCCTGAACGTATTCAATCACCAAGCCTCTATACAGGGATGTTTTAAGTCACCGGCCAAATTATGTTTATACAATAAGTATTATTTATAGAAACGGTTTTTCCGTTTATATTTTCTACAAGGAAGTTAATATATACGCTAACATATTAAGGAAAGCATGGTCACTCTAAATTATGGATGAGGGTTATTCCGATCTGTTACCCTAAAGAATTCACCCTAGGGTAAATTCTGGGAAACATATGTCCTAAAATTTACCCTATGCTAGGTTAAAAACCGGAATTTACTTTTAATTCTTATTCCAATTTTTCAACCCAGGTACAGTCAGCGCGTCAATTTATAATATGGGTACTAAAATCTTTATATAACATAAATTGTTATATTTTTAAACCCAGTTAAACGATGCGGAGTAGCATCAGCCGTGAGAGCCAACAAAACAAACAAAAGAACAGTTTTTTTTTCACTAGCTACATATACTTTTCTACACTGGTCATCACAAACATCGGCACACCTACTTTTTATAAGAATATTCGTGTGTTTTTATATTTTGGATAAACGAAATTGTATTAAAATCTTACTGTTTACAAAACATTAACATTATTTACACAAGCCAGTCAAAAAGTTATCAATCTTGTCTCTAGTCGAGTGTACATTATCGAGGTGATAAATAGGAAGTGAGTATAGAAAAAAAGTCCTATTATTCACCCCGGTTGAGGTAAATTCTCGGACATACGTTTCCCAGAATTCACCCTAGGATGAATTATTATTTAGGGTAATAGATCAGAATAGCTCATGAATGAATACCATTAAAATAAACGCGACTACGCGCTACTACAAAACATCTTGTAGTACTACGTCGTAGTAATATTAACAATGAAATGTCGCGTTGTAGTAGATGTTTTAATCAACAGCTGATTCTACAGCGTTACTAAAATAAAAATGCAGGTACTTTCATATCTTATAAAAGAAAATAACATTTAAATTTGGCTGGTGAATAAAAGACAACCCTGTATTATGACATGTTTATTTTACAGAGCTAGGTCTATTTATTATTTAATTCGAGCTTGGCTTGCGACCATCCTTCATATAAAGGCCACGCGTACGCTTTTACATATGCCTCTTCATAAAACCGATTGTTATTCCTACTCTTTCTCCGTCCATGCAGTCAGATTGTGGAATTCATTGTCTCATGAAATTCGTGAGTCTAAAACGATATCCATTTTTAAAAAGAAAGTCAAAGATCATTACCATTCACTACTGTAATCTATGTTACCCACTTTACTGTCCGAATGATATTAAGATATAAATAATAATGTATGTATGTATAAATAATATATAATATTGTGTGTATGTATTCATATGTATGTATATTTAGTACACACTATTATTGCAGTTAATTCAAACTCTCCAGTCATGGGTCTGCTGTAAGAAATTTCGATGGAGATAAGCTGTACCTTTGTACTTATTTTGTTCTATGTATCCTTATATTTTATCTAAACTTATGTGTACATAAGTTGTTAAATAATAATAATAAAGTTAGTCACTAAGCACTCCAGTGATGACTTGCTTCATCAATTGTTTATAGAAGCTACCTCCTTTCTAAACCCATGTGTGTTTGACCTCATCGTCCTACCACAGGATATTGAGGTCAAATGCGGATATAGTAACAAACCATCAAAAAACGATAAAAAGTTTTGCTTAATATTCTCGTTGTCATTTTCAAATAATCAATATCAAATCTATTAAAAATTCTCTTTCAATGTAGCCTTTGTATGTTCCATTTGAATTGAAACCTAGAATTTATTATGTAAAAGCTATTTTTTTTTAAATTGATGCATGAACTCAATGTATTTGAAATATAATTCTTAATCCTATAGGATTACATTCACTTGTGTTTTTGTCCCGTTTAAGTAAGCGGATTAAAGTAGATCAATGCTAACAAATTCAATATTAAGCTCTAAATATTTTCATATTTAAAACAACCCTACAAAAATTGTTTCCAAAAGTAATTGTGAGTGTAAATAAAGGATATATTTCGTTATTTAGTTAGAACAATTTGAGGTACACTAGCCTACAACAATAACACATAGTTAAAAATGATACAAAGGGCGGTCTTATCGCTGCAAAGCGATCTCATCCAAACAACCCTAACTAAGCAAATTATATTTTACTGGGTTTCCGTATTTAAAAAAACTTATGAGATCACTAAATTGTCCGTCTGGTTGTCCATCTGTCAAAACCCTGTTTAGGCTCATGAGTGAGGCTCACTTACAAAATCATTTTTGCAAATCCAACTGGTCGTTTTATAGATTAGCGCTTTCAAACACGCTCTTCAACTTTGTTTAACAGTTGAATTAACAATGTTTGGTCCCCAGAAAAATTTAAATATAATATTCTTTGATGCAATATAAACGAACCTGCATATAAATTTTAGTTGCACTCAGTAGAAAAAAAGAAAGATATGGCACCACAAACTTTTTCACAAATAGTCGATGTTGATACTACGACGCGGCATTTCATTGATAACGTTTGATTATACTACGACGTATTATTACAAGATGTTTTGTAGTAGCGCGTAGTCGTCTTTAGTCTTCATCGTATTCATTAATAATTTTGAGTGACCATGTTTTGCTTAAGATGTAAGCGAATATATTTATTCCCTTGTAAAAAAAAAAATACATAGTCGTTTTCGCAAAAATCGTTTCTATAATTTATACCTATTGTGTAAAAAAATTGGTCAGTGACAAAAAACAACCCTATGTAACAGAAGTCATAGAATAAAAGCTCAAGCAAATTTGCCTCAGAAACTATTTACTAAAAGTGCGTCGTATTTACAGAGTGTATTCTTATACTTATTGCATGTATTCCCCAAATCCTGACTTGCACAACGTCTCATGTTATTCGGGACCAGAGTATGCGAACGTACAGTCATTCAATATTCAGAGTGGTGTTCTCATAAAAAATTCAAACTGGTTATGAGAAAACCGCTTTTACTACGTTTCAAGCTGTATGTAAGTATATTCGCTAGCATTACAATGTTTTAAACTAGGAAAAACACTGCTTGTGAAGTGTATAACATAAATAAAGAGAACCAAGTCCTTGTTCATATAGTTTTGTTCAAGTATTTCTTTTTTATATTAGTCCTAGCGCCTCATGAAAGCGTGTTTAAATAAGTGACTATTAACAGTGAACCCCCTTCCAATAAATTCGTGAAAACATTAATGTGGCTCCAAGTATTGTTGGTTAATTCAAAATGAGATTAACTTCTATCAGATGAGATTTTAATTTGGTCAGATAATTTATTTAAAAAAAACCTGCTGTCAACTAAAATGGTAATATTCTTTTCTGGCAACATCAGCATTCGTGAAGCAGTCTCATCAAAGTACAGTAAAGATAATATTGTTTTAAATTTTCACTATTAATAATCTAAAAAAAAAGACGTGTGGCACTCGGAGACTGCCGCGGTAAAGCTATTGCATAGCATTTTTTATCAACTTATGCAATTATAATTATTTATTTATTTTATTAATGCAGTAATGTTTGATCTAATATGAAGTTACACAAGTTCCTAGTAGATGGCGCTGATTGTTTATTAAAGCTCACATGTAAAGTTATGAAATCAAAGTATCACCGCTGTGCCGGTCGGAGTGGGGGTGTATACTAGACACCGCGTCGCCAGCTGGAGGATCGCTCACGGATGGGAGCTTGAACACTGACCTCTATATTTACCACTGGACTGGCTGTTCCGTAAGTTTGACAGCTATTTTTTTGTGCCTATTTGAAGCGCCACTAGCGAGTAGCGAGTGTCCGCAGAACAAATTTTGACGTATATTGCAAGTGGCCGCCAGAGAAGTGCTTGCTTATTGTTAAGTGATTTTATATTTTTTAAATATTAATTCGAATTTTATGTTATTATTGTTATAAGCATTATATAAAAGTTATCAAGAATGAGGACATGTGACATATGTGTAAGCGACTAGTTTTAGTACCACGGACACTCGCTACTGCTCGCTACGTCCGACAGCGCCAAAATGGCGATTATCAAACGGGCACAAAAGCACTTTGACAGCCGCCAGTCCAGTGGTAAATATAGAGGTCAGTGGAGCTTGAACCTCGTCGGCCCCGCGCCCCCCTAAACAGACTCTGTGCCATCCAGGTGGCGCCCCCGAATCATGACGAGTAGTGGCCAGCTAGAGAGTCGCCCGCCCGCCGCGGGCTTGACACTCGCTAGCCCCCCCCCCCTGATTGACTACCCGTGCGCGCCGGCTGAGCGATCACCTACTTAGGCGCCTCGCACGGCCTCGGATGAGATATCGCTGTGGCCGCAGACTAGAGGATCGCCCGCTAGAACTCCTAACGGGCTCGAAACTCGCCAGCGTGCTGCAGCATGACCCATGGGCCCAGGATACTAATGTCCGCCCCAACGCCTCTCCTGTCTTTACAGGAGGCGACAGCAACCGCAGAAAGAGGCCAATGCCTCGAACTGCCTCCACCGTCCCCTCTAGGGGGGAAGAGTGAAGATTTTAGTAGGGGGGTGTAAGGTTATTTTCGTTACGGAATTTCTGGATTCGGTCCCCACGCTCAAGGCCCGCAATAGAAGCTATGCAATAGCTTAACACTAGTTATTTGAGAGGTTCCATAATGGTAAAAACACTTACATAACATTTCATATACCTACCGAACACAAAACCATATTTTTTTATTCAAAGCTTTGAATAGAACAAAAACTACTGCTTAAACCACACATTTAACTTAAATGATGAATTATTTTATTAGATATTAGCTGAGATTCTGTCACTTGCTCCAAAAAAGTTTCGGAACTTGGGGCTGACAGCTTTGATCCATATCAATTCAGGCTTTATTTACAGTTCGTTTTGATATATTTCCAGATCAGTGATGTGGAAGTTACGATGCCACAGACACACATACAAAAACATTTCAAACATTATTTTATTTGCCAATTATTTTTCACAAATAAAACAAAAGAAATCTTTTTCTCAACTTTTTGTAATGCCATACTTTGGGTCTTTCTTGAAAAAATAAGTCTGTAATTCAATTCACTCTTTCATTCAAGTTATATCATCCATGTTTCTCACACCTCTTCATACTTAATATTAGTATTTGACGTAAGTTTACCCGATTCATCATCGCAAATGGAGGTCTCAGTGGCACAGTGATCTGAGACGCTACTATAAAAATTGTGAAGTCGCAGGTTCTATTCCCATACTGTGTAAAAAAAGTGTTCCAGCTCTAGGTGTCTTTCTAAACATATATTGATGTCCTAGATTCCCTCTCTAACTCTGCTTAGTTTGTTGCCTTGTAATTATGTCATTGATTGGGTAGAATTTTTAATAAAACGCGAAAGGAACCAAGCGACCACGAGTTCTAGTTTTAAATGTAAATATAAGACGTATTAATTCGTTTGAAAATGTGTTTTAGTCAATACTTTATCGTTCGCATGTAAGTCTCTGTCATTTCTCTATTGCGGAGGTAAATAAAATAAAATAAACCAGACAATCACACCAACTACATGGCCCCAAAGTAAGCATAGCTTGTGTTATGGGATACCATATAGCATACTAGGGGGGCACCTCGAATATAAATAGATAAACACCCAGACACGATTTTTTTTTTCTTGTTCCGTGCCACCAAAACCACTCATTGGAATCGAACCCACAACCACTGGTGTCTGAGGCAGATAGCTTTACCCCATCATCGCCAAAGTGGTCGTCAAGATGTTCGCCTTCTATCTTTTATCGATATATCTACTTTTCAAAGTAATATTGAACTTAATTAAACTTGAATAAATTTGAAGTATTTCAATAAATGGCGTCTCTATACTTGTAGACAAAAATTCTTTATTCCATAAATATCCTTATTTTGTGCAATTTTCCTTATTTACTAATTTACTTATTGAGAAAAGTTTCCCTAATGTTTTTCAATCTTTTATCCTCTCACTTTAGATTTACCAAATTCTTATCAGGGTCTAATAGAAAATTGAGGAGTATACTTAGCCTTTTCGGACGCATTAGACCTTTACTGCTAATTTGGGACATTTTTTGGGTGTAATGTGCCTTTCTCATTAAGTTGGTTTTAGTATAATTAATAAATAATGCTGCACATAGTGCCAATTAGCCCCAAAGTTATTGGAATTTGTGATATGGAAAATTTATAACGAATAAATACTTGTATGGTTTTGTTTTTGTAAATATAAGTAAGTATGTGTAGGTTTATGAAAATGTAGTATGTACTCAGTCTATGGAAAGGATTTTGATGAAATCAGTAGAATAGTGTGAATCAAAGAACAGTGGCAACGGGCCATACATGATTTAAGTTGATTTTATTTTGTGGCGTTTAACAAACAAAAACATATTAGATTATTCGAAAGTCATTTCTGAGTAACTCAGTGCAAAAAATACCTACTCGTAGACGAACGTTACATGTTATGTAGGTAAGATATTGCATTTTAAATATTATATGTTTTGTATGTCTTTGGCACTTACAATTGATTTTTTGGACGTTAAACCAATGTTTTGAAATTTCGTCGCTCATTATTTCACTTAACTAAGGATCCGCCGTTGTTCCTTCGTACTGTATTCTTTTTTGATATAAATGCTTATTTTGGCCACTTATATTTCCAAAATTATAATCAGTTTAGGGCCATATAATCAGACCAACTACATGCCAAACTAAGCAAAACTTATGATATATTATGAGACATTATGTAGCAGACAAGACAAGCAGACAGTTTTTAAGCACATTTCCCAAACGTGTGCCATAATAACTTTTTTAGATATTCTTAAAAGGAAAATAAACTTAAAAAAAACACTGATTTTTTGAACTCTTAATCGCTCAGAACTGAGTATTTAGTAAACTTACGTAGGATTTTGGTTACCTACTAAGAATATCGAACATCTTAATTTGCATGTAAAAATTAATTAATACAATAAAAGGCGCACCAATTTCAAAATATGATATTTAATCATAAGTGGTAATAGATAGAATAATTTCATTTCAATAGAAAAGAATTGTTATACCTTACTAATTTTTTTTTTTTTTTTTTATAAGTTACTAAGCCCGCGTTTGACCTCAATCTCACCTGATGGTAAGTGACGATGAGGTCGAAGATGAAAGCACACGGGTTTAGGAAGGAACTGGCTCTTTATACAATATTGCCGGAACACATTACCGCAGGAGCGGTAACATTTGGCGGCAGACTTTATATAAAGGGTGGTCGCTAGCCAGGCGGACCCAGAAGGGATCCTACCACCAAGAATACCTAGACAATACCGTCTAGGTATTCCTAGACAATACCGTCCGACAGTCGGTCGGCATCCGTCGCGGTCCTGACGCCCGCCGTGAAGCGAGACGCACAGGGCTCCCGAACGGAGCTTAGACCGACATCGAACGGGTCGCGATGCATTACTAAGATTAAATATATTGTGTAGAAACTAATAATTTTTGCATGCCCTAAAAGAGGTAAAATATGTATGATCTATTTGTTTAAAGACCTTTTCGTGTAACATATTTTATGCGAATAAATGATTGATTTGATTTGAATGGCAAATGAAAAAAATTTAAAGCCGATTATCTTGAAATCGGTTAGGTTAAGCGTAGGGTGTTTCATAGTAAAAATATAATAAAATGGTAGGAAAGTCAAAACTGTACATTGAATATTTTTTTAAAAGAATACTTGGGGTATGATCTACAATCGAAACAGAAACAAAAAATATAGTTTTTAGAATTTTTGTCTGTTTGTCTGTTTGTCTTTCCGGGATAAACTCAAAAAGTACTGCATGGATTTACTCCAAATTTGGCATGAAGATAGTTAAGAAGTCGGGTCAACATATAGGCTACATATTATCACGCTAGCAGTGTTATAATCGTAGGTGCGTTTGGTGCTGCATAGCGTTCACGCAAACGACGTCGCGGGCAGCAGCTAGTAGTAAAATAAGTTAGAAAGGACGAGTACTACCCGCCCGTAATGGATCTAGATCGACTTAACCAATATGCCCAATTTTTGTGCCCAAATTTTCACAGGAGACCAATCGCATGAAAATATTTTCATTATCGGTAATGTAATCGATACCTATTTTCCATGCTGGACTGGGAGCGAAAGAAAAACGTAGAATGTGTTAGCTGCTTCTCTTCCCGGGCATACGGTAAAAGTCAGTTAAGGGACAGAGGTTCTAAAGGCGTTTTTGTGGGCGATAGGCTGATCCCCTGTCACTACAATAGTCTCTATTCATCTTTTTAATAACTCCAAATTTGTCAAACGTAACATCAGATGGTCTTGTAGCCTCTGGTGTTCTGCCTAACCATAAGGGATACAGGCGTGACGTTATGTATGTATGTATAATCGATACCTATACATTTAACAGAAATATTAAAGAATAGATTTGTGAATAAAATTAAATACAACGAAACAAAATACCCGGTTCAGAGTGAGTCCATGAAATAAAATATCCATAATATGGGAGCCCACTAAACAAAATTAGTCTTAGTAATAGGTATACCATAAAGAAACCCTAAAAGCAAATAAGTAATCACCTGATAGAAAATTGTTTAATCTCTGAACCTTAACTACAGCGCTGAACGACTAAACATTAGTTTACATTGAACAACTCACAAATTTCTAAAAGCAATCATACCCTCACAACCACACATCGGGTCACCGCATTCATCAGTGGTATTGCGGCCAAACCAATTTGCCTTGGCATCAAAGCTTGCTGTAAACTGTATACAGAGTACGTAATGGATAAGATTGGTTGGCACGTTAATCGAGATAAAGTTAAATGGAGTCCTGAATACTTCAGTCAGAAGTTTAGTTCTTTTTTTAAAATTGGTGATCAAACCTCTTTGAGCTCAAATTCTTCTGAGTACCATCGAGAGGATGAGTTCTAAGATGAACGGGCTAAGGATGAAACTGGCTAACTATGAAGTAAAGTTGTGATTAAACATTGAAATGGAATATCATAAATTTTAAGTACCCAATAAAATCGTTGTATCGATGTTAAAAAGCATTGCGGTTGTCTATGTTGGGTAAAAAAGCCTTTGTACATGGTTAAGCGTGACATAAATGACAATTAGCCAGTGTGTGATAAAAACTATGGTCCACCCTTCATACATATAAATTCTACCAATAAATATTATCGGTGCGGCGGTTATGCATTCCGTTAAATTAAAATTAAGACAGATCTGTTTTAAACTCACGTGCTCTACGTTTTACGCGGATCCTATAATGACGAAGAACTACCCTATCTCATACCAAACCCAAATATGTGACCTGATAATCAAAACTTATCAATGTTTCCCATGCACAATGGTGGTAACAATTGATTATCCCAGTGGCGATGGGTGACACTATGTTGACCACTTTGGCGTTGGGGTAAACCTATCTGCCTCAGACGCCAGTGGTTGCGGGTTCGATCCCCGCACGGAATCAGAAAAAAAAATCCGTGTTTGGGTGTTTATCTATTTATGTACTTATATTCTAGGTTGCCCCCTAGTTCGCTATATGGTATCCTATAACACAAGCTATGCTTACTTTGGGGCTATGTAGTTGGTGTGATTGTCTGGGGATTTTATTTTTATTTTATTTTATATGCTAGAATGGCTAGTTATACCGAAATATCTAAAGAGGGTCGTGTAAATGTTTTTCAATATGTCATTGAGGACGTTTTGATATTATAGATTTCTTTGCTCTAGAGCGGCTACGCACTACATCCGATTCTTATCCGATCCGAATCAGATAAAATAATAATCTAATTTTTTACGAAATGACGGATGACGGATGCCGTATTGTCGCGAAGCGACGGCTCCCTTAAGTAAGGGGGTCCGTCGTTCGCAGGCGTAAGGGGTGCTTGAGAGAAAGAAACAATTTAATAACACTTAAAACTTTTATATTTATTTACTAAGGAAACGAAGCACTTAGAGTTCACTATATCACTGTTGAGTTAGCGGCCCTCGGCCGCAGTAGACGCCGTAGGAGACCGCGGCTTACAGCCGCGGTAGTGTCGGAGGCAGCCACTCGCGACCGCTAAGATAGCGGTAGGGAGGCCGGACTTTTTTATGTTTACCAACATACTTCGAACGTCATTATTTTTCTTACATGACACAGGCCAGTATCTCTGTAAAAAGATCTAATACCACAGATACCTCACAATACCTCAGACGGAGATATGAAATAAACAATCAAACATAAAATATTTACAAGGTTAATATAAAACTTAAGGAAAAATATAAAACGAATCTGCTAAAAAGTAAGTGAGTATAACTTACGCAGTATGTACTGCGTAAGATACCATAGCTGAAATATTTGTATGGCTACGCCACTCTTATTTAATGCGCAAAATACAGTCATAGGCTTATAATTTAATCACATTTTTATTTAAGAGACAGCCCAGTGGATGATATCGAAGTAAAGAACATGAATTACTTATTTCCATGAGTTAATTGTACAATATTAATAAATACGTTAAAAACGATTTAATAATTTAAAAAAAAAAAGTATAAAAAGTAGAAAATAATAGTCTCCGCTGAAATATTTGTGTATTTTTATTCATCATACTCATAGAGATATGTTTACAGGATAGCTGTGATCGTATTATTATTATTTTTTATTATTATTACTAGCCCTGGGTGTCCCAAAATTGGGCAAAGGCCTCCCTTTTCTCTTTCCATCTTAGGCGATCAGCTGTTTCCGCGGGCCAGTTTGGGCTAAATGCGTCCAGATCATCTTTCCACCGACGGCGTGGTCGTCCGCGACGTCGTTTGGTGTCAGGATGCCACGCAGTTGTTATTTTAGCCCAAAAATCTTATGACATTCGACAAACATGACCTGCCCAATCCCATTTAAGCCTGGCAGCTTTCAGGGCGACATCCGTGATATTGGTTTTGGAGCGCAGCGTGGTGTTTCTTACACGGTCAGTTAATTTTACTCCCAATATACTACGCTCCATTGCTCTTTGGCAAACCCTGAGCTTGGACTTTTGATTTTCTGTCAAAGACCAGGTTTGTGCACCATATGTGAGAACGGGGAGTATACACATGTCCATCAATTTCCTTTTATGTACTAGCGGAAGGTTTCCCTTCATAAAGGATTTCAAAGCCCAATAGCTTTTCCACGCGTTTTCGATGCGTCTATCGATCTCTTTGTCTTGTCTAGCCTGGAATGACACTAATTGGCCAAGATAAAGATATTCCTGGACATGTGTTATTTCTTCCCCGTTGCCACTTTGATTTCATTTTAGTAGGTATTATAATGAATCTGTTTTGCTACAATAGGTGGCATACGGACACGGCTATACTGTAAACATAGGTATCTCCATCAGTATGACGAAAAAAAATACATAAATATTTCAACGGAGACTATTATTTCCTACTTGTTAGAGCGTGTTTTAGTAGTCGGGTCTTAGACTCTTAGTTTTTAAACTTTTTTATTCACTTCTTTTGGAGTAATGGTGTTAACATATTTAAACTGTGCTAACAAAGCTCTTTCATTTGATACCAACACGAAACAGTCAAGAATTTTATTTTTTCTTTAATTAATATTTCACATATTTTGAAGTGAAAGTGTTTACATATTTGAACCGTGCTGAGAAAGCTCTTTTATTTGATACCCTACACGAAACCGTAGAGAGTTTTTTTAGTTATTTACTTTAAGTCCCTTAGCGGGCGCTGTAGTCAATTTAGCGTGACATCATGCAGCCTATAACCAGCGGACAATCAAGCCGCTTCCAAGGACACATTTGTTCAATTACGATAACAAGATAAGAAGTTCTGAGGGAACAGATGTACATCCATACCCCCATACATACATACAGGTCAAAATCATAACCCTCATTGACGTCATTAAGCGGCCATTCGATGGTCTTATGATGAATAAAAATGTTCCATTTTCATTTTCATTTTCATTTTTCATTTTCATTTTTTCATTTTTTCATTTTTCATTTTCATTTTCATTTTCCATTTTAATTTTGCCCCTTTTTGCTTCACCGTAGTCGGATAAAAATAGATGAGCTATCGTATTTGCTCGTATTTCAAATATTATTATTTGGTATCTCAAGAGCTACACGCCCTTTGCAGGCGGAAAGGACCCGACAGTCTGTAATTAAATATTAAATATATTTCTGACACTCACACAACATTATCTAGCCCAAATTAAGTTTCTTAAAGAACTTGTGTTATGGATACTAGATAACTGATATACTTAAGAAATATATAAACATACATATTGAATAAATACATATTTTTTATTAGAATAAACTTAAATAAACATATAAACATCCATGACTTGACAACTAATATCTGTGTTCATCACACAAATATCCGCCGCCGCCGGGATTCGAACCCAGAACCTCTGGCATAGAAGGCAACTTATGTTACCGCTACACCAGCCGGTCGTAATATGTATTGTAGTCACTTATAACCTTACCTTTTATAAAGCGACCTTCAATAATTTAAAAAAAAGTTCATACATGAAGAATATAATATAAATTTAAGGGTTCTCGACGGAGGTATAAAATCAAGTAATAAAATCAAAGTGATTGCAGACATAGGGCAATAAAAAGTACTCGGAATAATGCCTGAAAATTAATATTGTTTTCTTTACATTCTCATTTTGACATGCGTTACTGTAATATTGAACATCTTCAATTTTATTACAGACTTCAAATTTCCTTTTTTTTATTGGATAAACAATATTTTTGGATGGGTAAAGTCTAGAGACATATACAAATTAATAATGGTAGAATATATTAGTTTCGAAAAGGTCAATAAGACTCTTTTTTTTTTGTCACCTCTCTGGTTTAAAGTATGATTACTAACTGCCTCTTACTTACCACTAAAAATAAGGAAACTATAAAGTTTCTACTAAAGTCATACTAAATGAGTGGTGTATGTTATACAAAGGTTATACACTTTGATTATTTAAATGTCAATAATCAAAGGTTATACATATATAACATACTAGCCACTGTTTTTCCTGACCACTACAGTCCTGGAACTTTTAAGTGTCGAGTGAATAGGTTTCTCGTGGATGGACGTATAACACCATAGTCTTCATGCGCACTTTCCATCAGGTGGCATGGAAGACAAACGTCCTATCCTTACCCGGGCGCCAGACTTAGCTTGCAGACTTAGCTTGTGCAAATCTTTGACGACTTTGCAAAGTCATTTGAACACATATTGACGTAACCTGCCAGACTTGCTTCGCAAACACTTTTCTCCACAGTATGCTAGTAGACAACAAACAAGATGGACAACGATTTTTTAGACTCAGCCTGTATTATTTGTATATATGTAATTATATTTTTTTTATTTGTTATTTTTCGGGTTCCATGTACATATTTGCCCCTGTAACAACTCTACAAATTCCAGAACGCACTCGCTGCCCCAGTCCATTATATGGCCGCATGCAGTGTAACATGCACACAACCGTCCCGCTCAACAACGCTCGAGCAACTGGACACTGAACAAGTGTGGCAGGCCACGCAAACATTTGCACACATTCAACTTTGAACGCTTTGATGTGTGGAAAAAGACCGAAACCGGATGGCAAAGTGCAAAGCTTTGTGCAAACGTTGAATAAGGCCGGCGCCAGACTTAGCTTCAAATGTTTGAACAAATGTTTGAATGCTATGTGTGGCGCTGGACTTTGGATATGGTATTCAACGTTTGCACAAAGATTTGCACTTTGCCATCCGGAGTCGGTCTTTATCGACACATCAAAGCATTCAAAGTTGAATGTGTTCAAATGTTTGCGTGGCTTGCCACACTTGTTCAGTGTCCAGTTGCTCGAGCGTTATTGAGCGGGACGGTTGTGTGCATGTTACACTGCATGCGGCCATATAATGGACTGGGGCAGCGAGTGCGTTCTGGAATTTGTAGAGTTGTTACAGGGGCAACTATGTACATGGAACCCGAAAAATAACAAATAAAAAAAATATAATTATATATATAAAAATAATACAGGCTAACTGAGTCTACAAAATCGTTGTCCATCTTGTTTGTTATCTACTAGCATACTGTGGAGAAATGTGTTTGCGAAGCAAGTCTGGCACCTGCCAGACTTGCTTCGCTTACGTTGCTTCGGTTACGTCAATATGTGTTCAAATGACTCTGCAAAGTCGTCAAAGATTTGTGCAAATCTTTGAAGCTAAGTCTGGCGCCCGGGTTACAATATAAAAAAAGCCACCGCGCGCGGTTTTATCCGCGTAACTTTTGATCCCGTGACAATTTCGGGATAAAATATAGCCTATAACCTTCCTCAAAAGTTGGGCTATCAAATGCAAAAAGAATTTTACAAATCCCACTTGTAGTTTCTGAGATTAGCGCGTTCAAACAAACAAAAAACAAACTCTTCAGCTTTATATATTAGTATTGATATATAGAAACGTAAGTACGTATATATCTATACTAACGAATTTTACTAAGGTAACTTTTGATATCAATTTTAAGTTTTGTGATATCTCTCAAGCTTACTTATGGAGCTATTGCCAGTGCATGATCAGTCAAAAATACAGTAAACATTAGTTTTAAATAATACTCAAGAAAACAGAAATAGATTCAACATTCTTACTACCTACCCATTTTATTGTAAAACATATGTCACTTCTAAAAGCTTTGAGTGATATTTATCAAGTTCTGACGGAACGATACATTTCACATTATTTGCATGGCAAATAAGCACATTTATGAAATTAATGGAGTAAAGATCAAAGCTTTTGAAAATATGCATACCTATAGAAGTACGAGTAGGTATGAGTATTTTAACATAGTACCAATTAAGGGAAAGGTTTGGTTGTAATGGGCCTGAAATATGTTATTGGTATTGGTATTATAAAAACCGGATTATACTTCTTCAATAATAACAATTTTAGTTTTTCATTTTTATCGGTGAGCAGTCATTTTGATCTCCATCTAACCTGATGAAGCGAAGATGAGATCGAAGATTACAATACACTGTTATTAAGAACGATAATAATATTGAGATATAGATTTTCTAACAGACAACATACGCGCGGACTGAATCTAACGGCAACCAACCTTGACGCTTGGTCGGGGTTCGGACACGTGAAGTAAGAAAAAAAGTTTTATTATCACAAAAAAAAATAGTTAATACAGTTACATACGAAATAAAAAACATATATTTACTTTAAAAATAAAAGTTAAAAAATTATTAAAAATATTAAATAAAAAAAAGCATTTTGTGATGATGGGGCAGACCTCAGTAATAGGCCTGATTTTCAGGCCTGACCTTTCATATACAGCAACCTTTCAAGTACATGCATATGCATTATCTATGTAGGTGTATATCTGTGGTCGGAACGGAAATGGCTAGCTCCCGCGTGTACTACACCCCCGTACAACGTTTCTCAATTTTAATCGAAGCTAAGCCAAATAGAAATAGGAGAATTCCATTGACACGTCTGTACGAGCACACTAATGACATTTGTACAACCACAAATACGACCATATATCTGATTTCCGCAATAACCTCAAGTGGCTTCCCATTCGCCTTCGCCGGAATACTCACATTCTTTCTCTAGTCTACCGTATTCTGTACGATAAAGCGATACCTTCGTACCTAAAAGACCGCTTAAATTATCTGTATACCAATAGACCGAAACTTGCGTTCTTCATCAAATTTGCTCCTGGCGACACCATCGCACACATCCACATTTTTAGGTAAATCCTTTTTCATTCGATCGGTGTCGTTATGGAACGATCTCCCGATTGAGATCCGCTTGGCGCGCACACCGCGCATTTTTAAACGAATGCTAAAACGGCATTACAGGCAAAACACTGTCCATCTTAACTATAATTATATATTTATGTGATGTATATTATTATGTATTTTATTTATATTTACTTAGGTATATATGTAAATATGTATGCTATCAATATGTATGTGTATGTAATTATTCGTATGTAGTTTATTTTACGAGCCGTACACCTCGCCCACATTCTTCTCCACCAATGCCTGGGTTGCCTGGCAGAAATAGCATTTCGGCGATAAGGCCGCCCTCTGTATGGAAATTATAATTATTTAAATTAACTTTAGAAACGGGATATTTACCATGTTTTTGATTTATTTTGAGTTCTCGATATTTCGGCACTGTTACAAGCGCCATGATCACGACGGTACTGATTACCGAGTGATTAGTACCGTCGTGATCATGGCGCTTGTAACAGTGCCGAAATATATAATATATAAACTTATATTATAATTATTGTTTTGTTTAAACTATGTAACCATGTTGGTGTACAATAAAGAGTATTATTTTCAAGTCTTTTTTTCTCAGCTAACGCTGGTTTTGTCCGTAGTTACGGGCATACGCCAAGTAACTGCAGAATGTATTGTGTTGTGTGTATAGGCATAAATTCCTCTTCAAGCTGCAGGAACTTTGGCACTATTCGACAGGTGTTTAAAATGGCGGCTTTTTGTAAATTATTTAAAATATTTGATTCCAGAGCTAATAGTTTTATTATTGGTGGATGGATTTTGGAACTTTAAAATTGGAGTATTTATTTATTATTATTATTTTACTAGCGATATTGAGTCACAAATAGAAAGAGAAGTATTCCATTGACACGACTGTACGAGCAACTACACTAATGACATTTTACTAGCGATATTGAGTCATGTGTGCCGTATGTGTCATGTACGGCACACATGACTCAATATCAATATCATAAGTCATGTGTGCCGCGCCTACCGTACCTAAGGATGTACGGTAGGCGCGTAGACACGAGCGGCGACGCAGCGTTGGCCCTGTAGAGGTCCCGCTTAGGCAACTTTTTGACTTCGATAATAGCTGTTAGGTAATATGTTTGTATTGTATATTTATTTTATATCTGCTTATATGTTTAATATTAATATATAGATATTACTATTTTTATAAGTACCTATGTATATTACTCTTTTTCTGCCGTGCCACATACCATACTATATATATGTTTTTTTTTGTATCCCACCCGGCTTATAATGCATTTTCATTGTGTTTTTGTGTTTTGTATAAATTTTAGTGTTTTAGGGTGGGACTATCCCAGTACATTTTTCCTCTCCCCGAACACCTAGGGGACAGAGGGACGGACTGAAAACCAGCGTCGATGTTCCTACTGGATCAATCGACATTAAGCTGAGTCTGATTCCTTTTTTTTAACTATCGTTTTTTTTATGTATAATAAGAACTAGGCTATATATATGTATATAAGATATGTTTTAATTGTGGAAATTGCGATAGTTACTTAAATAAATATTTTCTTTATTTCTTTATTTCTTTCTTTCTTTTACGACTGGCTTATCTAGGGGCTGCAGAGGTTGTTAATTCGCCCCGCACAGTGAAAAAAGTATTACGTTCATAAAAGTAACGCATTACTTTCAACGAGACGTAAATAAAATTAAATAGATGAAAAATCTCTTCTCATACTTGGCTCTATAACTTATGCAGTCAAGTAAAAAATCCTTAAAACGTTACAAGACTTTTCTATTGGACTAAAAGCCTTGCCGGTATTAGTATAGTGAAACCAAAAATTACGTGTGTGGAAATCTTGACGTAACATTTTTGTAGAGTTTGTAAGGACAACAAAACAAAACTGTTTTTTATTTAAATTTGGAAAGATAATAAGATTTTTGGGTGATTGAGGATTCTAGTAAAGTAATTAGGTACGTCCATTTTCAATACCTAAGTTACCTCCATCAACTGATTTGCGATGAAGACTTCTGTCCGCCAGCTGCTCCCGTCACATTGTGCTATAGCAAGCAGATCCCGTCTGACCCAATGTCTAGATGATGTAAACATTTTGTGAAGCAATGCGGCCCGCTCCGATATAATTTGTGCGTACCTGTAGCCTTCAGAATTGAATTTTTAAACGCGCAAAAACTCCTAGTAAAAACGTCATAAAAAATAAATACTACTTTTGCATGACCTATCTTTTTTGCCAACGGTAGTAAAACTACACTTTGTCGCAGGCCCATCAACATTCTGATTGCGAACAAAAAGTAACTACGCCAACAAATATATTTACGTAGTTATTCGGGTTAGTTAAAAGTTTAGTTGGGTTTGTTACAACATATTTTTGTTTTCCTGTACGTATTGAATGAAAATAAGTTTATTTAACTACAGTTTCAGAGCGAGCTTTTTTATGTAATAGAAAATTTTTAAGAGTCGGTTTTTGGGCTTCCCCGTGTGTAAAACGGGTCTATCACTCGAACGAACGGCTCATGATTCGTAATAGTGACATTTTTGAAATTTTCGAAGATTAATGTTTTTCTGTTGCCGCTATGCTTTTGCCACTGTTGCTTTACAACAAATACGAAAAAGCAGCCAAGTGCGAGTCGGACTCTAGCATAAAGGTTCCGTAGCAGCAAGTAACGCAATATAAAATATCTTGTAGTTCGTTGTAACTTTGACCGGTATTTAATTGATTGAATGAAAAACGGTTTATGACATAAAAAACCAAGATACTTTCTAGATCTCGGTTTAACCAATTTTCGGTGAAAGTTACAAACCAATTTTCAGTGAAAGTTTTCATATAGGCACCTAGGTATTTTTTTAGTTTCATCATTCTGTTATTTTAGAACTAACATTTTACCACTTTGGAAGTGTCTCTCGCGCAAACTATCCAATTTAGAAAAAAATATATAAGCAACAAAAATATGATATAACAGTAAGATTTGATGAAAAGAAAATTTGTTTCAGTTCTAAATTTGAAAAATAAATTGAGGATTCCAAATACCTTTTCTGTCTACATCTACTTATCAAGATTCAACAGTAAAATTCTAAAATTTTCGGTGAAAAGTGACTATGACATACGGATGGACAGACAGACATAATGAATCTATAAGGGTTCCGTTTTTGGCCCTTTGGCTACGGAACTTAAAACAGAATAAATTAAAGTTCAAGGGGCTCCCAGAAATGCTGTTTTTTGCAGTTTACTAAATAAATGGCGTAGTTTGCATATCACACAAGTGTTTACTATATTATAGTGCCCACATATTTTTAATGATAGTTCTGAGTACTATTGTTATTTACTGAATATATAGGTACGGCCTATACCTCCTCGTCACCCAGGGGAGAGACTCATAGCTCTGCAGTGGGCTCATTACACGGCGTTGTGATGATTATAGATTATACGGTCAGTACGTAATTTCTATATAAATATTTGGCTAGGACTAGGACAAAACAAATAAATATGAATAAAATTTTTGTTATTTTGTCTTTAGGAGCCTCGTATAATTGTTATGTAGTCCTTTTCGTCATTTCATTGGAGTAAACAGAAATGTTGACTTTTCACTTTCACAAAAAGAGTGTAATCAAAAGTTATTGGCCGCTTACGCGACTAGGTATACTTTTTGGCCAAAAACAATAAAAATGAAAACAAAGTCATGAAACGGTTGAAAAAAATATAAAAAACCCCTTTGTACATTTGGACGCAAATATGCAATAACATGTCAACCCACAAAAATGGGAATTTTGATTTTTTTTCACAGATTGATTGTTATTCGTTGATAGAACGTTTTTCAATAACATTTCACACGAAAAAACGTATATTTCTATTAAAAAAACCTATTTTTTTAAATACAAAAATCCCTAAGCCATATTTAGAATTTCACAACAAAGGTCTAAGGAACTTGAATTTCTCTTGCAAACTCAAAGCGCCATCTCTTATTTCTGAAAAAAGTTCAAGGCACTTGACTGGTTTTTGCAAAATTGAACTCCGTAGAAGTCGACGTTTGGAATTTGAAAATGACGGTTGCTTTTGTTTACTAAATTTAATAAAAAAAATAGTTATTGCTAGTAATTACTGTGTGTTTATTGTATCGAGTGGGTAATAAAACATATTTTGGTGGTGATAAAGTGTTTGTTTCAATGAAAGGTAAGTAATTTTACAACTTTTTAAAGTGATTTTAGTTACATGTTCAGTTTGAATAATTTTCATTGTGCAATAAACCTTTAGTAAATAGTTCATTTGAATTCGTTGTTGTATTTAAAGGCTAAAGCATGTATATTTTATGCATTTTACATATAAATTCATTGTTTAATTTATATTATTGTTGATAAATTTAACAAAATGTTGGTTGATTTGTAATTGCAAAATGACGTATCGCATGTAAAGGCCAAGCTAGTGTGAAGTCAAATTAAATAACATGTTATTGAAAAAATATGTTTTGACGTAAATAATTTTTAAATTTTGCATATAAGGAACATAACATTCTTTAAAAAATGTATATTCTGTACATGATTAATTTTATTATTCGTTGTATGTTAATCGTTTTTTAGTTTTAATAGGTTTAATTCGTTTTATGTTCATTTATTTCTTAAGGGGTTTTTAGGATTTCGTGATTCATACTGTTAAAAGACTATTTTTGAGCGGTTAATCCGTGTAAGTATATTTTAAATTTAATTTAACTGACGTTTCGGCACTTTTTTAGTCGCTTTTGTTTCCGCAACCAAAAGGCGGTGCCAAAACTTCGGGTAAAACCAAATTTAAAATATACGTAGTATATATTTTCTTAGGTTTCTGTGTTCCATTTTCTCTATTGGAGACTGGTATTTACGTGTTGAAACACATCAAATTTATTTATATATTTATTCCGACGTTTCGAATCCTTTGCAGGAGCCATGGTCACGGAAAGACTGAGCTGTCATTTGTCTATTTATAAATTTATGAAACAAATTTGATGTGTATCAACCCGTAAATACCAGTCTCCAATAGATACGTTATATACCTTATCCGGTCAAAAATAGTTTTATTTTTTTAAAGGTATTTAATTTTGTGTTATTTTTCATTTTAGATGTCTGCTGCTCAACGCAATCGTGCAAAACGTATGACTTTGATTACTCAAAAGCAGTCATCTTATACAGAAAATTATGAA
Source organism: Stenoptilia bipunctidactyla (assembly GCA_944452665.1). Lineage (NCBI taxonomy): Eukaryota > Metazoa > Arthropoda > Insecta > Lepidoptera > Pterophoridae > Stenoptilia > Stenoptilia bipunctidactyla. The sequence continues at coordinate 6,352,903 of OX101733.1, read as the reverse complement.
AATGTAACTGCTGTACCAGTAAGCCCCACGAAACAACTAATAACCAGCTCTACAGTAAATCAGTCATGTGAAGATCAAGGCAAAGAAACTTTTCCACTGTTGACAATACCAATCTCAGAAAAAGAACTTGACCTAGCCATTCAAACAATATCTAGTGGACACTCTGAAAATCAAAAATTTGCAATACCCGACAAATTCATAGTTGACTGTACTAATGATAATTCGCATCAGAATCTTACATTTTTAGAAAACACATCTTATGTTAATGAAGTTATGACGACACCCATCATTTTTACGAATAGTAGCGGCCATGTAAATGAACAATTAATTTACCAAGAAATGCATACCAAATCCAATCACAACATAAAATACCAGAATATAGAATTATCAGCAATAATACACAACAAAGATGAACAACAGATAAACAATAATACAGAACAATCAGAATATTTTCAGGGTATAGGAGATCTAGAAAAAGAAGTGGCATTAATATTGGCAAGTAATGGTAACAATGAAGACGACCAACTGATAAGCAATGAAGGCGAGCGACTGGTGAGCAATGAAGATCGGCAACTGATTAACAATGAAGGTGAGCAATTGGTAAGCAATAAAGGTGAACAACTGGATTTTGACCAAATTATTGCAGAACATAGTATGGGAGTGTCAGAAATACCTCAGGCAAATACTGAAACTGTTGAAGATGAATTGCTTTCAAACAATTTGGAAGATCCTGATTATATTCCGATTATAGAAGCAACTACAAGTGTAACATGCCAAAGACCCAAAAGAGGACGGAAAAGAAAAAACGCTGATCAAAACAGAAACATTCGAAAACAAAAGGCCAACACAAACCAAACTTATGTTAGTGCTAAGGGGAAAATAATAGACAGCAGACCATTTGCGGGAACTAATTATTCATGCGGCTGTCCTAAAAAATGCACTGAAATGGTAACTGTAGCAGAAAGAGAAGCCGAGTTTTGCAAGTTTTGGGCCGCAGGGAGTTATGAAGCTCGCTGTGCATTAATCCAAGGATACGTGTGCGAAAAAAATAAAAAAAGGTCGTACTCAGCCACTTCAAAAAGAATGTACACAAGAAAATATTTCATGAATAATAAGGAAATATGCAAAAAAACATTTTTAAACACACTGAGTATTAGCCAAATTAGAATAGACAACGCATTAAAAAAGAAGCGGAATAACGAAAAAATAAATGACAAAAGAGGGCAAATATCGGGTGGCAAAAATGTTATTAGTGAGGAGAAATTAAATTTATTAAGAAACTTTTTTCAACGCCTACCAAGGTATGTGTCACACTATTGCAGAGACAATGTGTCTGCTAATTATCTAGCACCTCAATTAAATTTGCCTATTTTGTATGATGTATATAAAGAAAACCATACAACAGCTTCTGTTAGCTTTTCCAGATTTAGAAAATGTTTTATTGAAGACTTTAATTTAAAATTCAAAAAGCCCCAAAAAGACACTTGTCTCCGTTGCGACAGTTTCAAAGCTCAAGGAACAGCGGCAAACCCTGTTGAAAAAATTCAACTTGAACAGGAACACTCAAATCATTTAGATCATGCGCAGTCTTTACGTATTCAAATGAAGACGGATTTACAAAAAGCAAAAGACGACATTTATACCGAAACACTGACATTCGATTTAGAAAAAACGCATAGTTTACCTAAATTACCGACAAGTGTTGTGTATTACAAACGACAATTAAATTTATATAATTTAGGTATTCATTCAGGAACTACTGGACAAGGATATTTTTACATTTGGCTCGAACATGAAGCGGGTCGCGGTACTCAAGAAGTGGGGTCATGTCTCCGAAAACATATAATAGAAAAACTTAAACCTAATGTTATCCATTTAATACTTTGGTCTGATTCTTGCGGAGGCCAGAACCGTAGTATTAAAATGGTACTTATGCTTTTGCACATACTCCGAAACCATCCATCATTAGAAAAAATAACTCTTCGGTTTTTGCAACCAGGGCACACTTACTTACCAAACGATTCAGAATTTGGTGATGTTGAGTGTGCTCTGAAAACTAATTGTCGCCTTTATACAGACGAGGATTTTATATCTGTTATGAAAAGTTGTCGCAGAAAAAATAAATTTGACGTAACTAAACTAACAAAAGATGATTTTCTGTCTATCGATCCAATGCAAAAATTGATTACTAATAGAAAATGTGATATAAATAAATTAAAAATTTCATGGTTAAATACTTTTGAAATAGAACTAAATAAAAATGAACCAACACAGTTATTAATGAAAACGAAACTTACGGATGAACCTAAAATTGTGGATATTAGCAAGGGCACGAAAAAGCAAAGAAAAGAAGTTAACTTTAATATAGAATTACCAGTATTACACCCTGATGGTCGTGAATTGTCTGCAGAAAAAATAAAAGATCTGAAGGACATGGTTAAATTAGTTCCATCCGATGCTAAACCTTTCTACAATTTTTTAAAAACTATACGGTCTGGTACTTTTACAGATGATACTGATGGTTTTGGTTCTCAGATTGATTTCGAAATAGAAGAAAATGAAGATTAAAAAATATACTTTGTAAGGGGAACATATTTAGGTATAGTGTTTAAGTGAAAGAAATATTATATTTTTGTTATTCTTTTTTAACTATTGTTTATTGTCATTTTAACTGGTCATATTTTGTAATGTGTAATAATACGTATAGTACGTATAATACGTATAAATAATAATACGTAAGCGTAATTATTACGCTTACGTTGTTTAATTTTAAGTTTTCAAGACTTGGTTTTTTATAATTTGGTTCTGAGATTTTGGTGATGAAGGTTAGGTTTTTCATGAGACTGCCTACTACTCGAGTACTGCCAAGTAGTAATAGCATGGAAATGTGTTATAACTTTTATAGACTGATTATGTTTATGTCTTCAATGCTGTTGTTCTTTTAATAATTAGTACTAAGATTAGGTACTTAAGTCAGCATAGGCTCTTAGTTCCTATTTTCCTGTTATATTGTTTACATTTTTATCTGAACAAGTCAGTGTGTTTTTTTGTAAAAGATTTACCTTTATTTTAAAACAGTTGTTAACATTTATATTATATTGTTTAATATTCTTTATAGGTATATTGTTTAATAGTCTGTCATCTGATAACAGCATTTTTCTTTAAGTCATATCATATTTTTAGTTTTTCTATAATATTTTAAGTTCCATACTATGGTATTTAAAATTTTAATTACCTTATTTGTGTTTTTTCAAAAAAGTATCAAAGCACTTAAATTCCTTAAATGTAATAAACTAAGAGTGATTCTCATATTTTCAATAAAAAACTATGTTATTTAACTTGTTTTTATTTATTAAATTAGATATAGCCTATTTTGCAAAAACAATATTTTGTATTTACAGAGATATTAGTATGTATTTCTTGTTGTTTTAGTATTAAAAAGGTAACTATACATCTAAAATACATAAAAAACAACTATTATCATTAGTTTCAGTTTCATATTCATTAGATTTTGACATTGAAGTCAGAAACTTAAAAACTTGATTTTCTCAAAATGGCTGTCATGTGGCTTGACATGGTTTTGCATATTTGCGTCCATTTATGTATATGAAAAAATGGTTTGCATTGAAATCTGTCGCTTTTGTGGTGTTTTTTTTTTTGTAGAATGGGAATCCCGTTGTATTTATATTTTTTGTTTAATTCCAATTTTCAATTCCAATTCAAATACTTTATTGCCATTTGCATAGAATGGATAAATATTAACAAACAATAATAATATACAAAAAAAACATTAAATGTGCAATTTGGGCGGCCTTATCACTTCTAAGCGATCTCTACCAGGCAACCCCATCTTAAACGAAATCTTATGAATTAAAATAAAAACATGAAAATGGCATAAATAATATTTAATTTTTAATTTTAACATTATCCTTTTCTTTTGAGAAGTGCTTGCAAGCTCTTCTACTTGTAATTTCAACTGATTTTCTCTCCATTCTGAGTGAAAGGGTGGTTCTACACTACCAAGCCAGCTCCGTTCTAAAATGTGGATGTAAGAACTTTTAGGGATCCAAAATGGCTTCTGACTATCCCTAATGACTAGACTATACAGTGTACCTGAATGTTAAGTTAGTGATTCAATGAAACAAATAATTAATAGTAAGCTTTGTGTCAAAATGGCCATTAATAATGTAGGGACACATGTACTATATACTTATGTTTAGTTGCATTTAATCCTTATCAGCATTTATTACCGTTGTATGCGTGAGACGTTAAGTCGAGAGTCTGCTACCGCCACCCGAGCTATGTAATTGTACTGTTATGTGAGTGAAATAAAACAAAGTGAAGTATTTATATTTTTATTGACTTTCCTTCTGAGATGGACATGATTTTGTATAACCCTCTGTTATATATAACCAAGTAATACATATACCCCACAAGAATATATGTCATGTCAGCTCACCATTTGTCTACTATTGATTTAATGTTTAAAATAATAAATAAGCCATTTGCTTCTATGCTGGACTGGGGGCGAAAGAAAAACATAGAATGTGCCAGCTGCTTCTCTTCCCGGGCATACTGTTAAAGTCAGTTAAGGGACCGAGGTGTTATGGGAGGCTTTTTTGTGGGCGATAGGCTAACCCCCTGTCACTGCAATAGTCTCTCTTCACTATTTTAATGCCTCCTAATTTGTCAAATGTGACATCAGATGGTTTTATTACCTCTGGTGTTCTGCCTACCCCATACGTATGTATGTATGTATGTATAAGCCATTTTAAAAATAAAGACATGGCAATGGATTTGACGACCGGCTGGTGTAGCGGTAACATACATTGCCTTCTATGCCAGAGGTCCTGGGTTCGAATCCCGGCGGCGGCGGATATTTGTGTGATATAAATAAACACAGATATTATACAGGGTCAATATATTTTAAGAGAAGGTTAAGAATGATGTATGGGTTCAATTTATGAAAAAAATAAAAATATACATTTAACTATATTTTTTTTATTGAAATTTTCAAAACTTTTAAGTGACCGAATTTAAGTTTAATCTGTTATTTACGACAACCTTGCAATAAATAAAAAACCTATCTATTTATTTTAAGAAAATAACTTCACTAAAACAAAGATCTTACGCGGTTAGTACCTACCTATCCACGCGAGCAAAGGTCGATGCCTCGCGCGCCCGGGCGATGCGTGACCTACTTAGCTTGATGTATGACGTAACAATCAGCTGTTGTAATATCATACTTATTTCGTATAAAAGTTGATTCTAATTTCCCATCACACTTCAACTGTCAATTTAACATTCAACTAATTGTAAATACCGTTTTAGTAATGTTGACTTCTTTGATAATGTTTAAATTAGAAATAAATTTAAAAAAAGCTTTCGTGCTTGAGCTGTTTGTCTTAACGAATAAATGTATTTTACAATCAATTGAATGTTTAAATGGAATCACCTTATTATCAACTATTATTATTTACAGTTTATGTACAAAAATAACTTACATATTGCTTCCTGTCAATGATGTTAGGTACACAGCACACGAATACACATACACAAGCACTTTATAGTAACTGTTGCACATGACTACCTATTTGCGATACACAAAGTCTTGTTCGTTTAATAACATTGGCAGCACACAACATTTTGATAATTATTAATTTACGCGCGCGTATCATTAGACAGACGTTTACAGACTGGCGAGCGCTCGCCGAGCGGTGAGCGGGTCGCGCGCGTTTGGCTCAAAGTCGCCGCCGCCGCGCCGCGCCGACAAGCCAACAGAGTGTTGTCGGCGCGGGCGGCTCGCTTGACTTTCGGTGTCGATAGTGCCGTCAGAGAATACCTACATACCTATGCCTAGTGCGATTTTTATCTTTGTGTGTGAGTGAGTTCTTAATATAAATAGTTAAATAGAAACACTTTTATTTCTTGCTTTAGTCGTAAATAACAGATTAAACTAAAATGTTGTTAACTTTTGAGAATTATAAAATATTTATGAAAGAATTTTTTTTTGTTAATTGTAACAAAAAAAAAATTCTTTCAGAAATATTTATTTATTATTATTTATTTATTATATAATAAAAGCAGAAAGTCAAAATAAAATGAGACATTTGACACCAAGATTTAATACTTGCAACCGTGACACTGAACTTTAGAAAAATATTCATCATTTTAAATTTGGCTAAACCTTTGTGGTCACTTTAATGAGCAATTAATCATGAATTGTGGTTAGCAATAATGAAATTATGAAAGAAATAGCTTGTACTTACTACCACAAATTACTCTTATTTCGCGCTGATAAAGTAAACAGTGGCTAGAGACTGTACATGTCCAGTAACACCTAGTTTCCCCCCAACTATTATTTACTGTGACCTCTTTGACGTACGAGCACAGGTTACACGACTTATACAAATAATTAAATATTATTTTTAGCAAGTTTTTCTGTATTTAGGTGAACCAGGTATCTTAAAAAATAAGGGAATCAACATCTTTTAAGTGTCCTTACTTTTATAGTTAAATACAAAGAGACCACCTTGTAGCAAGTAGTAGAAATCGGGAGTAAGAAACAAGAAAAACAAAACGGTAAAAAATGGTACAAAAGGATAGATGGTGCTTTACAAAAGGCAAAGTCTTGTCTGTCATAAAGCCATTAATGGGGAGTTTTCTGACAGCTCATAAAAATTTGTTCAAAAAACCTCTATAGATGGCACTTTTAAAAAGCCGAAGGCGTTAAGTCTGTAAACTATAATATAGGTAAGTGGTATCTACCATCTATGGTTATTTATACATTCAATTTCTGATACAGACGTCAATCAATTTATTTTACTGTTAAAAACGCAGTGTGGAATAAATTCTTCGCCTTCGCCTTTTGTAAAGCGCCATCTATCGAAGCCTTTTGTACCAATTTTGTACAGTTTTGTTTTTTTAATGAGCTGTCAGAAAACTCCCCATTCCACACTGCGTTTTTAAAAGTAAAAAATTTATTGACGTCTGTACCAGAAATTGAACTAATAAAATATAACCATAGATGATAGATACCACTTACCTACATTATAGTATAATCAACTGAAATGACTCCACATCTTCAAAGTTCATTTTATACTAAAGTGGTTCGCCATGCACTTCGTAAGGTAAATAGTAGTAGTAATGGAAATTATTCAAATAGGGACGACCGTCGAAGCCTCTATTAGCCTGAGTCCTTCTCAAATATCGGTAAATTGGTTGCGGTGGCCAGAAAACGTGGTCACCCTAGCTTTGGGTATAGAATTTATTAACAGAATATAGCGATTTATTCTATGCTAATATTTGAAATCAGATTCATGCTTCTTAATGATATTATTTTAGTCTTATGATCCTTTTGCTCTATCGCGTACAATTTGTTATTCTTCTTAATATATAAAGCTGAAGAGTTTGTTTTTTTGATTGTTTTTTTGAACGCGCTTATCTCAGAAACTACAAATAAGATTTGAAGATTTTGCATTTGATAGCCCAAGTCTTGAGGAAGGTTATAGGCTATATTTTATTCCGAAATTCCCGCGGGATCAAAAGTAACGCGCGTAAAACCGCGTGCGGTGGCTAGTATTTCATATGTTAACCCGCCTTTGGTGTGTTTACAGAACCATCAGGGCTAGCATGCGACCATCGATAACGATAAGTCGAACCATTATATCGACATTTTTGATGCTTTTTTTCCTGTCGACAGCTGCTAGAATGATTGCACTGAGTCCACCACGGGGGCAATAATTCGATAAATGCCTGCAAGAGATCTATTGTCTGTAAGAGATCATATTTCTATTGTGCTCTGTATCTATAAAATTTTACTGTAAAAAATATTCCTAACTTTGTGAATTAAAAGTAAATAATGCCGCTGGAAAAAAATTCTCTTAGAAATAAATTGTACATTTGTACGTATTATATCAATCTTTAAGCAAACATGTACCGTTATGACTGTGTGTGCATGAATAACATTAAGGGTCCTCGGTACAAGGTACCTAAGCGCCGGAATAAAAGTGCACACGGGCCTAAATGCCAACGCTGCGTTTGAACGCGCGTACCGTAACACCTACTATGAGAGATTCAAACATACAAACTTTCATAACATTTTCCGTACCGTACGCGCGTATCATACGCGGCGCTTGGCGCATTCCGAACGTCCGTATCGAACGCACGTATGGTACGGACATTGCAGTTTTGTATGAAACGCGCGTTCGAACGCGTGACGCAGCGTTGTCAGTAAATAATATGTAAGTACCTTATAATGTAACCTGTATTTGCATACAGAGCTCATGTCGACATTAGGTACACTGTTTAGTTTTAGGTCTCTCTTCGACAGAATTATGATGTTGTTTGATTTTAAATCTAAGAACGAAGACTGTGGGAATTTGTTGAACAATTCTTATGATTGTAATATCACGATATTCCTGAGTCGGAAATCATTTACTTTCTCACATGCAAAACACGCCGATAATCTGGGCTTGAGATCTCTCTCGACTGTAATTATTCCAAGAATACCAATATGCATGGTTAATAAATAGTTTTTTTTAGTGATTGTCATACGGATACAACTGAGTTCAATCAATATTCTTGTAAGTGACATATTTACGACGACAAAAGTAATAAAATCCTTACCCAAAAAGTAATAAAATCTCTTGAAAAATGTTGTATAATTTATTTCAAAAATATTGAAACATTTACGTTAAACTTTGCATCGCCGTGATAGTGGAAGTTGTAAAAGTTTGTAAATTTATACAATACTTACTGGGAAACTTCTGAACTACATATCATGCATAGGTAACGTTAATTACTCGAACAATAATTACCAATCAAATACCAATTTATCTAGACATAAGGTCGCACAAATGCAGTGAACGTTTACGCACAAATATTTACTACCTACTACTATTATATAATACCTAGCTAATTCTTGTGGCTTCAGCTTTTTAAGTTAGTTCTGATCCCATCAAAAAGCCTCTTATAGTCTGGCCAATGAAAGAAGAGACTGGAAAAATCTGGAGAATTAAAAAAATGCATCATGGTAATAGTACGAAATAAATGGATTAAACATACTTGATACCTACTTGATAATAGTTTTTATAAATTATCGTAAAAAATAACAATATTGTCCTACTTTTAGATGAGAAGTATATTATTAAAATGATAGGCAACTAGTATTAATCAGGTTTAAAAATAAAACAACAAAATACAATATTTATTTTTATTCATTGTAATCAAAATCTGAATCCAGCAATTCTATATCTACAGAAGGAATCGTCAGTTTTTAAGAGTCGGTTTTTGGGCTTCCCCATGGGTAAAACGGGTTTAACACTCGAACGAACGGCTCATGATTCGTAATAGTGACATTGTTGAAATTTTCGAAGATTAATGTTTTTCTGTTGCCGCTATGCTTTTGCCACTGTTGCTTTACAACAAATACGAAAAAGCAGCCAAGTGCGAGTCGGACTCTAGCATAAAGGTTCCGTAGGAGCAAGTAACGCAATATAAAATATCTTGTAGTTCGTTGTAACTTTGACCAGTATTTGAGTTGATTGAATGAAAAACGGTTTATGACATAAAAAACCTAGATACTTACTAGATCTCGGTTTAACCAATTTTCGGTGAAAGTTACAAACCAATTTTCAGTGAAAGTTTTCATATAGGCACCTAGGTAGGTACTTTTTTAGTTTCATCATTCTCTTATTTTAGAACTAAGATTTTACCACTTTGGAAGTGTCTCTCGCGCAAACTATCCAATTTAGAAAAAAGTATAAAAGCAACAAAAATATGATATAACAGTAAGATTTGATGAAAAGAAAATTAGTTTCAGTTCTAAATTTTAAAAATAAATTAAGGATTCCACATACCTTTTCTGTTTTTGTGTAAAAATTTAATGTGGCTTACAGAATACATCTACTTATCAAGATTCAACAGTAAAATTCTAAAATTTTCGGTGAAAAGTGACTATGACATACGGATGGACAGACAGACATAATGAATCTATAAGGGTTCCGTTTTTGGCCCTTTGGCTACGGAACTTAAAACAGAATAAATTAAAGTTCAAGGGGCTCCCAGAAATGCTGTTTTTTGCAGTTTACTAAATAAATGGCGTAGTTTGCATATTAAATCACACAAGTGTTTATAGTGCCCACATTTTTTTAATGATAGTTCTGAGTACTATTGTTATTTACTGAATATATAGGTACGGCCTATACCTCCTCGTCACCCAGGGGAGAGACTCATAGCTCTGCAGTGGGCTCATTACACGGCGTTGTTGTGATGATTATAGATTATATGGTCAGTACTTAATTTCTATATAAATATTTGGCTAGGACTAAGACAAAACAAAAAACATATGAATAATTTTTTGTTATTTCGTCTTTAGGAGCCTCGTATAATTGTTATGTAGTCCTTTTCGTCATTTCATTGGAGTAAACAGAAATGTTGACTTTTCACTTTCACAAAAAGAGTGTAATCAAAAGTTATTGGCCGCTTACGCGACTAGGTATACTTTTTGGCCAAACACAATAAAATTGAAAACAAAGTCATGAAACGGTTGAAAAAAATATAAAAAACCCCTTTGTACATTTATGTAAATGAAAAAATGGTTTGCATTGAAATCTATCGCTTTTGTGGGGTTTTTTTTTTGTAGAATGGGAATCCCGTTGTATTTATATTTTTTGTTTAATTCCAATTTTCAATTCCAAGCAGATTGGTTGCCGACTGAGGGAGAGAGGCTTAGATGCCCGCTCTGGGTCTTACTTGGCGCAGAGGTTGTCCATTGCCGTACAGAGAGGCAATGCGGCTAGTGTGATGGGTACCTTTGCGCCCGGTATGACTCGGGGAGGCCTCTTCAATTAGAAAATACTTAGATTAATTTTTGTATATATTTAGGCACTAAGAAAGGTCATTTATGTACTTAGTTTAAGGTTTTCATTTTGTTTATTCTTTATTTGATTTTTAATTTAATTTGGTATGTTACCTTTAAGTAGATATAAGTATTTTGTACATTTTTTATTTTATTGGTAAATTCAAATACTTTATTGCCATTTGCATAGAATGGATAAATATTAACACACAATAATAATATACAAAAAAACATTAAATGTGCAATTTGGGCGGCCTTATCACTTCTAAGCGATCTCTACCAGGCAACCCCATCTTAAACGAAATCTTATGAATTAAAATAAAAACATGAAAATGGCATAAATAATATTAAATTTTTAATTTTAACATTATCCTTTTCCTTTGAGAAGTGCTTGCAAGCTCTTCTACTTTTAATTTCAACAGATTTTCTCTCCATTCTGAGTGAAAGGGTGGTCCTAAACTACCCAGCCAGCTCCGTTGTAAAATGTGGATGTAAGAACTTTTAGGGAACCAAAATGGCTTCTAACCATCCCTAATGACTAGACTAAGAATGTTAAGTTAGTGATTCAATGAAACAAATAATTAATAATAAGTGATATGTTTCTGGCGGCAACTTCAGGTTCCAATGTAACAGGATTGACTGGAGCACGTAGAGCCATTTTCCTTTTTATTTCTGGTCGGTTGGCTGCGTGACTAACTTCGGGGTCACCACTTATTACAACCAGGAAAGGGTTGATTGAGCAAGACACGATTACATCTTGATTGATAATTTATTAACAAATAGAAATAGTTTATATAGTAAGATATACGTGCATAATTAAGTTAACAATATTTAATCTTATCTTGGTATTGATTATATCGAGCACGTTTGATTAATAGAAAATAATATATTGATTCTCTGTGGGTCACGTCGGAGGACGCCACAGTAAGCTTTGTGTCAAAATGGCCATGAAGAATGTAGGGACACATGTACTATATACTTATGTTGAGTTGCATTTAATCCTAATCAGCATTTATTACCATTGTATGCGTGAGACGCTATGTACTTGTACTGTTATGTGAGTGAAATAAAACAAAGTGAAGTATTTATATTTTTTATTGACTTTCCTTCTGAGATGGACATGATTTTGTATAACCCTCTGTTATAGATAACCAAGTATACATATACCCCACAAGAATATATGTCATGTCAGCTCACCATTTGTCTACTATTGATTTAATGTTTAAAATAATAAATAAGCCATTTTAAAAATAAAGACATGGCAATGGATTTGACGACCGGCTGGTGTAGCGGTAACATACATTGCCTTCTATGCCAGAGGTCCTGGGTTCGAATCCCGGCGGCGGCGGATATTTGTGTGATATAAATAAACACAGATATTGGTCGTCAAGTCATGGATGTTTATAAATATGTATGTTTATAGATTTCTTAAGTATATCAGTTATCTAGTATCCATAACACAAGTTCTTTAAGAAACTTAATTTGGGGTAGATAATGTTGTGTGAGTGTCAGAAATATTTATTTATTATATAATAAAAGCAGAAAGTCAAAATAAAATGAGACATTTGACACCAAGATTTAATACTTTCAACCGTGACACTGAACTTTAGAAAAATATTCATCATTTTAAATTTGGCTAAACCTTTGTGGTCACTTTAATGCGCAAATCATGAATTGTGGTTAGCAATAATGAAATTATGAAAGAAATAGCTTGTACTTACTACCACAAATTTCTCTTATTTCGCGCTGATAAAGTAAACAGTGGCTAGAGACTGCACATGTCCAGTAACACCTAGTTTCCCCCCAACTATTATTTACTGTAACCTCTTTGACGTACGAGCACAGGTTACACGACTTATACAAATAATTAAATATTATTTTTAGCAAGTTTTTCTGTATTTAGGTGAACCAGGTATCTTAAAAATAAGGGGATCATCATCTTTTAAGTTTCCTTACTTTTATAGTTAAATACAAAGAGACCACCTTGTAGCAAGTAGTAGAAATCGGGAGTAAGAAACAAAAAAAACAAAACGGTAAAAAATGGTACAAAAGGATAGATGGTGCTTTACAAAAGGCAAAGTCTTGTCTGTCATAAAGCCATTAATTCCACACTGCGGTTTTAAAAGTAAAATAAATTAATTGACGTCTGTACCAGAAATTGAACTAATAAAATATAACCATAGATGATAGATACCACTTACCTACATTATAGTATAATCAACTGAAATGACTCCACATCTTCAAAGTTCATTTTACACTAAAGTGGTTCGCCATGCACTTCGTAAGGTAAATAGTAGTAGTAATGGAAATTATTCAAATAGGGACGACCGTCGAAGCCTCTATTAGCCTGAGTCCTGCTCAAATATCGGTAAATTGGTTGCGGTGGCCAGAAAACGTGGTCACCCTAGCTTTGGGTATAGAATTTATTAACAGGATATAGCGATTTATTCTATGCTTTTATTTGAAATTAGATTCATGCTTCTTAATGATATTAGTTTAGCCTTATGATCCTTATGATCTATCGCGTACAATTTTTTTATATTTCATATTTTAACCAGTGGGGCTAGCATGCGACCATCGAAAACGATAAGTCGAACCTTTATATCGACATTTTCGATGCTTTTTTTTTCTGTCGACAGCTGCTAGCATGATTGCACTGAGGTCCACCACGGGGGCAATAATTCGATAAATGCCTGTAAGAGATCTATTGTCTGTAAGAGATCATATTTCGATGATAAGGCCGTCTATTGTGCTCTGTATCTATAAAATTTTACTGTAAAAAATATTCCTAACTTTGTGTACAATGAAGAATTATAAAAAAAAAAAAATGCCGCTGGAAAAAAATTCTCTTAGAAATAAATTGTACATTTGTACCTACGTATTATATCAATCTTTAAGCAAAAATGTACCTTTATGACTTTGTGTACATGAATAACATTAAGGGTCCTCGGTTCTAGGTAACCGCCGGAATAAAACTGCACACTTGCCTGAGTGCCAACGCTGCGATACGCGTTTGAACGCGCGTACCGTAGGTACGTCCGTATCTTCAAATGGGCACTACCTACCCATAGATATATATATAACACCTACTAAGAGAGATTCAAACATACAAACTTTCATAACATTTTCCGTACCGAACGCGCGTATCATACGCGGCGCTTGGGGCATTCCGAACGTCCGTATCGAGTGCGCGTATGGTATGGACGTTGCAGTTTTGTATGAAACGCGCGTTTGAACGCGTGACGCAGCGTTGGCACAAAATATGTAAGTAACCTTATAATGTAACCTGTATTTGCATACAGAGCTCATTTTGACATTAGGTACACTGTTTAGTTTTAGGTCTCTCTTCGACGGAATTATGATGTTGTTTGAATTTAAATCCAAGAACGAGGACTGTGGGAATTGGTTGAACAATCCTTATGATAGTAATACCACGATATTCTTGAGTCGGAAATTGCAAAGAATGAACTCATTTACTTTCTCACATGCAAAACACGCCGATAATCTGTGCTTGAGATCTCTCTCGACTGTAATTATTTCAAGAATACCAAAATGCATGGGTAATAAATAGTTTTTTTTAGTGATTGTCATACGGATACAACTGAGTTCAATCAATATTCTTGTAAGTGACATATTTACGACGACATTTTTGAGTCCTTACCCAAAAAGTAATAAAATCTCTTGAAAAATGTTGAATAATTTATTTCAAAAATATTGAAACATTTTACGTTAAACTTTGCATCGCCGTGATAGTAGGAGTTGTAAAAGTTTGTAAATTTATACAATACTTACTGGGAAACTTCTGAACTACATATTATGCATAGATAACGTTAATTACTCGAACAGGAAATCAAATACCAATTTATCTAGACATTTGGTCGCACAAATGCAGTGAACGTTCACGCACAAATATTTACTACCTACTACCTACTACTATATAATACCTAGCTAATTCTTGTGGCTTCAGCTTTTTAAGTTAGTTCTGATCCCATCAAAATTTTTTTTTTTTTTTTATAAGTGACTAAACCCGCGTTTGACCTCAATCTCACCTGATGGTAAGTGACGATGAGGTCGAAGATGAAAGCACACGGGTTTAGGACGGAACTGGCTCTTTATACAATATTGCCGGAACACATTACCGCCGGAGCGGTAACATTTGGCGGCAGACTTTATATAAAGGGTGGTCGCTAGCCAGGCGGACCCAGAAGGGATCCTACCACCAAGCAAAATGACTCTTATAGTCTGGCCAATGAAAGTAGAGACTGGAAAAATCTGGAGAATTACAAAAATGCATCATGGTAATAGTACGAAATAAATGGATCAAACATACTTGATACCTACTTGATAATAGTTTTTATAAATTATCGTAAAAAATAACAATATTGTCCTACTTTTAGATGAGAAGTATATTATTAAAATGATAGGCAACTAGTATTAATCAGGTTTAAAAATAAAACAACAAAATACAATATTTATTTTTATTCATTGTAACCAAATCTGAATCCAGCAATTCTATATCTACAGAAGGAATCGTCAGTCTCTGGTATCGCTGTTTCCTACATTGATCATGAAACTATTAAAATTAAAATTTTTTACTTATTCGTTTACAAATACGAAAATTTCAAAATCCCAACAACCAAAACCATTAACAACCGTTCGATTGACAACAGTGACACCGGGAAAACGATTTTGTCATTCATGCTAGTACTGCCTTGTAAAAAGTTTGCAAAAACCCCTAGTGTCTACTTTCGTTAGCCAGACTCTAATTACAACGGTATAGATATGCACAGCGTATAAAAAGCTCATTTTTAAGTTGTCGTGCGTGTATTAATGCTGGTAGCCAACAATTAGAATCATTGTTGTTTTCATCGTCATCATTCAGCCAAGAGACGCCCACTGCTGGACAAAAGCCTCCCCGAAGGTTCTCCACATGCTAGTTTGCCTTTCATATAATTTCAAGTTTTTAAAGGATACTATCGCCACCTAGTTGACAAGCCTCGAAGTATTTCAACTCTAAAAAAAATGCGTTCGGTTTGGGTAGTTAAGTTAATCTTAATATTTTAATTCGACTAGTTTTGATTTATACACTGTCTAAGATAACCTGATTTTTCAGATAAAGAAATCTGTTTTTGCTGTTCCGGATTTGTTCACAATCTAAACAATACTTTTCTTCATTTTGCCTGAAAAAAACATTGAGTAGAGTGTAACTCCTCGTATCTTTACAGCGAAAGAATACGAGAACTTACGTGATGTGTTGGTGTTTTTTGTTGAGTAGTGACTCTGATAAGTTTGTTTGTGTGATATTGACACTTAGAAATGCCTCAAAAATTGTGTTGTGTTTCATCTTGTGCTTAAGCACTAATTGATTGTATATTGTGAGGAACATAATGCGAAGATTAAGAATATTATTATACAAAAATATTTCTTTATGTATAAAAGATTGGTGCCATGAAGTCAACAATTTGTTATGTGTTAAAACAGTAGATTGGGATGAAGAAGGCATAATAAAAAAATGGAAAATAATTTTGTGTGTTGTTTTATTTTGACCACGATTTCCTTCAATAATGTAATGCGCCCTTTTTCGATCACAAAAACCGTTTTTTTCATTTTTATGGCAAAAATCGGTGAAATAAAAGGGCGCATAGAATTAAAATTTAAAATGATTTTAAAAGTAGCTAGCACTACGTTTTTTGGGCGTTCGAATGTTCGGGGTAAGAGCGCTAGATGGAGCTAACGTACTTTTCAAGTCATAAGATGGCCATCTATACTTTAGTACTTATTCTTATTGGTTCTCCACACTGATCGGTCCTATACTGCCCACAGCCTACCGTTTACCGGAGACTTTGATCAGATCATCAGTCCTCCCTGTTGGGGGTCTTCCTACGCTGCGTCTCGCATTTTTTTCTAATGCATGTTATAAAATAAAGAACTAAAATTATTAATTTCAGTGCCTATATAGATTAGATTACTCAACAAGAACATATGTAATGGCATCCTTTCATTATGCGACTTGTTTGAGTCTATACCATTTTGGAGTCTTGGTTAGAGGCAAAAGTTTTTTAAAACTTGCCAAACCGCAGTAGTTTTTTTGAACAAAACTATCGGTAAAAGTAGGCTGAAATTAAAAATCTTTCAAAATTATGAGGATTAATCGATGTTTGATTGATTTTTATGTAAAAACCGCAGCTGTTCTGGTATTTTTAAGAATTCTGGGGATGAGCAGTACTTATAGTTGTAAAAAACCCGTTAGCTACCGTTATTTAACCAAATTTATATTAACTACCAATAAAATGCAGTTATTAACGGTTAAATATCTTACACTGACAACGAAAAAGGATAAAGTTTTTCTTTCTTTTCTTGTTAACCGACATCAAAAAAGGAGGTTATCAATTCCACTCGTATGTATGTAATATTTTCAGAATGACTGAGTTTTCGTATATGTTAGTCTATATCAACGTCTGAACAAATGTGCCAAATTTCAATAGTGTATGTATGTTTTTATGTTTATGTTCGCATATCTCCGGAACTACACGTCCGATTTGACTAATTCTTTTTTGTTGTACTAGATATCGTTCAACTAAGTTTTATCAAAATCGGTTCAATAGTTTTTGAGGTAGGGATTTTCAACCGACTTTTTTGCCACATGAAGCTAGCATCATCGCGCAACTTGCGATTCACATTTCAATCTGCTAGCGACATCTCGCGGTGGTATTTAACCATAACAAGCATAAAATGCGGTTAATTAACCGTTAATAACGAAAAATGCATATTTATCTGCGTCATTAAAATCGTTAATCTTCGCATCTATAGCAGTACTACATAGATTGCCAATATAAAAAATAAAAATATTATATTTTAAAATTTTGTGGCCTCATAAAGGTTGTCAATTTTCGAAGATTTTCACAATTTACTTTGCAATTTAGAAAAAAACAATCCAGCTAGATTTTTCCTTATTTTTAGGTGTAACCTTCGGCGCCAACTTATCGCTAAATAGTTGAATTTTGGACGATATTGTAGATAAGGCTGTATGTCTTAGTATCTCTCCAATGATCGAATAATAGCAAAAAAGTTTCACTTTTTTATGTTGGTAACACTGTCTTGTTTGTTTTGTGTGCTTGCTTGTCAAAAAGTTTCATTTGACTCTACAATGAAAACAAAACTTTGCCAACTACTGTTTAGTGGTCGTTTATTTAAGTTTAATAGTGTTATTACAATATGAGATTAAAGTGCGTTTCTTATAACACAAGTTCTTAACGTTATCTAAGTATAGATAATGTTGGATAGATAGAGAACTTGTATTATTTACGTACTTCTCTCAAAATTTATTTTAGGTGTTTGAACAGGATGTGTTTTAAACTTTGACAATGATCTTCGTTTGTATATAAAAAGAAAAAACTTTTTAATAATTATGAAACGGAGTATCGAGTTGTCGTTCTGGAAATTCATTTATGTCATAATTTTAATGATTTTCTTTACAACTCTGCTTTCGTATTTTTATGTAGATACTCCAATAAGCCTTAAAAGTATTAATAAACCTCAGGAACAGCATAATTCGTAAGTGACTTTAACAAAATAATGATACCTACAAAATTTGTTTATTGTACCAAATGGATTATAATTAAATTTTTTTTCTAGCATTTCAAAATTGGTGTTGTCATTAGTGGCCTGTGAAACAAGATTTGAAGAATCCCTTAATGTTGTCAAATCTGCATTAACATTTACTCATAAACTTATTCATTTTATAATTTTTACTGATGAGACTTTACGTTCAAAGTTTAATAATACTCTTAATGAATGGAGAAGACTTAGCAACAATCAGCTTAGCTTTGAATTGATGAAAATCAAATTTCCAGAAAAACATAAAACTATTTGGGAAAACTTGTTTCAAAAATGTGCTGCACAAAGACTGTTCATACCGGTATGTATTTTTGGGTCCTATTATCATCCTTATTATTATGTAACTTTGAAAATTAAGATACTGATTAGATGTATTAATTTACTCTTGTCATTGATTACTCATGAATTCTGAATTTAAAATCTCAGTTGATATAAAATTATATAATCATTCACAACTATGCAGCTTTAATATAAAGTTGCACAACTGTGATATAAATATTAGAAATACTGGGGGCTGCCGTTGTACTAAATATTTGGGTGTGATTGTGTGATTTACATTACCTTAGCACAATCAATAATTACAGTCTGCATACTCATTTGGTAGGTGTTAAAAAAACAGATTTCTTATGGTCGCAACCATGCGTAACAGCTATTATCTATACATATAATAAAATGGTAGGAAAGTCAAAACTGTACATTGAATATTTTTTTAAAAGAATACTTGGGGTATGATCTACAATCGAAACAGAAACAAAAAATATAGTTTTTAGAATTTTTGTCTGTTTGTCTGTTTGTCTTTCCGGGATAAACTCAAAAAGTACTGCATGGATTTACTTCAAATTTGGCATGAAGATAGTTAAGAAGTCGGGTCAACATATAGGCTACATATTATCACGCTAGCAGTGTTATAATCGTAGGTGCGTTTGGTGCTGCATAGCGTTCACGCAGACGACGTCGCGGGCAGCAGCTAGTGTATAATAAGTCCAATAAAGGATGCAAAATAATAATAGCAAAATGGTTGAATTTTAAAGACTGGAGCAGAGGTCAAATTCAAATATTCTTTATTTTGTAAGTACTTATTACACTTGAAATAAGGCAAACAATTTACAAATTGAACTGAATCTACCACCACTTCGGAAAGTCGATCTGTTGAGAAGAAGTAGCAAGAAACTCAACAGCAATCATCTTTTAAAATTAAGAAAAAAAATAAACAGTAACAATTTACAGCCATCGAATCCCATCTTCTTGCATCTGGATATCTTATAGTAAACCTTTTCACATAACACTTATCCTTAAATCTATTGAAGGGTTAATCTTAAATATTTTGGAATTTTATCATAAAAGGTTACAATAATCAACAGAGTTCCCACATGTTCAAAACAGAGCAGTATATATACCTATAAAAAAAAAATAATAATAAAATAAAATAAGTTTGTTATAGAATTTTTAACACTTTTTTTTTTTTAATTTTTTTTTAGAGAATGCATATCAAATTGGAAGTCACACTATGTACTTTTCATGATAAGCTTACAAAATCTATTTTAATATTTTTTATTTGTTTCAGGAGCTTCTTCCACATATTGATTCAATAATTTATATTGATACAGACACATTATTCCTTGGACCCACAGATGACTTGTGGGTTTTATTTTCCCAATTTAATAGCACACAGATGTGTGCATTAGTTACAGAAGATGAGAGGAGCAATGTGTCATGGTATCCAAGATTTGCTAAACATCCATTTTATGGAAGGCTAGGTAATAAATCTGTATATACAGTAGAATCCGTTTATAATGACATCGAAGGGAAATAAGAAACAAGTCATACTAAACGGACGTCATACAAAGCATAGGTAATGCAAGAATAAATAAACTGTTTAAGTTAGTATGTGATTTATTTTAATAGAGAAGAATAAAATAGAGATAAATCAAAGTAGATACTAATAAGTAGACTTAATAAGTAAATCTACGCTCTGAGATTCAAATCAAAAAAGCCTTTCATGCACCGAAAGTATTTGGGTATAACATGACTCTCCCGAACACCCAAAGGTGTTAGAAATCATATGGTCGGTCACTATAAGCGGACAAAATTTGATAAAAAAGGGTCACAATAAGCTATATTATGTCACTATAGGCGAAGTCATTATATCCAACTTAGTTATATAATTTATATGAAAACCAAACTTCACTGTGTAAACGCGTCATAATGAGCGGTTGGTCAATATAAGCGGAGTCATAATAAACGGATTCTACTGTAATAATATTTAGCTGTATTTGGTAAGGGTGTGGTAAAAGGTGACCAATCCAAATGAACTCTGATAGGATCCCATCCGGGTCTGCCTGACTAGTCCTCAAATATCCAGTAGCGGTGTTCTAGCAATATTTTATAAAGAGCCAGTTCTTTCCTTAACTCATGTGCTGTCATTTTGTAACTCATCCTCACGTAATATGTGTATATGTAGATTGAGGTTAAGAGCTGGCTTAGTATATTTTTTTTGTCTTCTATTTATTAATCACTTCTTTTTAAGTACATTGTATGCAAGGGGAATTGTTAGTTTTTGCAAATTTACTATTCATATATTCGATGTTCAGTAATTCGTAAATCAGCATGAAAGTCAGAGAAAAAGTGAAAAAAGAAGAAGCTTATGTGTAATATTTGTTAAAATTATATTTTATATATCAATGATTTACAGTTCGATTTTGAACTTAACTGCTAAGGGATAAAAATAACCCAAACTTTCATGAATGTAAACCTAAAATTACTCAAGCCACAAAGAAATCTTAAATCCTAGGTTGTCTGGTAGAGATTGTTTCCCAGTGATAAAACCGCCAATTGTATTGAATTTTTTATGTATTTTAGAAATTTTGTACTATACATATGCAATGAAGTTTAATAAAATATAATTAAACTTAATTAAATTAAATATTAAATAATGAAAGTCTAAGAAATACACTCTATAGTGGTTCAATATTGAGTATGTTTGTTTTAATAACTAGTTTAAGAAATTGCATATTATTTTGTTATCTTCATTTGGTTGTTGTTACTGTATGCAATATTGATTATTCAGTTTTTATTGTTGTTTAAAAAGCCAGTTTTAATTGTCATAATAAAATCATAATATGATGATAAAATCATAAATGATATTATCATTCTGCTGTGAAATATGATCAGTGTAAATTCCTGATCAACTATAGTAGCCGAGTTGTTTAATTTTTGATATAATTTGCGTTTGTGTGTTAGCTCAGGTGCTTTCAAGTTCCAATGAGTTAACTTGAAACTCTTTTCATATATTTAAGTAAAGTTTATTAACATAGAATGTTCCAGCTCCTACTCTTCCCGAGCATACTGTAAAAGTCAGTTAAGGGCGAGAGGTTTTATAATTGGCGTTTTTGTGGGCGATAGGCTGACCCCCTGTCACTGCAATAGTCTCTATCATCATTACAATACCTTCAAAGTCAAACGTGACATCAAATGGTCTTAAAACCTCTGGTGTTCTGCCTACCCCATAAGGGATACAGGCGTGAAGTTATGTATGTATGTAAGTAAAGTAGCAGCAAAATTAGTAACATGAGCTTTAATCTATATTTTCTCAAGCTCAATTTCCAAAACATTCATACTTATATTAGTATTGTATGAACTGAGATATATTATCTAGAATTGAGTTGCATTGTTTTTCTGCACTGCAGTTCCATACTCATCATCACAAATCTTAGTATTGAGCTCACTGCAGGGCTATGGTTTAGGCCGCTGGCCCAGTGTCTGCGCCATACTGTTTGCTTCATAATACGATGATTGATCAATATTTATATTGCTTAAAGTTATTTACTTTTTATTTATTTTTATTAGAGCAATTTCACTGGTCATCAGCACTGGGTCAGGTTTATGGCCTGCCCCTCTTTATTATCCAGTTGATGACGGATGATATATATTGACGACCACTTTGGCGATGGGGTAAACCTGTCTGCCTCAGACGCCAGTGGTTGCGGGTTCGATTCCCGCACAGAACAAGAAAAAATATATGTTCCGTGTCTGGGTGTTTATCTATTTATGCATTTATATTCTAAGTTCCCCTCTAGTTCGCTGCATGGTATCCCATAACACAAGCTATGCTGCCATGTAGTTGGTGTGATTGTCTGGGGATTTTATCATTTATTATTATTATATTAACAAGAGTTTGTGTTTTAGGATTGAATTCCGGTGTAATGCTGATGAACCTAACCCGCATGAGAGAGGCTAGTTGGGACCAGTATGTTACTCCAATAATGTTGAAATATAAACTTTATATTCCTTGGGGAGACCAGGTAAGCTTACAACGATTTTTTTCCCTTACATAAGCTTATACTGGTGGGTTACTTTGAAATGCAAAAAATATTTATTATTTACTGAGTAAACTTAGCCGAAAGTTAAAGAATTAATTACGCAACGCATGGTTACACTAGCGTTGGCAGCGTGCCAGGTCACGTGCCGCGATTGACGCAGGCGCAAGTAAAGTAAATGGTAGCAAAACTTTATTTGTTTATAGGGAATTATAATGAAAAATTAAGTACCTACCTACTTTTATTACATAATTATGACCAGAATTGAGTATAGAGATCTCCTTCAGTATGTAAAATTTGTCACCAGTCACCCTGAATAAGACGACTCAGACAACCACTTTGTTGATTGGGTAACACTGACTGCCTCAGACGGTAGTGTTTGCGGGTTCGAATCCCGCAAAATGCTGACTTGTGTAAATATAACATGTTTATCTGCATTGGTCTGAGTGTATGTACATATGACATGTATGTATTAACAAAGAAAAAATACTTAGTATAAGTATGTTTATCCGTTGCCTAGTACCTATAACACAAGCTATATACAAGCTATGTACTTTAAGGCTAAATGTAATATATCTCTCAACAATATATTAAAAAAAAAAAAAAGAAACCCAGCCACTGAGTTTCGGTGTACTCACCGTTCATGAAAGAAGTCCCGCGATTTGAGCGATAATACACCCTATGTCTTTGACATAAGAGCAATGCACGGGACATCTTTTATGAAAACGTCTGTAAGTGGCATGATGAACGTCAAAAATCCTATTGATATTATTTTGAATTCCAATAATCATAAATAGTGGCGAGAAAGAATATCATGCTTTGTTTTGGAATTAATACCAAACAAAGCCGGCCCGCCCAAATATTTATTTTCCCTGTAAGCACGCTTTTTGGGGAACTTTTTACGGAACCCTAAAAATAAATGGATTGCCACAAGCACCATCAAAATATTATAGACCTTAATATTCACTGAAAAAATATTGAGATAACCGCGGCTCATGTTGTTTACTAAATAAGTTGATCCATTTGAAGTAATTTTTTTTTGTAAAATATAAGTTTTTAAACTGACGTGGTCATTAACATTTAAATTAACTAACACGACACGGTCGTGATCATGGCGCTTGTAACAGTGCCGAAATATCGAAAACACAAAATAAAAGAAATACATGGTAAATATCCCGTTTCTAAAGTCAATTTAAATATTTATAAATTTAACTAATACCTACCGTTTGTTTTGCGACATATTACAGGATGTTACAGGGAATTTGAATATCAAATCGTAATTTCAAATCGCTTAAAACACTTCAATGTATGTAGGTATGGCAATCAAAATCCAGATTGCTATTTTGTATGAAAAACTTTTATAAGTATTGAGAATTTAGATTCAATCTTTTTTTTTTTTTTTTTTTTTTTTATAAGTGACTAAACCCGCGTTTGACCTCAATCTCACCTGATGGTAAGTGACGATGAGGTCGAAGATGAAAGCACACGGGTTTAGGAAGGAACTGGCTCTTTATACAATATTGCCGGAACACATTACCGCCGGAGCGGTAACATTTGGCGGCAGACTTTATATAAAGGGTGGTCGCTAGCCAGGCGGACCCAGAAGGGATCCTACCACCAAGCAAAATATAGTGGATTCCAAATTTAATGGTCAAGAGAATATGCAGAATCCTTTATTTGCTGGTTTTAAAAAAAGTTCTTGTTTATTACGATTCCGAAATTTGGATTTTAAATAAATAAATCTGATTCTCCCGCGTACGCGCAATCTGCAGGGTACCTGCTCAACATTCCGGTACCAGATTAAGCCGCTTGCTAAAAAAATGAAAAATTAATCTTACTTCACATTTGATTTTAGTCAAGAAAATGTCGTTCATAGTTTTCTCCTTTTCTACTAAAAATACCATTTTCACAGAACTTGTGTAATCCTCATGATGCACATTCAGTTGGATGCTTGCGAACGGAATATTTAAAAATATGGAGAAACTCTGTCGTTCAGAAGCACGATTTGTCAAAGCACCTTTCGGTAGCGCAAAGGTCCAGTAGTTTATTCGCTTGGTAACACTCGCTCGTATAAAACGCTGACTTAACTGTGTTCTGGCGTATTGCAAATTATTTCGTCTTCAATGAAATATGCTTTTATTTAGTTTTCCAACCTCTTTACAAGGTTCCGTTACTGATTGGGTGACTGAAAAGAAAACGTACAGCTACTGGCCGTAGAGAGCTGAAGAACTTAGAACATATAATCCTTAGGGGTCGTGGGGGAGCAATAAGGAAGGAATTCCCGAAATTCCCACGGGAACGGAAATTATTAGACTTTTTAGTTTGTATGAAACATCTTATTTCTTGAGTGCACGGATGTGATACTTGGCATAAAGGTTCTTCAATGAGTGACTGATTGTGTTAAACATGAACAATGTTTATGCGCGTACGAAGTCGCAGTCAAAAGCTAGTTTGATAGTGTTTTATTCAGGTAGTGTTTCTCAGAGATTATGTTACAGATATCCCTTATTAATTTAACATTAATTGATTTTAGCCTTCGATCTCATAACATAATCTTATTGCATGAGTTTACATATATTTTTCTGACACTAAAATTAATTGAGTTCTCCATTTATTATAGCTCTTTAGTTTATTTTATTGTGAAATTATCTTCAATTATTTCTTGACTTGTAATTAATTAATTTATCCTATATTAAACAGTTCTTTACTATGTATTTCTGTAAACACAAATATTTTGAGTTTTAATTTTTGTTCAACATTTAATTTTTATCTTGGTTGTAATTTTTTTTGTGTTTTATCAATAACTAAATAAATAAATATTAAATAAAAATAGAAAAATAATAGGATGATCTCCGTCACGCAGTGGTTGAATATCATATAGAATTATACCTACGTAAGAAAAATATTTAATTATTTCGCTCGCTCTCTCACAATGTCACAACCCTCCATCTAAGATTGTACTAATCGTGTTGGTCTCCTCACCACACCTGTCCAATTACAGAACTTGATGATGATTTACTGATTTGCCTTTAGTGGCTTCTCGGCCATATTTGGTAACACGTTCTTGACTTAAGTTTGTTACGAACTTGTGTAATGGATACCTACTGGCGTAGGTAAACTTAATAATTATAATATAAACATACTTGTTCATTTTCATACATACATAACGTCACGCCTGTGTCCTATATGGGGTTGGCAGAACATCAGAGGCTATAAAACCATCTGATGTCACGTTTGACAAAATTTGAAGGTATTATAATGACAGAGAGTGACGACTTTGGCAGTGACAGGGGACAGCCTATCGCACAAAAATGCTAATAAAACCTCTATCACAAAACTGTCTTTTATTTGCCTGGGAAGAGAAGCAGCTGGTACATTATATGTTTTTCTTTTGCTCCCAGTATAGCATGGAAGCGTATTAATAAATTACATATTATTAAATAGGCCCCAAAGTAAGCCTTTATTGCGGATACAACTTGAGGGCAGTATATTATACAGTTTTTTCAACTGGCCCCGGGACTCCGGGCCAAGACCTCACACGCCGCAGGCGAACATTTAATGCATCACGGAGGCCGTTAATTGAAAATTAGAATCGTCCATGAGTTGTCCGCAAATATTTGTATTCATCACACAAATATCCACCTCGAACCCAAAGTCTCTGGCATAAAAGGAAAATCATTGAACCTCCTTTTTACCACCGGACTACCAGACGCAGGCAGAACTTCCATCCGTATACAGGGTGACTGGTGACAAATTTTAGATACTGAACTCAATTTTATTCTGTACTCGATTCTGATCATAATTATGTAAAAAATGTAGGTCCTTAATTTTTCACTAGAATTCCCTATAAATAAATACTACTATGTTACTATTCACTTTACATTTTTTTTTTATAAGTGACTAAATCCGCGTTTGACCTCAATCTCACCTGATGGTAAGTGAAGATGAGGTCGAAGATGAAAGCACACGGGTTTAGGAAGGAACTGGCTCTTTATACAATATTGCCGGAACACATTACCGCCGGAGCGGTAACATTTGGCGGCAGACTTTATATAAAGGGTGGTCGCTAGCCAGGCGGACCCAGAAGGGATCCTACCACCAAGCAATAATACATACAACAGAATCGATCGCGGCACGTGACCTGGCACGCGGATCGCTGCCAACACATGCGTTGCGTAATCAATTCTTTAACTTTCGGTAATTACACACACACATACATAATATCGCCGGTTACGGGTACTTTTGACTAGACCCTTTTTGTCTTTGGTTAATTTTACTCAGTAAATAAAACATATTTATTTTTTATTATATTTTTTGTAGAGATGGGCCGAGTACTCGGTTGATACTCGGTACTCGGCGGGTTTTTTGATACTCGTACTCGGCCGAATAACTCGGTTTGAATGCCGAGTATACTTTGTTTAAGAAAAGCAATATATTTAGGTAGATATAATTAAAACAACAGTGTTAATTCAACAGTTTGAGATAATTCCCGCAAAGTTTAATTTTCCAAATCTTTAAACTCTTCTGTGTGTTTTATTTTGTGAAATTAGAGAATTGCATAAAGTACATTTCATTTTTGCTTTATATTCTACAATCTCGTCGTAAAACGCCCAAATTCGTGATCTTTTGCGTGAAGTCATTATGTCCACAATCACTGATCAGGTACTACACACAGTCAATTGTTATTTAACTACCTTTTTCAATTATTTATACACTTAAGACGCGCAACGTAAAGTATTTGTTTGCAAACTATCAAGTGTCTGGTAGATGAAAGGCGCGGGCGGGGTGAGGGGTGTATCAACGCGAGCCGGGGCCTCTCGACCGGCGCGAACCTGTTTGTACATGTTTAAGCGCGCGAAATGCGAATTTCATTGAACCGAGTTACTCGGCCGAGTACTCGGTTGAAAAAAAATTGAGCCGAGTAAAACTCGGTACTCGTTACTCGGCATAAGTATTACTCGGCGCATCTCTAATTTTTTGTCTTCATGTATGATCTCAAACTAGCACGTCAAATTAGTTCGTTTCCTCCGTTGTTATAATTCTCATAACTACAGTTTTATGTCAGTTCAACATATTTTCTTTTTCCTTTGTCATTTTATTCTTGCTAGCTCACAAAATCCATTCAGTTGCTTTTAATGCTCAGTAGCTATTGAGAATTTCCCAACGGTTTCAACGCTCGCAATACAATTTTAAAAACACTTTTATCAAGCGACTTTACATTCAAAAAGAGGTATAGAAACTTTGAGCTTCTTCAATATGAAATTCTTTGAAAAAAAGAATTGAGACGTTAAACTATAACTTAGTTGAGACTTAATATTTATTTCTCTTCAGCCAAGTTTATTTTTGAAACAAATTTGTAAGAAAATTTTATCATGATTTCGTGAAAACCTCTTAGGCATCTCGTTAACCTTCATTCACTAGTTTTGTTATTATTTCCTTAAGCATAACTTTACCATTTATAACCCCTTCTGCTTATAATATGATACTACACCGAATTTCTTCGCAATTTTTTTCTTCCACTTGAAATTTTGTGCTTATTAACATGCCACAGTATTTTACTACTATTTGTAGTTATACACAGTATTTTACTTCTATTGCCCTCCTTCCATGCTGGACTGGAAGCGAAAGAAAAACACAGAATGTGCCAGTTGCTTCTCATCGTTGGCGTACTGTAAAATTCAATTAAGGGACAGAGGTTTCATTGCCGTTTTTGCGGGCTATAGGCTGACTCTATGTCACTGCAATAGTCTCTCCCCATCACTAAAATATCTCCAAATTTGTCAAACGTGGCATCAGATGGTTTTATAGCCTCTGGTGTTCTTCCTACCCCCTTAGGGATGCTGTCGTGAAGTTTTGTATGTATGCATGTAATTGCCCTGCTACTCCTAGATAGGCATGTCTTAAATTTCATCTGGTTCGACTTACCGCGCTTGTGCGTTACATCCTTCTTGGTTCGTTCTGAGTCTATATAAATTCTGCCGTTAAATATACAGGGTGACTGGTGACAAATTTTAGATACTGAAGGAGAGCACTCTGTGTTCGATTCTGTTCATAATTATAAAAGTAGGTACTTAATCTTTCACTAGAACTCCCCATAAATAAATGTTACTATTTATTTTACAACTAAGTCAATCGCGGCACCTGACCTGGCACGCGGATCGCTGCCAACGCTAGCGTAACCATGCGTTCCGTAATCAATTCCTTAACTTTCGGTTAAGTTTACTCAGTAAATGTTACTAATATTATAAATGTGACAGTATGGATGTATTGATGTTTGTTCCTCAATCACTGCAGAACGGCCCAATGGATTTGGGTGAAATTTGACATAGCGATAGTGTACAGTCTGGAATAGCACATACCTAGGCTACTATTTATCCCGATATTCCCGCGGGCAAAACCGCGCGAAACAGCTAGTAATTGATATTTATTTTTTATTTTATTTTTTTAATATGTATGATGTCAAACTATCACGTTCTTGAGTTTCAAAAATGACCCACCGGTCACCCTGTATAAATTCTGCCTTTAAATATAAGTATTCATAATTCGCATCATTGGTGATGTGTCCGACAATGTCTTATGAAGTACAAGTTTCTCCCTAAAGCTAATGTGAGGTAAAATTAAGATCAAAGGTATGCTTAGCCACATTTCCAAAAAAAAATACTTAACAGCTATTTTTTCATTATAGACTAAACACGCGTCTGACCTGATGATAAGTGAAGATGAAATCATACGCAGAAAAATCTTAGGAAAGGCTAAACTTCGATAGCATGCATACATAACTTCACACCTATAACCTTTATGGGGTAGGCAAACACTAGAGGTTTTAAGACCTGATGACACGTTTGATTTTCGAGGTATTACAATGATGGATAGAGACTGTTGCAGTGACATTGGGTCAGCCTTCCTAAACCCGTGTGCTTTCATCTTCGACCTCATCGTCACTTACCATCAGGTGAGATTGAGGTCAAACGCGGGTTTAGTCATTATAAAAAAAAAAAAGCCTATCGCCCACGAAAACGCCAATAAAATAAAACCTATGTCCCGTAACTGACTTTTACAGTATGCCCGGGAAGAGAAGCAGCTGGTACATTCTGTTTTTCTTTCGCTCCCAGCTCAGCATGGAAGCAATCCTACATTATTCTAAAAGCAACAATTTGTCATCCAGGATATAATAAACGTTATCCTGCACTACCACCCTGAATGGGTGTTGGAAATGTCCTGTCGGTTCAACTACCGACCCGACCAGTGCCGGTATGGGGACGCGTGTAGCGACGCGACGCGAAACGGTGTGGTTGTTATGCATGGGAGCAGACACGCTTTTCATTCAAAACAACATGGAGCTTTTGCGGTAAGAATTTTTTCACTTTTATTTAAATTAAAATCTGGAAAAAAATTGAGACGGTTAATTGCTTTATCTTTATTATCTTATGGAAAATGACGGTAAACACGAAGATTCCAATTCACCTGAAAGGGAGAATAGGTAGAAATCTTAAAGCCTTGTAAATAGACGCAGTAGGTACTTTACCTTTCAACTATACCAAAGTATAAAGCGTTTTGTTCGACTCTTTTGTAAGTCCAATATAAAAAGTTAAATATAGGCTTCCAACTTTCCTTTTGTGTTAAGTTTTCACAATTGTATTAAAGGATATACTTTTTATGATCGCATTCTAATTGAAAATTTTACCTCGATTCAATAAAACCTTCTTTTGTACTTCAACTTTTTTTATGGAAAGAGTTTTATAAATTAAATGGATTAAACGGAAAACGAAACTCTTTTGAAAGTTCTTAAATACGAGTTTCTTTTTCTTGACGTTTTAATTTATAAAATATTAGCTATTTATTACCGAGAACAGGGGACAATACGGAGAAACATAGGATGTCACATTTCTGAGTTTAATTTTATAACATTTTTTAAAGTTTCTGACCTAGCAACATAGTAAAAAAGGAAACTTTGGTCATTTGAAATTATTTACCTTTTACACGACACTTACAGAGTTATAATAACGTTAGTTATTTGGACTTATTGCATGGGTCATCCCATGAGTGGGTCCATAATTATAGGACATGTATAAAAACTTAAAAGTGTGTGAGAATTTATGTAAGTGCATTATACATTTACGTTATGACTACTGAATTCATAACGTAAATGTATTCGACGACCGGCTGGTGTAGCGGTAACATACATTGCTTTCTATGCCAGAGGTCCTGGGTTCGAATCCCGGCGGCGGCGGATATTTGTGTGATGAACACAGATATTAGTCGTCAAGTCGTGGGTGTTTATATGTTTATTTAAGTTTATTCTAATAAAAAATATGTATTTATTCAATATATAGGTATATGTGTATATATTTCTTAAGTATTCAGTTATCTAGTATCCATAACACAAGTTCTTTAAGAAACTTAATTTGGGTTAGATAATGTTGTGTGAGTGTCAGAAATATTTATTTATTTATTTATTATTTATAATTAAGGTTAAATTATAAATATTGACCTTAATGTATATGGAAACATAATGGTTACATACTTTTGTTTTTTTTTTTT
This sequence comes from Stenoptilia bipunctidactyla, assembly GCA_944452665.1. Classification (NCBI taxonomy): domain Eukaryota; kingdom Metazoa; phylum Arthropoda; class Insecta; order Lepidoptera; family Pterophoridae; genus Stenoptilia; species Stenoptilia bipunctidactyla. The sequence goes on along the minus strand of OX101733.1, from coordinate 6,321,568 downwards.
GGCACAAACAGTCATAAAAAGAAACATTACAGAATGAAGCATAATTAAGTGTGAGACAAAATAGTGCCGAAGTTTTTACTACAATTGTAAACTAATGTGTAATTTATTTTCGCAGGCAATATACAGAGCGATGAATGAACACCAACTGACTTCTAATAAAACAGAACTAATAAACAAAATTGACACCTACATTAGCGAGATTTCGACCCCGAAAGATTCGGACTGCACGAGTTTTAAAGATGCCTTTTTGAAAGTGCCTAGAAGAATTCTTGCCATCGGGTCTTAGAATACCACTGACTCATTTGAGTAATTTATTTAATTTATAGTCGACATCACGAAATACGAATTTATTTTTTCGTTATTTATTTATTTGCATTAAATGCAACAGCTAACTATGACAGTATGTAATATAAGTATTATAATGTTTATAAGTGTGGTTCTGTAGTCGATATTTTTATATCGATAAAATGTTTGTCGTTTAACTTTAAAGAAAGGTAAGTACTGAGAATGGGTCTTCGCAATTTCGTACAAAATGCGCTTCTAATCAACCGATAAATTCGCCAACGACACCTCATAGGCATCTACGACTAGGGTTGTCACTAGAGTTTTTGATATTTTTTTAAAAATGGAGCACACGCAATATTACATTTCAATAAATATTGAAAATTTTAGTATCGCCCACATTATTTGAACTAAATGTATGTCGAACAAACGTATGAAAGTTAAAAACAATTCACTGATTCCGTTGCATGGTAAAAAAGTACATACCGTCCTATATTGAATCAGCTGCCATTTTAAAAACCAAAGTTTATTCTTATTATTATTTTCACAGTTAGATCATTTTGAAGTTTATTTTTTCGATTTCCAAATTCGATTTAAAGTTTTTTTCATTTTGTTTGTCTTTTACCCGCTTAATTACCTATCGGGGAACTTTCAAGCCTTTAGCTCTTATTTGACAAATGGTAGCCTTATTGAATAAAAGCTGCTCGCTGATTGGTTTAAAAAGACTTGCGTTCTTGACATGAATACGATTTGAATCGCATTTAACTTGTAAATGTTACATAAAACATCGAACGTTATAAAAAGTATTTCACCAAAAAGTAATTAACTTAGTGTTCAAAAAAATAAACATACCTCTTTTTGAAGTTAAACGACACAAAAATATGTTACAAAAATTTATTAGATAAGCCTCATCGCTAGATTTTTACATTCCATGAGCATGGCATTGTATCTACAATAGACTCAAAACACTAGTTACCCTCCCCAATTTAGGGCCTGTATTAATAAAACAATCTCCACTCTGAGATCGCTATTAAATCTCAATGTATGTATGGAATTAACTCTCTTAAGTTCACTCTTAGTGTCGAGACCATTTTAAAAACACGGCCTAAAAGGCCGCTTTTTTGCCGCTACCAATGCTACGCCACTATGTAAAGTCGGAACTTTCTACGCCAAATAAAAAATATATTTGGTTTTATATACCCGAAATGGACAAAGCCTACAGTTAGATGTTTAACGTTATTAAAATAATCTAACCTATATTTAGTTTTAACCTACACCTAGGCACCTGCTACTATATCTACTAGATTATAAAATTTTGATCTTCGGCGTAACGAGCTTTCGGCGAAGAATGTTACGACTTGTCATAGTGAGCTGACAACCAATACCTCTTTGTTACACGATCAACAGTTTTAGTTTATAGATACTCAGAAGTATGTAATTGTATGATTTAGGTTACATATATCTATACCATAGTATAGATACTAAAGTATGTTATATACTATGTTATACTATGTTATATACGTACTAGTATAGTAGTATGATTTAGGTGACATATACCTATACCATATACAAGTAATGGTTTTAGAGCTATCAACTCAACTGAAAGCGAGGTTTTTCAGGATAAAAAGTGCTATTCCAGACTGTACACTATCACTATGTCAAATTTCATTAAAATCCGTTCAGCCGTTCTCCCGTGATTGAGGAACATCCATACATCCAAACGTTCACATTTATAATATTAGTAAGAAAGAAGTAAGATTTGCAAAAAAAGTAATTCTATTGTTGCTCTGTTTGAATATCTACGCCGAAGCTTGTCATATGTTACTTGTCACTGTCAAATAAAACTTAGGATCACAGCATATTCTTCAAAATATGTTACAATTTAGTGCCTTCTATGTTTACAATCCTATTATCAATGTCAATGTATTTATTTTGTACTTTTTTATTTAAGAAACTATTGTTAAGTGGGTATTACGTTATTTTTGTTTATATACAATTGATTGTATTATGAAGTTGTTAAAGATTTATATGATAAAGAAATGTACTCAAAATCATTTTACCTCAATACAGTTTTTATAGTAACACTTTGTTTTTTATTCTTTTTTTTTAACCCATTATTAACCCTAGGAGTCGTCGTGGTATGACTTCATTTCTAGTCCTCTGATTGACAAGTACTTAAAAACTAGTAAAACTGAAAATTTTTGGTAAAAAGAATTAAAACTTGGTAAGTAGGTACACAATTATTTATACATATATAAATAATATTACCTATTTATATGTATTAAATCGCACAAGAAGAGTTATCAATGACTTAGCCTTATTTGCTTAGCAGACTTCCTTAAATCATCCTCACTTTCACAATTATAATACTAACCTATTAGTAGGATTTTTATTGTAGACTAGGCCTGCGTTTGAATCTCACGTTCAATCTCACCTGATGGTATCTAAATGAAGATGAATTCGAAGCTGAAAGCGCACGGACTTAGGAAAGAACTGACTCTTGTGAAAATAATGCCGGAACGCATCACCGCCCCAATCCGCAATCCAATAAATAAAAATGTTTATTAATTTCAGAAAGCATAAATTACAAATATTGGCTTAAATATACAAGGAAGGAAGGAAGGTGCCTGAACTAGGATAATCCTGTTTTTCAGGCTGGAGAGTGCTAATAGTATATTATGTAACAAGTGAGCTAAGTTGCTAATTACACGCTATTGTTGCTTGGAGGCGCTGTGCCGCTGCTGCTGCACGCGCGCCGCCTGTCCGCGCGCCGCCTGTCCGCTGGCCGCGCCGCCTGGCCGCGCGCGCTCATACATTTAATGTATAACCCGGATCAATAAAATATGCTCTGTTTACTCGCATGTAATTTGCACTAAGGTACAATTCAACTTTGTAGGATTCATTATATTATGCACTAGGGTATAATATATTACTGCACGCGTGACTTATAGCCCAGTTTATAGTTCTAAATTCAATAGAATAAGGCTCACTTTACGAGCAAGTGTGTTGAAAAATAACATTTACAATTTATTCAAATAAAATATAACTTCTATAAAATAAAATATGGATCTTAAATACAAACATAGTAGAATCTATTTAACTAGTCTTAAGAAATAAAAATAAAATAGGAAATTGTGACAATTTTAAATTTAAGAGATTTACCTACATAACTATTTAATCATTTAACATTATTACACTTTTATGCAAACATTATCAAAAATTAACTTATAACAGTCAGTAGCATCTCGATTTCATCGTACGTCAATTCCTGGAGAACTGTTTTTAAATCCAACCACCCACAGCAGATTTTATATGGAGGTTGGTCGCTATCCAGGCAGACTCAGCCGGGATCCTACCACCAAGCCGAGGTCACTCGGATTAATCGATTTTTACGACACGATGATCCAGGATCCTACCCTACACTGACGAAAAAATTTGACCTTCATCTCCCCATACAACTTAATCAGACCCCCATGATATAGGTAGGTACTTCCAGGAGCTTAACATTTTTGGGGGGTTACCTTTATTAATAACGAATTTTATTAAGGTGAGTGGGGGGAAGATGGAAAACGGGGTAAGACAGAAAGTCAACAATAACGCAACATCTAGCAGATTTTTTGAAGTGTTTGTAGCACTGTTTAAGCCGCCATTTAATACTTCTCCTATGTCATAGTCAATGTTTGAAGGTTATTGCACAGAAACATGTTTTTTTTTACAAAATTATACAATACTTATGACTTTTTGCGTGTTTCTTCAAGTATTTTTATCTTACCCCGCATCCTGTAACTATCATTAAAAGCTAGGTACAACTGATTCTTTTGGTTATTTAATAATTACTTTTTATTTACCTTTAAGTTATTAAATACGTTTTTTGCCATTACTCGTATTTTAGGAATTGAAACAATTTTCTATCTTTACCCATTACATTTTGATGGGGTAAGATGAACATATCAATTTTCGAGTAAGATATTTGGATATTATGCTACCAAATATGACAAATATAACATAATCAGATTTTTTCTTTTTTCTGATTTTGCCTTTAACTTTTATTATCAATTTTACTTTAAACAATCGCTCAGCAATGTTTGAGAACATCCACTTCGATCTTTCCCCGGTGGGGTAAGATTGAAATACAAAAATTACTTAAAATATTTGTCTTGTCTTTGTTTCCTTAGGCGTTTTGATGCTTGAGTCTGTTATTTTGTTTGCAGGGCATTAAATTCCTTAGACTAGTATTGACCAAGAATGTATGTCATTCTCGTAAACGATTTTAGAAAATAGTTTGATCTTTCCCCGTCACCTTTCCGTCTTTCCCCTGTTTTATTTTTGTCCATTGCAAATGATTGCAAGTGTGGCACTCATTCCTTAATAGTTTTAAATTAAATTTAACAAACTAGTTTAAAAATATACTCTCTGGTCGTCATCCACTATCCGGCCCCCACTCATCCCTGAAACGTTTTGCCACATTTTCATAATACCGAAAATACGATTGACATATTACTGATATATATTGTTAAACTTACAGGCTTCAAAATCCGTTTTCGTTAGAAACTATAGAGTAATATCAGGCCTGGCTCACTCCGCGCGGTACATCCGTTATTTACCTACAGCGAAGCGCACCGCCGGCGCTACTCGAATGGGTCGTGTATCACGCGCGCGCCCATCGGGACGTTGTAGATACCTACCTACCTAATAGCACTCACAGTAATTCTATGATCGAGGTCGCAAATAGTATTTAAAAATGGACATAAAAAGAAACAAATATTCAATTAGATTATGTTTGGATTTGATTATGTTCAATTTAGCAAACAAAACATATGTAGTATTACTAATTATTCGTCGTCACTTTTTTTTCATTTTGTACTGTAGGTAAGTTTAAACAATATTTTTTACAAAGGTAGAATAACAGTAATACCTACATCGGTAGATACTTAATTACAAATAAGGAGATTAATTATTCTTCACTAGGCAGCAACCCTAACAGCGTAAGAAAAGATAAGAGGCATGCGATAGAAAGAGACAAAACTTCTAGGTATATAAATTTGCAGGTACGTAATGCTGTGCGAGCTGAATTCCACCGTATCGCGTCGTAGCAAGACTCGAATTTATTTAGATCTTCTTGCGGAGTAATTCTTCTGTACCAACTATTACTTATTCTGTGGTAATATTGGAGAGTAACTAATGTCGAATTGAGCTTATGAGTCACTCAAGGCAATTTTTTTTCTTAAAAACTATATTCTGTTATGATAATTGATATGCAAGCTACATATTTCTCAATATTCATTCTCAATCTCATATTTCTCAATCATAAAAATACAATGAAAATATCAAATCGCCTCTTTATTACGAGAATCGAAAAAAATTACGTAGGTAGGTACGTTCTTCCGCGCAAATATCTAGGTAAGTAGGTACTTGATTTTATGAGTTGGACTGCTGACCGGTATTACCTCGTGACCGGTATTACCCTATTTTACCCTATCTGGTACAATTTGCAGAGTACCTACGTACTTATTTATAAGTCCAATAATCATTTTTCCTAAGTATACCGTTACATAACATAGGTAGGTAACATACATACTTTATTAAAATAATAAATAGAATCCAATTAAGACAACCGCTCTGCCATGCAACGCCGTTAATTAATAAATGCGACAGCTTCAAGATTCTTTCGTGTGTATTCTCTTGCAAATGTTTTATCTTTATTGTAAATAGGTATAAGACGTTAAGTAATTATATTGTGCTATTCAATTTAATTTAGCTTAATTCTGTTTTCTACGTAACATTAAATGAAAACGAATGTTTTAATTAAACGGGGTAACGAATGTGAGAAATATAATTAAAATGTATGTTGACAACCCTACTTCATATTTACATAAGATACACACAACATACAGTCACGTTTAATAATATGTATACATTTTCATTGTAATTTACACTTTATCGCAACCAAATAAGTTGCGAAGTGATAAGATATTAATGCACGTGACACCTTATACAGGGAAAGAGTAGATAGGGGTATTTCCGAAAACTTTGTAATGTAGAATTTCTATTTATAAAAATGTGAAAGCCGTGTCTGTCTATGTAAATTAAGTATCCACATTATCTAAAGGTTACGATCAAAAATAGAGGATGGTCTCTTGAAATTAAACAAACCTTTTTAGAATTTACCTAACAAGTAGGTTTAATGGGAAACAAAACAAGTACGTAGGTAACTGCGTGGGCAAAATTTAGATTGGATGTCGCCTCTTATAAATATTTGTATTTTCCTTGATGATACTCGTAAAACTTTTCTGATATAATGTTTAATGAGTTCAATAATAAATGCGTGGGTGAAAATGTGTTTGGAAGTCGATTCCTACGAACATACAGAGTGGGAAGGAGTATAACGATAGATTTTAATAAAATCCTAATTAAGAGATAATCAATTCCTTTCTGATTAAAATCTATCGGTATATTACAAGAGCAGTAACATTGTATAAAAAAGTATCATTGTTGTGTAACGCCTAATTTTAAAGATATTTGATTATTCCAGTAAGTAATTCAAAAGTTGAAAAGTCTCAAGGGTAAATCACCCTGATAATGTGACGTAATCACACACACATAAAGCAACTGACGTCATTTCATACTCCACTCGTCATTTATCGTTACTTGTCAGTGGTGCGAGCACAGAACTTCGTATGTTCATTCTTGACATACATTCGAATGTTCGTATAGTATGGAGTCGATCGTAAGTTTTTGGTAACATTGTAATTTTATATTTTATAGTTATTTAAGAGTACAACATGTTTACAAGCATTCAAAATTAAGAAGGCACACATTTATTTAAGCTGGCCTTGCGGCAATGGATTGATTGTAATTATTACTAACAAACCGTCTTCATACCTACTGTAAGAATATTCGGAAATAATACGAGTCGATAAAGTTCTGTGCTCGCACTGCAGATTCGTAAAAAATGGAGGGTTTTTTCATTTTCATTCTTTATTCACAAGGAAGGTTTATTAAATTTTTTTGATGATTAACGAGGCAACTTAGGACGCGAGTTGACATAGCATTATTTACTTGTAATTCCACCGGGAATCCAAGTATAAAAACTGTCAGCAGGTATACAAGGACTATGTATACCTACCCACCCCTGTATCGTAGTTTACAAATTAATATACAAAATCCTTGAGTAGTATTTGATATTGCAACGGCTTACGATGATCTTCGTGAATTACGATGAATTCGGACAAACCTAACGTTAGAAAATTAAAAGAAATCATAAATGTAGAGCATATAGTAAGTCTGCGAACTGGTATTGAGTATTGAGTTTGTATGAAACCGCGACAAATCGCTCTCTCGCCCGCTGGCGTCGAGAACGGCCCAGATTCTCCGCGTCCGCGTCGCTGCCCCCGCCGCTGTCGCTCTCGTTGTCCCAGCCGTCCAGTTTGCAGTCTAAGGGTGTAACCACACCAAAATCGATCGATAGTTTTTACTAGGCCAAAATTCGATCGATTGTTGTGGTAAGTTGAACAGACTTTTTTCGTCACGTTAGATTAAAAATCTTTTAATTCCTAAGTAAGGAAAATCCCCAATAAAGTACAAAATAATTTTGGTATGATTACCTAATTAATTGGAGATTAATTCGCTATTAATAACATCATCAATCAATTCGGCTCTCGTTTCAATTAAATTCCAATATTGGTTGTGGATATAGGTATAATTGAACAATTTCAAAGTCTGACAATTACATTATCTTAAAAAAAAAATTATAAGTAACTAAAAAAATTCAAGATAATCTCCTTTGACGATGGGGTCCTGTCTGCGTCAGACGCCAGTGGCTGAAAGCTTGATTCCCGCGCGGAAGGACAAAAAAAAGTTCCGTGTCTGGGTGTTTATCTATTTATGTATTTATACTCTAGGTTCCCCCCTAGTTCACTACATGGTATCCCATAACACAAGCTATGCTTACTTTGGGGCGATGTAGTTGGTGTGATTGTCTGAGGATTTTATTATTTATATTCTAGGTTCCCCCCTGGTTCGCTACATGATATCTCATAACACAAGCTATGCTTCCAAAAATGGAGGAGGTATGTTTTTTCTTTGTGTCTTTGTGACCCAATTGTGAAGATTTTGAAAATTGTTGTTCCATATGATAGAGGATACCTCATAGTTGGTCCCTTTTTAATTTCATCGAAAAAATATGTATGATTTCGGAGAATGTTTACGTTGATGTCATTCTCAACTCAGCCAAAGTTTTGACATGAAGTCGGTTTTTTAATGCTCTGCATTCGTTGATTATCAGAAGCTAATAATGAGTTTGTTTTGTTGGCCGTGTATTTCAAAGAGTTGTGATGATGATGATGATGAATTTTAGAAATACTTATTTATTTATTGATATTTTAATACTTTCGGTATCTACTTACCTAAGTTTTTCATTTCACTTTTAGATAGGTACGCATTCAAATATTGAGACTTCTCGTTTATTCTACAATCTTCGTTCATTATTTTCTATTTCAATTCAGTTTCAGCAAAAGTTTGATAAAGTTAGCACAGTGGTAAACTTTTGCGATTCAAACTAGGTATTACTAACTTAAATCTTATATCCTTCCATTGTGAAGTAGATAAAGTTCTAGAATTGTAGACATGAACTTAGACCTTTTTTCTCAGTTATAAAGCTTCACAACTAACGATAGGTATTCAGAAATACCAAAATAAAGGTCTGCTCACAGAATTTTAGAATATATATTTTATTTATGATATTTGATCTCGTCTCTTTCCCGAACTAATTATGCCGCTAACTCTTTCATTAACAGATCTTGTACCCAAATTAATAAGATTTATAATAATATCGACATCTTTAATCTCGCTCTCCCAAAATAAAAAAAGAACTCTTTTCGCATCTCCATATTTAGTTATTTATTTTAATTTCATTATTGTACTTACTAATGTATTGTGTGACCGTGTTTTTCTTTTAAATTTATAATTTTTGGCATGGAAACTTCACTGGTCTCTGTATAAAATATATATTTTAACTATAAGTGCCTATAATGACTGTTTGTTTCCTGAATAAAGTAAATTAATAAAAATAATCTCACTTGTTTATTGAAGATGAGATCGAAAATGACAGCACACAGGCTTTGGAAGAATCTAGATCCTTAAGATCTTAATAAAATATCCCCGAGCACATCATCCCGGTGATATTTGTCGGCAGATTATTTAGGAAAGGCAGTTGCTAGCCAGGTGGGCCTTTAGTGGGTCCTATATCCAAGCGGGGGCAAGCAAGTCGCATTTTAAGACACGCTTATCTAGGAACGATAGGTCTATTTTAAGCCGACTCTACGCCGCTGAATTTAGATTTAGACTAATAATTAATATACCCAATCAGTGGGCCTATTATAAATCTCAAAACCATGCGATGATATCATTAAATAGTTTTGACGTAAAACATATCCTGCGATCAATATTCGGGTATTACTTTTCTGCGAAATCTCTTAGCTAAGCTCTTACCAGACTGAATACAATAATCCTAATATATAATAGTAGGAATAGTATTGATTTATGAAAGCACCCGAAGCGGAAAAACATGCTATGATATCATGAAATACTTTGACGTAAAACATATCATGCGATCTTTATTCGGTATTACTAATCGGCGAAATCTCTTAGCTAAGTTCTTGCCATGTAGACTGAATACAATAATCCCATTATACAATAGTATTTATTTATGAAAGCATTCGAAAAGGAAAAACACAAATGAAATCAAGAAACAAACATATCATAGATGTGGGTGCGATCTCACCTTTTTCAATTGAAGTTTTTAAGTCATAGAACTGTCATTGCAAAAGGAAATGCCTCTTGCATGCAATGAATTGCAATGTATGTATGTATGTATGTGTAATCATTGTATCATAGAAATTTTAGAGGAAGAATAAAGTATAATTATTACTCTAAGATAGAAATCTTGTTTATCATGTCATGTCATGAAAGAACCGTAATAGGCCCGCAGGTTTCACTGGCTCGCGCAGGTACCGTATTAGCACCTGCGAAGTGCCACATACACATTCGAATGACCAGTGACCTGTACCTACTACGTACAAACACTGTAGGAGTGACTAATGATCGTTGTCCAGGTTTTCAATATTGTGGTTATCGGAACCAGTAAGTGAACCTGTCAGAACCTGTCAACCAGTGTTTGGTACATCCAAACGTTTTTAAATTTATAATATTCTTAAACTAATAAAGTTCAACAGTTTGTTTCTATATTTAAATGTGTTCATCTCAGAAACTGACTCTCGGGTTAAATTTTTCTTGCGTTTGATAGCCAAACCCTTGTGGAAATTCTGATTGGTCATAATTTACGCGGGAAAAATCGCGCCAATATTTTATTTGAAAAAAAAAACTTGGTTGTGGAATATGGGACAAACTTTATTAAACAAATACAGCTATGACAGATATAATTTATGGCGAAAAGTGAAGAAGACCTTTCATGACTTGCCCAAAACATTTCAGTTTGCCAATTATAGTTTTGCCTTTTGATTTGATTTCTGTACCACATGTGACCTACTTACATAAAAAATTAAGAATTCGAATTTCCTCATTATATTTATATTGTTACGGATTGCCTGCTTATTTACCTACTCATCGCTTTGAAATAATGATTTACATCCAAATGCATAATTTTACTGTAGTAGTTATGTTTGTGTGTAGCTTCTAAACATCGTTGCTTAGCTAAATTTAGCACTAATCAAACTTTGCTTAACACTCGTCCGCTTTATGTAACCGGGCTAGTTTAATTATGAGATACTCCACGTATCTGCGAAGTGAACAGCATAGTCTGTGGTAGTAAGTTCAGTAAAATTTCCATTTGATAGACTCACTTAGAACTTCTTTTTCTCTTATTTTGCTTTGTTTTTCGATTGAATGGATGTAATTGTTTTCGTTAATTGTATAATTTTTATTACTGAGGCCCAATGTATATTTAGTTTTGCTTAATTTTGAAAAATAAAGAAAAATGAAAGTAATTAATAAATTGTTCATAAAAAAAAAAAATATTCCTACCTGTACAGGCATACAATATGATAATTTACCAAATAAGAGTTATGATTTGTGTGTCGTTCGTGCATATCTTTGCAAAAACTTTTGAAAATTTTACTATTAGCTATTTCTTAGTTAACAGTAGTGCGTTATTTTATCAGTATGATGTCCATAGATATTTACACAGAAACCTAATTTAATAACCAAACCAATTAAAATAGATCAGTACAAAAATAAATTGAACCAAAAAACCCAACATCTGCCAACCTTCATGAAGGAGGAATTCTGGCCGCAGGGAGTCGTCTTCCGGAGATTTCGAGGGCGACTGTCTCATGACTCGCGTCACACGTCGCCGAATTTACGTGCTTAGTGATAGTACCTAAGTGTAGTTTTAAGTATATTTTATATAATATGTTAGTTTAAGGTATTTATCTATGGGCCCTTTGTTTTGTATATACCATCTTTATAAACTCTGTGTTGCCTGAAAATAAATGATTATTATTATTCGGTATATAAAAATCAGTTCGCCTTTGGGCGGAAAAGACCCGACAATAAGACTTATCATTATTATTATTATAAAATTGTAGGACCTTTATTGATATAAATATCTTTACGTGTATATGGACTGGCAGCGAAATTAAATCATAGAATGTGCAAGCTGCTTCTCTTCCCGGGCCTACTGTTAAAGTCAGTTAAGGGACAGAGGTTTTGTTGACGTTTTTGCGGGCTATAGGCTGACTCCCTGTCACTGCAATAGTCTCTTTCCATCATTATAATACCTCCAAATTTGTCAAACGTGACATCAGAATTGGTCTTATAACCTCTGGTGTTGTGCCTACCCCATAAGGGATACAGGCGTGAAGTTATGTGTGTATGTAGGTACTTGTATATTTTCAATCATGGTTACAGGCACATCTAATAATAGCTTAAACTACTCGACTAACTTTAACTGAAACATTTCCACCTACATTTTCTCGTTGAAGTTATAGTTTCCAAACTTAGCGTATCACTTACTTATCTCCTAAGTTTCCTACAAGTTATTGCAACATTTTGAACCCAGATATTTAACGATCAAAAAGCTTTGTGACAGACTGATAAGACAATACTCCAAGTTGATCTATTAGAGTTTCGGAATCTTCCTACGATTCAAAAACCGTCAACAAGATTATGAAAGCATCAATTTTATTTTTAATCTTAAATCAAGCCAATTAATTTTAATATTGTCTTAAGTTTTCACGATTCATAATTTAAGTAAAACTACTTTTTGACCGGATTCATCGCGACTAATCACGTCGCTCGTCTGCAAAGACATCGAAAAGTCGACTTCAAATAAATTATACGCGATTAATCCAGTTAAAAAGTAGTTTTATTTCAATTTATTTTAATCTCTTTACGAGCCTTATAAAAGCTAACTCGTATGTACAGCCTTAAATATTATTGAAAATTAAATAAACACATTCAATACCTCGTATGTGAATGTGTAATAAATATGTATCAACAGTCATCCCATTGTCATTCAGAACGGTATAAACCACAACTGGTAAAATCTGCCAAGCTAACAGAACTTCCATCCCTATATAGTGAATTTACCAGGAAGTCGAACAAAATGCTTCGATAGTTCCTTTTTGGTACGGATAGCCGAGGTGTGGAACAATCTGCCTGCGTCTGTTTTTCCTGACCACTACAGTCCTGGAACTTTTAAGTGTCGAGTGAATAGGTTTCTCGTGGATGGACGCGTAACAACATAGTCTTCATGCGAACTTTCCATCAGGTGGTATGGAAGACAAACGTCCTATCCTTACAATAAAAAAGCCTTAATTTATCAGGAAGATTTCTAAATTTCTAAGTCTTGGAGGATATGTCAAGATGTCATCCCTGTTGGTCGCACAAGGGTTTAGGAAAGAACGGAATCTTTATTCTGTGCTCTCATGTGTGCCATATGCGGGAGCGTTGTAATTTGTTAGCATACTGTACTGGTAGCAATGGTAGAACATAGAATGTGCCAGCTGCTGCTCTTGCCGGACATGCTGTAAAAGTCAGTTAAGAGCCAGAGGTTTTATTGGAGGTTTTTTTATGGACGATAGGCTGACCCCCTGGCACTGCAATAGTCTCTCTCCACCATTATAATGCCTCCAAATTTGTTAAACGTGACATCGGATGGTTTTATAAACTCTGCTGTTCTTCCTACCCCATAAGTAGGGTAGCCAACCATACTGATTTACCAGAATTATACTATTTTTCACTACATTATACTGTTTATTGTTGAACAAAAATAAAGTTTTTTTTTTTTTTATAAAATATGGATGGGACGTTTGTCTTCCATGACACCTGATGTTAAGTGAACATGAAGACTAAGGTGGTACACGTCCATCCACGAGAAACCTATTCACTCGACGCTTAAAAGTACTAGGACTATACTGGTCAGGGAAAATAGACGCAGGCAGTTCATTCCAAACCTTGGCGACCCGTATCAAAAAGGAACTGTCAAAGCGCTTAGTTCGACTTTTCGGAATATCAACCACATACGGATGGAAGTTCTGTCTACGTCTAGTAGTCCGATGGTAAAAGGGTGAGGTTTCAATTTGCTCAAACAGAGCACTCGCGCACTCACCAAAATGTATCCTGTAGTACACGGTTAAACAAGCAACCTTACGACGATGCTCTAGGGTCTGCAGTTTTTTGGTCGTAAGGTCGACATTGTTGATTAGATTACGGACTCTTCGGTCAACGGAGTCCAGCGCTTCTAGTTGATATTTGGCTGAACTATCCCAAAGATGACTGCAGTACTCCATGCATGATCGCACTTGAGCTGTATATAAGTTTAGAAGCTGTGCAGGGCCGAAGTACCGCCATACCTTCGAGATGATTCCCAACTTTTTCGAAGCTACTTGAGCCATGAACACAATTTGTTGACCGAAGTTTAAACTGGATGTTATAGTTACGCCTAAAAGCCCTAGATGGTCAGTGATGGGGACAGATACATTTTGGAAAGTGGGCGTTAATGTGAAGGTGTTCTTTTTTGCGGAGAATAGACACGCCTGAGTTTTGGACGCGTTGAATTAGACCAAATTCGACTCACCCCAATTGGATACTTTTCGTAAGGTCAAATCAACGCGCTCAATCATTGACTTTCTTAAACTCTGGATTTCACGGGGGCTCGCTCGCGCATTGGATACGTATCTCTCTACAACTGTGCTGTCATCAGCATAACTAATAATGCCCGGTGTTAAAAGGTCATTAATGTGCAGCAAGAATAATGTTGCAGAGAGAACAGATCCCTGAGGTACCCCGGCATTAATTGCCATTTGGTCGGAGGAGAAGCCATCTAAGACTACTCGAATTGACCGTTCCCTCAGAAAATCAGATATCCTTTCGTAGAGCCCAATCGGTATGCCATAAGCTGGAAGCTTACTTAAGAGACCATCATGCCAGACCCTGTCAAAGGCCTTGGAAATGTATAAGGATACAGCTATTGCTTCACCATGACCCTCCAAGGCCTCGCTCCATAAGTGAGTGGCATACACGAGAAGATCGCCGGTCGAGCGCCCGTTGCGGAAACCATATTGGCTATCGCTTAGGAGCTCGTTGGTCTCGAGGTATGCCAGGAGTCGGTTGTTCAATACACGTTCCATGACTTTGCAAAGTATGGAGGTGATTGAAATTGGTCGATAGTTGACAGGATCGGCACGGCTTCCCTTCTTTGGTACTGGCTGTACGTTAGCAAGCTTCCAGGACTTGGGAACCTTACCGGATTTCAATGAAAGTCGATAAAGACGCGTCAAAACGGGAGACAACTCAGCTGCGCAGCGTTTTAAGACCACTGCAGGAATACCGTCTGGACCACTAGCTTTGTTCTCGTCTAGGTGCAGCAAGCATTTAAGAACCTCCTTTTGGCGAATGTGAACGGTACCCATTGTAGGTCCGAACTGAGGTAATTGGGGTGGGATTTTTCCTTGGCAATCTAGACGAGAATTTTCCGCGAAGATATTAGCAACTAAATCTGCTTTCTCCTTAGCAGTGTGGGCCAGAGAACCATCGGGTTTCCTCAGTGGTGGCAGCGACGGGCGACAAAAGTTCGTTTCGACTGACTTGGCAAGGGACCAGAAAGCTTTACTTCCCGAAGGGTATGCTGCTATTCTGTCTCCGATACGGCCTATGTGGGCGAAACGAGCTCTTTTGATTACCTTTTTGCAGGACTTGGCGGCAGCATTGTATCTTTTCTTAAGTTCATGCGAATCCAGGGCTTTGCTTCTGTGAGCATTTGCCCAGGCTTTGTATGCTTCTCGCTTTCGCTTTTCAGCGGCAAGGCAAGCAGTATTAAACCATAGGCGAGCTTTGGTTTCAAGGGATAGATCAGCGTGGGGAATGAAGTACTCCATTGCTTGAACTATCACACTTGAGACAGCATCAGCGCAGCACGATGGATCGGTTGAAGTAAAACAGGTTTGCCGCCACGGATAAGATGCGAAGAAATGTCGCATTTCATCCCAATCTGCTGACTTGTAACGCCATACTCGCCTGGAGCCTTTAGGGCGGGTATCAGGTGGCGAGTACAGCGATACAGATTTCACCATACAGTGATCGGATGTCCCTAAAGGTGCAGTGACGGACACCGAGTATCTGTCAGGATCGGTTGTCAGCAGAAGGTCCAAGCAATACGCAGTGTGGCCAGCAACGTCGGGGATGCGCGTAGGCTCGTTAACAAGCTGTGAGAGACCATAAGTCAGCGAAAACTTAAAAGCGTCTCTGCCAGCATGGTCCTGATACGGGTATAACCACTGCCCGTGGTGAGCATTTAAATCCCCCGAAACACCAACTGCGCCGTGGGAAAACGTTGCTGAATCTTATCTGCTGTATTGCCAAGGTATTCCATAAGCCTCGTTGTCTCCCGATCTCCGCTATGTGAACGATAGATACAGGCGTAAACCACTTGGTCTAGGCCAGTATCTATGTGAACCCACATGACTGAAAGGTCCGGCACTTCCAAGTAACGGAGACGCTGACAACAGATCGCGTCACTGGCATACATGCACACCCCGGCGTGCGGGCGGAAAAGAGACTCCAAGATATAGCCTGGGTAACCAAGGTATGCCGGGTCTGACGGATCGCAGATCTGCGTCTCCGTTAGAAAGAGTAGGTGTGGTCTCTCCGTCTCAAGATGGTGGTGGACATCATTCAGATTGGAGTGCACTCCTCGGATGTTACAGAAGTGCACTTTAAGGGAGAGGAAGTGCAACCGCTGTTGAACCGTACTCTTTTTAGGACCTTTCATTGTGAATTGGTAGTGGAGTGAATAGGGAGGAGACTAGAAGTTGAGTGAAGTGCTGCAAATGGAACCAAGCAATTCGTAGGGAACAACGACCACTTTGGCGTTGGGGTAAACCTATCTGCCTCAGACGCCAGTGGTTGCGGGTTCGATTCCCGCACGGAACAAGAAAAAAAAAATGTTCCGTGTCTGGCTGTTTATCTATTTATGTATTTATATTCTAGGTTCCCCCCTAGTTCGCTACATGGTATCCCATAACACAAGCTATGCTTACTTTGGGGCCATATAGTTGGTGTGATTGTCTGGGCATTTTATTTTATTTTTTATTTTTTTTATTTTTTTGGGGAACTCGCCTGGAGACTGTGGGGACGCCCGAACCCCCCCAAGGTTGCTATCGGGTCCTCTCCAACCGGTCGCCAACCGGCACGATGGAGCCTCCCGGGATTTTTCGTGAGGTGGCGGGGCAGCCTTTCGCATGTGGCTGGCATGCTACTTGGGCCCCCTACTACCTGCGGTCGGCCAGCGGTGCACCGTGCTTCGGATCCCGCTACCCTCCAAAACGAGTTACCCGGTGAGTCATTATCCTACGAGTTGAAAACTGTTCTCCGATGCAGCACGATTACTCAGACCTATCCTCCTCAATGGCTACACTAGACATCATGCCGGAACGCAACTAGGTTACTTGGCGGCATGGTTTTGTCTAGTGGGTGGTGACAAGCCACTGCCGAAGCCTACCACCTGATTTTCCTGCTCGTTTAGCACCACCCAGGGACAACTTACAAGGCATCGAGGGCTAAACCTTGCGGACGCGAGCAGTTTCCGTGTTAGAATGTGTTTAAAATCAGCATAAGAAGCGAAACACTTTATGTGCTGGACTTTAATTAATAATTTTTTCAAGAAGCTCTAAAAATATGTGTACATACATACATACATAACTTCACGCCTGTATCTCTAATGGGGCAAGCAGAACACCAGAGATTATAAAACAATCTGATTTTTATAAAACCATTTTAAAACCATCTGATTATAAAACCATCGGAGAAAATGTCAAGACGACCACTTTGGCGATGAGGTAAACCTATCTGCCTCAGACGCCAGTGGTTGCGGGTTCGTTTCCCGCACGGAACAAGAAAAAAAAAACAATTGTTCCGTGTCTGGGTGTTTATCTATTTATGTATTCATATTCTAGGTTTCCCCCTAGTTCGCTACATGGTATCCCATACCACAAGCTATGCTTACTTTGGGGCTATGTAGTTGGTGTGATTGTCTGGGGATTTCATTATTTCATTATTCATTATCTGATGTCACGTTTGTCAAATTTGGAGGTATTATTATGATGGAGAGAGACTATTGCAGTGACAGGGTCAGTCTATCGCCCTCAAAAACGCCAATAAAACATCCGCCCCTTAACTGACTTACAGTATGCCCGGGAAGAGAAGCAGCTGACGCATTGTATGTTTTTCTTTCACTCCCAGTCTAGCATGGAAGAATGAAGGAAGAATGTGTTTAAAACATTATATAAATTGAGTACTGTTTAATTTTCCAAAATACTGTTTGATATTCTTTTCAGACTCAAATATACTTTATTTCTAGAAAAAAAGGTGGCAACCCTACTCATAATAGATACAGGTGTGAAGTTATGTATGTATGTACTTTATGTAGAGGATAGTTCTTAGCCAGGCCAACCCTGAACAGGTTCTTTTATCAATAGGTCATAGGTCAGATGCTGATAATCCTGATCCCGGAGCGGTAGGATTATTCTCAGCTGTCGCTTCACGGTAAAATAATCTGTAAAAAATGTTCTTTAATTCATTAATGATAGAAAGAAGACTTCAGCATTGAAATTGTACTTTTCAACCGACTTTAAAAAGGAGGAGGTTCACAATTCGTGTTATGTTTTATTTTTGTGTCTTTGGTACACGATTTTACGGACAGAGGATACTTCAGAGGTAGTATACATTACATCGAAATTGATTGAGCATTTTTTGAAAAAATTTAAACTTTCGAAAAAATTATGTATCAAAACTGTGAATTACCTTGATGACCTAATACTTCAGCCAAAACTTGTTAGTGAAGTCGGTTTTTTCAACCGACTTCCAAAAAAGGAGCAGATTCGTCTGTATGTTCTTTGTTTGTTTTTTTTTTGCGTCTTTGTTACACGATATTTCAGACAATTATGGATCGATTTTAAAAATTCTTATTTCATACGATAGAGAATATTTCATAATTAATCCCATATAAATTTCATCGAAACCGGTTGAGTAGTTCATTGAAAATTTCAAATTTTTTACACAATATATATGATTTCGGAGAACGTTTACGTGGATGAGATTATAACTCAGCCAAAGTTTTGACATGAAGTCGGTTTTTTAACGCATTTTTTAACTGCATTCGTTGATTATTACTAACGTAAGTACCTACTCTGTTTATTTTTGTTCATAAAATATTATTCATAATGTTTTTTTTCGATTTTATTATATTGGACTCCGTTGGTTAGTCGAAACATCTTTCGACGATAGTAGGTACGTTTTACCGAAAAAAAAAAAACAAATTTTTGATAGACATGTTGTTTCTTTTGATTTCCCATAACTCTAGGGTATTAATGGAACCATGTAATAGAATCCAGTCAAAACATCTTATGTAAAACATTTTTGTGCGAAGTATGAGAAGCTATGCACAGGTACAATTCGCAACGTTTTGAGTTGTACATAGTATTGAACGTTCCTCAAGTTTTACAATTTTTTTGTTGTCTATTGTATGACTTCTGTGACATGCATATATTGAATGAATGTTTAAGAGATTTTACAAGGGTGATCATTGATGAACTCATTAGATATTTAAGATTGACCATATCTTGGAAAGTATGCACTTTTGAACCACATATTCTTTGGCAATAAGTATTATTTTTAGTACCTAAGGAACAAACCCTCAAAGTTATGGGATATCAAAAAGAACACCTTCTGTAATTCGAAAACGAACTACAATTATTGGGTAAACGTCATTAATATAATCCTGACCTAACCCTACATTTTTACGACACACCTGCTATTATGCGAGACATAAAAAACTGAATTTCGACGAAACGTGCCATCGGCAAAGGGTGTTTCGTCTAACTATAGTGCCAAATCATTCGAAATATTTTTTCAGTTAATGAATTTTTGAATATTTAATTTAGTTTAGTTACTGTTTGTTCTACCTATATTACGTGGAGTGTTCGTGTAGTGACCAGTAGCCAGACTTGGGATAACATATGAATTTATAATAAGGATAACTTCTTACATACATTGTCCATACTTTCTTATATCCCTTTGTATAAACTTCGTTCAAACATAATTAGATTCTATTGAAAATTCGATGTCCGGACTGCAATCCAGTTAGTCAACTTGCCCAGTTTGATAGAACTTGTACCTATTGTTAGGAGACTTTACTACGATAATCTATTTTAATAGGATGTTTTACAAAATTACTGAGTTATTCTGCCTCATTTCGCTGATAATTTTATTGATTTATAATTATTGATATATTTATTTTTTTATTATTAGTTATACGGACAGTGCCCAGTTACATAACTAACACATTACATCAATGGGTCTGGTTTTTACTAATACAAAGCGCAATAACATGTAAAGTTTTGTGTTTATCTAATACATACATATTAAGAATATATAACGAAAGTAGATGCTGGGGATTTTTGCTAACTTTTTCTATGGCGGTACTAGCAAAAATGTCAGTCGTTTTTCTGGTGTCACTGTTGTCAATCGAACGGTGGTGGTTTTGGTACTTGAGATTTTGGAATTTTCATATTCGAAAATGAATAAACAAATGAAAATTTAGATAGATTCATAATTTTGGAAACAGCAATATCAGTGACTGTGACGATTCATCCATATATAATTGCTGGATTCATACTTGGATTACAATGAATAAAAATAATTATTGTATTTTGTCGTTTTATTTTTAAACCTGATTAATACTAGTTGCCTACTAGGTCCAACTAGTAGGACAGTATCAATTTTGTTATTTTTTACTATACTTTAATAAAAAAATAATTAATCAAGTAAGTATCAAGTTTGTTTAATCCATGTAAGTGTTGTGCTATAGTTGGGGTAACCATGATGATATTTTTTGGAATTCGCCAGATTGTTTCAGTCTCTACTTTCATTAACCAGACTATAGCTATTCTTTTAATACAGAAAATAATCGACGAAGAACTCGAGATATAAACATAAGCTGAGTAAAAAAAATTACATGAAAAACTACGTATTTGGATAAGTAATTTCATACTTAAGTGGACAGAAAATGATTTGTAGAAAGAGCGTTCTTCGACTTTGATAAATAATTCACGAATTCAGGTAATTTCGGGCTTCAGGACATTATAGGTCAGAGGCAAGGGTGAATTAAAAATTAATTTAATGCAGACAGCTCAAGTAGCAGTAAACTTTCCCTACATTCGTTATTTGAATTTTGATTTTACATGTTTGGTTAACCGACTTTTATTGGATTTATATATTTAAAGTCAAATAAAATTCAAAAAGTTCGTCTTAGTAATTTCACAAAACACTTGATGAAGTCAGTCATCACATACTTCGGCTTTAACTAGTTGTTGATAGTTGTTAAATAAGATATTACAGTAAACCAAGAGACAAAAAAAGCCGGCGGAAAAAGACTCTTGGCACTCTTTTTCAGTCAGAATTATCAAATTAATACAAATAGGTACAGTACAAATTGACCGTGACATGAAAAAAAAACAAACACAAGACAGCTAATTGTGAGAGCCAATGTTATGCCACAACCAAATTGCTTACATATAAGGTGCAATTAGCTATGGATGCACAATACGAACATGATAAACTGGGACCAGAGTATTTGAATAAGAATGGAATAAAATAGTCATAGTATCATTAGCAAATAAGTTGGCACACGAGCTTTTTATTTTACTGATTATACGTTTTTCTTTTACTGTAACTAAACCTGTGTTTAACTTTCATTCTCATCCTTATGGGATGAGAAGGGGAAGAGGTTGAGGAAAGAACTGGCTCTTCAAAAAACATGGCGAAAATACATTATATGGCTTCACAAGACTGTGTTACCAAAGATCTCTTAAGAGATTCACTATCGTCACAATAATTTTAGGAAGCTGCTTTGCCAGAATAGAACTCTGTATATATTGCATCCAATGGATGACGCAATTTATATACAGGTGGTCACCTCTCGACGCGGACTTTAATTTTGGACCCCCTTGAGGTGCAATATCGCCAAGCACAATATCACCTTACGAGCCACTATTTCATGCAATATATTGTTATAGACACCGTTCTGGGCACTGTTTGTGCGTAACCAGGGACAGCTACGATGAAACGAGACTGTAAATTTCAACCTTATAGCATTTTGAGTACCTATTAAGAGAAAATTTCAACGGAATTTGTCCGAAATTAAGGATCGAGGGTGTATCTGTATCCGCTGTATTACAGTGATTTATTGCGAATATGTGTCGAAGTTTCAAATCTAATGAAAAATTAGATATACCACACAAACCAATCCCACACTGAGCAAAACTTTAACATTGAAATTCAGGTAACAGTGTAATACTTTCAAATTCACATTAAAAAGGTGTGTTAAATAAAGGATCTTTTTTCCTCGAATTTTAACGCGTATTATTTAACACTCGACTTTTCTTTTAAGAAGATATTTGAGAGTAACAAATCATTGGAAAGTTCATGTATATATTGTAGAATAATATAGTTTTTGTACAAATCTGCCACAACGAATGTCAATAACTAAATTCATTAACCGTATTTACCTACCTATAATGAGTTAGAATAATAAACATGTTTTAAACAGGAATGAGAATTAAATAATATTGCAAGCTGCTCAGAAATGTCCGCTACCGTAAGTACTTGTGCTATCAATGAGTTAGAACTATTTGTAAATAGTCTTTAGATATTCAAAAAAATCTCACCGGAGTCCAAGTAAATAAAAAGACGGGGCGCTATGAACAGAAAAATCTAAGTTACAAAGAGTAATGTTCACAGTCCATACAGTCTCTGACCTGTCAAACTATTTTTTGTTAGGTATGTGAATGTATAAAGATGATAATATTGTCATTGAAGTGCTGCCTGTTTATATCTAAACTATTAGTGCAGACTTGATTTAATTTCTTAGAAACAATATCGGGATTTTCATTTCAAGTGGATGATACTAGTAGTCTATTGAGTAAGATATTAAAATCCTTGCTGCGGTTTCTAATAGAAGTAAATGATTTGGAATTAACCGAATATGAGATATTATTTGCACTCTATGTTGTTTTAATACATTCCATGAGTTGTCAAAAATCTGAGAGCAGGACTAGCATGCGACCGTCGATAAATACTCGAATCGACAAGATAAATATTATTTTGTTATTTTATCCTAAGTATTTTGTTTATCTTATTTTGTTAGCACACCGTGATTGATAGAATTACTCGATATGATACCATGGTAAAGCCCACAGAACCAAAGATGCCATAATCATTAAAAAATACATACAGCTTTGAACATTACTCTTTCTAGTTTGTCCACGAATATGCACACGAACCCAAAGTTTCAGTTAAAAAACCAGTTTACGCCGTACGGTATAATACCGTACCTATGTGAGTGCATTTTATTCGTTCATACTACGAAAACGGGCAAATTTACATAAAAATACGAGAGAAAATTGCACGATAATAGTATATTATGTAACAAGTGAGCTAAGTTGCTAATTTCAGTCGAGGCTGTGATTTGAGCCCGAGCCGCAGGCGAGGGCTTAATAATGAGCACCGGCACAATCAGCGGAACAGAAAAAAAAGTGAGACTATGAGATAATAACGCATATATTTGACGAAAATGTAATTAGACACAAAATAACAAATCGATTAACATCTTTTAACAACGATTTTGAAAAGTCTTCGTTATTTTTTATTGAAAATTAAAGAAATTTGAAATAAGTGAAATTTTTTGATGATTATGAACCATCACAAAAAATAAAAAAGTAAGCATTAAATGATTTAACAATAAAATTAAAGCAAACTTAATAACGAGTGTTTCCCCCTCTTGCTCTTATTACGGTTTCCATTCGTCTGGGCATGCTACAGATTATGTTATCGATGATTTCTTGTGGCAACCGCTCCCACTCCTCAAGTAATGCGTTTCCAAGTTCATTCTGATTGTTGGGGGGTGGCATTCTAGATTTAACCCTTCTTTTTAGCAAGTCCCAGACATGCTCTATCGGATTCATATCGGGGGAATTTGCTGGCCACTGCATCACCGGTATACCTACGTGGCTCAGATATGCCTGTACCGATTGTGCACTATGAGCACGAGCATTATCTTGCATTAGAACAAAGTCGTCACCAATAAATGGGGCAAATGGTACAACAAGTTCTTCTAAAATGTCTCTGATGTATCGATCTGCTGTCATGGTCCCTCCTGTGACTATCACTAACTCCGTGCGAGCTCCCAAACATATCCCTCACCAAACCATATTCGAGCCGCCACCATAAGCCACTGTGTGCTCAAAATTAGACTGTATGTGGCGTTCTCCTTTGCGTCTCCATAGTCGCTGTCTCCCATCGATCTGTTTTAAAAGAACTCTGCACTCATCAGTAAAGAGAACCTGCTGCCATTCGTTCAAATCCCAATGACGATGTTCTCGCGCATAGCTTAATCGGTTTACGCGGTGACGTCTCTCAAGTTTTGGGCCTTTGGCAGGTATATACGACCCTAAACCAACTTCTTCAAATCTCCTGCGAACTGTACGCTCACTTACTCGTACTCCTCGAACGTCTTCCAGTTCATTTCGAGCTTGTACAGCCGTTAATCGCGTATTCCTACGAACTCCAAGTTGTAAAAAACTGTCATCTCGCCTTGATGTACATCTTTTTCTACCTTGACCCCTCCTCCTCACAAGAGAATTAGACGATCTGTACCGCTGGATGCTGCGATGAATCGTTGATACTGGTCGACGAAGCCTCGAGGCAATCGATCTGTAGGTATGGCCATTTCTTCTCATTTCATCAGCCCTAATGATTTCCAGTGATGTTAAGTCAGGCATAATAAAGAGCTTTTAATAAACAAAATTGCCTATAGAATAACAAATTTATAAAAAACCATTAAGTGCAATTTTTCAAAAAAAATACAATTACGTAGTTATTACTCGAACAAGTTGACAAAATGTATTGTTCGGGAAAATAAAACAAATGAATCAAAAAAAGTGTATGTCATCTAATTTTCTATTTTCAAATTTGACAATAAATCAAAAAAATATCATAACTGGCCAGTTCCTCAAGTAAAAGATTTTAAAATCCTGTTTTTTTTTGTGTTCCGCTAATTGTGCCGGTGTGTATATATGGATTTGAAGTGGTATAAAATCTCTTTGTTGTTTCTGAAAATATGTAATGTATAACCCGGACCAATAAAATATGCTCTGTTTACTCGCATGTAATTTGCACAAAGGTACAATTCAACTTTGTAGGATTCATTATATTATGCACTAGGGTATAATATATTATGCACGCGTAACTTATAGCCCAGTTTATAGTTCTAAATTCAATAGAATAACGCTCCCTTTACGAGCAAGTGTGTTGAAAATATTATTTTGTAATGATCTTTATTGGCCTTTGAGCAATAGATTGGCCTTTGATTTGCGTGCAACTGGTTTTCGCGACCTCTGTAATTTTTTTAACCGGCACGATATAATTGTCGATTTTTTAAATCTTCATTAAAACGCCGTAATAAAGGTGTATACAAAAACTTAGTTCACTACGAATTTTTCCACAGATTAGAGTTTAAAATGCCTTAAATGCTATGAAGCTATACCGCTCATACATAAAAAATATTTTTCATGTCAATTGTTCACGTTATTCACTGGATTAATCCGTAAAAAAGCAAAGCAACTTTTGGTAGCTGACAGTTTAAGCCCGAGGTTTTAAAAGAATGTTTGACATATTGAATGTTCGAAAAATTCGAAACTATTTCTCGAATGTAGTGTTTGGACAAATAAAACCTCAATGCATAAATAGTATATTTCATTACGAGTGCGGAAAGCCTGTCATTGCAAAGAGTTCCGACAAATGTCTACACGAGCCGAGGCGCAGCCGAAGGCGAGGGTTGACAGTCGGAACGAGTTGCAATGACGGTTCCGCACGTGTACTGAACGAACAGTTGCGAAAAAATTAAGCAATTTTATAAAATATACAAAATGGCGCCAGCCGTGAAAGATTATAAACAGAGTTTTTTTTTTGTTTACCCATTCTGGGTAGGCAAAGGGAACTATGCCCATACAGCCAAGTCTTTAGTAGATTTTTTGTATTGACATGAAATGAAAATGAATTTAATGAGATAAAATGAAATGAAACCTAACCTTACCCATTGCATCAAATCATTATATCTGATATTGAAACAAATTAGTAGCTTCTTTTCAGAAATATTTGCATGAATCGTAAAAACTTCTATGAATTTTTTTTAGTAAAAACTTCGTGGTTGATTGTTTTCTTTTTAATAGACATTATTTTGACATTTGGGAAAGAGAACGCACGAGTGCGGAAAAGGTAAAGAAAAAGCACAAGTGTGTAATAGCCCACATCCCGAACGCTAAACGTCCCTGCAATACGCCACTTTTTGAGCAACTGTATTAAAAAGGTTCATTACGTGAGGATAGGATTTTTTATTTTTATAATGAGAGCACATTCGTGATACACAGGTATAGTAGACTCGGCCAAGAAAGTAGACTAGGCACCAGTTTTGATTTGGTTATTTAATCGAAATTCACAACAAGGTTCAAGCTAGACGATAATGAAAGGTATGCATACTGACGTAAACCTAATTGATAAATTAAATATTCCATATTCAACGGGACTATTAATAACGATTCATAACTAAGGTAGAGTCGCCGAAGATGGCCCTCTTAAAAAAAATGCACCTATGATTATCCGAAACATTTGAAATTTCGCGGATTTATGCTACTGGTACTATAGAAAATAGTGCAAGTATGTTTTTTTATGAGCGTGTTATAATAATAGTCTTTTTTACGATACCGCTTAGACATTACGTACTGAATCGATATTGATTTGAATCGATTATAATGTCAACTGACAAGTAAAACTGTTTTGTAATTGGTTGATTGTTTTGTCTTCTGCTGATTGGACGGTAATGACGTGATGCAATAAGTAGGGATACACGGAGGGATAATGGCCCACCGCTACGGGCAGTCTTTGTTTTGGATCGGGTAACACGACGTGTAAAAATAAGTTAAGTTCTAATCCTGTATTATATTATATAATTTATTTTAATTAAATTATTGATGTGTATATTACATTATAGCTGTACCTATTGGTGATTAGCCCTTAGTGACTAGTGTATAGTATATGATATTATTGGGTATCATTAACCAGATGTATTATATATAAGTTTATAAAGAAATGCTATTATTTTCTTTCACGCCCTTTTTAATTAATTTGCTTTATTATACATGTTTAATTAACTATTTTGTTGTTTCAATCGATTTCTACCTTCAGAACCTACATAATAATTTCAAGTTCATGATAATTTCTATTAATTTCTTCACATCAGAAGTGGGATCAATCTTAAGCCCATTAACTAATAATCAATAATGTAAATATGTTTCAGGTGAAGAGTCATGGATCCGACTACGCTTGAAAGCCTATTGAAAGCCATCCGAGATGCAGTGACTGGAAATAAACAAGAACACGATGTGGCGCTTCCGGTGTTCGACCCTGCTACCAGCGACAGCGGTGCCTCTGCCTGGTGCGACAACATCGAAGAACTTGGAAAGGAGCTAGGGTGGAACAGTTTAACCCAAGTTGCTAAGGCAGGTAAAGCCCTTAAGGGGTCTGCTTTATTATGGTTTGAGACGTGGCAACCTCAAGACGGAAGATCCTGGGCTAATTTCCGTTCGGAAATAGTTTCTTTGTACCCGGAAAAGAAAAACCTTTCGGGTAAACTTTACCGAGCTGTTACCTATTGTACTGATTCTGCTGATTTGTACTGCGAGTACGCTAGGGAAAAGATTAGGTTATTTAAGGCTACTAAAATCACCCTTACGGAGTCGCAACAAATCGAACTTATTTGCGGAGGTATACGTGACCATAATGTTAGGATGGCATCTTTTAATAGTGGCGTCAAAACAGTTTCTGAGTTGATTTCTTTGTTCACTACATACGTCAAAACGAGAAAGCGATCATTTGATGATACGTCTAACAATACGTCAGGTGCAAGTGAAGCTAAGCGTGTTAAAACTGTGCCGCAATTAGAAAAAGTATGTTTTTTGTGCAATAAACGAGGACATTTACGCAATGATTGCTATAAAATGTCTAAAATTGGTTTAAGCAATGACTCTAAAACAAATCCTAAACTAGAAACTCCAACTACCAGTGGCATCAAAACATGTTCCTTCTGCAAGAAGATCGGACATGATGAGGCAGTGTGTTTTGTCAAAAAGCGAGCTCTTACAACCGAAAGTCACACCTCTACAAGTAACTCTGACAAAAATTAAGCATGACTATTGCCAGATATAAGTACAACAATTTCCAGCAGGTACTAAACTAAAATTAACAAAAATGTCTTTTAATGATATTGTAATTGACTCGCTTTCTATTGACTCAGGAGCTAGTATCAGTATCATAAAATAATCACTTGCAAAACGGTTGAATTGTTATTTCCAACCTTGTTCGATCTATGTTAATAGGGTGAAGGTAGGATTCATTTATTTATCTGATTTAATGACAGCGTCATGAAATTTTAGGTAAATAAATAATAAGTTGGTAAGCTTTTTATTTCCCAACTGCATCAGAAAAGTGGACCATATTTTTTTCCCATGTTTTCAATCAAGTTCAAAAGCTTGTGGTATTTAGTGTTCAGGCACAATTATACAAAGAGACTAACAACGCGTTGCTGACCAAGTGCTTATGATTGTTAAGCGTTTCATCATTGTAATTTCTCTTAACCACCCTTCCACTTATGCAGAACACAACGAACCACACACCCGTAGTTGTAACAGCGGTAGAAAGTATCAAAAAACTAAATATATTATAAAATTAAATATAAATAAATTCATGTTTACTTAATGATGACCTGAAATATCGAGATATTCGTACATTATAAGCCTAGATTTTAAATG